>OZ030005.1:192919658-194204658 GCA_964023405.1 Apodemus agrarius
CCCATACTGGCTGCCTGGACTTTAGGGGTCATGCATAGCTCTGATTGTCACTTAAATGACCGGCTCTCCATTCCTGTCTCTGTGGCCAGTGTCCTCTTCGTAGGAGACCAGAAGGAGAGAGCAGGCAAGAGAGAAGTGTAGTGGCTGCATCGGACGGGAAATTTGATTCACTGAAGCCTTACAAAGCAAACTGGACATAAGATCAATTTTTTGCTTAATTATTCAGAGTCACAGAACTGATAATAAACTGGTACTTTTATCTTAATCACAAAATGTTTGGAATTGTTTACATATAAAAACTAAGATAATATTTAGCTATATTAAAAGAAATAGTTTGATGTGCTGTAGCATTATTATTCATAATCCAAAAAATTTTGTTCTTAGTAGTTTTTTTTTCACTTACTATTTATTCTGAACAGCAGAATGTCTCTCATTTAAAACACACAGGGAAATCTCTGGGTTTGAGGCCACCTTGGTCTACAGAATGGGTTCCAGGACAGCCAGGGCTACACAGAGAAACCCTGTCTCGAAAAAACCAAAACTGGAGCTGGAGAGATGGCTCAGCAGTTAAGAGCACTGACTGCTCTTCCAGAGATCCTGAATTCAAATCCCAGCACCCACATGGTGGCTCACAAGCATCTGTAATGGGATCTGATACCCTCTTCTGAGTTGTCTGAAGAAAGCAATGGTGGTGTTCTCATATGTCCTAAGGATGACCTTGACTTTCTGATCCTCCTGTGTCTACCTCCTCCATGCTGAGACCGCAGGCATGGGTGTGCGTGGTGCTGGGAACCAAATGCAGGGCGTCAGGCATGCTAACCGTGAAGTGCTTTGCCGCTGGGTGCAGCCCCAGCCCCGGAAGGTTTGTAAGGTTTGTTTGGGCTCCTGATTTCAGATTCCAGTTCCTGGGCACCCGGGTTCACTGTACTGGACGGAGGCAGGACATGATGATAGAACACGGGGCTGGCTGCTCATCTCACCGTGGGCAGGAAGAAGCATGAGAATGGCCACCAAAGACCCTGAGATGGACCCGGAGACACCCAGGGTCCACACTGATTTACAGATGCCTACTCTGTCACTCCATGCCTACTTCACCAGAACTTGTTTGTTACTCCTCAGGCTAAGAGGTCTAAAACAGCAGTGTTTGCCATGATGATGGTGGTGGTGGTGGTGGTGATGATTGTGTTGGAGATGCTATTCTCATTAATTAAACATTTTTTATGAGACAGAAAATTAATAATAATAACTACCATTGCAAGTTATTATTATATGACTATATATTAACATTAATTAATAATAATTAATACATTATTATAGTCTATTATATTATAATATATTATATAATATATTATTATATTATGTTATATTATTATATATTATATATAATATTATATATTATATATAATAATTTATTATTATTTATTATGAGAGGGGGTCTTAAGTATACTATGGTGGCCCTGAACTCCTGATCCTGCCTCCCAAGTGCTGGGATTACATGTTCCCAGGCCTCACAGACACACTGCTTTTTACCCAAAGGTGCTTGTGATTGCCACCTTTAGTTTATATATTTTTTTCCTTTAAAAATAAAATATAAAAAAGTGGTCTTTTGAGTCATGGTCTCACATAGCCTGGGCTACTCTTGAGCTTCACATGCAGCTGAATTTGGCTTTGAACTCTGGCCTTTCTTCTCTCTATATCCTGAGTTCTTGGATTACAGGAACGCACCATCATACCCGAGTAACCCACCCTTGAAAATAAAGAACTTTAGAAAGCTTACAATAAAATATTCTAACATGGCTACAACATTTAAAAATAGATATAACTGGGCTGGAGAGATGGCTCAGTGGTTAAGAGTACTGGCTGCTCTTCCCAAGGTCTTGAGTTCAAATCCCAGCAACCACATGGTGGGTCACAACCATCCGTAATGAGATCTGACGCCCTATTCTGGTGTGTCTGAAGACAGCTACAGTGTACTTACAAATAATAAAGACATAAATAAATCTTAAAAAATAGATATAACTATGCAGGAATAAAAGACAACAAACTAGCTGTAAGGCTGAATTGATTTGCTTTGTTTTCCTAACAAAAGAAGTGTGTGATTAATGCTCCTTGCCAGCTTGTCAGAATCTCCAGTCACCTAGAGAGAAGGCGGGTGTGTGTGTGTGGGGGGTCTAGGCTGGGTTGGTTGAGGTGGAAGGACCTCCCTCCTCAATGCAGGGCATCTATGTAGCCACGGAGAAGCCTGGAAAGTTTGTAGCAAAACATAAGATGGAGAATAACAGGGGAAGGCACAGGATGTCAGCCCAGGCCTCCAAACACACAAACACTCACACACACACACACACACACACACACACACAGGTGACACGGGCAAGCACACTCACATGCCCACACAAAGAAGTGTGTAATAGGCGAGTTTGGTGGCCCCAGTGGCCCCCGGCTGGAATGTTTAGGACCCCAGTGGCTCCAGGGCTGGCGGGCGGTGTCTGCTCCCAGGAGGGGTGTTGCTTTTGGCCTTGGCAGGTTGTCTGCCCAGCTGCAGGTCCCTCGTCCCCCTGGACTGAGCGTGGCAGCTGGTGGCGGCGCGGTGATCTGCTGGCCTCTACCCTCCCTCCTCGGTATCATTTCTTTCTGTAATAAAACGTTTGCTTTGATCTGCTGGAATGTCAAGTGTTCCGCTCGCCGCCACTGAAGTCCCGAAAATCTCTCTGAGGAAAACTTGAAAACACCCTCAAAGGATGTGAACTACAGCAGACAGAGCAAATGACACCCCTTGCTTTGGAAGGGGCAGCTCAACACCATGAAAGTTAATTTCTCCTAAGATGGTACTTGAGTTATTATGTTTTTTATTTAGTGGGATCCTAAGGAAGGTGCCACTTTTTTTTTCTAGAGAAGTTGGTTCTGGATCTGATGTGAAAAAAATAAATGTATACATATATACATACATATTCATATACATAGACACATATACATATACTTCCTGGAAAAGCATGGTGAAGAGGGGATTTTCAGACAATAAATCATGTTATAAAGAGTTTATTTTTAAAACTGGTGAATGAGGAGACTGCTAAAATAAAATGGAATGTCCAGAATTAGACCTAAGTGCACATGGAAATTCACCATGAGTAAACAGGACATCTGAAATATCGAAAGAAAAGCTGATACTTCAGTAAGTGTCATGGGGACAACTGGACAGCCATTTGGAGAAGGCTAAAACTGGGTCCATGCCTCATACTGTATGCTGGAATATCTACAGACAGACAGGCATCTTAGCATGAAAATAAAATCACATAGACACTCAAAGGAAGTATGAGAATATATATATATATATATATATATATATATATTAATTGGGGAATTTTAACTGTCAAGATTCAAATCCAACAATATTGGAAAACTGATAAATTTCACTATATAAAAATAAACTAAAATAGATGTAGAAAACACAAGCAAGCACAGTCAAAAGAAAATCAAGACATTAATATCGGTAAAAAGTACCCGCTCTCTCTAATCTATAAGGAACTCTTAAAACTGGGGGTGGGGAGGGTCTCAAAATGGTTTTAAAGGGGCAAAAGAATGGTTTGCTGAAAAAAGGCACACGATTCTTTTAACCCTTATAGTGAGAAGAGAAGTGTGTGCACATTGGCAAGTGGGAAGATGAGGGGGGGTTGGTTTCTCTTTAGTGTTTGCTTTTAAAGTCTTAGATCTGGTCTCAGCATACGGCCAGGTTCCCTCTGAATCTGGGATCCTCTTGCCTTAGTCTCCCGAGTGCTGGGATTATAATTATGTTCGTTATGCTGTGGTTTTGTTTTTGTTTTTGTTTTTGTTTTTAAACAAAAACAAAAGAAATGAATTGGGGGCTGGAGAGAGGGCTCAGCGGTTAAGAGCACTGGCTGCTCTTCTAGAGGACCCGGGTTCAATTCCAAGCACTCAAATAGCAGCTCACAACTGTAATTCCAGTTCCAGGGGATCTGGGTACCCTCCCGCCAGTGTACACAAGGTAAAATTAAATAAGTTATTTTCAAAAAAGAAAAAATGAAGCCGGGCGTGGTGGCGCACGCCTGTAATCCCTGCACTTGGGAGGCAGAGGCAGGCAGATTTCTGAGTTCGAGGCCAGCCTGGTCTACAGAGTGAGTTCCGGGACAGCCAGGGCTATACAGAGAAACCCTGTCTCGAAAAACCAAAAAAAAAAAAAAAAAAAAAAAAAAAAAGCCAAAAAAGAAAAAACGGCCAGGCAATGATGGTGCATGCCTTTAATCCCAGCACTTGGGAGGCAGAGGCAGGCAGATTTCTGAGTTCTACAGAGTGAGTTCCAGGACAGTCAGGGCTATACAGAGAAACCCTGTCTCAAAATAAATAAATAAATAAATAAATAAATAAATAAATAAAAAGAAAAACTAAAGAAAAGAAAAAAGAGAAAGAAATGAACTAATAAACATAGATTGCTATAATTAGAAAATCATTTGTAACCTGTAGTCCCAGCACTTGGGAGGCAGAGGCAGGCGGATTTCTGAGTTCGAGGCCAGCCTGGTCTACAGAGTGAGTTCCAGGACAGACAGGGCTACACAGAGAAACCCTGTCTCGAAAAACCAAAAAAAAAAAAAAAAAGGCTATTAAAAAATAGAAAGAAAGAAAAGAAAACCATTCGTAATGAGTATTAAATAATCACTAATGAATATTAAAATGATTACTGATGGATAACCTACTTAAGTGTTCCCAGGAGGCAGGAGGATCACAAGTTTAAGGCCAGCCTGGGCCACTTAAGTGAGACAGTGTCTCAAAACTAAAAAGTGTTAGTGACATAGATCAATGGTGGGACGCTTGCTTGGGAGGCAGAGGCAGGGCCATCGGAAGGATGAGACGTTCAAGACTGTCCTGTGTAGCGAGCTCTGGGAAGCCTGCGCTTTGTGAGACTCTGCTTCCAAAAAGGAATAAAGCTCTCTGAGAACACAGGACGGAAAACGTCTCGCTTCAATCCCCACCTTCATGCCTCACGCTTGAGAACCTGCTTCTTGACTGTGCATGCTGGGGAGCTTGTAGGTGCAGCACGTGGTTACAAAAACCACCCTCCTCCAAATGGCTCTGCGGGCAATAAACCTCCAGGAGTGGGAAGGTGGGAAGGTGTCCAGGGCTACGGATGAAAAGGAAAAGTTTCAGACGCGAGGAACGACTGAGGTTTCACTGCTGTGTCTTAGCTAGACCACGTGAGATTCAGTGTGCTCTTCTTTCTCTAACTTGTAAGGAAGTGTTCACTGAAGGGCGAGAATACATGCAGAAGGATGGCATGTGTGTACACATGCACAGCCAGATTGACCTCCCCAAAGGAAATGTACCCACAGAACCACCGGTGATCTGGTCCAAGAGGCAGAACATTCCAGAACCTAGAGAGCTCAGTCTGAGGACCACCCATACATTACATATACATTATATATAATGTATATACATATATGTGTTTGTGTAGATATACATATATATATATATATATCTGTATATGTCTCTGTATATGTATATGTATATGTATACACACACACACACACACACACACACACACACACACACAGAGGAAATGTCTTCCACAGATCTTTACGCCAAGTGCCCTGGAATGCTTGTTCCTTTGTGTCCTTCCAGCCCTGCTGTGACAAAACTTGGAGACCCATTAGCCTTCCCCCAACCCCCCACTTAAAGAAGAGAGGATAATTAGGCCCCGAAACCACTCACCCTGGCAGCCTGTGATTTCCCAGGATGGGAGCCCTAAACTCCCGGGTAGCCACACGGTTTTTCGGCTAATAGATTGGTTTGTGACCGTGTTCCTGTGCCGGGCAGAGATGACGGGATTTTGTCAGGATCATGGCGAGAGGTGTGCTCACAGCTGTAATGGTACCCTACCGTTTCCATCCCCCACGTGGCTTGTTCTCTGCATCTGTGTCAAAATTCCCCTTCTCTTTAAGAAACCCATCACCTTGTCGTCGGATTAGGCATCGCCTCCACACACCTCCCTAACTTGATGACATCTGCAAGGACCATTTCCTAATCACAGGTTGACGTAGCAGGGGTCAGGTCTTTGCCATAGCATTGGGAGGACTTGGTTCCGCTCACGCTGACCCAGGCAGACTTCAACCTCTCCAGGATGACCTTGGTCTCATGATTCTCCTGCCTCTACCTCCTGAGTGCTGGGATGGCAGGCATGTGGTGCTGGGGCTCAAACCCAGGGACCGGTGTCTGCTAGCGAGCATTATACCAAGTAAACAATATTCCCAGACCCTCTCTAGGATTTCAGTTTAGTCTTGTTTTTGTTTTTTCATGGCTGGGGTTCTCTGTGTAACAGCCCTGGCTATCACGGGACTCACTCTTTAGACCAGGCTGGCCTTGAACTCACAGAGAGCACACCTGCCTCTGTTCCCTGAGTGCTGGGATTGAAGACGTGCGCCACCACCCTTAAGATTCTTTAAGCCACCTGAAGTTAAATTTCTCAAGGAAACAGTCCAAGAAGTAGGAGCTCCCGGCTCTGAGTTGTCCCCACCTAGAAAGCAAAGGGAACCAGAGCCCCACCCTTTGCTCTCCTGCTGTGGCCTGTGTGAGCAGAGAGAATGTCATTACCTCAGCCATGTGCGCTGTGAGGTGACCCTGAGCCACACCGCAGGCCTTCTCGTGCCCATCTCACGGAAGAGGAAAGCTGAGACGTACTGCGAGTTTGGGTCGGATGCTCCTGGTGCTGACAGCAAGGAGCAGAACCAGGACCCACGGTCTGTGAATCCTTCAGTCCCCACGAGTCCCCCTGACAGTGCCCCCGTCCCTCTTTTGCTGGTTTCTGTGATGCAGTCTTTTCGCCCGGGGCTTGTACATGCAGAGGGTGGTGACGTCCTGGCCCAGAGAGAGATTGCATGACAATCACCAATCTTCTCTCAAGGGAAGCCAACCCACAGTGGCTTACCAAGTCCCATCCGAAACTGGATGACACTGGCCTGTTTTTCATTTAACTCTCACAGGAATCCCATTGTGTTCTTCTTTTCCTGACTTGGGGTCTCATGTGATCCATGCTTGCTTCAAACCCCCTATGTAGCCAGGAATGACTTCGAATTCCTAATCCTCCTGCCTCTGCCTCCTGAATGCTGGAGCTCCGAGCATGTGCCACCACACCTGGCTCTGTTTCTGTCTTTTAGAAAGTGACCGTAGAGGTTCTAAGAGGCAAAGGAACTGGACTAATGGCTAGACTGGTGTCTGTGCAGAGAGAGAAGGTTTCCTGTGCCTGGGGGTGGGGTGGGGGGAGGGGGGGAAGGCCCGGGGATGATCACAGAGGCCCTCCCAGGGAGCGGCTCTCACTCCGGGCCAGCTGCATGGGTGCTCACTCTGTGAGGTCAGCACGTCACAGGCTCGCACTGTGCCTGGCGAACGGCTGGCATGCACAGGCCTCCGGTGTAGCCTTCCATAATGGTCACCTGATCCCAGAGCTGGTGGGCACACAGCCTGAAATGTTTATGCTCTGATGACCAACTGGCCTGACAGACAGACAGGCAGGCATGTGATAAGAGGAGGGCCCTGGGGGAGGGGTGGGATAAAGGAATCTGTCCCCCACTCCCTCCAAGAAGCACTGATTGCTTGGCTGGGGCCTCTCTCTGAGTGACAGTGACATTCTCCAGGGATTAAGCATGTAGTGTGGAAGCCGGGTCTCCCCAGGGGGTGCGGAGCCCCATGGAACTTAAATCATGCAATTAACCACCAGCTAGTGTTTCTCCCACATGCATGTCATACCTACCTCCTCCTCCTCTCACAAGAGATTCAGTATCGACTGGTTTATAACACAAAGCCATCCTGGATCCCACCTAAGTTTTCTTCTAAAATGCAAACGAGAGAAAGACTTTTCTGGCTGATCCAGGCCTAGCTGAGAACCCTGCTTTTGCAGGAAGCCAGGTCCAGGCCGGCCAGGACTCAGCCACCCTGAGCCCCTGCAACTCCACACTCAGCCTGCATTGGGGCTCTTTGTTGCTGGGTCTTGAACCACCAGAGGCAGAAGAAAGCACTGCACCCCTGTGGCTTGGGACAACAATGCTTTACAAGGAGACAAAATGCTGATGTCACTAGTTTGGGATAACTACTTTTCTGTCCAGGGACATGGGTGGGTGGGGGGACATGACTAGACCCACCCAGTGCTTTAGAACCTGGATTTCTGGACTTCTTAGCTACAGACACGTTGATCATAACAGAATACCTGCCAGGGCTTCGTAGAGGACAAAGGGTCTGACTGGTAAATTCCCAGCCAATGAAATGAAGGTGACACTCTCTCCTGCAGCCAATGAGAGATGTCCTCTGGGTTGTTAGGCAGAAAAGAGCCTAACATGGGTCGTGTCCTCACCTCAGCTAACTGTCTCCTCCACATTCAAATGCGCACCCAGTCCCATGAGTAACCACATTATTTTTAAACAGCATCTTTCAGCCAGTCTCTCCTGTTTGTTTATTTGTGTTGTTTTCAGAGAGGTGATTCTTCCTGAGCCCTGGATGGAGCTCTTGATCGTTTACAAACATCTGCAGGATGGCAGGGGGGCGAGACCAGCAAACAGATAATGCCCACCTCAGGGGGCGCAGACAAGAGAACCCAGGGAGTATGGAGAGAAGGCGAGCCAAGGCTGAGGCAGTGGGGGGTCAGGCCCCGAGGCAGAGAGAGGCAAGCTGAGGCAGAGAGAGGTAAGCTCTCTGGCTTCCCTTTTACCAAGGAACAGGATACAGAATAGTTAAAAGCTCAACTCTGAGAAGATCAGAGACCTGGCTTCCCAGTTAGCTAGGTAACTGGACTTTATCAAGCCTTGGGTGGTTGTTGTTTTCATCTGTAAGATGGGCACAAAGATGATTTGTGTTGGAGATGTAGCTCAGTTGGTAGTACTTGCCTATCTGGGTTTAAAACAACGGCAACATCAGCCACCAGCTAGTAAGGTGGGTGTAAAAAGTAAAGGAGGGTAAGCATTCAAGAAATGGCAACAGTTGCTATTAATGTCCAGGTGAGTTTATACACTGGGTCTAGATATGTAAAATGTATTCTGAATAACAGGACTACTAGATTCAGATGGTATGAACATGACTACTGGTAAATCTGTGGTTTCCTTATATAACTGTCTTTAATGACGTTGCTAGTGTATTAAAAAAGGCTGGGTTGAAGTCAGAACAATACACTCTCCAGTGTCTTTTCTTCTTTCCTGTTGATCCCTTTTTGCTTAAAAAACGAAAACAACCTTCTTGGGCTGGCAAAATGGATCAGTAGATTAGGATATTTACGGCCACACCTACTGAACTGGGGTCACCCGGGATCCACATGATGGAAGAAGACAGACCTCTGTAAGTTGCCCCCTGGTTTTTTCATGTGCTCTGTGGCATTACCACCCCACCAATAAATAAAAATGGAATTAAAAAAACTAAGTTAAAAAAATAAACATCTTATTAGTGACTTCTTTTTGCTAATGGCTGATTGTTGAACAGTGAAATCATTAAATTTCACTGCTATTAAAAAGCAATGTTGCAAAGTGAGAATTCAAGTTGTATACATTTCAATAAATTTTATTCCAAATTTTTAAATAATATAAAAGACCACACAAGGAAAAGGTTCTTGCCTCATCCCAATTTATAGAGATGCTTGCTGTTGATAATTACTTACCTGTAAGATTTCCCCAGAGATGTTCTAGTTAGGACATTTCGTCATGACACAATGCTCTTGAGAGACTAGCATTTTCTTTCTGGAAATCTCTCCTGAGCCGCCAGAGACCTCCCTGTAGAAAGCGCTCAGTCAGGAGGAGGAACCTTCTTTATACACATCGTTTCCTACTGTTCATTTGGCTGCTTCTAGCTTTTGCTGTTATGGACCATACCAGCCGGTTCCCTTGAAACTGTGATTGTGTGTGTGTGTGTGTGTGTGTGTGTGTATTCCACATATATTCCATATATATATATGGAAAAATTCCTAGGAGGGCAACTGCCAAATCAGTTTCCGGTGTTGAAATCCAAACAGTATACTTCAGCTAGCATACAACACAGTGGG
Source organism: Apodemus agrarius (assembly GCA_964023405.1). Classification (NCBI taxonomy): domain Eukaryota; kingdom Metazoa; phylum Chordata; class Mammalia; order Rodentia; family Muridae; genus Apodemus; species Apodemus agrarius. Next base: position 192,929,680 of record OZ030005.1, read on the forward strand.
TTGACTATGGCCTTTCCATACTTGTCTGTCCTCTGCCCCTTGCCCACACTCACCTCCACACTGCCCTTCCCTGTGCCTCCTGCATCCTCCTGGACAACCTTGTTGCAATGTTAATAGACAGTCCCAGCTCCCATGCGAGACTGCAGCAGTCTGCGCTTCTCCTTGCAGCAGAGAAGGAGGTCTGTGTCTCTCAGCCTCCCTCCAGGGCTCTGAGCACGGACCTTTACCATCCGGAGGGGTACACACCCGGAGAGGCTTCACACCTGAAGTGATCCCCTTCAGCAGAGGAATGACCACATCAGCCTGAAAGGTAGGCGATGTCCTCTGAGCTGAGGACAGTGTTACGGTGATTCAGAGCAGTGATACAATGTTTCGGAACAGGCACGGGGCCCCAGCATACTATTCGGCAGCCCAGCGACCTTGCACGCGTTCTTCAGGCTTCTCTGTCTGCAGTAAATGAACAGGGATGAGAAAACAGAGCCTGAAAGTCAGTAAATTAATTATTCAGCTTATGAAACAAGGCAGGGGCCCAGGGTTACAGCAAGTTTGAGAATGATTGACCCTAGCTAGAATAACAAGGTTGCTTTGTTTCCATAAGTGTTCCCATTACAATTTAAAGACCACTGACTGCCCCACAGCTCTCTAAGGTCGGTGTGGCAGATTGACCCAAAAAGTGCAGGTGCTGTTTTTATTCCCTGGAGGATGAAACCTCATGGGCAGTGCCTCTCAGCTCCATACCCATCATCCAGGCAGTGGGAAGGGGTGACAGATGGGATTTGAAGATGCACCAGTCTATTGGTGGTCTTGCTTCTGTCCCTTAGAAGCTGGGTGGCCTTGAGCACATTCTCATAGCTGTCTGAGAGACTCAGTTTCCTTGGTTGTAAACCACAGTAATGCCAGCTAGCTCAGGGGCTTACTGTCTAGAGATAAGCAGTGCAAGTCTCCCGTGAAATGTCCATGCACAACAAAAGCCGGGCTGCCCGACCCTTGTGGCAGGACAGGATGTGCCTGCAGAGCAGTGGGCAGAGCTGCCGCCACCCCCACCTTCGTCAGACTCCCCGCTGGGAAGCCAGTGACTCAGCCTTTCTCACGCACTCTCTCCGTGAAGCCACCCTTAGGAGATGGAAGGGCAGCTTGGATCCTAGATAATTGTCTTTAGATGTGTGTTTTGTGTCTCTCCTAGATAAAAAGCGAGGAAAAGTAACCGCATCCCCAGCTGGCTAACACACGTAAGGTTTGACTTGGAAAATAGATGTGCGCTCTCGCAGTGGCCCCAGCATCCTTGGGGATCTGGCTCAGTCAGCCTGAGGTCTCTGCCTCTGCAATGTCCTTCACATCACAAACGACAAACATAATCATGCAAATAGGATTTCTGGGGGGCAGGGAGGATGCCTGTAGACTGTGGCTTTTCTTTTACTGTTTATTTAATTTAAATTTCAAACTCAAAAGGAGGAGGAGAACGCCCAGTGAATGTTCACTCTCCCTTCGCTCTGTATTTTCCCCGGGAGGGAGACTCGAACTTTACCCCCACACTTTAGTCTCTCTCCATGCATTCCCACGGAGAGAACTTCATAGAATTTCATGTCACCAAGTCTTTAACAAGAGCACTAGTGCGTCTTCCACTCACCCCGTCTCCTCAGAGTTAGAAAAATACCTTGTTCAAGTTGGCTACGGTTGAACCGCAGAGACCCACATGTAAAAACCAGCTCTGATACCTCTGGCCTGCAGGAAACATCCCTAACTCGAACGAACTTGGAGCCAGGGCCTCATTACTCCTACTTCTGTCACATGTGGTAACCCTCAGAAAGGCTACCTTTCCACTGGTGCATTGCAGTCCTGACAGTAAGCAGATCTGTCTCAGACTACAGAGCCCTTTCCAGAGGCTTTAGGCGACTCTCTGGCACGTGTGAAACATCTGGGAAGACCTCATTCATTGTCTTTTTTGGGAGAGTCTCAGCGTTAGTTTTAGGTTATTTCCTCCAGGGGTAAGGGAATGTGTACGTGTGCCTGGATAAGATGGAGAGGGTGGAAGCCACTCTCAAGAAATTAGTGACAGAAATCAATCACAGGAAACTGCCCGAGTCTTCGGACACCGGGCTTGTGAGAGGGGCCAGCAAGTAAGCCGTGTTTGAGAGATTTTTGTTTTTGTTTTCTCTGTGTCGCCCTGGGTGTCCTGGTGCTCTGTAGATTAGGGTGGTCTCCAACTCACAGAGATCCCCCTGTCTTTGCGTCTCTCCTGGAGTGCTGGGATTAAAGACATGTATCACCGCCGCGCCTGGCTGTTCTTTGTTTGTTTCTCAGACTTAATTGTGTGAACTGTGAATGATGTGATGTTTAAGAATACAAATAATCGTAACTCTAATTGGGAGAGAGAGAAGAAGAAGAAGAAGAAGAAGAAGAAGAAGAAGAAGGAGAAGGAGAAGGAGAAGGAGAAGAGAGAGAGAGAGAGAGAGAGAGAGAGAGAGAGAGAGAAGCTCTCTAAGGTAGGGTGGCACAGTAGGCAGTTTCAAGGGGAAATGACACTAGAGTCAGGAAGAACTAAAAAATACCATCTTTCAGAGAGTTCAAGCAGATGTCAGGTTTTTGAGCCATCTTTGAATTTTCTGGCGTGTGAAGCAAGCAGGCAGGCAGGCAGGACTTCAGGCCATGGGGTCAGCTCGCGGCTCTCTGGCTTGTAACGCCCGAGAGAGAGAAGCTCGGCCGCAGGCGTCCATGTCCGGGACAACAGGGAGCAGCCCAGCCGGAGGAAGCACGGGCGTCCGCGCCCCTGGCAGGTGCTCAGGTGCGAAGGGTCCGCGGGCGCAGCTGTTTCCCCGCCCCGTCTCCAGCTGCTCCGCCTCCGGAGCCTCCCAGGTGCGCGCACAGCTGCGCCCGGTGCACACAGGTGTCCGGCGCAGGTGGGCTCGGGGCGGGGGGCAGAGTCGACGACGTCTCCTTCCCGTCCTTTACATTTCCGGAGACGTGCCAATACCTAGGAAAGAAACTGCCTGGTTTTCTTTGGCTCCCATGGGGTTCCTGGGGGGACTTTTTTTGGGGGGGGAGAATCCACTGCTATCCCGTCCGTCGCCTCTGGGACCCCCCGAAGCGACAGCTGGAACTACCAGTGTAGTGAGCTCCGGGGCCTGACCCTCTGAGCCCCGAGATTGCTGGCCCACCCACCTGGGGAAGGATGTGGCGGTGGCGGGTCCTTGCAGTGGTGCTGGCCGGCCTCCAGCTGCAGGAGGATGCCAAGCCCCCAGCGCACTTCGCGCCGGCGATGTCCTCGGGGCTCAGCCGGAGCCGGGCGGCCTGTGAGCTCCGGAAGAAGCGACAGGGCGGCGGAGGGCGGCTGGCGGGCGGGCCGGCGTGTCGCCCTCTCACGAGGGTGTCGCGCTGAGGAGCGCCTGGCTGGCCACCCCAAGGGCTCGCGGTGGCGGGTGGCGGCCGCTGCTCAGCGTCCCAGCTCACTGCGCCTCGGGTGGGCAGGCACAGTTGTCCCGGTCACCCCGCGCGCAGCAGCTCCTGGGCGTCCCGCGGCTCCCGTGGGCCGGGGGACGCCCCCTGTTCCTGTCCCTGTCCCTGTCCCCCGCCCCCTCCGCAGCCTCTCCAGCAGGAGCGCCGGGAGGTGGAGGAGGCGGCGCCGCGGGGACTGTCTCCTCCCCACCCTTCTGGTCTCCTCCCCGCGCCACCGAGAAGGACAAGGGGACTGGGCACAGGGACCCCGGCCAGTGAGCGCCTGTGTTCCGGGACCGCCCCTCCCGCGCGCTCTTTCGCTGCGAGCCCGGGCCGGTGTCGCCGCGCATGGTGCTGGCAGCAGCCATGAGCCAGGACGCGGATCCCAGTGGTCCGGAGCAACCCGACAGAGATGCCTGTGTCGTGCCCGGTGTTCAAGGGCCCTCCGCGCCACCCGGTCAGCCAGGGATGCAGCCCCTGCCGCCACCGCCACCGCCGCCGCCGCCTCAAGCCAGCCTGCCCCAGATCATCCAAAAGTAAGAGAGAGAATGGAGTGGGGCCTGGGGGTGAGCCTGGGACACACCCCAGGGACCCTCTTTTGTGGCTTCATTTCCATCCTTTGCTAAACTTCGCTCGCCCCGCTGGTGTTTGAAGTGTTGCTGGCCCTGGGGACAGGGTCGGTGTCATTCTGGCTCGTTGGTGATACTGGGTAGGACGCAGTCAAGTTATTCGCCTGTGTGTGTGTGTGGGGGGCGTAATTTTTGCTTTTTCGTATATGTTCTCTTTTCTCTTCTGAATGGTACTGGATCTTTTTAACTTCATAAGCTTGAAGTTGGGGAGAACGGCCCAGAGACTTTTTTTTCATCCTTCTGGTGCTTAGAGACCACTGGAATGTATTACGGTGACAACGGCACCGGTCAAGAGTGAGTGTGTGATAAGTCGCCACTGAGAACAAAACTACCTTTAGTGAGTCTGCTAAAGACTTTGGGGCAAAGGAAGTTGAGGGCCTATAAACAGCGCCCAAACAGTTTACAACACTGCCCTTGCAAGGCGTTCTCAGCCGCAGGAAAGGTTTCCACGAGATTCCGCGGTGAACCTTGTGGTTCTTCTTTTCATTGGTTTGGTAGGCAGGGGTGGTCAGGGGTCCCAGGAAGCCCCTTATCCCGTCTGGGAAGCGTAAAAGTAAACCGCTGGGGGTTTGGCTTCCTCCGCTCCTTAAAAGCGTTGTTTTGACAGTTTGAGGCCTAGAATCTTGGGTTGATTGAAGGCTCGCTATTTTGCTTCAGGCTTGGCCAACCTGTGACAAAGTCCTGAAAAATAGTTTGCGTGCGCCACAAGTCTAGATTGGAACATGTAAACTCAGGAAAACCCACATGGGGAGCGAAAGGTTTTTGTGGGCTGTTCTGATGGTGGGGGATTCTGTAAACTATGCACTAAGGGAAAACGCAAACGTGGAGAAGGGAATGGAAGCAAACAGTAGTCAATTATGAATGGCTTTAAAAAGCGAGTTATAGAATAGAAAAGAGTGAAAATTCGAATTTGCCATCAATAACAGGGGTGTCGCGTTTCAGGACAAAATGGTTCCCTATCTGTTGGCTGTTCCACTCCTAAAGTCCTATTTTACTTATAAAGCTTTTGGCCTTAAACTTTGATATATTACATAACATGTAGCTACTTGCAACTTTTTAAAAGTGAAAAATGCTTCCTAAGGTTGTCTGTTTCCCTCCCTTTGTAAGGCGCTCCAGCAAATACTAAAGAAAACTGACACTTTATGTAACTCCTGAAGTTTCACTTCGATCCTCAACGTAAATAGAAGTCAACTGATACAAACTGCTTAAATCTGAAGTCTTCTTACTAAGACATCCAAATTGATCAGTTATGAATTTGAAACTATTATCTTTCTTCATGAACGAGTGGTCTGTGTACTGAAATCAGCCTGCATGTTAAATTTATCAAAACTGCTTTGTTTTTTAGTAATTAGCCCGCATTTCCCTCTTAGTTTTAAGTAGGAGAAAAACTAAGAACTTCTTATTCTCAGAAAAAAAAATTTCACAGATGGCTATTTGAAGTACTGCCAGGTAGGGAAAAAAAAATACCAATTTGCGGAAATGGATAATTTAAGATACATTTTAGTTTCTTCATGTAATTAATAATGTAAACTATACATTTATTATCCTATTTGGAAAATTCCATCTCTGAAATACGTTATTTTTAAAAGACACGAAGGATCCTCTCAAAGATGGCTCCTTCTGCTTGTAGGCCAGGATGGAGCCCCGCAGAAGCACTCCTGACCGATCCATGTTCAAGGACACGTCTAAGGCCGTGGATGTACCCGTGGGATTTGATGTTCGTGCTCTTATATTTCAGAGCTTTTCTTTATAAGGAAGATTTGGGGTTTGTGTCTCCCTCTGTGCCACAGAAATTCCGCTGGAACCAGACGCAACACGGCAAAGTGCTTTGCGGGCCCATCTGTAATGCGCTGAAATCCGAGCGGGCTATTTTGAAACTGCGTTTGCATAATTTAATCTGAGCGACCATTTTTATGTTGTTACGAGGTACTGTTTTCATCAGCCATCTTCGAGAAGAGGTTGCGGACTGCCTGCCTTTGGCCGCAAATGAATTGTCTGGCTCCAGATTTGGAGGCATTTGTGAAGTAAAGCTGTGGATAAAAAAAAAAAAAAAAAGTTTTAAAATTGAAACCCATATTAAATATTCTAAGTGAATCTTCAGTTTTTGAAGTTAGTTCTGCGAGGTTGTCCCTAAGTTTCATTCTCTTTCAAAATGTTGGAGACATCAATCTTTTGGTGGCGGAGCAGTTAAGGATTATGGGAATCTTTTCACCTTTTGAGGTCTGTGTTGGCTGATTAGCAATGGTTTTCGTTTTGATTGAGGTCAATGACTTTGGTAAAGTCATTGATGAAGATGGAAATGGGCTTTGTCCCCATGCTCTATATTACGTCTTAGAGCTGTGCTTAACTGATCAAACGCTTGCAGTGCTATCATGAGCAGCGGCACGCAGTCGGGTGCTTGTTTTACTGTAAGCCTGTCTCGCTAGGTGGGCTGTTGTGTTTCCCGTTCATCTGTGGGTCCTTCTGTTCAGAGCAGGTGTGTGCTCTTGGTCTTCATTGTGTTCTTAACAACAGCGGAGAGCCAGCCATACCCCTGTGGCTCCCGTCTGTCCCTGACATGAGAAGCGTTGGTCAGGTTACCATCACATAACTAGGGTCTTGGGAAAGTTTTTTAAATGTACATTCTGCAAACTGGCCAACGTGGTGGTGTCCTTTGATCACATAAGGTTCTGTCTAAGCCTTTCAGAAAACAAGAAATATAAAAACGCCTTAAGAAGAGACGAGTTTAAGAAATCAAAATAATTTGAAGCTTAAAAAAGAAAAAAGACATGGACTTATTTTTCATGTTAGCAGAAGAAAACATGGGTGTTTGTTGGCGAATGTTTTATCAGGATCTATACTCTCAACTGTTGCTGCTAGTTTCCAAAATTATTTTGTTTTGTGTGCTTCCACTTTGAATTCAATCTTTGACTTAGAAGACATTATAAACATTGATGGACCTCAGGCATTTAAGTTAGGTTATAAGTTTCTAAACCATCAGAATAAAGATAAAGTTGTAGTTCTGTAATGTAGATGTCGTTGGACAGACGAGCTACTGCTAAGTACGAGGAAGAGAACCAAACACACACGCCTTTATGAAGCAAATCACGAAGATGATTTCTCTAAATTATTTGACTTGCTGTAGGTTTTTTTTTTTTATATTAATGTGAGGCATCAGGTTGCATAGTTAATTAGAGTATGGATGAGTTTCTTTCTTCTTCCCAGATCACTTTCACAAGCAAATGAAAAACAATTGATTTAGTGTTTGGTGGCTAGCATCCCGGCCTGGGAGGAGGCAGGAGTGCAGCCTTGAGCTCTACTTCAGTGGTAGCTTGCTCTGTGTGCTGGAAGGCTAAGTACTTAGACTAGAAAACGGTACAAGTAGCCTCTCCAGTAGCAGATTGCCCCCGTTCAGAGGGCTCTCCATGTAACGGTTAGAGCTATGTAGTATGCAAACAGATTCTAATCTACTGTGATCGCCATCAACTTGGTGGGCATGCTAATGATTCTATCTACAATTAGGGGGAGGAATTAAAAATTTGCCAAAAAGGGACATTACCTCACAGACACGTTTGGTACTTTTCTGGAAAGCAGATGGAGATTTTTTTTAACATCTGTGTCAATTCCTAACATCCATTTGAGCCCATTTTCCAGGGGAATAGGAATACATTTGTAGAAGGAATTTTGGAAATTTTAAACACCGTCTTAGACTACACGCAAGACAAGTATTTGGCAGGGAAAACATCTGCAAGGATTAAGTCTGCCTGAGCAGGGGGGAGAGAAAAGGGTCCTTCTTAAAGCTCTGAAGTTTCTGCTTCTCCAGAAAGCCCCTGAAAGCCATTTTATTTATTTATTTTTTTTAGTGAAATTTTACTCGAAAGCTCCTCTTTCCCCTGTAAGTGTTTCTGGATAATAAGGATAGCGGTGCAGTTTTGAGTTTTTCTCAAATTGCCTGAAAGATCAGTATTATGAAATGTAGAACACTGTTCCCTTTAGTCACAGTAAATGACTGCCCACATGGCACACGGTGACGCTCAGATGCCTGTGCTGGCGGAAAGGAGAAAACTTGCTCTGGGCCTTTCTTCTGTCCACTTCTTCCTCACCTTGGAAGTTTATGAAACTAACACTTTAGCAGGGGCGTCTGTCACCTGGACGTGAACTCTGGCTGGCTGAGATCTGGGCTTGGGGGTTCTTAACCAACGTGGCACATGACGCCCATTGCCCAGTTCCCTCTCTGCTCCGATTTATTTTTCTTGCGGCTGTAAGGTTCTCGATGGCAGTTTAAGTGGATTTTTTTTCCCTCTGCCCATGTGGCCAATCCTTAGGCAAATGATGTGATTGAAATGCACAGCACTGATAAACAAAAATGCAAAAGAAATGCTGAGAGCTTGCGGGATGTCCCCTAGAGATAGAAATTAAGCTGGGCCACAAAAACATGGAGGCTAAAGACAGGAGGACCCTGAGCCAGTGGGGTGGAAACCCCGACAGGCAATTTCCTACCCTGTGCGGATGTAGTTGGGGGTGGCCTAATTGATTTTATTTTGTATATTTTAACATAAAGCTTCTTCGGCTCCATTTCGGGTGTAAGGATCTGCTGGAAGTATTTGGAGTGTCAAGAAGTTTTGCCAAAAGTAAAATGATCTATAGTGTAGGCTTAGAGAAAATACAGTAATTATCAGTCAACCGGAAACAGCAAGCAGACCTTTCCTCCCTAGTTAATGAACAGGGGTAATCTTGGTCTGCTGCCCTGTTTCTTATAGCCTGTTCCCACCTGTCATGGGCAGGGGCTTCCTGATTCTAATCACGGAAGAATTTTTGAATCTGCAAAGTACACGGGATCTCCAGCCCTTAGTGGTGGGCTTCGGGAAGGCTCAGTGGGTGGTCATTGTGCCCCTCTCACCCAACTAAGGGGCTAGAAAAGTTTCAATCTTGGATATGGCTGCCTTGGGGACTGCTATCACCTCTTGCCATTTGAGAAGGTGGTCAAAGACATCCCCCACCCCACCCCACCCCACCCCCAATTTCTTCCTGTGTTTTAGGTTCGTCACAGATATTTAATACGGAAAGCCTTCCTTAAGTTCTGCAGCTACTGCTGGGTTTTACAAGAGAGGTCCCCTGATGCTTTACAAGGCAATGTTTTCATCTTGCTGACAGCAGACCTGGAGGGATGGGGCACCCCATGCGGATGTTAATGTGCTTTATGGGTAGGAAGGGGGCCGTGAAGCAATGTGTGTGGAGATGCTGTGCTAATAACTCGCAGCTCAGTTTGCAGAATAAATCTTAACCATGTGTTCAAAAACAGAAGCGGGGTGGGGGTGGGGGTGGGGTGTGTGTGTGGGGGTCATTACCTGATCGGACGGCTTTCACGACACTCTCCTCCATCATGTGGGTGTTGGCCTCCAGGAGGGACCAGGGCCATTGCCTCTGTCTCTTTGCACCTGCTTTCTCTCCATCACATGACACCTCTCAGTTGCCGCCTTCTGCAGTGGTCGACGGAGGAGACTCTACTCCAGGCTACCTAGACGGCTCAAATACATCTCCATTTTGCAACTTCACTGAAGACTCTCCCCTAAATATGTCTCTGGATTTTGTTGGCTCAACCTTTAAAAATGAACAAGGTATTATGAAGCTTAGGCAAACCCCAACTTCTCTACATAACCCATCCTGGCCTCAAACTCACTATTTAACCAAGGCTGGCCTTGAACTCAGGGCCCTCCTGCCCCTCCCTCCTGAGTGCGGAGATTCAAAGCATGTACCGCCACACCCCAGCTCATAAGACCCCCTTTAAACCTGACATCCAGAGTTAGGAATAGAAAATGCCTGCATGCACTCATGCAGGCGTGCACTGTGTGTGTGCAAGCAGGAGTGAGGGAGGGGTGCTTATTTTCAGTTTACTACAAAGCAGATCAACTTAGGATCAACCCGACACCATCAAATGTAAAATGAGCATCTTCGCTCAAATTAATAATTGGGTTTCTGACAAAGAGCATCAGAGAGAGGGGAAAAAAACCCCACCGAGCTGGGCATGGGTGACCTGGACAAGCCAATTAACCTTCCTAATTTGGCCTCCCTGGGGATTGGAAATGACGGACAGTTCCATCCTGGAACCAGATTTGGAGTTGCGGCTGGGAGCATTCCTGCCGAGCGCCCCCCTTACCCTCTCGGCCACACATCACATGAAGGAGTGTGATCCACTTTGCTTCACTTTTTGCTGTGGGCACAGGTACATATCTGTGAGACACAGACAGACACAGGAGAGGGACACTTCCCTTAGCATTTACAAAGATACTTGCATCAGTACTATAATTTAAAGTCAGTACACCAGTGTTAGTGGGAAGGAGGAAGTTTAAATCTATTTTGCTTAAGCTTTAAAATGCAGAAGTTATGAGTATATTATTTTATATTGTTAATGATCTAAAGGCATTAAGTTTTTTTTTTGGGGGGGGAGGGAATCCCCAGTCTCAATTTAATAGCCTGGTCCTGCTGGTTCTTACTTTGAACTGGAGGTGTTTCACTCAGGCAGGTGGGAATACGTTTGGTGATGGTTTTGCTGTCAGAAATGTAAACCTAAGAGCAGAACAGAGTGTGGCCCTAGCCCGGGGCTCAGTGGGCATGAGCCTGAGCAGTCACCCACTGCAGAGGAGGAGCCGGCACTCACCTGCTGGAAACGATTTTCCATCTTGTAGAAATTAAGGTTATTCCAAAATGAGTCCTCAGGCAACCGTGTGTCTCACCAATCCACAGAGCAGAGAAATGGGTCCAGAGCCTCAAAAAGGACACGGTTCATCTGCCACACCTGTGTCCTCTACTAACTGGCAGAGGACAGAACTGTGTAGAAACTTTAATGCTTGAATAAGTGTGTGGTGTGTGTGTGTGTGTGTGTGTGTGAGAGAGAGAGAGAGAGAGAGAGAGAGAATGTCAGTGTGCAAGAATGTGTGTGTGAGAGTGTGTGAGAGTGTGTGTGTGAGAGTAAGTGTGTGAGAGTATGTAAGTGTGTGAGAGTGTGTGTGTGGAGAGTATGTAATATGTGTGAGAGTATGTGAGCGTGAGAGTGTGTGAGACAGAATATGTGAGTTTGCAAGTGTGTCGGAGAGTATGGGAAAATGCGAGTGTGTGAGTGTGAAAGTATGTGAACGAGCAAGTGTGTGAGAGAGTATGTGAGTGTGCAAGTGTGTGTGTGTGTGTGTGTGTGTGTGTGTGTGTGTTGTATTTGGGAGTCTACAGATATGGAGCCCTGAGGTCAATGCTAGGCATGTTCTTCAGTCTCTCTCTACCTTATTTTTGAAATCTCTCACTGAACCAGGAGCCAACGGTGTCAGCTATGCTAGCTCCCGGAACCCTGGGCTTCTCCCCTCTCTCCTTCCTCCAAGCGCTGTGCGTACAGATGTGCACCCCTGCCTCTGATTGGTACAGGAACTGGCAGGCTGAACTCAGGTCCTCCTGCTGCAGCGGCAAGCACTCTGCCTGCCCTGCCGTCTCCCCAGCACGCCCGGACCTTTCTTGAATGTGGCGCTGATACCTGGGTATGGTGGCACATGCCTTTAATTCCAGAATGTGGGAGGCAGATCTCTTCAAGTTTGAAACCAGTTTGGTTTACATAGTAAGTGCTAGGACAGCCAGGGCTATATAGAGAGACCCTGTCTACAAAAACCAAACAAATACAAAACAAAAACAAATCAAAACATAAATGAAAGGGGGCATGAGTTGTTTATAAGTAATGTGTATGCATAAGAGGAACAAAAACATTCATTGTAGTATTGCTGAGAAGAGAAAATTAAAAATTGCCCAAGTATTTTTCATCTGGAAACATAAATTATGTTTTGTATAAATGTCATATACATATACTTATATATATATATATATATATAGTGTATAAACAACATTAGATTGATATTATCTTGCATTTATTAATATAAAGTAAGTTCCATATACTATTAACTAGAGGAGCATGGGGCTGCACGCCTTTAATCCCAGCACTCAGGAGGCAGAGGCAGGAGGATCTCTGAGTTTGAGGCCAGCCTGGTCTACAGAGTGAATTCCAGGACAGCCAGAAACCCTGTCTCAAAAACATGCATGTCAGTGCGGACAAGCCTGAGGGAAAATCTAAAGGGCATAGTAAAGATGTCAGCAGTGGCTCTGCCTCTGTAACACAATCGCAGTTCATGTATTCTGCTGCAGTTAGGGAATACATTGTAACGCTGTCCCTTTAAAGAAAGCGCCAGGAGAGGTAAGTTAATCATGGAAGACAATGGTCAGTGAGGCAGTGGTCAGACCTGGCTGGAGTCCCTAACTCTGCTTTCAACTGGGATATGTTTTTGTTAGTGTGGAACTGGAAAGAGAAATGAAAGCATTTGTGATTTTATCTTGATCTGAGGACTTGTTAAGAGATGGGTTCTCGGGCTGGAGTGATGGCTCAGCGGTTAAGAGCACTGACTGTTCTTCCAGAGGTCCTGAGTTCAATTCCCAGCAACCACATGGTGGCTCACAACCATCCGTAATGAGATCTGATGCCCTCTTCTGGTGCGCCTGAAGATAGCCAAAGTGTACTTAGATATATTAATAATAAAAAAAAAAAAGAGAGAGAGAGAGAGAAAGAGAGAGAGAGAGAGATGGGTTCTTTGCGGGTCACTTCCTGTTCGTCTTCCTTCCAAGCAGAAGAGAGATCTTGTGTTTTCTCCTCCACTCGCACCAAGTTACTCTATTCCAAGTTCTTAATAGTGAAACCCAGATATCCGAATCCCTTTGAAAGCGAGGAGCACCCTCCAGGACAGGCTGTAAGGATGGACCCTGTAACACATCAAACGATACTTAATGCTGCATTTAAAGGAGCCACACACACCTTCCTTCTCCCTTTCACGGGGATGGGAAGAACACTGTTACAGTTTCAGCCTCCCCATCTCTCTCTCAGCTGCAAGTTCATTTTGACAGAGACGTGATTGAGTGTGCTGTAGTGCATTTTGCTTTAGGAGGGAACATTTTTGCATTCTCTTGTGTGTTTATCTTATCTCTTCCATCCCTCCCAAACTATTGAAATTACTTGCATAATCATGTTAGCAAACCTAGGGGAATTAGTCTCATAAAAATATTTTTAAAAAGTACTATAGTGTGTGTCTGGTCTATATGTGCATGTTGTGTGCGTGTGTGTGTGTGTGTGTGTGTGTGTGTGTGTGTGTTTGTGTGTATGTGTATGTGTGTATGTGTGTAGCTATCTTAGGACCTCTCCTACCCCCATTAGGTTCACAAATGCATTTGTTTATGTTATCTGGCAAGTACACCTATGTTTTCCTGTTCTTGACCAAAGATTTTTCAGGTCATGGAATAGACTGTGACCTGAATAGCATTCTGGTTTCATGGGCAGAGAGAGTCACGGCAGGCCTTTGGCAAAGATGCACTACAAGTGACTTGTACCCGCTGTGTTTGATGCTATGGTTACCATTGGTGTCCACCAGGGGCTTTTCCTCTTGATTGACAAGTTCCTGTAAGATACTATGGTCAATATCCCATCAATATCCCATTTCCAACACATTTTAATGGTTTTATTATTTTAAAAAAGATTGAGAGCCGGGCGGTGGTGACACATGCCTGTAATCCCAGCACTTGGGAGGTAGAGGCAGGTGGATTTCTGAGTTCGAGGCCAGCCTGGTCTACAAAGTGAGTTCCAGGACAGCCAGGGCTACACAGACAAACCCTGTCTCGAACCACCCCCCCAAAAAAGATTGATTATTCTCTCTCTCTCTCTCTCTCTCTCTCTCTCTCTCTCTCTCTCTCTCTGTGTGTGTGTGCGTGTGCGTGTGCGTGTGTGTGTGTGTGTGTGTGTGTGTGTGTCTAAATGTGCAGGTTTTTTGGAAGCCAGAAGCTGGTGTTGAATCCCCTGTAGCTGGAGTTAAGGGTGGTTGTGAGCACCCATGACATGTGCGCCGGGAGCCGAGCTTGGGTCGTCTGTAAGGGCAGCATGTGCTCTTAACTTTTGAGCTATCCCTCTAGCACATGGTTATGTTCTAATTTGACTAAACTTAAAGGAATTCTGTCGGTGAGGTATGTGGAATTAGAAAGATAATTAAGTATTCCTTTAAAATAGAGGCGTTTGGAGCCGGTCTAAACCAGACAGCTTTGAAGACACGATTTCAGGATGGCAGAACCCAAGTGATGCCTGAGCCTCTGCACGCTGTAGGTCTTGCTTCACGGGACTGACTTCCCACAGGAAGCGCCTGTCTTATTTTATTGGCATTGACAGGCTGAATTTGAGTGTCTGTACAGGCACGGGGTGGGGTGGGGTGCTCCTCTCCCACCATATGGGGTCTAGGCGGCAGCCTTGGCTGCCACCTTGGGTGTCTTTGGCACCTTTGGCTGCTGAGCTGCCTCACGGGGGGGGGGGCAGCTTTCCATCCACAGCGACCATGAAGCCTGTTTGGTGCCCATGGGGCAACTGATGTCATGTTCGCTAGGTCCTGAGCTGTGGGGAAGCCCTGCTGGTTTCTCCCTTGGCTTTCACTCTCTCCTCGCCCCTCTTGTTCGAATGTGGCTCTCCCTTTGTAGCCCAGACTTGTCCACAACTCAATGTGCAGCCCGGAGCCATGGCAATCCTCCTGCCTCACGCTCATCTCTCCCCTGTAAATAACTATATGAAGGTGACTTTAAAACTGGCCGATGACTTGCCCTGCCCCTGGCTGAGTCAGGAGCTGGCTGTGGCTGCCACTCTGTGCTTTTCAGATTTAAGTTACAGTCTATTTTTGCCTGTTCTGGTTTGGAATGTGTATTTTCATACACAAAATATGAATGGGTGAGGACTTGGTTGTGTCAGGTAATGAAAAGAGCAAGGAGTGGGCCTGCTCTGTGTGTACCTTGTTCCGCTTTACCACCATGGACCCTGAGCCTCAGTGTTCCCCTCTGTAAAAAGGGAACAGCCACAATTAAGCAACCAACAAACCTTCACAGGGCACTTCTGCAAGCCAGCTCCTTCTCAAAGTACTTGATATGTGTTAAGTCCCGCAATAATCCTGGGAAATAAGTGCTGATATTCTCCCCATTTGACAGATAAGGAAACTGAGTCAGAGCTTTATAACGGAAAAAAAGGAAAGCTAGGAAAGTAATATTCAGGCAATATATAGCTGGTGGGGTGTGGCTTAGAATGGAGAATCTTACGCAACTTCAAGTGACCCTGTGATCACCAGAAAAAATATATCTATCTTCAAAATAATTTAAAGAAAAGCTATTGCTTATAAAAATTATTAGAAAAACATGACTGAAATTATTTGCAAGTAGGTCAAATTTCATCTGAGACTGTCATTACGATTAAGTTTTTTTTTTTTTTCCATTTCTTATTTTCTTCTTTTAGCTCCAAGTGTGCCTTTTGGTTTAAAGTGAAATCTATATCTCAGTCTAAATGCCGTGAGCAGATCCAGCGCTGGCTGGCATGGGATGAGGCTGTCAGGCGAGGCCTGAGTCTGAGAGAATATAAACACTCATAATCCTCTCAGCATGCGCTAAAATAATAGCAGATAGGATAGTTTGGTTTGCAAAACGAGTGTCCTGCCAAGTTCTACCAGGACCACTTTTGAACCAATTCAGAAAACCAGGATTCAGCAATGATCAAAGTGTCTCGCCTCCTATTAATAGCAAAAGGAATTCCTGACTTGAAACCTGGCACATGGGCTGGGGCGTCTCCCTGCCAGAAGAGCCTCTCCACCAGCCTCGGCCTCGGCCGCAGGTGTTCTTCTGCCTTGAGAGACCACAGGAAGTGAAGACGGATGCACGGGAAGAGGGTCGGGAAGGACTGCCTGCTCTGACTTGCAAGGAGGTTTAAGGAGAGTCACGCCTCCGTGTATCTCAGGCAGCATTTCAGAGAGTCCATGAAAGCAGGGAGGTGTAAGGACAGTCTGTAAAACTGTACATTAACCCGTCCATAAGGCATTTATCAGCACCCGCCAGACCTGAGTTTTGCAATTTATCTTTCCTTCGTCCATCGATCCCCTAGCCCTTGAAACCACTAACATAATTTTTATTGTAGAGTAATTTGTATTTTCCTAAACTTTTATGTGTGTCGAATCAGAGCACATTCTTTGATGGGGGCAGCCCTTTTACTGACCATAACGACTTCCTTTGGGATAATTCCTTTGTGTCTGTCTTCTGTTTCTATCACAAAACACCAGAAGATACATGCTTTATGAAGAAAAGAAGAATTTTCTCTAGACCTAAACCCTGCATATTCATGATCTGGAGGCTGCGGTGAGCGCCTTCTCAGCCGCCTTTCTTCCTGGTGGAGTGGCAGGAGAGGTGGGGGGGGGGTGGGAAGCGGCCTCCCTCCACAGCAACTGGTTCTTGAGGGGCCCGCCTAGGGTTCCAGAAGAACTGACTGAACTCCTTTGCAGAGAGTACCCCAGCGACCTAAGTGCCTCCCACTAAGTCCCTCCTCTTAAAGGCCCCTCCACAAAACTGCCACCCCATCACTGATGACTGAGCCAAAACTGTACACCCAAACCATAGCAACAACATCGGCCCTTTACCTGTTTTAAAGTGCCACCTCGAACATCCATGGTGTTGCCCGAACGTCACCACCATCCTGGGTCAGAACATTTGTGTCACTTCTGAGGGACACACGGCACCCTTCAGAGTGCAGACACGCCCAACGCAGCCCGAAGGCCTCCTATGGCTGAGGACAGCTATGGATGTGACCCGCGGAACCGTAAACTAATGTAAAATGTTTATAAGATCATTTTGGACTTGGTTTTTAGTAACTCGATGACGCAGTTCTTGAGCGTTAACTTTGTAGATGATGATTGCTACGTCACAAGGCCAGAAGGTTGATCACTTGAGTTCAGCGCTCAGTTCTTATTCTCTGGTCCTGATAA
The DNA here is from genome assembly GCA_964023405.1 of Apodemus agrarius. NCBI lineage: Eukaryota > Metazoa > Chordata > Mammalia > Rodentia > Muridae > Apodemus > Apodemus agrarius. The sequence goes on from OZ030005.1 coordinate 192,946,568, forward strand.
TCTCTATCCTGTTTTCTCTGTCTGTAGATTTGTCTGTTTTGTATGCTTATTGTAAATTGAGCTGTTTGTCTGATTTTCCGCGTCACCCAATGATGTCAAAGTCAATGCTTCACGCATTGGATATTATATTCCACTGAGTGGGTAGACAACATGCGTTTGCACATTCATTTGAGGGACATTTGGGTTGTTGTTTCCTTTAGCTGTTGTAATAATGCTGCTATGCACTCTCATGTACAAAGTTTTTTTAATTTTTATTGTGTGTGTGAGATGGGTGTGTGTATATGTGTGTGTGGTGTGTACGTGTATATGGTGCACATGTATGAGTATATATGTGTGTGTTTGGTGTGTAAGTGTGTATGAATGTATGTGTATGTTGGTGTGTGGTGTGTGTATGTGTGTTACATGTATGTGTGTATGTATTTGTGTGTATGTGTGTGTATGTGTGACATGTGTGTATATGTGTGGTGTGTGTATGTATGTGTATGTGTGTGTATGTGTGTGGTGTGTGTGTATGGTATGTGGTGTGTGTGTGTGTGTGTGTGTGTATACATGCATATGTGTGCAGGTATGGATAAAGGCTATAGGTTGTTCATCAGTTCCCACCTTAGTTATTGAGATAGGGCATCCTACTGAACCTGGAACTGACGGATTCAGCTAGACTGGCTGACCAGAAAGTCCCAGGAATCCTCCTGTTGCTGCCTCCATAGTGCTGGGATTACAGAGACATTGCTATCTCCAGACTTTTGTGCTGGTGCTAGAAATCTAACAAGTCCTCCGAGTTGGGTGGTGTGGTGGTTTGAATGAGAGTAGTCCACAGTTAGCAGAACTGTTTGGAAAGGGTCAGGAGGCGTGGCCTTGTTGGAGGAAGTGTGCTACTGAGGATGGGCTTTGGGATTTCAGAAGATCAGTCCAGGCCCAGGGGCTCCCTTTCCGCCTGCGGCCTGCAGGCCAGGAGGTGAAGCTCTCAGCTACTGCTCCAGCGCAGCGATGCTAGACTAATGCTCTAAAACTGTAAATAAGCCCCAAGTTTAGTACTCTCTTTTATAAGAGTTGCCGTGGTCATGGTGTCTCTTCACAGCAGTAGAGCCCTGACTGACACACATGGAAGGCACTTCACCTGCAGAGCTGTCTGCCCAGCTCCTGGGAACAAATTCCCCGCTAAGCGCCAGTTCTTCTGACTGCGCATCAGGGAGTGGCGCTGAGGAGACATATGCTGACTCTGTTTGATTTATCGAGGAACCTCCCAATTGCTTCCTAAGATGCTGCGCCATTTTAAAGCCCTTCCACTACTGCTCACGCTCGTTGTATGTCTTTATTAATATTCTATGGCTGTTGCAGTGTGTATGGAGTAGTACTTCTCTGTGTTTGTCACCCATGACTAAAGCTGTTGAGCTTCTTGCCATGTGGTCATTGGCCATTTACATCTTCATTAGACAAGTTCTGATCCAAGTCTATCTTTTTTTTTTTGATTTTTCGAGACAGGGTTTCTCTGTGTAGCCCTGGCTGTCCTGTAACTCACTCTGTAGTCCAGGCTGGCCTGGAACTCAGAAATCCGCCTGCCTCTGCCTCCCAGAGTGCTGGGATTACAGGCGTGTGCCACCACACTCGGCTCTATCATTCATTTTTAACTAGAATTGTTTATATATATATACACACATACACACATACATACATACATACATACATACATATGGGGACACACACACACACACACACACACACACAACTCTAAAAGGCCAGGTCTTTTAAATGACGAGTGGTATGCTGTTTGATTGACAGTGCAGTCATCGGCCCGTTGACCCCGTAGGCTCTTTCCAGTTTGCAGTTGTTCAGCTAAAGCTGGTTAAGAACATTCCTTTGCTTGGCTTTCCCTGGACGTGACTTAGACCCTGTTGTGAGTAAATATCAGGTCCAGTGATAATTTACCACCGCTAGAAGCGGAGAAGAATGATGACGTTTTAGAGGAGGCTCCTCCGAGCTCTTTTCTGGCCTCTTTGTATAGAGCACAGAACCATGGCCCTTCCGCGCACTCCAAACACACCTGCCTTTCCAGCTCAGGTTTTCTGGGATCCGAATCTTCCTCCAATATTATTTTTTTCTTTTGTGTGAAAGCATTATCACGGAAGATGCAGATGCAGTGCCAGGTGACTGAGCCACAGAAATTCAAGCTGGAAGGGGCCGTGGAAATCATTTAACTATTGTTACGGAAAAGAAAGTGCGGGGCCAGTCAGCTGTCTCGGTGCTTGAGGGCACTTGTTGCCACGCTGAGGACCTGATGCTCAGAACCCACATGGTGGGGAGAGAGAGAGCTGATTCCTCAAAGTCATGCTACATCTCTCCCTCCCCCTCAATGTAAATACTTACATACATACATATGTAGTACATACATACATACACACATACATATATATACATACATACACACATATTCATACATACATACATACATACATACATACATACATGGTCTGAGAAAGGAGACTGGGTTGTCCAAAAGCTATCTATCACCAAAGACGTCACATGGGTCAGGGGCAAGGGCTGCTGTGAGGTAATTTGAAGTCCTCCAGTCCCACAGGCTCTGCTGGGGCCGAGCCAGCGCTGTCCACTGTGGCGTGTGGCATTCATAGGGAGCTCTGCTTCCTCCTAGGTTACCCCTCTTAGTCCCCTGACAGCCTGTGAAGTAGGTGGGGATTAAGTAAGCAGTAGCAGCCCAGGGTCCTCTGCTGTGCCCGGAATGTCCAGGCTCAGAGCCAGGCCTCCAGACTGTTCCGACTTGCGTGTGGTTCCGCCTCCCTTTCCTTTTGAACCCACTGCCCTTTCCGTGCCACTGCCATCCCCTTAGGTCAGGCCTCCTTTTGTTGACCAGGTCTGAGTGCCAAGACACCTGCAAATGTGTGTGTGCATTCACACACAACTCACACACACATACACACACTCATACCCACACATACACACATACTCACACACACACTCACCACACATATACATACACATATTCATACACACACATACATAACACACATACACACATATACACTTACAAATACATACACATACATTTATGCACATACTTAACATACATACACACATACACATATACAAACATACACATACATATACACATATACACTTACAAATACATACACATACATTTATACACATACTTAGCACACATACACACATATACAAACACACACATACACACATATACACTAACAAACACACATACTCACATACATATACACATACATATACACACTCATACACATTCATACACATGCATATACATACACAACACACACACATACACACATGCTCACACACATATACATACGCACACATTCATACATATACATACATAACACACAAACACACACATACATACACACATACACACTTACAAACATGCATACTCACATATATACACACATAAACTCTCACATACATATACACACATACATACACATGCATACACATATACACACATATACAATACATGCATACACATACACAACATACATACACACACATACACACACACACACAGGCACATTGAAGTGGCCCTTATTTTTGTCATTGGCTTGCTTAAATCACTGCTGTTGCTTCTGACGGACTAGAGATCAAGATTGTGGCTGCTTACCAGCCCTTTCCAGATCAGCTCCTATTCAGCTCACCAGCCCTGGGCTCACAATCCCATCTAAGTTCCCCTGTTGTTCCCCTCTGCCTACCTACACCATTTTCCATTCCTCACCTAGGACATTCTAGTTTCTTCTTGAGCATTCTGCTTAGACCTCACCTCATCCAGGAAAGTTTCCTGACCTGAAGCAGTATCAGGTTAGGCAGCCGTGGCGGTTTGAGTGAGATGGCTCTCATAGGCACATATACCTGGATGTTTGGTCCTCAGTTGATGGAACTGTCTGGGAAGGATTGGGAGGTGTGGCCTTGGAGGAGGTGCATCACTGGGGTGAGCTTCGAGGTTTCAAAATACCTGTGGCATTCCAAGCTTGCTGTCTCTGCTTCTTGCTTGTGGTTCGGAGAAGGGCTCTCAGGGACTACCCTGGTGCCCCGCTGCCTCCTGCTTTGCTGCCTGCCTGTAAGTCCCAGCAGACGCCTTGCTTTGGTCATCATGTTGATGTCTGCCTCAAGGATGGAAAAATAACTGAGACAGTAACCTTTGGGGCACCTAATGACACAATTGCAGCATTTACTCCATGTTCATCTCTCACTTGTCTCCCGGGGAGTCCCTGTGTAACCGTTGCAAGCCAGGCCCATGTGCTCCATTTTAATGTTCTTGGGACTGCCTGGGGTCCCTAGAGAGATCTTTGCTCTGTGAGCAGCTAGAATGAAGCCTGAATTCTGATATATCCACCTTGGGGATGAGGCCAGTTACTTAGGACAGTGTCGTTAGTGAGGGGGGAGGGGTCGTACGCTGGACAGTGCTTGTTTAGTAGTCACAGGGCTTTCTACTGGGCTGATTTCTGCGTATGAAGACCTTTAGCTGCTGGAAGTCAGTGTGTTGCTGGCTGTGGCCACAGTGCTATTCTTATTATTGTGGGGATAATTGCTCTGGGGGTGGGGAATGCAGCTGGAAGTCCTGTTCCAGTGGATTGGGCAGTGAGAGGATCTGCTGGTGAGAGTACTAAAAGGTCTGGGGAAAGTAACCCTGCGGAGGTGGGTCTGGGGGTGTGGAGAGAAGGCCTAAAAGATTCCCCTACTGTGTAGTGAGGGCGAAATACGATTTTATCCAAATCAGACAAGACTCCTGAAGGAGCAGAAGATTGTGTTTCATGCTCTTTGTTTGTTTTTTTGTTTTTGTTTTTGTTTTTTGCTTTTTTGAGACAGGGTTTCTCTGTGTAGCCCTGGCTGCCCTGGAACTCACTCTGTAGTCCAGGCTGGCCTCGAACTCAGAAATCTGCCTGCCTCTGCCTCTCTGTAACATAGCATTAGCAGACATCCATCGGGTAACTGAACCTGAAAAATGGGCCACTGCTTGTGATTTCTCAGGGAGACCCACTCAGACAACAGTCCTATTTAAGTTGCATCCCAAGGCAGGGCACACCTTAGTCCCATGACTTGGGAGGCAGAGGGAGGAGGATCTCCTGCAGTTTGAAGTCAGCTTGGATTCCTGGTCTACACAGCAAGTTCCAAGCCAACCAGGGCTACACAGTGAGACCTTGTAAGCAAGCAAACAAACAGCATCCCACTTTAAAAATGTTAGTTATTTATTTTGCTTGTATTATATTCCACTTTGGTCTCCTCCACATAAGTTCTACAGCCAGGACTACACAGAGAAACCCTGCTCGAAAAACAAAACAACAACAACAACAAAAAGAATAGTTTTCTGGGTCAGTGAGATGGCTCAGTGGGTAAAAGAGCTTGCAACCAAGCCTGAGGTGCCTAGGTTAGACCCCTGGGTTTCATATGGTAGAAAGAGAGACCTTACTCTTTCAGGTTGTCATTTGTCCTCCATACAAACATAGTAGCAATTAAAATACACACACACACACACACACACACACACACACACACACACGGTGGAGGGGAGAGAGAGAGAGAGAGAGAGAGAGAGAGAGAGAGCGAGAACGAGAACAAACAAGCAAAACCCAACTGTCACTAAGAGGGGCTCATGAATCTTTATGGAGTGACTAAGTGAACTGTAATAACGCAGCAACTCCAGTGTTAATAAATGTCTTGTGAGTCCTCCTGTGACAGAGCCCATATGTTCTAGGGTCTTTGTCTTATAATGCAGAAATACATATGCACTGTAAGAGACTTAGAGCCCATGATCCTCTGTGATTCTGGGAAACAGCTTGCTAGAGCCCCCGACTGTTCTTAGCGAAGCCTGATTCTGTAGTTGTCATTGTAGCGGGACTCTGTCCGCTGAGACCTGAGCCGTGCTTCTGGTGAGATCTTTATAGCAGATGGAATCCAGCAGGCCTGGTCTCACGCTCTTAAACTGGAGGCCAAAAAAGACTAGAACAATTGTGTGGCCACCAAAAGGGGCTAATACATCAATTCGGCCATTTCCTCCCAATATTCTGCCAGCCGTCTTTTGAGTATAGATATGGAAAAATTTCAAGTATATATTATTAAGTAGGAGAAGGCATTGTATTGAACGTATAGAAGTTGGTATGAGAAAGGGGGGGGATGAATGTATATTCATGATCGCTCCCACTTCCAGAAATTCAGCTTGGGGGGGTGGTTACAGTAGGACGGAGCAGAAGTCTGTGTGCTGCCTAATCTGAGATTGGGAGGAGACCGCGGTGGGAGAGACGCTGGGAAGACAGTCTTCAGTGGTGTGGTGCGCATAGGAACCAGCACGTGGCTGCGGTGCCGTGCCGTTACATCCCGAATCAGTCTGTGTTTTGTTAGAAAGGATGTAGGGGGATTAGGGAAAGGGGCAGTCACTCCTCCCAGCCTGGTGACCTGGAATGTTCCAGTTCAGGGAACTGTCTGAATATTTCATGCCGAGAGAGAGAGAGAGAGAGAGAGAGAGAGAGAGAGAGAAGGAGGAGGAGGAGGAGGAGGAGGAGGAGGAGGAGGAGGAGGAGGAGGAGGAGGAAGAGGAAGAAGAAGAAGAAGAAGAAGAAGAAGAAGAAGAAGAAGAAGAAGAAGAAGAAGGAAGAAGGAAGAAGGAAGAAGGAAGAAGGAAGAAGGAGAACGAGGAGGAGGAGGAGGAGGAGGAGGAGGAGGAGGAGGAGGAGGAGGAGAGAGCACTAGCTAGCTATTCGTACAATGCTGACCTGGGAAGGCAGGGTAGGGAGGTGGATCTCAAACACAGCTTTTTCCCAAAAGAAAATCCCACATGGCAAGAGCTGAATCAGACGGCTTTAGCCAGAATCTCTTTCAGTGATTTTTAATTAATCTTCTACAGTTTTATAAAAGTAAACCTAAGAGAGGAGGAGCTGGGGAGGCAGCTCCACAGTAGGTAAAGATGCCTGCCACCCAGCTTGATGACTTTGTGTCATTTCCTGGGACCCACATGGTCGAAGGAGAGAACCGAATTCCACACGGCCCTCAGGTCTCCACGTGTGTGGCATGGTCTGAGTGTGAATGTGCACACATGCATGGACACACACATTCACAGAATAAAGGAATGTTTAAACGTAATACAAAGTTAAAGACAGCATGCGAAGTGATACAACCTCTGGGTGGGGGGAGGTTGCAGTATCTAGCAATGTTACCCGTCTATTAACCTTTGTGCACTCAATCCTATTTATAAGCCCTGTCCTAAGACACAGGCAAAAATAAGGAACTAGTACACAAGGCTCTTCACATCACTGTTGTGACTGTGGGAGGGGACTGGCTGGGAGGGAGACGTGCATGTGGGAGAGGCGTCAGAGAAGGATGGGCAAATGCGATCAAAGCAACACACACACACACACACACACATACACACACACGTAAAAGTTGCTAAAGGATTTCTGGTTTTTTGTTTTTGTTTTTTTGTTTTTGTTTTTCGAGACAGGGTTTCTCAGTGTAGTCCTGGCTGTCCTGGAACTCACTCTGTAGACCAGGCTGGCCTTGAACTCAGAAATCCGCCTGCCTCTGCCTCCCAAGTGCTGGAGTTACAGACATGCGCCACCACCGCCCTGCGTGAAAGGATTTCTAAAAAGACAGGGAACAGTTCAAAATGTCCACCCATGAGTGCGTTAGTTACTGTTCTGTTGCTGTGATAAAATACTGTCACCAAAAGCAACTTAGAGGAGATAGGAGTTCAAGTTGGCTTTAGGTCTCTTAAGGGCAGAGTCCACCATGGTAGAGAAAGTGCGCAGCGCAGCAGGGGCAGAAGGCTGATGGATGACGTCATCCTCATGCTGGAGAAGGGGCGGGGAGAGAATGATCGGGGAGTTGGGCAAAGCTTTAAACCCTCAGATCCCTCTGCTGCCATACTTCCTCCAGCAAGACCTTCTGAAGTTTCCACAACCTTCCCTAACAGCTCCACCTACAGGGGACTAAGGGCTGGATGCGAGCCTGTGGGGGACATTGTCATTCAAACTCCTCTTCTGTGTTGTTGGAGTGAGAGGAGGAGGATTGATACACCATATCAAAGAGGAGAAGCATCTACCACACTGCTATGGAATGGTCTCCTGGGCATTCTGTGATGGAAACACGGACTCAACAGAGAAAGCTAGCATGCTTTAATTTAAGCAATTCATATCTACTTGTTTACATTTAAAAGAAATAATCAGAATAAACTAGTCAAAGGGGTTACCGAAAGAAGGAGGAAATGGATAGATTGAATAGAAGTGAAAACATCTCTGGATTTATTTTGTTTTATAGATGTGACTCTGGAATCAAATTAAGGTAATCTCATAAAAAATAAAAACCTTAGGTATCGAGAGGACAAATTATTTCAGATAAGTGTGAGTTGTAATAAGTGGATTATATAACAGTAGTAGAGTGTACACTTTTGTGAGAGTGTATTTGTGTGTGTCTCTGTGTGCACACGTGGAGACCAGAAGTCCACCTTTACCATTCTCTACCGTACTTTTGAGACAGGCTCTCTCCCTGCTCCTAGAGTTGGCCGGTTGAGTAGACTGGCTAGCACGGAATGCCTAGGTCTGCCTCCCTCCGCCTCCCAGCACTGGGTTGACAGGGATGCACTGCTGCGCCCAGCTTCTGCGTGCCACGAGGCATCTGAACGCAGGTCCTCCTGTTTGTACAGCTGCCGTTTTACTCACAGGGCCGTCTCCCCAGCCAGGGAATAATCAGCGTGAAAATGAGGGGTAAACCTGGAGCTCTTTTCTGTAAAATTAATTAATTAATTAATTAATTAATTAATTAATATATGGTAATAATGTTGATATTACCATACTGACACTAATATATATGTGTAGGTGTGCATATATCATTGAATACATCTTATATATACACATACATACATACAAGGTAAGTAATTGTGTCCAATTTGGGGGAGAGAGAGAGAGCGCCATAATATAAAATTTAAGCTGGAAATGCTCATGTAAACCTCTCTTTGGATTCTTTCTTAAATATTTTCTAGTTCTGTCCCCTGGAAGGCATAGACATGATGAGCAGTCTGGTAGAGGAAACACCTGTAACATCCAGATGGTGGTGTCTAAATCAGTTTTCTACTGAGGGCTGATTTCAGGTCCTGGACAGAAAACAAACTATCTTATTTTAGCGGAACACAGGGAGATACTGTCACAGGTTCCGGAAGGACTGCCTGGGTGGGAAGGTGAAGGAACAGCTTGGAGCCTGGAGGCCGAAGGCATCTCGAGGATGGGAGCCGGGCAATCACTGGCTCTTCCCAAGCGAGCACGGCATTCTCAGCCCCTCTAAGGCTTTCCCGTTAGAACATTACCTAGTGCCCAGCCCACCCTTGCCACAAAATCCCGACCCACACAGGGCTCTGAAGTCTTGGCACAGGGAGTGATTCCACGTGCCCTTTAAGAGATCCTGGCAGATGCCATGGTCACCTGGGAAGTACCCAGGAGCCTCGCTGGTCACAGACGCAGTCACATGAGACCTTGAGTTCCTTTCTCCCAGTGCGTGTGACCTGCCTAGTTGCAGGGGGCTTGGGTGTGAGTGAGCTGTGGGCCCAGGGAGATGAGGCCAGAAAGAGTCTTGATTTATGAACTGTCCAGATTTAACTGAGGCCACAGCACTTTTATTAATAGAACATGCTGCATTTCCTTTTTATAAAAATATGAAGATCATCGCACTCAGGAAAATGCCGGTGACGGTCTGTCTTTAGGGCATGCTGATCACCAGGCTAAAATTAAAAGTGAAGTCAGGCCCTTCTTCGGTCTATTTTTAACTCAGTTTAGCATATGAATGTGAATGCGAAGTCTTTCTTTAGATCTCCTTTAACTCAATTACTTACTTACGCTAACCATCTAGGCCTGGCATTCCTGAGCTGTGGCTGTGGACCCAGAGTCCGGAGCCCCCATCCCCGTGGGGAGGATAGCAACCACTGGTTGCCTCCCCTCCCCCTGCAGCTCTGGGTGTTTGTGCCCCTCTCTGGGTATTTGTATTCCCCTCCCCCGCTCTGGGCATTTGCGCGCCCTCCTACACTGCCCTCAGCCCCCTGCCCGCAGGGTTTCAAGGTGTGTTAGACTACCACACTTTGAAAACATTACAACAAAGGAAAGACGTCCCATCGATGTACTTGATGCTTGGCGGCGAAGTTGTTGCACATTTTTCTAGGGGCTCCAACTTGCCAGTAGCCACTTGGGTTGAAGGAGAGACTCTGGGTTACCGGGGAGACTCGGTCATTCAACCTCAGGGTGCGCACGTCCCGGCCTGGCATACCAAAGGAGACTGGGTGACAGGTGGAGGGGGGAGGGATTTAAAAAAAAAACCTAGCAAGTGGCTGTCGTTTCTGCCCAGAGAGCTTCTGATGAGAGATGGGAAAGCCTCAGTTGTTGGACGTCTAACATCTGCTCTTTCCGGACATTGAAGACAGTGGAAGGGTCAGAGCGTAATCTGAGGCTCAGTCCAGACGAGGGTCCTCGTGAGCGAGCGTCTTAGGGCACTTTCCAGAGACGGCTTTGACAAAGCATTTAAAAATATCACTGATCATAATAAATCCCGACCCTTGCTTGTTGTTGTTTTGAAAAACAAAGTAGATTCGGTGAAGCATCAGGCAGTTCAAAGGGTTTGATTCTCCTTGCTGGTTACCTGAATACATTTCCCACTCTGCTGTCCAACCGAACCTCTTTACAAAAGTGCTCTAGCTGGACGTGGTGGCTTGTACCTCTAATCCCAGCACTGGGAAGATTGAAGGAGGCGGCTTAGAGGTCAAGGCCAGCCTGGGCTACACACTAAGATTATCTTGAAAAAAGTTTTTTTTTAAAGATGTGTTATTTTTAACTACAGAATAAAAACCTTACTTCCGGTTTCCCCCCAGTAGCACGGAAGGAAAGTGGGCTAGTAAACAGGTCAGCTTAAAATTAAGCTTAGCTCTGTGCGTTGGGCTAGTACATGGGTTAGTTTAAAATGGTAAGCTCTGTGTGGAGGCTCACCCCTGTAGTCCCACTTCAGAAGCAGGAAAGATGGCTGAAAGTATGAGACCAACCTGGGATACATAGTGAATTCCAGGCTAGCCTGGGCTACAGAATAAGAACCTATCTCAAAAGTAAGTAAAATTGGGATCCTTTGGCTCAATTCCCAGCACTATAATAAATAGGCAGATAAATAATTAATACATAAATAAATGGCCAAATGAGTGCTATTTATGCTTTCAATCTGCTGCTGCTGTCCCAGCTCGAGAGATGTGAAATTGTTTGTGTGAAGGGAGCACGGGGTGCAGTGTGTGCACACATGAATGTTTGTATGAAGGGAATTTGGGGTGCAGTGTGTGCACACATGAATGTTTGTATGAAGGGAGATTGGCGTGCAGTGGGTGCACACATGAATGTTTGCATGAAGAGAGCACGGGGTGCAGTGTGTGCACACATGAATGTTTGTATGAGGGGAGCACAGGGTGCAGTGTGTGCACACATGAATGTTTGTATGAAGAGAGATTGGAGTGCAGTGTGTGCACACATGAATGTTTACATGAAGGGAGCATGGGGTGCAGTGTATGCACACATGAATGTTTGTATGAAGGGAGATTGGTGTGCAGTGTGTGCACACATGAATGTTTGCATGAAGGGAGCACAGGGTGCAGTGTGTGCACACATGAATGTTTGTATGAAGAGAGCACGGGGTGCAGTGTGTGCACACATGAATGTTTGTATGAAGGGAGATTGGCGTGCAGTGTGTGCACACATGAATGTTTGCATGAAGAGAGCACGGGGTGCAGTGTGTGCACACATTATTGTTTGCATGAAGAGAGCACGGGGTGCAGTGTGTGCACACATGAATGTTTGTATGAAGGGAGATTGGAGTGCAGTGTGTGCACACATGAATGTTTGCATGAAGGGAGCACGGGGTGCAGTGTGTGCACACATGAATGTTTGTATGAAGGGAGATTGGCGTGCAGTGTGTGCACACATGAATGTTTGCATGAAGGGAGCACAGGGTGCAGCGTGTGCACACATGAATGTTTGTATGAAGAGAGCACGGGGTGCAGTGTGTGCACACATGAATGTTTGCATGAAGGGAGCACGGGGTGCAGCATGTGCACACATGAATGTATGAAGAGAGCACAGGGTGCAGCGTGTTCACACATGAATGTTTGTATGAGGGGAGCACAGGGTGCAGTGTGTGCACACATGAATGTTTGTATGAAGGGAGCATGGGGTGCAGTGTGTGCACACATGAATGTTTGTATGAAGGGAGATTGGCGTGCAGTGTGTGCACACATGAATGTTTGTATGAAGGGAGCACGGGGTGCCGTGTGTGCACACATGAGTGTTTGCATGAAGAGAGCACACATGTTCATTTCACATTGGGGCAGAGCAGTGGCATTTAAACAATAAGCTCCTTCTGCATATTTATTTGCATTTTCTGTTAAAAGCACTCAAGATAAAGAATGACGTGTTTAAAGGCCTCGACCATCTGTCTGAAAAATATCTCAGGGGCTTTTGCCTGTCATTCAGCAAGCCAGTTACTTATAAGCCTTAATGTTTCTTTAAAAAAAAAAGCCCTTGGATTAAATTACATCATGCTGAGGCTCAGCAGACTGGTCTCAGATCTGCAAACCTCACACCTTCATGGGGTTGCAGTCAATGTTGAGTGTGTCTGGTCTGCCAGTGAAGCAGAGGGAGCTGGGGAGGGGAGGTCCCAGTGCTGCAGCTCTTAGGTACGCTGCTGAAGGAGATGCTCCGCTGGCTTCAGGACTTGGTGGTAAATTGACAAATCGCTGTCGCTGCTGCTGAGCTAATGTGCCATTTCTAAACAAACTTCGTTCCTCGCCTGCCTCGGCTGTTCCTGATTTTGTTTGTTGTTTCCTCAGGACTCCAGGTCACCTAATGACTGAAATGTCATTTCTTGAAAGCCTTTAACATCCATTGATTATCCTTGTTGGGGGATATTTTTGTCTGATTCTTTGCTTGCTTCATCTTGACCTCAGGGATCTGAGGGCTTTCCCTCCAGGAGTCTTAAAAGCCTGGATGGAAATATTGGCCTCGGGCACTCTGGTCTCTCTAGGGACCTCTGGTTAGTCAGGAAGATGGATGAAGTGTGAATGGTATCACCATCACCTGCATAAACTGCGCCGGGTAGGCCTTCAGAGCAGTGCCACCCGGCGCCCTTTCACCAAGGACTTCTTACGTGACCTGGAGTAAGTCGGCATAGGAAAATAGATATAAAACCCAAACATGGTGATAAGCTATACATTTATTTTAAAACAGTTCCTTCATATACATATACTTGTATCTCTTACTAAAGCCAGAAGCAAATTTGCAAACTGAGATGAACACACCTACTTATTTTACATAAAGAATCAAATCCTGGCGAAATACTTGAGACTGTGGACAAGAAGAGGTTTTTCAGAGTTGATCTGCATTTTGATGTTTTAACTGCCAGTCTTGAGAATTCTGCTTCTCATAAAAGCAGAAGTCTTCCTAAAAGACGATGGCAGAAGTACTTTTAGGACTATGTCAGAAGCTTAAAACAAAATGAAAACAAAAATTTTATGTATTTTTTTCTACAATCTTTTTAAAACTGAAAATACACTTTTTTTTCCATACAACATATTCTGATTAAGGTTCTCCTCTCCCATGTCCTCCCCACTTCCGCACCCACCTAAATCCACATTTTTTTCTTGTATTAGAAGAAAAATGGGCATCTTAAAAAAAAAATAACCCCCCCAAACAAGCCTGAATGGGACGAAACAAATAAATGAGCAGAAATCACCAACGAGCCAAAGAAAAGGCATGAGGAACAGACAGAAACACAGACACGCGCACATTGGCAAACACAGAAATACCATTAAAAACACAAGAGTGGGAACTATGATATATAAGCAAAAGACTTGCAGATTTTAAATAAAAAATAGCCCAGACAAAGTATTATGAGACAAAAAGTGTTGTGTGTAGCTTTGCGCCGGGAATGGGCCCCGCTACCAGCTCCCACCCAGTTTCCCTTGATCCACAGATAAAACACACACACACACACACACAGACACACAGCTGTTCAATTTCATCTTGCTTTCTAGGTACAATTGCTGGGTGCTACTTACCTTCCCCCGGAGAAGAGTGCCCTCATCACTCCTCTTAGCTCTGCACTTCTCTACCTGCCCTAAACTTTAGTTGGTCAGTTGACTCTAGTCCCTGCTAAACACCCAGTTAGTATGCCACCATATTTAATAGGGGAAAATTAATCACCTAGTTAGTGTCATGACCCTCCCTATTCTTGAGACAAGAGGACCAGAGTAAAAAGTAAGACTAAGACATAAATGGGGTGCCTCGGATCTTCCAAGCTCTCTTCTGTCAGCACTGTGACTTGCTCTAGGGGAACACCCTTTCCACAGTGACCCTTTGTCCCATTCCCCAGGCTGTGTACCCAGAGTATTAGTCATTGTGGGCTGACTGCAGATACCACAGGTTGAACAACTTAAACAATGGGACTTATCTACACCTGGGTCTGAGAGCTGGGAAGTGAAGGGTGGCGGTCTGTGGGGTTAGGGTTCTGAGGAGGGCTGCTGTCCCAGCCCAGAGATAGGCACCTCTCCCTGTATCCTCATGGTCAGTCTTCCCTTGGTTAGCTGTGTGCAGCCAGGCATCTGTGTCACAGATTCTATCAGATTAGGGGGCGCATCATTACAACCTCAGTTGTTAAACGTAGTGAACTCCCCAAAGCCCTGTCTCCACGTGGTCATCTTGGGGGCTGGACTTGAACATAGAATCCAGAGGTGGGAGCACAACCCAGGGAGGATTGTCAGTGCCTTTTCTTACTTGGTCACTTTTCACACATGACCTGGCAGTATCCCAAGGCATAGCATTTGTTATGTGGCCACCCTATTTCAAGATCTCACATGGCTGCTCAACTTTTCTTCATCAGAAGCATGAGGAACTCTCCTTTACTCTCTTACCTCTCCCTTCTTACCTCCAGGGACCCGGAAGTCCTGCCTATCCCTATGGCCAACAATTGGCTCATGGCTTTCTTTACTGATAGATCAAGAACCTGCTGGGGAACAGGAAATTAGCCTCAGAACGGCCTCTACAAAAAAGAACCTAGAAAAATGCCATCGAGTTAGTTTTGTAGTGGCTGACCATCAACTTCTGGGCAGGGGCCTGGTGTTAAGACTGGTTTGTATACTCAAGGAGACTCTTGGGGAAAACCAGTTTTTCATTTGGGAGAGGTTATCAATTGGAGATTCTTGTGTCTTTTTTCTACTCTCAACTGGGATCCCAACAGGGCCCTGAGGAGAGCAGGCCCTGTGCATGCTGCCTCAGCCTCTGTGAGCTCACATGTCCATCAGTCCTGCTGTGTCTAGAAGGCCTCCTTTCCTCCATGTTCCCCACCCCTTTTGGCTCTTAGAAACTTTCTTCCTCTTCCCTAAGCTGTGAGGGATAAAGTCATCCCATCGAGTACCATGTTCCAAGGTCTCTCATTCTCTGCACTTTGTCTAGTTGTGGGTGTCTGTGTCTGTTCCCATCTACCACAGGAGAAGGCTTCTCTGATGATGACTGAGCAGGACACGGATCTCTGAGCATGGCAGACTGTCATTAGGAGTCATTCTGTTGCTGTGTCCCTTTAGCAGAACGGTAGTATTTAGTCTCCCCCTAGATCCCCGGTCTATCTAGTCTCAGGTTCTTGGCGACCTGAGCGGTATTAGCAAGGGTTCCATCTCATGGAGTGGGCCTTAAATCCAATCAGGTATTGGCTGGCCCGTCTTATATCCGTGCACCTCTATTGTACCAGTACCTCTTGCGTGTAGGTCACCATTGTAGATTTAAGGGTTTGTAGCTGGATTGGCGTTTAACTTTTTCCTTTTCTGGTCTGCAGAGTAGCTTCCACTATGCAGAACACTAATCCCTAGGTAGGCACCAGTTCGACTTCTCCATACTCAATGAGTTGTAAAGGTGTTGTCTTTAGCAATGGCGTCTTACTTTCAGTTTGTGGAGTTTGTGGAGAACAAACTTGGCAATAGCTTAGGCTGTTTTGGGGTTCCCATGAGACCCCGTTGGCCAACAAATGTGATTGATTAGATGCAGCCCATTCCTGGAACCAGAGTCTTTATTTGGTGATGAGAGATATCCAGCTGGAGCTGTCTCCCCTGTTATTTGGTGATTTTATTTAGAATATCTTCATATCAAGTTTCCCTACAATCTCTCAGATGGCCCTTAATTTTAGCCAAACAGCAGTTTTTAAGTCAAACATTATAACGCAATTCAACCTGTGGTACTTTGAATGAGAATGGTGCCCACAGGCTCATACTTGGTCCCCAGTTGGTGAAACTGTTTGGGAAGGATTAGGATGTAGAGAGACTATCTTGTATCTGTATAGATGTGGCACCCATCAATAATAAATCTAATGGCTAACTAGCTGGGGAGGAAGTAGAAGGTGGGACTAACTGAGAGGGAGAAAGGAACTCTGGGAAAACGAAAGAGGAAGAGGCTGTTTGCAGGAGACATGGAACAAAATGGGCATGACTACAGGCCTGGACGGAACAGCTAGCCGCGTGGCTGGATGGGACTAGGAGGTCGGGTTAACTTAATTAGGCTCTCAGAGAGTCTGCCCAGCTAATGCCTAAGCTTTGACATATTAAAAGGTCTCAGTGTGGTTGTTTGTGGTAATAGCTGGTTAAGGAATAATTGCAGCATATTAATTTCTAGCATTAATTAATATATACAGGATATTAATCTTTAGTCTGTGATAGGTGTGTCACTGGGGGTGGGCTTTGGGGTTTCTCTCCCAGTCTCCTACTTGTGGATCAAGACGTGAGCTCTCAGCTGTTCCTGCCTCCATGCCTCACGTCCACCGTCATGGAGCTGACCCCCTGAACCCGTAAACCCCATTAAACACGTGCCTTCAGCACGGCAATAGAAAATTAATTATTACGCAACACATACTTATATTGGTATTTATATACTTAGGGGAAAAATCTTTTGTTCTCTGTGATTAAATCACTATGTCTTATTATCACAGAAAACCGTATGCAGTAAAAATCACAGTGTCTTATAAGGTGCAGTATTCTGGAGTCCGACCTGAAGTGTTTCCGGGAAGAGTAAAGCACAATCAGTACCAAGTTCATCTACTGTGTGTTCAGAACTCGCAGAAAGCTGGCCTGTGCTTCTGGGATACCTAGGTATTTGACTGTGAATTAACTTTCAGTCACTGGGGGTTCAGGAACCTTTTGTTGTTGACAGCCCTTTTTTATGTGATCCCTCACATTGCGATATGACCTCGCCTAGGGTCACAACCTATGTTTTTTTTTTTTTTTTTTTTTTTTTTTTTGGTTTTTTGAGACAGGGTTTCTCTGTGTAGTCCTGGCTGTCCTGGAACTCGCTCTGTAGACCAGGCTGGCCTCGAACTCAGAAATCCGCCTGCCTCTGCCTCCCAAGTGCTGGGATTACAGACATGCGCCACCACGCCCGGCTACAACCTATGTTTTAAGAGGCTGGGTTTTAGAGTGCTTGTGTGTGCGTGCATTCGTGTAGAGTGCAAAGCCCTTGCTGTTGGCTTTACTCCTTCTTCTTCTTCTTCTTCTTCTTCTTCTTCTTCTTCTTCTTCTCCTTCTTCTTCTCCTTCTTCTTCTCCTTCTTCTTCTTCTTTTACAGATTTATTTATTTTATATGAGTACACTATCGCTGTCCTCAGACACTCCAGAAGAGGGCATTAGGTTCCATTACAGATGGTTGTGAGCCACTTGTGGTTGCTGGGAATTGAACTCAGGACCTCTGGAAGAGCAGTCAGTGCTTTTAACCACTGAGCCATCTCTCCAGCACCGGTTTTGCTTCTTGTATCGCCTTTAGTGTTGTCTTGGCTGGAGTTCTCTGTTATCTCAGACTCATGTATTCAGGGTCCTACCAACATGTCCTTCCCCAGCAAGGGGAACCTCAGAGAACATTTAAATACAGCACAGCCATCCTTGGCCTGTTTTCTGCTGCTGGTAGTCTCATGGAGACTTGAGAGAGTCTTTCTGCAGGTTTTATGTAAACGGAAGAATTGTACTAACAGAAAAGAAAAATCTGAAAGGAAAAGTATGAATAATTATATTTTCATCATATTCACTTTTGGGTTGGTTCACTTCTTGGTGTTTATTCATTTTACTTTTGGTCATGTTCATATATTTTAAAATATATTAGGATTTTATTACTAATGGGCGTGTCTTAGTTAGGGTTCATTGCTGTTAGCAGACACCATGACTAAGGCCACTCTTATAAAGGACATTTTATTGGGGCTGACTTACAGGTTCAGAGGTTCAGTCCATTATCAAGGCAGGAAGCATAACAGCATCCAGGCTGGCATGGTACAGGAGGAAGGCAAACAGGAGAAGACTGTCTTCCATGTGGCTAGGAGGAGGGTCTCAAGCTCACCACTCTACAGTGACACACCTCCTCCACCAAGGCCATACCTCCTCCAAGGCCACACCTCCTCCAAGGCCACACCTCCTCCAGCAAGGCCACACCTCCTCCAGCAAGGCCACACCTCCTCTAACAAGGCCACACCTCCTCTAACAAGGCCACACCTCCTAACAAGGCCACACCTCCTAATAGTGCCACTTCCTGGGCCAAGCATATTCAAACCACCTCAGAGGGAAACATGTGTCACATAAACACTTAGTAGATAATGAGAAACTACAGGTGTTGTGGTACTACATCATATATTTCCCTTATGTGACCTGTAGTGTTGATATACTGGAGCTGATCTGTCCTTCCGTTTTTTTTTTTTTTTTTTAAAGTTTAGATTTATTTATTTTATGTATATATAGTTTGCCTCATGGACACGTGTACCATGTGCATGTAATGCCCATAAAGGTCAGAAGAGGCCATTGGATTCTCTGTAACTGACATTACAGATGTTGGGAACTGCCATGTGGGTTCTGGGAACCAAACCCTGGTCCTTTGTAAGAGCAACAAGTATTCTTAACCATGGGGCCACCTCTCCAGTCCCTGTCCATCCAATTTTAAATGAGTCTTCCTGAACAGAAATGCAGAGGATCGCACATTGACCTGATAGCTGGGACGGGGACCTGTAGCACGCACAACACAGGCACCCTGGAGGAGAGAAGTCTCATCCTCACTGGGCAAAGCCGAACAGAGCGGGACAGAACTGGGCAGAGCTGAACAGAGCCGGACAGAGCTGGGCAGAGCTGGGCAGAACCGGACAGAGCAGGACAGAGCTGAACAGAGCCGGACAGAGCTGATTTCATCATGCTTCTCAAAACAACATGAGAGTTAAAACTCACGAATTGCTTATTTCTGGAAAAGTCTAAGCAATATTTTCAGGCTGTGACTGATGGGAATGACAGGAAAAATGCCAATGCGGGGGACAACTGTATTATCTGCAATTTTGTATTGTTTTTCTTTCTTTTTTAAAAAATATTTTTTAAAGATTTATTTATTATATGCGACTACACTGTAGCTGTCTTCAGACACCCCAGAAGAGGGCATCAGGTCTCATTACAGATGGTTATGAGCCACCATGTAGTTTCTGGGATTTGAACTCAGGACCTTCAGAAAGAGCAGTCAGTGCTCTTAACCACTGAGCCATCTCTCCAGCCCTCGTATTGTTTTTCTTAATATTTAAAAATATTTTTCCTGTAGTTGTATGATTTAACTTTTATAACTGCTTGACATGCTCCTGGGCTGTTCTACTGAAGTGTCATGACTCACTTAGTGGTGGATGGTTATGATCAGAGCTCTAAGGGATCTGGTCCTGCCTCTACACTGGTGGGGTGCCACTGGCACACCACTCAGGAGAGGCTTAACCAAGTCCAGTCCGAAACGGGTGGTCCACAGTCTGTATTGTCCTTCGCAGGCCTGGGAGGGGAAACAGTAGAGTCTGGGAGAGTGCTGTGGTTCCCGGTCTCCTGTGTACCTGGGTGCCGGTGGTGTACCAATGGGAGACAGGAACGGGTTCCCCATCCCCGCTTCCACTTAGGGCATCCACACACCGGAAGGGGAAGGCGGGGCCCAGGACAGGCAGAACCTGGTTGGATTCCCAGTGAGTGCCAAGGCTACTGAGGGGCTGGGAGAGAGAAGGCCTTCCTTGAGAACCAGCTGTGGGGCATTTTCTCAATTAGTGATCAAAAGGGGAGGACCCATTGTGGGTGGTGCCATCTCTGGGCTGGTAGTCTTGGGTTCTATAAGAAAGCAAGCTGAGCAAGCCAGGGGAAGCAAGCCAGTAAGGAACATCCTTCCATGGCCTCTGCATCAGCTCCTGCTTCCTGACTGCTTGAGTTCCAGTCCTGACTTCCTTTGGTGATGAACAGCAATGTGGAAGTGTAAGCTGAGTAAACCCTTTCCTCCCCGACTTGCTTCTTGGTCATGATGTTTGTGCAGGAACAGAAACCCTGACTAAGACAGTGACTATGAACAGGTTATTTCGTCTTGCTATGCCTCAGTTGCTGAGTCTGTAAAGTGGGGGGGGGGCAATGCTCTGGATATAATTAGAGTGTGCTTCCCAAAGGAAGGGTCCTATGCAGGAAGGTGGGTCTCCACCGTGGTGGTGTGGAGAGGTACTGGAGCTGGCAGAGGGGAGGAACTCTTGGAAGGTAGTGGTTAAGTCCTCAGAGGCATTGCCTTGGGAGGGGGTCCAAGCCGCCCTATAGCACTGCACTTAGTTCCCACAGAGAGCCGGGTCCCCAAATTCCCTTGGCTTTCTGTCTCCCTTAAGTTGTGTCCTGTGGAGGTGTGGCCAGGAGACCTTTAACAGAGCTTAAAGTGTTATTTAATCTTTTACTTTGAGTTTCCAAAACCGTGAACTGTGTAAACCTCTTTTGTGTAATGCACTCAGCCTTAAGTATTTTGTTATAGTTATAGAAAACCCATTATAACAGGTAACCTTTTGAAAGTTACTATTACAGAGCAGTAAGCGCGGGTGTGGTGCTGAGAATATTGCTTGCCCTGGTACTGTGCTTATTAAATAAATACATTGCTATAGACCAAGATTTTTTTTTTAAACCCGATAGAATTAGCCTAGTATTTAAAACCAGTGAGCTAGTCAGTCTTATGCCAACTTGACACACAAACTAGAGAGAGTTATCTGAAAGGAGGAAACGTCAATTGGGAAGGGGCCTCCACAGGATCAGCATTTTCTTTTTGTTTTTTTTGTTTTGTTTTGTTTTTCGAGACCGGGTTTCTCTGTATAGCCCTGGCTGTCCTGGAACTCACGCTGTAGACCAGACTGGCCTCGAACTCAGAAATCCACCTGCCTCTGCCTCCCAAGTGCTGGGATTACAGGTGTGCGCCACCACACCCGGCTCAGCATTTTCTTAATTAGTGATGGGGAAGGACCCAGCCTACAGTGGGTGGTGCCACCCGTGGGCTGGTCTCCGGTTCTGTAAGAAAGCAGGGTGAGCAAGCCAGTAAGCAGCACCCCTCCATGGCCTCTGCACCAGCTCCTGCCTCCAGGGTCCTGCTGTGCTTGAGTTCCTGTCCTGACTGCTGGTGATGAACAGAGATATGGAATTGTAAATTGAATAAACCCCTTTCTCCTCACCTTGGTCACAGGGTTTGGTGGCAGCAATAGACACCCTGACTAAGAGAGCGTTCCATTTTTATTACCATGACTTCCAAGAAACGCCTCCTGTAAGACTCCCCTCGCCTCCTTCTTCCTACCTTAGCCTTCTGCCTCCCAAGCGTTGGGATTACAGGTGTGAACCGCCACCCCTGGCTTCCTTTAAGTCCCGTTTCCTGAAAAAGATTTAAAAAAAATTGTTGCTGGGCATGGGGGTGGCGCACACCTGTAATCCCAGCACTTGGGAGGCAGAGGCAGGCAGATTTCTGAGTTTGAGGCCAGCCTGGTCTACAGAGTGAGTTCAGGACAGCCAGGGCTACACAGAGAAACCCTGTCTCAAAAACAAAACAAAACAAAAACAAAAACAAAAAAAATGTTAATTTATATAGATATGCATTTATATCCCTTAGGAATTCTTTGGGCCTAAAACATGTTTTCATTTGTTTCTGTCTTGTGTGTGTGAGCGTTTTGCATGCATGTGTACCATGTGCATGACTGGAGACAGCGGCGGCTGGGCTGACGAGGGCCCTAAACACAGGAAGTGAATCACAGCGGGCTGGGACCCGCTGACTCCTCCCTGCAGCTCTTCTTTAGGGGTTTAGTCTTGTGTACTAGGGTCAGCTGGAACGGAAACGCTGGCCATGGATTTTCCTTTCCAGGGGTGTAGCACTGAGAACAGTATTATGTATATACCTGCTTGTGTGTCAGTGCACCACATGTGTGTCTAGTGTTAGGGGGCAGAATAGGGTGTCCGATCCCCAGGAACTGTAGTTACAGACATTGTGAGCCAATCCGTGGGGACCTCGGAATGGAACCTAGATCCTGTGGAAGATCAGCTGGTGCTCTTAACGCTGAGCTGTCTCTCCTGGGGCATGCATTTTGGTGAGGAATTTATATGTGAGGAGGGGCCTGTATGGGGTTCCCTCCCTCTCCTGTTGATGGACTGTTCTCTGAGAACTAAGGTTTGCTAAGGTTTCCCCTCCTGACTTAGGTTTCCCGTGAGCACACTGAGTAGCTTGTCGCCGCCTGGAGGCGACGTGGCGCAGGGAGGAGAGCCGTGGTGAGACCTGGCGGTCCTGGTGCGCGCGGAGGGAGCGCGGCAGGAACTCAGGGGCTCGCCGCTGAGGCATGGGTCCGCTCCAGCCCTCCTCCTTGAGATCTAGCTTAGCAGATCTAGCAGTCCAACCTTGATAGATGCTTGAAAACTGGAAGCCCGAGAAGCATTCGGGGTAGAAGGGGTCGTTCTCAACGCCTCTACGCCAATGCTCCAGGACTCCAGCATGCGCTCCGCCGAAGCCGCATCATGGGGATGGGGGTGGGGGTCTGCTCTGCTTCCACTCACGGGATTTGGGGTGTCGCTGGCCAGGACCCCTTTCCCCCATTTCCAAGTTGCAGGCCCGAAGCTGAATGAAGCTCAAAGCCCCCCTGCTGTGCCAGGCTGAACCATGGGTTCACACTTTTCCTGTTCTCGTCAAAGGTTATTATGCGGCACCAGGAAAGCAGGCTCCACTCTCCAATCAGATGCTGCTTGGCATCTGCATAAATTAGTACTCTCCTCCTCCTCCTCCTCCTCCTCCTCCTCCTCCTCCTCCTCCTCCTCCTCCTCCTCCTTTTTGCAGTGTGTTCCCCACCCCCCTCCCACACACACGTGTGCAGGGACACAAGTGAATATGTAGAATGCATGACATACATACGTGGAGATCAGAGGACAACCGGGGAGGAAGGACCAGTCTGCAGGGACGCTCCAAAACCTTTGAGTCTTTCATTGTCCTGGAACTTGCAGGGAAACCTCCTGTCTCCTTCCGAAGTGCCATCTCAGAAAGTTAGGTCCTTCCCTGGGGAGGGGTAGCAGAGAGAAGGGGAGAGAAGGGAGGGGGAGAAATGGGGAGGCAGGGGGGAAGGGCAAGCGCAGGGTGGTGGGTGGGGCAAGGACTGGACAGGACCAGTGGACCAGAGGACCACCTTGTTTCATGGAGGTACATGCTGTCTGTATAATATTCTGTCATATATATTATATGAACTTTTAGGGGCTGGAGAGATGGCTCAGCGGTTAAGAGTCCTTGCTGCTCTTGCAGAGGACAGAAAAAGTCGCCTGAGGATTAAGATGTGTAGCACTCTTGTCTCCTTCTCCAGCACCAAGTCTGCCTGCATGCCACCTGTAAGCCAGCCCCAATGGAATGTCCTTTATAAGAGTTGCCTTGATCATGATCGTGTGTGTCTCTTCACAGCAATAAAACCCAAACTGAGACAAGGCCCCAAAGTGTGTCACATGTGACACTTACATGGTGGTGTTGCTTGTTAGAGGCTTGCCCGAGGAAGGTCGCTAGCTGGGCTTCACTAACAGAGGAGCTGTGTCATGTGGAGTTGTCAAGGTCAAGGTCAAGTCCTGAAGCCCCCCAGAGCCTGCTCCCCAGCTCCTTGGTTCTCTGCCGGAGCATCTGCAGGACATTGCTTACATTGTAACTCTTGGAAACCCTCTGGTGTTAGCTCCGCCTACTCTCAGGTCCCAAGAGCGGGAACAAGTCCAAGCATCAGTTTAGAATCAACCTCAATTCATAGCCATTCTCAGATGATGGACAGATTTGAATTAAGTAATCTGGAGATAGATGTCTTTGTCTTGGTCGCAGAGCTTAACCGTGTGTCCCAAGTTCCTGTGGATCACAGGGTAGCTCGTTGGATTGATGTTGAGTCTGCTTCATCCTAGTCATTTTAGCTGCGTCCAGGAGACTCCATCTTCACAAGCTGGTAGTGTTGCAAGTGATGAGATGACCCCTGCACTCACAAGCAGAGCCTGATTCTTTGAGACCATCCGGTCTGTTTGTATGATTCCTTCTTCACTGCATTTGCCCTCTTGGAATTTGAAACAACTTTGAGTCTTCCCACAAGGAGACTGTTTTACACACCTGTCAGTGTGTACACAGCTGTGTGTCTGATTAGGAAGGCTATGGAAGTGTCTGTCTGCCCTACGATAAGGCACACAGAGCTGACATGCTTAATGAGCTGTCATGAAGGGTAGAGTTCTCTGTTCCAGGGCATGACTGCTTGCTAAGGATGTTCTTACCTGCCAGGATTGTGGAATGTAAACTCTGTGGTAGTCAAAGAGCTCTGGGATTCAGCCCCGGGGGAGAATGGGGAATCTTCATGGCAGAGATGGCACTGGGAGAAGCCGGGAGAAGGTCCTGGATGAGCAGAAGCAGTCAGTGAGGCTGCCTTCTGGCTTACTGTTCTCTTGCTGTGAAGAGTCACCATGACCAAGGCAACTTAGAAAAGGACACACTTAACTAGGGGCTTACTTGTAGTTTCAGAGGGTTAGTCCTTGAGATTCGTGGAGGTGGGGGGGGCAGGAAGTCAGGCGTGGTGCTAGAGCAGTGGCTGAGAGCTTACTTCCTGATCCACAGACAGGAAGCAGATACACACATACAGAGGGAGAGAGAGAGGGAGGAGAGGGAGAGAGAGAGAAAGGGGGCCAGCTGTGCACTTTTGAAACCTCAAAGTCCATCCCTAGTGGAACACTTCCTCCAATAAGGCCACAATTCGAACAAGGCCACACCTCCTAATCCTTCCCAAAATAGTTCCACTAACAAGCTTTCAAATGTGTGAGCCTCTGGGACTGTACTCATTCAAACTACCACATCTCCAGGGGGAAATGTGGTGAGAAGATAGACAAAAAAAGTCTCCTTTCAAGATTAGGGTTCATTATATAATTGCAATGATAAATAGAATGATGGTTTAGGTTTGGGTAGAGCTTTCAACATCAGACGAGAGGGTTGTCCTTGGATCCACCACAATCCCTCTCCCCATTGCTGGCATCATCACCACCAACATCACCACCACCATCCTGACCATCACCACCAACATCACAACCATCCCCATCATCACCATCCGCATGATCATTACCGTCAGCTAACGTGTATTGTGGCCTTACCAAATATGGTTTTAATATAAACGACACCTTACTTGGTCCTTACACAACCTTCTGATGTAGGTAGTTCTTGTGTCTCCTATATAGCAGAGGACCTGGATTATGCAGAATTAACTTATCTGGTATGTGGCAGGGATAGGGTTCCTATGGACCGGTCAGGCTGCTTGTCACACAGACCTGAGTTCATCTTGGCTAATGTCACCTATTACCTCTGGCCTGTCTTCCAAAGCCTCTGAGCTCATGTTTCCTCATGTAGGAATAAGAGACATAATCTCTGGAAGAGATGCGAGCTGCTGTGGGCTTGCGTTTCTTAGATATACGTAGGGTCCCTGAGGGCTAGTGGAGATGAGGATGAGGCCTCCTTGAGGTGGGATTCATTTGGCGAGTGCCTGCAGTGATTAGTCAGTGCAGATCTTAGGATCCAGTGCTGGATTCCTTCCACGGACTCCAAGGAATGGGCTCTGAGTTCCCTCTGTCTTTTCGTGTCACTCCAAGAACTGAATCCCTCTCTCTGTCTTCCAGAAGTCGAGGGTAAAACCAGGACGTTGCTATTGTACTGAGATTTGGCGCAGCCTCTGGCACCCGTCCTGCATTCCAGGGCCTGAAATGGGGATCCACTGAAATTATCAGCGTCCTCTTGCTGCCAGGGCCTGCTTCCTGTCTGTGCTGACTGTAGCTGAGTGCCCTGTACCTCTCAGGAGAGACTGGCAACCGTATTCTCAGTATGGTTAATGCAGGAAATGATTACAACCAAGATATTTAAAGAAACATGACAGGAAAAAAAAAAAGGCAGCATTTATAAACGTTCCCAGGAGGAAATGGCAGCTAAGAATGCCACTTGGTGCTTCTCACGCTGAAGGCCGGGGTGTTCCAGAACTGTCTACGTTGTGCTATTCTTCTGAGTAACCGTGGATGGTTATAGATGATTGTGCCTTTACATTGCTTTATCTAAGAGTTTCAAGTCCACAAAAGGGTCTGCAGCAGTAGTTCTTAAGGCTTAAGAACAATATGAGTATGTGGTGGCCTCCAACCATAAAATTATTTTCGTTGTGATTTCTAAACTGTCACTTTGCTACTGTTGTGAGTTGTAATGCAAAGATCTATGATTTCTGATGGTTTTAGGTGACCCCTGTGAAGGGGTCATTTGATACCCCCAAAGGGGACGTGACCCAGTGGTCTATAGAGAAGACCAAGTTCTTGTCCTTGGTTTTGACAAGTGTATAAGCATATTTGTTCTTTTCCTTTAGGTCTTACTTACTATTTTATGTGCACAAGTATTTGTCTATATGTATGAATGTACACCACATGCATGCCTGATGTCTGTGGGCAGCAGAAGAGGGTTTTAGGTTCCCTGAAACGGGAGTTACAGATGATTGTAAGTTATCCTGTGGGTACTGGGAGCCAAACTCAGGTTCAATGCTCTGAACCACTGAGCTGTCTCTCCAGCCTCTTGGTTTTGAGCCCTGGACATAATCAAAATTAGCTTTGCTTAAATCATCAAATGTTATTTATTTATTTATTTATTTATTTGCAACGGACTCAATTTTGGTTCCAAATTTTGGAGATATAAGAGGCAAAAACAAAAACAATTTAAAATACTGTAAAAATAATTTCTTTGAAAATGTGAAAATTTTATTAAAATCCAAGTCTCTGTAAAACTTTTAACTTTTAAAATGAGGATGGGGGGGGGTCAGGTTGGTGCTATTTGAAGACATATTTGGGCTATTTGGAATTTTGGGAAAAGTGAAATGTTATCCATTATTTTTCAGAGTTTATTTATTTAAGAGGTGGGTTTTTTGTTTGTTTGTTTGTTTGTTTTGCTTTGCTTTGCTTTTTTGTTTTTTAAATTGGGGTTGGAGAGATGGCTCTGTGGTTAAGAGTTGCTCTCCCAGAGGACCAAGTTTGATTCCCAGCATCCACACAATGGCTCATAACTTCCAGTTCCAGGGGATCTAACGCTCCCTTCCCACTCTCAGAATAATGCATCTGTTATCTGTGGTGCACAGACAGACATACAGGCAAAACACCCACTCACAGAAAATAATAAAATAACTTTTAAAATGTACACTTTTTTATTTAGTGCGCATATGTGTGGGCAGGGGTGTTGGCATGTGTGGAATTTAGAACTGGAGCGATGCTTCCTTCTTCCATGGGATTGAAGGGGTCAGAGGCGTGGCCCCTTTCCCGTTTAGCTATCTCACTGGCTTATTTTTTTAATAGGTATGTTTAATTGATTTATTTAAAAATTGTTGACTAAGATTAAAAACTCAAGAGACAACAAGTGCTGGCGAGGATGTGGAGAAAGAGGAACACTCCTCCACTGTTGGTGGGATTGCAAAATGGTAAAACCGCTCTGGAATTCAGTTTGGCGGTTCCTCAGAAAATTGGGCATGTCACTTCCAGAGGACCCTGGCATACCGTTCCTGGGCATATACCCAGAGGATTCCCCTGCATACAATAAAGACACATGCTCCACTATGTTCATAGCAGCCTTGTTTATAATAGCCAGAAACTGGAAGGAGCACAAATATCCCTCAAAGGAGGAATGGATACAGAAAATGTGGTATATTTATACAATGGAATACTACTCAGCAATTAAAAATAACGAATTCATGCAATTTGTAGGTAAATGGTTAGATCTGGAAAATATCATCCTAAGTGAGTTAACCCAATCACAAAAGAATACACATGAAATGCAATCACTGATAAGTGGATATTAATGAGCCCAGAAGCCCTAAATACTCAAGGCACAATTAGCAAGTCAAATGATTCCCAAGAAGAAAGGAGAGGACCCTGGGCCTGTAAAGATTAGATCCAGTTTTGTAGACCCAGAACAGAGAAATTGGGGGGGGGGAGGAATGATTGGGGAATAGTTGGGGGGGAGAGGAATTATGGGATGTATGGTGAGGGGGAACTGGGAAAGGGGAAAGCCTTTGGAATATAAACATAGAATATAGAAAATAAAAATTAAAAAAATTGTTTATTTTGTTGTAAGACCCGAAAGAAAAAACAGGGATGCCCCCAGCACCCCATCCATGCCTTGGAAGGCGACACCCCAATTACTCACGAGAAACAGTCTTGATGCAACAGCAAGAGGATTTTTATTCCAGAGCCTCTGGGAAACACAGTCATACACCACGTAGGGTAAAAGGCTGTGAACCAGAATGCAGAATCAGGACAGCTTTTTATAGGCTTACAATAGAACCTGCCTAACACAAACCACTCCATAGCTCCTAAGCCAATCAGTTTAAATTATCCAAGCCCGCGCTCTCTGAGAACCAATCAGTTTCCTATAGAAGCCAGATAGAAACTAGTTAGGTCATTTCCGCTTACGTGGCCACCACGCACAGGGTCACGCAGGCATTTCCTGTTATGGGGCCAGGGTCACATACGTACTTCCTGTTACAGGGCCAGGATTACGTATTCAAAGGCCCCCCAACTAGTAGTAGGTGCTTGGGGACCTGAGTGCCCGCCAGGCACGAGCCCCACGAACCCACCCCCCTCCCACAGCCCTCGCGGTGATCCTGCCAGCCTAGCTGCTCTAGCCTTCACCCCAGCTGCTCCGTGGAGGAGAGATGGGAAAGGACACCAGGGGCCTCCCAGGCTCGCGGCTGGACACTGCCCTGCAGGCAGGTTGTGACGTGAGCACTCCTGGGCTAAGAAAGAGCAGGCTAAACTTCTGCATTTTGGGGTCATTTAAGACTTCGGCACAGGGGATTCTTAGCCTGTAATTCTCATCCTTTCATTGTCAGTAAGATTAATGTATCTATTTGTGTGTACACGTGTGCCACAGTACACACGGGGCACTTAGAGAACAACTTATTGATGTCTGTTCTCTTCTTCCACCCTGTGGATTCAGGAGATCAAACTCATGTAAGTGGACTCGGTAGCAAGTACCTTAATCCACTGAGCCAGCCACTTCGCCTACCTAGTGGATGTAACTGTTGTGTAACATTTTCCTCCAAAATTGAAACATTGCATCCTATAAGGAAGCTCCTTGAGTAGTAAGGTGGACATTTCAAACTAGCATCAGGAAGTTCCTGAAACTGACCAGATTCACTGGGCCCCTCCCTGCCACATTAAGCAATAGAAGTCAAGCTACGAAGACAACTATCAGCCAAGTGGAGTTGCAAAGGAACCAGAAACCTGCCTATGGGAAGCAGAAACCAGCTGAGCTGCCTGGAAGAGGTTTAGACCAACCGAGGCACCTGGAAAGGGCACTCTCCCGCCTGTTGAGCTGCCTGTCAGCTGGGCAATGTGCTCCAGGTTCCCAGCTTTTTCTGAGCTATCACCCATGCTGGTGTGGGCTTTAGTGATGCAAATGTCTTCGAGTCATTTCTGCTTCTGTAAGTAACCCCAATAAAACTCATTGGTTCACCAAATCGGAATTTGGTGTATCTGTACTTTGTTCTGTTGTGGGATCCCCATCTGGTGTGAGTAGATGTGAGTATTATGTCTCCCCAGGAAAAGCTTGTCACACACAACCTCTCAAAATATGTGGTGGTTTCAATGGGCATGTATTTTGTATGCATCTTTATACAATGTGTATTTGTTCAAGAATACTGCCTGCTAAAATACTGACTTTCTAATTCACTTGAAGCAAAGGAGTTATGTACCGTCTAGAGCTTACTGCTTCCCAGCTGATCCAGAAGCCACTTTACTCTTGATTCATTCAACACCAAGAGGAGTTTTTACGGAGCATCTCTGTGTGTTAGTGTGATGCTACAAAACTTTTCCTGGGGGTTGGGAGCTGGAGAGATGGCTCAGTGGTTAAGAGCACTGACTGCTCTTCCAGAGGTCCTGAGTTCAAGTCCCAGCTCACAACCATCCGTAATGAGATCTGATGCCCTCTTCTGAAGACAGCTACAGTGCACTTACATATAATAAATAAATCTTAAAAAAAAAAAACCTCAACATATACATCTATGTATCCCTGATAGGAAGCCCTCAACAGACCAAAGTACGGATACCACCAGACTCCAACTTGGTGAGCCAGTGGACTTGGGCAGAAATTCTGGCTTTCTTGAGTTTCAAATTTTTCATCTATAAAATGAGCCTCCAGGTTGGGAGTGTGGTTTAGTGGAAGAACACTTTTGCCCAACTTCTGAAGGACTACAAACAAACAAACAAACAACAAACAAACAAAGTGAATTAGGAAAGAAAGAGTACAAAAGGAACTTCTGTTTCTGTTGGCAAGTGTTCCTGACTTCTGAGAGTCAGGACAAGAATGAGAGAATATTTATGTGTCTGGTGCAGTGCCTACTGTATAGGATGAACTCGAAAGATGTTTGCTGGCTGGATAAATAGCAGAAGATGTGGCTGTCTGTCTGTCTTGGTGGTGGTCTTTAGCAAGGCGCATCCTATTCGGTGTTTGCCCCACAGCATGGGTATTAAAGTCCCTTGTGAACCTTTGGGTCCTATCAGAAGGCCAGATGGAAAGATGGTCTAACTACATGTTTGCAGCTGGGGCTTGCCACAGAGAGGGTGTGGCTGGTCCCAGCCTAGTGTATGGCTGGTGTGTGGCTGGATTGCCTTCCAGAAGCCCTGACAGACTGGGCTCACGCCCACCAGTTTCCCATTCAGGCAGACCAGCGTGGCGCAGATGGCGCAGAGTGGATCATCTGGCTATTGTCACTCACAGCTCGCGTCCCCCGCTGCCACAGGTGGCAGAGGTCTGTTCCGTCTCCAGATTAGCATTGCTGCCTCTCACCTCATCTGAGCTTCCTAGGAAGGGCAGAATGACTTGAAAACAATTACTTAAGCTAATTTAAAAACAACGAAACCCACAAACGTGGAGTCACGTCTGTCAGCCGGCACCTGTTGCCACACAGGCTGCTCTGGAGGAAAGCAATTAGGATTAGCTTGCTTGGTCCAACCCCGAACGATGCGATGCGGGCTGGAGCCAGGGAGTGGGCGGTGGGTTTGCTTTTAGGGTGTGTCACCTCCTTCCGAGCAGATGTGATGAAGGAATTTTCCTAGCGGGGGAGGGATGGCTCCGCCCGGGAAGCCCCGTTGGGTGATTTCCTGTCCAAATGGCTCATTCATAAAATGCCTCCCCTTCTTCCGGCTCCAGAGGCCACTGGCACTGCCAGGTTCTTCCTCATCCCTGGGGTGTGGCTTTCAAATCCGGAGGAGGACCTCAGGCCGTGCAAAGGGGTCAGGAGCCTCACTGTTCTGCTCTGAGGCTCTGCGTGATGGATAGCCTGGGTCTCTCAGAGTCTCACGGTCAGCTGTGAATCGGAACCTGCCAAGGGTGTCTGGCCGGTCCTGGGAGTGACACTCACAGCTAACCAGTCTGGGCTCGTGCGCACTGCCCATGGCACCTGGGAATGGAGGGATGGATGCTGGTGGGTGTGGGGGGAGTGGGGGGAGCAAGGATCCCAGCCACCTTAAGTGGCCAGTTCCGTGTGGCTGGACTTACTTGACCCCAGCTCTGCCACTTCTAGGAAAAGGTGACCCCTTGGCTGAGGGAGGTGGCCCCTTCTGAAGAAGGGGACTAGCTCAGTTTTTGCTTACAAGAGCTTACAGAATACTTCTCACTCTTCAAAGTCAAGCTCTGTAACCTCCTCCTACCCTCCTTTGAGTTATGCCCTTATGCAGCCCAGGCTAGCCTCAAGCTATAGCCCTATAGCTTAGGATAACCTTGAACTCATGATCTTCCTATTCCCCTCCTGAGGGCTAGGATCACAGGTGTACGCCACCATTCCCAGTTTGGTGGTGGCAAGGATCGGAGTCCAGGTCTGCTGCTTGCTAGGCAAGTAGCAGCAAGGCTTACCACATAGGCGCCACCTCCAGGGGTCGATTCTCTCCGTCTTTTTGTATGAAAGATACCGTGTTAGGGTGGCATGCCTCTCCTCCGCGAGTACCTGCTTGATAGGAGAAAGACATGGCCGCCCTCTCTCCACACGCCACTGGCCATGCGGTGACAGCCTTTGAGCAATGGCGCGATGCGTAGCTGAAGACATTTCACTCCCTGTCAGGATTGCTTAGGAAGCTGGTGACAGAACTGGCCCTGGATCCCAAGGACACACTGCCTCCCTCTGCTGTCAGATCTGACGTCCTCTACCACAGGCTCTGCCCAGATCTCCCTTCCTGAGACTCCCAAGAACACCTCCACTTACCTTTAGCTCTCGGGGATGGCATGGGAGAGACTTGCCACCATACGTGTCCACACAAGGATCCCCAGCTGCAATGTGTTCAAAGGCGGCGCTGCTGGAACCCAGGGACGCTCGTCACCGTTGCTGCCTGCCTCCAGGCTCGGGCCTGACGTGTTGCCGACACCGGACTTATTTTTACAGTTGCTTTTAAGCCCCATGAACATGAATCTTGGAAGGTTGGTGGCCGAGACGACAGCTGCAGCTGCTCTGCCCAGCGCAGGCCGATAGGTGATCACAGATACATTTTTTTTTTTAAACTTCTTACTTTGAAATAACTTTAGATCACAGGAAACTTGCAAAAAAACATTCCAAACTCTCCATAAAGTTCCTATATAGTTTCTACTTTAGTGTCTCAAGTATCCATGATTTATATAAGCTCGATACATTTAATACATTTTTGGAAACCAAGAATGGAATATTGATACTAGTAACAATCACACAGGAAAACTCTCAGCCTCTGTTTTTGTTTGTAGGGAGAGAGAGGGAGAGAAAGGCGGGAGAGAGCACTCAGGAGGGCTAGAGCACAGGTGGAGATTAGTGGGTAATTTGTAATACTCAGTTCTCTGTTTACACCACCAGACTCTGGGAATTGAACACAGATGGTCAGGCTTGGTGGCCTGTGGCCCTAACCACTGAACCACCTCACCAGTCCAGGTCTTTTTTTTCTATTTCAGAATATATTTCAGAATCCCATCTGATTTTGGGTTGTTACATCTCCACTGTATAACAACTTCTCAATCTTTCCTTCTCTTTGTGACCTTGACACTTTTCAAGAGACTGACTTGTTATTTTATAACCTAGGGATCAGCCAACTGGGCCAGATAAGCGGCAAAGGCTTCAGAGGCCTTGTGGTCTCTGGTGTCCCGTTCACCTTCCCTGTAGCACAAAAGCAGCCTTAGATAAGATGGGGGGGGGGGGAGATGGCAGGCCTGTGTCCCGGGATGACATCGCTTGTGAACCGGGCAGAGGTTCAGGTTTAGTCTCTAGGCTGCAGTTTTCCAGCCTCCGATAACAATGTTTCCTGGCTTTGAGTGTGTCCAGTGTGTGTTTGTGACTGTGAAATATGTCCCTCTTGGGCATCTGTGCTCTGCATGTGACGAAGGTGTCAGCTGCGAAGTTCAAAGGTGCTGTGTTTCCTTTATAATTGAGAATAATTTCCAGGGAGATTAGGATTATGCTAATGAACTGTCTCTTTCAGACTTTCCCCTGCTCATTTCAGCGGTCCCTAGTGGAGTCGGTTTCCGCTGCTGTGATGGATTGCTGGAACGCTCGCTCCGCCCACGTTTGTTAGTTGAGATCTTCGGTGAGAAGGAACCACCCTTCCTCTCTCACTTAGTCATCTGTCCCTCACTTGTATCAGTGCGACTTGGGTTGGTGTGATTTGTATTGATGTGACTTGTATCAGTGCGACTTGTATTGGAGTGACTTGTTTTGGTGTGACTTGTATTGGTCTGATTTGGGTGCTTTCATTTTGGGTTATGTTGATCACAGAAGTGAAGTTTTGATCTCATCTAATTTTAATTTTGCGACAGGGTCTCAACGATGGGGCCTGTCTGGCTGACAACTCTCTATGTAGACCGGGTTGCCTGTAGATAAAGACCTGCATCGCTATGCCTGGCATCTCATCTAATTAACTCTTAACTGCCTTCTTGGTTTTACCGTAGCCTTTATCTAGTTCCACCTTTATGGGCATTTGGTGCACTAGGTATAATAAATCTGCATTTCCTTAATTCATTTATGAATCAGGAACTCATTAATGATAAGGGCTGGGCTTGTTGCTGAATGGTACAGTACTTGCCCAGGAGATGCAAGATTCCGGATTCCATCCTAGCACAGGAAATAAATAACTATTAATGGCAAAAGGCAGTCTTTTTCATCTCAAAGCACTGAATGGGTGTGTGATCTGACCCACTGTTGTGCCTTGCATAATGTTAACGTTGGGGTGGTTCTCCTTTGCTTCTTGCTCTTCGGAATGCCGAGGTCAGTCTGCTTCTTCAAGGAGGCCCTTCCTTCAGCGCTGTCTCTCATTATTGTATGTTCCACTCGTTTAAATGATTTGTTGCAGTCGGAAGGGCAGTCAGGGCTTGGAGCGCCTTCACCTATTGGGGAAGTTCGGCTTGAGTTTGGCAAGTTAGTTTTCTAAAAGAGCAGAAACTCCAGTGCTTCAAAGCCTTAAACTGCGATGTGGCACATGGCTTTAGTCCCGGCTCTGGGGAGACAGAGGCAGGAGAACCTCTGTGAATTTGAGGCCAGCCTGGTCTACATAGCAAGTTTCAGGACAGGCTGTGTAGAGAGACTTTAAATAAATACATAAATATCTAAATATGTAAATAAGTAACTATAGGGTTTGAAAGAATGATTCTGTGAACATCCTGAGGGCACAGATATTGTTTTGTTAGCTTTTTATATAATTTAGAAAGTGCTTTTACATAAGTCTGTGGTCAAGCAAGCAAGAAAAGTGAATACACACCCTGAATCAGATGACATGATTACATTTTCCATTTTGAGAGATTTGAATTAATTATCTTTGTGATGAGTGTGTGAGCAAATTTATTTGGCTTTTAGAGAGGTTCTTGCAAATAGTGGCTCCACAGTATCATTTATGGAAAAGATAGACAAGAACTTGTTATCCCACACACCATCAGGAGATCTTCGTATGAAGATGGCAAACCCCAAACACACACAACCAACACAGAGAATTTGGAGAGCTTCACTTGGTCCTCATACATGGTTCAAACTCTTGTAAAGAGCTGTTTAATGTGTTTTCTCTTTAGTCACTAAACGTGTGTGTGTGTGTGTGTGTGTGTGTGTGTGTACACGTGATGGAGACGTGCTTGGAACAGGTGTAGGCCTCTTGTGCCTTGGGGCCTTGAGAACAAGCCCCTATACTCAAACATGTGGGTAAGACAAACCAAGAGCTGTTGGCATAAAATCGAACTGATGCTAGGGGCGTATGCTGATTGATAGAATACCGGCCCCGATGCACAAAGTTCCAGGTTCTAGGCACATCAGGAACTAAGCACAGGGGCTATGTATCCATGGTCCCAACACTCGGGAGGTGCAGGCAAACATTTGTGGTTGTCCTTAGGCCATAATAAGTTTGAGAGCATCCTGGGATGCCGGAGATTCCATCTCTAAACAACAACCAACAGTAACCAAACACAACAAAAACCCTGGATGGTTATAGTGGTCTTCACATTTTCTTTCTTAACTCTCTTTTTCAATCATTCTCTTAGGGGTGGGGGATGTGGTGGGACTCAAACCTAAGGTGTCTGCATACTAGGCAGGCATTCTGCCTGGAGCTAAGTGCCGAGATATGGAACTCTTGAGAAGGGACCATATTCCGAGCAGCCTTATGTCGGGGTGGGCAGTCCACCTGAGGGTTGCCTCACTGGGAGTCTGAGTGGCGATGGCCCTTTCTGATGAGACAGCTGGAGCAGCTGTGGGTTTGGGAACATTGCTGTGTGGGCCTCTATCGTCCTTTCTGGTGGTCAACGTCACTTTGGATGCGATCATTTTCATATGTGACCCCATGGGTTCACTGTCATCTCGTCCTTGGCGAGCACATTGAGATGGAGCTATTCTGAAAGGCTATCTGGTTGTGCGTTCACTCTGTGAAGTGCTTGGTGTGTTTCCCTGGACTGCTGGAGGCCACAGAGATAGGGCTGAAAGCTGTCCTGTGCCCTTCTGAGTGGTGGGTGATCTATTTTTAACTGGTGACAAGTCTGTGTTCTGTCAAGTCAAGTCAACCAGGACTTTCTGGTTTTCTGTCCTTTTGTTGACAGCTGTGTAGTTTAGAGAGATCACGAGGTGGCTGGAAGAGAGCCCTGGCCTTTAAGACCTAGATAGGAAGGGTACAGTGGAATGTATTTTTTTTTTTTTTTTTGGTCTTACCATTTTGGTAGTAAGTCACTGGTGGTCCCTAACAAGAGGGGAAGAAGCTAGAAGACACCCCGAGAGGATCAGGACAGCCAGCTTCAGATTTAGAAGGCTGTGGGGGCAGGGCTCTCTACTTATGAGGGCTTTTAGAGCTTACCAAAAAAAAAAAAAAAAAAAAAAAAAAAGAAATAATAGGCAGATGTGACACAGCCTTGGGTCATGGGGGTAGGGGAAAGCTAACATGATCAGTTTAGGGTCGAGCAGGTTTTTTGCATGTTGCATTAAGCATAAATTAAACCTCACCCTCTAAGTGTTGCATTTCCATAATGCTTTACAAACAGAGTCTCTTGTTTTAAAAACACAGTGGTACAGCTGTGTGCAGGAAGAACTTCTGAGAGACCATTGAAATTCACACTGGTAATGCAAATTCCCACTGGTACCTTGTAGCCACACCTTGACTTCACACTGTCCTTAGGCCAAATGACTGGGCTTTGTTTGCTGCCTATGCTGGGGATTGAACCCAGGGCCCGTGTGACAGGAACTCTAGTATTAAGCCATACCTATTGATTGATCGATCGATTGATTGATTGATAGACTTGGGATTGAGTTTTTACTTGCTAATTTTTACTTGCATGCTATATCCATTTGGAAACTTATTGATTAACTGCTCGACTGCAGGGCCGAGGGCTGAACCAAAGCCTCTCTGTGTCAGGCACGGAGCTAGCACAGCCCTTCCTCCCCAGCCCTCGGCTTCTGTGTTTACTAGCTTTGGGGCCTTGACTGACATTCATTCCTCTTCTGCAGAATGGGGCGGGTCTATTACCTGCCTCACAGGCGCGGGGGTAAGGGGGTGGGGGTTGGGGGGAGGGGGAGGTCCACTGCACAATGTATTATTGGTAAAATCTATGATAGAAATTAGGGCCATCATGCCCAGGCACCACGTTCTTCTGTTCATTTCTTTATAATAACTAGTGACATTTTCTCTTACTTCTCTATTTAAGGTTATGATACACACACACACACACACATTTTAGCACACTATGTTCAGGGTTCATACTTTGAGGTCCAATTAAGAACCTTTGATTTTTAAAAAGTTATTATAGTTTTAGTTAGCATACACACACATGGATTTTATTATATTTCCATGCACATGCAACATTATAGTTTGTTTTATTTGCCCTCCCTTGTAACTCCTCCCCATTCTTGCTGACTCCTTCTAAATGGCACCCCTCCCCATTTTCATGTCCCGTGTATCCCCCTCCCTGTTTTCATGTCCCGTGTACCCCCTCCCCCTCCTGCTCCCTGTTCTGTTAGCCCCCCTCTGTCCTTTCACAGGTCTGCTTCTCCTCTGAATCTGGCTTCTTTCATTTAACACAATGTGAACTCTCATTTCTGTGCACCTTTCCTTCATGGAAATTGCGTCCTTGTGTGATCGGATTAAGTTTCTGCCCTTGAACATCCTGCTTCACCCCACTGTGTACTGTTCGTCATTGCTACTGTTTGGTCTTTCCTGATTGTTTATTTATTTATGTTTGAAATTTATTTATTTTATATGTGTGTGAGTACACTGTCCCTGTCTTCAGACACACCATAAGAGGGCATCATCAGATCCTGTTACAGATGGTTGTGAGCCACCAGGTGGTTGCTGGGAATTGAACTCAGGACCTCTGGAAGAGCAGTCAGTGCTCTTAACTGCTGAGCCATCTCTCTAGCCCTGAGCACTTATTCTTTAAAAAAAAAAAATCAAATTATGTTCATTAGTAAAAGCAAGCTCGTGTGTTTCTAGTACCACAGTATCCAAAGCAAAAGGAAAAGCTGAACTGTGTGGTACTGATGGGGGTGGGAGTGGGGGCAGGGAGCAGTGAGACATTATAAATGTACAATCAAGGGAACCCAAACCCTGTCTCCCTTTCCATATTTAAGATGTCAGAGTTCCCCAGAGAGTTGATTTTATTTTCTTTGTAAAGCGATGAGCCCATTCGATGTGCCTCAAATCATCCGTGAGGTATTTATAGCAGATTGATTAAGTCGGGTGATGCGACAGAACGCTCTAATCATATTTATGGTCAACGGTGGTTTTACACAGTATTAGAGAGAAGTGCGGTTCCACCAGATTAAATGGAGATATCTGATCCAGACCTCAGTTGAGTAATTTCATGGGAAAAATAAATCTAAATGAGCAAAAAATGTTTTGTATTAGCTCCAGCGAGATGGTATTACAAGGTTTGCAGTGACTAGGGACACACTGTAGAATGAGCATTGGAAACAGAAGTTTCATATTTTTGAGTAACAGACCGAAGGTTGAGCTGAGTCTCCATTCTTCTCCAGTAATGCACTGAGACCATAGGCAGGTCAGCCCTGTTGCTGGGCCCTGTGACATTATGGGCTAGTGGCATTACGGTGTAGTTTACAGGAGAGGCGTCTTTCCTGTTAAGACGTGTGCCTTTAATAATAAGGATTGTTACCGTAAAGGTGTGGGATTGGCGTTTGGGACCTTTAGAGAAAGGTACAGAAATGGATCCTCACCTAGCTCTTGGGTCAAAGACAACACAACTCACAGAAATGCAAATCGTTTCAGTTCCTAGAACTGACAGTGTTTGAGGAAAGAAAACATGATCGGAGTTTGATTGTTGCATGGCATGTCTATGGATTAGGCTGTGGTGCTTCACCCCATAAGGAGCACAATTGGGTTATGTGTCAATTAAAAATTTTAAGAAGAAAGAAAACTAAGTTCCCAGAAGCCACTGTGTGTTCCCTCTGTGTCCCAAGCACAAGACCTTAATGCAGCGGGGTGGGGGTGGGGGGTGGGGGGGAGGAGCGGAATCTTTGAAGTGATAACTTTTGGAAATTTAACAGATTAAAAATATGAAGCTTATTTTATTTGGGGGTCCCTTTAATTCAGGCTACAATGCCTCACCTGTAAGACTCAAATCTAGGGGGCACTGAGTGAGAGGAGTCTTCGTGTTCACCTTTGAAGGGGATAATTTGGCAGTAAAATTGGAGTTGAAAGGAAAGGCTGTTTGAAGACTGCCCCTGTGGGATTGATTGGTTCTCCGTGAGTTTTCCTGAAGACAGGCTGACATTGGCTCAGCCCTGGACCTCCTGGAAATATGCTTGTGCTTTGAGATAAGAAAGATTCTGGTGCTGGGCGGTGGTGGCGCACACCTTTAATCCAAGCACTTGGGAGGCAGAGGCAGGTGGATTTCTGAGTTCAAGGCCAGCCTGGTTTATAGAGTGAGTTCCAGGACAGCCAGGGCTATACAGAGAAACCCTGTCTTGAAAAACAAAAACAAAAAGAAAGAAAGAGAAAGAGGGAGGGAGGGAGGGAGGGAGGGAGGGAGGTGGAGAGAGAGAGAGGAAGAAAGAAAGAAAGAAAGAAAGAAAGAAAGAAAGAAAGAAAGAAGGAAAGAAGGAAAAAAAGATATTCTGGCTTTCAAAATTTTCATTGAGAAATGAGCTGTTTCTCTGATGACTCTTCCCATAGGAAACTTGTGTTTCTCAGACTGTTTCTTTGTTCTGGATACTTAGTGTTTTAGCTGTGATACACTGTGGGATGGATCCCTCTTTTGTTATTATTGTTGCATATGTTTGTACAAGTACATAATACACCCGGCTGAGTCTGTTTAGTGTTCCTTGTGTGTATAAGGCCGTTGTTACTAGGATAACATGTACAGAGCCATATCTAGTTCGGTGACATTGAAGGTGCTGTGTCCCTCTCTCACTGTTCTCTGAGCATTTTGGTCACCCCAACAGAAATGCTCTCTGCCCGTTAGTCAGTGGCTCTTTCTTCTCCCTCCCCAGCCCCACTAGCCTCTATTCTATGGTCTCTATACATTTTAGATATCTCATGTAAGCACATTTGTAATTTACTTGTAATTTCTGTCCTTTTATTTATGTAGCTAGTAAAATTGAACATGTTTTAAAGACTGATTCATATCATTGCATATATAAGAATTTCATTTGTGTATGAGTGAGAGACAGAGTCTATGGTAATTTGTTGTAACTGATCAAACAGATTAAGATAAGAAGATAACTTTCTGTTTAGCTTTTTAAGAAGATGCTGGACTCTGTACAGAGGCTGTGCTAGCTTTGCATCTCCATCAGCAATTCCATTTTCTCTGCATTCTTGTATGTTGTTTTGTTTTGTATTGAGAAAGGGTCTCTCTATGTAGCCCTGGCTGTCCTGGAACTTGCCATGTAGACCAGGTCAGCCTCAAACTCAGATCCACTTGCCTTCTAACCTTCATATTCTTTTTTTTAATTATTGTTTTTAAAGATTTATTTATTTATTTTATGTATGTGAGTACACTATCTTCAGACACACCAGAAGAGGGCGTCAGATCACATTGCAGATGGTCATGAGCCATCTTGTGGTTGCTGGGATTTGAACTCAGGACCTTTGGAAGAACAGTCAGCGCTCTTAACCGCTGAGCCATCTCTCCAGTCCCAATCTTCATATTCTTTCTTTCTTTTTTCTTTTTTTTTTTTGGTTTTTCGAGACAGGGTTTCTCTGTGTGGCCCTGGCTGCCCTGGAACTCACTCTGTAGACCAGGCTGGCCTTGAACTCAGAAATCTGCCTGCCTCTGTCTCCCAAGTGCTGGGATTAAAGGTATGCACCACATCTATCATGACCTTTGCCTACTTTTGAATTTGATTTTTTTTTTTTTAATTGCTGAGTTGTAGGATTTCTTTGGTCTATTCTAGATGTTTACCCATTGTCAGATATATATGGTTTGTCTGTATTTCCTCCCAGTCTGGAGATCTTTTCACCGTCTTGATGATGTTATTTGCTGCAGACCAGCCTTCATCTCGACGGTGTCTTCCTTTGCCTTGTACTCTGGGGCCGTATGTCTTGGGCCGTATGTCAAGGACCGACCGGGGCCACATCCTACATTGCTCTCAGACAGCTCAGTTCTGAGGTTTAGGCCTTTGATATTTATTTTTATTTATGTTTAGGTGTCTGCGTGAGCCAGTGTCATGTTTGCAGGTCCCCAGGATGTTAGAAGAGGGTGTGTGGTGGGATGCCCTGGAGCTGGACTTAGAGTCAGTTCCAAGCTGCCGGGTGTGGGCACCGAGAACTGAACTCTGCTGGTTCTCTGGAAGAGCGGCGAGCACGCTTAGCTGCTGAGCCATCTCTCCAGATCATCTCCACATACACTTGTATGTGTTCTTGTGTAGTGTATAAAGCAATGCTCCATTTGTTTTCATGGGGGTATCCAAATTTTCTCTTTTTTCTTTGTTCTGTGTTTGGGTTTTTTGCCTACATAAATATACATGTGTGTACCTGGAATCTGTGGAGGCCGGAGAAGGTGTTGGATCCCCTGAAACTGAAGTTACAGATAGTTGTAAGCCATCATGTGGGTGTTGGGAATGGAACCTGGGTCCTCAGAAAGAGCAGCCAGTGCTCTTAGCTGCTGAGCCATCTCTCCGTCCCTACAAATTTTCCAGTATTATTTACTGACAAGACCTTCCTTTTCCCATCAAATGGTTTTTTTGAGACACTTGTTGAAAATTAGTTAACCCTGTGCACATGGGTTTTCCTTTAATGTGCTGTGTGTTCTAGTCTATTGGTCTTTATGTTTGTCTTTATGTTTGCCAGGGTACCACCTCTGGTTACTATAGCTTATAGATCATTTCAAAATTAGGCAGTGTGGGCTTTCCAGCCTTCTTCTTATTTTTGGAGATTCATTTTGCTATTTTTCTTTTGAGAGCCTGTGTGAATTTGGGGATTTCTTTTTTCTATTTTTGAAAGAATTCCGTTTTGAATAGATTACATTGAGTAAAAAAATTTATGTTTTGGTTTTACAACATGACTGTTTGTTTATTAGCTACAAAATCTAAGAGAGGGAGGGAGGGTGGGAGAGGCAGGCAGACAGACAGACAGACAGACACACACACACAAAGAAATACATTTAAATCTCCTTACATTTAACATCATATCATCTGTGAAAAAACTTTACTTCTTAAATTTCAATTTAAATGGCTTTTCTTTCATCGCCTCATTGCTTTGGTTAGACTCTCTAGCCACATGCTGACGACATGGCATTCTTGTCTTGTGCCTGACACTGGGGAAAAGTATTTCAATCTTGGTTGTCTTTAAATCTGTAAGTCTTTGACATTAGGTATGGGGTTCTCACAGCCATTTATTATGTTGAGAAGGTTCATTCTATCCCAGTGTATTGAGTTTTAATTTTTAATCATGAGCAGGGGTTGGATTTTTGCCACATACTTTTTCATGCACCGAGCTAATAATGACCGTGTTTTTCTCCTCGTGTTGTTAATGTACTGTGGTTCTATTTATCGATTTTAAAAATCTTGACCCACCCTTGCGTTTTGGAACTAAGTTTCACTTGTCACGTCCCCAGTCACTTTTCTTATTGCAGTGACGGAATTCCTGAAAAGAAGCAACTCAAGGAAGGGAAGAAGGGTTTGTTTCGACATAGCGTGAAGGGACACAGTCTGTCACCGTGAGGGTGACCAGGTGACAGAAACCAGAAGCCATCTGGCCACACGGAACCCAGCCTGGGAAGGAAGGGTGCTGCCCAGTCAGGGTCTTCCAACCTCAGTTACTGTAACCCAGAAAGCCTGCAGACGTGTGCAGAGATTTGTTTTCAAGGTGACTCTGTATCCTGCCAAGCTGGCAACCGATGTAAAGCACGCCAGACATGGTACTTCTTTAATACATTGTCAAGGTCTGCCTACAGGCACTCTGTTAATGATCGCTGCATCATATGCACAAAGGCCACTTGCTATGTAGTTATCTTTCCTCCCAGTGTCTTTTCTGATCTTAATATTAGGATTGTTGTCCTCAGAGAACAAGAGGGGCTTCTTTATCATTCCCTGGTTTCCAGAACACTTCAGGAAGGGTTTGTGTTAGTTCTTTAAAAGCCTTGTAGAACACACCAGCAGACCCCTCTAGCTAAATGTTGGGAGGAAGTGGATTCAATTGCTTTATTTGTCGCAGTCCTTTTCTAGTTTATGCCTTTTGATGTCATTGGGTGTTCCTAGGCACTTGCCCTTCTCCAGCGTGAGCACGAACAGGACCATTGATATTATTTACTTGCTGGGTGCTGGTGACAGAACTTAGGGCCTTGAACATGCTAGGCAATGGCTCTTTCACTGAGCATGACCCAAGCATGACCGTTTAAAACTGCATGATTGGTAGGCTAGCTGTTCTTTGTTTTACTGAATTACTTTCTTGTTTAAGAATGATACTCATTCTAAATGGCATATTATCTCAAGGAATGTATCAAGGAATATGAAGATTTTGTTTATATATATTAACATTAATATAGTCTATTCTTGTCATGTTAAATGGGAGAATACATATAAATTTATCAAACTACATATATGTTATCATTAATATATAATCTATTCTTGCCATATTAAAATGGGAGAGTGCATATGAGTTTATTAGACCACCTATGAATTGTTTTAATGTGCCATTGGCATAGTTTAAATTACAGGGCCCCCGTGAAGTTGTTGGTAAGCCATGTTGTTGTTGATGGATAGCTAGCTTTACTTTTGGTAAACTGGCTTGGTTTTCATGTGGTCTTTAACCTACTTAAGTCTGTCCAACAGAATGAACCAGTGATATATTTGGCTCAAGTTGAAATTTCTCAAGTTTCTCCTCAGTAACTGGGTCAGAGAGTTAGGAGGGGCAGAAGCACCTGTGTGGGAGGAGATTCCTGGGTTCCCCTCATGCTGGTCCTCAGACAGGTGTTTTATGGTAGAGAGTCATTCATCCTGCCAGAGTTTATGGGGTATCCCTGTCATGAGACAAGCTCTTCAGCAATGATAGGGATTCCCATGAGCTAGAATAGACGCACAAAGCAGGCGACATCTGGCTCTTTGGGAGAACCAAGGACCGAGACCCAACCTAAGCAGGAACCTTAATCCTCCAAGAACACGGTCCTGTTATCACATTTGAGGTCAGAGCATGTTTCTCCTCTCCCGTTGCTGAGGTGAATCCATCCTTGGGCACGCTGCTTAGCTGGGCGGCATGGCCCTTACGTTGGGAGCTCAAGGAGCCTTTCGGGGCTGCAGTGAAGAAGCTGCAGGTAAATATTTGCCGGGGCCTTGGGAATTTTCTAAAACTGCATATGAGAACTGACCACTCTCTCTAGAGAAGAATGTAATCTTACCACGGCAGGAGGCTGGACTCCAGTTAATTCAGGGAAGGGACTGTGTGGAGGAGGTGGGTGAAGAGGTTTGAATTCTTGGTAGCTCTACTAAAGTGGCCAGCGGGTGAGGGACTAGGTTGCAGCAGTAATTTTTGAACCACAGCCTTATTGACATCCTTGCTCTGACTTTTACCAC
Organism: Apodemus agrarius; assembly: GCA_964023405.1. Classification (NCBI taxonomy): domain Eukaryota; kingdom Metazoa; phylum Chordata; class Mammalia; order Rodentia; family Muridae; genus Apodemus; species Apodemus agrarius. The sequence goes on from OZ030005.1 coordinate 192,991,385, forward strand.
AAGGAAGCATTTCAGTGTGGGAGAACGTGCCTTATGACATCACACAGAAAGCTGATGGGGGTTAACCTGGGAGTTATGATTCCGAAGCACATTATTACCCACGTTGGGAAGGACGGGGCCGAGATGAGCCGTTGGCCTCCGACAGTCAGCCAGATGTGTGTCAAGAAAGATTAGCCAATATCCAGGTGGTGGGGGCTGCACGCTTTTGCTCTCAGCACTTGGGAGGCAGAGGAACTGTGGGTCTCTGAGTTCGAGGCCGGACTGGTTTACAGAGCAAGCTCCAGTACAGCCAGCCAGGGTTACACAGAGAAACCTTGTCCTCCCAGTTCCCCACCACTCCCCCCCCCCAAAAAAAATCAGACATCTGTGGTCCAGACCCTGTACATCCACCTCCTGTGTCACATTCTAATGGAAAGGTCACAGATGTGGTCTTTCAGGTATTGTTATTTCAAGGGTTTTAAAACTTCTCCACACACGATTGAATTTCAGGACATCTTTAGACTTCAAGAAAGGTGGCACCCTGGGCACTGAAGTCCTTAAGTTTTCTGACTCCTGCTGAGCGGGGTCCCACGGTCGCCTGTGGTCTGACTCACGTGCTTTATTGCTCTGCAGACTGGAAGCCCCAAGGTTGGAGACTTAGCATGAAATAAATAATGAAATCTCAGCGTCCACAGGTGCGGAGGCATAAATAATCCAAGCGCACCCTGCCCGGGCAGTCCACATCACGGGCCGTTTAGATTTAATGCCCAGGCATCCACTCGTAACTGAATACGTCAGAGTGCACCTCCTGCCAGGGACAGCGAGGGCTGCTATTTCAGAGCAGCGTGCTAGCCTGTCTGCTGGAAGGCTGCCTCCACCCTCTGACGCTGCTACTGAGACCCTTCTGCTGGCTCAGTCTGAGAAAGCTCGTTAGCCCCCACCTAGGACAGAGGCTGGAACCCACAATGGAGACCTCTTGTGGCTGACTGAGGTAGGGGAAATCTATTGAAGGAAGAACCTGGCAAATGGCTCATTTAACCAGAACGGTGTGGAGAAGTGTCCACTGATGGACATGGATTTCAAAATCTTTACTCTCGGCGTCATGTGCTTGAACCTGAGACCATGTGACTGCTGGGGAGGGACCGAACGCGGGTGTCAGTTTCTGCCTCAGCAGCAAATCCCGCGAAGGGCACTCAGAAGTAGCGATTCCTTTTCTGGTAAGCGAAGGTGAGAGTACAGCTGTTGGCTGTAAGTCTGTCTGCATCATTCATGTGGCTGTGCACATGGCACGGTCTAGGGAGTTCGTTAAGGGCGCCAAGGCGAGCGCACCGTGATGCTCTGCGCTTCCAGAGCATGCCCACGCCCGGCCAGTCCACCGGCAGCAGCAGCTATGGTGTGGGGTAGGTAGTTGGAATGCAAACTCTAAGGCCCTGCTCTCAGACATACTTACCCAACCTGTAAGGTGGGCCCAGGCGTGTTCTAACAAGCCTTTTGGGGATTCTGGTGCCTGTTGAAGACTTGGAGTATTTTGTTTGGGCCAGAGAAGTAATTTAGGAATCATGCACGCACGCACGCACGCACGCACGCACAACTCCTGTTCATCATCAGTAGGAAATCCCAGCTGGGCGGTGGTGGCACACGCCTTTAATCCCAGCACTTGGGAGGCAGAGGCAGGCAGATTTCTGAGTTCGAGGCCAGCCTGGTCTACAGAGTGAGTTCCAGGATAGCCAGGGCTACACAGAGAAACCCTGTCTCGAAAAACCAAAAAAAAAAAAAAAAAAAAAAAAAAAAAAAAAAAAGAAAAGAAAAGAAAAGGAAATCCCACAGCTGGCTGCAGGAGAATTAGTCACATTTAAAATTCTAAGTTGATAAATACTCCCTGCAGGTGGGCCTTTTCAACCAAACTTAAGCTCCTCCTTTGACCCCCCCTCCCAATCCCATGTTTCTAAATTCTTTGCCTAGTCACCTCTAGGGAAATAGGTGTGGTAAATGGTGAGAGGCATCCTTAGATGACTGAATGCACGAGGAACCAGTCAGGTATTTGCTGAATGACTGACGGCCTTGCATGGGTCTGGACTGTGGACATGACATCTTGTCCCCAAGGTCAGAGCTCTGAGGGAGTCATACGGGGAAGGTCACCTTGAGACAGAAAATGGCACTCACAACGCTACATCAGGGAGGATTTACACGGGCCAAGGGCACACACACATGGGCTGGGGTGGTTGGGAAAGGCCCTGTAGAGAAAATCTAGCCTCAGCTGTGTCCTGGTGTGGGGGTGGGGGTGGGGAGCCAGGGGACATCAGGCTGCTGACACAAGGGAACCAAGCACTTTGTTAAAGTGAGTTCTTCGGCCATTGGGCGTGGGGCTCATTAGTTTACTTTAAATATTGTTTTATGTATATAGATGTTTTGCCTGCTTGTATGACTGCACATCTCCTGATGCCCAGAAAGGTCAGAGGAAAATACCATTGAAAGAATGAGGGTTGCAGGCTAGGAATCCCCAGTGCCTGAGTCAAGACCCCAAGGGTGACCCCAAAAGAGCAGAGGTTTGGCCCACTCTTTGTTGGCCTGGAAGTGTGTGCACGTCACACCCGCCTCCAGGGTCCAGCTGGGAGTCTCCCTGGCGTCTTTTCCCCGTCTCACCTCCGGGGAGCGGCTGTGGTGAGGAGCACGGCTGGGGCTGGCAGGATCACCTGCCTGGTGGGCGCTCAGGTTCCCAACACCTACTGCTAGTGGGGGAGGGTGGGCTTTGAATATGTAATCCTGGCCCTATAACAGGAAATGCGTAATGGGAATTACATATGTGACGCTGTGCGTAACCCTGGCGTGACCCTGTGCGTGGCGGCCATGTAAGTGGAAATGACTTAACCAGGTCCCATCCAGCTTCTATAGGAAACTGACTGGTTCTCAGAGAGCGTGGGCTTGGATAATTTAAACTGATTGGCTTAGAAGCTGTGGAGTGACTTGTGTAGGCAGGCTTTGCTGTAAATCTATAAAAGCAGTCCTGGTTCTGCATGCGGGGTTCACTGTCATCTACCCCGCGTGGGAGATGGCCGTGACCCCAGAGCTCTGGAATTAAAATCCTCTTGCAATTTGCATCAAGACTGTTTCTCGTGAGTGATTGGGGTGATGGCTTCCAAGGCGTGGGGTGCTGGGGTGCCCCCGTTTTTCTTTCGGGTCTTACACCATGACTTCTGGAAATGGAGTAAGAGAAGACGGTAAGCTGCCGGTGGGTGCTGTGAACGGAAGAGCAGCCAGTGCCCTGACTGCTGAACCATCTCTTCCTGTCTCGTTTTATTTCTACACTGAGTCACCCTGCATACAGTGCACACCTCTTCCACGGCCATCTTGAGGAATGCTGATATATGTACGCCTTCACCCCTGCAAACTCTGCTTGGCTCCAATGTGAGACCTTCTTGTCCCTGGGTGGGCTCTTTGCTGTCCCTTCCTATTCACAGCTGTCTGGTTCCACACACCTCTATAGCCATAAATTAATTTTGCTGGGTTCTTTTTAGCTTATAGGCTTTTTGAACCCAAATTTTCTTATCCTCAGAGCCCACACTTGCTAGCAGATGGAGTCCGGCTTTAGGTTTCCTTGGTCCATAAAATACATTTTTAGAAAAGAACACTACCAGCATTTAAAAGCAGGTGACTTCACATGACGTTCAGATTGTCTGGCATGGGGCTGGGAATGTGGCTGGGTTGGTAGAATGTATAACTAGCATGTGCTGGGCCCCTGATTTGATTTCCAGCACTGCAGAAACCTTATGTGGTTGTACACATTGGTAATCACAGCCTTTGGGAGGTACAGGCAGGAAAATCATCAGTTCAAGGTCACCTTTGGCTACCTACTGAGTTTGGTGCCAGCCTGAGCTACATGAGACCTGACGCCCCACCTGACTGATGGAGGCAAAGATTCCTTGTCCAAAGCAAGGCTGGGCTGCAGCCAGACAAGCTCTGCCCTTTAAAGACCGCCCTTTTCTCGGTCCCTTCCCCATTTGCTACGGCTTACTTCCAGCTGGCCGCATCACTGTGCCTGGACCACGCAGACCCTTGAGTTTGCAATCTCTGCATTTGAAAGCTGTTTGTACTGGCCGGGAACTCCCTAGTGGATGAGGTGCTGGGTGGGTTTTCTTCATCCATCCGTCAGCTTTCGTGGACTGCAGTGCAGGCACATGCTAACTGTTCACAGACAGGAGAGCCGGGGTGTCACTCGTGAGGCTGCTGTGTACACAACCAGAGTGTGGTACAGTCCTTCTCTGTCGGTCCCTCTGACCCCCCAGAGCCACTGCACCGCCTGTGGCCTGGCCCCTGAGCTGACCTGGGTTCTCGCAGCCATCACAGATCCTTTCCCCCCAAGCCTTGTCTCCTATCCCATCTCCTGAGAAGCATCCGCTCACCAGCCCCTGCCTCTCTCGACAATGACAGCTTTGACTTCCTATGAACACGTCCACACTACTAGTCCATCCCGAGTCACGCCTTCACTTGCACAGCAGAACAAAAATTCCATTCTTAATTACAATTTTTGTGTTTTCAAAATGCATGTAGGGTGTTTCTGCATGTGTGTCCACTGAGGCTGGAAGAGGGCTCCGGATCCCCAGGAATTGGAGTTACAGACTGTTATAAAGGGTCATGGGAACTGAACCTGGGTCTTCTCAAAGGGTAGTCAGTGCTCTTAACCACTGAGTCATATCTTCAGCCCCAAAGGTTTGTTTGTTTGTTTATCTATTTATTATAAAACCTGGCGATTATGTGGCCTCTGGGAAGCTCTTACTTTATTTATGTTTTTACAATTCATTTCACGATGCTTTCCACAGCTCTGAGCATGCGGCAGGCCCCAGTGATCACAGGCCGTGGGCCGGGAGAGAAGCACCCCAGAAAAGACTGCAGGGGAGGTCAGTGGAGGGTGGTCAGAGTCAAGAGGATTCCCAGCCTCTCCCTGGCAGGTGCCCTCCACAGGGAGCCTGCATGTCCCCGAGGACCCGGCATCCCTACAGGAGAGCTGATACCCTGTGAGGAAGACACTGGCACACGCCTGTCCAGCCACAGGCATCCCAGACAGTGTCACGTAAGGTGTCCCGGGAGTTCTCCTCTTTCATCCTGACAGAGCACCCCTGTCGGGGATGGCAGGGAAGGGTCAGGGAAGGCAGCTTGGAGCTGGGGGAGGAAGGTGTCACTTTGATGGCCGTTCCCTCTGCCTTCTGCCACGCTCCATTGAGAGCCTCGGGCACCTAGCTCTGTCCCACTTTTAGCTTCTGACGCAGTGGCAGCGATTGCTAAAAGCAACCCGGTTACAAATAACGCCACCACGCCTTGTAACACAGCCTCCCCCCCAAGCGCTGCAGACGCTGGCCAAGGCTGCTGGCCTTTCCTTGGTAAACCTCTGTCCGAGGAGCCGCCAGCCAGACCACTGCCCCGCAGGTGGGGCAGCAGAGAGCCACCTCGTCGGCTGGGGCTCTGTTATATGTCACTCCATGTGCAGGGTTCCAAGAATGACTTGGCCTCTTGACAGGGAACATGATAGAATGTCAGGACCTAAGCTAATGCAAAATATGTCTTGCCCAGCCAAGTCACGCACAGGCAATGCTAAGAAGCCATCGGTCATTCACCATGTACCATGTGGCTGCGGGGCTCACGGAGGAGCCTGTGATGATGGAGATACAGCACACAGCAGCTTCTCGGGCAGAATGTGGGAGTCGGCGGAAAAGCAGGAGGAGCGGGAGGACCGCTCTCCTCAAAGGGCACATTTAAGAAACCCGTTTCCCATTCCTCTTCCCCTTCTAACTCCTTCACCCAGCTTGTTCCTCCTCCTTTTCTCCTGCCCCTGTTACTGCGTCTATCTCCTGCCTTTGTCACCAACACCAGACTTCCAGGTGACAAACTCGACTAGGATTACAGGAGCTACCCTCCCCCACACCCCAGTCTCCCCTCTAGATAAGAACAGGATGGAAACAGAAGATTTCAAGCAAATTTCTGCCTTGAGCAAGTTAGGTAGACATTAGCAGCTATAAAATGAGCGCTGGGCAGCTCACTTTGGGCAAGCTGGATGGATTAACATTAAGATGTGTTTAGCTGCCCACAGAAAACTCCGCAGTCTGTGGATTAGAGGGATGTTTGACATTTACTTAATAGGGTGGCTGGAGGCAGATGCCCCAGGCTGGTTTGTAGGCGCCACAGTGGCTAAGGGGCAGAGAGACTGTTGACCTTTGGTTCTCATGCCTGGAGCCTTCTCTTCACCGACGGTGAGTGACATGGGGCTGAGGGCACCGAGACACCAGGAACCAGAGCAAGAAATAGGTTGGGGTTGCTCCTTCCGGTGGGCAATGAAAATTCTACCTGCTCTGGGGATAAATGTTTTTAGACCCGTGGCAAAGACCCTTTTTATTATTGCATGTGTGTGTGTTTGCATGCAGCAGCATGTATAGAAGTTAGAGAACTTTGAAGCGTGGGCTCTCTCATCTTACCATGAGGGTTCCAGGGACTGAAGTCAGGGTATCAGGTTTGGTGGCAAGGAACCTCTCACCAGTCCAGAAAAAGTCCTTTCTCCACCAAACCGGTTGTGGAGACCTGAATCACTTTGGGCCGTGACATGGTGAACTGAGACGCCTGTTTCCTTCTCGCTACTTCCAACTGAACCCCAGAAGGTTTCTTCTCATAGCCACAGACTGTGGAGAATTCTGTTTCTTACAATCTTTCTCCCGCACTGAGTTCCCAGTTAGACTTAATTTTCCTCAACTGCCCAGTCAGGATTCAGCAGGTTCTTCCCCTGGAAACCAGTGAAGACACTCTCCAGACATACAAATAGTGCCTCGTATCAACCTGGACCCTAAGGAATGTGCTGGTCCCATCAATTACTCAGTGGGAGCTGTGTGAACCCGCTCTCAGTAATAGCACTAAGGCGCAGTGTCCTGCTTGGGCGTCTGTCTTTTGAATGGTTGATTCTAGGCCTTCTTGGTCCTGTTTTGGGAAATGATTTCTCTTCCCTATTTGGGTTTGCATGCACAAGCCTACACACACACACACACACACACACACACACACACCACCCCATTTCACCGGGAAAGGGAGGCAGTGATTTCATGACAGCTGTCGTTTTGATGAATGTCCCCGTGTCCATGACACAGGCCATGACATTCCTGCCTTCCCTACTGATAATCTGAAAATCTTGTGAGCCGAGCTGCCTCACCACAGGCCTACCCTGGAATGCCACCTCAGCTCTGACTGAGTTCAGCCTCCGGAGCCCACGGCAGCAAAGCAAACGTTTGCAAGAGCCTGCAGGATTGAGGCTGCTAAGGCTGATGGGGTTTACACCAGGGGGAGGAGTGGTCTCCAGCCGCAGAGCGCAGAACGGTGGGGCTGGGGGCTGGGGCGGCTGTACCAAGCAGGACACGATTGTGTGGCTTTGTTTCAGGCAGCCGCAGCCTTCCCTTCCACCCATCCCCAGACTCATTTTACCCCTTCCCTCTGAAGCGGGCCCCTACACGTGTCTAGTTCTTCCCTCTGGTTTCCAGTCTCTGTTAATGTGGTCCAAGGATTCATCTCCCATGGACCGGGAGGTTCCCCCTGAGAATCTGATCCTTGCGCTTGCTTCCCTTAAAGCTGGGAGCATGGAGAGTTTTCAGTTGCCTTTGTCGTGGGAAGGATCTGTCCTGTGTTCTCCTGGGCGTGGCTACCCAGCCGGCTGTCTTCAAGGTGAGCTGCAGACATCACAGGAGGGAGAGTTTGCTGTCCCAGCTCCCTGCGCTGGGATCCATCATTCCTTCACTGTCGACCCTTGGGGTGGACGGGAGGCAGTAAGAGAGGTACCGGTCCCCACCCCAGATGGGTTAGTAGGCAATATCAGCAGTTAAATACTTACCATGGTTCCTGGCAATTACTAAGCATCATGAAAGTGTTGTTTAATAAATAAATCTTAGGCCAGCAATGTAGTCCAGTTAGTAGAGTAATTGCTTAATATCGACACAGCCCCAGCTGTGTACTAACTGCTGTATGCCTGTAACCTTGGCGAGGTGGAAGCAGAGGATCATTTGTAAGGTCATCCTAAGTCTCAAAATGAGCTGGAGGCTAGCCTGGGCTACATGAGACCCTGTCTCAGAAATAATCTTAGGAGTTTGAGATATTTTGTTGTCGTTTTTTGGCTTAGGTCTTAAGTTCTAATTGTATTTTTGTTGTTGAGGTAGTTGTATACTGGGATTCAGTTGTATAAAATAATATAGAGTTCTGACGTACATACGGCATTTATATGGTCCCTCCCCACGATGGCCTTTGGCCAGGCTGTAGTGTGGCGTTACAATGTCAGCATGTGTATAATCTACCCACCCGGGTCCCGTTTCCCAGGACCACACGGATTTGTTTGTGCGTTTGTATTCAGTCCTGCATACTTTTACCACATGTGTGGATTCATTTTCCCCCCTCTCCAGCCAAGATGCTGCCCAGTTCTATATTGCTAGGGTCCCCTCTTCCTGTCACCCTTCTGTAACCACGGGCACCTCCCTCCACCCCACAACCAAGCCCCCTGACAAGGATTAATCTGATATCCACCTCTCAAATGTTATATAAATGGGGTAATATAGTTATGTAAGCTTTTGGGGTTAGCATTTGCATGTATGTGTGTGCACGTATGTGCCGATTTGCATGTATGTAGGTGTGCATGCATGTATGTACACGTGGAGGCCAGAGGTCAACTTTGGGTGTCATTCTTCAGGTCTGTCTGTCTTGGTGCTTGAGGCAGGATCGCCCCCCCCCACCCCCCAGTTCTCCTAGGCAGGTGCCCACCTGACTCTGCGTCTCCAGCACTGGGATCACAACAGGCTCGTGCACCAGGTCCACAAACCTCTCATGTAGGACAGGCTGCCTCAGGTCAGGTTCCCACGCGTGGGTGGCGATCACTTCACTGACTGAGATGTCTTCTCACGGGGTTAACTTCTTTATGCTGCCCGAGTTCCTGAACATTTGCTTACCCAAGTTGTTGGGTGCATCTGTCAAAGTTCATTCTGTTAACTTGTATATTGGTTTTCCGTGGAGTGTATATATAATTCAGCTGGTTACCCATTTGCCCCATGAGGGATATCTGGACGCTTTATGGTTTGGTTTGGGACTATTGTGAATAAAGGTTCTATAAACTCTTGCTTGCAGGTTTTTAAAAAATAACATGTTTCATTTCTTTGAGATAAATGGTTAAGCCCCATGACAATTGTACATTTAAATTCACCATTTAAATAGATATAAAATAATACTTTTTATTTAAATATCATGGTGGAACTTTCTTGGATCCACCAGCAGTATAAATAACGACACAGAGGTTTATTAATATTTTAAAGCTTAGGTCTTAGCTGGGCAGTCTCCTGACTACTCTGTCCTGACTAACCCTGCCCTTAAGTCTCACCACGAGGCCAGGTGTACCTCGCTGCTCTGCTGGCTTCCCAATTCTCCCAGAGTCCCTGGCTCAGCCTGGACGTCCTGCCTTCCACTTCCTGCCAAGCTATTGGCCGTCAGCTATATCAATCAGATTGTATCTAAATTGACGAAAGCCAATCAGATACAACTCTAGATTGCCTTAGGCAGGTGAATAAGGAACAAATATTTACGAAACACGAGACCAGTGATGGGCTGTAGAAATATCAACACTAAATGGCTAGTATTTAGCTCTCTGCCGGTGCAGAATTAACAACTGAATATACAGAGAAAACCTTCACATAGTATAGCCCAACTAAATATGCACTGCATTACTTTTTGCCTTTCTATGACAAAATATTTGCCAAAAATCAACTTAAGGGTTTATTTTGGCTCATGGCACAAGACGCCAGGTGAGGCAGCTGGTCGCGTTGCGCCCCCTGTCGGTCGGAGAGCGGAGGGACGAAAGCCAGCAGCACTGTCCACATCAGGATGGGGGCTTCTCGGCTCACTTAAAACTCCGTAGAAATACCTGCGTTCAGCAGCAAGGCAATTCTAAATCCTGTCAAGTTGACAATCAAAATTATCTGTGTACGAGTACCACTTACACAGTCCTCAGTGGTAGGTAACACTTCGCGACCCACGGTAAACCTCGGCAGGCGGGCGTTCGTCTGTCTACACGGCTTCTATCTCCCAACCTCACTCTACCTCATCTACGTACATTTTATTTATTTAAATTTCTGTATGAAATTTCCCCCACCAGACAAATAAATCATTTAGCGCCATTTGGAGTTCTGAGCACGTGGGTAAAATAATGCAGGTGGACTCTTTGCTCTAAGAGCCCAGGACGGCTGCCAGGGCAGGTCCCAAGGAGCCCGTGTTGTCATCTGAAGTCTGCGAACTGGGCCTCTGCCCTGTCTCTGTTTGCCTATTTGCATTATGGTCTTCTTCCTCCTCCTCCTTCTTTCTTTTTCTTTGTATATGAGTGCTCTGTAGCTGTCTTCAGACTCACCAGAAGAGGGCATCGGATCCTATGACAGATGGTTGTGAGCCACCATGTGGGTGCTGGGATTTGAACTCAGGACCTCCAGAAGAACAGTCCATGCTCGTAACCACTGAGCCATCTCTCTAGCCTGCATTACTGTCTTCTAAACTCCCAGAATGGCCCACTAAGAATTGTTTATGGAATTTGGGGCAATACTAATGCAGAGCTGTGAGCACTTCCTCATTCCTCTCACGAATGAGCTCCGAAGGCCCAGGAACCACAGTCAGGTCTGGCTTGGCAACGTCCCTACTTCTCGGTGCCGAGTCTGTGGTAATTGCTTTCCCTGTTGCTGTGGCAAAATCCGTTCCATGAGTCAACCCAGGAGAGGAGGGTTTGTTTTGCCTTAGAGCTTGAAGGGATCCAGCCCATCACCGAAGCAACACAGGAAAGCTGGCTACATTGTATCACCTGTCAGGAGGAAGAGAGAGAATGCTAGAACACGGCGCATCTTTCCCTTTTCACTCAGATGCTAGTGAGGGGAGGCCTTCCTACCTCAACATAATCTAGAAAATTCTTCAGACATGCCCATAAATTCATCTGCAGATTTGAAGTTGGCAACCAAAATATACCATCATTACCCCCTTCCATTTCCTCTCCCTCTCCATTCTTCTTAATATTTATTTGCTTATTTTTTGAGATCGGATCTTATAGCCAAGGGTGACCTTGGATTCCTGATTCTCCTGCCTTCAACTTCCAGTCTCTGGGATTACAGGTGTCAGCTACGAGTCCCAGCTTGTGTTCTACCTTTGAATGTATAGAAGGCATTGAATAGTTCTAGAATCATTAAAGCAGGACACCAGATTTCCCATTGTGCCCAGCACTGTATAAGAAGGGTAGGAGATTGAAGGAGTTCTGAGATGAGTCTTGTGTGAAAGACATGTTTTATCACGGATCCGGGTCTCACACAGTCGGGAGCAAAAGCCCTTAGATTGTGTGCAATCTTATAGAAGGCTTGAAAAGGCCCAGGAGATAAAAGGACTGGAGGTGACGGATGAGGAAGAGGAGAGTCTGAGTTGATAGTGTTGGTGACCCCAGCGCCTAGGATTGGGGAATCAATCGTGAAAATGTCTTAAGTATTTGAATCTGAAGAAAAGCTACATCATCATCATCATCATCATTATTATTTCTTTTTCTTTCTTTTTTTTTTTTTTTTTACAAGATATTTGTTTTACTTAAAGACAAGGGTCATTGGATAGCCATGGATTCATCCAAAGGGATATTCTTTAAATGCAGGAGGAGAGCGGAGGGCCAGACCGAATGGCGCTGGCGTACAGGCTCTAGGTGCCAGTTGAAGGCCAGCCTGCGGAACTCAGTGAGACCATATCTTAAAATAAAAATTGAAAAGAAAGAAGGGAAAGAAGTAACTCCTGAAACGAGAAGAGTCCTGCCTAGCATGGCGAGGCCCTGGGTTCACTTTGCAGCTCTTGGGCAGGAGGGGAGATTTAAGTGAGGTGCTGCTGGGAGCAGCCTGCAGCGGCTCCGCTTACCACCCCCCCCCCCCAAACAGCCCCTGCCGCCCCTCCCCCCAACCCCTCCCCCCAAACAGCCCCCTCCCCGCCGCCCCTCCCCCGCCGCCCCTCCCTCCCCCCCAAACAGCTCCCGCCCCTGCCGCCCCTCCCCCAACCCCTCCCCCCCAAACAGCCCTTGCCCCCCCCCCCAATCCTGGCTCACACAGGATTCTACTGCTTCTGCCTAGTGAGTTCTCAGTTTCTTGGCGCTCAAGCAAAACTCACAACAAACACCAAAACAGCTAACTTTTGTTTTCTGTCTGATAAGGCTGATTTGAAGGCAAGTTGTGTGGGCGGTGGTCATTGTTGTCCTGATTTTTCTTTAGTTTACAAAGAAAAAAAAAAAAAGATCGAAGACCAGCACATTTAAGCTTTAATGAGACAGAAAATGTTTCATGTTCCAATTAAAATGCCTCTTTTAATGAAGAAAATTACTACTGCATTTGACATTCTGATGCTTTGCTGCGTTGAGTTTTTAAACACAAAAGCCCCAGGTGGCCACGGAGCGAGCTGGCTTTCCCAATCCTCATTGTCATTGTTTTAAATCTATTTTAAACCCAAGATTATGTATGTCTGAGGGAGAATTAAAGATTCTGAACTATTGTAAATCTATTTTTTATTGTAGCTGGGTCTGAACTTGAAAGCTGGGAGTTCTATCAATAACATTTAAATAAAATTTCCTCCAGTTCTGGGGCTCTGCCACGGGGCTTCCTGAAGGCGGCAGGTGCTGGGCCGCTGCAGTCACCCGCTCACACCCGGTGCCTGCTTATCCAGGAGAACTTAGAGCAGGATGTGATTTTGAACCATATGCTTGCTATCCAAGCTGAATAAGAGCTTTTGTGATAATCTAGAAACCCGAACCAACAAAATATTTGTTTAGGATTGTAGATGTGTGGTGTCTCAGGAACTTTTAATAGTTTTACCACTATTTAATTTTTAACTGTGGAGCAGGGCGTGTTGGCACATGCCGTTGGTCCTAATCCCAGTACTGGAGGCAGAGGCAGCTCTGGCCTTGAGGCCAGCTTGGTCTACAGAGACTACCAAATCCAAGTCAGCCACAGGTATTTAGTGAGACCCCTTTCCATAAAAAACAGATGAAAGGACCCTGGACACAACACTCTTTCTGATTGCTTGAGCTATGTCGCTCACCAAGGTCAAGAGGTTTGGCAATTCTGGACCGCTATTAAGTCTCATCCCTGATGGTTTGTAGCTGTGTTGACTTTGATCTGTCCTGCCTTCACAGGTGGATTCTGCCTCTTTCTCTGCAAACTGGTAGCACTTGGTATGAGCTGATGCTCTGTGGTAATTGGAGTAGGCGCTGGCCGCTGGAAAGTTCTTAAAACATATAAACTGTTTCTGCTTCCTTTTCCATAGACGGCACCCGCGCATCTCTGGGATAGCCTCATGCCCGGAAGGTACCCACATTTCTCTGGGCTAGCCTCACTCTTACGAATATCCTATTACTAAGCTGCATCCCCTTTCCTGTCTTTCCCCAGGCAGTTAGACAGTTCTGTTAGACATTCACGGAAGCCCAAGGGAAGTTGCACAGCCACCAGCGCTGTGAGATGTGTCTATGAGAATCTAGCCTGGGTGGCAAGAGCTGTCTGGTCTATCCTGAGCTGGAGATCCAAGCCAGGAGTGTTGAGCTATCAGAAGGGCAAACCCCAGTAATATGAGCGGCTCTCCTCAGCTGGGGGTGCCAGAGGTGTGCAGCTGTTGCTCTGACTAGCAGAGGCTCGGGTGTAGTGGAGTGCTGTGACAGGCCACTTTCCTCTCTCTGGCCTGACCCTGTCTCCTCCTGGTTCTCATAATTGCCCAAGAATGTGTCCAGGCCTTTTGGTGGCTTTTGAGAACCCTTTATAGAATCTAGGAAGGCATTCTTGGTATTCTCATCTTGGTTAAGAGCTTATACAGGACACAGCTCATGTTGAACAGGAAGTGAACTTCAGCGGCCCAGGGAGACTCCCCATGGCTGCCTGGCGTGTCTAGTTTACATTGTAAAACGAACCTGTTGCAGTTTAAGTGGTCAAAGAACATTCTTAATTTCACAGAGTTTAACCTGCAGTTGACAAGGCTTTCTCTTTCCTTCTTAAGAGTGGTCTATTCAGTATGACTTATGAATAGTGTGAAGGAAATGATTTTTAATCTAAAAAATGGAAAGTGTGGTACAAATCTAGTCTACAGAAGTTATCTTCTGATGTAAATAATCTCAGATGTAGATCATTAGACGTAAAATGGAGCTTAAGGATTTACTCCTGCTAACCCGATAGTCCAGAACACACTGTAAATATTCTGTAGTATCAGCTGCATGGCCAATTCATTTCAACTGGAAAAAACCACTAGTGGATGTATAACTTCATCGAGACCAAGCTAGAATGTTAACTTTAAGTTGCCTCGGCTGGCCTTAGTACTATCCGGCAACTTATCCTTTGAATTTTTACAATAAGCAATAATTATTTTTATAATAGAGGGAGAAACAAACATAAAATTTTGACTTAGAGTCTAGGTAGCAGTCTTGAGGATTTGGGGACCTAGGACTCCTATCCCCACAGTCAACCCCAGGAAAGGAAGTGGAGCTCAGGACATAGATTGAAGCCAGCCAGCAGGTGTTTGAGGGTGGCTCAGACTATTCCAGAAATATTCAGTGGGTGTTCGTAAACTTAGGGAGGAGGACGTGGGCCCAAGATACAGTTTTATATCAGGCATAGATTGGAATTTTATTTCATTTTAAGTCCTGGGCTATCAATAACTCCTTCTTTTTAAATTTAAAACATTTTTAAAGCATGCCTTCCTCATGTCTTAATCCCAGGTCAGAAATGGGCTGCCGGCCCACGCCTCAGCTCGCCTTTGAACCAGGATAGGGCCGACCTTCTGAGGCGGGGTCAGGTTCAATGTGAGATAAACAGCTTGTGATTCTAAACCCGTGCTGACATGTCATCTGCTCTGGACAATGTGGCGTGGCTAATGCCCTCCTGCCACGTGCGAGATGGTCAGGATTTAAATGCTGGGATCTGGAGTCAAAGAGCCAGAGGACGAGGCTCTGGCATTTAGACGCTGCATGCCTGCCTTGGAGACAGTAATCCCACAGGAGACTCAGCACAGCAGAGCAGACACCCAGCTCACACGTGCAAAACCTAGCAAAGGAGACAGGCAGAAAGCTTAGCTTCTGTTTCACTGTTTATGTGTCTGTAGGCAGAAATGCATTGGCTTTTTTTTTTTTTTTTTTAATTATTTTGGGGGCTGGAGAGAATGTCCAATGGTTAAGACTCAAGTTTGGTTCCCAGAACTCACATATCAGATCACAACCATATGTAACTCCAGTTCCAGGGAACCTAATACCCACACCTGGCCTCCACAGGTGCTAGGCACACTGCAGGCACAGACTCTGTGTGGGTCCCAGGCGCTGGGATTGTGAAGGAGGGCAGGCGATACAGAAGCTAGTCTGCTGGTACCAGCATCGCTGAGGAACGTGAAGACTCTTCTGGGAGAAAATTGTCTCTCAAGGTTTCCCTGGAGGGCGGGGGCATGAGGTATACGGATAATGTCACCCCAGGGGTGGGGCATGCAGATGATGTCATGGGGTGGTGGGGGTGGATACAGATGTTATCCTGAGGGTGGGGGATACAGATGATGTCACCCTGGGGGTGGGGTGTACAGATTTTCCAAGATCTTGAGACCACAGCAATGACTCTGTCTGGTTTGGGAGGAGAGAAGCAAGAAAGCTTTGCAGCAGTGGTGAGGTTAAAGTTTTGAAATGAACTATGTTGTCTTAGAAATCTAAGAAAGATTGGAAGTGGCTGAAAAACTAAAGGATTGGGTTGAGCTGACTTTAAGGAAGCTCTCACCATGGTGGTAGAGAGAGAAGTTTGTACTGCCCAGAGGGGCAGCTGTGGACAGCTGAAAGCATCCACGTGTGCTATCTTTCCAACTGTGTTCTTTCCTTACCTCTGAGGGTTCTGAATTCCTAAATAGGAAACACACACACACACACACACACACACACACACACACAGGTATTTTGCCTGCATCTTGTGCTGTAGTTATCATGGAGGTCAGTAGAGGGCGTCTGCTCCTTGGACCTGGAGTTACAGATACTTGATTGTAAGAGAAGCCAGGTTCTCTGCTACTCTCTGGTGGGATGGTTCACAGTCATGGCCCTTGGTCCATGACAGAAAATGAGATTTTGCTCTGCTTAGAGATACCTGGGGCTTGGTGTGTGTCTTAGTCAGGGTTTCTATTCCTGCACAAACACCATGACCAAGAAGCCTTTACCACAGCAATGACTCTGTCTGGTTTGGGAGGAGAGAAGCAAGAAAGCTTTGCAGCAGTGGTGAGGAAGAAGGAAAGGGTTTATTCAGCTTACACTTCCACACAGCTGTTCATCACTAAAGGAAGTCAGGACTGGAACTCAAGCAGGTCAGGAAGCAGGAGCTGATGCAGAGGCCATGGAGGGATGTTCCGTACTGACTTGCTTCCCCTGGCTTGCTCAGCCTGCTCTCTTATAGAACCCAAGAATACCAGCCCAGAGATGGTACCACCCACAAGGGGCCCTCCCCCCTTATCACTAATTGAGAAAATGCCCCACAGCTGGATCTCATGGAGGCACTTCCCCAACTGAAGCTCCTTTCTCTGTGATAACTCCAGCCTGTGTCAAGTTGACACACAAAACCAAGCAGTACAGTGTGGCATTACAGATAATCTGCACTGTGGGTGCTGGGACCCACACCTAGGTCCTCTGGAAATGCTGCCAGTCAATAACCTTAACCACCTAGCCCTGCCGGCCCCAGGATTGCATCTGGTTTGAACCTTTTCTTATCCTTGTTACTCATTTGCTCTTGTAGCGAGTCTGCTGTTGATACAGAGTAAGGCTTTTCACTTCCCACCGTATCGGGGAGGTTGGCTTTGTTTCAGAAGAATCATCTCGGTACTGGCAATAATAGCCTCAGCAGAGGTGATGGGAGCCAGTCAATCTCTTTCCTACTTTCCACGTCGCTGAATTGCCATGAAGTCATGTTTTGTGTTCCTCTGTGTCATTCTTAGAGCAGGATGAAGCACGAGCTAGACAAGACACACAGCTCCAGTTAGATGACTGCTAGTTAGTTGTGGGTTTGGGGCAATACACAGCTCTTCCCCCATTTCTTTCATTCTGAAGATTGTGTGTGCACGTGTGTGTTGGCAGTAATTATTTTAATACTTTGCATAGAGTTTAAACTACAGGGCAGTACAATTT
Source organism: Apodemus agrarius (assembly GCA_964023405.1). NCBI lineage: Eukaryota > Metazoa > Chordata > Mammalia > Rodentia > Muridae > Apodemus > Apodemus agrarius. Next base: position 193,008,540 of record OZ030005.1, read on the forward strand.
AGTAGCCACTGTAATGGTCTAAGTATGGCACGAGGAGCCTCTCTCTTGAACGTTTCAATCATTGTTGGATGAGAGTAATAAGGATTATTCCAGAGGCTCCAGTAATCACCTTTCATTTTGTCATACACGCACATGTGCACACATATGCACACGGGCACACACACACACACACAAATGGACACACAAATGCATGCACACACACAGACACACAGGGACACACATGCATACACGTGCACACATGAACACACACAAGTATGAGCCCACATGTGTATACACACACACACACATACACACACACATACACACACACACACACACACACACACACACACACGCAAGCACACAGACAAAGCCACATCATTCTATTTGTCAGGAATGTTATTTTGTCTGTGAATCTCCAGTACAACCGAGAGTGTATCTAAAAATGGTTCTCAGCAGTCTCATCTGACCCTCCTTGGTGTACACACTAGGTATTGAGTTCTTTTTCCTAGCCGGGCGGTGGTGGCACACGCCTGTAATCCCAGCACTCTGGGAGGCAGAGGCAGGCGGATTTCTGAGTTCGAGGCCAGCCTGGTCTACAGAGTGAGTTCCAGGACAGCCAGGGCTATACAGGGAAACCCTGTCTCGGGAAAAAAAAAAAAAGAGTTCTTTTTCCTTTATGTGCCTGAGTTTCTCCCAGAAGACGTCTTGTAATATTTCATTTGCTCTGCTCACTGTCTCAATTCCCAAAGTCTAGGGCCTTCCCTGTTAAAACCATAGCTGATGACATAGGTGTTCACATAGACAGAGATTCAACTAACAGGGAAGATGCAGAGAATGTGTGTGTGTGTGTGTGTGTGTGTGTGCTCATGTACATGCATGTACATGTGAATATGTGTCTACATGCATGTGCATGTGAACGCATGCATGTTGCTCAGTATGGGAGGAGGTGTAGTAACTGGATTAGGCCTCCTTTCTGGGAAGGTCCGCCTTACTCCTTTGGTAGGATGTGCATGGGATGCAGGCTGAGTGGATGAGGCAGGAGCAACCCTGTGAGCAGGCTCAGGTGTCTCTAAGCAGGGCAATGTTTGCCTCATTTTCTGCCGTGGACTAAGTGCAGTGGCTGAGCCAGTCCCACTGGAGAGTACCAGAGAACCTGGCTTCTCTTTCCGCAAGGACCTCGGGTCGCCTGTGCAGAGACAACTGTAGCATGCTTGTCAGCTTAGACTCAGAGTATGCTCCAAGAGTGGAATGATTTAATATTTATCTCGAGGTGTTAGGGGATACAACCAGAAGGCAGGGATACCCGAACACTAAGAGTTACCTGGGCTAGGAGATACACTTTAGGATTACAACTATGGCAACTTTCCATTCATTATGTCTCTCGCCCTCCTTGTACGTGCATTTTTAAAACACCGGGTGACTGGGCTGTTTTCATTGCTTGTGTCCAGGATGATACTTGTTGGCAGTATTGGTGACAGTGTCACTCCTAGTCTGGACACTTGCACACACCCAGCCACCTTTCAAATGCAGGATTCTGAGGCCTGCACGGCCCTGCTGCATTCTCTTTTCACAGAGACCAAGCTGCTGCAGGGGGTCTACAAGGAGTCTATCCTGAAGCGGCACAGCACCGAGCTCTCCTGTTCTTTCAGAAATACTCCTGGGAACCATTCCATTTTCTCCTCAGTGCCTTAAATACTCCACTGCCGTCTCCTCCCCTCTGCCTCCCTCGCTCTATAAAATCCCATCCTCATAAATTTCATTTTGTTTTAAGAGTAATCATGTAGGGAGGCGAGATGGCTTCTCGGGTGGAGGGGCTTGCCGCCTATCCTGAGTTCAATCCCCAGGACCCGGGGAAAGGAAGGAGGCGACTCCCACACATGGTTGCCCTCTGACCCCCGTACACACACCCGCGGCACATGCACATCCTCCTCCCCTACATAAAAATAAATAATTGTGATAAAGGAGAGGTGGTGTGGTGTAGAACGCGAGGGGTTTATTTCAGTTCTCACATGACAGAGCCAAGTAGGCCCTTTACATATCCAGGGCTTACTGTCAAAATGGTCAAAACGTCATCCGTGTGCCTGGCAGCTTAGCGTGGCATGGAGCCAGCCTCCTTCGAGGCCCCTCACGGCTGCCTTGAACCCACCTTAGCCACACTGGGTGTCCGGGCTGTGTTGATAACGTCGGACCATGTGCCTTCGTCTGCAGTGGGCTGTGCGGTCTGTTGCCCAGTCTGCATCCCACACTGTGTCCCTCCTGTCCCTTGGGTTCGCATGGGGGAAATGCGGCTCTCCTGTGCCTGTTAGCTCTGTAATCCTGGTCTTCCTCAGTCATGGAGGGCACCCGGACTGGTCTCACTCTCTGTGGCAGGCACGGCATTTCTCCACAACTAGGCGGAGAGGAAACAATCCCTTCTGAATTAAGACTACTTTGCAGAGGGACAGAAATCTGCGGAGCCCTGTGGCTTCGGTTTGCCATCTGCAGGTTTCCTAGGAGACCGGAAGAAGAGAAGCGGGCAGAGAGAGGGGTGGGTAGAGCCCAGAGCTTAGCTGGAGCCTGGTTCCTGAGTCCAGGGGCCAGAGTGTCCTTGGTTTGTCCCAGGGGCTTTGGGTAAGGTTTCTGTCAGATGCGACTGGAAGAGTTCATAGGTAGCACCATCGGCCTCTAGATTTGAAGTGTTCATACTTTGCAAGCGATAGATGAGTCCGTGGCTATAAAGAAGGAGACACCCTTGGTTCCCCTTGCTCAGTGACAGGAAGGCTCCATCCAGGTCCCTCTCTGTGTGTTCACAACCTCATGTGTACACACACGTATACTTTGCCTTATTTTTTAACGTACAGCATTGTGTCTCTGGAACATCGTTCCATAAACCATTTCTTAAAGTTCTTTGATGTCAGCAGACACCATTCTCCCTCGTTCTCATCAAGTACGTCAGAGATCTGACCACACAGACCCTTCCCTGGAATAACTCCCTGCTGACCACACCTTGGTGTGTGTGTGTGCCTGCCTGTTACAGCCCTGCGAGTAAACTTGTTTTGTGTCTTGCACACACATGGAGACACAGTACACAGGTCACCTTCTAATAGAACGACTGAACCATATATTTAGATTCTGCCAGATATTTCAAAGAGCTGTCTGTCATGAATCGTATTCCCACCCACAGAGTAGGAGAAGGTTTGCTTTCCAGATTCTCACTGAAGGGGAGCCCACTTGAATTCTACAGCTCCTCCCACCCCACCATGTGAAAAGCATGAAGTTGTGTGTTCCTAACGCAGGTGAGGGCACACTCTCCTGGTAGCTCCTGTCCTTACCATTGTGACAAAACACCCAGCCTGAGCAGCTCACAGGAGTCGGTTTGGTTCTCGGAGTCTGAGGTACGCTGGCCCCACTGCAGGGACAAACGGGAGGAAAGAGGTTCTGTGGGAGCAGAGGCAGGTCTCACTGTTGAGGTCCACGGCCAGTGACTATTTCCACTGGATGGACCACAGCCCCGCATCCACCAGCTTCCCAGGCAGAACCGCCCACTGGGAACCATGCTCAAAGGCAGGAACCTGGATGGGACATTTCATGTTACGCTGTAACCGTCTCTTGTGTTTCCTGTTGTGTTAGTTAATACTCCATAGTTTCTACTCCTTAAAAAATGTGGGTTATGCTTTTCTCCTTGACCCGAATAAATTATTTGTGGGAAATGGATCTCAGTGCTATGCTATTGTTGTGAATATTTTCTCATAGTTGTGTTAGTTTCTGGGTATTTTGTTTTTCAGTTAATTGTACTTTATGTCATGCAGTGATTGCAGTTGGACTCCTGGAACTGGAGTCATGGAATTGGAGTTACTTGTGAGTCATCATGTGGGTGCCAGGAGCCACACCTGGGTCCTCCACAAGTGCTCCTAACCACTGGGCCAGTGCTCCAGCTCCTTGGGTTTTGTCGAAAATGTTTTATATTTGTTTTTGTTTTGTCTTTTGGGCGTATGGGCATATGTGCAAGTGTGTGTGTGTGTGATTTTAGGGTTGGTGCCCACTTCTCTTTGATCACATAGATTTTTCCAAGTTTTACATATTCTGATTTGTTAGTCTTTTTCTTCATGGTATCTATGGCAAGGACATTGGAGTGGTCTGGATTCTTTTCTCCCTGGCCCCATCTGACTCCTCAGTAGAATCTCTCAGCTCTTCTAAAGACAGTGAGCATCTGGCTGCAGGGTTGGAGAGATGGCTCAGTGGTTAACGCTGGCTGCTCTTCCAGAAGACCCAGGTTTAATTCCCAGCCTGCCCACACAGTTCATAAATGTCCCAGGGGATCTGATGCTCTCTTCCAGCCCGCCTCGGGCAACAGGGATGCACGTGACACCTGGACAAAGTATACATACAAAAACATTAAATTCAGTGACTCAGAAAAGAAGCTGGCCACGCCCTCACCGCTCAGCAGTTTCTCTTCCACCCCATCCCAGCAGCCAGGCGGCCCAGTCCAGCCGTGTCCGTCCTCTGCTGAGAATACCCTGGATCCAGAGGTGTGGTCACAGCCGTGAGGTGCCCCGTGGCCTCCTCCTGTCCTACTTCATTTACTGTCCTTTCTCTTTCTACCGGGTACTTGCTCTTTCTCAAGAACATGGGGGCTTTGCTGCTGCTGTCTGGAGTGCCCTCCTCCTCAGAGGGACTTCCTATACCCCCTGGCACGCCCCTCATGCAGGGCTCGTCCCTGGCCCTGGCTCTCCCTTCCTACCTTCTCTCAGCCTCTATTCTCTTCTTCCTCTTCAGTTTTTCTCTGACACACCTTATTTATTTATTTATTTATTTATTTATTTTATTTTATTTTATTTTTTTTGTCTTCCTAAACTGAGACGTGATTTGAAAGGAAAAAATAAGCAACCTCTCTGATTCCTGCTGAAGAGCCCCGGCACACACAGCAGTGCCCACCTTATAGAAGCCCCCGACCCATTTATGAATGGACACACAGCGCCAACCGTGGGGTTTTCTGGCACGGACCCCGCTTGCCGTCGGAACCTCTGGCTTTTCCGGGGTCCTCTAGAGTGGGCAGTTTGAGTGCCTGCTCCCCAAACTGCGCCTTCCCGGGGCCCGCCAGGCTTCCCCGCGCCAGCTGTAAATCAGCCCCGCTCAGACTGTGCCTTGTCGCATGACCAAAGGGCGCCTCAGCGAGCTCTTCGGCGGCTTCTTAATGGGTGTCATCTTCGAAAACAACCCGTGGCCTGCTTTGACGCTGATGTCCACACAGGCTCATTTCACCACGCTGTAAAATGGGGCCCTAAAAATAGGCAGGGTGGCAGATGAAGGCAATTTAGACCTTCCTCCTCGCTTCCCCACAGCCCAGAGCACAGAGCATTCAGACGCAAGTGACGCCCAGCCCTCAGGGGCATACACGGAGCAGTATTTTTTCTTCCACTTGGGGCTACTTAGGACTTGGGCGCCTGCCCTCCCCCTCGGGCACCTGCCTTCCCCCTCGGGCACCTGCCCCCCTCCTCGGACACCTGCCCTCCCCCTCGGGCACCTGCCCTCCCCTCTTGGACATCTGCTTTCCCCCCATCTCTGACCCTTGTCTTTTCCTCTTCTCTGATTTTTAATTTTTTGCATGTGTGAGGGATATAATTCGGAATAGTTAAGTTGATTGTATAAGAAATAACTCTCTCTCAGTGACATCATCGACACTGTGGAGATTCCCACCGGTGTCTAATTCTGGCTGTCAAGTGCGAGCCTGTGACCGGGTTAGAGTATTTCAGGCATAGGGACAGGCGTATAGTGGTCATATGTTTAGAGCAGTTTCAGGTTCGTAGCAAAAGGAGGCTGGAGGGACGCAGCTTTTCCGTATCCCCCACTGCGTGCACGTCCCCAGTGCACTGGCTAGTCCCCACCCAGGATGGACCTACAGCCATGTTTATCGCCAGGATCCGCAGTTGGCACCCGCGTTCTCTCCTGGCGGTGTTCATTCTGTGAGCTTGGCAAAGGCATAGTGCTGCTTGTCCACCATTACAGCACCACCGAGGAATGCCAGTGTTCTAAGGTGGAATTAGTCTTAAAAATATAATTGTTTTTATGTGTAAGCATGTTTTCTCTGCACTACATGCATGTAGTGCCCATTGAGGCCAGAAGAGGGCGTTAGAGCCTCTGGGACTGGGGGGGGCGAATGGTTTTAAGTTACTATGTAGGTCCTGGATATGAAACGTGGGTCCTCTGGGGGAGGGGCCATGTGAGGCGGGGACCTGGGGGGGCTGTGATTGAGATGTAAAGAGAATAAATTAATTAATTAATAGAAAAATTATTATTATTTGTTTGTTTTTTTCAAGACAGGTTTCTCTGTGTAGCCTTGGCTGTCCTGGAACTCACTCTGTACACCAGGCTGGCCTCGAACTCAGAAATCCGCCTGCCTCTGCTTCCCAAGTGCTGAGATTAAAGGTGTGTGCCACCACTGCCTGGCCCAAAAAATTAATTATTTAATAAATGCAAGATAAATGCTCTCATTTCAATTAAAAAAAGATTTAAAGCCGGGCAGTGGAGGACCCACGTTTGATACCCAGGACCTACATAGTAACTTAAAACCACACACACACACACACACACACACACACCCTTAAATTATATAACCAATGGTTTTCATATATCCACAGCACTGTACACACACCGTCCATAAGTCAGTTAGTTTCAATAAGTTAGTTTACATTTCATACATGCAGAGTTGCTGGGTCATGTGGTGACTCCACATTTAATGTTTTGAGGGATTATCAAAATGGATGAACCTTAGCCGGGCGGTGGTGGCGCACACCTGTAATCCCAGCACTTGGGAGGCAGAGGCAAGCAGATTTCTGAGTTTGAGGCCAGCCTGGTCTGCAGAGTGAGTTCCAGGACAGCCAGGACTACACAGAGAAACCCTGTCTCAAAAACAAACAAACAAACAAACAAACAAACAAACAAAATGGATGAACCATCTCACAGTTCTGTTGTGATGAATAAGGACTGTACCTTCTCCCTGTTTCTGCTATACTTGCTTTCAACTTTAGTCATCTGAGAGCGTCTGAGGAGGCGTCACTGAGTGGGTCTGAGGGAGGTGGCACTGAGTGGGTCTGAGGGAGGCGTCACTGAGTGGGTCTGAGGGAGGCTTCACTGAGAGGGTCTGAGGGAGGCATCACTGAGTAGGTCTGAGGGTGGTGTCACTGAGTGGATCTGAGGAGGTGCCACTGAGTGGGTCTGAGGGAGGCTTCACTGAGTGGGTCTGAGGGGAGGCATCACTGAGTAGGTCTGAGGGAGGTGTCACTGAGTGGGTCTGAGGAGGTGTCACTGAGTGGGTCTGAGGGAGGTGTCACTGAGTGGGTCTGAGGGAGGTGCCACTGAGTGGGTCTGAGGGAGGCTTCACTGAGTGGGTCTGAGGGTAGGCATCACTGAGTAGGTCTGAGGGAGGTGTCACTGAGTGGGTCTGAGGAGGTGTCACTGAGTGGGTCTGAGGAGGTGCCACTGAGTGGGTCTGAGGGAGGTGCCACTGAGTGGGTCTGAGGGAGGCTTCACTGAGTGGGTCTGAGGGGAGGCATCACTGAGTGGGTCTGAGGGGAGGCATCACTGAGTGGGTCTGAGGGAGGTGTCACTGAGTGGGTCTGAGGAGGTGTCACTGAGTGGGTCTGAGGAGGTGTCACTGAGTGGGTCTGAGGAGGTGCCACTGAGTGGGTCTGAGGGAGGCTTCACTGAGTGGGTCTGAGGGAGGTGTCAGAGTGGGTATGAGGGAAGAAGCTTCACTGAGTGGGTCTGAGGGAGGCGTCACTGAGTGGATCTGAGGGAGGCGTCACTGAGTGGGTCTGAGGGAGGTGTCACTGAGTGGGTCTGAGGGAGGCATCCCTGAGTGGGTCTGAGGAGGTGGCACTGTGGTCTTGACATGTGTTTTCTGATTGATGATGGGGAGCATCTTTTCTGTGCCTTCTGGTCATTTGCATATTTTCTTTGCAGACGTACCTTTAATCCGCTGCCTGCTTTAGCTGGGCTGTTTGTCTTCTCACTGACTTTGTTTCCCTTTCTGAAGGTGACAAATTGCACGTTGCTTAGTTCTTCTGATCAGGCTCAACCCTGGGACTGTTTTGCTTTGACTGCAGGCCACTCTGCAGTCCCAGGGCTAAATAATACACATTCTATCCATTTATACCCAGGATGTGTGTGCCAGGTTCTCCACAGACTCAGCCTGCCAACATCTCATCCTGTGTGGGAGGAGCCCATGAGCACCACCCTCTCCCCGGGTCTGTTGGCAGTTGATGGTTGCTGGGGGGGGGGGGGCTATCATTTCCTCTAGGGTCACAGCCCCTGAGAAGTCACTCACGACTCAGTAAGTAATTCTCTAGCCATGCTCATGCAAGCAGCAACCCTAGTTAAACTCAGCAGGACACACACACACACACACACACACACACCACACACCACACACATACCATACCCACACCCACATACACATACACATATACCTTGCACACCATACCCAATACATTATCACACACACTCACACATACACACCAGATTTCACACATCACACACATACCCCCCACACACACAGTTTCTCTGTCTCTGTCTTTCTTGCTGCCTTTCTGTGTCTCTCTCACACACAGTCTCTCTGTTTCTGTCTGTCTGTCTGTCTGTCTCTCTCTCTCTCTCTCTCTCTCACACACACACACACACACACACCCCATGTAAAATGAGGGCTTGTTGGGAAAAAGAAGGGATTTGGAAGGAGAGGGGGATGAGAGAGGGTTCATGGATTGGGGAGAGGTTAAAATGACATTCATCATACACATGTGTAAAAAAGAGAGAAAGGAAGAAGTAGAGGAGGAGGAGAAGGAAGAAAACCAAGCAGATGAAGGAGGAGGGAGAGGAGGAGGAGGAGGAGGAGGAGGAGGAGGAGGAGAAAAGAACAAGAACAGGAACAAGAACAGGAACAAGAGCAAGAACAAGAGCAAGAATCCAGAAAGATAAATGAAACTTCCATAGGAAAGGAGATTCAAAACCAGGTCACTGACTTCTTATCAACAACCCCGGGGGAAAACAGACCAACGAATTTCCGTGAAGAGCACACCTCTCTCTGGGTCACGGTTAAACCCTGAGGCTAGGGCTTCAGATTAGTGATATTTCCTGAATAGCTGTCCAACCCAACATGGACAGACCTGCTCTAACAGGCTGCAGCTGCTCAGGGTGAAGCTGCCAGGGGCTGGAAACTGTGAGCAAAAAGCCCTCGTGGAGGACTCGCCTCTTCCTGGTTGAAGCAGGAGCTGCGGTTGCCTGCAGAGGCCTCACCTTTATTACCTGATGTCTACAAGCTCGCGGGGCGCCACCATGTGGATCTGTTCTGGTTCTGGAGGAATCTAAACTGGTTTGGGAGTGGAGAGAACGCGTTGGGCCTCAAACTGCACGCTGTCCTATGGAACTGTTGGTTTCTGAGACCAGAACAGCCACTCTAAACTGTCCAGCGGTGCCCCTGCATCCTTGGGTGTGCTGGGTCACACTGTTGTCCCGCCAGCAGGCATCACCTCCAGACTCACAGAGGGTACATTCCTTCTTTGTAGCCAGAGCAGATATTTTTGCTTCGTGTGAATCATCTGAGGAGTGAGAATAGCAGGCGAAGAGGGCGGGATCATCATTATCACCGAGAAGGATTTGTCAAGCACCACCTAAGTGTACCAGCTTTCCCAAGGCAGCACCTGCAGCCTTGGCTGTGCGTGGCTGCACCCTTCCTGGGGAACATGACCTCTCAGACCCGGATGGTGTGCTTAGCATGTGTGTGGGGTTCCAGCGTGAGGCCCAGTCTACCCCAAAGAAGTTTAAATTCTGTGGGTAGAGGTACTCGAGTGGACCACCAAGCAGGGGGGACTGTGATAAATGCCTCTGCGGCCAGCATGTAAACTCAGACTTCGGGCCCCTCTCAGCAAGCTAACTTCTCTGACCCCACGGAAGTCTTTCCAGTCAACAATACTACAGATTTGCCAGGTCCAAGCAGATCAGTGGCCTGAAAGTGTTTGGGTCAGAAATTGCTTTCAGATGCTGATGAAAGTTTTAGATTTGTACTCTGCATTCCTCTGGATTCATGTGCACCTATGTGATTTCACAGTGTCAATCCCTTGGTTTTATGAACACGCTGAAAACCAACCTTGCCAGGAACTTGTTGATTCATAATACTGTTTTCAGCGCTTATTTCCTGAAGGGTTAAAACTATTTTTATCAGTTCTTTGAGAATTTCCTATAATCGATTTTGATAATATTCGCTTCTTCCCAGACTCCTCCCAGATCCACCCCCTTTTCACACCCACACAATTTTATGTTCTCTCTCCCTCCCCCGGCCCGACCCTTTGTCTCCCTACCAGATGCCACAGCCTTAAAGAAAATTGATTCTCCTCTCCCAGCAGGTATCAAAGCCGATAGCTTCTCAACCCAGGTGGAGCGAATTGCCTGCCTCCTGGATCATGCTGCATTTTGTCCATATGAATACACTGTTGCAATCCCTGCTCATGCTACATTTTGTCCATATGAATACACTGTTGCAATCCCTGCTCATGCTGCATTTTGTCCATATGAATACATTGTTGCAATCCCTGCTCATGCTGCATTTTGTCCATATGAATACATTGTTGCAATCCCTGCTCATGCTGCATTTTGTCCATATGAATACATTGTTGCAATCCCTGCTCGCTCGTGGAGCTGCCCTGTTTGCCCTCCATCACTGCTGTCTCTAGCTCATTCGCTCTTTCCGTCCTTCCTCCTTGAAGGTCCCTGAACCGGAGAGTAAGTGGGTTGGGACAGCGGCAACCCTGAGGTCAGTTGCTGAGACACAGATGTCTCATTTAAATCTGACCACTCCAGCCTCTCATTCCTTGCTGACCAGTTGTGGGTTTTGTTAACTGTCATCTACTGCAAGAAGACTCTTCTCTGAGGAGGGCCAGAGGCGCTGAACTGTGGGCATAGCCATATGTTACTGTCTTTAAAGGCCCAGATGAACTCTGGCTAATCCTTACTAGGAATAGTGGCTTTCTCAGGACTGAAGGGATGGCTCAACAGTTGAAAACACTTGTTGCTCTTTCAGAAGACCGAGGTTTGATCCCCAGCACCCACATGACAGCTCACAACCGTCTGTAACTCCAGTTCCAGGGCATCTGACGCCCTCTTCTGGTCTCCTTGGGCACTGCATGTACATGTTGTCCAGACATTCATGAAGCTAAAACACCTATAATCATAAAAAAGAATATTACATTTCTCAGTTATTTCTCTATTAAAACCCTTTTCCTTGAAAATATCCAGGTGTCCATCAGTCGATTAATGAGCACTGTGGCATGGTGCTGATCCAGCCATAGAAAAGAGTGAAGTCCTGTTGTTTGCCGAGGTTCAGATGAGCTTGGAGGACATGATATTAAGTGGGACTAGCCAGGCTCAGCGAGATGAGCTCCCTTGAGAGGTGGAAGCTGGAAAGCTGATCTCACAGGGAGTGAGAGCAGAATTCTGGCCACTAGAGCAGAGATGAGAGAGACAGAGGGGGGCTGAGAGCAGGTACCTACAGTCCAGTTAGAACATAGGTTGGGATATTCTGGAGTGTATTAGGGTGGCTACCTTGAACTAGAATTCACTGTGTATTTCAAAGTAACCATGAGAGCTTGATGTTTTCCAACAGAAAGAGATGATAAATATTTGAAGTGTTAGAAATACTACTCAGACTTAACTGTCACACAGTGTACACACACTCATAGAAATATCACACTGTGCCATAAACCTAGTCATCAGATGCCAACTTAAGAACTCATTTACCCCATGCCCACTGCAGCCACACATTTAGATCCAAGCTTTCTAAGAACAAAACAGCAGCAAAAGTCATCTGAAAATAATGTCCATGTTTTTCTTCTTTTACACACGAAGAAAAAAATGAAAAAGAAAACAAAAACAAACCAAAAAACCCATTTGCATATAGTAGACTTTAAAAAGTTTTTAGCGGGCCGAAGAGATGGCTAAGCAGTTAAGAGCACTGACTGCTCTTTCAGAGATCCTGAGTTCAAATCCCAGCAACCACATGGTGGCTCGCAACCATCTGTAATGGGATCCGATGCCCTCTTCTGCTATGTCTGAAGACAGGGACAGTGAACTTACATACATAAAATATAAATAAATCATAAGATTGTTTTAAAATATAAAGCATGTTAAGCATGCTCTCTTGCTTGGCCTTGCATTGAGGGGTTCAGAGTCTCCATAGCTGGGTGCAGGGGAGGGGACGGTCTTAAGTCTTCTACTATTGCAAAAGTAATTTAACGGCACAGCGCTGGGGTGGTGTGCGTGTGTAGGAGGCTGAGGGCACTGGCTGTGCCAGGTTTCCGGGAGCAGGATTGACAGCCACAGCTTGGTCGCTGTGCTGGGACGGAATCCGCTGTGTGTGCAGCCTCCTTCCTGACCCCCCCCCCCCAATGCTGGCAGGTGCAGACAGACAGACACCCTGTTTTAAGGACAGATGTGTGTTGGCTGCCCTCTCTGCTCCCTCTCTGCCCTCCCCTCCCCCATGCACCCCTCCTCCCCAGGGGCCTCTTGATGGAATGTCCTGTCCCGGGAGCCATTGCATCACTGCAGTCCTGCCTCATGCGCTCCATGGCTGCTGCTGGTGCTCTGACCAAGAAAGGGCTGAGGTTTGGGCTTCAGAACTGCCGTGGGGGAGTCTGTCTTATGTGGCCTGTCTCGGGGCTGAACATGCCAGCTAGCCCCAGTTAGCCCCATTGTAGGTTCTCCCAGTTAAAGCACTAAGACCCCTGCCCTCCCCCACCGTGCTCAGCATGGGGCAGGGTCCTCTACTCACCCTCTGTAACGCAGGGGGAGCTAAGATGGAGCGAGCAGACGGAGGCGGGGCCGCCGAGTGCCCAGGTGAGTGTTACTGATGCTGCACTCTGGGATCTAAGCCCCTTTAGCCTACCTGCTGGATGCGAATAGTGGCCAAGGGATGGCTTCTCTCAGCCACTCACGGTCCTTATCTGTAGGGTTTATATGAGATCAAATGATATTAAGGAGGGACTACAGAGTCAGGGGTCCAAGATCACCTTCCCACACAAACTGAGAGATGAGAGTTCACAGGACCTCGCTGTGTAACTCACCAGGAAGACTTTCGGATGCTATTGGAAGCTGTTATCTTCAGAGTTGCGATACATTACAGTGAAAGAGAACAGCTCCAGACAAGGGAAAGGAAGCCAGGCAGAATTCTCGAGAGTTCAATGTATAAAGCTTCCAGCTGGCCTTTTTTTTTTTTTTTGGTGGAATCATGCCAAGTGTTGATGTCTGGCTACTATGTGACCACATATATAGGGTGTCACCCTATATACATAGGGGAAAGGAAGCTCAGCCTCGGGGAGTTTTTCCTGGGACTGGTCACATGGTTGGTGTCCCCAAGGCCGAGCTCACTCTCCAGCCTCTCTCGGGTTCAAGCTAGTACCGCGTAGCTCATGGCCAGCCAATAAAGCACAGCAGAATATCTTGCTGTGTCTCAGTGTGGGGCCATCCACAGGCTTAGGGATCACCTCTCAGAGCTAAAGAGGGCAAAGGCCAGCCTGTCTTTGGGTGACATTGACTCTCCTGGATAGGGAGGCTCTCCCAGACTAGGCCTGGCAGACTTCAGGAGACTTCTGAGCATGCTCGGTGTTAGACCCCTGGGTTTTCTTTCTTCTCTTACATCGTGTTAGGAGTGTGTCAATCTCTTGACTATTTGAAGCCAACATCAGGATGTGTTTTGGTCATGTAATATTGCTGTTCATTTGTGCACCGCTTTAAACCTGTCAGGTCCACGTGTGCTTGTGAGCCGTGGGGAGGGCAGGTGGGTGTCACCTTCCAATTTACAGGTGATGCTGAAGGACCCTTTCTCTAAGTCACCACATCTCAGGACTGACTAGGGAGAAGAGTGTGTCCCTGGATGTAGACCAGTGTAGACCAGTGGACTGTCACTCTATTGATGTGGCCAGCCAGCCTTGAAATAGCTGATCTCCAGTCAGATCTGGTTCACCACCACATCTAGGCTGTGTGACTTGAGGCAGACGTTTTTCCCTCTCCATTCCCCTGCCTAGTAGGACAGTTATCAGAATGGAGTGTGTGAAGTGCAGGCTCACAGTGCCCTGAGGCCGTGGGTCTTATCCTATCAATAACACCTGGTCACTGGGTGATGCCACGCCTCACCCCCACTAACCTCCCCAAGGTTAATATACATATTATGTATTTAAGAAGACCAGAAAGGGGAGGCATCTTGAATATAGAGAGAATATTTGTGATATCACAAAGCTTTTAAAGCACCTGCCAGGTAAGTATCTATACAACTCACAAAGCTACCGGGGTTACTCTTCAAGACCCTTCCGGCAAGGGCTCACTCGCTCTAATGACAATTCCTGGCACTGGGTTTTTTCTTGCTGTTTCTGCTTCTCCTCTGCTCCCAGTAAACTCAGATGTTCCCATCAAGTCCTAAAGACTTCTCAGCCCACACTGGTGGGGCTCACATCCCTGTTTACCCTGTCTGCAGAAGCATTTATTGGTGTACTGCTTCGTATTTACCCGACAGTCTGATTATGCTGACATTTCCCCAAGGCTGTGAGAGGAGACACGGAGTTACCGTCCTCAGGTCTGGCTGGCCGGTTGTGACTGTACGCAGCACAACTGTAAAAGCCAGGTGGGGCTCCCGCAGACTAGAGGCCCTGGGGTTGATCCTTAGCCATCTTCAGTGTGGTGGAGTCACCACCCTCATGTCCTGGACCGCAGTATGTCCATCTGCACTCTCCTAGGGTGTTGGGGTACTGAGAGGTATTCTTCTGACACCTCTTTTTTGGAGTAACCCAAATACCATACTGGTTTTGTTTGTCAACTCCTGCTTCCTGATCTGCTTGAGTTCCAGTCCTGACTTCCTTTGGTGATAAATAGCAATGTGCGAGTGTAACCTGAATAAACCCTTTCCTACCCAACTTGCCTCTTGGTCATGCTATTTGTATAGGAATAGAAACCCTGACGAAGACACATACCCTCTTGAAAAACATATTATTCATGGGCATGTGGGTGTCTCTGCTTGTCTGTGTGTGTGCCACATGTGTTCAGTGTCCCCAGAGGACAGATGAAGGTGTCACTCCAGGACCAGAGTCATAAGCAGATGTGAGTCACCAGGTGGATGCTGAGAACCAAACCCAGGTCTTCTACAATAGCAGCAATTGCTCTAACCACCAAGCTTTCTCTCCAGAGACACCCCTCTTAAAATTTTATGTATCTGTTTTATGTATTTTTTTTTTATCTTCATGTATGTCTGTGTACTACGTGTGTGCCTGCCTGGTGCCAGCGGAGGCCAGAAGACAGCACTGGCTCCCCTGGGACTGGAGTTACAGACACTTGTCAGCTGCCACGCGGGTGCTGGGAATCGAACCAGGGTCATCTGGAAGAGCAGCTGTTGATGCTGAGCTGTGTTTCCAGATTTCTCCCTTAAAAAAACGTTTTACATCGAATTATTACCCGCTCAGCATTATCTTTGCAGGTCGTGTGGCACAAACACTCCGTAGAGGGAAGACCTTAGCTGGTGGCTGCTTAGAGCACCCTGGCAGGGTTGCTTAGGTTTTGACCTGGCAGACTGTGTATTGGCACAGGACACCAGGATAAGACTCTGCAAGGCGGAGTATGAAAGCAAAGGCTATGGATTCAGTCTCTTCACCCTGGCCAGAGCCCTCCTTCCCTTCTGTGGCTGCTGAAGCCCAGGTCATCACCTCTCCCCCCAGCTGCTGCTGCTGTCGGTCCTCCTCCCGTGGTCTCGGGGACAGCCTTGTGCTGCTTTCGGATTTAGCCCCACTGTTGACCCCTGTGACCTTGGACAAGTTCAAAGCCCTTTGAAGTCTGACCTCTAAGAGAGTTGGACTGCCCCACTCCTTCCCACACACACCATGGGGTTGCATTCTTCTCAAAGGGCTCTGAGCCTAAGTCCTGCTCCTCCTCTGCCCCCCCCTTTCTCTCCTCTTTCCAATAACAGGGGCAAGGGAAAGGTTTGTGCAAGAGTGCCACAGGCCAGTGAGACAACACCCAGGAGTAGGCTGTTCTAGGTGTTTTTGATGAGATTTTTTTAAAGGACTTGTTTAAGGTGGTGTGTGTACGTGTGTGTACGTGTGTACGTGTGTGTGTGTGTGTGTGTGTGTGTGTGTGTGTATGTGTACACCTGTAGGCCAGAAGAGGTCTTTAGATCCCCTGGAACTGGTGTTACAGGTGCTGGCAGTCCAACCTGGGTCCTCTGCAAGAGCAGCAGGTGCTGGTAACTGTTGAGGCCTCTGTCCAGCCGCAGCCTTCAGTGTTTCTGTGCTACAGTGTTTCCAGCCGCAGCCTTCAGTGTTTCTGTGCTACAGTGTTTCCAGCTGCAGCCTTCAGTGTTTCTATGCTACAGTTTTGTTCACTGGGTCTGCTTTTCCTTTACTGCTTCTGAGGTGTGAACTCTGACTCATTCCCTGACCACCAGCCAGCCATAGCTTTCTACACGTTCTGTCCTCTCTCTTATGAAAACTGATTATTGTATAAGAGGCTTCCTTTCCCATAGTCTATTCTTACATATTTCTATTTAGGGAATGTCACTTGTCCCTCAATCCTTATTCTGCAGAGACAAAACCAGGATTTCAAGGGCACTTTTCGGCTCTGACCCAAGCACCCAGGCACCATTGTCTGGGAGGTTCTGAAGCCGTTCCCTAAATCCTCCACTTTCTCGTTTCTTGCTTTTATGTCCAGAGTTTGCATTAATGTTCTCATCACTGGGATCTGAGAACGGACAAAGGCTACTAATAAGGAGGAGGATTTACTTTGGTTCACAGGTGATTCAGTCCAACACAGTGGGGGAGGGATGACAGGACAGAGAGGGACAGCTGGTGATTCAGGACAGGGGGACAGCTGGGGATAGTGTAGGACTAGGGGACAGCTGGGGGTAGTGTAGGACAGGAGGGCAGTTGGTAATACTGCAGGACAGAGGGACAGACAGCTGGTGATAGTGCAGGACAGAGGGACAGCTGTGATACTGCAGGACAGAGGGACAGCTGGGGCTACTGCTGAAGGGGGGGTGGCGGTGGCGGGAGAGAGACAGCTGGTGATACTGCAAAGATAAGTAGGAAGTAGAATGCATCCAGGAAGTGGGGTCCAGCCTGCAAACTCATGACCTTCCCCTCATGACTCACTTAAAACAGCGCCATCTGCAGCCTCCAAATAGTCCTACATATGAGCCTGTGGAGGACATTTCACAATTGGCCACTACAAAAACCGAGCTAGGTTGCATGGAGTTGCTAACACATGAAGGCTAACCTTGCAGGTTACTTAAGGGTAGACATTCTGAAGTAAAATAGACTCTTTCTTGACCTGAAAAGATGAAGCCAGTCAAAGATGAGAAATCTTTCAGAATTTAGAACTCAAAGGGTCTCACTGCAAACCATTGACTGTGATGACCATCAGAACCCCCAACAGCAACAAGACCAGTTCCCCATAGCTGGACCTAGGAACTCAGACCATTCCCAGACAGCAGGCTGGGGTCTGGACAGTTATGAGATGCCCCAGTTACCAATATATCAGAAACATGCACAGAAACATCTGTCTCTACTCTTATGAGTGTTTTCTTTATAAAATAAAGTATTTTCTCTGTTTGAGAGATGGCTTACTGGGCATCCCTGTTAGCCCTGAACTCACTGTGTGGAGTAACCTCAAACTCACAGAGATCCTGATGAGATCAAAGGTGTGGGCGACCGTGCAGCTAAAACCAATTTTGTAGGGCAAATTCCTGTTGGAAAGTCCAGTTCTGTCAAGACTCTGCTCCCTTCCTGTTTTATGTCCCTCTTAACCCCTTCACTTCCTTGCAAGTACAACAAGGTGGGGGACTGCAGGGTACAGAAGTGACACCTGTCACCTTGGACGCAACCATGCTTTCAGAAAATGGGTTTTACACAAAGACAAAGGTCTTCTTGGGATCCTCTCTCCATCCTCCAAGACCAGAGCATCTGGCCTTACTTAAGAGTATGTGGCCCTTCTACTCACTGCTTGTGAAATGTGTATTGAAGAGGATTCTGAGAAGAGGCACAGAGTGCAGAGACGGGTGGTGGCCTACAGGATGGTTCATGTGGTGCCCCGACATCTAACCTGGCGGGTGCTTTGTGGAGAATGCAGTGCAGGATAAATGATCTCTGGACAGAAAGAGGAGGCTAACACAGTGATTTGTGGTTGCTGTGACTAGAACCGTCCTGGCAGGGTTCCCTTTCGGTGTTTTGAGTCTTGTTCATGGTCACAAAGTCCTGTTTAAGGCGTTTCTTTCTATCACGGTCCCCGGAGATTGATTCTGCAGATCCTGTTTAGCTTTGGAAATACTGGCTTTGCTCTTTTTCGTATTTTTTCCCACTTCAGTGACAACACTTTTCAGTGCCTTTGACATCTTGTGTGACTCCGGAGAATGCCTGGGAACCGCTCATGCAGCCTCTTTTGCTCTCCCTTAAGAGATGGTTGCCGCCAACGCAGCAAGGCAGGCAGTGACAGCATGTGACAGACACATGGCGAGAGCCAACTGCTGTGTGTGGGTGTCATATTTAACCACAAATGACTTTTTCTTAGATACAACCCACTCAGGGATGTTTACTAAACTGCACTCATCAGAAGCATTTCTTCCTTTTTGTGTTTTCCTGTAGAAACAGAAACCATCTCTTTCCGCCTTTGAATGAGGTTCTCATAGGCGACACTCTTATGAGTTTTTTTCCTCCGTAACAAACACGTTTACTTGGAGCGTCTCCCTGATTTACTTGAATTTTATAGTCCCAGAGAGTAGTGTTTGAGAAAAGAGTTTCATCTGTGTCCTTGAAAATCTGGTCTGCGTTTCCTTGGATGACAATCTTATCTTAACAAAAGGATGGTGAGGTTGCAGGAAACAGGGGTAGAGGGCAGGCAAGATGGCTCCAGGGGTGAAGGTGACTGTGGCCAAGCCTGATGGCCTGATTTGATCCTCAGAACCCACGTGTTAGAAGGAGAGAACCAACTCGTGAAGGTTGTTCTCTGACTTCTACACATGCACAAAGCCGTGTGCATGCCCGGTAACATATGAACACACACACACACACTAAGTACATGTAATACTTTTGTAGAGGAGAGATAAATAAATAGGGCTTGAAAATGAACTCCCAAAGGACAGTCATGGTGGGAGAAGTGAGTGGAGCTCAGCCCATTTGTAACTTTCAAGTCCGTTGCTTCCACAAGTGCTCTGAGTGGCCTTTGAACTAGCAGTGCTCTTTGAAGTTAATTCCCTCTGCTCAGGTGTCTCCTCCCATTCATTAAAACTGCATTTGCATCAGGTTGGCTTTCATGTTGTGGTCTAGTTTTGAAAAATGTGTCAGTGAACTACTTATCCTACAAGCAGTAAATAAATAAATAAATAAATATTAAAACAAATTCAAACATGAATCTAGTGTGAAACTTCACTTATAGTCCTACGGGAGGAAGGCGTTTGACTCTGCTGACTGTTGGGAAGAGCCTGCTGCCCTGAGGACACACATATCTCAGGCCGTGTGTGTGTGTGTGTGTGTGTGTGTGTGTGTGTGTGTGAGAGAGAGAGAGAGAGAGAGAGAGAGAGAGAGAGAGAGAGAGCGAGCTGCTCAGAGCTCTTACAGTCTTGCCATGTTTTTAGGGACAGGTTTAAGTAAGAAGCCATGAGGATTTTATACTCTATAATCTACGAGGCTATTTACTTCACAGCTGTCTACTGACCACCCACTGTGTGTCCATACCTATTGTGTGTCAGCATCCACAGTGTTTCAGCTCTGTTTGACACTGTCCTAGATATGGGAGCGAGCAATGATGAGACAGACATTCTGTACTTACATTAGGATTCTTACACGTGCTGAGGACTGTCTCCCAAAATAGGATTCTTTTGTTGAGTATGGACCTTTTAATCCCTAGGGGTTTTTAAATTACAGAAAAAGTGCTTACAGTAGAAGAGGAAACCCTTAGACTTTAGAAGCCTGAGAGCCCGTTTTCCAGCACCTTCTAGATAGAACTCAGCTTGAAGGCTGATGTGGTGGGGAAGAGGTTCGGGCATCAGCGTAGGTTTAAATGCCCTGTGCCAGTCTCCCACTGAATGATGTGGGTCTGTTGCTATCATTATAATCCTAAAATCTGTGCAGGAAGGTGAAGGCCTAGGCCTAAGAGTGAATTCTCACAGTTACCAGCTTTTGTTGTTGCAAACCTTGTTCCTTAATTTAAAACTATTGGTTAAATAAAAATTGGCTAGAGCCAATTCCTGGGGGGGGGGTGATTAGAGGTGGGTGGGTTTGGAGTGACCGTGTTGGGGGTTGCAAAATAAGAAAGAGACAGACAGAGACAGGGACAAGGACAAGGAGAGAGGGAGAGGAGAGAGAGAGAGAGGAAGGCACCATGAGAGGAGATGGACTAGGGGCACACGGACAGGTGGAACAGTAAGTATTTGGGGTACACCACTGGGGAAGTAGCCAGGTTTAGCCAGATCAGCTCTTAGAAAAGAGGGGTTATCCCCTAGTAATTACCAAAGCCAACTAAAATAACCATAGTCTGAGTCTCATCCATTTGTCAGCTAGACAGGGATGAGTTTAAATCAGTTCAACTGCAAACTTAGATTTGGAAATAAGGCTTTCTAATCCCACCCGTAGGACTGACTGTGAGCATGCACTGAGATCAGGCGCTCAGACCGTGGCCTGAGTTTTGGATGGCCACCACAGCTGCCTTGTTCGACGTTCCCACGTCCTGGTGTGTTTGGAGAATCGCACAAATAGAGAACTGTACCCAACGACCTTCCAGCTGGGGTCTCTTTCTGTGATGGGAATAGCCAGCTTCGCCTGTAGTCCTTTGTTTCCAAGCCTTTGGACACTGAGGTAGCTTGGCGTTTCAGGACAGCTGCTGAGCTGACGTTGGCTCATAGACAAGGCCAGGGCCAGGGAAGGAAGTCTGTTTTGGCCTACTCCAGAGGCCTGCGAAGACGGCTGTTCAGGTTGTAAAACATTTGTTGTTTGGGTGTGCGTCTGGTGTCATTGCCTATGATCTTCATACTAGGTTTCACGGTTTGTGTGGTTGTGAGGAAACTAAATTCTGTTTTGTTGTTTTCCCTTAGGTACGGTATTTTCATATTACCCAAACCGTTGGCTGGGTTAGCACTGGCCTAGTCTGAGGGTCTCAGAGGTAAACTGAAATCTGGGAGGAGAAGCCTGGCCTAGAGCCAGCTGAAGAGGGACCTAGTGAGAGCTTAGGGTGGGGAGTGGCCTTCCTGCAGAACTGAGTTGTGGATCAGCCCAGGAACGGGGCCTGGCTCCTGACCCTCCGTCTACCTCAACCCTGGTTGGATGGGATCAGCAGGTTTAGAGCCTCCTTGGTCTCTGGTAGGTTTGGAGAGACTGTCCTAGACCAGGCGACTCAGTCCTTCCTTCCCTTCCGTCGTCCCCTTTCTCAGGAGTGCGGCCATAAAGATAACACCTCCATTTTTGTGAAAACGTAAATATTTTCCCTGGAAAGGGACATAGCTCCGCAGGTGTAGGACAGCCATGTTAGCTCGAGTGACTCGGAGAAAGGTTGCAGAAGTCTGTTAGACGCAGCTTGAAGGAAACAGCTCCCCGCTGTTGGATGCTTCTCTCTGGGGGAGCTGCTGCTCCCGAAGATCCAGCTCTTTACCACCTTAACGTCCGCAGGTGACTTTCCTTGTTGGGTCTGTGGCATTATGGGTCTCTCTGTCCATTCAGGATGACATCTGGCCATCTGTCTGTCAGGCTGGGCTTCCCTTGCACCTCCCAACCGTCTCCAGCCATCATCATCCTCCTGCCTCCGTTGGCACATTCTTCCCCCTTAACTCTGACGCCAGTTTGCCTCAGGGTCTCTACTGTCTTCCCAGGGCAGAGCATCCAGAAGCAAGGCAAAACTAGGCTTCAGGATACGTCAGTGTGGACGACGGAGTGAGAGAAGAGGCTGCCCACAGAGGCAGCACAGATGGTGTGGAGATGCGGGGCCCTGGCTCTGCTGGTCCCCTGAGCAGGAACCCTGAGGTCTGCTGTTGGTTCTCTGTTGTGTCTCCTGCCACCAAGGGTTGCATGTGTCTTCATGGGGACTCGCTGTGTTCCTGGGACTCCTTTTTGTTCCTCATCCACTATCAACCAGAAACCAGAGACCCCTGAGCCACCGTGGGTTCCTTCCCCTCCCTCCCCTCCCTCTGCCCACTGCATGGTACTCACCAAGTTCAGTTCCAGCCCCGTTTGTAGATTAGACGGTCTACGCGTCCTCAGGTGAGGAGTCTTCGGCATCCTTCACCACAGGTCAGGGGCTGGAAGTTTCCTCCTAAGCTAAGCTCTGCTGCTGGACCTGAAGGCTCCTCCCCAGGCCACCCACATGCAGGGCTAGCCTGCTCTATGAGAAGACAGAGAACCTGGATGGCTTTGAAGTCTCTGGGACCTCAGCAGTGTGGACATGTGGCCCCCGCTCATTAGGATGAACCTGGCCTTGTGGCAGGCTTACTTTTGGAATTTTCCATGTGGCTAGCCACAGGTGGTGGCTTTATATTTATTATTGTTGTTGTTTGTGTATGTGTGTGTATGTGTGTGTGTGTGTGTGTGTGTGTGTGTGTGTGTGAGAGAGAGAGAGAGAGAGAGAGAGAGACAGTGACAGTCGGGAGGGGAGAGAACGTGTGACTGAGCACAACAGTGGCTGTCATTTTGAGGTTCTGTCTAGCTTGCTTATTTATTTTGGCAGCAGGACCTCTCACTGGCCTGGCTGGGCAGTGGGTCCCTGGCCTCTCTTGTCTTCACCACCAGGACTGGGATGACACGTGTGCACCGCGTGCTTCACATAGGTTCTCTGTGGTCCTTGCACTTGTGAGTGTGCACCGAGTGCTTCACACTGACTCTCTCTGGTCCTTGCACTTGTGGGGCAAGCTCTTCACCCACTGACTTACCTCTGCAACTCCTATTATTATTTTCCTGAGGCAGGGTGTCTAGCCCAGGCTGGCCACATGTGGCTGGGAAGCCGCGACCTTGAACTGCGGACTGTCCCACTTGCCCCTCCCCACTGTGCCGCCACACGCAGTTTTATGCCGAGCAAACCCAGGCTTCACGCGCCCGACGCTGGGCAAGCTGTTTGCAGCTGAGCTACGCGGCCGGCCGGCAGTCGCTCTGTTTTAATAATTCTCCTGAGTATTTGCTATTTCAGGCCACCTGGGCAGTAGTATGGTGACTTTGTTAATGCTGACCACAAACAAACAAAAGAGGCTCCGTGTGTAGGAGCAGAGGTGACCCAGGTTGGCTAGGCCAGGGTTGAGGCTGGAAAGGATTTTTCCGTCTTCCCCAGCCTCATACTTCCCCTGCAACTCCTAACATGACCAACTCCATGGCTGGCGAGCCTGTCTTCTGGTTCTGTCTTCAGAAAGAGCCTCCCACCCAGTTCAGCAAAATACCCCCATCTAGTGGTGACTAAGCCATCTGAGCGCATGTGATCAGAGCTTCTAGTAGTGTGTACAGTCAGCTCTGATGGGTTGGGGTCCAGCATCAGGGTGCTTCTCAAGGGAAGTGACACCCTGCCCCACCATCATCAGGAAGGGCAGACTCTAATACTCCAGTGTAGACTCGTATACTCCAGTACAGACTCTGATACTCCAGTGTAGACTCATATACTCCAGTACAGACTCTGATACTCCAGTGTAGACTCTAATACTCCAGTACAGACTCTAATACTCCAGTGTAGACTCGTATATTCCAGTACAGACTCTGATACGCCAGTGTAGACTCTAATACTCCAGTACAGACTCCAGTACTCCAGTGTAGACTCTAATACTCCAGTACAGACTCCAATACTCCAGTGTAGACTCGTATACTCCAGTACAGACTCCAATACTCCAGTGTAGACTCGTACACTCCAGTGTAGACTCTAATACTCCAGTACAGACTCTGATACTCCAGTGTAGCTCACCTCCCTGCCTTCTGTGTTTGTTGCTTTCCTGAATCTGTGAAATTTCCTTTGTGAAATCCGTTGAGCATTTAAGGCTAATTCTTAGCTGTCGTTTCAGCTTTCCTCAACTTTATTATCTTAAAAATCTCTGGGTGGACAGTTTTCTCCTCACTCCATTTGAGTTATTCTCGTAGTTCTTGGGTAGCAGGGAGGGTACCTCATCTTGAGCCCAAGCAGGTCTAGGTCATCTGGGGTCTGGGTAGCATGTTATCTGGTCAGTGAGAGCAGTCTCAGCCATCTGTGTCACGGAACTATCTGGAACCACTTACTTTTGGTGCTAAAATCTAAAGCGTTGGAGTCCTGAGAGTCCAGCTCCTCTCCAGTGGCTTTAGCCACATTGGTGATTGCGAAACATTGTCGTTTTCCTCGACTCTGTAAAAATAGTGAAAGCAGAAACTATTTCCTGAAGTCACGTTCTCTCTGGATCAGTGGTTCTCAGCTTCAGTCAGCTGGCACCTGAAGCCTCAGAGAACTGCTCAAAGTGAGGTAGCTGGGCCCACCCAGTTTCTGACCTGCTGACTCTGGATCCCAGCCCAACGGTTTCAGCTTTAACCAATCCAGGTGGTATTAATGGTGCGAGTCCAGAAGCCACACATTGGCAACCACTGCCCCACATCCAGCAGGAGCTCAAGGAGCGACATCACTTGATCCTCACAACAATCTTGTAAATGAGAGGTCGTCACCCTCCTTCCCATGTGACAGAACAAAGGACCTGGGCTAGAGCAACCTGAGGTGGAGGACAGCAAGTCGGTCCTGTCAATCAAACTGCATCGTTTCCAGGTCTCAGAACGAGTGAGGTACTCACAATCCTTTACCAGCCTGTCACGGAATGCAGGATCAGCCTTAGCCCAGCACCTTCAGTGCTGTGGATAGAGGACTGGTCCTCTGGTTTCACTTCTGCATGAGATCTCGGCTTCCACAGGCAGATGCTCTGTTCTTTGCCCCAACATAGCCAGCTGTTTGTTGAGATGCTGCCCTCCTGAGAAGGACGCAGAAGCAGTCCTGCCTTCCGTGCTGATCCTTGATATTCGCAGCAAGCTAGAATTGCCCCAGGATGAAGGGTCCTTCTGCCCTGGGAGTGGGGATGGAGAGGGATGTTTGGGTGGAATTAAGGTGTCTACACATCCACCAAGCTCTGCTCATCCTGTGGAGTCTTTCCTATAGGCTGCATGCCCAGGGCTGCTGCTGGGTTTGGCCAGAGCTAGACCCTAGGAAGTGACTGGGTTGTGACAAGTGAGGTATTTCCCCTTCCCCGTGCTGTGTCTCCGGCAGTGACTAAGCATGACATCGGGCTCTTGGCTGTCTGCTTCCTCACGTGTGTAACTGTAGAGTGAATTTCTCCTGTACTGAGAGAATCTGGCCTGCTTTCTCTTCCTTCCACTGGGTCCTGTCTAATGTACCCCCTAGCTACTACTTCCCCAGGCTAGTCACTTCTGTATTCTAACTTTTACCCACTTTGTTGTTAGGATGGCTGCGCCTCTGGTTCCTCCAACAGCCAGGTCCGTCCCGAGGGTCATCACAACCAATTTAAATCTTCAGTGCATACTCATAGCTTTCAACATGCTCAGTGATGGATGGATGGATGGGTGGATGGATGGATGGATGGATGGATAGATAATGTAACTCCTCTGAATACCAAAGTCAGAGCTTACTACTGTCAATGTTACAAAGTAGTGAAGAGTTGCCAAGTCTCTGCTTGGAAAGAGGTTCTGAGGGAGGGGGGGTATCTGGGAGCAGGAGACAAACAACTGAAAGTCAGAACGTGGGTTGAAGCTGGTGCCTGTGCTCTCCTCTCGACATCTTTTTGTTGTTGTTGTTGTTTTGTTTTGTTTTGTTTTTCAAGACAAGGTTTCTCTGTATAGCCCTGGCTGTCCTGGAACTCACTCTGTAGACCAGACTGGCCTTGAACTCAGAAATCTGCCTGCCTCTGCCTCCCAAGTGCTGGGATTAAAGGCGTGCGCCACAACCACCCAGCATCCTCTCGACATCTTTCCAGTCTGCGTTCTCTCTGGTCTGCTTTCGTTCTCTCTGGTCTGCTTTCTCTGGAAATCTCTAGACAGCTCTCTCTATGTTCTGCTGGAGACTGTTCTCCAAGCAGCTCTCTCTTACTATTCTAAAAATTGTCTGGCTAGCTCACCTCCCACAGCCTTTATTTTGTGTGTCAATCCAGTCATTTACTCCAGGTTTCTTTTTGATTATCCTTGGAATCAGCATCCCTTGGCCCTGGCTCCTCAATTCTTAGGAAACAGCAAGTACACATTTTCTTTTAACATTGCAAAAAGAATTCAGAGATCCGCCTGCTTCTGTTAAGCTGGGTGGGACCCCATCCTGAAATTACTGTTTCTACCACACCTGGACCTAAATTAGCTCAGTCCCAGGCTGACCTTGAACTCAGGAATCTGCCTGCATTTGTGTCTTTTGGGTTTTGTACCTTTGGGATTTTGCATCTTTTGGGTTTTGTGCCTTTGGGATTTTGCATCTTTTGGGTTTTGTATCTTTGGGATTTTGCATCTTTTGGGTTTTGTATCTTTCTGACAGGTTGGCTCAAAGTGCATCTGCTTTTGTCCCTTTAGATCCAGGAAGCCCCTCCTAATTCAAATTGAATCCTTGCATTTTGCATAGTTGAGAAATTATATAATTTTGAACCCATGTTTTTGAGAGTTCTTTTCCACAACCTTAAGGGCTGTTTTGAAGGTCCCAGCATTTACCATTTTTTTGCTGAGACATTAGCCACACCTTCACCTCCTGGACTCCTGCTGTCTGATTATCATGGAGTCATTACTGTTAATAGAGAGGATGTTCTTTAAACAATGAATGTAAAATATGTATCTTATTAGACAAACACGCCCTACACCCCCAGCAGGTATTAACACTCGTGGAGGCCCACGCCTGCTGGCCCTGTCCCAGAGGCAGGAACCATGTCACTCCATCCCACCAAGGCCATGCCGTACCGGCAGAGTCACCATGGGGTAAAGTCAATTATGCCTTGTTTTAGACCCCAGTATAAAATGGTGATGAGTCTTAAGTGTGAAATCCAGCATGCAGGCCTTTCATCTTCAATTGGAGGGTGTGTATCAGCTCCTGGCTGCCGCATTCTGAGTTATCTCACAACTCAGTGGTTTGAAACTATGTATCTCCTGATCCCATGGGTTACAGCTTGAGTAGGTCTCACATAGTCTTGAATAGGCTCCCTATTGCCTGTTGGGAAGCCCTTAGTGAGGGTGGGGATGAGGTGGGTGGGTAGGGGTGGAGTGGGTGGGTGGGGTGATTTGGGGGTTGGGTGGGGTGGGTAAGGTGGGAGGGTGGGCCTGCTGATGTTGGCTCACGTCTACAGTCTCAGAAACAGCTGAGACTGAAGGGGCCCCCTTCTGTCTTACCACTTGCTCTCAGAGGCTAGCCTGGGCTTGTTCCAAGGCAGCATTGTATGAAGCAGGCGGGAAGGTCCAAGGTTGCCCGAGCTGAAGGCGTGGACGGCAGACAGCCTTACTTCTGTGTCTTCCTTTTCAAAACCCAGCTGGCATGCAGGTCCGGACCGGAGCTGGGGAGTGTAGATTCCCCTCTTTATAGGAAGGGCTTCGGAGCACCTGCACTTAGAATTACCGGGCAGCCATCACACAAACATTCTCCAGTGCGGCGTTCAGTACACGTGAGTTCAAGTACACCTCCTGCCATGGATTTAACGGGTGACTCAACTCCTGGTGGTCAATGGAGAGAGGGAGAGAGAGAGAGAGAGAGAGAGAGAGAGAGAGAGAGAGAGAGAAACATGGTCTCTGCTTTACTTAATTTTTGGTTTGACCACCAGATGGTGGCATTGTTCAGTGTGCATCGTCCGAGAACAGCACCAAATTCCACCCCAAACACCCTGAAAACCATGCGTGTCCTGGGTCTCTCCCTGGCTGCCTTCTTGTATCCAGAAAGGAGGAGGCTTGTTGATCTCTCCTAGCCGCACTGCCTCTCTCCTCCCTCTTGGTGATTCTCCCATTAGACATCTGGTCTGCCTCTCAAGGCCAGCTGAAGATGGCCCCTTCGGCTTCCGTAGGTTGGTGATGAAATGCCTCCTTCCCGGTCTGCGCCTGCACAAGGTGCTTGCTGGTACTCCTCCCAATTCATTCTGAGTTGGTTTTGTTTATCTTGCACCCTGAAGCCCTGAGCCAGAAGAAGGGGAGGTTGCACTCCCAAACCCTGCGTGTCTGTCCAGCTTACCCCTAAAGCTCTCCCCACGGTGCCTGGTGACTCCCGGTCTGGAGATGGGACAGATGTTGCTCTCAAGCTCAGACCTCCAGCGTGCAAGTCAAAGATGTCTCTTCTTCACCTTGGTGAGCAAGTATTAGGACTCTGGGAGCAGGGAGGTCTGTGATGTGAAATAGTTATTTTTTCTCCAATCATAAATAACTTATAATAGCCAAACCCCAGATTTTTAGTTTTTCTTCTAATTGCTAAAACTACTTTTTCCCACCTATATTTACTGTAACATTTGGAAAAGGAATAAATGTTGTTTCTTAAAACAAACAAACAAAAAACCCAAATAAAACAAAAATGGGTAGAGAGATGGTTCAGTGGTTCGGAACACTTACTGCTCTTGCTGAGAACCCAGGTTCAGTTACCAGCACCCACATGATGTGCACAACTATCCATAACTACAGTTGCAGGGAACTGATGCCCCTTTCTAACTCTGAGGGCACTAGACAAGCATGTGAGCACATTAAAATAAGATATAAGTAAAGTCAGAGAGTCAGAGACAGAGACAGACAGACAGACACACACACACACACACACACACACACACACACGGAGGGGTGTCATATGATTTTGCTGCAAATACCCCCCCCCAATGGGAACAAAGATTCCTTATAATAAAGCAAGCACTATTGGGCTCCCTCATGACCTGAACATTGAAATTATGCCTGTTGATTTTATTACAATGGCATGAATAACTCTACACCATGATTTCTTTGTGACCTGTGTGAGTCTTTGTTTGTTTGTTTGTTTGTTTGTTTTAGTTTTTCGAGACAGGGTTTCTCTGTGTAGCCCTGGCTGTCCTGGAACTCACTTTGTAGACCAGGCTGGCCTCGAACTCAGAAATCCGCCTGCCTCTGCCTCCCAAGTGCTGGGATTACAGGCGTGCACCACCACGCTCGGCTCTGTGTGAGTCTTAAGAACAGTAGTGTGTGCACAAAGTAAAGATACCCAATTAAGACCTATAGTTTAGTCCACTGTATTTTTCAAGGACAGTTTCTTGGTTTCACTGATCTGACTACAGAAATTCCCTTTTACTTAGGAGTTTGCCTTCTGAGGCCCATGGATGCCTAGAAGCACGGACTAATTCCAAGCTCTCTGGTCATGTACATTTTCTGATACATACATACATACATACATACGCACATACATGTATTCGTACTTACGATAAAGTTTTACTTAAGACATAAGCGATCAATAATAAGTAGAAACAAAGTGAAACAGTTATAAAATCAACTACCAAAATTGCCTGCTTCATTAGTCTTGTGTCTTAGGGCATCACTAAGTAAAACGGGCATGCAGTGGTAGCCCAGCATGATCTGGGAGTCAAGACTACTAGGTACTCAAGGCAGGAAGTCTATACCATGTGGAGATGCTGGGTAAAGGATGGGGGGGGGCTTTCATCATGCCACTCAGAGGCCCACAATTCAGAACTTATACATTGTTTCTTTCTGGAGTTTCCCATTCGATACTTTCAGACCAGAGTTGCAAGGCTTAGCATTCACTATTCTAGAAGAATCTAGAGTCACATGGGAGTTGGACCTCTTGGGCACACCTGTGGGGAATTTTCCTGATGGTGTTGACTGATGGAGGAAAACCCCTCCTTAGTTGTGGGTGGAGCCATTCTCTGGATGTGAGATCTTGGATTATATAAGATAAGAAAGAGGCCTGCTCACCAGCATGCATTCATCTTTGTTTCTTGGCTGCGGGTGCAACACGACCTGCTGCTTCAAGCCCCTCTGCCTTCCGATCTTCCAAGAGGCTGTCCTGGGACCTGGGAGAGAAATAAACTTCTAGTTAGGGTATATTATTGCTTTAAACAAATAGAAACTAACACAAGAGTTGGTCAGAGGTAACTAAAAGCCACAGAAGGTAATGTCCTGGGAGGCGGAGGTGCTCTGTGTAAGAGCCATCAGGAAGCTGAATGTTAAGGACAAGTCCCCTTGGTACTGTTTTGGAAAGTCCTTGAGCATCTGTATTTATTTTTGAATAGAAAGTGAGACTTCTTAAAAATGGTCTCTGATTGGTTGTGTACATCACCAGGGAGAAGAGAGCTGAGTATCAGTTGAGAAGAAAAAGTAATAATAACTCACACAAAATATCTTTTTCCCCTGTGGTTGATCTGTCAGTGGCCTTGGCTTCTAGGCCACTGCAGATCCCAACACCTGCTCTCCCACTGGGCCACCATGGTGCAGAAACTAGCACCTAGGGTGAACATGGGGACACTCTCCTTTTCCTCCTGGACCCAGAGCTCTTCCTGTTCTAGTGTTTCCTCTGCCCTTGAGGGAGCACTTTCGTCCTGGGAAGCTTCATAGGAAAGCAGTTTTATTCCTGTCTGTAGATAGGACAACTCACCCTGAAAGCCATGGTCAGGGGTCAAGGGTCAGGGGCCAGGGGTCAGGGGTCAGGGACTCGCTTGAGGCCTCGACAAAGTGACGGATAGAAGGGTAAAGGGAAGTATGTTATTTTTACCTTTAACCAAAACCTCGTTAGCGTGTGTAATTGTCCTAAATAATAGGCTTCATTATATTTTCATACATGTGTGAAGTGTGTTTTCATCATATTTACCTCCCTCAACACCAGCTGATGGTCTCCCTCTTCTCTCCACAGGGCTCTATTTCTCTTGGTTCTTAAATGCACCAAGAAAAGCAGCTTTTGCCCGTGAAGCAACACTCATTTTACCTCTAAGTATTTAAACCCCTTAGGCTGTAATCTCACGTGCTCACGCTCTCCAACCTGACTTTCTAAATCGCCACTCTGAACACTTTCAATAGTGTGCAGTGGCTGAGGCAGAGAAATGAAGCTTTCCCTGTGAGTGTCGGAGAAAGTAGAGCCAGCCCTGTTTTTCCATCAGAGAGCACACAATGGGGAGCGGGGAGCTAGCTGCTCTGAGTCAGAAGGCATTTCCTGAGATTGATCCACCAACCGGAGGCCCTGCTAGGTTTTGCCAACCGAGAGTGTGAGAATTTCCCAGCTGCAATGCAAGTAAGAGCTGAAAAACATGAACGGCCTTTAGCGCAGGCCCCCAGCGGCCAGAGAGAAGCCACAGAAGCCAGGGAGGATGTGCTAGACTTGGCTTGAGTGTAGAGCTGAAGGGAAAGTTTAGGGTGCAGACCCTAAAATTTCAACTGAAAAGCTGGGCGTTTATGATTGCACACACGAGCTCTGTACACCTGGACTATTTATTTATTCCTTCTCTCCTTGTGTTTTGTGATTTGCCCTTTTGGTGGTAAAACACTCATAACATAAAACTGACCATGAATTTCAAGCTCTAAGTCCAACCACTGTTTGGTTTTGGAACCCTCTTTTCATCCCTAAGGAGACCCTGTACTCATTAAACAACTACTTCCTCTTCAGCCCGTGGTAAGCATGCGTCTGCATTCTGTCTCCATGGGTCTGGCTATCCTGGATAGTTCCTATAATGGAGTAACAACAACCCAGTAGATGGCATTTTGTGGACTGCTTCTTCCACCATGCATAATGGTTTTGAAGTTGAGCCATGGTGTTTGGTCTGTTCTCTCTTTCATATTCTTGAAATGATACCACACAAAAGGCATTGTGGGGCATGGCTGAGAGAGGACAAGGCTCAAAGGCCTCACAACCCTCAAGGGAGGAGGTGTGCGTCCCGCGAACTCTGTGTTAGACGGTGGCATGTGATACAGTTCACAGCCAGAAAGTCATATGGGATGTCTGTGTCTATGCGGGCGGCCAGAGGGGCTGACTGGAAAGGCCTGCGGAGAGATGAGGGGAGGAGCGATGAATACCTTCAGGAGGTAAGATGAATACCTTCTGAAAACTCTGGGCTTGGTGAGGGGGAGCCCCGAAGGTAGCTTAGGGCAGCGCTGTGCTGCGGCCCACCCTTTGGGAGGGACTCCCGCGGCTTCCTGAACTCAGGGTCTGGAGCTGTGGGTGGAGATAGGGCTGGCTGTGTGCTGAGGCAGGCGGTGATAAAAGGACTTTTAGCAAACGGGGCTGGAGCGAGAGCTGGATGCTTGGCTCAGCGGTTAAGAGCACTGACTGCTCTTCCAGAGGTCCTGAGTTCAAATCCCAGCAACCATCTCACAACCATCTGTCATGAGATCAGATGTCCTCTTCTGGTGTGTCTGAAAACAGCTACAGTGTACTTACATATAATAAATAAATAAATCTTTTTAAAAAAGGACTTTTAATAGCATAGCAAAGGACAGCGCTTAAGGCCACGCACGTCTTTTCGGAAGAGCTGAGCTAACTGAATCCATTTTCTCACACATCCCCAGGCTAGAAACCAATCATTCAGTCTGCAGAGGCGTCTCAGTAGGTAAACGAGTTTGCTTCGCTAACCCAATGACATAAGTTCAAATCCTGGTACCTCTTGTCGAAGGCCAGACTCAGTAGTGCAGAGTGTCTATAACTACAGCATGTCTCCCCGTTGTTATAGGACGTCAGAAAAGAAAATTCTCCCATCTCAAAAAGGTGGGAAGCTAGTGACCGACACCTGAAGGCTGTCCTCTGCCTCCTGCAAATGCACTGTGGCACGTGTCCGCGCCCCGATTACACATCACACACGTGCACACATATGCAAACAAATAACCAGCCAGGGATTTTCACTATAGCTCTTTGTCGATGAGGTACTTAGAGGCTGAAGGGTTGTCCGTGAGGGCTAAGCATTCCCTCCTCCTGGTTTTTGTCTTCCCAACTGTGTGTCCAGACATGCTGAGCAGAGCTGGGGGTGTCAGTGTCTTTCAGACGTGGCTCCAGTCTCCTTACCTGTGTGTTAACAGAGTTACCCAGTTGCCCCTTTCCACCTCAGCCGGCGTGGAGCTGTGCCACAGGGAGCAGGGATGGAGGAGGGGCCTTCTGCCTGGGGGTGGGGAGGGGGAGAAAGGCGGGACTGAATGGAGTTCCTGCTGGCTTTGTGTGCACAGCCTCAGGGGGATTGTGCTGGCTGCGCTCCCAGGACTTGCATTCTCTCCGAGAAGGCAGAGGTGTGTGGCTTTAGTCCAGATGACCACGTGAGCAGCTGCTCCTTTATCTCAAGTCGCTGATCTGTACAAAGGACCGGCCTCTGTATCTGAGAAGTCAGTGACCCGTGTGAGGGGCCAGCTAATCCTTCAATTAGTTCATGTTCATACAAGATAAACAAGGAGGGTGAGGGAGAGCTGACCGTTTCTAGACAGTGGTCAATTCCCAAGTCCCTGAGATAATTTGCTTTCTAAAAACCAAAGTCCTTCTTCCCTCTACCCTATGAAACTCCAGAGCCCAAATAAATGAGGTATTCTTGCCCCAAAGTTAAGTGTGCATACACATGTACACACACACACACACACACACACACACATCCCTCCACACAGCCTTAAAAAGCATTTATTTGTACAATCAGCTACCCACATCTTCCCTAGCATCTTCTATGCTTTCTAGAGTCAGAAGAGCCCTGGGCAGCTTTTGCTGTAGTATAACCAAGTGTGACCAACACCACAATCACAGCTTTTAGTCATAGTTAGCAAACATTTAATGTGTACACCTCGCCTGTAGTGAACTTTTGCTATGGTATAAAAATAATATATAAGGTTTAGGCTTTGCTTTAAAGGAGTTTCTTAGCTAGCAAGTTAGTTCTAGTCTGAATGAGGACAGGGACACCCTGTGACCAGCAGCTTACTTGTAAGGAAAACTTTAGAATTGTCGATTCTAAGTGAGGAATGAGGTGAGGCTTCTTCCCACCATCACCTCCAGAGTCATGCTGGAGTTGCTCACCAAGGCAAGACGAGAGAAATAAACGAAGCAAAATGGCGGACCGTGGAAGAGGATACTCTTGTTCCCTGAAGATCGCCTGCTTCTGTGTTCTGAGGTCCTGGGGCTTCCAAAGGTGGTGCATGGAATACAAGAGGACGATGGAGTTCCAAGATCTACACCGACCTCGGGGCAACGTTATCCAACTAAGGGTCTGGTGCACAGTGTCCGCCAGGCTGTGGGGTACACGGCCATGAGTAAAATCATGCCTGCAGGGACCTGAGTGGGGAAACTCGTAGAGCTCTATCAAAGCCCGGAGAGAATGACGTGTCTGTGGTGAGCTGCAAGGATAGGACACAGGGAGAGCTGGGGAGCAAACTCAGGCGCCATTGTAAGCTCGGCCTGGGAGAGCTGTGTCTTCAAAGGACAGAGCTTCTTAGAATGAGATAAAGACAATCTCTGTCTCTGTCTCCCTGTCTCTCTTCTTTAACTCAGTCCTTGCTTATTTTGTGTGCATGCACTGTGCATCGCTTGTAGAGCTCAGAAGACAACGTGCCGGGGTCGGCGCTCTCCTCCCATAGTGCCTGTTCCAGGATGGCACTTGGGTTGCCCAGCTTGGTGGCAGGAGCCTTTACCCACCGCGCCATCTCATCGCCCCGGCTGTAATTTTAAGTCAGTGTGTGAGACTGTGCGCTCCACTTAAGACTCATCTGGAGGTCCCTTTTCATGTTTCGTTTGCTTTGTTTCTGGCTGTTTCAAATAAATTCTCAGGGTATAGCAGAACCTGGCCTTGAACTTGTGACTTTCTGGCCTTAGCCTCTCAAGCACAGGGGTTACAAGTGTGTACAGCTGCACCTGGCTTATAACTGGGTCCCCTTAGAAAGCAATAGTAGATTTTTACTTCACAACATGTTCAAAACTATAGCTTAGCTATGTGAAAATGTGTAAATAGAAACTTCAGCCTTGTTAGCAATAATCCCAGTAGATCTTCATGACTTCAAGGATTAAAAAGAATTTCTTAGAATGAGATAAAGACAGTCTCTCTGTCTCTCTCTCACACAACACACACACACACACACACACACACACACACACAAGGATATTATTTAGCCATTAAAAATAATGAAACTGTCATTTATGAACATAAATGAATCCATACTTTGTATTAGATGAAATAACTCAGACACAGAAAGAGAGATACCACACTCTCTCACCTCATAGAAACTGAGACTTGTGGGCTTCCGGTTTGACTCAGTTACCACTGGTAACTGCCTGACATGTGCAGAGCCCTGGCTTCGATCCCAGGCACTGAAAATAACAGACATGAAAGGAATAAGCTGAAAATGGAATGTCTGTGAACGGTGGGACCTCCCAGAGGCTGACATGAAGAGGTAGCGGCATGGTAAAGACTGGTTGAAGGTACAGAGAGACACAGAGACAAAAACTGAGTTCTGAAAGTCTGCTATAGCACAGTAGGGCAACTGCTGTTAACAACAATCGTTGTATGCTACAGAATAGCCACTAAAGAGGATTTTGAGTGTTTCTGACACACATAGAAATAATAAGAGCTTGACTTGTGGGGCATATCATCTTTGATTTGATCATTGTCCCTTACATACCTGTAGAAGATGCCATACCATACCCGAGGAATGTATATGATTCAACACCAACTTCAATGTCAAAGGCTTCCTAGAAAAGACTGTAAAGCTCTACTCAGGAGAGAAAGGGTTGCGAGGTCCGACTGGGTTACAGTGTGGCTATCGGGGGATGTGCAGTGTAAGGTTATGGACCTGCTGCTGGCCCTGCATCTGAGGAGCAGGAAATGGCAGGGCAGGGGCATCAAACTTGGCCCACCATATTGAAATGACACATTTTACAGTTGCTTAATGTGGATGCAGGGATGGTTGTAGACCTTTATTTTATTTATGTTTAGTATTTTTTTCATAGTGGGGATTATACCAAGAGCCTTGGAATGAACTAGGTAGACATCTAAGACAGAGCCATATCCCCAGCCTTAGAGACCTTTATATTTAAAACATTTTTCAAGGAAACAGAAAGCAACCACTGACCTCCATCTGCAGCATAGACAGCACACAAAGGGGAACCAGTCAGGCCCAAAGGTGCATTCTGATCTTAGCATGGCGGCATATAAACTGCGTCCACGGGGCTTCTCGCTGAGGAATTTGAGCAGCACCATGGGCCTGGTGAGCAGGTGATGGTTTGCAGAGTTCAGCTTGAGCTCAGGGGAGAGGTGGCTCTGGCACCACAGTCTGCCTTAGACTCAGACGTCACAGGCCCTGCCTGGCTTCGCTCCGGCCCTAGGCGTGGCAGGTGGATCTGCATACCTTGCAGGGATAAGGGTGCTCAGAACCAAACCCAGCTTCTTAATTAGATGGGTCTGTGTCTGCTGACAGTGACCTGCATAATTGGACTTCATTACTGTGGAGTCATAAGACCTGACAGAGAGCCAAGGAATATACCGAGGCGTGCCGTGAGAGGAAAGATGGGTGCCTACAGCGGGGCCGGCGTTTCAGTCAAGGTGATTCTCTGGGACCTGGTAATTTGAAGATAGGGTCCTCGGGATGTGTTTTCACCTGAAGCCTCTCTTAAGTTTTCTCATTTGTTATCTAGGACACCATGTCTCTTGACCATAGAGGGTTTCAAAGATAAAGACCCTTCCATTGTGACCGAGTTATATAACTATCCTTATCGCCGCTAACTGTCCCTGAAGGGAGTAGAGCCAAGATGCTGGTTATCTTAAATAAGTGGTGTGTGTGTGTGTGTGTGTGTGTGTGTGTGTGTGTGTATGGGTGTGAACTTTATGGGATGTTCCTGCAAAACTGGTCTGCATGCTGTATAGCAAGAAAATCAGCCGGAAGGTACATCTAATGGTCCCTCTCTGCAAGAGGTGTGTGTGTGTGTGTATGTGTGTGTATGTGTGTGTCATGCACACACATGCATGCCAGTTGTGAATGTATGTGCACTATGTATGTGCAGAAGCCTACCAAAGCCAGGAGGTATCAGGTCTCCTGAACCTTAATTACAGGTGGCTATGAGCTGCCGTGTCAGTGCTGGGAATGAACCTGTGTCCTCTGCAAGAGCAGTATGCGCGCGTAACCTCTGAGCCTCTCTGGCAGCTTGTTCTCTTGAGACAGGGTCTCTCACTGGCTTGCCGTTTACAGGTTGGGCGAGGCAGACCTGCCAGTGGCCTCAGCAATCTCTGTGCCTGTGGAGACCAAGGCTGCCTTTGACATGACTTCTCCCAGTGAAACTCAGGACTTTGTGTTTACCCAGCAAGCACCTTGCTGACTGAGCTATTTCTACAACCCAAGAAGAAGAATGAGTCTTAAGATACTCAATTTTAAATCTGACCTGAGAGGCAGTCACATCAGGGTCGGACATGGGTATAGACAAACACGGCAGCAGATAAAGAAGTCTCGTTTCTCTGTGTGTGGTTCTGATCTTTCCTCTGCCATTTCTGATTCTTGGTGAAGGAGACTCTTCGCTGAGTGTGAGGGTTTCCCCTTTGAAGGTGGTCTGAGGAGCAAAGGTCCACTGGGACTCCATGCTGTCTGCATGGTATTTTGTAGGACTCGTGCATTGCAACCATCTGCGACTTGAGCACTCCAGGCATGGTGGTCTATACCTGTGGTCTCAGCACCTTAGGTCTGAGGCAGGAGGGTCGTGGGTCAAAGGTGGGCCTGGGCTACGTATTGATACTCTCTTCTAAGAATTCGGAAGATGGCAATGTTTTTAAAAGTCGTGGTCCCCACGGCTCAAACTGGGATTTGATTTCATAGCTTTTTAGCTCTGCCGCTAGATTGCTGGCCTGGGTGGAGAGAATGACCTCGGCTAAGAGTTCAAGCAACAAGTTCAAGTTTGTAAAATCAGTAGAGAGAAAAGGACTTGGGAAAAGTAGGGATTTGCCAGAAGCCAGCATGTGTTTCCCGTTTCAGTGACCTGTGTTGAAATCTTGTGATTTATGGAAGTTGCTGAGAAATTATATAGAAAATTGGCAACAAGGAAAGTTGCTCTTGAAATCCATCCTATTAAGATCAAATTGGTTTCTTAAAAAGTCTTATTGATTTAGTTCTCACGCCAGTGTACTACTCCTGTGTCCCCTCCCCCTTTACCAGGCATTATGGGGTACCCCCTCCCTCCCAGGGAAGCTAATCCTGTTCCCTTGTCAGGCTGTTCCGTTTCAGGGTACATCTCCCCCACCCCCATTTTAGCAGCAACATTGTTTTTTGGCAAACCTCTCATCAGGAAGCCAAATTCAAGCTCAGGCCTGACTGTAGGTCCTGTTAACATTAATCTCCATTGTTGGGGCACTGTGTTGCATGATTGCATAAATATTAGAATCTTGCAAAAGCACTGGTAATTCTACAGTACACATTCATGGCTACCGGTAGTCTTTAAAAATATGTGTACAATACTTAGCAGCAAGAGGAGGCAGACTCAATCCTAGGCTATCTATGAAATTGAGAAATTTTTCAGTATTTGTGATATATGAGTATGCATGTGAAGGCAATAAAATCAAATTTGGGGACAGGAGAGAGATAGCTCATAAGTTTAGAGTGTCCATCACTCTTACAGAGGACCTGAGTTTGGTGCCTGGAATCTCCCTCATAGCTCATAACGGCCATAATTCCAATTCCAGAGGACTCAATGCTGTCTCCTGTCCTCTGCAGACTCCTACTTGCAATGGTGCACATAAGCTTACACAAGCACACACACATACATTAAAAATATTTCAAAAAATAAAATTTGGAGACTAGAGAGAGAGCTCAGTGGATAAAGTCATTACTTTGTAAGCATAAGACTTGACATGGAACCTGTGAGGCTTCCGTAAAAGCTGGGTAGGAGTGGTAACCCATATGTAATCCTAGCCCTTAGGAGGCAAAGAAAAATGGCCTCTTGCAAACTTGGCTAGATGTAACTAAATTGGGCAGCTCTGTGGTCAGGGAGAGACTCCGCCTTAATCAATACAATGGAAAGCTACTAAGAAAGACAAATGATGTCAACCTTGGACTACACACATGTGCACACGCATGCAGTAATCTATATTCATACAAACGCATATGCACCACATACAAAAACATTAATGTGTTCTTTCTTTCTTTTTTAAAGATTTATTTATTTATTATATATAGGTACACTGTAGCTGTCTTCAGACACACCAGAAGAAGGCATCAGGTCTCATTACAGATGGTTGTGAGCCACCATATGGTTGCTGGGATTTGGACTCAGGACCTCTGGAAGAGCAGTCAGTGCTCTTAACTGCTGAGCCATCTCTCCAACCCAATGTGTTCTTTCTTAAAAAGGAAAGACCTGAAAGGTATTCCAGACTCTCTAGATGAAATCCCATCAGACTTTGTTTCTATCCCTCATAATAATAATCATAATGTACTTGTCTAAAGAACTCATCTATGGGTTTTGTGTTCAGTTATAAACAGGGCATTTTGGGTGAAAACATTGAAATCATAAAGTTCAAATAGAACACTGTTGCTCTTGGATGCTGGAAAACAAAACGGGGTACACTGAGAAGCGAGGCTTTCCTGTAGCACACCGGCACCCCTCAAAGGCTATTTTAAGTTCACAGAAAAATCAAGGTTTTCTGTACATGCCATACTGAGGAGCATAGCCGCCTGCACCATTATCGATCAACGTACACCCCCCAACCAGCAGCAGCAGGAGGGGCTCCTCCTAGACCCGTGACCTCTCTAACCTCAAGTAGTTGGTTAGGGCTCCAGTACCAGGCTTGATTCCCCTTCTGTTGAGTATGTCTTATGCTTAATTAGTGAGCTATTGGCCCTCAGAGTTATTTTGCCATAGCTGCTGTTGTCTTAGTTCATAGGCATCATAACCTGGGCGGGGCGAGGCATTGTTTCCCTCACTTGGAGGCTTGCATAGCATCTTCTGGTGCCAGGGAACCCCATACCCCAAGGAGGAGACTTTAAGATCAGATCCTCAGGGTCTTGTGTCTGAAGTACATGGTGTCTTCATCAATACGGACCTACCTTCAACTCCCAGGAGGCAAGCAAGGCCTACAGCAGCGGCCTGTACCATGGTTTGGGAGTCTCTTGGACTCCCCTGACCCTCAGGTTAAAAGGGGGCTTCTCAAGCTTGGTGTTGGGGGTTTTTTGTTATATAGTCTGCGGCTCTTAGGCTCTTAGGATGAGTATTGTCGGACCAGATGGGTAAATTTCATTTAAACTGTATATGTATGTATATGTATACACGTAGACACACGTGTATTATATGCAATTTTAAGGAAATAATATGATTCCTTGTGGATTTTCTGGCATTCTCTAATCCTGTTTACCTTCTCTCTCTTTCTGTCTTGACCTCCCTCCCTGTCCCCAACAAAAGCTCCATTTCCCCTTTAAAGCACTTGCACCCTGCTCTCCCTCGTAGTCTCCCCCACCCCCAGTTTCATTTTGCTTTCCTTTTTCTGTAGTTACACAAACTGTATTCTCATATCTGGGTCAGGGTTCTATTGCTGGGAGGAGACACCATGGCCACAGAAGGAAAGAGCTTGCAGGTTCAGAAGTTTAGTCCATTGTCATCACGACAGGGAGCATCATGGCACACACAGGATGCCATCATGGCGCTGGAGAGTTCTACACCCACACCTGCTGACAGCAAGAAGAGGGAGGGCCACTGGGTCTGGCTTGGGCTTCAGAAAACCCAAAGCCCATGCCCCATGACAGATTTCCTCCAACAAGGCCACACCACTTCAACAAGTAGTATCACTCCCTAAGCATTCAGATGTACAAGACTATGTGGACCATTCCTATTCAAACCACCACAGTCCACATCTTGAGATGTAGAGCTAGAACCCACAGAAGAGAGACTCTCTGAGTCTGGGTTACCTCACTCAGTACAATCCTTTGTAGTTCCATCCATTTAGCTGACTACAGACATATATCACCAAGCTCAATTTATGTGGTGCTAGGGATAGAGCCAGGACTTTGTACAGATTAGACAAATGCCTGACTACCTGGGGTATATCATAGCTCCCCCACTAAGTGAGCCATATGGTATCTCCAGCACTAAGTGAGCTATATTGTATCTCCAGTACTAAGTGAGCTTTACTGTATCTCCAGCACTAAGTGAGATATATGGTATCTCCAGCACTAAGTGAGCTATATTGTATCTCCAGCACTAAGTGAGCCATATTGTATCTCCAGCACTAAGTGAGCTATATGGTATCTCCAGCACTAAGTGAGCTATATTGTATCTCTAGCACTAAGTGAGCTATATGGTATCTCCAGCACTAAGTGAGCTATATGGTATCTCCAAAGCTAAGTGAGGTACATCGTATCTCCAGTACTAACTGAGCTATATTGTCTCTCTAGCACTAACTCAGCTTGGCCATTTCTTCTCTTTGGTGCACTGAAGATACTCCGATGTCTTTGCCATCCACTTTTGATGTTATGATCTCATTTTTTGCTCTTCTGTTTCACTGAAGGTAATGTGTGCTCTCCTTTAAGCTTCTCTCTTAGTTGTGGTTGCTAGGCTCACTGAAGACAGTGCTGTCCCAAGGCGTTTTCTCTGCTTATTTAGCTTGAGTTCTCTGGACTTCTGACTTCATGGTGCCTTCTGCTGCTCTAGAAGCAGTATCTTATCTTATCTTATCTTGGCATTATCTTAGCCAATCCCCACTATTCTCTCCTGGTAACTTTCCCTGCATTCTGTGGACTTTTAGAAGTTTGCTTGTTTGCATTTTTTATGTTTAGTTTTCTTTATTTAGGATACTTTTGATATTCCAACCTTATGCTAGTGTTTGGCAAGCTCCTTAAGATTTTTACTTATAGGGCTAAGTGGTTAAGAGCATATGCTGCTCTTATGGAGGACCTGGGTTCAGTTCCCAGCATCCATGTAAGGTGGCACATAACCACCACTAACTCCAGCTCCTTCTAGTGACCTTCTAATTCCAGTACCCTTTAGTGACCTCCACGGACACCCCCATACATGTGCGAACACATACACACACATGCACACAAACTATACATAGAATAAAATACATTTAAAATTATTTTTATTTATAAGTACACTGGGAGTAGTACAGGTATTTCAGAACCTCAAAGCCCAACCCCAACGATATATCTCTTCCAACAAGGCCACACCCCCTGATCCTTCCTAAATAGTTCCATTAGCTGGGGAGCAGATAGTCAAACATGAACCCATGAAGCTGTTTTCATCCAAACCACCATAATACTGCTCTAGTTTCTTTGGGTTCTTGTCCACACGGGCCCTAACTGTCAGGCTGTACCATGTCTGTAACTTTTTACTGTTTATAAGGTAACTGAGTGCAAGTTGTTTTCAATGAGAGATGGCAGGCCAGACAATATGACCCACCATATCTGCTCTTCTGGGAAAAGGATATTTCATGTCCATTGTGTATGACTACACATATGTGTTTGGCAGTTATAGTTGTCTGTAGGAAACTCAAGAGATTTCAGAGGCAGAATGATCAAGGGAATGCGGGTCACAGATTTGTATTAGTTCTGAGAGGCAGTGGGAAAAACTGATCTGGTGTAGAGCTTCAGGGATGTCCAACATTCTGACATTGTGCTGACGTTGTCATCTACAGATGTGTTGCATTGAATTCTTAGGTATCCCAAGAGGCCCGCCATGTTTGATAGGCCTTCCCCGGCTGCTCCTCAGCAGTATGGAATTGACGAGCCCAGATTCCTACGTGTTGTTCTTTTTTAGGGGGTTAAGAAATTTCTTGGGTGCCGGGTGTGGTGGCGCACGCCTTTAATCCCAGCACTTGGGAGGCAGAGGCAGGCGGATTTCTGAGTTCGAGGCCAGCCTGGTCTACTGAGTGAGTTCCAGGACAGCCGGAGCTACACCGAGAAACCCTGTCTCGAAAAACAAAACAAAACAAAACAAAACAAAACAAAACAAAACAAAACAAGAAATTTCTTGGGTAATAAGTTTCATCTTGGCCTTGAAAAAAAAAAAAAAAAAGAGCCATCAAAGGAACTCTACTTTTAACTGGTTTCCTTGCTCCTGCCTGGCTCTCGGCTGCCCTGTGGTGGCTGAGGTCCAGCCTCTTCAAGAGTGGCTGTCAGGGCAGCTGGCTCCGATGCAGTCTGGAGAAGTCACATTAGTCAGTGGAGTCTTCTCCCTTGCCCTGATCCTTAACACTCCAACGTGTGTCTGTGACAGTGAAGGTGGATTCCTGCCTCTGGTTACGGCTTAGGGTACATCAGCAAGTAAGTTCAGGCCACTTATGGGTTTGCAAGTCTAGACTCTGGCCTCCCTGTAATGTCACGCTTTGGCCAGTTGGTGTTGGATCAAGATTTCCAAACTTTAAACTCCAAATGTCAGTACTAAAGAGATAAGTCAGGCAGTAAAGTACTCACCTTGCAACCACGAGGACCTGAATTGATCCTAAGAACTCACATTCAAATGCTGGGCACGGCAGCATAGGCTGGACAAATCCAGTTCAGGGGAGGTAGAGATAGACAGTGCTGTGGGGCTTGTTGGTTATCCAGCCTAGACCTGTCTCCAAAAGCCATGACCCCAGGAGGATGGTGTCGAGGAATGGCGGCTAAGGTGGTCCTTGGGTCTCCATGCATATGCTCACACAAGCACAGTCACACACACACACACACACACACACACACACACACACACTCCAAATGTTGAATTTGTGACAGATAGGCCTTCAGACTCCACAATAGGATGGAAACCTGGGCATGAGAATAAATCATTTGTTCATTCAGGAAACATCCAGAGGGCTTCTTTCTGGGAAGCTCAGTCCCGGGTGCTATAGGGCCCTTTCCTCTGAGTGTTTACAGTTTAGAATATCTGCAAGGAGCACAAAAGAGTTCACCAACATAGAGACTGGGGTGCCGAGGACCCCCTGAGAAAGGTTGGCAAAGGGCCTTGGCTATGACCTTGGCATCTCTTCGCCTTCCGGAGGCAGCTGTGCTCCTGTGTGTAAGACTCTGTGGAACAAGCCCGATGTTCTTACCTCCTCCTCTGCTGCTTCTGACCAGAGTTTGTGCAATTGCTATGATTAATTCATGAACCGAGCATCAGAGCAGACCCAATGTCCTGAAAAATTGCATCAAATGGCTGTTGGAATTCAAGTTCATAAAGCACTGGGGACTAATTCTCGCCGATTCTTTCAAGGCTTACTGCCCTGCAGAGCTCCTA
The DNA here is from genome assembly GCA_964023405.1 of Apodemus agrarius. Classification (NCBI taxonomy): domain Eukaryota; kingdom Metazoa; phylum Chordata; class Mammalia; order Rodentia; family Muridae; genus Apodemus; species Apodemus agrarius. The sequence goes on from OZ030005.1 coordinate 193,052,598, forward strand.
CACAAACAGGGCTCTCTCATGCTTATAAAACAACGCTGAAGAGGATCAGCTAAAACGTCAGTGAACAATGGCTGGAGGGTCTTCAGAGGGAAAACCGCTTAGAATTAAATTTCTTTCCTCAATCCAGACTAAAGTATACACTGGCAAAGTTCCAACTTGCTCCCCCCCCTTTTCTTGGTAAAATATGGGGCTATTTACCAACTTTCATGCCTATGAAGACATCTCCCTGATTTGGTTCAGAGCACGGTTCCCGTCTGTTTTTGCTTGGCCTTTTATTTGCTTCTTTTCCTCCTCCTACGGGTCTCTGATCATGTGGCTGAGTATTTTGATCCCAATCAAAGGTGACTTTTATACTCAGCTTGTTATGCAAGCTTGGTGCCCTGTGACACAGGGTGTGTGTTACAGCGTCTACACCCTCATGCCGTGGTGTTTGGCTGTGGAGACTGCATCTGCTAAATGTCATACTCTAGCCATTCAAATGTTCACTGAAGTAACAACTGAAGTAAGGCTGTGGCAGAGCCGCCACTCCAAGGCCAGCGGCACTCCTCCACATCAGGCAGGGTCAGCCTAACACCCCAGGGTCCGCCCCATCGAGTTGCATGTTTATATACACACACAGATAGAAGAAAACAGAGACCAAGCTACAGAGTGTTTGCTGCTCTGTTAGTAAGTATCTTGGTCTTCCACAAAAGAGGGAAGAAAGACAGTGTTACCTGCTGGGGTTTGACTGATGGTGAGGCTTGGAAAGGCACTTGGGTCCTAGCGGAGAACTGAGAGTCCATTTCAGCTACCCTGCTTCTGACTCAGCACGCCTGGGCGTGGTATCTTCATCTGCCTCTAAGGGGCCTATGAACAGATGCTATCTTGGTCCCTGGGAAGAGAGGTGGCAGCTGGCTGGCATGGCTGATGTCAATCCCATACTGATGGAGAGACCCCACTGCCACAAAATTGATCTGTCCGCTTGTTTCTTGTGTTGTTGTTTGCTTGAGACAGGGGTCCCCATAGCTGGCCTTGAACTTGCTACGGATGTGGCTTAGGACGAGCTTGACCTCCTGGCCTTCCTGCGTCCCTTTCTCAAGCCCTGGGCTTACAGGTGTGTGTCACCACATCCCATCGGTGTGGTGCTGTGGGTCACACCCAGGGCCTTGCACGTGCTAGCCAGGCACTCCGCCGTCTGAGCTGCATCTCAGCTCTCTCGTTTACACTTATTTTCTGTTAACATTTGACCCATTTTTTATCTTATTCATTTATTATTTGTTATTTGATTCATTCGGTATTTGTGTGCATGTGTATGAGTCATGGCACATGTGCGGAAGTCAAAGGGTGACTTTTAAGAATTCATTCTCTTCTTCCTTGCACATGCCAGGATTTGAACTCTGGTCATCGGGCTTGGCAGCAAGCACCTTTACCTGATGAGCCAGGAACCTGTTATTTATTCCTATACAAACATCTATATGAACGCACATGTGCCAGGCTCTGCTCCAGGCATATGGGGCAGTCAGAAAGAGAGCATAAGCCTGCTCTGTGGCTCCCGTATTCTAATGGTAATCAGGCGCGGTAACTATTTTTCTGATAAAGATATCCTAAGGAAAGGGGACTGAGAGCAGCCATCCATCCTGTCTTATATTCTCAAGAGCTGGTTTACCTCCCTGAGGCGACAGTAGCACAGAGGCCTGCGGGGAATAGAGTCAGTCACATGACAGTCCTACAAAGTTCTGTCTCTTCGTCAGGTTCTAGGAGCACTGGCAGTTTTCTGTCCCACTGTGTGTCCGTGTGACTGTCCGTTACAGTCACGCCTGGCTAGTGAGTGCTTGTAGTATGGCTAGTCATGGAGAAACAGAGTGGAAAGTGGGGGTTTGTGGGTACATGCACCTTTGCATACGTGTGTGGAGCCTGGAGGTCAGTGGGCAATATCTTCTATTGCTCCCCAATTTATTTCGAGACAGGATCTTTTATTAAACCTGGAACTCACTGACTGGATAGACTAGCTGGCCTGTGAGCCCCAGAGTTCGCTGTCTATAGTTCAGCACTGGTGTCATGGGTATGCTCTTCCACATGTGGCTTTAAAAAAAAGATTTATTTATTTATTATTATATAAGTACCCTGTAGCTGTCTTCAGACACTCCAGAAGAGGGCGTCAGATCTCATTCCGTATGGTTGTGAGCACCGTGTGGTTGCTGGGATTTGAACTCAGGACCTCTGGAAGAACAGTCAGCGCTCTTAACTGCTGAGCCATCTCTCCAGCCCCACCTCTGGCTTTTTATCTGAATGCTGGGATCAGAACTCAGGCTCTCAGACTAACACAGCCAGAACTGTGTCCACGGAGCATCTCCCCAGCCCTTGAGCTTAAAATTTTATTTAATATTAATGACATCAACAGAAAAGTATCTGTGCGGCTAGTAGATATTTTACTTGACAGTGAGGTCCCTGCAGGCAGGGTGGCTTGTGCAAGGGTCCTGTGGATATGGCTGGTTTGCAATCCGGAGGCGAGAGTGCATTTGGGTGTTACATTCGCCCCTTAATGAGCAAACCTACAAGATGTAGTGTTGCTCCCTGCTTCCTTCTGTGCGTCCCTGGGGAACCTACAGAGGAACGAGGCTTGGCTAGCTGGGAACCGAAAGCCCCGTGCGACAAAGAACCCGTTTCCTTTCCTAGGATGGCTCGGGCTGTACGTATCCTGTGACTTATCGCTTTGGCCTCCCCCACTCCTGGGCTGTGGCAGGTCCTTGTCTGCACGGGATACAGACACAGCCTCTCTAGGGGTCCAGCTGTGCATTCTGGGAAGAAATCCAGCGTTTGTTTTCCCTTGCATACCTGACCTCCGCCACTGCTCTCTCAAGGTCACCTTGTCTTTCACTCGCCGCTTCCCGCTTCCCGTCTGTCCTCTGGGCCTGAGATTTTACTGTTTTCTTTTTTTTCAGGAATAGCTCTGCTCCACACTGATAAAGATGGTGCAGCCAACTCGGATTTTTAAAGAGGGGCTGGTGTTTGAAAATGGTTTCACCTTTAATTACAACTTTGTGTTGAAAGGGTTAAGGAAGAGAAATGAATGAAAGAGAGGGGAGAGAAGAGGAATGAATGAAAGAGAGGGGAGAGAAGAGGAATGCAGACATTAAAGGAGCAGGCTCAGGAGCCGGGCGAGCCACCCACCGCACTCCTTAGACAACAGTTGGGCTGTTCCCGTGGCTCCTGGCTTTTGCTGGCAGAGGGGAGTGGGGAGGGCTGTGGCAGGCTCCAGCTCTGCTCATCCACCGCAGAAGGGGATTCTGCTTCAGCAGGCATCCCAAGAGAAAACAGAGACAAGGAGCCAATCCTGGCTCCGTGCGCCGAGGATTAGAGGGGACCCAGCTACAGAGCCTGTAATCCCGGGCTGGCCTCCGTTCCTCTGTGGTTACTATTCTCCTCGTACTTGCATAATCAGAAGAAGAGAAACACTTACCTAGTGTCGCCCCGACAGTTATCTTAAACTGAGCAAAGAGGATCAGAATGAGAAGGAGGACCAGGCCACAGCCAAGCGGCCGCCATGGGTTGAGTATTACCCCAGCATTCCCTCTTGTCCTAGGTGATTGTTGAGATGAACCTAGGCCAGTGGTGACAGCAGTTCTTCGAGGCATGGGAACAGGAGGGCACAGTGCAGAGGCTACAGATATCAAGCTTAGATGTACCAAGACGTTTTGGGCCTTGACCCTGGTGGTGAAGTCCGAGGTTGTAACAACTTGCTGGCATCATCTGCCTCCTCCTGCAGAGAGGCTTTCTAGATCATTCGTGTGAGAACCGTCTGAACCACGTGCAGAGGCTGACCTTCATGTGAAGACCAGCATCCCAGTGTCTCACTAGGACACTCATGCCTACACATGACTTGTCCGTAGTTTGTAGCAGGTATTTCTTAGGGAGCCACTGTTGTGAGGAAGGAACCAATTCAAACGCCTTCCTCCGGGGACTCATGTGAGGGCTCCGTTAGCCGGATGGGATGGAGTAGTGCTAGCCAAACTAGGCCATTTGTGCTGTAATAATATTTTTAATTGAACATATATTTATTAGGGTAAATTAATTGAACATATATTTATTAGGGAAATATAGAACTTATACATATATGGCCTTTTTATATGAAAAATAGATTGGATAATCACACATTTAAAATGACTTTATTTTTATTTTACGAGCAGCAGTGTTTCGCTTACATGCATGTCTGTGTGATGGTGTCAGATCTCTTGGAGCTGGATTCCAGACAGTTTCGAGCTACCATGTAGGTTCTGGGAATTTAACCTGGGTCCTCTGGAAGAGCAGCCAGAGCTCTTACCCTCCTAACCACTGAGTTACCCTCCAACCCTTAGGACACATTTAAATATCTACATTGTATCCTCAAATTCCTGCCGGTGTTACCCTTGTGTGTCTTAAACCATGGGTCCTTGCAGACTTGCTGGAGGACTCACAGCCAAGTGGGTGATGAGACCAGCCCAGCCTTCATCTTACGTCCCCGGCTAACTGTTATCCCCGCTCGAGCTCAGCTTGCCCCGCCCACGGGCGACAGCGGCGATGGATCCCTATTAGCTTTGTTCTCTGTCACACCGGGTGCATTTAATGCTCCCTCCGACTCACTGAGGATTGGCATGGCTCCATTACAGGACATGTCCCCAGGGCTGAAGGTGACATCATCCCCTTCTATCATGGCAGCTGGAGAGACCCATAATGTCCTAGCGTGAGTAGCTGTACTTATTTGGGCCTGATGGCCAGGGCTGTGGGTCAGTGGTAAAGCGTTTGCCTAGAGTCAGAAGCAATCAGGGTTTTCTAAGATGTGCGGCGAGAGGGGATACATGAATTTGGAAGCATGGCATCTTTGCACACCCACCTTCCTACCCGCTCTTCTCTCTTCTTTGAATGGCACAGCGCTGTTATTCAGTCACATTAGCTGTTTGTGACGCTACCTGGGGTATCTTAGCTCCTGGGTACAAGGTGGGGCCATATAATAGAAAGACCATATAATTGAAAGTGTGGAATTTTCCTCTCCTAGGACTCACCCTCCAGGACATAGATCAGGACAGCCTTTGATATCTGCATTGTGTCAAGGTCACATTCAAAGTATCACAATGTGGCACTCACTGTAGCAGATACAGCACTGTCCCCAGGTGAACCTTCTACCTGATCCTGGCGTCGGACGGAGGGTTCCTCCCCTGCCCTGTGGTTAGTGGGCTCCAGTGACTTCTCTGAGAAGTCTCCTCAATGATATAATATGGGGGACGAAGAGTGTGACGTGTTTTTTCGGTGAGAGCCCAGAGAAGTTGGGAAGGACGAAGTGTGAGCGCCGGGTCGTCGTCGTGCCGAGTCCTGTGCTTTGGCAAACCCGAGTCAGAGATGGACCTGAGTCCTGAGCCGGGGTGTGGCCAGTGCTCGTGGGTCAGGGCCTGGAGCTGGGGTGCTTAGGTATCTGGGGCTGAGTTAGCATCTGACAGTTAGGCAGGCCTGGGGAAGCCATGAGCAGGGACTAACCTAGAAAGAGGTTCCCCCAGGCTCCCCTGGGGGCTCAACGATAGCAGGTGATCGGTGATTTGGGGGGGGTAGTAGTTGTGGTGTGCAGCTGGGTGCAAGCTGTTCAGATGCACGGGGCTGGTTTCCACTTCATTTTGTCAGCATTTGAAGTATCACCAGGCGGAGTCAGTCCACTCCTGGCAGCAGGGTAAACCATTGCTGCTGACAGCCCCAGGGTTAGTAAAGATGGGACACTATCTTCTTCATCACTTCCCACAAGGGTCCAAGAAAATGAGGAGAGTGGGTGGACACCCACCATGTGTGATCTGATCTCTTCGAGAGGTTTTGATCCTCTTTGGAAGGGGATTATAAGGAACGCAGGCTCACAGGGCTGAACGGCAGACCGACGGGAATGCTGGCTTTATCTTACCTGACAGCACAGCAGCAGGTTTTAATTTTACAAATCACTCAGAAGTGTGGCTTGATGGTTTAATGTGAGATTTTTTTCAAAAGAAGTTAAAATTGGCAAGAGAAACCGGTTCCTGGAAAGAATAGTGGGCTTGTGAGTAATTGAACTGTGGAGAGGGGAAAGCAGCCCTCTGACTAGAGTAGGCTTCCTGACGGCTCCCCACGGAGGGCCGAGGGGAGGTGAGTTACCTCAGCCTCCGGGCAGTCTCCTTGGCACCCACACGGTCCATACGTGGACGTCCCCGATCTCTGCCCCAGCAGATGCCGCTTGACACGTTTGCTCCCAGTTCTGGCATCTTTCCATGGAGAATGCCCATTTTTTCCCGCTGGAGGTCACTGAGTTACTAGCACACCGGAAGTAGTAGGGCTCCTCGCTGTACCCAGTTTTACAGAACTTAGCTGGAAAAGTCCGGGCATGCAGGTTTGCCGCCTGACTCGGTGTGTTGGTCCTTGTATCTTGAGGGCCAAACTGTCACCAGTGAGTCTAGAACTTAAAAAAAAGTAGACAAAGGCCTGGCTTGGTGGCGCACACCTTTAATCCCAGCACTTGGGAGGCAGAGGCAGGCAGATTTCTGAGTTCGAGGCCAGCCTGGTCTACAGAGTGAGTTCCAGGACAGCCAGGGCTACACAGAGAAACCCTGTCTCGAAAATCAAAAAAAAAAAAAAAAAAAAAAAAAAAATAGACAAAGAAAACAAAATGAATGACCACCGGCCACAGCAGTGGGGATGTGAACAAGGCTTTGGAATTTTCTTAAACATGCAGGGCAGGATTAGCCTGAGCCACCTCCTTCAGCCAGAGGCCCCCGGGGACGGGGACGGCTGCGTGGAGCCGGCCTGGGTGTTGATACGCGAAGAGGCTGAGAACATGAGGCAGGGACGGAGACTGATATTGTTTGCCGTTTACACTCGGCATGTGTAATGCAGCAGGAATGGCTCTCCGCAGCATGTGACTCTCCTTGCAGACGGTAGGCAGTGCCCGGGACGCTCGTTCTCTTTCGCTGGTTCGCTTGCTCACGGCCCCCCCGCCCCCCTCCTCTGCCCCTTCCCAGACTCCTGAGCGCTTGAGCGGATGGAGGCTTGTCGTGATTGGCACGCAGAAAGCCGGGAGAATGCTGTTGGAATTTTCTAGGGCGGTCCATGTGCGACGCCCAAAATGACTCCCAGCTTCGGTGGCCGCGGGTCAGCAGCCCTTCGTGCCAGGTGCCCTGGTCTGTTGCTGAGAGGTAAGATCCCATGGCATCACTTTACCTGTCCCTAAGGCAGGGGGGCCGCCAAGGGGTTTTGTTTTGTCCCCTAGTCTCGGCGGTGTTTTAGGACCACGTCATTGGCGCTAAGCATTTGTGCATGAGTGTGCGGTTTGTTGCTATCTCCACCCCCCCCTCGTTTAAAAGAATTTTAATAAATTATTCCCAAGGGCAGTTTAACATGTGACCTAAAACAGCATCTCCTGACCCTAGTGAAATCAGCAACCCTGATGTCAGTAAGTCTAGATGCAGCCACTGGCATCAGATTGCGTTCTCGTCGGGTCTGAGAGACTGAAAGTGGACGCGCTGGCTCGGAACCCCGAAACTTTGGGGACGCTGGGGAATCTCTTCAGGTTGAGGTGCCTCGGGTTTACGGACGGCGTTTTCCAGAGACGGAATGTGAACATAGAGCCTGAAATGTCCCAGACTGGCTGAGTGCGGACTCGGACCCATTCTGAAAGAGGAGGGCCATGGTAACAGTTAGAAGCCAGGGGAAGTTTCCCAAGAGATCTTCTTCTTGTCACTTGTTTTTAAGTCCCTTGGATAGGAATTTAAAAATCCCCTAATACGAATTTTAGCGACCCTCAAGGAAAGTTAAAAATTTAAAGTAAAACAATTATTAAAACTTTCCAAATAAACAAGTGGGTGCTTCCGCGTCGGCCGTGAGGTTTCGGGACATATTTGGACATGGGTCTGATGAACTATCTGTTAAGCTCCAGCACGACCAGCCATGACTCACCTTATTCTTTAACTGACATAATTAAAAGTAGCTTCAGTACCCTAGTGGGGGAATACCTACCGACTTTCTGCTTGAAAAGTGCGTGGCAGCAGACCCACTCTCGGAAAACGGCAGGAGCCACGCGTGGTGTATTACGGGATTTTCTTTTTTTGAACCTTAATTTTTTAAAAATTATTTAGCTTGACTGTTGGTTTCCGCCTCAAATGCATTAGAGCCCTGTTTTCTTTCCCTGCCTTTTACCCCCTCCTCCTTTTTTGCAAAGATGTCAGAAAGCTGAAAAGGGGAGAGCTGATACTTTCACACACCCGCACCCCCTCCACCCCAACAGCTGTCCTGTGTGATTTCGTGGAATCTGATATTTTGAACGAAATGACTTCCTTACTTTCCATAGTAATAGAATAATCAATTTCACCATAGACGGCTGTGTACATGTGAAACACGGGCTGCTCTTGATTAGCGATGCCTGGGTTGGAGGGCTGAAAGCCGGAGGCAGTTTCAGGGGGTGGGGGTGGGGGTGGGGGTGAGGGGGAACCAGCCTTCAAATTTTGCCCTGGATGGGCTCAGCCAAGAGAGTTTCCAGTCTGGATCTGCAGCCACAGGTTTTAGTTTGTGGTGTCCTGAGAAAGTAGCGCGAGTGACTCCTGCAAATGTGACTTAGATGGGCTTGTCCCACTGGCGGTGGCTACTTTGCTTTTTATCTGTGCTCCGTGGTAACTTCCATACAGCTGCAGCACTGTCTGATAGCGGCCGACAGACCCCAGAAGTGACCCAGGTTTCCTATTCTGAGCCTTGGAAGGCTCCTGGGTTTTGTGTGTGATATTCAGAAAGCTATGTCTGCCGAGGCTCACTTTGGCAAACATACTTTCTCAATAAATAAAGTTTATGACTCGGGTTCCAACCTTATGTTCTCACTGAGTCTAAAGACTCTAAAGGAATTCAGCCGCATTCCTGACCCATACCCTGTACTTCACAATGGACAGCTTGCCATGCTGAGGTCTGCATTCTCCATCCATGGAGACCTAGAGTCAAGGCATTTGTTTCTGTCCGCACTGCGCCGGGTGTGCAGCTGGAGGCTTGAAAGATTCTAGAATGTGGACGATGTCTTCATAGTACTTCTCAGTCAACCTTTGCTTCATGAAGTCCCCCTGGGCAGCTGCTAATATTAATAGCCCAGTGCTCGACCTCAGAATACTAAGAATCTTCGGAGGTGAGACCCGAGTGTCAATATATTACAGAGTCCGTGATTCCGAAAGAGCCCGCAAGTTTCAGATCTTAAGGCACGACAGTGTTAGCAAAGCCCTCTTTTTTTGTTTTGTTTTCTGAGGCAAAGCCTCATTGTATAGCTCAGGCTAAGCCTACAATTCTGAGTTGAGCCCAGGCTGGTCTCAAATTCATGTTCCTTCTGCCCCTGCCGCCCGAGAGCTGGGACCACAGGCCTCTGCCGTCGTGCCTGCTTGGTGTGCTTGCTTTTTCAGATCAGGCCCTCAGGGATGCATACGAAATCGAAATCGGACTTTAAGAAATACATATAGTATTTATGGTGTTCACCCAAAGAGGCCAGTCTCTGCTCTCAGCACTCAGTTAAGTGAGTCTCACAAAAGGAGGTTTTTAGAAAATTAACCACATCTGACCCTTGCTTACTTTTGCAGTGTCTGAAACTTGTAGAAGGAAAACCCCCTCTAGGCATGCTGGGTGTGTAATGGGTGGAAACAGCCCATTAAATAACGATAGAGGTGTCCCTGAATTCCCCACTGCGCACCCTGTTCCTAGGTTTGAAAAAGCATTTAAGATGTTCTAGCTCAGGGCGCTCCTCACTGTCACCTGGGCTTGGTTCAGATGCTCATTCCCAGGCCTGCCCTGGGCCTCCTGAGCCCGCAGCCTGGCACGCAGAACCCAGCACCCAGAGTCTGCATTCCAAGTTCTGGTCTCTGCAGAGTTTTGAGAATCACCGCTGTTCTGTCCCCTTCTCCCGTTACAGGCATGCACTTACAGGGATGTTAAGTGTTTGTTTCCCAAAGCTAACCGGAAATAAGGGCGCAGCAGGCGCTGGCACCCGAAGTCTCTGGCCTGACATTCCAAGTGCCGAGGCCATTTTAATATTTACTGGGTCATAAATGACTCCTCACAGAAGATAACATCCTAGATCCGGAAGGCACAGAGAGACAAGGGGTCTCATTGGACCCTCTCATTTTATTAGATGATCAAGATCTCCAGCAGCAGAAAGAACGACCTCAATTAGGGGTATAGTTAACAGCCAGGTGTGGTGGCACACGCCTTTGATGGCAGCCCTTAGGAGACAGAGGCAGGTGGATTTCTGTGAGTTCAAGGCTATTCTAGTCTGCAGAGTGGGTTCCAGGACGGCCAGGACTATGTAGAAATACCCTGTCTCAAAAGCAAAATCAACCAGCTCATGTATGATAGCGGGTCTATTTATAACCCAGACAGTGCCCTGCATTAATCTGCCCCGTCTTCAGTTTTATACAGGTCCCTACCTGGTCCCTAGCTTTAAGCACATCCGTTAAAGTTTTCAGGTTAGGTAGTTCTAGGAAAAGCTCAGCTCGTCTGAGAATCCTTAAGCCCAAAACTTTCTTTTACTTTACAATGGGCTTGAACTTCATAACTATCTTGTATAGTCACACAGAAAGTTCCAGCAGCCTCTACCACTGAAAAGAATGCTCAGAGAACATAGGGACCCTTCCTGTGCACATGTCTCATGTCCGGGCCCTGTAGATTACACACATCTCCTCAGAGCGCATGCTGAAGTGGCATTTTCTTCAGATTTAGTTAAAAGGGAGAATGCGGACAAATGGATCTGTGTGTTGACTATTTTATACTTCTCTACTCGATGTGCTTGGTGGCATTTACGTAATTTTGGCAATGTTCAAAGACTGAATCTAATCTAAATTCTCTTCAGAGACTCCTCTTTCCGAGCCTTCTATCCACACACACAGGAGCTATTTGGGTAGAAAAGCCAACTGAGGATGTGACTGTAAACTCTCGTGGAACAGTGTACCCATGTGGAACAGTGTGCCCACGTGGAACAGTGTGTCCACATGGAACAGCATGTCCACAGTAAAGAAATGTTAAGTGTTCTACATTTCTATCTGTTGCCAGGGTCTATGACCTGGACTGGGTCACATTATATCTGCTTTCAAATGATCGTGGGGTGTTGGGGAAGCCAGACAACTGACTTAGAGTTCCGTCATGTGAGGGCGTGGTCGAGGAGTGGAGAGCGGCTGGCCTCCTGGAGCAGGCTGGGCGGAGGCGAGAAGGCTGAATGGGCGAGGTGTCCCATGGGCATTCATAGCTTCTCCAGGTGACAGTGGTACGAGCACACGGAGTAGAACTCACAAAGGCGTAGACACCTCTGTGCACAGCGAATTCTACTGGGGCAGCATTGCCTAGGAATCCTGACATTTCTTTCATATTTATATATAAATGCAAATAATTTGGCTTCTTAGGGAACTGTGCATTGGAGCCTTACAGCAGAGCCGAGAAGGTAGCTTTCCTCTGGGGGTAGGGGTGGGGGTGGGGTGGGGGTGGGGTGGAGGAGTGGGGTGGGGTGGGGTGGGGGTGGGGGTGTCTCTGCTGCCCTCAAGGGACGTGTCTCAGCCAGGGATCACTGGATCTCATGTTTTTGAGAAAACTGGGAAAACGTCCTCTAGTCCTGAGGTCAAACCAGTTTCTTAGATTTTAATCTTCATAAAATGAGTGAAATTCTGCCCAAAAAAACCCCTGCATATCCGACCAAGCAATTCCAGCCCTGAATGGTCCATGCTCAGTCTGGAAGTTGAGGGCAGGCTGGACAGGTCCACACAGCGGAGAGAATTATATAAGAAGACACTTGAGTATTTCACTCACTAAATTGATAGAGCCCAGAAAACCGCTGGGCTGAACCACTTGTCCTAGATAGCAGGGCCAAAGAAAACCAAGTTATTTCATACATCCCACTAAGCCTTGTACACACGTATGTTACAGTAGCTCCTTTAGAAATTGTCCCAGGATCTCAGTGACAGCCAGTTTGTGAGAATGACGGCGTAGTTAGGGTGATCACAGTCCTCAGAGCACCTCCAGCCTCTTTGATCTCTAGGCTGTCTGTGCAGAAGCAGGCAGGGCGGGCATCCACGTCCGTGTGTGACAGCAGGGCGGGCATCCATGTCCGTGTGTGACACGAGGAAACTGAACCTCACAGTTGTCAGATCTCAAAGGTGGACGGGACCTCGGAGGCCCTTTCCTATTGTCCAGTGTTTTCATTAAAAACACAGGCTCTGAGTCCTGGGGTTGCAGGCTGACCCACGGGAGTAAATCTTGGGCTCGGGACCAGCTTGGGGCCTTCTGATGGTTCTTACCAATTTTCCCCTCCAGCATGGCTGTGTTCAGTCCTGAAAGAAACTTGGCCAGGTGTGTATGTGAGTGTGTGTGTGTGTGTGTGGATGTGGATGTGTGACTGTGTATGTGAGTGTGTGTGAGTGTGTATGTGAGTGTGCATGTGAATGTGTACATGTGCAACCCAGGCAGCACATAATGTGCTAGCACAACACAAGATGGTGAGTTACTGAGACCCTAATTCCCCAATATACAGTGTTATCCCTTCAAGACACTGCCTAGACCAGTCCTACTCTCCATCCTCCATAGACAATTACAGATGGTTTGTGTATCTCCCAGGCTATTCTTGTAGCTGTCTATCTGTCTACATATAAAAGTATAAACATGAATCTTTCTGACATATATGTAGGACTAGTTTCAACAAAATTTCTCCACAACATACACAGTCTCAGTCTCATTCTCTCTCTCTCTCTTCTCTCTCTCTCTCTCTCTCTCTCTCTCTCTCTCTCACACACACACACACACACTGGTTTTATTTTTTTGATACAGGGTTTCTCTGTGTAGACCTGGCTACCCCAGAGCCTGCTATGTAGACCAGACTGGCCTTGAACTCATAGATCCACCTACCTCTGCCTCCCAAGTGCTGGTATTAAAGATATGTGCCACTACCACCACTCAACTTATTTTTACATTTTAAAAATTCATAATAAACATGAATATTAAATAAATCTCTTTATCTAATATAATCATTTTAAATTATAAGCTGGGCATAGCAGCACATGCCTTTAACTCTAGTACTTGAGAGGTAGAGGCAGGAAGATCTCTGTGAACTCAAGGCTAGCCTGGTCTACATAGTAAGCTCCAGCCAGGGCTACTGAGGTCTTGTCTAATTCCCCAAGGCTTTCGAGACCTTGTTTCAAAAACCAAAACAACAACAACAAAATTAAGTTGTTTATCTTTTCCTTTTTTTTTTTTTCTATAGATAGGGTTTCGCCTTGCTGGTATGGAACTTCCTTTACAGACCAGGCTGACTTCAAACTCACAGAGACCTACCTGCCTAGACGCCCTGGGTGCTGGGATTAAAGGTGTGCATCACCACACCTGGTACAAAATTTTATAAAAATAAAACATATTTTAAAAGAACAAGACATTAGTAGCTGGGAGATGCACCTCAGTAGCCGACATGTCTTCCTCATGTCCCCAGCCCGCATGTCTTCCTCATGTCCCCAGCCCTCCAAAACAAACAAAGCCTTAAAAAAAGAAAATGGGTAGGGTATTGGAGAAAGAAAAAAAAAAAAAAAAAAGAAAGAAAAAGGGAGTATGTTATTCTTAGAGGCGACATTGGCCAGACTTCCAGGCAGGTCCATCTCAGCCTCACAGACACGTGCAATCCCAGGATAGTTATGAACGTGTAGCACACAGTGCCCCGTCTCTCCTGTCACCCTGTCAAAGGCTGGGCGCCCCTGGAAGCCTGTCTTGGGGGGCACTGGGGAACGGTGCAGTTTTCTCTGCATGTGTGGATTATCGTTTCCTCTGTGCACACGTTGAGTTCCACTGGCCCGGAGAGGAAAGGCAGTCCTCACCCCTGTCAGTTAGAAAACCACTGGGTCCCCTTGGTGAGATGTGCACACTGTCTGATAAGATGAGTGTGGAGCCCTGGAGACTGAAGGTCACGTAGGGAAGTGGGCCGGAAACACGGCCTCAGATGCTCCCTTTAGTGACTGTGTAGACAGTTATGCAACTAAAAGTCCTTTAATTCTGTGGATGACCTCAGGGGGCTCACCATGGCTTTCCTGGTCTTGTGCTTTTCATTTTTGTTTGTTTGTTCATTTGTTCTGAGACAAAGTCTCACTATAGAGCCAGGATTGTCGTCAAACTCTCAATCCTCCTGCCTCAGTTTCCTGGGTACCGGGAGGAGAAGTGCACACCACTGTGTCTGAGCTATATAGTCTTCTTAGTGTAAACTGGAAGTGATCACATTTGACCTCACTACCCATATGGTTCTTCTGGAGACTGATTGTGGGTGGATGTGTGCCTGTGTGTGTGAGTGTGCACATGTGTGTTGCAGCAGTGAACAACTCTCATTAACCTACCAAGTGAAAAGCACAGAACAGGAGAGGGAAAGCAGGATTATCATCAGTGCTATGAATCACCCCGAGAGCGTCCTGGTGATGTGAACCATCCTATGGTAATGTTGTGGCACAGGCCCAAACATGGGTTAGCAGCATTGACCCGGTAATCTCGAAATTAGTCACAGAGGCCTAGCCAATGGCGATCTGCAGTTCACTGTTTGTGAACAGAGTGTGCAGCAGCCCTGTCTCCGTGAAGGCGGAGACTCCCCTGCCGAGGGCCAGTGCGGCTGTGTGGCACCCTCGCCCCCACACCAGCTCTGGGGCTCCAGGCCTGCCTCTGCTCTCTTGGGGGGTTCGGCTAGACTCCTGTGTTTCCCCAGCCTCCCTGGGCTTTGCTTTCCTCCCTCTGTTGGACAAGTGGGTTGTGACCACCAGACGATCTCTGAGGCGCCTTCTTGCTTCTCAAATCTACGGCATTTAGCTAGAATTTTGAACTTGCAGCCTGCGCAGGATCTGGATTCTCATAGCTAGCATCTTTGTAACCTGGCATTTTGAAACCTCTCTCTGTGATGCATAGCCTGACCCAGTTTCTGAGAGCATTACGGTAAAGTTAGTTTTCCCCCTTTCAATTACCATGTAGTTATTTTATTTATTTCAGTCAAGGCAGACAATGGTGCTGGTCCAATAGGGTGCATCCAGCCTTTCCACCCCTTTATATATATATATATATATATATATATATATATATATATATATATATATATATAAAACCTTTGGGCTCCTCCTGTGTGGTTCTCCATGAAACATATAATCGGTAAATTGTGAATTGCAGCGTTGTAGAAAATAAGGGCTGTTTCATAAGTTTATGGTATTTTCACCCGGAGGCACGTTGAGCTCCTCTGTACCCTTCTAAAATTTGCATATGTGCAATCAAATCTAAGTACGGAGTTGAAAAATGAAGATCTAGGAGATATTTAGCTTTTCCGGGAGACAGCAGAGGCCTGACCCCTGCACTTGGGTCTTCTGTGAAGTCGCATCCATAGTGAACAGTAACCTCCCACCTGGCTTCTTTAGGCTCACCTGGACCATATTTTATGTGTTAGCACAGACAAGAAAGGGCACATTCGCCACAGTCTGGAAAGTGCGCTGGGCTGAACTCGGAGCGGTTTCAATTCCCGAGTCTGTTCTCTGGGAAGCCATCATGCTCACTGTGAACAAGGTTGGCCTGCCTGCCGGGTAGCGGGACATCACCAGGGAGGAGCCTGCGGCTGGGCTGTGCATGGCCCTTCAGCCGAGCCCTTGTTCTTCAGCAGCCCTGAAATGTGGCGTGGCGTTGCCTGGCTTAGGTCACCAACGGCCACTATCTCGGTCGCTCGAGCCTCACCCACCTCTGCGCTCTCCTCACAGAAGCCGCCTGCCCCCCCGCCCCTGCCCCCCTGCCCAGCCCCCCCTTCTTTTCCCCCTCTCTCCACATTTACAGCTCTACACGCTTAGCTTCCTCTATCGTTGGCAGCGCTCCCATGCTGCCTGTTCTCAGGGTGACAACGATAAGGATAATATTAGCAGTGATAACGCAACGGCTGAAGTAATAATAGCGGTGATTACTTGCTGCGTGACAGGAGCTGGGCTAAATATGGTGTGCGCCCTTCCATGCTCAGAGCGAGCCTGGATCCGGCTGCCTTCCTTCTAATGATGAGGGCCTAAGGCCTTATAGAAGCCGAGTGTTGGCCCAGAGACACTAGCTGATGAGAGGTAAATGGAATTCATGCTTAGGACGGTTCTAACTCTCAAAGCTGTCTCTGGCAGAGCCCCCCGCTCCCCAGTTGTGATGCAGTCACATTATTATGATTGACACTTCATTGACGTGGCTGAACCAATGAGTTAACTCATTTAATCCGGTCTCTCTGTGGCAACGAAAGTCTCCAAAGATGTGATACTTCCCGTGCGGAGGACTGTTTCCTAAAATGAAGATAGTTCTCTCCACACAGAAAATGTCTTTCCCCAAGAACATTCTGTAGAATGCTATAACTGGGTGGGACCTGGCAGTTTCCAGAGCACCCAGACAGCACCTGACCTTTGTGGCCCTTAAATGGAAAGAGTGTAATGTGTTTGTGTGTGTGTGTGTGTGTGTGTGTGTGTGTGTGTGTCTTTTTCAAAACAAAATAGGTACACTGTTTGGGGGGGGGCGGGGCAAGGCAAGAACATCCCCGCGATTTCGAGGCAGTCTGGTCTCCCTAGCCAGCACCAAGCCACGCAGGGCTAATGGCGAGATCCTGTCTCTAACCAAGTGCACAGACAGGTATGCTGAGTTGCAGGGAGGTGAGCCTGTCCCTCCTTCACTGTCACACAGCTGAGGAGAGACAGGCTGAGATGAGGACCAGTGATGTCTGGTCCCTGCCTCACCCAGGGCTGTCTGTGGCCACACACGCACCCACTATGATCTCCCGTCACCGCCTTGCTGAGCCGAGGATCAAGAAATAGTATCCCTTTCCAATGAAGATCTTTCCTCTCAGAAGAACATGTTATGCAGACGTTCTTAATATCGCTATAAAAATATTTGAGGAAAATCAATTTAATTAATTAACTAATCAATTTTGTTGACAGGGTTCACATGTCATGGTAGCCAGAGAGCCCTAGTCAGTGTGGGCCCTGGAAAGGAGCAGAGAAAATTAAATGCAGATCATTTAAACAGGCTCTGGTCTTTTAGCATTGCCATTGTTGAGGTAGGGTCTTGCTGTGTAGCCCAAGTGGGTTCTGACTCACTTGCCATAGTCATCCAAATTCTGGGATAACAGGATGTCACCATATCCAGTTTGTAACATGAATGAATGCTTTTGGGTTTTATGGTTTTGTTTTCATTTATGTGTAGTGTGTGTGTGTGTGTGTGTGTGTGTGTGTGTGTGTGTATGTTTACACATAGAGACCAGAAGAGGGTATGGGATCCTGCCTGTGGAGTTGCAGGTGGCTTTCCGAGGCCTGCTTTGCGTGCCGGGGACTGAACTGCAGTTCCTTGCAAAAGCAGAAAACACTCTTAATTGCTGAACCATTTCTCCAGACCAGCGTTCTCATTTTTATTAAACAAACTAAGGAACTGTCTTGGGAGAGCCTGGAGTATAGCCAGGCACAGTGGGCTTGGGGCTCCCCGGAATTGTCCATTGCTACCTTTGCCCCATCTCAAAGTCACTGCCCTCTGGGCTGACTTTATTGTTAATCAGCCTCTCCTTGTGCGAGGGCTTAACAGCTTAGCAGCAGGGCGGGACAGTGAATCTCTGTCCTGACATTATCAACAAAATATCATCAAATGTCTATGCAATTGCTGTGACCAGAGCAATGTGATGCTGTGACCACTCCAGCCAGAGATAGTGCCTGGACACTAACTTCTGTCACTGATTAAAAAAAAAAAAAAATCAATCCCAAGGGTCAAAATGATAAACAACATTGCCTTAATCTCTTAAGAGGTAGATGGCAGCCTAGGTCCCTGACCACAGGTGACCCTCCCTCTACCAGTTACATACTGCCAATATATCGCCACACCTGTCACTGGGTCAAACCCAGGACCTTGTCAGCCTTTGCTTGGACTTGAGGGGGAAAGGCCTCGGGTTATTCTTTTCTTTCATTGGTTACATTTCTTGCAAAGTGCAGTGTGAGTTCGTCCTGTCTGGAGCTTCCTCAGTTGGAGCACATCACGCCTTTCCTGGGCTCTCAGGACGTCTTCTCTTTCCCCCTGTTTTTCTTTTCCTTTTGATTTCTTTTTTCTCTTTCTCCACTTTTATGTCTCCACATCTGGAAGCTTTGCATAGCTCGCAGCAGATGCCAGTCGACATGGGCTAAAAGATCAAAGTTCTGAAGGTATCTGGTCCTTTGACAGGAAGAGCAGGGTCGTGTGTGTGTGTGTGTGTGTGTGTGTGTGTGTGTGTGTGTGTGTGTGTTGACATCTTCCTTTTGGAGCAGGGTGGAGATTTCTAGCATCCCGATCCCTGCCCCCTTGCATATTTGTGTTTTGTGACAGGGTCTCTGTTTGTAGCCCTGGTTAACCTAGAAAAGCTATGTAGTTCAGGCTGGCCTCAAACTTTTAATGATCTCCCTCCTTCTTGGGGCTAGAATTATGGGCACGTGCCACTATAGCCAGATGCAACCAAAGGCTACTATATCATTGATCTTGGGACAATTAGTTGGGACAAAAGTCACCCTTTCCTGGTGGGAACCAAGGCTTTACATCCTCTCCACACTGCGGAGTGAAACCTCTAAAGGCAAGTTTTCTTCCACATCTCTACCTTCCGACAAGACAAGGGTTATTAGTTTGTCTTTCTGTAATACCTTAGTTTGAAAATTCTTCAGGGAAACACTGCTTTAATTAATTTTTTTCTCGAAACTGACTACTAGAGTTTTAAGTCTAATTATACACTGCAAATTCTCTGTAGCAGTCAATGGCTCAGAGACATCACCTCAGCCTGGGGACACTGGAGCCTTTCCAGCTTCTTGGTAACTCAGAGCCTGTGCAGGCACCTACTGCATCTGTGAGGGGACCAGGCCCAGGATGGGCGTCTAACAGACACCGGCACTCTGTCAGGAGCATGTGGTCCACTGTGCTGTTGTCTCTACTGCCCGGACTCGCCTCTGCTGGGGATGGCTGCGAATAGCACAGCTGTACCTGGTATAGGCAAGAAGATGTGGATCGAATCATGAGCCACGCACTTTCTAGACAGGGACATTCTTGAGGTCATTGCCTCTGGAGAATCAGTGGGGAAAAAAAAAAAACAGAAAGCTGGCGTGGTGACGCATACCTTTAATCTCGTCATTTGGCAGGTAGAAGCAGAAGGATCTCTCTGTGAGTTCAAGGCCACCATAAGCCCTAGGACAGCCAGAACTATGCAGAGACCCTGTCTCAAAGACAGACAGATGGACAGATGGGAGACAGGAAGGATGCAAAGGAGGAAGAACTTCCTTCTGTTCTCCGGGTTCTTAGTGAGAGGCTTGCAGATGTTGCATGTAGAATGTACTCAGTGAATGACAAATCATTGTGGGTGAACAGAACCTGAGGTGGACAGGTAATCCTCCCAGGCCTGGGGAGCTGAGGTGGATAGGTAATCCTCCCAGGCCTGGGGAGCTGAGGTGGATAGGTAATCCTCCCAGGCCTGGGGAGCTGAGGTGGATAGGTAGTCCTCCTAGGCCTGGAGAGCTGAGGTGACTGATTCAAGTTTTCATGAGGTTTTATCAACAGCCACCTGTGTGTCGTGGGACAAGTTAGCTTTTCAGTGTTGTAATAAGGGATTGAATGGGCCCTAAAAGTCTGCAATTCTAAGTTTTCTCTGTTTGCCACCGCTCTACTAAGTGTGTGTGTGGGGGGAGGGGAGCTGGCTTTGCAGAGTCCTCTGGGGACCTTGCTCTGTGGCGCTGTAACCTTAGCTTCCCAGGCTCTTGGGTGTCTGTGCTACCCAGGCTTCTGGCGGAGCCACTTCCTGCCCACAGCATGCAGGCAGCTCCCAGGCCCACCTCAGCTCTCTAAATGGCATCACCCTCAGTGTCTGTGTCTCCAGGAAACTGTCTTCATGTACTGTTGCTACTGAAGCAAATCACCACAAATCTGATAGCATGTAGCAACACAGATGAGTCAAATTCTAAGGTCACTCTCAGTAGGTCTGTAGTCAAACTGTCAGCAGGCATGCCCCTGCCTCTGCGCTGGCTCGTCAGGAACACCCTTTCCCTGTCGGTTTTGAGTTTCTAGGGGCCGTCCGTACCGTCTTGGCTTACACTCTCTTCCTCCACTTCCAAAGACATCAGCGCATCACCTCTTTCTCTCGTAAGTGTTTCCATCTGTCTCGGACTTTCCTCCTCATCGTTCTTGCCGTCACAGAGCTCACCTCGGTGATGTCAAGGTGATCTCTTAGCTCGAGATCCATAGTCACCGCTGTGAAGTCCTCTTTACCATGCACGGGGACACTCGCAGGTGCAGGTGCCGCCGTGCAGTGTGGGGGTGTTTTGCCTGTTCATGCCTGTGCACCACATGTGCTGTGCTCACGGAGGCCAGAGGGTGGCCCTGAATGTCCCCTGGAACTGGAGTTACAGCTAGTTGGCAGCTGCCATGTGGGTCCTGGGAGCTGAGTCTTGGTCCTCGGGAAGAACAGCCAGTGCTCCTAAGTGCTGGCCCATCTCTCCAGCCTCTGTCCATTCAGTTTCTAAACCCAGACTCAGGGAGCAGAATATTGAAACTCCCACGCTGTGGCTGGGCAGTGAGTGACTGTGTCCAGCTGTTCGACAGCAAATTCCGCTGAGTAGCTGTATGCTTAGACACCCCAAATGGAAGTGCTCAGTGTTTTCACATAAAGTGTATTTGGCTCCGAGTCACCGGGCCCTGAGAAGCCACAGCCATTACCTTCTTCAGTCTTCAGTTCCTGGCGATTGCCACAGCCACCAAGCTGCTGGGACACGCAAGATTCTCCAAGACACACCGCTTTCTTTTTTTTGGGGGGGGGGGCTCTGAGTCTTTACATAAATAAGAAGGCTTAACATGGTCATCTTCATCTGGCTCTGAGATGTGTTTGTATTTGGATTTGAGTGTGGGTATGCTTTGTGTTCTGGGGACTCTCTTCAAACAGCAGTGAAACCTTGAAACAGGCACTCCAAGAATACTGTGTATCTAAATGGCCTCCCTCCCTCTCTCCTCCCTCCCTCCCTCCCCTTTCTCCTCCCTTCCTTCAAATTTCCCTCTTTTCCTCTTTCCTTCCTCCCTCCCTTCCTCCCTCCCTCCTTTTCCTTCCTTTCCTTTCTTTTTCTTTTGTCTTTTGAGACAGAAGTCTTATTATACCCAGTCTGTCTTCAAACTCAACACCAGCCTTGAGTCTGATCCTTTTGTCTCTACCTTTCCAGTGCTGGGATTACAGGCACGAACCACCACCAAGCCGGGCTAGGCTATTAACTCTTGCAGGCTAAGCATTTTATGGCTTTTATTTTCTTTGATAGAATATTCTGTCTTTTTCTCACCTAAGATTTTGGTTTAAAGGGGATATATTCTGTGTGGAGGATTTGTGTGAAGTCATTTCTGGGCAAGTTTGAATTAAGCTGGGGACAATAAGAATTTGTAAGATACAGCAGAAACAGGGAGGAGAGCCTGGGTCCTGGCCTGGTGGTGCTGGATCTGAAGGGGAAGATCTGCTCTGTTGGTGCGCCCGGTCTCAACAATGAGGTTCTGGTCTGGTCGTGTGCTGGGTATGAACAGTGAGGTTCTATAGTCGAACCCGTCCCCGTCCGTGTCTGACTTGCTGACACGCTGCATGGCCAGTTTCCCGTGTTGGGGAGATGGCGCCTCTTCAAATAACCTTTTAACACCCGGGAGGAAAACTTCTAGCAAGGACTTGCTCCAGCCCAGAACTGAAGTTCATAAAACACAGCCTGGGACTTCTCTGGGAAAAACAAAACTTTGTGCTCCTTTGGTCATAAAAACCACGTTGGCACCTCCTTAGCACCTTGTCAGTAAGGACGGCCTGTGTAGTGGACAAGCCTGGGGAGGAGCTGCCCTGTCGGGCAGGTTTGCCTTCGAAAGCTGGGCCACCTCGCAGCACACAGGCGCAATCGTGCGTCCGCCAGCACCACCCTCCTTTCCTGACTGAGTGAACGGTTGTTAGCTCCCCCTCCCCACTCTGTTACTGCCACCATGGTGCCACACACACAAGGGCTCACGAGGCTTGGACACCACTGGCACAACTCCCCAGGGTGCAGAAGGCCATCCCGCCTCTGTCCCTGTATCTTAAGATGAATGCAGCACGCCCAAGTGTGCAGCATGCCTGCTAGCTGGGTATCTCTTCAGGAAAACTTGCAGAAAGTTTTTGATTCCTCGCACAAGAGGGAAAGAACAAAGCTCCCCCCCCCCCCATTTTCTTAAAATCTGACTTGGCAATGCATTTTGTTCTTGTGCGTAAGTGTGGGTGTGCCTCATGTTCTGGGATCTCATTTCAAACCAAACACGCAAACAGCCCAGGAGGATGTGTGCCATGAGGGCTGAGGGCCTCCTACTGTAATTGCCAGGTTGGGGTTTGAGTCTTACAGGCTCAACCCACTTTACTTAACGACAGTGAGTGGTTAGAGCTCTAGGTTCTTGCTCTACAAAATTGAGATGAAAAGGACGTATCCTGTGTGGCCCTTGACCTGTGTGACTCAGGTCCCAACAAGCTCACCTTGATCCCAGGAGCCTGACTGGAGCAGATGCTCCTACCTGTTACCACCTAAGCATGAGCTCCATTCCCTCAGAGGCGCTCCAGAGAGGGAGGCGTGCTGTGCCACACCCTTCTCTCTCTCTCTCTCTCTTTCTCTCTCTCTCTCCTCTCCCCAACCCACCCCAGCTTCTCCACCTCTCTCTAGCTCTCTGCCTGCTGTGACCGTCCCCGCCCCACTCCGCTTATGGTCTCTGAGCTTTTACTGCACCGCGCCTGTGACGGTGGAGACAGATGTGTCCCAGCTGTGCAGTCCCTCCCAGCGCCGGCTTTATAAGCAGATCGATGGTGCAGCCCGCCTGGCCCATCAATCCAGACTGCAGATTTCACAGCCCCGTTCAGGTGCCCCGGAATTCCATTTCACCAGCAACCCCCACACATCTCTTGGCTACACCCACTTCCCACAAGGGGAACTTAAGACCCAGAAAATATGGCTTAGCCAAAAGCCTCGACTCACAGCAGACTCACCAGGAAAGCCTGTCTCATTCATAGACAGTCCGTTCTCGGCTTGCTCGGAAGCCCAGTGCAGCCGTGACAAGGCCGCGGAGACAGGCAGCAGAGCCGCTCCTCCCGCCTCTCATAGAGGCTGTGAAAACTGACCGACATTTACTGCTCCAAACTTATATTTTGTTCTTCACTTATAAGATTTTTTGATTGTTGTATACACTACTGACGTGTAAGAGCTGTCTTACTGTTTTCGGATTTGAAATAAGGACTAGGATGAAAATATGTATCATAAATATATGCGCAGTTCATTCTGGCATACTTTTCAAGCCAAGGAGCATTTGGAGTTTCTCATGCCACTGAAATGATGGGGTGGGGAGTTTGCATGCTGGGCTGGGCTGGTTCTTATGTATGGTACAGGGCACAATCTCTACAAATTTTTGTTATCATCGTCATCATCATCATCATCATCATCATCATCATGGCAGGCACATGCATGTGTCATAGTGCACTGTGGAAGTCAGAGGGCAGTCTGTAGGAGTCAGTTCTCTCCTCCCACTGTGTGGGAGCTAGGGATCAATCTCAGGTAGTCTGGATTAATGGTGGATTCTGTCGAGGTTTGGCCCATTGTATGTATTGTTATGCTGAATTCTGTACTGGAAGGTCTAAGCCTACGAGTGAATTCTCACATTTACTTGCTTCTGTCGTGCAAACCTCGCTCCTTAATTTAGAGCTATTGGTTAATAAAGATGTCAACAGCCTGTAGCTGGGGAGAAGAGAGGTAAGCAGTGCTTGCCCCACCCCCCAGCCCCTGGGCTGGGGTCTGAAGCAGAGACCACAAGGAGGGCAGAGAGGAGGAGACTCCCTGGGGTAGGTTAGTCGTGAGAACATGGCCGGAAGGGATGGCCAGTTGAGGCTCCGGGGCCCAGGTAGAGGATGGCAAGTTGTATCACGGGGTTATTGACAGGGAATTAGAAATAGCACACAGGGTTGATATCTGCCCAGTTCTAGTGCTTTAGGGCTTATTATAAATGCAAAGCTTTTTTATGTCTTTCATTTGGGAATTGAATGATCTATGGTGGGGTAGAAACCCCCTAATTACTGTTTAACAGCACAGGATCCCTCTACCCACAGAGGCATCTTGCTGTCCAAGACAACTTCTGAAGCCTTAAATGTTACAATAATAAATGCATACATTTAAGCAATAGAAAAACAGTTACTTATGTATCTGTCTCCCTCTTACTGAATTTTATAATTTTCAGCTGTTAATGTCATAGGAACATTTTCAGCTAGTTTTGCCTTTGTATATATTTGCACAATTGAATTACTGAGTCAAAGACTATGACAGTAAAGACTGTGCTCTCCAAACCACCTTTATCAAAGACATAAGATATCAAAGACACAGTCTAGCCTGCAATTCGCTTTGCTCCTTTCTTTGTTTTCCCTTCTAAGACAGGATCTCACTTGGAGCCGCCATACCTGGCTGACATTTTTTTTTTTTTTTTTTTTACCTTATCTCCCCATCATGGAATCTGTGTTTTTAATTTTGGAGGTTTTGGTAGTCAAGTGTTCTTTTGTAATGGTTGCTTCTAATTACTAGGGCGACTGAACTTCTGTCTTATGGCCTTTTCTCTTTTATTTTTTCCATTTGTTTGTTTGTTTGTTTCTTTCTTTAATTTATTCATTCACTCACTCACTCATTCATTCATTCATTCATTCACTATACATCCTGATTGCAGCCCCTTCAACTCCTCCCAGACCTGCCCTCACATCTCTGAGAAGGGGTGGTCCCTTCTGGATACTAACCCATCCTGGCACCTTGAATTACTGTAAGACTAGGTCCATCCTCTCCCAGTGAAGCCAGACAAGACGGCTAGTCAAGGAGGCAGGATCCACAAGCGGGCAAGATTCAGGGACAGCCTCTGCTTCAGTTGCTGAGGGGCCCACATGAAAGCCAAGCTGTACATCTGCTACATACTTGGGAGTTGGGTGCTAGGTCTAGCCCTTGCACGCTCTTTGGTTGAGGGTTCAATCTCTGGCCTCCAAGGGCCCAGGTTAGTTGACTTTCTTGGTCTTCTTGTGGAGTTCCTGTGCCTTCTCAGACTCTTTGGCTGTGCATCCCTGCATATGTCTCAGTTAGCTGCTGGGTGGAGCCTCTCATAGGACAGCCATGCTAGGCTCCTGTCTGCAAGCATAACAGAGTATCATTATTAGTGTCAGGGACTGGTGCTTGCCCGAGGGATGGGTCTCAAGTTGGGCCTGTCATTGGTTGGCCATTCCCTCTGTCTCTGCTCCTGTAGTTTTTGTAGGCAGGACACATGTTGGGTGGAAGGCTTTTGCGGCTGGGTTGGTGTCCTTATCCCTCCACTGGGAGTCCTGCCTGGTCTTTTCTGTTGGGCATTTCCTAATGTGTGAGCACTTGTATGTAGACCTACGAGGCAGGGTCTTGTTTACACGGGGAAAGGGGTCACTGACGTGCAAATGCAGCCCCTTGCCACTCACTGAAAACCAGCCATGCATGTGGACCTTTTGTCTTCCTGCAGCGCTGCCAAGCTCCTGGACAAGAGCCCCTTCTCCGTCAATACCCAGAACCCTCTGCTCACTTCGCCAGCCAGCGTCCAGCTGGCCCAGATACAGGCCCAGCTCACCCTCCACCGGCTGAAGATGGCACAGACGGCAGTCACCAACAACACTGCAGCCGCCACGGTCCTCAATCAAGTCCTCTCCAAAGTGGCCATGTCCCAGCCTCTCTTCAACCAGCTTCGGCACCCGGCTGTGCTCGGCACCACGCACGGCCCCTCCGGGGTCTCCCAGCACGCCGCCTCCGTTCCCAGTGCTCGCTTTCCCTCAACCGCGATCGCTTTTCCGCCCCCAAGCCAGACAGGAGGCCCGGGGCCTTCTGTGAGCCTTCCCAGCCAGCCCCCCAATGCTATGGTAGTACACACCTTCAGTGGGGTGGTGCCTCAGACCCCTGCCCAGCCAGCTGTCATCCTCAGCATTGGGAAGGCTGGGCCTACACCGACTACTACAGGCTTCTATGAGTATGGCAAAGCCAACCCCGGCCAGCCGTATGGCTCTGAAACGGAGGGCCAGCCAGGTTTCTTGCCAGCCTCGGCCTCGGCCACAGCGTCAGGCAGTGTGACCTATGAAGGGCACTACAGCCACACGGGGCAGGATGGCCAACCTGCCTTTTCTAAAGACTTCTATGGACCCAATGCCCAAGGGTCACATGTAGCAGGTGGATTTCCAGCTGATCAGGCTGGGAGCATGAAAGGAGATGTCGGTGGGCTGTTGCAAGGTACCAACAGCCAGTGGGAGAGGCCCCCTGGATTCTCTGGCCAAAACAAGCCTGACATTACAGCAGGACCCAATTTGTGGGCTCCGCCTGCCAGCCAGCCTTATGAGCTATATGACCCTGAGGAGCCTACCTCAGACAGGGCCCCTCCTGCCTTTGGACCTCGGCTTAACAACAGCAAGCAGGGATTCGGCTGTTCCTGCCGGAGGACAAAGGAGGGGCAGGCCATGCTGTCCGCGAGGCCCCTGCAGGGTCATCAACTGAATGACTTCCGGGGCTTGGCTCCACTCCACCTTCCACATATCTGTAGCATCTGTGACAAGAAGGTGTTTGACTTGAAGGTGAGTTACCCAAGGAGGGCTGGGAGCCCAGTACAGGCTCTAGCGGCTTCTAACAGGGTCCATTTGAGGACTGAACACATCAATGCCCTTTTTGAAAATTGTAGGCTGTAGACCCAAAGGAGTTTGAGAATTACATCTGGTTCTTTCTCTGCTCTAAGGTAGACAATATCTTCCCCTACATAGATGAAAAAGCAGTGGTTTCCTCTTTCCTTTTGAGGATCTTTTTCTCCTTTGGACTTTCTAGAAGCTTCAGTTCCTTCAAATATATGTTGTAATAAGTTTGAAGAAGGGGAAAGGGGAATTTTGGGTCAAGGGCAAAAGATCAATTCTTAGGCCAGACCTAGACAAACCATTAGAGGACTCAGAATGCCAAGTGGAGGGGCCTCCCAAGCCTTCCGTTGGTAAAGTGCTCTGCGTTGCTGTGAACAGAACCTGCCTGGAAGAATGCTTGTTCCGAGGTTTACAGATAAAACAGCGAAATGCTGCAAAGCCATAATAGACCCCAGGTAACCGCCGGCAGACATTACACTTTCCACGTGCTACCTGTGACCGTGTGCGGTAGATCCTGAGCTTGGTTTCTGTCATTGCTTTATTGTGTTTTGGGAATGGCTCTCATTTAGTTCTGGCTGACCTTGGACTCATAGCTGAGGCTAGCCTGTGTCTTCCTGGGCGCTGGGGTTGTAGACATGTGCCACCATGC
This sequence comes from Apodemus agrarius, assembly GCA_964023405.1. Classification (NCBI taxonomy): domain Eukaryota; kingdom Metazoa; phylum Chordata; class Mammalia; order Rodentia; family Muridae; genus Apodemus; species Apodemus agrarius. Next base: position 193,079,900 of record OZ030005.1, read on the forward strand.
CCCAATAAAGCAGATACTGTCATTTCCTTCTTTTTACAGAGAAGTCGTCCCAGACCACCTAGGCAGAGAGTAACGGAGAGGAGGTTTAGTCATAGGTGTGGCCTCCCTGAGCCTGCTGTCACGCCAGCCCTCTCCCATCCTGTCCCAGAGCACACTACAGTTCCTTCTTAGTGAGAGTCACAGCCCGGGCATCTTTCACGCTTCCCAGGTCAAGTCTCCCGGATATGTCTTTGTGACTTGAGTGAGACCTTCCCACACAGTGTTGCGCTGATGCTGGAGGTCTCGGTCTCAGGCTTTTCTGAGGCTTCGAACTCACTACGCCACAGACCAGAGAGAAGCAGGGAGAGGCAGGGCACGGGGTCAGAGTGGGCCAGCGGTCTATGGACAGGAGACCAGGGAAATGGACTTCAAGTCTGGGTAGCCATTCAAGATGGATGCAGGGTACGCAAGTAAGGAGTTGACAGGAGCGCGGCATTTGGGAGCGGGCCTGGGAAAGGAGGCGGGTCCTGACGGTCCAGCCTCGGGCGCCCTGAGCTCCCTGCCTGGCTGGTGGTAATGGCCTCTCTCCGTGCTCTGCCTCCCCGTGGACTCAGCTCAACTCTGGCCCTTTCTCTGGTCTTCTAGGACTGGGAGCTACATGTGAAGGGGAAACTGCATGCCCAGAACTGTCTGCTCTTCTCCGAAAGGTAAGTGCCGTCTGGATAGTTCCGTGTGTGCACAGAGACGCGCTGGGCACAGGAAAACGGCAGACGGCCGAGCAGGGGAAGAAATCCCTGCCACCCACAAGCTTCCACCTCACTGGGAGGATCCTGGTGCAATCAGAAGGCCACACGTGGGGGAGGGGTACATGTGTGTACAGGGCTCTGGGGCACATTACACTGCAAAGGGGACATCTGGGCAATACCTTACTGAGGTGACCTCAGGAGAGGCGGCTGTAGGGGCCAAGCACGTTCCTGCCAGGGTACAGGGCAGGATCAACTCTGACTAGGAGAGAGAGAGAGAGAGAGAGAGAGAGAGAGAGAGAGAGAGAGAGAAAGAGAAAGAGAAAGAGAAAGGAGGAGGAGAAGGAGAGGAGGAGGAGGAGAAGAGAAAAGAGAGGAGAGGAGAGGAGAAGAGAGGAGAGGAGAGGAGAGAAGAGAGAAATTCGGGTCCCCAGGTCTGATCCCTGGGCTGTTGTGAAGACTTGTTGTCGTTGTTGTTGTTGTTATTGTGGTGGTGGTGATGGTGGTGGTGGTGGTGGTGGTGGTGGTGGTGGTGGTGGTGGGTATTACTGGAGCTGGTGGGGGTTTAAACGAAGCAGTGATGCCCAGGACCTCAGAACAAGACGCTGGTTGCCATACGGAGACTAGATTCTGGGGAAAGGCGTCCGTTAGAGGTCAGTGGGGAACAGCCTGTCTGGCCCAAGGATGCAGAACAGAAAAGTACATAGATAGGTTATTGTTCACAACAGCTTAAAAGTGAAAGCGGCTGGGAGGCCGATTACCAGAGGGCGGAGAAACTAAATGTGGCTCTCCACACAATGCAATGTTCGTGGTCTTAGAAAGGAAGGAAATTCTGACACATTTTGAGCTATAAAATTCCACTCCCATGAGGTGATTTGGAGTCCAAACAGGCTGGGGCTGCTGAGGGACAGAGAGTGGGTGTTTCATGGGCACGATTTCAGTTTCATAAGTGCAACTCTGTGGCTGGCTGGGAGTGATCATTGTATGTGAACACAGCCGTGTTACTGGCACAGAGCTGTGCCCTGAAACATGGTTAACAGGCATTTCATGCTGTGGGACCTCACCACAATGAAAAGAACTCTTAGAAAGGCCTCTTAAAGTTCCCAGCTGAGCTGCACTGAGCACCCTTACCACTGTGCGGGTCTCACTGACACACCCAGCACTCCCCGCTCTTAGCCCTTGGGGGTCAGTCCGGTCTGCTTGTGGGTTTGCCTTTCAATAGACATTGTATGGAAATGGAATCCTATACTATATGGCCTTTCATGTCTGTATTTTTAAACTTATCATATTTAGGAGACTCACCTACATCACAGCACAGAAACAGTACGTTCACTTTCTTATAGATCTAAGTGTGCACACAGCACACCGCTCATCCACTGATGGGCATGTGAGTCATTTCTGTCACGGTGACCAAGGCTGCTCTGAGCAGAAACACATGGTACTTTTTTGTTGTTGTTTTGAGGATATGTTCTTCAGCTTTTGGGCTGAAGGACATATAGGGAGTCTTTGGAGGTCATATAGTCTTTTTATTTGATTTCTTGAGGAAACTAAATCCCTCCTTTCCTTCTCCCTCTCTTCTAGTGCTGGCCTCCGGAGTGTGCGTGCTTCAGGAGAGGGGACACTGTCTGTCTCTGTAAACAGCACAGCTGTTTATAACCCCACTGGAAATGAGGGTGAGTGGGGGAGGCCCTCAGAGGGTGGGGCAGAATGCTGTCCTCGGGTGTATGTTCGGCCTCTGAGACCAGTTCTTCCCGATAGAGCTTCTGCGCATGTGCACACAGGCAGATCCCAACACCAATAAAGTTCTCTGGGGGTATTTTAGACCCTCCCTGTGCCAGTTACAGTGAGCACAGAGGTACAGTCGTGCAAACACTAATAAGTATAGCAAGAGAAAATACATAGTGTTGTCATCCTACGTGTCTGAATTCTGTGTGTGCGTGCATGTATCCATGTGAATGTGCACACGTGCATCCGTGTGTGTGTGTGTGTGTGTGTGTGTGTGCGTGCGTGCGTGTACGTGTGTGTCCATGTTGAGCTAGGGCCTCTCGTTGGTCTCCAGCTCATGGATTGAGCTAGGGCAGCTGACGAGTGAGCCTCAGAGATACTCGCGTCTCTGTCTCCCCAACACTGGAATTACAAGCGAGCACTCCACACCTGCTAGTTCCTGTGAGTTCTAGGGATTGAACTCGGGTCCTCAGGCCTGCAGGGCTGGTCAGTATCGACCAGTCAGCCAGGCTGCCTCCCCAGTGATGACGTTTGAAGGTCAGGTTCATGACTAGGTCGTGTTTTAACCTGTTGTTGTTCGCCATTCAGATTATACCTCAAGCCTTGGGACGTCATACGCAGCCATTCCAACAAGGGCCTTTGCTCAGCCAAACCCCACATTTCCTTCCGTTTCCTCTGGGACAAGCGTGAGTATGAAAGCTTTTCCCTCCGTTTTCCTCACTGTCCCCAAAGTGTTCACATCATCTACACCTCTGCAGAGAGAAGGATGCCACAAAGGTTGGGGCGGAGGGGGGTCTTCGGGACATTCAAACAGTATCCATCCTACTAGTGCTGGAACACTGAGAGTGAGGCTCTGCTCCTTCACTGTGGTGTCGGTGTCGGTTGGGACAAGTCTCACTGTGTGGCCCGCTTGGCCGGGAACTTACTCTGTAATCTAAGCTGGCCTCAAGCTCAGGTCGATTCTGCCTGAGCCTCCTGAATGCCAGAATTATATATACCATGAGCTAGTGTCGCTTTCGGCCGTAAGTTCCTAAAATCAAAGCTGCTTACTGGCTGGCATCCCACAGTGGTTGAGGGGAGAGCCACATGCTTTTCTGTTTTAAAAGTTCTTAATTAAGAATTGTAGCCGGGCGTGGTGGCGCACGCCTGTAATCCCAGCACTTGGGAGGCAGAGGCAGGTGGATTTCTAAGTTCGAGGCCAGCCTGGTCTACAGAGTGAGTTCCAGGACAGCCAGGACTACACAGAGAAACCCTGTCTCGAAAAACCAAAAAAAAAAAAAAAAAAAAAAAAAAAAAAAAAAAAGAATTGTATTGCTTTGTTGGTGGTACATGCCTTTAATCATTTTAGCATGTGGGAAAGCAGGCCTGTCCCTATGAGTGCAAGGCTAGCCTGATCTACACGGTGAGCTCCAAGCCAACCAAAGCTACATAGTGAAACCCTTCTTAGCATGTGTCTGTGTCAGTGGAAGACATGTACGTGAAGAACGCCCACAGAGGCCAGCAGACGGCCTCAGGCGAGCAGACTGACCTCCGAGCTGGGAAGGGCCGGAAGTGCTCTTAGCCACTGGGCCATCTCTCTAGCCCTTTAAAGAATTTTTTTTTTTTTTTGAGACAGGGTTTCTCTGTGTAGCCCTGGCTGTCCTGGAACTCACCCTGTAGACCAGGCTGGCCTCAAACTCAGAAATCCGCCTGCCTCTGCCTCCCAGAGTGCTGAAGAATTTTTAATATTTTATTGCTATGGGGCCCTTTGGCTGAGAGCATGACTCTAAAACCAGAACCAAAGAATGAAAGTGCCCAGTGCTGCGCGGTTCCTTGACTGGGTTAGTTAACTGCGTGTGGAGGGGGAGGGGCGGGGTGGAGCCGGGGGCGGGGTTACGTGTGTATCCAGAGGGCAGCTTTCAGGAGTCAGCACTCACCTTCCTCTCTGTTTCTGCTGCCATGCACTCCAGGGTAGCTAGCCTGTGAGCCTCACAGTCACCCCCTGTCTCTACCTCTTCTTGATGGCAGAGAGCTGGGGGGCAGATGCCAGGTTCCAAGGACCAGCCTTGGGTTGTCACCACAGTGCTGCGAGCTGAGGCACCTCCCTGGATGTGGCGCCGGGTCTTATTTTCTGTTCTTCATTCGCTTTCGCTGTAATGAGCACTTTAATACTCGGAAGGCCTAAGGACTCAGCTTCCTTTTTCTGGAGTTGGGACATCCTTTCTTTTCCTGTCATTGCCCTCGGGCCTGCCATCCAAACCTCCTGAAAACAAATGCCCCGGGCCACGCTCTCCCGAGGAGCCTGGTGAGCAGGAACCAGTGCTTACCCAGAAGCTCATACTGTGTCAAAGTTCGTTTGGAGGTTTCGACCACTCGCTCTTATCCAGGCTGGGGAGGCTGGCCCGGGTGACAGGTAGTCTGGAGTCAGAGCCTGCACACTGATGTCCCCTTGAGCTTTGGCTATAAGATCAGAGCTGGTGTCATTTGGGCCCCTTTGGGGCAATGACAGCGGTGGGAACGGCAGTTCTGAGTCTGTCGCACGCGTCACTCCTGCCCTCCAGTGTTGACCGCCGGGCCTGTGGCCTTGGAGTCCCGGATGTAAATTCAGGTCTTGGTGCTGGAGCTGACAGCTGAGTGGCCGCAGACAGGCCATCCTGCTTCTCTAGAAGTCCATCCCTCACGGACGGACGCGTGGTCAACGACTTCCCAAATGCCGAGTGTGAGAAGGGGGATTCCAGGTTCCCAGAGGACCTGTGACGCATTTGTACTACACCGTACGCCTTGGGGTCACAGAGGGCCTCCTAGTCCAGCGCCCACGGCAGAGGATGAGGCTATCCCACAGTGTGGGATAGACCACCGAGTGTCTATCACCTCATGGATGGTGTATGTGACAATGCTTGGCACATTTGCACCTAGTTAGGACCCACAGAACTAACAACGGTTATCACTGGGTAATAAGCCCTCCTACGCAGAATGCTGGGCAACCCACTTTGTGCCGGCCGTGACTCTGCCCAGGCTCCTGTGCCAGCGCTCTCCTTCCTCTGGTCTGCTTGTCGTAGCTGCCTCCCTTCCGGTGACCTGAGGTGCCCGTGGAGGCGCTGTACGAGCCAGGCAAACACGAGCCATGTGCCGATGTGCAGGGATGATGGTTCTGACATTCTGTTAATCCAGACAAATCTATGAGCACCACTTCTAAATGGCTCGAGGCGGGAAGCTTACAAAACAGTACACGTTCTGTGTAGACAGCCGGCAGGAGGTGGCGATCCCAGAAGCTACAAACCACAGCTAACATTTCTGTGGTGTTTAATCTGCTCTTAGCCTTTCTGCAACATATTAGCTCATTTAGTCCCCCAGACAGCCCCATACTCAGGTACTACTACTACCCTCATTGTATAGTTGACAAACTGGGGCCAAGAGACACTTGGTACCTCTCCTGAGGTAACAGTGCTGGGAAATGGAGGTGGTTTGAGGCTCAGGCAACCTGGATCTGGGAACCCCACACCTCACCATGGAGCCACAGGGCTCTGCCTCCAGGTTCCCAGCGGACTCCTCCTTATAGCGATTCTGTTCCTTAGTAAATTTCTCTTCCTCCTCCCTATATGTCACCCCTAAGCTCCTCATGAGGAGGAGAAGGCAGATGGGGAAGAAGAACAGGAAGAGAGGAGGAGGAAGAGGAAGAGCTGAGACAACCTTAGGTGTGACAGGGACCTACCTAGCCATGGGCAGCCATGGGACAAGGCTAAGCTTCCAGTCCTGTGGGACACAGCTTCCTCTGCACTGCAGGGCATCTCCCGAGATGGACACAGGCGTTGGGGCTGCTGTAGACCCCACGGGAGGGGAGAAGCTTCATCTGACTGGCCTTATCACTGTGTGCTTTATGATGTCATGCTGGTCACCTGAACCTCCTCGGGGATATGTGGGGGTTCAGGGACTCCCACCAGTTTCTACATTACCAGTATGCTATCATTCAGTGGAGTTCTTCTGTCTAGTGCTGGTGACCAGTTGGCCCGTTCTGGCCAGTGGAATCAAAGGTAGGCAAGTTTCTCTCTTTGGGAACTCTGAAATGTAAAATGCTACATTAGAAGACAAGCTGAGCTTGCTGAGGGGATGAGCCTGTTGAGGAGCTGAGCCTGCTGAGGAGATGTCTGCTGAGGAGATGAGTCTGCTGAGGAGCTGAGCCTGCTGAGGAGATGAGTCTGCTGAGGAGATGAGTCTGCTGAGGAGATGAGTCTGCTGAGGGGATGAGCCTGCTGAGGAGATGAGTCTGCTGAGGGGATGAGCCTGCTGAAGAGATGAGTCTGCTGAGGGGATGAGCCTGCTGAGGAGATGAGTCTGCTGAGGAGATGAGCCTGCTGAGGAGATGAGTCTGCTGAGGGGATGAGCCTGCTGAGGAGATGAGTCTGCTGAGGAGATGAGTCTGCTGAGGGGATGAGCCTGCTGAGGAGATGAGTCTGCTGAGGGGATGAGCCTGCTGAGGAGATGAGTCTGCTGAGGAGCTGAGCCTGCTGAGGAGATGAGTCTACTGAGGGGATGAGCCTGCTGAGGAGCTGAGCCTGCTGAGGGGATGAGCTGCCATTGAAAACTATTTCACAGGCTCTGTGAAGGCTCAAGGCAGCCCCTCAAAGCAATCAAGGACTTCTGCCCCCTGCTTACAGAGACCTCCGAAGACAATGGGCTGTGATGCATTTCTCTTTGTGGTCGTGCCTTGGGCTTATACCGGGCTCTTTTTCTGAGTCCATTTACGCAAGTCTTTCCAGCAACACACTCTGTTGAGCAAGACCAGACGCAACCAAGACTCTGTCCCAGTGGGAACACTACTGTTTGCGGACCAACAACAACAAAAACCCATTGCTACTCTGAAAGCTCCCTTTCTAAGCAGGAGGACAAAGTGACACAGGCTGGAGGAGGGAGAGTGCAAAACATACCCAAAGTGCCACACAATCTAAAACTGCCACAGAAGTCGTCTGCAGCAGCAGCCGCGATCCGGCAGCAGCTGGGCTGAATCTAAACTCGCCTCGTCTCTGCTTGAGTCGGAGTCTCTTCCCCACGTTTATTTTGACAGAAATGGGACCTTGGAGAGACAGTTGCATGCCATGTTTGTTAGTGGCCTATGATTTGTGTGTCGCCAGCCCTGTCACTCTATTCAGGGTCCCCAGGGATGGGTGTTGCTTTTCACTTAGGCTGAGCTATTTGACAGAGCCATGGCTTCTCCTTGGCTGTCTGAGTCATAAACAGAGTCATCGGGTTTCTACAAGGGCCGTCCAGACTCCTCAGGCTGTAAATAGGCTTCTCACACCCGCTAAAGACATATTTTGTCTGGGTGTAGCTGTAAGGCTGCGGGGTTCACAGCCATAGACATCATTTCAGTTTTGCTTTCTTACCCATACCCTGCATTCCAGCACCCATAAATCAGGAAACCGAGGCTGAGGAAGCAGCATGTTTGTAGAAGGCCACAGGCTAGGTTGTCTCTCAGATTGTGGGCCTTTCTTTCTTTCTTTCTTTCTTTCTTTCTTTCTTTCTTTCTTTCTCTTTCTCTTTCTTCTTTTGGTTTTCCGAGACAGGGTTTCTCTGTGTAGTCCTGGCTGTCCTGGAACTCACTCTGTAGACCAGGCTGGCCTCAAACTCAGAAATCCGCCTGCCTCTGCCTCCCAGAGGTGTGTGCCACCACACCCGGCTTGCTGATATTTCTAGAACATTTATCTGTCCTGTCAGGCTTTCTGAATCCACGGCTCAGAGCATGACTATCTCCTGACATCTCTGTGCACAAGGATCTGTGTGGCCCACACTAACTGTCCCCTTCCTGTTTCTCTCCTAGCTCTGTCACTGCTCCTGTCCCCTCAGCCCAGGCCACCAGCCTGCATTTCCAAAGACTGATAGAAAAAAGACAGGAGAACCGAGCGGGCTTTATTTTCTGAATCTTAAAGTTTTCTTTTAATAAATCTTTATTATTTTTATTTTATTATTTATATTATTATTATTATTTTCTTGTTACAAAAGTAATACACCATGATGCAGAAAGGATTCTAACACACACACACACACACACACACACACACACACATACATATATATATATTATGTATATGTGATATATACATAATATATATACACATATATTATATATAAAATCCTACTTTGTAGAGAAACTGAAAGCAAGCTAAATTTGCTTCAACTTATATCTATATCTGCAGAATGTTCAACAAGAAAGGTACTTTAAAAGTCAGATCATAGCAGGGCGTGGTGGCGCACGCCTGTAATCCCAGCACTTGAGAGGCAGAGGCAGGTGAATTTCTGAGTTCGAGGCCAGCCTGGTCTACAGAGCGAGTTCCAGGACAGCCAGGACTACACAGAGAAACCCTGTCTCGAAAAACCAAAAACCCAAAACCAAAAACCAAAAACAAAAAACAAAAAACAAAAAAACCCAAAAGTCAGATCATGGTACACATTATATTTTACCATCTTTATTTTCATTTTTTGTTTTTTTGTTTTTTGTTTTTCTTGAGACAGGGTTTCTCTGTATAGACCTGGCTGTCCTGGAACTCGCTCTGTAGACCAGGCTGGCCTCAAACTCAGAAATCCGCCTGCCTCTGCCTCCCAAGTGCTGAGATTAAAGGCGTGTGCTACCACTGCCCGGCTATTTTCATTTAAAAAAAAACCAAAAAACTAAATTTAACTTATTTTACTTTTTCAGGTGTAGGCATTTTTCCTGCATGTATGATTGTGTACCACATGCATACCTAGTGACCACAAGGCCAGGGGAAGTTGGATCTCCTGTAACAGCAGACAGTTGTGAGCTGCCATGTGGATGCTGGGAACTGAAGCAGGTTTTCTGCACAAATAACCAATGCTCTTCACCACTGAGCAATTTCTACCGCCCTGTCTTATTTTCTTTCTGAGATAGGGTCTCACTGTGTAGCTTTGGCTGGCCTGGAATTCAATCTATAGAGCAGGCTGGTCTCGAACTCAGAGATCTGCACCCGCCTTTGCCGCCTGAGTGCTGGGATTAAAAGCTTATACCACACTCAGCCAGGCCTCCAGTTTTGACATTCTATGATTCTCAAGTTTATGGTGATAAAGTAGCTCAGAACAGAAACAACTTAACAGCCACACACAAATGCTTGGCACAGGTAGATGTTACTCTTAAGTTAAACCTAGTATGCTCGATAAACTGAGAAAATCAATAAAAACACCATCTTTGTCCACTCTACGTTAATTCAAGATACACAGTTCTGGAGTCCACACTTGGTTCTATCTGCATGTTTTGTTCAGAATCACCATTGTGAAGAATAAACATTTGACCTTTCTCTCTCATGTGCCCTTAAAACACACACACACACACACACACACACACACACACCCCTAGCAGATTCCCAGACACACTGCTGCATGAGGACACCCAAAGGCATCCATTTGGAGCCCCCAAATTGTTTACTGAAGGTGGAATCTACAATCTGTAGCCACAGGAAACACTTTTAGAGACTCCTCTTACCTATAGGTCTGATACCCTGAGCCATGTCCTTAGGATAATTCTGAGGTATTTGAACAGAACAACTTTGAGTTCACAAACAGAGCCTGTTTCTACCTGCACCAAAGGGCACTGAAAGGTCTCAGAACCTTCAGCGACAAGTCTGTCTGCTCTTTTCACGTTTCCACCCAGCTATAAGAGACTTGTGGGTAAGCTGAGAAGTCTGGGACCCAACCTAAAAGCCATTAGACACAGCGTCAGGCAACTGAATAACCCCAGCATGTTAGCCTGAGCCGCTCGTCCCTCATGGGGCATCTGAGGTTAGTACCTCCCCTAGCTGGGAAAGGCTGATTGTCCTTTGAGCGTGGTAATTAGGGCTTCAGTTACAGCCCTGACACCTTAGCTCTTTTAGGGATCTGACCTTGGGCTGGAAAGTCTCAAGTGCACCTGTCACATGTGTGTCTCCTGGGAGCTCAGCGGCAGAGCCTAGAGGTGGGTGTGAACTGAGCCCATCAGCACCTCACAGACAAAACCCAGGCTAGTGAGAGACAAGCATTTCCCTAAGGTCCATCTGTTTCTACTTCAGAACTCCTCTTTCCATTTTTCGATACTTTTTAATATAACAAAAAGAGATATGGGGGACTCTTGTATGACACGTGCCTGGACTTAACTATATCTTTCTCTCTTGCCATTTATTTCATCCTTCTTTTCGGTGTCTCAAGGTCTGTCTGTCTGCCTGTCTCTGTCTGTCGGGTAGCCATTTTCTTCCCTGAATTGTCATTTAAGAATAGTTTGAAGACACCGTTCATTTCGATTTCCTAAGAATATGTATATTCTCTCCTATCATTGCAGCAATATTTAAGATCATCCTTCCACAGCATGAGGTAGCGAGGAGACAAACATTTATTTAGGTCAGGCATTATACCAAAGCAATTAATGTGCGGCATGTCATTTCATCTTCTCAATAAGTCTATGGAATCAATTTTATTCTCCTGGATTCATAGACAAGCAAACTCAGACCTAGAAAAATTCACTAAGTGGCTCACAGCGAGTTGCAGGGGTGTAAATATAGATTCTCTCACTATCTTGCTCCTGGTGCCTGGTTTCAATCAAGCATGTTCTAGACATAAAAAATATCGTCCTGAGAGACCCCAGATATGCGTGTCTTCAGTGCATCTCAATGTATCAGCTCAGCCTTTTCTGACACCACTTCTGTCACTCTTAGAGCACAGCTCTATCTGCGACACTGTGAGGGTGACAGCAGCAGCAGCATCCTGCTGAAAGGTGCCGGGGTTGTGAAGAGGATTACAGGGAGCGAGGGACACGTGATTCACTCACCGGTACACTGGCCACACGGGGCAGGAGAGCCCAGGTTTCCCTCCCTTCGGTGGACTTTGAACGGTTCCTGCTACCCATAATGCAGTGGTCCCTCCCCCCATCCTTGGTTTGATTCTGCGCACTTCCTGCTACCCATAATGCAGTGGTCCCCCTTACCCTCAGTTTGACTCTGCGCACTTCCTGCTACCCATAATGCAGTGGTCCCCCTTATCTTTGGTTTGACTTTACGCGGTTCCTGCAACCCCCAACCCCCACCCACCAGACCTCCCCAGTCCCTCGGACCCCAAGGTTCATCTGAGGCCAGACTCGCCAATCCTCTGCCGCATATGTGTCGGGGGCCTCATATCAGCTGCTGTATGCTGCCGAGTCAGTGTCTGAGAGATCTCAGGGGTCAGGTTAGCTGAGTCTGCTGGTCTTCCTATGGGGTCACCAGCTTCGGTCCATTGGTTGGGTGTACATATCTGCATCTGCCTGAATTACCTTTTAAGGTTTCCTTATTCTTTAAGTATTTTCGTTGTTACACACGTTTTTTTCTTCTTATCTCTGGAGCAAGTGAGTTTTCTTTCTTTGAAGCAACCCGCGTCATCTTGCTTTTGGGTAGCTCCTCTTGCTCCCTCCATTTTACTCTGCTATAGTTTCTTCTTTTCCGTGCATGCTCTCCTTCTCTCCTATGTTGTTTTAGGTCGGCAGATAGTTACAGTATCTTCTGTGCCAGATACCAGTGGTCGCTGGGAGAACGCAGAAGAGCCACAGGCAGTCTCGTTCTTGGTGACCAGGTGGCCTTGTCAAGAAAGAGTGGAAAGGCTTTAAATATCCAGGAAAGAGGATTTTTTCTATATTCTTTGTTTACATTCCAAATGATTTTCCCTTTCCCGGTTCCCCCCTCCCCATGAGTCCCATAAGCCCTCTTCCCTCCGTCCATTCTCCAATCAACCCCCTCCTATTTCTCTGTCTTGGTAATCCCCTACAATGCTGCATCAAGCCTTTCCAGGACCAGGGCTCTCTCCCTTCTTCTTGGGAATGATTTGATATACTAACTGTGTCTTGGGTATTCAGAGCTTTTGGGCTAATATCCACTTATCAGTGACTGCATTCCATGTGTGTTCTTTTGTGATTGGGTTACCTCATTTAGGATGATATTTTCCAGATCCAGCCATTTGCTTAAGAATTTCATGAATTCATTGTTTTTAATTGCTGAGTAGTATTCCATTGTATAAATATACCACATTTTCTGTATCCATTCCTCCATTGAGGGACATCTAGGTTCTTTCCAGCTTCTGGCTATTATAAATAAGGCTGCTATGAACATAGTGGAACATGTGTCCTTATTGCATGCCGGGGGAATCCTCTGGATATATGCCAGGAGTGGTATAACAGGGTCCTCTGGAAGTATCATGCCCAGTTTTCTGAGGAACTGCCAGACTGATTTCCAGAGTGGTTGTACCAACTTGCATTCCCACCAGCATTGGAGGAGTATTCCTCTTTCTCCACATCCTCGCTAATACCTGCTGTCTCCTGAGTTTTTAATCTTAGCCATTTTGACTGCTGTGAGGTGAAATCTCAGGGTTGTTTTGATTTGCCTAATGACTAATGATGCTGAATATTTCTTAAGGTGCTTCTCAGCCATTCAAAGTTCTTCAGGTGAAAATTCTTTGTTTAGCTCTGTACCCCATTTTTTAATAGGGTTATTTGGCTCTCTGGAGTCTAACTTCTTGAGTTCTTTGTATATATTGGATATTAGCCCTCTGTCGGATATAGGGTTAATGAAGATCTTTTCCCAATTTGTTGGTTGCCATTTTGACCGATTGACAGTGTCCTTTGCCTTACAGAAGCTTTGTAATTTTATGAGGTCCCATTTGTCAATTCTTGATCTTGATAAATCAGTGGAATAAGATTGAAGACCCAGAAATGAACCCACACACCTATGGTCACTTGATCTTTGACAAAGGAGCTGAAAACATCCAGTGGGAAAAAAGATAGCCTTTTCAACAAATGGTGCTGGCTCAACTGGAGGTCAGCATGCAGAAGAATTTGAATTGATCCATTCTTATCTCCTTGAACTAAGCTCAACTCCAAGTGGATCAAGGACCTCCACATAAAACCAGACACACTGAAATTAATAGAAAAGAAACTGGGGAAGACCCTGGAGGACATGGGCACAGGGGAAGAGTTGCTGAACAGAACACCCATAGCTTATGCTCTAAGATCAAGAATCGACAGATGAGGATTTTTTTCATTGTGGCCCTAGTGCATTCTTGTTCACAGAGCAGTCGGTCAGATGCAGATAGGCCTAGCAATGGCTACACAATCAGAAAAAACCAGCCCCTTCCTTCTCCTGGACCCCTCTCCGACAGACACTCCTTAAACCACCTGCACGCCCCAGAGCTCTGTCTGCTTTGCTCCTGTAAAATGGTCCCCTCTCTCCCCCATGGCCTCAGTGCCTTCTCCTCCATGGGATTTTTGAATAAAGCACTATGCTAATTGAACTTTTGATTTTCAGAATTTGGTGATAAGGCTTTGATAGGAAAATCCCATCACTCAACATCAAGACAAAAACAGCCACTTCAGAAAGATTGTTTACCCAGTACCCAGTTATTTGAGGCCAGGTCCCTTTAGAAGTACTGTCTAGAAATACTGCATAGATGTTCATTCTTGGTGACCTCCAGACCTCTGGTTCAGCATGTGGAAGCGAGTGTGGTGGCAGAGAGAGAGCGACCTGAGGATGGGTCAGTGGATGGGTTTTGAGTTGTCTGGTCTTCATGTTCCAATTTTTTTGAATTTAAAAGCACTAAAAGACCCTTCCCCAGTGATAACAAGGCCAATTAAAAGAACATGGTAAAACATTATAGAAGTCCATTGGTTGGGTGCAAATATCTGCATCTGACTCTTTCAGCTACTTGTTGGGCATCTTGGAGGGCAGTCATGATAGGCCCCTGTCTGTGAGCACACCATGGCATCAGTACTAGTGTCAGGCCCTGGAGCCTCCCCTTGAGCTGAATTCCCGATTTGGGCCTGTCACTGGACCTCCTTTTCCTCAGGCTCTTCTCCATTTTTGTTCCTGCAGTTCTTTTAGACAGGAACAATTATAGGTCAGAGGTTTTGACTGTGAGATGGCAACCCCATACCTCCACTTGTCTTGTCTTTCTGTTGTCTTCCACTTTCTATAAGTTCCCTCTCCCCACTGTAGGGCATTTCATCTAAGGAACGTCTCTTTGAGTCCTGAGAGTCTTTCTCACCTCCCAGATCTCTGGTACATTCTGGAGGCCCCCTCAAACTTCTGAGGTTGCCTGTTTCCATTCTTTCTGCTGACCCTCAGGGCTTCAGTCCTTTTCCCCCACCCAATACCTGATCATGTTTCCCTCTTCCCCACTCCCCAATCCCCCTTGTACCCTTTTTCCACACAGGATACTCCCTCCCCCATCCCTGTGATTGCTTTCTTCTCCCTCCCAAGTGGGATTGAAGCATCCTCGCTTGGGCCCTTCAGCTTATTAACCTTCTTGAGTTTTATGGATTGCATTCTAGGTATTCTGTACTTTTTTTTTTTTTTTTTGCCTAATATCCACTTATTAGTGAGTACATGTCCTTCTGACTCTGAGTGTCCGTAAGTGTGTGGTTTTATTTATAGGTCTTCAGTTCTATTCCATTGATCAACATGTCTGTCTCTGTACTAATACTATGCAGTTTTTACTGGAGAGATCAGAAATTCAAGGTCCATACCTAAACATAATAAAAGCAATTTACTGCAAACCAATAGCTGTATCAAATTAAATGGAGAGATACTTGAAGCAATCCTGCCAAAATTGGGGATAAGACAAGGATGCCCCCATCCCCATGTCTATTCCGTATAGTACTTGAAGCTCTAGCTAGAACAATAAGACAACAAGAAGAGATCAAGGGGATACAAATTGGCAAATAAGAAGTAAAGGTTTCACTATTTGCAGATGATATGATAGTATTCATAAGTGATCCCAAAATTTGTACGAGAGACCTACAGCTGATAAACAACTTTAGGAAAGTGGATCATTATAAAATTAACTCAAATAAATCAGTATGTCCTTTTGGCTCTGAGTCACCTCACTTGGGATGATATTCTTTAGTTCCATCCATTTGCCTGCAAAACTCAGGATGTCCTTGTTCTTAATAGCTGAGTAATAGTCCATTGCGTAAATGAACCACATTTTCCTTTATACAAATAATATCAAACTGAGAAAGAAATTAGGGAAATACCTCCCTTCACGATAGTCACAAGTAATATAAAATATCTTGTGATAACTCTAACCAAACAAGTGGAAGATCTGTATGACAATAACTTTAAGTTTCTTAAAAAAGAAATTGAGGAAGATCTCAAAAAATGGAGAGATCGCCCATGCTCATGGATTGGCTGAATTAACATAGTAAAAACGGCCATCCAACCAAGGGAATCTACTGATTCAACGCAATCCTCATCAAAATTCCAACACAATTCTTCAAAGACATGGAAAGAGCAATTCTCAAATTCATCTGGAAAGGCAAAAAACAAAGAATAGCAAAACAATTCTTAACAACAAAAGAACGGCTGGGGAGATCACCATCCCTGACATAAAGCTGTAGAGCAATAGCGATATTCTTTACTTTTAAGTTGTTATAATTATTCTAGTTTATAGGTAGGTATTATGAATCCTTATTATGTCCATCTTATGAATTGAGCTTGATCATAGGAATGTATGTGAAGGGAAAACTAGTACACACAGGATTTGGTATGATTTGTGGTTTGGGAATTCACTGAGGGCCTACAGGTAAGGGAAGGACTGCTCAATCATTACTCCAAAGGTCACTCGGGGCTAATTAGTGAACCCAGTCTGGGCATTGCCATGTAGCATACTATTGCTTGATCAAAAGCACTTGCAGTTGCCAGGGTCCTTGGAGATCCAACTTGATTCTGGAAGTACTGTTCAGGGACCTCGCCCCTCCTTCTGGCCACCCCTTTCTTCTCATTAAGATCTTTGATAGGAGCCGGGCGGTGGTGGCACACGCCTTTAATCCCAGCACTTGGGAGACAGGGGCAGGCGGATTTCTGAGTTCGAGGCCAGCCTGGTCTACAGAGTGAGTTCCAGGGCAGCCAGAACTACACAGAGAAACCCTGTCTCAAAAAAACCAAAAAAACAAAAACAAACAAACAAACAAACAAAAACTTTTGATAGAGAATAGGGCCATGTTTATATAAGTTGCTTCAAGTACAGAGCAGTAATACTGATTACTTCACTTTTTTTTTTAATGAGTCAAACATGGGTTGTATCTAAATTGTATTTGATATCTACAAAAGAGAGAGTAAAGAATGTATGCGAGAGTTTTATAAATAAATAATCAGCAAAAGAGTTTAACTTACTTACAAACATTTTGTCTTTCTGTATAGGATTATACACTTGACTGTATAGGATTTATCATGTACTCTGAAAGCAGGTAACCCTGAACAAAATGTGAATATAGCACTTCTCAAGGTTTTATCTCACGTCTCACTTAGAAAATGATAGACTAAGAGACCAGCCATTAGAGGCCTATGGCCTCCAGACTGGGAAAATTCGTATCTTGCCACATCTAAACCCTGTGTATGGTTCACTGGTTGGAAAGTTCAAACTGAGATTATTAACTAGAAGAATATTAGTCCCTCAATCCATTTCTATTTCTGACTAGAATTTGGTGAGGTGTTCAAGGATTGAATCTTAAAAATATGAGAACTTTATATGAATTTATTTCAGTGCTCTGGATGTGAAAGTCTGCACCATGAATAGGTCTTAGGTGACAGGCAGTTGGGGGGGGGGGTTGTTCCTGGAGGAGGAGTGTTCTGTTTATTCTGCTGGGTTCAGAGAAGGCTCTTAAATTGTCCTTTCAGGCCAGTGAACACAATGCCAGGGAAGCTGGTTGTCCCGCCTGCTCACTAGGCATCTGGACAGCCTGGGAGAGGGAGTGCCCGGGGTGACCCTGCATGTCTGGCTCCGGGGCAGGCCAGGCACACGCGGCTCAGGCCATCTGCACCAGTGTCATGTGGGGCAGAAACGTGCAGTGCTGGAGCAGACCAGGCAGAGGTCCCAGGCTTAACCTTCCTGGTAATAAACTCAGGGAACCCGCTGCTTTCCTGTCAGCTGGATCTTTCCTCAGATCGCCGCCGCAGTGGGAGGGAAGACCTGAGCCCTTCATTCGCCCTCACTGCAGAGGGTCTCAGTCCTCACTACCCAGGCTCAGGCTCTCCTAGGTTGTGGAGAGTCCTTGCACTTGGGTGGGGGTGGAGGTTGGGGTGGGGAAGGTCCGTGCCCCTCCGAGCCAAGGAATCAGTCACCTCTGGAGTGTGGAGTGGAGAGGTGGCACCTGAAGCTTCTCTAATTCAAGGTAGAACCATAAAAGGAAATGATAATTGAGTCTAATTGTCCTCAGCCCAGAGGAGACAAATGAGGCCTTTTCAAGGTAGTACTCCTAAGTACCAGCTCTTGTCAGGGGTGAGACCTGAAATGCTCCCTTTCTGTTACCTCAGCAGGAGCCGGACCATAATTAGATGGTGAAATTCACTTTGTGGTAGAAAACAGACGACTGCTGATGTAGTCTGTGGCACTAGACTGTTTTCAGATCTGGGAGACCACACCCTTTTCTCCCAGGTCAGCTGGAGTGTGCTTCCTAATTCCTGAGCTCTTAGAGATTAGGGACGATTGGAGTTTGACCAACGCTCAGCTTCCTCCAGGAGCCTAGGGTCCTGGCCCGCCAGCTTCGGTCCTTACATCTGCCTTAGGTCTGTCTGCTGCGGTTCAGAAACCCCACATTTGACCAGAACAGCCTCTTTTATTTACTGAGTGTATCTGGCTCCTAAGCAGGTTTTTGTTTGAAGAAAAGATCCTGAGGCTGAAAATGTTTGGAGAAAAATCCATTGCCATAAAATGTAGGTCGGTGCCGGGAATATCTGTACCCATGTTTGGTTTCCAAAATCCTTTCTTTCATCTCCTCTTCATTTGCTTGAATCGTTTTTTAAATCGTAAGTCAAACAGCGGTGAGGTGAGGAGTATCTCGGACAGGTTCAGCATGTCTGCCCCCGCTCCTGCCCGGCTCTCCTCCTCTGAGACAGGTTGATACATGCTCTACACTTTTCTGTCCTTGTTGATAATCTTTTAAAAATTTCACTGCAAACAAACCACAGAATTCAAGCCTTTAAAATTGTAGAAGTGAGGCCAGTTAACTCTTATGTTCCCATCAGTAACCTCCAATAATTAACAAAAAAATTCTTATGTTCCTGTCCCTCACTGCTAATAAGTAACAAAAAATTTTCAGTACTTTGTTTTCTCTTATTTCCATATAAATTTGCCTTCCAAAAAATATTATAATATGCATGTTAACTGGTGACCAGTTTTTCACCTGACAATTTGTCTTAAAAATATTCCACACCAACACACTGGCTTTCTACTAATGCCTGTGAATTTTTCCACCATACACTCGAACCATCATTTACCTAGGCATTCCCCCAATTGCTGGGCACGCAGGCTGTTCCCAGAACATTTTGTCACCCCATAAAGTATTTAGTACATATCTTGTCACCTGTATACCTTTAAATTTAGTTATTTATTTATCAGGCAGTCTTCCCAAAGCAGGCTCCCGGGATCAGAACCTTTATACATTTTAGGTTTTATTTACTATTGAGAAAACCATTTCAGAGGGTGTCAACACAGAGCTTCCACTAGCTGTACATGGATGCACACAATTTCTTAGATGTTCCCCAGCCTTGAATATTCCTACCTGCTGGAAATATGAATCCCCCTTGTAGTTAGGGGAGTAAGCTGTCATTGTGTGTGCTCCGGTGAGTGTGTTTCTTTTCTGCATTGGTTTTTATAAATGGCTGTTTCCCATCATCTGGAGGAAGCCGGCCATTCGGAATGTCTGGAGAGGGGTAGAGAGAGATGTCCTTTGAGACTCAGCCCTGCTCTCTGTCCCGGCAGTTTGCACAGAGGAAAGGTGCCGGACGAGTGGTGCACATCTGCAATCTCCCGGAGGGCAGCTGCACGGAGAATGATGTCATTAACCTGGGGCTGCCCTTTGGCAAGGTCACTAACTACATCCTCATGAAGTCAACTAATCAGGTAGGCCTTGCACGGTCACAGCGGGACTCACAGTGAGCTGCCTGGTGCCGAGGGGAGACTGTAGGCATCCTCTTAAATGAAAGGAGGTGAAGCAGGGTCGGCCTCTCTGGCAAACAAGGCATGGGAGGTTTAATGCTGGGACTGTGGTCTTTCCTCCTCGGTTCTACAACTCCTGCTTGTGCTGGGGGAATACAGGCCTTTGTGAATTGCCTGGGAGGGGAGGTGTCATTCTTAGATGGGGCACTCCTTAACATAGAAAAGTTAGTTGGCCTCCAAATAGGAGTTGACAGACTCCCAATCTTTGCGGTGTGATGGATTTCCTGAGCTAAAGCTAAGCTGATTACTTCTGATTGCCTAGGTGTGGAACCAGCTAAGAACTGCCTGGGAAGAGATATTTTAACCTGTTCTTGTTGTCCATACATGAGGTCACTTAACAGGAGACCATAGGGGAATTGATAATGGCCTACTGAGTGTGAGAACACCTGACGAAGGTGTTGGGTGTCTTACCCAATGGATCTCAGCCATATATATACATATACATCATATACATACACATCATATACATACACATCATAGGCATACACATCATATACATATACATCATATACATATACACCATAGACATATACATCATATACACATGCATCATATACATACACATCATATATATATACATCATATATATACATATATACATCATATACATATACATACACATCATATACACATGCATCATATACATACACATCATATATACATCATATATACATATATACATATACATCATATACATACACATCATATACACATACATCATATACATATACATTGTATGCATATACACATACATCATATATACACATCATATACATACACATCATATACACATACATCATATTCATATATATCATATATATGTACATCATATACATACACATATATATCATATTCATACATATCGTATACATATACATCATATACATGTACATCATATACATATATACTGTATACATATACATCATGCACATATACATATATATTATATGCATATATATCATATAATATGCATATACATCATATACCTATACATCATATACACATACAACATACATGTATTCAGACACATATATATCGCATACATATTTATCATATACATATATATCATATACACACATATATGTATTATACATTTTTTAAAATGTTTCTCTCAGTGCACCTGGAGCAGGCAGTTTGCTCCTGGAATCCTCTTGGTCCCTGCCTCTCCACAGCACTGGGGTCACCTTTTCCATGGGTACAGGGATCCAAACTCAGGCCCTCATGTCTGTGCAGCCACCAGTCTGACCCACTGAGCCACCTCTCCAGCCCCCATAGTCTTCATTCCAGTCGCTGTTTTTACTTTATAAAGCTAAACATCAGGAAGATGAGAAGTCCTCTCCTCAATGTAGGTACGAATTCTAGAACTTGAAGCCCCAGTGGATCACGGGTGATCTCCACCCCTCATTCTGGATTTAGATCGGTTGTTCCTTGTGCATTCTTCTCAGGGGTTCTGTGTTGGGTAAACCAAACATACCGAGAAGCTCTAACAGCTTTGGATTTGCACCAACAGCTACCGGGTACATAGACAAGTCCGTTAAAGCAGTCTATTAGAAGGCCCATACATGGACTGAATGGAAAAGCCCTGCATTACCAGAGCAGTTAAACAAAGAGGGAAGGAAGGTTGTCCTGTCGGTATAGTCAGGAGCCTCTTTTCTCCGAGCCACAAGCAGCCTGGACATCCTTTGAGCCTAGGGCTTTATAAGCCTCTGCGCTTTCAAATGTAGTTCTTGTCAGTGAGACAAATGGGAGCTCGAGTAGGGCCCTGGGCTTAGGCTCTGTCTCCTGATGTGACCACCAGACGGTGACCCACAGCCACATGTGCGATTGAGAGCTAATGGACCACTCCTCCATCCCAAAGAGCCTTCCACAGGATGATGTAACTCAGGACGGACATGCGTAATTAAGAATATTGTTTGGTAACCATGGAAACCAGGATAGGAGCCATCCTGTAATGAGCTCTCTTGGTGAAGTTAATAAAAAGTTCTCTTTGAATGCATGGGATCAAAGAGAGTTCTTTCTTGATGATTTTTTTTCTTTTTATTGAGCTGTAAAACAGATCCTCTTAAGCTCACAAAGTCTGCGTGCGTTCATCGCACAGCTCCATTAATGTTTTTAACACGTGTAACCCATATAATTAACAGCCAGGCCAAGATAAGGGACATTTCCAGAATATCAGGTTTTCTAGTCGGCTCCCCACCCCCACTCTATAAGGACTCGAACTCACAACTCCGCTTGTCCGTATTGGTTATGTCACCCGTCCTTAAGCGTTATCTCCGTGGAATCATACCTGACACTGAAGTGGAGTCTCCTCTCTGTCTCACTCTCCACCCCAGGCTTTCTTGGAGATGGCCTACACGGA
This sequence comes from Apodemus agrarius, assembly GCA_964023405.1. Lineage (NCBI taxonomy): Eukaryota > Metazoa > Chordata > Mammalia > Rodentia > Muridae > Apodemus > Apodemus agrarius. The sequence goes on from OZ030005.1 coordinate 193,101,677, forward strand.
AGCTGCCCAGGCTATGGTCCAGTACTACCAAGAAAAGCCTGCGATGATCAACGGCGAGAAGTTACTCATTCGGATGTCTACCAGATACAAGGAGCTGCAGCTGAAGGTACAGCATTCTTTCACTCAGTCATTCAACAGCCCTTCTTGCTTGCCAGTGATGTTTGGGGAAGAAGACGTTAGAAAACAATGAAAAGCTTAGTCACTGCTCTCGCAGGTTATCACTGAGAAGTGGGAATTACAATAGGGCAGGAGAGGCGCTCATTGACAGGCGGGAGGGAGGGTCTGGGAAGAGTTGGGTGAGGGAAGAATATAATCAATATATATACATGAAATTCCCAATAAATCAATTATATGTATAAGTATATACATATATAACTTTGATTGAGGTAAGTATGAGAGGAAAGGAGTGCTGAAGACTGGCTAGGAGCGGGGGATTCTGGAGGGAAAGGTGTCTTCAGACGTCTTGAAGGATGGTTTAGTTTGATGAGGATAATCCTACCCTTGAACGCAACTTCTGTGGGCATTCGGACTACTGATAACATTTTCTTCTATACTATTGCTCTTGGTCCCTTGTTCTCTTTCATTCTCCATGGGTATCTGATATACCTATGGTATATACTCCATAGGTATCTGATATATCTGTGGTATCTATTCCATAAGTATTGATACATCTGTGGTATATACTCAATAAGTATCTGGTATAGCTATGCTATATACTCCATAGGTAACTGATATATCTATGGTATATACTCCATAGGTATCTTATCTTATATACATCCTTCTAAGCAATGCTTGGCTGGCTGGACCACTCTCAGAACTATGATGCATTCAGTTGGTCCCAACATGGTTTTGTTTAGCTTGTTCTACATTCTTCTTTTCCTTTTCTTTTTCTCATCGAGGAGTAGTATAATCTATATAGAATTAATAACTGGCAGTCTTCTACTCATATTGAGTCAGAACTCATACACCCCATAAAAGCACCACAAAAGTTAAGCAATAAAATATGGACAATACACAGAAGCACAGGACCCCACACTCAGCTTGCTCTCCTTGCTCCGAGGATAATCCTTTCTGTGTCTTTATTTTATGTTCATGTTACCCTAGACAGTGGAGTTTAGCGTTGCCCATCTTTAAGCATTATATGGAGGGAATCACACTGTCTTCTCTTTCCTGTTCAACATTTTATCTTCCATGACTCCTCTCTGTAAAATGGTACGTGGCTCTGCCTGTTGTTCATCCTATGGCTTCTGGTTGTGTCCAGTTTGGGGAGACTAAGGCCAGGGCTAATCTACGTCATAAACATGTTATGATGGTAACATGATGGTAGACATGTACACGGGCATCTAACCAGGTGGCGCGTGAGTCACTAGGGTTGGATTTGCTGGATGGGACCCAGGCTCACCCCAGCTCTGGTGAGTGCTTTGTCACAGCGAAACATTCTCCTTAGAGTATCTAAGGATTCGAGTGGGCCATCTTCTTGCTAACCGTAATTTGTCTGACTGTCTAATCTGGCCCTGGAGTGGGTGCACTGTCCTGGTTTATCACGGTCTGGTTGGTTATTTTCCTGATGACATATAAAGTTGAGTACTTTTGTCCCCTTATGGTTACTGCCTCTGGTTTTCTTGGCAGAAAGTTCCTTTCCAAGCCTGTGGTTTTCTTTATATTATTTCTTCTTGCTGATTTGCTGTTCTCGGAACTGGAGCACTCTGTCTGTTTGGGCTTATTGTAGTCCTTGTCACATTGTATTTAAACCTACCCTCTGATTTTACTTAGGCTTTCTACTGCTCCACCTAATATGATATATTTTTCTGACTCATTTCCATCTTTACTTAGGGTCCAATTTGTTCACAACTAACAGCCCTTCATCTGCCTTTAGTCTTGAGGGTTGACGTCAGGAGACAAAGGTTAAATAGTTGCTTGTAGCAAGTCAGCATATGCAGATTTGGATAATACGTCAGCCAGCTACCCCAGTCCCTTCTTGCTCTAGGAGCGACACGCCCCTGCAGTTCCTTCCCAGCAGTTCTGCTTCAGGCCCAGCAGGGATTGTCTTTCTCTGTAATTAAAGCATCAGACAGGAGAAAAGCCCCACCCTGTTCTGTACCTAGCCAGTTCCTGTTTTCCCCCCAGGGGCTGGAATGAAATTTCTGCACTGAGTTTCCCAGTGCAGCTTGGGCCTCCAAATGAAGTGTCATAAGATTCTAATTAGGACGAACTACAGTAGTTCCTTGAAGTACCAAAGCGTAGTAGCACTCTGCTGCGGGAGACAGTTAGGGTGATGGGAGTTACGGTTAAAGATGTCACCTAGCACCAGCCGTCCAGCAGATGGTCACTGTGGGTGGGCAGCTGGTACCACAGACATGGAAGGAGCGAGTGTGTGAGGAGCTTCATGGGGAGGGAGGAGAGATATAAAAACAGAAACAACAAAGGTGACCCTTTGTTGGAAATAGGCTCCGCCCCTCTCTGCTGACTTGCTTAACCTCTGTGAACCTCAGTACTGAGATCAGGTCAGAGTATACTTGAGTTGATTTAAAAAAAAATTTTCCCATGCATTTTCTTTCCAGTCTCACAATCACTATCCTGTGAGGTGTGCAAGGTGCATAATCATAGTAATTACAAGAGTGCGCCATAATGTACACCTTTAATTGAGCCCTGCTACTCTGGGGCAAGTAATGTATTAAGCACTTTCCATATATCAACTTTAATCTTGACGTCAGTCCTGCCAGACAGGTATTATAATGTCAATTTTACAGATGAAGATACTGAGTCTAGTAGAAGCTGCCCGACTTGCCCAAGATCGTAGTTACTAGATGCTCCTTGATGAAAACATGAGCCTGTTGTCTGGGTGTGGTGGTGGTTGCCTTTAACCCCAGCTCTAGAGAGGTAAAGACAGGTAAATTTTTATACATTCAGGACCAGGCTGGCCTTATTTTTGTGAGTTTCCAAGCCAGCCAGAGCTACCCAGCGAGACCCTGTCTCAATAACACCAACCGCGAACAAAATAAACCAACAAACAAAACACAAACGTCGACAACAAACAGCAGACCAGCAAACCCGGAGATTACGTTGGGTTTGCACCAAATATGTTTATCTTTTTTTAATATTGCAATATTGGGTTTTCCACATGAAAAAAGGCAGAGAACCCAGGCAGTTTTTTTGTTCACAGCACATACACACACACACACACACACACACACACACACACACACCGCCCCCTTCCCCAGGCAGGACACCGTAAGGACAGTATGCTGACGGAGCCTCTCAGAGTTCAGGGCGTGCGAGAGTCACCAGGGATCCTGCAGGTCTGGGCAAGGCTGTGCTTCTGCGCTTCTACCAAGCCTCTAGCAGATACTGTCCTTCTTGGTCCTAAGAGCATACTTTTAGTGGCAAAGACCTAGAACGTACTGTTTCCTGGCCTTTGGTATGGGCTTTCTGCTCCTCATGTTGTCATAACGTCCCTCTGGGTCACCGTGACCGGCAGCATCTTCCAAGTGTGTAGTAATGGGTTTTACATCCCCCGCCCTGACACGAATCAGCCTGGACTCTTTCTGCATGTAACAGAGGCTTGTGGTAATTCAGCCTGCCGATGCAGGTGACAGAAGGGGTTCCTTGGCTCTGGCGAATGCCAAGAGAGGGAGCAGCTGGCTGCGGGGACCCAAATGACACCGTCAAGATGATGTCGCTCTCTGCTAGGCTTTCGGCTGCCGATGGCTTTGTTTCCCGTGTGCTTGGTGGGGACAGCCTTTAGCAGACTGGGGCTCTCTCCTCTAGATGGCATGGTAGCCCTCTTCAGCTTTACCTTCAGATTCCGTGGCCCGTCTCCCACACAAGAGAGAGCCAGACTTTCTTCTATAGCTCCCACAAACCATCTCTTGTTGGGCTACTTTAGCACAAGTTGCTATCCTGGAACCGGTTCCTGTGGCTGCGGTTTGATTGGCAGGGCCTTGTAGGGTGGGAGAATAGGCTGTACAGAGAGGGCGTTTCCAGGAAGAAATTGAATGAAAAGAGGCCCACTGGCCGGGAAACCCAGCCTTGTTGGGAACAACTGGGCCTGCGTCGACAGAGCCTGGTTCGGATGCATTGCAGACTCCTGTAGGAGATTTGAGTTAGACTTGGACCCTGTTTTGGGAGTGGCAAGATGTCTTGTCAGAGAAAACGGCCCGGTGTACTAGACGGCTCTCAGTCAGTGTCACCGGCCTCATGGAACAGAGGGAGAGATACGACATTTGAGATTTGCTTCAGCATAAATGTGGAAGGTGTGAAAAGGAGGTCAGCACACAGATGTCACAAGACTAGGCCCGATTCCCTATGCATTCATTCTACATCGTTGCGTATTCACATTTTCCTATAATAACCGAGGTACCCAGAATGTCAGCATAGTCTAATTTTATTATTATTTTTTCACCTCTGCTTTTGTGGCGTGATGACAGCATTGTGACAGCAGGTACAGACGCTGGAGGAGAGAAGCTCATGGTGACCATACGCTGGACGCCTCCGTCCCCGACACTGGCTGCCCAGTTACCTCTAGCCTGTGGTCATACAAGCTTACCCTCTCCTTCTTTCCTGTGTCTGAAAGGAGCAACCAGGAAGGCATTAACTTCCAGAAAAGTAGAATATACCAACCTCTAAGAATCCTTTTACTAAATAAAGCCCTTGTCCAACTCGCTCTGGGATTTTACTGCGTTCCGAAAGGTTGCCCAGGGTGGGGACATACTCTTCAGCTTCTGCCTGCTTCCACTGCTCCAGCGCAAGCCACAGACCTGAGGCCTGGGGGTGGCCTCCTGCGTGACGCATGTCTTGTCACGTAGACTTGATGGATCCTGGCAGCTCCTTCAGTGTTTTCAGGCTCCGTCGTCTGTCGTGGGTTCGCTGCAGGGAGCAGTAGCCAACTTCTGAGGGAAGGCAGGGCCACCGCAGCCCTGTCTAGGGTGAGGGAAACCTTCTGGCAGGAGCTTTCTTCTCAGCCCAGCCGTGACCCCTTCCGGAGGCTTGCGGAGAGTTGACAGTGCATATTCTGGGTAGTCTGGTTACTCGTATGTGACATTGCATAAGTTTATAGCTGTCACAGTTTATGCTCTCTGCTGAATATAATTACTAGTTTTTCAAGGTGTGAAGTGCTCTCTGGGGTAGCGCACCCAACCGGTGCTGAGCCCCTCACAGCTCAGGATCAGAGTCACTCTCTTCTCTTTGTCCCTGCCTTTGCGTCGTGATCTGACCGGTGATCCCTCCATGGCTTGAACGTTTTCTGTCCTTTCCCCGTGTCCCTGCAGGCCCTCCTCAGTCTTAGCTTTCCTGGGTGCTTCCCCCAGACCTACCACTGACCTTAGCAAATCAACAGCCATGCCTTGCTGAGAGTGCGGAATTGTAATCTCTGTCCACTTCCCCGAATCAGACACGTGATGCTCTCCGGCGTCTGGATGGCTCTGGGGGTCATTGTAAGTTACATAGGAAGGAGTAAAGAGCAAAAGGACAGCTGCTTGGCCGTCTCAGCAAAGCTCTCTATCGACCTCTGGCATGGATGATTGAGAATGTGTAGGGGTTTTTTTGTTGTTGTTGTTGTTGTTGTTGTTGTTGTTTTTGTTTTTTTTTGTTTTTTTTAGTTTTTTGAGACAGGGTTTCTCTGTGTAGCCCTGGCTGTCCTGGAATTCACTCTGTAGACCAGGCTGGCCTCGAACTCAGAAATCTACCTGCCTCTGCCTCCCAAGTGCACCACCACCGCCCAGCTAGGGTTTTTTTTTTTTTTTTTTTTTTTTTTTTTTTTTTTAAAGAGATTTAGTTGCTGTTGTTGGTTAAATCTGCCTTATTAAGATATAGCTCTCATGCCTCGCTCTCTGGGCCCTCGGCCCTATCCCGGCGCTCATTACGCTCACACTCCTTATCTTTCCTGCAGAATGTATCACTCCCCCTTCGGTGGACCGGCAGCGGACAAGGCAGGTCCTAGCTGATGCTTGCAGTGTTCCTTAATGATCTCTCTAACTTTACCTAGAAACCTGGGAAAAATGTGGCCGCTATCATCCAGGACATCCACTCCCAGAGGGAGAGGGACATGCTCCGGGAAGCTGACAGGTGAGGCTCTGGGCCTTAGGTCAGAGGCCCGGAGGTTAAAACACCTTCTGACTTCTTGTTCTTGGGGGATATCTTACTTAGGGTTTCTATTGCTGCGATGAAACAACCACCACCGAGAGCCATTTGGGGAGGAAAGGATTTATTTCACTCGCATTTATCTGTAACAGTTTATTAGCTAAAGTGGCTATGGCGGGAACTTGTAAGAGGGCAGGAACCTGGAGGCAGGAGCTGATGCAGAGGCCATGGAGGGGTGCTGCTTACCGGCTTGCTCCCCAGGGCTTGCTCAGCCCGCTTTTTTGTAGAGCCCAGGACCACCAGCCCAGGGGTGGCTCTACCCACAATTGCCTGGGCCCACCCACTCTTCAGGCTTGCTTGCAGGGTGACCTCAGGAGGCATCTTCTCTTAGGGTTCCCTTCTCTCAGATGACCCCAGTCTGTGTCAAATTGACATGAAATTGTTCCGCAAGGGGGATTTGGATTGTAACATGGGCTACCCTTAGCCCTGACCCATCCACCTAGCCTTTCTGTTCAGAGGAGCGGTAGGTGGCCTTGTAGTCTGGAAGAGCCATTCAGGTTAGACAGGGACATGGGAAACTGGGCTTCCTCTTGCTTATTCCTTCTGAGTTCGAGAGGAGAACAGAGAATGGAGAGTTGAGATCTGGGTCTTGGGTAAGTTTTCAGTTTGCCGATATGTCCTTGGCGCACATAGTAATAGCGGGGATTCTGTTCAGAGGTGGCCAGCTCTCGGCTTCTCATGAGCTGAATGCAGACGTAGAACTAAGGCTGTCGAAGGGGTAAGCGGGGACCCCCCAGCTCCTTAACTGTTGTTTCTGGACAGTGAATGAATGTGATTTTTCCAACTAATTTCTTTCAACTGACATTTATGACCCTGCCAGGGTGGGACTATGATCTAAAGAGCTCAGACTCAAAGGAAAACCATAACCAGGCCTGCAGTCTCCAGAGCAGCCACAGAGGGCGCTCTAACCTTGTTGTAGAGGACAGGAGCCCAGCCGGTTTCCCATGTTGGCTGAGGACTAAGCCCAGCAGCCTGGTCCTAGTAGAGATGCCCCTCTGTCCCGGCAGTGAGACATACAGTGTTGGTCAATATTTGAGAACCAAATGAAAACGTTCTATCCTTTTAGGATATCAGGTGCTATGATCTCATTAATTCTCAGCCTTCGGGGGGCACGTGAGTGCTGAGGCTTAGGATTTTGTCTGTCTTTTTTATTTAAAATTGAGGTAACGGGGTTTTAATGGTACCTTAAAGCATGCCAGCTGTAGTTCTGTGGTAGTGCTGAGTGGGGAGACTACGGAATTTTACCTGAACCTCAGGCAGATCCACATCCCGAGGCTTCCAATGGCTTCATCTCACATTTGAATAACTTGAGTTCTCAGACCTTTCCCAAACCTTAGGCGTCTTCCTGATTCTTTTTTTTTAATTTATTTTAATTTATTTTTTTTATCTCTGAACCTGCCTCCCCACTCCTGCCACTCCCCAACTGTGAGCGTGAGCACCTTTCCCCGGGATATTTAACTACTTGTAATGAGGACTAAATGATGAAAACAGAAAGGTAGAAAGAGACAGAAGGAAAAAGAAAGATAAGTCACCGATATCCTGGTGGGGTCTAAGTAGAGCTGTGGCTTCAACTCTTATAGAAAAGCAAATTGGATCTAGGGTAGTGTCCCCCACAGCCGGCCATGGCCACCTCACCCCTTAGCCCTTTGTTCCAGAGCCCTCACCCTGTAGATCCCCAGGAAGAGAATTTCCTGGGGTCTGTACCCGAACTTAGCTTCCAAGAGGAAGGAGGGGCTGAGCTAAACCAGGGTAATCATTCTTCCTGACTCCCGGAAGCAGACTGGTGGGGGCAGCGAGCGTCTAAGGGAAAATCCATGCCCACAGAAGTGAGGAGGAGGGACGGGCTGGTTCCTGGACACTGTGGACTGTAGACACTGTGACTGAAGAATGCCCGGGTGGGCAGGTTATGCCAAGTATATACCTGAGAGATCGGTGTGCGTCTCCATCTGGGGCATGCGGGGTCTGAGCTCTGTCTAAACCCTGTCTCCTCCCTTCCTCCCAGGTATGGCCCAGAGCGGCCACGTTCTCGAAGTCCGATGAGCCGACCACTCTCCCCGAGATCCCACAGTCCTCCAGGCCCCTCTCGGGCCGACTGGGGCAATGGCCGTGACCCCTACGCATGGAGGGACGAGGATCGAGAGACTGCCCCCAGGAGGGAGAACGGGGAAGACAAGAGAGACAGGTTGGATGCTTGGGCACATGACCGGAAACACTATCCCAGGCAGCTGGACAAAGCTGAGTTGGACGAGCGACTCGAAGGAGGGAGGGGCTACCGGGAGAAGTACTCGAAGTCGGGGTCTCCCGGCCCACTCCACTCTGCGTCTGGCTACAAGGGCCGGGAAGATGGCTACCATCGGAAAGAGCCTAAGGCCAAGTTGGACAAGTACCCAAAGCAGCAGCAGGATGTGCCGGGAAGATCCAGGAGGAAAGAAGAGGCGAGACTGCGGGAGCCCAGGCACCCTCACCCAGAGGACTCTGGCAAGGAAGAGGATGCGGAGGCCAAGATCCCTCGGGCCCCCGAGGGTACCAAATGCAAGCAAAGTGAGAAAAGTAAAACCAAGAGAGCTGACAGAGACCAAGAAGGAGCTGATGACAGGAAAGAAAGCCGGCCGGCAGAGAATGAGGTAAGGATGCGGTTGTGAGCCCAGGTGAGGTGAGGCAGGGCGCCGAGAGGAGAGTCGCAAGCCTCATTTGTTGATGGTGTTTGCTTCTTGGCTGTTTGCCACGTGCGGGGGCTGTGTCCTGAGAACAGTATATCAAATACACCACCAAATCCTCGCCGCAGCAACCCTGCAGGGCTAGGGTTATTATCACCGTAGAGGAGGAATGTAAAACTCAGAACAGTGCGTTATCTGACCAAGGAGGCAGGCTTAGAAAAAGGGACAGCCAGAGCTGGAGCTAGTGGTCGGGCTCCAAGTCCCAGGGCACCCTGTTGCCTGCTGGAAGCGGAGGAGAGGCGTGCTGGAAAAGCCTATTGTAGTTCTGTGTTTGCCCAGGGTGGAGTGCTCCTGGGGTGTCGACACCCACGGAGTCACCCGAGGGAAGATTAGATCTTCGGTCCATTCTGTGTGCCAAAAGTCTTACCGATGCTGGCGCTCGGAGAAGTGACCGCCACCCTTAAATTATACTGGGAACTCCAGCGCAGTGAGCTTCTCCAGATAAAAGACTTTAATAAAATGGCACTTATATCCAAGAGTCTGCTGCGTGGCTTCGGTTCCTGAGAGGGCGGGGATCTCTGGGTTCCATGTGTGAATTATGAATTGCCTGGCATTTGCTTTTAGCTGAGGCGCCCTATTAAACAGGACTGAGACAGTCGAGTTTTGGGGGTTCTTCACCATTAGAAATCTTCTGTGCATATTTTCTTGTCACCCTGAGCCAGGAGTTGGTGACAGTCCAAATAAGGAGTCCAATTCTTAATCCCATGAACACTGAAGAGTCCCTTGGGGCTGTTATTCCAGCCTTTACTCCCACGTGTGTGGGAGGAGGACTAGGCCGTGGGCCAGACACAAGCAGTGCACCCTAACTAGGAGTGCGCGAGCCCGTATGTGGCGGAGCCCAGGGCTGACACACTTAGAAAACAGTCTGCTTACAATAGAACGCAAGCTGAAGAACTGGGCCAGCAGCTCTGTGGGCAGCTAACTCCGGAGAGTGCAGGCTGCACGCAGCGGGTGTTTGAGCTGAGTGCTGAGAACCGGCAAACACAGGTTTGCTACTCTTGGTAGAAGCTGCAGCCCGCAGTGGTGAAACAAATGGCTGTTTTCAAGAACCTGAAGATATTCAACAAGGCTGCAGGGTTTTTTTTTTAGGATATATTTAAAGTTTCTATTTTTTTTTTAAAAAAAACAGAACATAAAATCATAATTCTGGTACAAACACATGGTGAACACATGTCAAAGATTTTTATTAAGTCTTTCATTTCGTCTTATCAGCATATGTTGTAAAATCAGCTCAAAGGAAAGAGTAAAGAAAAGGCATCTCACATCAACGGTCAACAAAGGCTTTGCTGTTGAGGTGTAACTGGGACCCACTGTGTCTTCATTGGATAACACTCACCTGCATCTTGATGAGTCCGAAGTCTTTACGTTAGGATCAATGATCAGACTTCAGCAAGCAGCACAGATGTAAAAGTCATGAAAAGCACCGACTGCCAAAGAATTGGCTACCCTAGAAAGGCGTGGCAGACAAACACCTAGCAATCTTCTGAAAAGACACCAGGGCCGGGCATAGCAGCACAGATGTGCAATTCCGGTTATTGGGTAGACGAAGGCAGGAGGCTTGCAAGTTCAGGGCCCCTTGGGGCAACTTAGTGAGACCCCGGCTCGAAACATGAGTGGCTAGGATGGATCTCAGTGCTGAAGCCTGGCTGTAAGAGGCCCTGGATTCAACCCCTGCTCAAATGCACTAACAGAGGAAGGCCAGAGATGGGGAAAGGATACCCAGAGATCACTTTTGTCCATTTCAAAGTCTGCCATGTTTTCTCAACTGGCAAAACAGGAAAAGCATAGGGGGTGAAATTAGAGGAGTAGGTGGAGTGGGCTTCCCTTTATACCTGGTTAAAGACTTAAACTGGAGCCTGAGAGCCAGCGGGAATTTTAAGAAGAGAATCTAGTGAACATCCGCAGATTTTTTCTATTCATCTAGTATGACAATAGGTATGAAAAGTTATCTAGAGGTGACTTAAGGGTTACAAGAGGATATGCGTGTGGGTCACCGGCAAATACGAGGCCATTTTATACACGGGCTTTAGGCACCTGCGATCCTGGTATCTTCGAGGAGTCTGCAACCACCCCCAGTCCCCATGGATACGGTAGGGTAGCTGTCTTTGCTCAGAAGAAATGAAGGAGGGTGGCTCGGGGCCTCGAGGTCAGGCCAGCAGGCTGAGTCGCCTGGGTTGGCAGGCCTTTGCACAGGATCCCCTGCCGAGCACAGTCTTCCCTCCCGCGGTCCACTGGCTCGGTCCTGGCATCTTTACTCATGGCTGCTGTGTAACATTTCAGAATCCACGTCTTTCCCCTCCCTTCTCTGTTCCCTGGCACAGGCCACTGTGCATCCTTATCTAATGTATTGTCACCCTGCAACCCCCAAACATCATATCTCAATGCAGGAATCTTTTGAGTTCACTGCCTTGACCCTGTCCTTGGAGAGAGAGAGTGGGTGTTAAAGATGTACCTGTGGGAAAGGCAGTAACTGAGCAGACTTTAGAGGCAAAGTCCCGACTCCTGAGAACCAGGTCACACCCTTTCCTCCTCCTCGGCACTTTCTGCTGGGTATGGTCCTTAGGCTGCCATAGAGCTTTAACGAGCGTGTGCTCGTAACAGAGCCTCTGAAGTCTACAGGTGTAGGCTCCCTGTGTGTCTCAGGGATGGTGGGTGGCCAGGTCCAGACCTGACCTTAGAACCCCAGACAGAAGGGAGGAAATCGAGGAGGAGGGAAAGAAGCACAGGTCCATCCTTCTAGAAGGGAGGAATCTCGGGCCACAGGTGTGTCCAGGGCAGCTAAGCTCAGCTGAGGTGGCGTGAGGCCAAGCAAGCCGTGACGAGTGTTGGAGGATGTCAGCCACTGCTCCGCTCCAGAGGGTTGCCACCATGCTGAGGGCACACCTTCTGTCCTCAGATCTGCCTCTCCTTACAGCGAGACCCAGCCCCACAACTCTGTGTGGAATCTCCCATGCTTTACAGAGTCCAGGGTGGGGAAGATGGCTCAGTGGGCGGGGGTTTCTATCATAAGAATGAGAACCTGAGGTCAAATCTCTGGGAGCCTGCGGGCCAGCTAGCGTAGTACAGAGGCAGACGACAAAGGCGCCTTGTCTACAGTGATGTGGGTATAGGTGGGGACCTATACCTGAGTTGTCTTCTAATATACACACATGTATGCTGTACACATATGTGCCTGTACATGGGCATGCACACACAAACACAGACACAGACACACACACACACACACACACACACACATATACGTGCCTGTACATAAACATGCACACACCCAAGAAAATGGATAGTCTGGGCCATGCCTGTAGGTCTCTCACAGCCAGAGACTTGAAGAAGACAAACCCCAGACAAAAAGATCTGGAAGAATAAAAGCACTCGCTCGCTCCAGCAAGTGGCACAGTGCCAGGACACGGTGCGCCAACCGAGCCCCTCTTCACGTTAGCAGAGGAGCCTGTGGTTGATGCTAAGGTCAGCTGTGTAGGACGCTGTCAGGATCTGACGGGCTCAGGGCTTCCTGTGGAGCTTTGGAGGGAGCCTACATATTTTGGGAGAGCAACGGAATATCAGACAGAGGGAGAAACACCAGCAACGCCTCCGTGCGGTGAGAGGCCAGAGTGCTTGGAACAGCGCACCGAGTTAATGTGTTGGAGGTGACATGGATTTGTCCACAGAAGCTGCATCATGCAGGGCCCCGTGTGCAGATTGACGATTCTCACTCCTCGGCACAGGGGAAGCATCTGAAGCGTTCTGACAAGGAAGTGCAGTGAGGATGTAATTCTTTTTTTCATCCTAGAGGATCCTTTTGAATTGCCTTAGAGAAATAGATTTGCAGGGAGAGGAGAGATCGGAAGAGATATCTTAGCTGTGCGGGGTCCCTGGCCGGGGAGGTGGGGAGGGGGTGGTGGCAGTGCCCGCTCCCGGCCGGCCGCTGGGACCCACCGCTGTGGTCTGTGAGGTGAGAGGTGAGGCAGCCGCTGTGCATGGCTTCCATTTGTCTGTTCCCCTGTGGCTGCTCTTCTGGCCTGCAGGTGTCTCCTCCCTCGCTCCTTTCTGGGGTTTTTCTGGTGAGGGCTTCTGGTGACATCACCAAGACTGCCTTTTGCTCTCCCAGCTTGAGCTGGAGAACGCTTTACTCTGTGGATCGGGAGTACCTCTGGGGGAAGTACTTGTGAGGGTGGTTTATTTCCATAAGGAAGGGCCAGGGACAGTTTACGCATGGAGATGGCTGTCCTTTGGGCGGAGCTGGCTGCCGGCAGCTGTGAGAACTCCTGCAGCCGCTTTGCTCTTGGACTCACGTGCAGAGGACTGGACGGGAGCTCAGAGAGGATTCTGCTGCTTCAAGTGTCCCCATCCAGTAATAACCAGTTATACCAGTCAGCCCCCAGTTCCTGCTCCAGTTGCCTATTATCAGCTCAAGGGGTGTGTGTCTGGCTGCCGGTAATTAAGATTAGAGCTTTTACCTTGAACCAACCCGGGGGCCCCAAGAGTGTTGATAAAAATACAATTTACCTATGCCAAAGAAGCCAGGGAGTAGCCGTGTCTATGGCCAAGGGTTAAGCCATGGGAAGAGTACGCTCTAGAAGCTTCTAAAGTGAGAGGTCGCACCCCTTTACTTTTTGAAATATTTGCTTGTTTGTTTATGTGTATGGGTGTTTTGCCTGCCTATATGTCTGTGTACCACTTCCATGCCTACTGTCTTTGGAGGGCAGAAGAAGGTGTCACATTCCCAGGATTTGGAGATAGAGATGGTTGTGGGTGCTGGGAATTAAACCTGGGTCCTCTGGAAGTGCAGCCGGTGCTCCTAATCCCAGAGTCATCTCTCCAGCTCCAAAGCCTTCTACAAAAGCTCACACTGGTAACATCTGAGTCAAAGAAGGCCGTGGGGCAAAGTTGCGGGTTTTATGTGGGTGCTTACATAATTGTCTAAAATGTAACGTCTCAGGCCTGAAAGGGGTCAGGGGTTAAGGGTGCACACTGCTCTTGCAGAGAAACCTAGTTTGGTTCCCAGCACGCAAGTGCCTATAACTGTGGCTTCGTGAGATCTGAAGTCTGTGGCCTCTACAGGTACCTATACTCATGCCTCTGTGTGTGTGTGTGTGTGTGTGTGTGTGTGTGTGTGTGTCTGTGTGTGCGCACATGTGTACCTGTGCACATGTATATACATGTATATGTGCATGCATGGTATGTGTGTGTGTGTGTGTGTGTGTGTGTGTGTGTGCGTGCATATCTGTGTGTTAATGGAAATGATGTCTTTCTGGGGAGATGCCGTGTGTGTGTGTGTGTGTGTGTGTGTGTGTGTGTGTGTCTGTCTGTGCCTGTGTGTCTGTGTCTGTGCCTGTGCACATGTATATGTGCATGCATGGTGTCTGTGTGTCTGTATGTTTGTGTGCATGCGCGCGCGCACATAGGTATGTTAATGGAAATGATGTCTTTACGGGGAGACGCCTCCACAGTGGCCACCCACCTCCCCAAGCTTTCCCTGCTCAAGTCACTTTTGCTTTTTTATGTTCATCATCGATACAGACACTCAGGTCACCAAGGGTCTCTGTCTCCTGAAAGCTACTAGACCTACTTTCCAAATGTTTGTTTTCTGTCCCTGTGCGTGAGCACGTTTCGCTCTGAGCCTCGGTTCTCTCGGCAGCGGCCTCCCGGCTCTGTGAGGGAATCGGGAGAAGCATGTGGGTCTCTCTCCTTCCCTCAGTGGCGGCCTCCCAGGTCTGTGAGGGAGTCGGGAGGAGCATGTGGGTCTCTCTCTTTCCCTCAGCAATGGACTCCCAGCTCTGTGAGGGAGTCGGGAGGAGCATGCGGGTCTCTCTCCTTCCCTCAGCAATGGCCTCCCAGCTCTGTGAGGGAGGAGCATGTGGGTCTCTCTCCTCTCTCCACGTGCCCCCTCCTCTGCCTCTGCTTGCTCTTAGACTTGTTTGGTCTCTTCTTCCCTTGTAAGGCTGGACCTGAGGAACAGGAGGGCATGGAAGAAAGCCCCCCGTCAGTGGGCACGCAGCAGGAAGGGACAGAGTCCTCTGATCCAGAAAACACTAGGACAAAGAAGGTGAGTTTGTCCCCCATCTTGGTGGTGGTGGGACTCTGTCACAGGAGGACTGTGTACATGTCTTCACATGCACTTGCACCAGTGGTCCCCGTGCTCTCTGGAGAAACAGCTCTGCGGAAGTCTTTCGATGTCTCCACTGGGGAGATCTTGAGCTGCAAGCCCAGGCTCCCCCCGCCCCCATCTCCTGCAACTTGGCTGTGCTGCTAAAAGAAAACACATGCCCGAAAAAGACTCAGGCTTCAGAGCCAGGCTCCCAAAATAGGCAGGTCCCTTAGTGGGTCCGCGGCCCAAGTGGTTAACCTGGAGCCCTGACCTCAGCAGGCCCAGACCCTGAGATTAACAAGACATATTCTGTGTTTTAGGAAGACCGTTTTTACTTAGTTAAAAATCAAAATCCAATTACTGTTCTCCTGGGCAGGGCTTCCACAGGCAAACGAAATGTCCTTGGCCGATGGCCAGCTTCATGCCTTTCCGGTCAGGGGACACTAATCTTCCGAATCTGTGTGCCAAGCCCGAGGGCTGCTGGGAACACCAAGGGAAAAGTACCGGAGGGGGCGTGCGGGTGGCCGTTGCACCTTTGCTGAGAGGGCGTCTGGAGGAAGCTTGTGAGTGGATTCTCTCCGGGCCCCTTCAGTGACGTCCACACACAGAAAAAGCTCTGATAAGCATTTAGCATTTATAATGTATCCATTCAAAAATATTTACAAATACCTATTGTATAGCAGGGTTAAGGATTTTTGGTGTCGTTCAAAACATGGCAAATCAAGCAGCGAGGGCTTCTTTGAAGCCTGTGCCACTTGGGCACCATCCTGAGGGTGACTGAATGAAGTGGGTGGGGCTTGAGGGGTTCACATCCCCTAAGAACCCTAAGAACCCAGAAAAAGCTTCCCAAGGAGAAGGGGACGTGCTCAGGGCCTTTCTGGCGTGAAGGCTCCTATAGCCAATGCATATGGCTTCCGGCTGAGTACGCTCAGCCACCATGTGACACCCACTCTACCTCCCCATACAGGGACAAGACTGTGACAGTGGGAGCGAGCTCGAGGGGGACAACTGGTACCCCACCAACATGGAGGAGCTGGTCACAGTGGACGAAGTAGGGGAGGAGGATTTCATCATGGAGCCAGACTTACCAGAGCTGGAAGAAATTGTGCCCATTGACCAGAAAGAAAAACTCCTCCCTAAGATATGTCCCTGCGTAACAGCCACCTTAGGTTTGGACTTGGCCAAAGATTTCACCAAGCAGGGAGAGACCCTAGGGAACGGAGACACAGAACTCAGCCTGAAGCTGCCCGGACAAGCGCCGTCCGCTTCCACAGGCTGTCCCAGTGACACGGACACGGAGATGCCTGGCCTAAATCTGGATGGTGAGCGGAAGCCAGCTGAAAGCGAGACAGGCCTCTCCCTGGAGGTCTCAAATTGCTACGAGAAGGAGGCAGGAGGAGCGGAGGGCTCAGATGTGAGTCTGGCCCCTGCGGCCCAGCAAATGTCCTCCTCACAGCCAGCAGAAGAGAGGGCCCGGCAGTCCAGCCCTTTTCTCGATGACTGCAAGGCCAGGGGGTCCCCAGAAGATGGGCCTCGTGAAGCCAGCCCCCTGGAAAGAAAAGCCAGCCCTCCTGCGGAAAGCGACCTCCAAAGCCAGGCTTGCCAAGGTGTGTCGGCTGAGGGTGACTACCTTCCTTTTCCTCACGGGTGGTTGGGTGGACCGGACCACCGCGTCCCTCAGGACGGTGGGTATGTGCGGGCTGGAACCGATACTGTGGGAGTTACCTTAAAGCCAAGACAGAAAGTTAAGTATGAATAGAAGCAAGCCCCCGAGGGCCTTGCCAGACTGTTAGAGAAAATAGTGTAAACGAAATCCAGCAGGAGCCCCCTGGGTTCCAAGAAGCAACTCAGATGGACTTGATTTCTCTGCACCGTGGGGTCCCTCCCAGCTAGGCATGGACAACTAAGATTAGGTTGAGTTTTTAGTATGAAAGAGTTGGGGTTCGTTTTGATGGTCTGCTGCCCTTTTCTGAATGGTGGAGACCCTTGGCAATTATTTATGTGATGCGGGGTGGGGGTGGGGGCTGGGGGTGGGGGGAGGACTGTGAGAGAATGTCACGTGGGAAGGAGAAAGCTTTGTAAAGGCTTGACTTGCTTCCCTTCTAACTATCTCAGACCCGCTTTTCTCCATGGTCCCATAGTGGGGCAGGGCTTATCCCAGAAACAAGCTCGCCTCCACCAGAGGTGATGTTGCCCCTGTGCTCAGCAGTGTGACATCATCACTAAGGAGTCTAAAATGGGCCGAGCCTTTCTGCCAGATGGAATCAGATCCATCCAGGGTGTGTGTGTGTGTGTGGGGGGTGGCGGTGGAGAGTAAAGGGTGGGTATTTCTTAAGACTCTTAACAGTGAAAATAAACCCGAGCTGGATTTTATGGAAGGCTCTCGGCATCACCAAGGCTGAAGTAAGACCTGCAGAGCAGAAAATATAGAGGAAAGGCTGGAAAATAAACGTTCCAACCCAGAGCCTTGTGGTAGCACGAGCTACTGGGCGGCCTGAGGCTTGGGCTTTCTTCCATGTCAAGTTGACCCGAGCCTTCTTTCACCTGCCTGGATCAGAGTCTCCATGGAAACTGCCTCGATCCAGCCTGCTCGTTGCTAGAGCAACAAAGGCCCAGCCCGTGTCAAGCAGGCATAAATGAAGCGCACTGGCATTTTCCCTGGCTCTGACGGAGCCTCTTTTATTTTGTGATACGGGTCTCAGCCAGCGCTGGTCTCGGGGTTTATTAACTTCCCCAGGATTTGGGGCCTCATATTTAATAGCGCTGCTTCACGAGCATGGGGTGAGAGCCGAGCGGCCTCTTTGGCCAGCCTTGGCAGATGTCAGCACGATTTCTGCCCTTCAAGGATCCTGCTGCCGGTAGAGATGGAGCGATACCGATTTGGGGGTAGTGGAGGGCGGACCATCCCAGTGAAGGCATTAACAGCCCATCCCCATGTGCAAGCGCAAAGACGTGCCAGGTTTTATTGTGTGTGGCATTTTTTTGGCAGTGGGAAAATGCTCTTAATTAGAGCACTTTGGCTCTAATTAGCAGCCCTACCCCCACAGCGCCATGTGATGAAACAGTCCAAGGGACAGTTCCCAATCACACAGTACACCGGGTAGAATTACAGGGACTCTTTGAGACCCACAGTGTGTGTGTGTGTGTGTGTGTGTGTGTGTGTGTGTGTGTGTGTGTCTGTCTGTCTGTCTGTCTGTCTGTCTGTCTCATCCCCCATCCCACGGGCTCATGTTTTGCAGAAAACCCCAGGTACATGGAAGTGAAATCTCTGAATGTGAGATCACCAGAATTTGCCGAAGCGGAGCTGAAAGAGCCCCTTTCTTTGCCTTCCTGGGAACCAGAGGTGTTCAGTGAACTTAGCATTCCTCTAGGTAGGTGAAATCCACAGCCCTTCCTGAATTTCAGCTCCAGGAAATGACAGTCCTGGAGCGGTGTGGAGGAGCTCGAGAGGGCCTTTGCCGGTGTGTTGTCTTTGCTTTTAAAGGTATGATGCAGGAGCCCAGATCTGCCCAATGCTAAGGATGCTTTGGTTTCAGGCACCGAGGGAGATCTAATACCCAGGTGACCGAGCTGGGAATAGCACAGCAGTAAGACTCCACCAGGAAAGACCTGTTTCCCTGTCAGGGAGTGCCTGATTCTTGACCGGGCAAAGGCTTTAAGTCCAGGCCTTGTTCAGGTAGGAAAGCAGAGGCTCAGCTACCTCCAAATTGCCAACTAAAATGAACTCCCGTCTCAGAACAGTGCTGCATGACTTCTCCTTGATAGATCTGCTTCTCTTAGGCAGTGAGAGTCACTGAATAGAATGACGTTGACAGAGGGTGCAGGGAAGAGGCACAGGCCCTGTCCATGTAGTCACGGATGTTCTGGTGTCTCCAGACCAGTCTTGCCTTCCCGAGCCTCAGTGTCCTCATCAGTAGCGGGGATTGAAGCGGTGGGTGGGTGTTTGACTGTGAAAGCGTCAGGTAGGTATACTAGCAAGAACCTCCCGGACTATGATCTGTGGGCTCTGCACTGACCCTGAAAGATCAGGGGTTAAAGGGATGACGGAGGAGCAGCTATTCAGAGGGGACACTTGGGAAGTGTCACAAGAAGGCATGACAAACCGATGACCGTGTCATCACACACACACACACACACACACACACACACACACACACGAGTGTGGGTAGGCATGTGTACTGGTGCATGTGATATGGAGTCCGGAGGACTATCAGATGGACCCTCCTCCTCTGTCTTCCCCACCTTACTCCCTTGAGACAGGCGTTTACGGCTTTTGACTGGCCAGTCCTCCTGGGATTTGCCCCTCTCTGTCTTCCAGTGCCAGGGTTTCAGGAATGTGCAGCTATGCCTGGCTTTTTACAAGGGTGTCGGGGATTAGAATTCAGGTCAGCACATCTACGCTGCAAGCCCTGATGCCCAGGGATCCAGCTCCCTCGCCCTCCCAATGCAGACGCTCCTGAGGTTGACAGACAGACAGCCTTTGGCGTGACTCCTGGTGCTCTCGGGCGCCCTAACTCCGCCCCCGGAGGTTGCAGAACCTGCCCTTTGGAGGCTTCTGCTTGGCCATTAGCAGCCGCTCACGCTCACTGATTCACGAGGTGCTGCTCCTGTGCTGCGCGGGAACCAAGAGTCTGGAACGTCTCAAGAACTCGGAGTCAGGGGACACGGCAGAAGAGTGCTTCCTTGTAAAACATGTCTTTCCATTATTGCATTTTACTATACGAAGCTTATTATAACAAATTCTAAAAAAAAAAAAGGACCAAATAAAAAAGTCAACATTGATGGGCTTAATTGTCTCCCCAGCCTCAGCGGTGGCTGCCGCTATGTTCTCAGGTGATTTTCTCCCGTACTCGGTGCTCTGCGTGTTTGTCCCTGCGGTAGGTCGTAGGGCTCCCTTCGTGTCCGTACACCGACAGAGAGCATACTCTTGAGTCACTCCACCCTAAAATCTGCTCCCACGGTTGCTGATCCTTTACTGGTGAGCACGTGGGCAGTTTCCCCACTATAAGCACTGGTGCCGGCTAAGCCCTCGTCTGTTGCCCCTGCCCGGCGTTTGCTCTGTTTGCATCAGTGAGCACCCCCCACGCGCTGAGGAGATGTTCTAATCTCCAGGTTACGGTCAGGAAATGTAGGCTGCAGTAGCAAACCTCCTGACCTGGAAGGAGGGGTTCAAATCCTAGGGGCGTGTCTGAGTCTCCGTGCTCTGCTGAGGTGCACAGGTGGTGTTGGCTCTCTTCGCGCCCGCCCGTGCCGGTCTTCTGACAGACGGGATACTAGCCAACCATGGTGCATCGTGGGGCCATATATATTTGCATTGAAAATGCTATAATTGCTACTAAATTACACTCCAGAAAGAGGATGACAGCCTGCAGTGCCAGCTCCGGGGGATTCCCATCCTCTGCCTCGTTGCCAGATCCAGAGAGCAGTTTTTTTTTTTTAATCTTTGCCAAGCTGTTAAGAGGAAACCGGTATCTGATTTTGTTTTTGTAAAGGGTCCGATTAGGGTGTGATTAGCGTACAGCGAGGGGCAAGTATATCATAGAGTGCGGTTTGGTTGGTCTTGATGTACGGATGCGGCTCTGCTGCTTTATGGATTTGGATCCAGCACATTCTGTTTGCCGACCTGGTGATGGGTGTTGGAGAAGTTTCTAACTGGGACCTTCACAGATGATCTTCATTTAGCCTAGAAAGCTGAGGAGGGCGTATCGCTCTTCCCTCACAAACCCTCCCGGAAGGGATGCTGCTGTTTCCCTTGTTTGACAAGTGAACAGAATAGACATCCTTCCTCAAGATCGCACAGAAAGTTCTGGAACTTGGGATGTCTGATCCCTGACAATGCTGCCACCTGCCCCTAGCTTAGGGACAGCAAGGGAAAGGCCATGTCTGTGCCGAAGAGCACAGGTTATATATTCTTGGGTTCGAATCCTGTCTCTGCTGCTTGATGGCTGGATGACAAAGAGCCACTTATTTAACCTTTTGGCTTTGGGCTGCTTCCCTCTAGTAACCTAGTGAGAGAATCCTCTGTGTAGACTCATGTCGAGGAGGAAATGAATGTAAGGTCTCGGGGCCTCCCAGGAGCTAGGACTTAGGGAGGCCTGGCGGGTTGTTTGGAATCACTCTTCATCGAGGCCTACCCTGCTGCTTCTCACCGAGGCTGCAAACTCTTTACGCCCCCGAACCGGTCACTACTGCAGAGAGACTTCGAGAAACATGAGAGACAACATTCAGGTCCCTGTGGTGAGCACAGAGGTGAAATACCGCTGCCAAGGACAGGGCCCCCGTTGGGAGAACTGAGAGGTCAGTCTTGTCACAGGCTGGGGGTGGCCGGAGAAGGGCATGGCCTGTGTGATTCAGGCCAGCGCTCTGACTCCAGCCAGCGGGAGCTGCCAAGGCTTGCTCTTACTATAACCAAATAGCAGGGCTGGCAGAGCGCAGGCTTCCCTCGCTCCAATGCAGGCTTTACTAGGATGACGGAGCCGTAATTAGCCATGCCAGGAGCTATTATTAGGAGGCAAGCGCAGCTTTAATGGCAGTACTTAGTAAAACCTGGAGAAACAGCGGACTCGGTGGCTCCTGGTCTCACCATGGCTAGGCGACCCTCGGTGCTCCCATTTTCTGGCCCTCACAGTTCAGGCTTGCTGAGAGTGTGGTAGCAGGCACCGCGGTGTCCTCCCAACCCCCCGGGCCTTACTGTGGTCTGAGGATCCTCCTGCCTCCGCTCAGCTTGACCTAACCCACTGGGCAGGGCCTGGGAAGAAAGTTACTGCCCAGCCCTGGAAATGGTTCTCCGGGCAGGCTTGGGAAAGAAAGGCTGGAGGGCGGTGGAGGCCGAGGCTCGGAAGCTTGGTTTCTGTGTCCCTGAATTAACGTTTGCTTGGGCACCAGGTGAGGTGACAGGGGCCCCCTCCCAACACCGGGGCAGTGTTCTGCCTAATTTGCAACCAAGAAAACTCATTTCGGAGCAGTTTACCAACACCATGGAGGTCACAGCTTACATAAGTGTGGAAGGCCTGTCCGGCCCTCAGCACCATTTCCCGCCACTGCGGCTGCTGCTGCTGCTGAGCTCTTGGCTTTGCTTTGTTGGCGTGGCCGGAGACCTTGCTCGAATATGAGCTCGTGCACCACCCTCCACTGGGTGGCTGTGGCCGACCCTCTGGTTGAAGGAGCCATGGCTGCTCCACTGGCTCCTGCCTCAGTCTCCGTGGACTCCCCTGAGGTGATGATACTCTTTCTGGGAACCCCAGGACAGGGCGAGGAGAGCCTGCTCAACACTAGAGTCCCAGAGGGTGTGGGACAGGACGGGAGGCTGGGCTCTGACCCCGGTTCTTCCTGACACATCTGCGGCTCCTGGGAAGCAACAACAGAAGAAAGAGATCATGGGTCTTGCTCGATGCCCATTTCCCCAGCAGCAGCCTGGAGCTTTCTCCCCCTCCTCTGACCTCCCTTCCCCACCTCAGGCTGGGCCACATGTCTATCCTCCCCACACGGAGGGTGAAGGAGAAGGACACTCAGCCTCTGGGGGCAGCTGAGCTGAGTGACACTTTCTCGCTTCTGGGGATTGCTGCCGAATGCTGAGGGCTTCGCAGATAGCAGGCTGACAGCTGCGTGGCCTAGAGACAGCCCAGGCCCCCGGCTTCAGTGTGGAGCTCTGCGCTGGCTGGCTGCAAGCAGGTTCCTGGGCTCTCTTGCTTCTCCTGTTCTCTCTGAGAGCTGCCCGTTCACACTAATACATTTACCACCGCCACCATCATCACCACCACCACCATCATCACCACCACCACCATCATCATCATCATCACCACCACCACCATCATCACAATCATCACCACCACCATCATCACAATCATCACCACCACCACCATCATCACCACCACCACCACCATCATCATCACCACCATAATCATCAGTTATTATTGAAATGTAAAGGAAAGTTCTATTTTCAATATTAGAATCTCCTGTGTACTGAGCTGAGTAGAGAAAGAGCAGGAGCTGGGCTGTGGTTAGGAGACTGTCTCAGGATTCATCAAGGTCAACCGGTTTCTCAGATTGTCCCAGCGGAGGAAACGGAAGCGGCACCCTCCCCTAGCTGCCGTGTTCTTGAAGACCCCCATCAAGCTGGGAGGACCCGAGTGCCCCGGGCTTAGCTCTTTTGTGACACATGTAATCCCAGCACCGCAGAGGCAGAGGCGGGTGCATCTCTGTGAGTTCGATGCCAACCTGGTCTAAAGAGCAAGTTCAGGACAGGTGATAAGGCCACAAAGTAAGACCCAGTCTCAAACAAGCACAAAACAACCACAAAAACTGAGCCCCCTCCCCAAGTCCTGTATATCAACAAATCAAAAATAGGCAAAATTTCCTCTTACTCATTTGTTTATATTTTTCTTTAATAAAAATGATTCTTAAGACCAACCCCAGAATATAGAGAATTTTTCTATACTTGGTAATAAATGGGAAAAAAAAAAGGGGGGAACCCAGCAGACGTGAAATCCTTAGGTAAGAACCCCTCCCTCCGCCCTCCTCGGGGCAGACTGATGGACCCACAGGGGAGAGGCAGCGTCTCTGCCTCTGCGCATAATTGCCGAGCACCCTCCCAGCTGCTTGTGGGCGCTCCCTGACATTCACAGCCGCCTGTGAGTGGTGTAGGCGCTGTCTTCTCTCTCTGGCCATGTTGTAAATGTGGCTAAAGAGGTGAGGCTTGGGGGGGCGTCAACTGTGGAGGAGGCGTGGCAGCGGAGGAGGCGTGGCAGCGGGGGAGGCGTGGCAGCGGGGAGGCGGGGTCCACGGGGCCTCCCACTACCTTCCTAACACGGTCTGTTCCCCACCCTTCCCCAGGAGTGGAGTTCGTGGTTCCCAGGACTGGCTTTTATTGCAAGTTGTGTGGCCTGTTCTACACAAGCGAGGAGGCGGCCAAAGTGAGCCACTGCCGCAGCACTGTCCACTACAGGAACTTACAGGTAACCCGCCGCCATGCCTGCTGCACCCCTGTGAGATCCATCTCCCAGCCTCCAGCCGCAAGCCAGGCCCCCAGAGTCTCAGGCCTAGCTGGCCTCCGACTGAACTTCCACCCTCACTGACAGGGATAGGGACTTGTCCCCTGGCATGCTTTTCAGACCTGCTCCCGTACATGCCTGTCTGAGTGCAGAGAGCACCTGACTGCCAGGCATCCCCCGAAGGACACTCAGAGCATCAACCCCAGGACACTTAGACACCCTGGCGGCCATGTAAACATCGGCCACACCCAGCAAAGTGGAGCAGAATCAAGTTCCGAGCTCTGCTCTACTCTCCTGACACACGGCCCAGCTCGCTGCAGGCATTCCCCTGGTCTCTTCCTCCGTGCAGATAACTTTTTTTGTTTTTTTACAGTGGAATGAAAATCACAGTCTTGCTCCCATGTAAATGTTTAGATAGCATAATAAAATGGGCAGCTCATACACCCAGAACTGTTCTAGGCTCTGTAGATACAACAGCAAAAGATGTAGACAATTCCCTCGTCCGGCTTCCTGTCCAGTGTAGGATACCAGTGCAAAACCGAAATAGCCAACGGATGCGCTATATCAAAGTATCACATGTCATCCAAGCTAAGATGCCTTTATTTGTGAATACCATTTTTTCACGTTCTTTGTCACACGGGGGATTGGACCGTTAAATATGCTGGTCACACGCTGCCTCTGAGCCACACGCCCAGCCTGATACACTTTCTCAGCACCAGTTAGGATGCAGCATGTTAGTGAATGAAACTCCGTCAGTTGTAAGAAGCGTTTTCATGTCAGAGACAGTTGGTGGGTTTTCAGAAGTGTCAGAAAGTCAGTGAGCGATGCTGGCGGATGGATAGCCACCATTCCGCCCAGGCCTCTGACGGAGATGCCGAGGCTCCCCGCTCCCTCCACCAGGGAGATTCAAACAGAGGCGGGGCAGGGCTAAGGCAGTGTCTGCGCCTAGTGTGGTACAGGCTTCACGGTTAATCCCCCCCCCTCTCTCTTTCTCAGGGAGGGGGTGTGCGGGGTGTGTGTGTGTGTGTGTGTGTGTGTGTGTGTGTGAGATCAAGGCAACTGCATTTTTACTCTCTGAACCCGAGTTGGGGGGTAGGGCGCTGGGCCAGGCGGTAAAGCGCTTGCCATGTATGGATGAGGAACGGCATTTGGCTCTTTGCACCCGCGTGAAAGCTGCCGCGACGTGATGCGTGCCTGTACTCCCAGCCCTGGGGAGGCAGAGGCAGGAACTCACTGCTCACTGGGCAGCCTTGTCAGGGTGGTGAGGTCCAGGCTGAGTGAGAGACCCTGTCTCAAAACGTAAGACAGAGTGACAGAGGCGGACACCTAATATCAGACATACACACACACACACACACACACACACACCACACTAAGTAAATAATTAACCAGTGTTTGAGCCACACTGCTCAATCCAGGAAGCACATGGAGTGTCTGTGTCCCTGTTCAGGGCAGACGCTCCTCTCATAGCTAATCTTTCAGAGTGACTGGTCTGACGGTGGTTTCTTTTTAGACTGTGCATGTGTACTCAAGGTAGGAACATACATGTGGAGGTCAGAGGACAACTTGAAGAAATAGATTCTCGCCAGACAGTGGTGGTGCATGCCTTTACTCCCAGCACTTGGGAGACAGAGGCAGGCAGATTTCTTGAGTTTGAGGTCAGCCTGGTCTACAGAGTGAGTTCCAGGACAGCCAGGGCTATACAGAAAAACCTTGTCTTGAAAAACCAAACCAACCAACCAACCAACCAAACAAACGAATGAATCTACCATTTGAGTTCCTGGGATCAAACTCAGGTCATCAGGCTTAGAGAGACTCACCCCTGCCCACTGAGCCATTTCTCTGGACCTTATCTAGTGGTTCTTAAATAAGCAGGAATGTGAGTCTTGGCATATATGTATCAAGTCACATACTGGGGCGAAGTGGTAACAGGTAATTTAAGAACATTCTCTAAATGATCACAACGCAAACATCTAGTCCAGAATCCTGGGTCTGCTTGGTCCTTGAGGAAACTGGAGCACGTTCCTGGGCCTTGGACGGATCCCTTGATCCCAGATCTCTCTTTCTTTTGCTCCAACAGTTAATATTCAGAACCAAGGCCCGTGGCATCTCGGCCTGGCTTTCTCACGTGGTAGAGACTGTCTCTGGCTGAGCCTGAACACGATCTCCCTGCAGGGAGCAGCTGTGACCACGGCAGTCAAGGGTCAGCAGTCAAGACCAAGGAGCACTGCCTCCTTTCAGGGAAGAGGGGGAGTGGAGACCTGGCATGGCCAGGGCGGGGACCTCAGGCCGTGCTCTGCCTGTGGACAGTCATCCAGCCCAGAGAAATCACCCTTCGCATGCTGGAAGGGGTCCTGGGGTGCTCTGTTCCCGATTTCCCACCGACGTAGCTGGCATCTTTTGGAAATGCATCTTCCTTGAGCCTACCCTCCCCTGCTTGCTTGTTCCTTTGAGTGCAGACCCAGGAATGGTCACTTTTAAAACTGTATGGTGCTAAAGATCAAGCCCAGGGCATTGGACACACTAGGCAAATGCTATACTCCACTGAGCCACATACCAAGGCCAAGAGTCTTCATTTTCACAGTCTTCCTGGGAATGTCTTAACTCCTCATTGTGACACTCTCTGGAGGAATTGTGTAGCCCCCAAGGAGAGCCCAGAGCTCAAACACACTCTCACTAAGAGATGTAGGGAGAACCAGAGACTCCCAGGGCCGAGGCCTGCACTGTGTCCAGGGCCTCCGGCGTCAAGCTCCAGGCAGGCCTTCCATGCCCACGGCAGACCAGCACTACCCCTGTGCTCCCTAGGTCCACTGGGCATCGACATGGCCTCTGCCCCGCCCTCCATCCCCCCTCAGCTCGAGTTTCCCTGGTACATCTTACCTCAGGGATCAGGAGCCTCGGCCACGGCCATCTCAGGTAGCGTTTCCATCAGGGGCCTTGGCCGAATGAACGCCTCGTCTCGCAGCCTCTCCCACTTTGCTCTGTGTGCAAAGTGAAGAAATGTGACCCACAGGCAGGCGCAGGCTGACTCTAGTCAGGCCACCTAGAAGGTTAGCATTCATCAGGAGACCTTGAGTGGGGCCTCGCTGGGGTTGCCCTGGGAGGCAAGGGCTGGCCAGGGCTGCCTCAGTGCAGCTTCTGGAGATCTCGCTGGGCTGTTGCTGGTCGTGGCTCTATGGGAGCCTGCAGGAAGTGACCTGGGACGGTTCGCGTAGCCTTACCAGGCACAGAGGTGGCTGTAGGCCCCCAAAGGGATGCACACACATGCAGGGCGCTCATGGCCTCAGAATTCTCCAGTCAGAGGAGAAACGGGGGGCGGGGGGGGGGCTCTCCAGCAGCGGCAGCCTCGCCCATGGGCATCTGCTGGGGGTCCTCCTTCAAGTGGCCACTCCCACTTCCAAAAACTGAACTTGCATAGCAGGAGGAGGTCGAGGAGGACGAGGAGGAGGAGGAGAAGGAGGAGGAGGAGGAGGAGAAGGAGGAGGAGGAGGAGGAGGAGGAGGAGGAGGAGGTAGAGGGCAAGGACGGCGCCGCCCATTGCTCTCACTGAACAGATTTGTTGTCTGTGGGGCGGAGAGAGATGAGGGGCTCCCCCGATCCCACATCTGCTGTGGCTCAGCCTGACATCCCTGAGTATTTACAGTGTGCAAGGCATTATGCAGGATATTTTGTGAGGCGTCTTGTCGGTTCCCCACTTATAGCAAGCACTGCCCCCCATTCCCAGACTCCTCCCAAGGTTGCCATGGTTACCATCACTTTACAGACATCAGGGAGATCCAGTCACTTGCCTGCAGAGAGGCAGGATTTGAACCCAGGACATCTTAGCTGAGCCTGCATGCCTGACCACTGAACTGGACCTGACCCTTTCTAACTACCAAACAAAGCGCTGCTCGGATTGTTCTTACTGCCCCACACAGTCAGGCCTCTCCTCATCTGATCTCACAGCAGCACTGATTACACACACAGACCAGCCCCGGGCGGCTTATTAGCCATGGCCGATCACAGGCCTGAGTGCTCCCAGCACTGTGGAGGTAGTCCTCTCCTGGAGCCAGGCCATGCTGTTCTCAGTCCACTGAGGGTCTCTAGGATTGTTGGGCATCTCCGATGTCACCATGTCGCCGAGGGCCAGTCCTGGGTTTTGGCCACCCTCCACCTCCCTTCCTTCTGCCACTCTCTCTAGAAAACAGGTAGCATTGTCATGAGTAGTGAGTTTCTGTAAGCCAGGCAGTTAGCAGGTGCGTGGCAATAAGGAAGGGCCAGAGTGCTGCTTGCTATAGTTCGTCACCAGATTTCCACTCTCCTCATAGAGACTCACGCTGTCTATCAACTAACATGATGGCATCCATTGCCCTAAGATGGCTGCAGAGGGAGACATGGCCCCCATTGGACAAAAGTGATAGCAAAGCAGTCCTACACACACACACACACACACACACACACACAGACACACAGAGACAGACACAGACACACACAGAGAGAGATGCACACACAGACGCACACATGCGCACACACAAACAGATACACAAAGAGACAGACAGACTCACAGACACAGAAAGATGCATGCACAGATGTGCACATGCACATACACACAGACAGATACACAAAGAGACAGACAGACACACACAGAGACAGACACAGAGGGAAAAATGCACACACACACACACACAGAGACAGATACACAAAGAGACAGACACACACACAGAGACAGACACAGAGGGAGAGATGCACGCACAGATACGCACATGCACACACACACACACAGACAGATAGACAAAGAGACAGACAGACAGACACACACACATACACACACACAGAGACAAACACACAGAAAGAGAGAGACAGACAGCTGTACACTCACGGGCACATGTGCAAGCATGGACACACACACAGACAGACAGACACACAGAGACAGAGAAAGCTGTACTCACAAGTGCACACGTGCGCACACACAAACAAACAGGCACACAAAGAGACAGACACAGAAAGAGATAGCTCATGGGTGCATACACACACACACACACACACACACACATCACCTCACATCTGCTAATGTCTCTCTGTCTGTACTGTCCCTCTCTCCACAGAAGTACCTGTCCCAGCTGGCAGAGGAGAGCCTGAAGGAGTCAGAAGGGGCAGACAGCCCCAGCCCCGAGCCCAGCGGGGTCGGTCCGCACTCGGAAAGGAAGAAGCTGTGATGCCCAGCGAGGCTGCCACTGTCTCTGGAAGGTGGATGGGAAGCCAAGGCCAGCCTGGCCTCGGGGACAGACCGGAGAGGAAGGAGAGCCGGGCAGGGCATGGTGCTTGGGCCTGTTCTGAGATGAGCAAAACATGCTGAGGCCTCTCTGGGAGCTGGCTCACCCTCTGGGTCCGGCCCCCAAGGGTGACCGGCTTCCCACATGCTCCTGATCCCTTTGGTCTGTTCTTTCTCTCTCTCTCTCGCCTATCCCTTCTGTGCCAATGTTCATCTCCTCTTCATAAAGCCCAACTTCTCAGGGATTGTCACTGTGTCTCAAGGCTTGATTGGATATGGTAGGTCCATCAGTGAGGCTGGGCCACTCAAGGAGTACATTTAATGGAAGGCCTGGACTTAGTCATCTCAGTGCACCTGCGGTGGCCTTGCAGCCTGGCTTCTGTGGGTCCCCACGGGTAGGAGACCAAGGATTCGGTTGGCGGAGGTGGAAGTGGTTTCACCAGGATCTCCTCCAGGGGGACCCCGTCATTTTGAAAAGCCTTCTTTGTCCTTTTTAGTTTCTGGCTAGTGCTGGGACTCAAACCCAGGAGCACGTGCGTGCTGTGCTCTCCTGCTGATCCCTATGCCTAGCCAAAATGTCCCAGCTTTTTGTTTTGAGACAGGGCTCATGTAGTCTGGGGATTGCCTTTAATTTCCTCTGGAGCCAAGGTTATCTCAAACTCCTCATCTTCCTGCCTCTACCTCTTGAGTGCTGTGATTACAGGTATTGTGCTGGGGGTGAAACCCAGGACTTCCAGCACAAGAGGCAAGCATACCCCTATTTTTAGTAAGTCATTCATCATCAGTTCTTCTAGAAAAATCACTGCGCTAATGCCTTAATATGTTATTATACCATATTATAGTGTAATAATGTATTACTATACATTATTAGCAATAAATACATATTCATTTTACGGAGCAAAAGAAGAACCCAATATTAAAGAAGCTCTGATAGAGTCAGTCCAAACCTCATGGTTTAAGGATGGTTTGGGGTTTGTTCTACTCAGGACAGTGAATTTGGTATAGATTCGCTTTATCCAAACTTGAGGCCAGCCATGTCTGCTCCCTACAGCCCAGGGAGGAAATCGATGTGGGCCTACAGTGCATGCTGACCTCTGACCTCTGACCTCTGCACTGCTGCCCAGCATCAGCCTAACCCAGGAGCAAGGGGCTGGCATCTGACCTTCCTTCATCCCCGGTGCCTCTACTTTGGGGTAGTTGGTATTAGAATGATTTGAAAATGCTCTCTCATCAAAGGAGATTTGGTTTACTTGGTTCTTGTAGGTAGGAATAGGGGACAGAGGGGCTGCTAATGCCAACTTGGAGGTTAAAACGACAGAAAGAACAGGTCCCTGATTCTCAGGGGGTCAGCACCCCCCCATATGTGCTGAAGGGTCTTAGTAGAAGGTCTTGGGACAGGGGTACTATAAGACATGAGCGCCACTAGTGCCACAGAATGGACCCCAAAGTCAAAGAGAGCCTGGCGCTGTCTTCACTGGTGCGCACGCCTCCTTGAAGGGGCCCTCCGTGCGGTGGTTTGCGTGTATGAGTTGCCTGTCTATGTTCCCAAGCAAAGGAAGGTAGATCAGGGCGGGAGCATGTCTTTCCCCCGCCCTCATATTCCATTCTATACTCTGCACCCGCGGAAGGGTGATGGAGACATGATTTAGCTCAGTGCTGACATTTTATCCATGAGGAAGCTGGGCACAGAAAGGAGGTGGCGGAGAGCCTAGAATAACCGCGTGTCCGCTTTGAGGCCGTGGCTCCTGGGCAGGGGAGAACGTTTGGAATCTCTGAAGGAGGAGTTAGGGCAAAGAGAAGCCGGTGTGGGAAGGAGTGATAGGACGAGGGGCTTCAGGGAGGTGTAATCCATCCCCTGGTGGATCACACAGGAGGTGACCCAGCACCGTGGCCATAAGCAAGGCCCTCTTCTATTTCTCAGAAAACCTTTGAGCTCTGGAAACAACTGCTGGCCACATCCCTAAGTCCACCAGCATCTCCCTCAGAGGCTGGACGCTTTGTCTTCCAGCAGAGTGAGGCAGACCTCTCAACACCACTGTCTCCTCCCTTGGCAGCCTTTCTACCGAAGGCCACACAGCCCAGTTCTCAAGCAGTAAGAGGGTTCTTCCCTTGGTTGTAAATTGACCTTCATATTAGCAAAACCGAAGGGTGAAGGAGATGGCAGTCTCGCTTTGCGTTTAAAGTCATGGATGGTTCTGTACGTGTGTGCGTGTGCGTATATACACACATATATTTTTTATATAAATCCATTGGCATGATCCTTGCTTTTTTTTTTCATCGCATTATTGAAGACAACCGGGAAATTATTTATTTATTTTTTAAAACATTAATTAAGTGTCTCGTCAATCATTACAAAATGTCTCTCCCCAAGGTCACCCAAGAATAGTTCCTACCTTGTACAAAGAATTCCTTTGCACCCTGGGTTGACGTGTCAGAAGGCCCGTGTCCTTTACTGCTCACGGTGAGCACCTGGAGGTGCTCCAGGTGGCACACGCAGAGGCTTTTGTGACCGTGTTGAGAGGAGCAGCAGCCGTTAGTGGCCAGGCTTCCCATTCTCGGACAGTCTGAGGCGGTGATCTGTGAGGTTATACTTGAACTGGACCAGAGATCGTTTTTTTGTTTTTGTTTTTGTTTTTTTTTTGATGAGATTTTGAAAAACAGAACTATTAGTTAACTTAAGTTTGAACTTGTAAAGTATTAGAATATTTTGAGTGTCTTATATAAATTGTCACCACTTTTTCTGATCTATATAATTGACCTAAATTGTTTGTTTTTACAAAAGGAAAAAATGGTTTTTAATAAAGAGAATTTGAAAGCTTGTGAGTGGCTGTGTCATGCAGGGGTCCTTCAATAACTGGTCAGGGGCTCACAGCACCTCTATGCCAGCATTTGGCCTTTTGACTTTCGTGTGTGTGTGTGTGTGTGTGTGTGTGTGTGTGTGTGTGTGTATGATGCGCATATATGCGAGTGCATTTGGAGGACGACAGAGGTCGATGTCAAGGCAGCCATCTTGACCTCGCTCCACCATCTTTAATTTTTTCCAGTTATTTCCTGAGTATGTGTCACAGCGTACATGAAGGCCAGAGGATCACTGTGGGAGTTGGTTTTCTTCTTGCCATGTATGTCCTGCAGAGTACACTCAGTTCATAGTGGCAAGCATCTTTACCCACTGACTGAACCACCTTGCCAGCTTTTTTTTTTTTTTTTTTTTTTTTTTGAGAAAAGGTCTCTCATTAGAGCTTGCCAATTTGACTAGGGTTGTTGGCCAGTGAACTTCAAGGATCCCCTTCCTGAGTTCGGAGGTCATAGGCTCTTATGTAAGTACTGAGATCCAAACTTGTGTCCTCAGGTTGGTGTGGCAACACTTGACTGCCATCCTCACCATCTACAAAGCCTTCAAACCTTCCACGGGTTTGAGCAGAGACAACGAACCAGCCCCCGCTTAGGACTCTGGCTAGGAAAACCGAGAATCAGGCATTCCGATTCCGCGGCCTTGTGGGTCTAGGATGACCCTTCTGGACGCACGGAGCTTCTCACAAACCTGTAGCGTCATCACCCAGTGTTCCCCAATCTTCTAGTGGCTGAACCATCTGCTGAAGCAGGGTCAGGCCATCTTTGATGGTGGACAACAAAGACCTGGTGGTCAGTGCTACTGTGGACCCTGCCCCTAGCAGAGGCCTCTCTTTGCTGTACTCACCTCTGGCAGCTGCGTGGTTGGGTCCTTTTCCTTGAGCGCAGAAGGAAGTGATGCTATTTATCACCTCCAGGGTAGACGGAGCGTGCTGGGAAGAGCATCTGGTGTGCTGCAGGCGACAGATCTTTGCCTTAGGCCACACCCTTCCACTGTTCACCAGCTTGCTCAAGTCAAGGTATGCGGATCTCCTGGGCCTCTTGGCTAGAGCGTCCAATGGCCGAGAACCTTCTCTACACCCTTTCTTGTTAGCAATACTCTCGAGTCACTGAGGATGGGACGGGCAGAGTGGGGCCACCTGTAATTACTGTAGCAGATTACAGTTCTAACAAATGCTCCTGTTGGGGCTGCTATGGCTCTACCCCATCCCAGTCTCATTATGGCCAGCCAGGGGCTGAGCCCGGGCCTCTAATCCCCAAGAGGGCTGGAAAACATCCCTCCTTGTAGCTGTCTGTGTCCTAACTGACCAAAGGCAAGAGTGGGCCAGAACTCTCTATGCATTTCTGCCTTTGGTCAGGTCCCAGGATGCCTGAAGTACTCCAGTGTCAGCTGTTCAATCCCAGAGTGTTGCTGGGTGTGCACAGCTCTAGAGAGTACAGCCTGTTTGCCCAGGTCCCAGGGTTATGCAGTGTAGACACTCTGATAAAGACCTGCCCTGAGCCTCCCCATGCCTGTGCTTTCTCACCTGCTCTCTGATGTCCCTAAAGCCTGGCTCTGGACCAGTCCCTGTCCATTCAAATCCCAGCTTGTACCCACACCTTTCCTGGCTGGCTCACACGATGCACGGGTTGGGGATGCTCTTCACCGGGCATTGGTCAGGGCACTGGGGATTTAGCTCAGTGATAGAGTGCTTGCCTGCCAGGTGCAGGGCTCTGGGTTTGGTCCTGCACACCAGAGGTGGGAGGAGGGACTTGATGTTGGCTCTGCTCTGTGTCCTTTGGGTATCAGCGGCTGGCTGTCATCTATCCGTCTACACAGGCAGTGGTGGCATGTCTAGGCACACCTCCAGGAGTTCTCAATTTCTTCTTCTACCATGATGCTCTTAAAACCCAAACATTGAAGAATAGGATGACCCCCAAAGACCCTGAAGTCTTGATCCGTCCTTCCTACTTTGTTTACTGACTGGAGTTTTGAGACAAGTTCTTGCAATGTTGCCCAGCCTGGCTTTGAATTCCTGAGCTCAATCCCCACCTCAGGCTTCTCCAACCTTACATCTCTGTGCCCAGCGTGGTCTTTCTGTTTACAAGAGAGATAGAAAAGGCAGGGGCAGCCACAGAAAGAGGAAGTGAATTGCCCACAGCGACAGTTTCTTAGAGTTCTGTCTGAGTAGTGCTACTGGGCCACCCAGGGTGCTATTAAATTATCCAGGGAGGGACATCGACAGTCAGCAACACATTGAAGACAGGTCCTTGGTCTAAAGCGCCCGGAAAGCCTGCCAGAATGACAGGTTCAATCCGTGAAGGTGAAGCCGGGACATTTGCATCTTAGCAAGCCTCCAGGGAATCCGGATGGTGTCAGCTGCCTCCTGTGACACCTAGGGACTTCCCCATCAGTTCCTAGAATAGAAGGGACTTTTATTATACTAGGTACACATGCAGGAGAGAGCTGTAAGGAGACCATTCAGAAGAGGGCAGAGGCCCGTGGTCTAGAAAGTGAGACAGAGACAAGCCTGGCTCTGGCAGATGGAGCTGGTGGGAGCTCGTTGGTGGGGGTCGGGAGAGCAATGCATGAGGCAGGATTTCTTCAGTGGGACTCAGGTACTGGGCATAGTCTTCAGGCTCGCTCTTTATAAACTTAACATTTTAAACGTGTATATTATGTATTTTGATTATTATAGCTGTTCCCCATTATCCCCTCCCATCCCCTCTGAACGCTTTCTTCTCTGGGATCTCTTCCTGTGAGTGGTTGCAAGTGTCCACTCTTCAGCCCCCGAGATGGTCCCCCCCCCCCCCGGGAGGCTGCAGTCAGGGCAGCTTGAGCATGGCTAGGTTTCTGTCATGTCAGCAGAAGCCCTGATGCTCCCGTGTCCGTTCTTCCCTGCTTTGTGGGAACCAGTAGACCCAGCTTTAGTCCTGCTGAGCCCTGGGGCCTTCTGTAGGCCACCTGTGTGTACGCTGCAGGGACCATGACCTTTGGCTTCTTCACAGTACTGAAATATAGGTACCGATATTTTTCCCAAGAGGGGAAAATGAGGCTCTGAGAAATTTATAAAGTCATTTACAAAGGGCTGGGATAAGCTGTGGGCAGGGGAGCTGGGCTCTAGCAGACAGTTATTTCATGCCCTTTTTATGTTTTCCTTCCCTTCCTTCCTTCCTTCATTCCTTGCTTCCTTCATGTACCTATCTCCCTTTCCTTTCAAGATAAGTGTTTTTTGTTTGTTTGTTGTTGTTGTTTTTTGTTTTTTCGAGACAGGGTTTCTCTGTGTAGTACTGGCTGCCCTGGAACTCACTCTGTAGACCAGGCTGGCCTCGAACTCAGATATCCGCCTGCCTCTGCCTCCCAAGTGCTGGGATTAAAGGCGTGCGCCACCACCGCCCGGCTCAAGATAAGTTTTTACTGTGTATATTCCAGGCTGGTTTTGAACTTATGCCCCTTCTATTCAAGCCTCGTAAGTACTGGCACTATAGGCATATGTTACCACACTCTGGGCCTCTGTCTCCTCTGCCCGTCGCAGCCTGACTTTTGTTCCTAGAGGCCGTGGGCTCTGTGTGAGCCTAGGACAGCGCTGCTCAGCCAGCCGCTCTGCAGGTGTTCAGGGCAGGTCTCTCATTACTCAAGTCTGGACAGCAATGGCTCCATGCCTCCCCTTCCTAGAAAGATCAAGGGAAGACCCACACAGAGGAGAAACAAGAAGAAAGGGAAGGAGGAAGGAGGGGAAAACCCATTTTTCTTCCTGCTCTCTCCTCTGAAAATCTTACCTGGGGGCCGTCGTGTGGGGACAAGGGGGACTAGAAGAAGGGAGTCCCCGGGGCTTTTCAGCCTCTTCCTGCTGCTAGCAGGCCAGGAAAGGAAAGCACCTGCTCTCTGCTCTCTGGGCTTTAGGGGCTTCAGACCAAAAGGTGCTTTCCCTGGCCTCAGAGCACCAGCCAGCATGTGAGCTGTTTACCTGCTAACCCCTTTCCTGCAAATGGACAGGATGTACAGTACAAGCCCGATGAGACCAGACTAAGCCAACCAAGAGCTGTTGAATGACAAAAGACAAAGATTAGAGGCAACAGGGTGTGGTCTGTAAGAGGTGACTGCCTGTGACCGGGAGCTTCAACGGAGGAAGTGTGGCCTAGCCGCTCTCCAGGTTAGAATCTCCGCGGGGGGTTGGGGGGGTTGTTCTATTCCATGACCTCAGGAGAGGTCAGTAGGATGCATTTCCCTCTGTGTTAAGGAAGTCTTACTGTCAAGGTGACATTCTTGTGTCCAGAGACTCCACCTCCCACCAGCCTGACAATCACTACTTTACCTAGAGTCAGCAGAGCTTTCCTGTTCTGTTTTCAAATCCTTGAAATGTCTCCCACCGATTGGCCGAACTCCTGGGACCAGTGTCCATCGGGTGTGGACGAGGCTGCCGTCGTCCCTTCACGCGGCTGTGGTGTCTGGCCATACCAGACAACAGAGAGCCGTGGGAAGAGCCTGCATATCCGAGTTCTTAGAGGGGGGACTTCTCCTGCAGTCGTTCCTTGGGGTCCTGGCAAAAGCATGACTGCTGCCTACTGCAGCAGGGACTCCCTGAGGTGAGGCGAGAACCCACACGCTTCTGTGAAGATGTGGCTCAGACAGTACTGCAGGAACCCTTGGTCTGCCCTCAAGCCCCGGAGAGTGGCTTTCCATCTGGGCCTGCCCCAGTTCCCTAGGGGTCAGGACCCTTAAGAGTGAATTCATCACGAGGCTGGAAAACGTTACCTATTGCCACCTCTGTCACCCTGAGCCTTGTCCTTGCCTCAGATTTACGGTATTCCAGTGAATCTGAGACAGTTCGTCCCAATTGGATGTGGTTGGTGGCTGCTTCCCTCCTCAGACTGTGTCATAATGTCATAACCCTTATACTCCTGGCCACCGAGTGGAAAGGGACACCACCTGCTCTCATCTTCCCAATCTGATGAGGGGCCAGTCAGCAGCCGCATGCAGAATGCCTCCTAGGGCAGGTTTCCTTGGGAGCCACCACCCTGGAACCCAGGTCTTGGTTTTATATTTTCTTTACCACAGGACCAGGATCTTTGACTTCTTTCTACACGAAGGACTAAGTGGCCCCCGTACCCATCCCTGAGACCAGCAGCAGCAGAAGAGTCCTGAACCACAAGTCTCTGCCCAGTAACCGGACACCATGAGGACTGGTCTAGCTGGTTGACTGTAGTTACAGGCCCTGGAAACCACACCCAATGCCTGCAATGTTTTGCCCAAATTTCCATCTCTAGCTCCCCATCCCTACCCTGGGGCTGGGAGTTGCCTCTGATGGTCTCATAGTCCTGCTTAGTTGTCCCAAATGCAGCCTCTTAATACACACCGGATTCATTTGTAGTCACCGAGTTGGGCCTCCTAAACAGGCCCATCTCTCTGTCCCTCTAGGGGTGTCCTCTCCCCAAATCTGTCTGGCCTTGTTCTGTAACCCTACCTAGCCAGATCCACCCACTTCCACAGGGCCTTCCCAGGCAGAGCTTGGAACAAAGCAGGATCTGTGACAGTTGTGTCAACACTGGATGGGTGGCCTTGGTTCACCTCGAACCTTGGAAACCACACCTGCCTACCCAGGGCCCACACCTCATGCCCATGCTAGGACTGTGGGAAGCTCCTGGCACTTTTCCCTCCAATCACCGAAAAGGCACTGGGGTGCAGGGGTGAACAGAAGATAGAAGAGCCTTGGCAGAGAGAGACCTTAGCCTGGGTTGATGGACTTGGCCAGGTGATTAAGAATTAAGCCCAACTTTCTGGAAAGTCAAGCACCTACACATGGCAGTCCTCGGAGCCATGCCGAGGCTCAGCCCAGCCCCGCTCTGGAAGCTCCCAAGCAACAAGGCCTCAGGGGCTTGAGGACTCTGGCTCTTCTACCTGAGGTTTCCACATCCATCCAAAGAAATCTTTCTACACTGTTTGAAAGACTTTGAACTCAAGGAGGCCTTAGGCCCTTGCAAGGGTGAGGCCATCTCTGGCCTCTTTGGTAAGATCTGTAGAGCAGACAGGGCCTTGAGCTGCGTCAGTGTGACTCCCCATTCCCCTCTGAGCTCCTCCTGAGTCCAGCCATTCCCTTCTTATTGATACTCCCACTGGCCAGCACCCTGCAGAGGGAGGGCCACGCTCAGCACCCTGTGGGCTGGCTTCTTGCCTCAGGTGGACAGCGTTTAGCTCAGAGAGACAGGATCCACCAGTCAGGCTGCAGCCCGCTCTCCTCATCAGGGATCCTAAGTTCTCTCTCAGTCCATCTCCACCCCTCGCCCTCATGGACACCTTAGAGGCTGAGAGCCCAAACACCAGGGCACAGTGGGATGGGCAAACTGGCGCTCCCTCCCCTATCCCTTTTGCAGATGATGCCTCTCAGCTTTGGCCTCGTTTCTCCAAGGTCCTGGGATATATTATCTCCCCGAGTCCAGCCTCTCCTTTCTCCTGACAACCCTTCAGCTCCCCAGAGCCATTCTGAAGCCTTCTCCATTGACTGAAGGATTCTGTCTTTTGCCTTTTGTTATCCAAACTTCTAAAAAGTTTGTTTATTTATTTATTTAATGAATGTATATTGGTGTTTGCCTGAATGAGTTTATGGGAATAATCTTTGAGCAAGTGCCAGAAAGGGGAGTGAGATCCTAAGGACATTGAGTCCCAGGTGCTTGTGGGTTGTCCCGCGAATCCGGGGAATTGAACCCAGGCCTTCTGAAAGAACT
Source organism: Apodemus agrarius (assembly GCA_964023405.1). Lineage (NCBI taxonomy): Eukaryota > Metazoa > Chordata > Mammalia > Rodentia > Muridae > Apodemus > Apodemus agrarius. The sequence continues at coordinate 193,140,410 of OZ030005.1, forward strand.
GTAATTGCTCTTAACCACGAAGCCATCTCCCTAGCTGTTGCCCAGCCTTCTGTCTATCTACAGAAGCAGGAATAGAATTCAGTCTCCACAAGGGCTAGTGTAGCCTTCTACCCCAGGACGAGACCAATTCCCAACCTCTGCTCAGTCTTTCCATCTCAGTCATCCTGGCCAGCACATGGGGGTCATTTCCTGGCCTGCCTCTCCGGCTGCCTGTCTGGGTCACCTGATAGGGCCATGTCTTTCTCTCTTCCCAGATGTCTTCCTCCGTGGACAAAAGGCAGTTAATTTGGTCCTGCCTTTCTCCCTCCGTCATTCCAGGTAGGATTCATGGTCACAGGAAGGCTTTGACCTAGTGTGTGAGCACATGTCCAGGCATGTATGTGCATGCACATTTGTGTGCATCGTTAGGTTGTGAGTGTGTGTGCATGTGTGAAACTCACACAGAGCAGCCATCATGGTGGAGGGTTTTACTTTCTAAGACTTCCTAGGATGCTGTCGTTGGGAATGCCCCGTCTCCCATCTGGCTCTCGCTGTGTCTAGCTCAGGGAACATGCCTCCGCCTGTGCTCTGCCCCTGTTCCCAGCCCGACGGCTATTCTTATGGGACTGCTCAGTGCTTCTTTCCTTCCAGCCCTCCATTCTAAGTAAGTTCTATCTACCCGGCTTTCCCTTCTCTTTCCAGATACGTAGAACCGACTTAGAGAAAAAACAAAAACAAAAACAGACAAAGAGATGAGGGAGGCTGGAAACTATCCCAAGATGGCCAAAGTTGGCAGCCAGAGGAAGAGGGAGAAAAACAGAATGATCTCTTCCTCCAGGGATAGTTCCATGGATGGCTTATTGCAGAGATGGCTGGAGAATTGGAAACCCAAAGAAACACACTGTATGGACGGATTATAGATCTTATCTCATTCCATGCTCTTCAGGGGGAGCCATACTCTATTTCCCCTTTACCTCAAGACAACATTAACTTATCAGTGATAAGTCTCACTCATAGTTCGGATAATTGGGAAAGAAAGCAGTACCATTAATCAAACTCCTAACACGCACACCATCAGTTAGAAGAATCCAGTTTTCAGGACTGTCCAAGTGTGAAAAAGAAACCTATCACAGTAGGCGTGTGCATTACTTTTAGGCTCTTTTTTCCATTGATTTATGTATTTATGTTTTCACTTTACATCCCGATTGAAGCCCCCCTCCCAGTTCCACCCTCACAGATCCCTTCCCCAATTACCCCATCCCCCTGAGTACCATCTACCCAGGGACATCCAGTTGCAGCAGGACTAAGCTCATCCCCCCTCTCTGAGGTCCAACCAGGAGGTCCAGCTAGGGGAAGACAGGCAGCAGAGTCAGAGACAGCCCCCCACTCCAATTGTTAGGAGACCCACATGAGGTCCAAGCTGCACATCTGCTACATATGTGTAAGGGGTCCAGGTCCGGCCCATGCATGCTCTTTGGTTGGTGGTTCAGTCTCTATGAGCCTCCACGGGCCCAGGTTAGTTGACTCTAAGTCTTCCTGTGGTGTCTATGACCCCTCTAGCTCACTCAGTCCTGCCTCTACTCTTCCATAAGACTCCCCAAGCTTTGACTGTGGGTGTCTGCAACTGTTTCCATCAGCTGCTGGGTGAAACCTCTCAAGAGACAGCTATGCTAGGCTCCTGCCTGCAAGTATAGCAGAGAATCAGTAATAGTGTCAGGGGGCTCTCTCTCATGGGATAGGTCTCAAGTTGGGCCAGTTATTCTTTGAAATTCAGCCATGTGCTTGGCATGGGTGGCTATGCAGGTTCTTTAAATCCACGGACACAGGTAGATCTGTGTCTCGCCTCACCCTGTGTCTTATGACACCTCTTCATGCTTGGTATATGTGATGGACCCAAATTCACTGACAGGAGCCACAGCATTTTCTCAAGGAAATGCAGTCCAGTCCTCTCTCAGTCTCCGTAGACACTCAGAAATTTGAGTGTCAGGCTGAAATATGGATAGAAAACAGGTCACATGAGCATCTGCACACCCCCATCACAGCCGAGTCTAGACATCAGGCAGTTAGTTCATAATGATTTGGTTTCAGCCCCCCTATGTATGTTAGGGCTTGTGACAGACATTATTGGTGCCAATTGCCCCGATTATCCCAGACCCTTGAAGAAATTCTAGAGAAAAATGAGCACACAAAGAATGTCCTTGTGTGTGCAGAAGTGCGGGGTGGTCTGCAGCTGCTTTAAGAAAGAAATGTGGTAAAAATTGAGAACACGGGACCAGATCATACTACCCTAAAGGGAAGAAGGGGGTGTGTGGCAGAGCCCCCACTCCTGCCATCACTTAAGGGCTCCGCAGAGGAGTATGGGAAGAGGCAACCAGAAAGGTAGATGAAAATCTGGGGAAGAGTGACAGTAAGAAAAGCCAAGGAACCTGATCTGCAGGGCACACTGCGGTTCTGAATGCAAGCTGGACTGAGCAGAGAGTGAGCTGGGAAAGGCGAGAAGCCTCAACAAGCAGGGAGCACTGCGTCTGAGCCAAGGCCATTTCAAACCTGTGTTGCCTGAGGTGACACGGCTAATTTTCATCAACTTGCAGATGCAGGCATATCCAACCTGTGGCCCATCAGCCATGCCTGTCTACAGCTGTGAGTGCGGCCCAACACAAACTTGAAGTCTTTGGTGATTTTTAAAAAATAATTCAGTGAGTTGTACAGTCCTCAAGTATGAACTTTGTAGATGAAAAGGTCAGTTGCACTGTTAAGAGGTTGGGCATGGGCTGTGAAGATGACTCATCTTAAATCAAGCGCTTTCTAGGGAGGAGATGGGGATCCCCCAAGCAAGCTGGCCAGCTAGTCTGGCCCAGCTGGCAAGGTCTGGGTTCAAGAGCAAGAACCTGCCTCCAAGCTGGGTGTGGTGGCGCACACCTGTAATCCCAGCACTTGGGAGGCAGAGGCAGGCGGATTTCTGAGTTCGAGGCCAGCCTGGTCTACAGAGTGAGTTCCAGGGCAGCCAGGACTACACAGAGAAACCCTGTCTCAAAAAACCAAACCAAAAAAAAAAAAAAGAACCTGCCTCCATACAATGTAGATAGTGACTGGGGACGACATTCAACACCAGCCTGTGCCTTGCACACGTGTACATATGTGAATGTTCATCCACATGTTCTCATATGAGTACAAACACGCATACACATATGTATGTACACCCCTCCTTGCACACATGTGTACATATGCGAATGTTCAATCCACGTGTTCCCATATGAATGTAAGCATGCATGCACATATGTATGCACACACATGTGTACATGATTTTATAAAACAAAAAAATAAAAATCTAAAGGTTATATGTGACTGATTCAGCTCCGACTTTGGGATCCCCTCTGCCTTTGCCCCGACCACCTCTGGAGACTCGCAGTGTTCAGTTCTCAAGTCGGGCCTGACCGAGATCGGCCACACCCACCAGTGCTGAGAATCACTGCAGAAAAAAAAGCCAGCCTTTGCAAACACACGTGGTCTGACCAACTCGGGCTCTGGCCCCTGGCTCCTGCGTGCTGAGTTGAGTTTACAAGCTGCCAAACCCGCTGCAGGAGCCACTGTCCTAGATGGGCAGGGCCCCACCTGGGCACACCTCTGCTCTAACCCTCCCTCCAGTCAGATGCTGGCCTTAGGCGCCCTCTGCAATGGATCTAGTCCCTGGCCACACCAACTACTTACTGAGCCACAGAGAGTTCGGTTTTTTGTATAATTGTCCCTGTTGTAGTAAATAATTAATCGGGGGTTTCTACCCCACCTTTGATCATTTAGTTCCTGGGTAAAAGGCGCAAACGCTTTATAGTTATAATAAGCTTTACTAGCACTGGAGCTGGGCCGGGATCAACCCTCTGTGCTTCTTGTCTTCTTCCCTGTCAAGCAATGCTGAGGTAGGACTTGCTCTGGTCTGCCTAGGATTCTCTTACTCTGACTGACCCTCACGGCCACTTCTCACAATCCCTAGCCCTACGGCATCTTCCTCTTTCTCCGCTCTCCTCTCCTTGTGATCTCTGCCTCTGACCCCGAGCCCAGGACCCCGAGCCCCGCCCACCTCTCTTCTGTCCAGCTACAGGCTCTAGGCATCTTTGTTGACCAATCAGGAATAACTTGGGATTATATAGCATCTTTCGGTGTACCTGAGGATTTCCTTGTCCCTGAGGGCAACCAGATCTTGGGGACCAGTATTTACCATCACAATGCATAGCAACAGCGCACACCTCAGCATGCCCCTCCCATCTTCACCCTGTGAAGACACTGCCTCTTTGAGGGGTTCATTCCCTATAGTTTGAACAGCACGACTCAGTCTACGACTCAGTCTGTCCTATCCTTCTCAGGCAGGTATTCACCAGAGCAATCAGAGCATTTCATCCTTATTCGTTGATGTGGGAGAGGGACGTTTTAAAAGTTCTGTTCTTGGGCTGGAGCGATGGCTCATTGGTTAAGAGCACTGACTGCTCTTTTACATGTCCTGAGTTCAAGTCCCAGCAACCACATGGTGTCTCACAACCTTGTAATGGGATCTGATGCCCTCCTCTGCTATGTCTAATGAGAGTGACAGTGTAGTTGCATACATAAAATAAATAAATCTTTTTTTAAAAATGCTCTATTCTCCCTCCAACTGCCTCCTATGACTGTTTTATTCCCCCTTCTGAGATTCAAGCATCCTCAGCTGGGCCTTCCTTCTTGTTTAGCTTCTTTGGGTGTGTGGAGTATAGCATGGGTGTTTTGTATTTTACCCACTTTAAGTGAGTACTTGCACGCATGGCTGTCCTCTGAGAGGCTCCACCCAGCAGCTGACTCAGAAGGATGCAAAGACTCACAGCCCAACATTTAATGGTGCTTAGTGACTCTAGTGGAAGAGTTGGGGGAAGGATCGCAGGCCCCGAGGGAGAAGGCCACAGGAAGACCAACAGTGTCAACTAACTTGGGCCCTTGGGGCTTTCAGAGACTGAACCATCAATCAGAGAACATGTACCAGTTGGACCTAGCCACGCCCTATGACTTATGTATCAGATGTGCTGCTTGGTCTCAAACAACCGCAGCGGGGGCTGTCCCAGAAGCTGCTGCCTGTCTGTGGAATACGTTCTTCTAGCTGGGCTGCCTCATCTGGCCTCTGTGGGAGAGGATGTGCCGAGCCCCACAGAGACTTGAGGTGCTAGGGTGAGAGAATACCCAGGGGGTCAACCTGGTCTTCAGAGAGAGTTCTAGGATAGCCAGGGCTACACAGAGAAACCGTGACTTGGAAAATGAAAATAAATGCATAAACAAACAAGCAAACACCCCTCCAAAACATATTTTATTTGCTTTTCTCACTTGTTGACACTTAAACTAACAGGACAAAAGCAATGGAGAGAACAACCCCGGTTACCTCAACCCTGAGTGCCTCTGCTTTTTGGGAAAGCAGCAGGGAACGGCGGCTTCGGCTCCTCCTCTCACACGTGGTGTTGTCCTATCAGTTCCTCGGAAACTGAAACATTCCACACTGCAGGGAAGCTCTTCACAGAGGAAAGTAAACAACTCAAAATAGCTTCAGGAAGTCCCTGAAACTGAGCAGATTCATTCAGTAGGCCCCTCCCCACCAGAGTAAGGAATAAAAACTGTGGCTCCTCACCAGACTGAGGGGTCCTAAACTGCAAAAATTCAGGCCTGCCAGGCTGTAAAGAAGTCTGAAAGCAGACCAGACGCCTGAAGGAAGCAGAAACCAGCTGAGCTGCCTGGAAGAGATTTAGACCAACTGAGGCACCTGGAAAGGGCACTCTCCCGCCTGTTGAGCTGCCTACAGGCTGTGCAGTGGACTCCAGGTTCCCTGCTTTTTGAGATGTCACCCATGCTGGAGTGGGCGTTGGTGATTCAGGACTCTTTGAGTCATTTCTGCTCCTGTAAATAACCCCTCACTCATACCCCTGTAAACACCAGTAAACATCATTGGTTCACCAAGTTAGACTTCGGGGTTGGGAGCCACACTTTACCATGGGCTCCCTATCCGGGATGAGCCTATGTGTATATTACAGCTCAGGAAAATTTGCCACACAAGTAGCCAGAACCATCAAGAAGTAGGCCTTGAGCCATATAAATATTGTGCTACGCATATAGGCTTTGCCCTACAGTTGCAGACTTCAAGGCTACTGGTTTTTAACTTCAGGGACACATGGATATCTGTCTGTCTGTCCATCCATCCACCCATCTACCTACCTACCTATCTACCTACCTATCTATCCATGTAAATGCTTTTCCTGGCATTGTCTCTTGTGCAAACTACATGTTTACAGTAGTCCTGAGAGCCATGCTTTTTGGACTGTCTCCTGTGACTTGGTGGCCCAAGATGCACCTCATGGAACCACACTTCATGGATTTGGGATGTAGCTCAGTGGATAGAGTACTTGCCTAGCATGCACAGAGCACTTGGGTTAGCACACAGGGCCTTATAAACTGGGCAGACTGTCTCACGTGTGTAACTCCAGTGTTCAGGAGGAAGAGGCAAAATGTCCACAAATTCACAGCCTTCCTCAGCTACCTGTGAAGTTTGCACTCAGCCTGGGCGTCAAGAGACCCTGACTCAAAAGTTAAATGAAGTCAAAATAAAAATAGTCATTCAACTTTCCACATCCATCTACATCTATAGAGTCAACCAATTATAGACCAAAATCATTAGGAAAAATGTGTGTCAGTGTTGAATGTATATAAACACGATTCCCTGGGTAATATCCAATAACTAGTCCCTTAACATTGACACTACATTGATTGATAACTGTAAACAATCTAGAGGTCATTTAAGATATATGAAGAGCCTTCTCAGGACCAAGGGTCTCTCCCCCCTTTGATATCCAACAAGGCCATCCTCTGCTACACATGCAGCTGGAGCCATGGGTCCCTCCATGTGTACTCTTTGGTTGGTGGTTTAGGCCCTGGGAGCTCTGGGGGTACTGATTGGCTCATATTAAGGAAGCAGGAATGGGGCAGTTGGTGAGCAGGGGGAGGGGAGATGGGATAGGGGATTTTTGGAGGGGAAACCAGGAAAGGGGGTAACATTTGAAATGTAAATAAAGAAAATATCTAATAAAAAGAAACCAAATCAAACAAAAAGGTATATGAAGATATATATATGTTTTATGCAACCATTATACCATTTTATATAGGAATTCATGGATTTGGGGTTCCTGAAATTAATATCCTGAGGGATGAATACCATAAACCCCACAAGAAGAGAGGCTGTGTCTGTTTGATTTTCTGTATGCCTAAGCCCTGAGATATGCCCAGCCCATCGCAGACCCTTGAGAAGTGTGTTGAATAATGAGCCGATGAATGATGGATGCTTTTTCTAGCCCCCAAGCCCCTTAGCCAGATCCCTGCCTGCATTATTGATGTTGTTGGAAGCACTGGACTCTGCACTGTGGCCCGTTGTCTTCCCCAATGATATGTTTTTCAAGATGCAATGACATTTTTAGATTTAAATTCGTTCCCTTAGCGGCCAGGACTCGGCAAGAACAGCTGTTTTCCATTAAACGCGGCCTCTGGGAGGCCTCCAGTCTCCTGGTGGTTTGGGCTAGGGAAGAGCCAGTGGTTTTTGGTTGTCATGTCATTAGACAAAGTGCTAATGCCAGCTCCGGAGAAGGAAAAACTCACAGGAACGCTGCCTCTCGTTCTGCCAGGCTGGGCTGTTGAGCAATAGTCTTCCAGGAAGTGTATGCACATGCTCTTAGGCGCGTCTCTGAGCTCTTGGGTCAAGCTTTTCTCCCTTCTTGAAGAATTTTGTAAAAAGTGCAAAGTTTTAGGGATGGAGAGGTAGCTCTTCCAGGGACCCAGGTTCAATTCCCAGCACCTTCATGGCGGCTTACAACCGTCTCTAGACCTAGTTCTGGGGGAACTGAGATCTTCTTCTGGCTTCATTAAGTATCAGGCATGTACATGGTGCACAGACACACTTGCAGACAAAACACAAACATACACATCTAAATTGAAATAATAATACGTTTTTCTGTAGGCAATTTTAGAGGCAGAGACAGGAGAAAAAAATGAACATATCCTACTAGGTATTATCTTGAAAGGATTGACATTAGTTTACTGTCTGCCAACTAAAAATTATTAAAGATAAAAGGAATATTTTATGATATGGATTTATGTTAAATTCAACCACCTCTTTCAAAGATGTAACCCATAAAATCTTGTCACACACGGAGATGAACATTCAAAGTTGATTTTAATGATAGAAAACACTTTCTTTGAATCCCAACCAGGCCAAACATTATTCTTCAAAAGAAAGTTAACTTTTCTCATTAGGAGACCTGCATTATAAAAAGCTACTCTTAATTATTATGATTATTTTAATCTCACCAATAAAAATCTCTTAGAGGACTGGAATTGTAGTTCACACAGTAGAATATGCACTCACGAAGCCCTGGGTTCAATCTCAGCCCCACGTGAACAGGAACGGCACATGTGCCTGTGATCCAAGCTCAAGTTCTTCCTGGGTACATACTGAGTTCAAGACCAGCCTGCACTATATGCAACTCTTCTCTTTAAAACATCTAGCCAGGGGCACTTCGCCGATGCTAGCTGGACCTTGGGTTTAGGTCTTTTCAAAGATTAAGCAATTGTTTTTGGAGCTAGTTTTTGAGGCTCCTGTCCATCACCATGGAGGAGCCACCAGAGAAAGACACCCCAGTTGAGGACCCAGGAACTCCTCAGACTAAATAAAGGTCATGAAAAAGCTCACCTCGAACCCCAGGCCAAGCGGTCAGCACACTGTCGCAGCCTCAGTCACCGGATAGAGAGCAGACCTGTGGAGAACAGAAGCGGAAGAATCTTGAGGGATGTTCAAAGCGCCTTTCCCAAGGGAAGGGTCTGCACATTGTTGTCAGTGCTGAAAGCTCCTATATCAGGGGTAAGAAGATTTGTTCAGGCTGAGCAGAGACAAAACAGGCTCGAAGGAAATGAGTTTAAAGGGGACAGTGAGACATTCAGATGTCTCTGCACTTGCTGCCATTATCAAAGATGGGATCCTTCTGAGAATGCTAAAACCAGGGAGAATTAGGACAGCCAGTTTAAATGGTACACCATCCTTCCTGTTAATGACGCCACTCAGCGGATGTGAAAGCTGTTTTTTGTTTGTTTGTTTGTTTTTTAAGATTAAACTTTTTCTGTTCTGGGGAATCTCCTAACTTGTTAACCATTAAATTATATGGGATGCATGACATTTGGATTCATGCGAATGACTTAAAATTACCCAAAGAATTGAGAATGAGTCAAAGTATCCTGCGAACTTTAGAAGCCTCAAGCCTGGGGCTCAGAAATAATGTAAATGGAATTTGGAGTGGTTTGGTTTAGAGGGTAATTGAAATAGATCTTTGGATTTTCTAGGTTGCAGATATTTGTAATAAAGGCAATTTTGTTATCTTGACTTTTTTTTTAAATAAATACACACAGAACAGATTAGAGTGATCCATTGGAGATGGGGGAATTGTTTTTACATGTGTGGGCGTGCACACTCGAGAAGCCCAGGGTTTGATTATTCAGTATATTTCCACCCATGGGATCAGACTCAGGTTGTCAGGCCAGTGCCTTTCCCCACCCACTGAGTTATCCAGCTGACCTCTTATCTTACATTTTTGTGTTTCTGATGTGTGCTAGCAACCCTGCTTATTTTTGTTTGAGACAGGGTCTCCATGAGGCCTAGCTGGTCTTTTAACTCTTGGTCCTGCCTCTCTGTTTCCCAAGTTTTGGCACCATTGGCTTGTCAGCAAGATCTGGAAAATGTTTGTCTTGATTTGGTATTTGTTCATGCAGTGTCATAAAAAACAACTGGTTGGCTAGGCATTGGTGGCGCATGCATTTAATCCCAGCCCTTGGGAGGCAGAGGCAGGAGGATCTCTGAGTTTGAGGCCAGCCTGGTCTACAGAGTGAGTTCCAGGACAGCCAAGGCTGCACAGAGAAACCCTGTTTTGGAAAAACAAACAAACAAAAATTGGTTGCTATATTCCTAAATTACAAGTCCATGTCATTGTGATGTGATATTGTCTCACTAGGAAGCCGGCCAGATCATAATTGTATGCTTTAATTTCCTGAAAGAGAAGTGTCAGGAAAGGAGTCAGGAAGAAGGCCCCCAAGAACTCACCAGGCAGGCAGAGGGTTTTGCTAGGGATCAGGTGAGTCTGAAGCTAAGGCTCGAGATTAGCTCGGCCCTCCTCAGGGCTCCGCTTCAGAGGGTAGAGCCCAGGGTAGTTAGGACCTCGGCTTCCAACCCAGCAGCTATATATTGTAATTTCATCCCCTGTGCCTTACAAGAGCTGATTTGCTAGAGCAGCTCCGAACACTCAGCAAATACTTAGGACGTTTCAGAGCTCTCAGGTGAGCAGCCGGGCGGAGCGGGCACACAGGCCGGAGACTGTGCGGAGGGTACGCGCCCTTCAGCCTCTGTGAACCCGTGCAGGCCGCCCGAGGTCTTCCTCTCTCTCCTTCACTTTGTGGGTCTCGGTTTAGCAGGTTTGCCCACTGGGTCAAAGTTTGGATATGCTAAATTAGTCTTGGCTTGCTACGCAACAGAAGAAAGGCCCTGAGCTTCTGATCCTCCTGTGTCTTAAATATTGGGATTACAGTTGGGGACTACTGTAACAGAGTTCTAGAAATGCAAAGTTGTACATAACTAGGAAAAAGACATCCAGCCAGGCGGTGGTGGCACAGTCCTTTAATTGGGAGGCAGGGGCAGGCAGATCTCTGAGTTCTAGGTTAGGCTGCTCTATAGAGTGAGTCCCAGGATAACCAGGGTTACACAGAGAAACCTTGCCTCAAAAAAAAAAAAAAAAAAAAAAAAAAAAAAAAAAAAAAAGAAAGAGAGAAAGAAAAGAAAAAAGAAAAGAAACAAAACAAAACAAAAAACCTGAAAAAAAAACTCATCTCATAGAAATCTTTTCTTCCTTTTGTTTTTTAAGTACCTAGATAATTACACTGATTTTTAGCTCTTAAGACCCACAAACTCTAAAATGTTAACTAATTTCTCGTTTTTTAGGAAAACTTTGCCAGTCTATGCTTAAATGGGTGAGGAGTCGTATGTAGCAAGGAAGAAGTGGGTGTAAGTAGGTTCATCCAATAGGTTATCCAGTATTTGTGTAGTCCTTGTAGGAAGTCCTGGCGATTCTGTGTAGAAACACAATATGGCTTCTGTCCTTGGGAAGTTTACCCTCCAGAGTAGGATGGTGGAAACAGTCTGGCTCTTGTGTGCCTGTGGATAGGCCGATGAGACGAAATGACCCCTAACAGACCTTAAACGTGTCAGCTTGTCACTGGGTTGTCTTGGCCAGGGTACGTCTTCCCAGAAGGTCAATGTCGGAGCAGTTCCAGATGAACAAGGAAGGCCAGATCAGGTGAGAAGCACGGGACCAGCAGGGAAGAAGCCAAGCCCGGAGTGCCAACCAGGATGGGGTGGCACTGTGATATTGGTTCAGGCAGGAGGCCAGAGAGTCAGCCAAAGGTGGCCCAGCACAGGAACAACAAGTATGTCGGTCTTGGCAGCCCTGCCTGGTCAGTGGCTTTCCCTCCACTCTAGAGAGAGGGGCTAAGTTGACGCTTCAGCTTCCAGGGCTCAGGGTGGCTTAGTACGGCAGGGGTGCGGGTGGCCCTCTCAGTGCAAAGCCGAGCCTTCATTCCTGTGGGTATGCTGCTGCTCGTGCTTGTGGCCTTGAGAAGTGTGCAGGGTAATCTCTTGGTCCTCCCAGAGAGGATGACGATAAGGCGTGTTATCTTTTCACCCTCGGCTCCAAGAGAAGGAACTGTAGGCAGGAGAAACAGGTGTCCCAGTTCACTGGAACCATGAGCCTTTGCTCGGAGGCAGCGTCATTGGTGGCATGGTCTCCTCGTGCTCTCCAGTTTTGCAGTAGATAATATGTTTTCAGGGGAAACTGAGCCTTGAAAGAACATCCGGTGCCTCCATGACCATCCCAGCACATGCCGTGTAATTCTGAAGTTCCGTAAAAGGGAATCAGGTTGGAAAAGGAGCACTGCCAAGGATATCCTAGCTCCCCCAAATCAGAAGCCACTCAGGAGATGACTGTAGGGCTGATTACAGACTAACCCCTGCCTGAGTGGATCCTTAAGAAGCTAGGCAGAAGGGTGTAAGCTGTGTTTGCTAAGCCACCCTGGGAATGGCTTGGTAATGTGGGATCAAGGTAGGTTTGGGGGTCAGGCGAACGCTACCTAGAGTGCAGGTTTTGTTTCTTAGTGGTTTGTCAATTGGCAAATAACAGCTTGGTATGTGTAAATGTGCACATATATGTGTATTTATATGTGTATATATGCATGTATATGTGCATATGTGCATGTAGTATGTACATGTGTATGTGTATTTGTGCATGCATACATGTGTATGTGTATTTGTGCATGCATACATGTGTATGTATATGTGCATATGTGCATGTATATGTGTATATGTACATGTTATATGTGTATATGTGCATGTATACAAGCAGCACACTTGTACTCACTCATGCATGTCCATATACATACATATGTGTGCATGTGGAGGCTAGAGGTCAACCCTGAGTGTCTTGCTTTATCATTCTCCTGTGAGTTTTTGAGATACGTTCTCTCACTGAACCCGGAGCTCACCGGTTCAGCTACATGAGTTGGCCCGTTATCTGTCAACCTCTGCTCCGTCAGTGCAGTGCTGGGGTTACAGACATGTGCAGCTGTGCCCAGCTATTATGTGGGATCTGGGAGTTCAAATGTACATCTCACACGTGCACAGCAAGCCCTTGATCCACTGAGCCATCTCCTAAGCCCCACACATGATGCCTGTCTAAGTTAGATATATGTCTAACGTCAAGATAATAAATGAACCTATTAGAAAGATAGAGAAAAGCCCTCTCTTCTATACGTAACTCCCCATCCATCCCCAGACACATTTCATTAATATTTGCTTCTAATACTTCCAGGCTTCTCCAAGGCTTGTATTTGACACAAATAGGTAAAGAAAAAAGTGTTCTATTCAAAATACGTCATATGCATGAGATCAAAGTTCATACTCACAAACTATGCTTGTCATTGACTAGTGTTTCCTACTATGTGACATTAACACAACCTACTAATGAATATTCAGCTTGGTCATTTAGCTGCAGTTAACGTTCATAGGCTTGCGAATTTGTGTAATTTCAATCTCTCAAAAGTGCTGTTGGTGGGTCAAAAAGTAGATACACTTAAAGTTCTAGAAGAGCCTGCCAAATCCCCTTGTTCTAGAGTGTGTTGATCTAAACTTGAAAGAGCAGTGTGTGAACACTCCTCGTTCCTATGTATTCCCGCAAGCACTGGTTCTATTAGTTTTTAAAGTTTTGTATTTCCCTTACAACAGAAAGGTTGGACATCTTTTTTTTGTGTTTATTAACTATTGCCTTTTTCTCTGAATTCTTTATTTATATTCCTTACTTATTTTTCCTTTCAGATGTTCAAGTTGGGCACTCTTTGAACACTTGAGTGTGGAAATCTGTCCACTGAGAGAGAAAAAGACAATGATTTGAAGCACCCAGGAGGGGCCGGAAGTCGGAGACTGACAGGAGTGGGCATAAGACGTCTGTGCTGAGTGAGAAATATTAGTCCTCTGTCTGCTGAAAGCTGAAGATACTTCACCCAAGCCTGGCATTTGTTTTTTAATTTTGCACCGTCTTTCATCATGCAGGAGTTAAAAATGCCCCAGTGTTCACGTCTGCTTCTGGGCTTCCTGTCTTGCTGACGCGGCCTCCTCATCCTCACATTATGCAAGCAGTCACCTGGGTTTTTTTGCTTTTTTTTTTTTTTTTTTTTTTTTGGTTTTTCGAGACAGGGTTTTTCTGTGTAGTCCTGGCTGTCCTGGAACTCACTCTGTAGACCAGGCTGGCCTCGAACTCAGAAATCTGCCTGCTTCTGCCTCCCAAGTGCTGGGATTACAGGCGTGCGCCACGATGCCCGGCTTTTTGCAATATTTTTTAAGCTTCGTTTACGTACTCGCACGTGTTTAGCATACAGGAGTTTGTATTTGGGAACACACGAGGGGTATCCGCTGGTGGGACAGTCAGGGTCTCACTGTCAGCTGCTTTTCTCATTTCTAAGTGTATCAGAGAGAGGGTTTCTTAGTTTATTTTGTTATTTGATGATGTCATACATATACACAGCATATTTTTATTTTCTCTCTATGCTCCATCTCTTGTTCTTCCGTCCTGCTCTCTTTCCGACCCATTCCCCTGTTGCAGGAGCCTGAGGCTGGGGTGGTTACAAAGGCACCCGCTGTTCTATCACAATTATGTTTCCCTTGAGAAAACGTTATCCAGCTTAGGTGAGGGTTTCTCCCTGCAAACTTGGAGACCACAAAGGACCAGACTTGTTGCCCTCGTCCTGACCAATGCCTTCTGGGTTGGTTTTGTCACCCAATGGATCAGAGCTATCTAATAGTGCCTACTGGTACCATCAGTGGCTTGATTTTCCTGAAGGCAATGATCTTCCTTCTCTGAATCTATCAGTAGCCAATAGCTCACCCGTGAGGGTTAGGGACCCCTGAATACCCTCCCTGGTGCATTCCAGACTGGGTCCATCTCTTTGCAAGTCTAGTGCAGGCAGCTGTAGCTGTTATGGTTTGTGATTGTCAATTCTGTGACTTGCCCTGAAGATGGCATTTTGCAGCCCTTCTGGAAGATTTTTATTTTTGAGTAAAAAAAAAAAAATCTCATTAATGCACTATGTGTGACATGACAGCTTGCTAACAGTGGTTATTAATATACGTGGTAACTGGTTATTTATAATGGGATTGCAGATGTTTCTAAATTTTGTTTCTTTTTATTTGTATGTTCGTGTTGTACATAAATGATATTTATCTGTACACTGAAATATATTTAGAGAAAAGGTGTCAAGAAGGTGCTTTTATAACCAGGACTTCCCATTAGCCTAGCTGCCTTGGCAAGAAGGCTGGAGATTGTCCAGGATAGCCCTGGGCAGTTGGTACTCTTTGCCCTCAAACGCTGGGCTTGATCCACAGCAGACACCTGCTCAGCTGGTTGCATTTCTCTAAAAACCCACAGGATTCACACAGATGTAATGACAACAGATCAACTCATTGAACTTCGGTGTTTGGTCTGGCCACAAATCTTATTTCCTGATCCACCCCCTCTCCTCCCATACTGGGTAAACCACATGTGTTGGGAGGAAATTCACCCTCTCTAAAACCATGAGTAAAGGTCAAACAGGTTTGCATCCTGGGCCAACTGATCAAGGAGCATGCTTGTCTGGACCGTCCGACCTATCTGCAGATACAGCCGGGCAAGAACGTGACTGCCCGTCCGCACCCCAGCGGTCAGCTCGGGGTGCCTTTATCCCTTTTGAGTCAGGTCTCTGTCTCTGACTTCTTGTAGGGTCCCTGGGCCACACTTGACATGCAGTCAGCTGGTCTAACTGTAGGCAGAACACTGTGGAAGAGGCTTACCGCTCCCTGGGTCTGGAGGCCAACACTGGAGAGTTTCCCTTTTAAACACTCAAGCTTTAATAAGGGAAGATATTTGAGGATAATTTATTTTCTAAAATAACATTCTGTAACGCATTGCCTTGTTAAACTCCTCAGGGCCACCATTAGAAATGTCTTCAAAGCCTCTAGAGCAACTAGAGCAACCCTTCCACTCCGATGGTGAGGGACTGACATGGACAGACCTGTTCGTCCCAGAACTAAGTGGTCCTGTTGCATTTAGAGGTCTTCCTTCTTTCTACACTTTGTTTTCCTTCCTTTTTTTTGCCTTTTAACAGTTCCATGGTAGATAATCATCGTGTTTTTCTTCAGCAGCCAAAAACATGCTAATACTCGCCTGTCACCAATGTTGGGAAGCCTGGAAAACCAAACCTATTGTCAGTATGTAAACAGAGAAAGCACCTTCTCCAGGGGCAAACCTAACGGGACTTTTGTCTGAGTAAGGTCTGCCATGGTGGAGGGCTTGGATTGAGGGTTTGAAGGCTTCGCTTTCTTGCTCACTCACAAGTCACTGAGAGGGGATTTTCTTCCTGGTTTTCACAATGATGAGATCCTGCTACTTTACAGCTGAAGAATGGATACCAGGGGCCTTGACTCAGGTAAGAACACAAGGCAAGTGGGTGGCTTAAATCCGTGCTCTCTCTCCTGAGCTTGGGCCCTGATGACACCTGTGAAGACGCTTGGCTGGAGCAGAGCTCCCTAGAACCCTCCTGGACTGTTTGTCTAGCAGCCTGGGGCCAGATGCAGTCCCTGTGTCTCTGGGAAGCTTAACCAAGTTCCATGAGCCACCTGGGTCTGCTGATAAGGCAGGAGGACTCTGCTTCCTCAGGAATTAGATTTCTGAATTGCTGTGTTTACCTCTAGAGTGTCGGTTTGTTGCAGCTGGGTCCTGCAGGGGGGCTAGTCAAGCTTATCTTCTCTAGGAGTCACATGCTGAGGGCTGCACAAGGCGCCTCAGGCAGAAGTCAGCTGCAAAACACCTAGTCCGAGACACACACACACACACACACACACACACCCCACGCAACTGAAGCCAGCTGCTTCTCACTGATACTTCCTGTCCCCAGAATGCTCACTTCTTAGCACGTGGAGGGCTGGCCAAATCAAGCTACTGGGGCAGCAAAAGTCCCAGGGGAGTCTGTCCATTAAGAAAGGACTCTCTGCATGCACTATGCTATACTCACTTTTACATCTCTCATGTGGGGAGATGGCTGGGTGAGGGTGGAGAAGAAATCCACGGTAAGGCTACCAAACAGGCCTCTGTCTTATGTGACTGCACATTTTTTTGTTTTTGTTTTTTGTTTTAAATTTGAGTTATTTCATTCAGGGAACAAAACAACAAACAAACAAACAAAACAAAAACAAAAACCCATTGGGAAAATGTTTTCTGATTTGTTTTGTTTTGTTTTTGTTTTTCTCCACTCTGAAATTTCTATAGGGGGCCAACAAAAGGCTCTACCCTACTCCAGCTCTTATGGTCCCAAGTCGCTCTCCATCCGCCCTCCCCTGTCTACCTATCCCTTAAGATCCTGAGAGATTAGCTGTGGCTTTCCCTCCGTCCGCCCGTCCGCAGCTGTGAGCCCCTCTCTTTGCTTCCCCCTTCCTAGGCTGTGGTCTGTGGCGCTCCTGATGTACTCTTCACTCCTGACCACACACCACACTTATTTTTGTGGGCCGTATTTTTCCTGCTAGTCTAATCCGAGCGTTTTCAGGGTAAGGCCTCTGCTTCTCTTTGTACACAGAGCCTGACTAGGCTAGTCATTGTGGGATGCTCAAGTAGAAGTAAAGCAGGGACAGAGCCACTGGGTTGGGTTCACCCATAGAGGCGTCGCTGGCTCCCACATTCCCCGCTGCAGGAAGAACGCCTCCACGGTAGCCTGCCCAGAGAACACTGCGGGCCGAGACCTCAGTGCCGTGTTCTCTCCGTTCCTCCAAAAGACAGGGAGACAGGAAGCCAAGGCTGGACAGTCAGTCAGTGTGGCTAGCTTCATTTATGACCAAGAGAATCAATATTTGGCCAGGAGAAGTCAGGTAGGAGGTGGGAGAGCTAGGGTTTAAGTCAGGCTCTCCCTGACATAGAAGCCCCTTTCTTTTTCAACCCACCAATGAGCCCATAACCCCACACCGGAGGATCCAGCTGCTTTGCTGTTTTCCCAGAAAAGGGCTCTGGCTGGCCAGCCTGGGAGGGTCTAGGCACCCAGACAGGCAGCAGCTGGCTGCAGTCCATTTCTCCAGCTCTGTGGCTGGAGACGCTGTTTATGAACTCTGCCCGTCTGAGCCCCAGCAGCCCGGCTCCCCCAGCTCCCCCAGCCGGGGCTTTTCACAGATGACCTAGTGGGCAGGTGGCTGAACATCACATAGAGCCTTTGTCTGCAGGCCGTGGTGTTTTCCGGCGAGGAGTTTGTGTTGGCCATGGTGCTAGGGGCAAGGGAAGTGGAGGGTCTCTGGCCTTCCCTGCCTGTGAACCTTCACTCCAAGAGAGCAAAGGGGAGACGTGGGGGGCTTGGGCCAAGCAAAGCCTACGTGGCAATATGAAAGAAAACTGGTCTGGGCTGTATTCAGGGCAGGGGATAACAGATTCCTTGAGGGCCTGAACTAGGTCTTGTGTCACAAGGCCACAGAAGACAGCAGAACACTCAGTCTTGATAGACGGCTTAGATCCTGGCCCTGCCTGTCACTGCTGGGTGGGAATAGATAAGCAAGTTGTTCTGTTTTGTTTTTGTGTTTGCTTTTAACCTCTTAGCCTTAGTTTCTTTATCTGTTGTACAAAGAGGATAACGGCAGTATTTTTCTGGGTTTGGCAAAGGCACAGAGACACTGTATCACGCTAGGCACGCAGTAGCCAGTAAGTGCCAGAGTCCCTGTGCGTTTTTTTCTTTAAGTACCTCCTCGGTTCCTAGACTTGTGAACTAATGAAAAGGTCAGGGCTGCAGGGAGCACCCCCTAAGAGTGTCTAGTCACTACGGATAGAAAAAGGGGAAACAAAATCCTCGTGAGCAGGCCCACATTTAGAGGAACTGTGGTCCAGAAGCGGTTGAGTGGGAGACGATCTGTTTCTAGTTAGGGAACAGACAGCTAACGGGAGAACTGTACAGTTGTTGCTTCATAAGTGTCAAAGCTCGAGAGAGAGAGAGAGAGAGAGAGAGAGAGATGTTGTGTGCGATGTACAAGTGTGTGGCATATGTGTCTGTACAATGTGTATGACTGTATGTCATATGTGCTTGATGCCTGTGTGTGTGTGTGTGTGTTAGTGTGTGTGTGTGTTGTGTCTATAGTAAGATTGTAAAGACCTTGGCTTTTTTCTCCTTCAGTGTTTAATAATGACAAGAATATTTTTATGCAAATGTTTCCTTTTCGCACCCACATGTCTTCTGTAATTCTCCCAATGGCTCCCGATAAGGAGAGTGAGCCTTACAGAGCGTACTTGTTGATGATCAACCCAGTTCTCTGGTAGAGGTGGCCCAGAGCCTAGACCTGCCCAACAACAGCAGTATTCAGGCTTAGCCTCTGAGTGAAGGAACTCCTGAATGCAAATGGGCTCAGGTTTGGCTCTGTGGCTGCTGTCTGTGAGCTTTTCTTGTGGCAAGTCACCTAACAACTGTGTTCTCTTCTGGCTCCCAGACCCACGACTTCCTGTGCAGCTTGTTACCACCCTCATTTTTATTTTCGTCGGCTCTTCCTCTGAAGCAGGCCTCACTAGTCTTAAGAAGACTGGCCTCTGGGCTGAGCCAGAACAGTCAATTCTGCCTCAGCCCAGGCCAACTGGGCGTGTCAACTTGGAATCCAGGGTGGCTTGGGCCCTGGAGAACTTGAGCTTTCTGACACACATACACACACACACTGGGGTTGGCCCGCAGAGGACAGAAGGACACTAGTGCCCCGTCTTTGCATGTTCATAGCACAGTGAGCCGAAAGCTGCTTGCAGTACTTTTCTCTGAGGAGCAGCTCCCTGCAGGCCCCACAAATGACAGGGACGCCCTGGGCCAAACCCAGAAGCCAAACCCTAAGGAGAGTCCCAGATAGCTCCTGTGTAGAAAATAGAAGTTTTATTTGTTCATTTACTCTTTTCCCAAACATTTATTGGTAAGTGCCTACATGCACCAAGGTCTGGCCTTTCAGAAATCTACAATTCCAATGGAAGAACCAATGTCAAAACAAAATGCTGAGTCCAGAGGCCAGCATGGGGCTACACAGGCAGCTGGGGAAGGGTGCAATCTGTCCACCCTGGCTCAGCCAGGGGAAATTCAACTCTGAAGGCTCAGTCGGGATTTGAGAAGTAAATACAGATAGCAAGCAAACATTATTATTTATTAGGTGTTGCAAGATGTCAGGCTTCCCACTAGGGACCTTACAAATATTATTTCGTTTAATTTGAATTTTGGCCCTAGTGCGAAAGGCGCCATACTTCTCTCTGTTCTCAGGAGAAGAGACCGAGGACAGCGGGGTGTGAGGTAACTCGCTCAAAGTGAGGATTTTATTTGTTGAGCGAAGTTCATCTGGGAAGTAACCCCGTTTAGGTTTCATGAGGCTAAGGAGCAAAGAGGAGATAAGATTGGTGTTTTCTAAAGGTTTCTTGTATGAGGCGGAGGCTGCGCCAAGCACAGCCTGCTTAGACACGCGGTCCTCCCTGGCGACCAGGTCACACAAACCACCACCGCTGCGGCTGGGAACCAGCTTTTCCGTGGAACAAGCTCTAGCTCGTTGCTGGCCCTGCCCCCTCCAGGCCTGCGGCCTCTAGGTTCAAACAGGCCTCCCCCCTCCTCCCTGCCTGCAGAAGGTTTATAAGGCTTCCTGGACTTAGGATTCAGAAAGCAAACACGGCCTTAATGTACCACCCCAGGCTACTTCCCTGATGGTTGTGCAAGAGCTGGAGCCGTTTCATAGGCAGTACTTTAAACGTCTTCCCAGGCCTGTGGTGTTCCCTGGGAAAGCTGCTCGGGGCTGTCAGTGACTCAGGCCTCGTTAAAGAGAGCTAGAGTCAGCACTCTGAGGTAGGAGAGCTACTTCTAGAGGGTAACAAGATTTTTGGGAATGTGACTGCTTCTTTGGAGAAAGTCACATTTGTCTGTTAAGGTCATGTGATCGTGCTTGGTAAACTTTGGTTTCAAAGCAGTCACATAGCTTCAGATAAACCAGTCCCCTCATTGTCTATGGCCGCTAGCCAGCCAGGCAGTGACCCTGGGGCTGTGAGCACACGGTGCCTTCTAGCTCTAAAAGATCCTTAAGGTTTATTTTCAATGTGTATGAGTGTTTTGCCTGTGTGTAAGGTGTCCAAGGAAGTCAGAAGAAGGTCTCAGATCCCTGGGAACCGGAGTCACATATAGTTGTGAGCTGTCTTCCTGGTGCTGGGAATCAAACTCTGGTCCTCTGCATAAAGAACAAGTACTCTTACCCACTGGGCCTCTTCCTGAGGCCTCTAACACAGGGTGGTTCTCAACCTAATGCTGTGACCTTCCTTATCTTGTGGTGACCCCCAACCATAAAATTATTTTTGTTGCTACTTCATAACTCTAATTTTGCTACTGTTGTGACTTGTAATGTAAATATCTGTGCTTTCTGATGGTCTTTGGTGACCCCTTTGAACTGATCCCAGGTTGAGAACTGCTGCTCTACAGGGTATTTAAGGGAAGGAGGCTTATGAGCAAAGCCTGCCATGCAACCTCCTGGTTGTCAATGTATGTAAATACAGACAAGGGCTGCCTCGAAGCAGACTCTTACATCAGCTGCCAACTTGGAGATTATTTCGGGGGTCTAGAGAGATGGCTCGGTGGTTAAGAATGTGTACTGGTCTTCCAGAGGATCTGACTTTGGTCCCTAGCTCCCACATCAGGAGGCCCAAGACCATCTCTAACTCTAGAAGATCCTAAGGATGGAGACCTAAGGCCACATGCACAAGGGGCCTCCGATGTGGACCTGGAAACCGCATCGAACTCCATTCTCTCCAGCTGGTGTTTTCCAGTGTGCACTCCACAGGGTGTTAATAAGGCATGCGCACGAAGAGGGCCAGGGTCAAGGCTTTCGCTCCACACCGGGCTACAGGAAGTCACAGGGAGCTCCAGGAGCACTGCAGAGCGGATTTCCAGGGGAATCAGAGGATGTTCCTTCCCAGGGACATCAAGGACTTTAAACAGTAATTCACGAGTGGTGTGGCTGTGCCTTTCGTTTAGAAAGCCTTTGGAGAGTCCACTTCTGCGGCTGGCATGCTCCTTCCGCGGAGGTCCTGCCATACACAACCGAAGTCACGACTGGGCCGTCCTAAGGCAGCATCTCCACCACTGTGCTGTAAAGACGGGGCTCCTTTAAAGATGCTTTGGAATAATGTAAAATAAACACATCGTTCTTGCCTCCAAGGGAATAAGAGATAATGTATTCTAGAGCCAAATATGATCATGACCCGAGAACGCAGATTTAGGTTACTGCAAATACCAGTCTCAACACGGGTACAGCTCCAGTTAGTGTTTGGTTTGGTTTGTTTGTCTCAAGACAAAGTTTTTCTGTGTAACCCTGGTTATCCTGGAACTGGAACTTGCTCTGTAGACCAGGCTAGCCTTGAACCCTGAGGACCGGCCGCTTCTGCCCCAAGGGCTGGAATTAAAGGCTTGCACCACCATTGTCCAGCTCTAGGTAGGTGTGTGTGTGTGTGTGTGTGTGTGTGTGTGTGTTTAATGCTGACAGAACAAAGGTCATAAACTACTTTTCAGATACACCAGTGAGGTCCTGAGGTAGACGGTTACAGGGAAAGGAAAGCCCTCGATCTAGGTCTTACATGCTGTCTGGCAGCATTCTCAGCTTTGGGTTGGCGGGAAGCTAGGCGTCGTTTGCACATTCCAAAGAAATTTAACTAAAAGTCACAAGGCTGTGCGGCCATTCACAGAGGTAGGCAATGAGCTGCCACTTAAGGAGTTAAGAGCCGGGACAGGTTATCTCCGGACCTGCCACATCCCGGGACAGGTTATCTCCGGACCCGCCACATTCCAACCTCTCCACAGCCGCCACCGCCACTGAGGCTCTAACCTGTTAAGCAGCTTGGTAAAGATGTTCACAGTGGGTGTAGCTTTTTCCCTGGGAAAGTTAACTAACTCTTAGGGCTGCTCCTGGGTTGACCTACAGGGGAGAGGAAAGCAGGGTAGGTCATCCTGACGGAACACTCACCCTGAAACATCCGAGACCCGAGAGTTAGAACACAGCATTTCCCCAACCTTGACCATTGTGGTGATGTGAATTTTTTGTTTTTGTTGTTGTCTTTGGAGAAATATTATGAAGCAGCTGTGGCATCAAATGCACATTCATAATTAAACCTGCATCATAAAATTTAGACTCTTTTTACACCATTTGATGTGCATCAATAAATCATTGACCTAGATTTCTTGCCTTCAAAGACAATTATCTAAAAACACCACACACATACACACAGATACATACACACACACATACACACAGACACATACACACAGATACATACACATACAGACACAGACACACAGAGAGAGACACACACATATACACAGATACATACTCACACAGACACAGACACAGGCACACACAGAGAGACACACATAGAGACACATACACACAGAGACATACATAGACACATAGACACACACACTGGCAGATATTGACACACACAGACACATACATACATACATACAAAGACATGCATACACAGACACATAGACACATATATAGACATGCACACAGACACACACACAGATACACACTTGCAGATACAGACACACAGACACACCTAGACACACACTCACAGATACAGAGAGAGACACACACATATGTATGTAACAATAGTGTCCCCTCTGTAGCTATTTTTCTTTCCTTTGCATTCATAGTTCCCAGAGGAACTTACTGCCTAGGTCCTATTTGGAGGACAGCTTTGTCTGTTGTACAGAAAGACTGCCAACTAAGTCCCTGGTTATGCTCAGTTGCAGAGTCTGGGGATTTTCTGGAGATGTGGTTTAAAAATGTCAGGCCTAGTTTTTCTAGTTGGAAGTAGTCCTTCTAGATTTTTGGAAAGAAGAGAAAGGGGTGTGTGTGTGTGTGTGTGTGTGTGTGTGTGTTGCAAACATAAGGAGAGGCACAAGCCACAAGCAAAGGATCCTATGGGGAAAGAAGGAAGGCAGCAGCAGTTGGTGAGACCAGTCGGTTGTCTTCACCCGCCTGGAGTCAGATGGCTCTTTCTTTTGGGTCTGGGTTTGGGCTGTTCTCCTGTATTCTGGGCAAAGCCTTTACTAGGTCACCTCCAAGCCCTTCCACTGCTTCTGACCTTCCATGGAGTCTGATCTCTAGGGGCTGGGGATGGTTCAGTCAGGAAAGAGCTTGCCTTGCTAGCACGAGGACCCCAGTCCCATCTCCAGCGCTCATCCACAAAGCCTGGCATGGTGATGTGCCCAGGGCCAGGGAGGTGGGGACAGGAGGACTGGGGCGTGCTGGCCGGCCATGCACCCTGATTGGTGAGCTCTGGGCCAATGAAAAACCTTGTCTCTGTGGATGTGGAGGATGATCTTGCTGATGCCACCTGAGGTTGGCCTCCAGCGTTCACATGTGTGCATACAACATGTAACTGCACAGGCACAGAGACTCATAAAATATGCGTTCCAATATCATTTTCTGGCTTTCCACTTTTTCTTGTCATTAACTTTATTTTCTGTTCAAGGTAAACAGAAGTTTGATTAACTCTGTTACTCAGCGTCAAGTTCTTTGGTGTATCATCCCTTTGCTCTTGGGCCTACCCAGCACCCATGTCCAGCCTTTTCTGCATTTCCTAGTACAGTTGCTTCTTTGAATCACAACTCTGGGACATTCATTACTCTTATTTACTGCCATGAAAAAAAAAAAAAACCTCTTATTTCTCTCCAAGGCTTCCTTAATGCTATTAGCCTTATGTTTGGCGTCTGGGGGGGGGGGAGGGAGGGTAATGGCGACTAAGTGGCCTCAAATACATGCTGGAGAGACGAGAGGGTTAATTCTGATATATGTGAAGCCTGGCCCCGAGAACCCAGCTTCCAAAAGAATGCAAATAAGAGTCTCCAGAGATGCAACGGGAGGAGCCCAACACCAGTGGTAGTAAGCACAGGGAGGCATGGGGCTCCCCAACCGATCATTGCAAGGGCCTGAGGCGCTGGACTCTGCCCGGGCTTGGACGTCAGGGCAAGTATAGGTGTAGAGGTGGCAAAATTTTATTTTATTTTCCAGGGAAACGTTTTTTATGGCTCTCCTCATGCCGATTGAGCTTGTTACTGACATGTTAAGGTAGCAGGACTGATTTGGCAAACAAGCCGTGAAAGCCTCTCAGAGCCGAACTGCTGAAGTCAAAAAGCTTCTGAGCTACTCAACACTCCCGGGTATATACTGTGCTGACACGTCGCATCTGCTTACCTGTGCTGGGCCTCTGATCATACCCCGGTCTTCTTACCCAGCGTAAGATTCTTGGAAACGTCTAGGAAGCACTTTTAACGTCATGGGCTTCCTCTCTACTCCATCCTTGACTTCCAGGGCTTTCCGATGGTAGGAACCCAGACATCTGACGTCATTTGAAAGACTTGAGGCTGAGCAGCCTGGCTTCCAGACAGTCAGTCTAACTATCCAAATGATCCCTACGTGCCCTGTGTACCTAAGCCGTGTTTCCTATCCTGGCTTTGCTTCTAACTGGTTAGGAGGGGTTGGACGACTCGCTAAATTCCCCTGCATCTGGTTCTCTGCTCATGGAACGAGAGGTTTGAAGTCGGGAATTCCCCACATTTGCTCTCCACAAAAGCCCCGTGATTCCTAGTGGCCGGCTTTGCTTCACCTCCATCACCTGTAAAGCAGTGTCTGACCCACACACTGGGAAGTGGTCAGTATACAGAGATGCGCTCAGCGGACCTCAAAGCAAAGCGAATGCCAGCTGTCTTCCCTGCGATTCTCTCTGCGGCTTCCTCTTCCGGCCATGTTTCAAGTTTCACTGTTTGTGCCAAAGGAGACATGGCTCCTTGTGGAAATTCCTAAAATCTTGTCTTCCGAAGGAGGGGGCCAAGAGGCCAGCTGGTGCCGATGCCAAGCGGATCTGCAAGTTGGCCGGAAGGAAGTGGACTACTCTCGCTGCGGAAGGACGGATGTTTTTCAGTTTCATGGCAGGGCGAGAACGGTGCTGAGAGTCAGATCTCAAATGTGGCTTCGTCCAAAGCACGGAAAGGCTGTCGGGGGCCCCGAGGTCACCGCGGGATCAGAGGCGACTTGCCTTCCATTTCTGTATTTCTAGGCCATGTACACATGTGCCAAACCTAACATCAACCATCTCTCTGCCCCTTTTTCTGATTAGGGGACGGATTTGTGCTGTTGCCCAGGCTGGTCTTGGATGCACGGCAGTCCTCATCTCTGCTGGATTCACAGGAGTGACCGCCATGCCTGGCATCTGCTGTCACCCTTGCCTGTGGGATGGTGGGAAGTTTTATTATTGAAGCTTTGCATCCACAGACAGATCCCACATTGAGATTGACTCTTATTTTGCCCATACCCCAGTGAGTGAGTCCTTTCTCGATACTAGAGGAAAATTCAGTTGTCTCTTGTTCTTCACTTGCAGGATTCCCCTGGTGCTACCTAAGTTCTTGGCGGAGTCTCTCAAGGTGTCAGGACTTGAACAAATCCCAGAGAACGCTTGACGTAGAATACGCCTTCTTTTACAATCCGGGTTATTGGGGGTATTCAAGTGATCTGGGAAGAGAAGTTGAAATGCCCAAAGCAATGCAGTTAGGAACAAAGTCAATAACTATAAAACAAAAACTAGAAACTTTATTTCTCTTCTGTACACAAACCTTAACAAGCCATATGCCTGCTCTGTGCATCTTACCACCGAGGCATACTGGGGGAAGGAGGTGTTTAATGTCTGCCCGACCACACGGCGGCGGCGCTCCTGTCCCTCTGGAGCAGGTAGCTTGTCCTCCGTTATTGTTATAGTCTTTTCTTCCCTTTCCATCCCTGGAACAAATTGTTTTTGAGAGGAAGTGGAAGTTGAAATTTCATTATCTTGGATAGAGTGAGTGAAGACAGAGGAATCTTATCTGACAGCAAAGTTAGTTAAGCTCGTAGGCAAAGGGCTTTAAGGGAGAGAGTCTATGAGGGTTCATAACGTGAGAAGACAATACACACGGTGGCCTGGAAGCCAGGTAAGGCCTAGGCTTCGAGTACTAGCTATCCTCATGTAAAAAATGCCTTTTGCCAAGAACACAGCTGGATTGATTAGGTGCTTTTCACAGAATAGGCAGCCAATAAACACTTGCAGATTGATTTGCTAGGCAAGGGTTCTTGGCACCTGGTCTCGTTCCTGTTTCTAGTGCATTTCTTTCATGTTTATTCTTTCAGAATGTTTAGCTGTAAAAGCACAGGTGACCGGGGTCCAGTGTGGTTGGAAGGAATGACAGTGACTGTGGCTGTCCTCATCTCTATTCCCTGTATAGATCCTGCAACACGTTTCAGGATATCTCGAAGAAAAAAGAGTTGTGCATTCAAATAAACAGACACTGAGTTCCATAGGCTGGTCACCAGAGTTGCCAAAGAGTCAGGAATAAAGGAAAATCTAACTTTGTTAAAAGGTGTTCATTCTAAGATGTGGCCATGAAACGGTTTCTCCTCTACATTTTTTCAGGATACTTAGAATATTGCGAAATTTATGCACTTCTGAATTTTACTGGTAACGAGACAGAAGTCTTGAGAAGGGAGTGGGGTTGTTCTAGAGAGAAGGCAGCTGGGACTAGAACATCATTCCTATCTTGCCCAAACCGATCAATTACCTACTAAGGTTAGTTTGGGGATTTCAGGTATCAGAGTGAGGGTCGAGATGGTAAACAAGGGGATGCCAACGTCTTCTTCTCTTTTCGACCCTTTTCCCAGGGCAGATTCCCCAAACAGACTCCTTTAAAGGTCCACGATGCCCTTTTAAAAATGGGAGTTGTATATTTTTATTTCCTGACTTTGGGATATTTGTCTTATAAAGTCTGGATGCAGTACGTGCCAAGTGATGCTTTAGATGCTGGCCAGGTGAGGAAGTCCTCAGCAAGAGCCACTGATGACTACCAGCTCCTAGGATTCTCCGTGAGCTCCAACAAGTGTATTTATCACATGGGTATAATACATATACAAAGCACCTCTCAAGCACGCAATACAAAGGGTGAGCGAGACACAGGTCTCATGAGACAAGCCAGGACTGGGACTCAGATGAAACAATGCCAGGCCGGACGTCATCAGTTCCTGCAGACTGGTCGGTCCTCTGCGGAGTCGGGTTTCAGAAAATGGATCTTATTGGCATGAGATTCGATAAAGACTGAGGGAGGCTGAGAGACCTGGATTGGATGTACTAGGCAGAGATGCCAACTAGGAGAGACATTTCAAGATGATATGATAAAGACCTGGCAAGACACGAGGGAGGATGCGGGGCGGCGAGCTGTCCACGTGGGCTCAGGAGGAGAGGTATCTGTGGATTAGGAAGGGTGTGCAGACACAGCCCCGAAGCCACAAGGCACACTGCGGGCTCCAGGTGCCTGCTGAGAAGCAAGCACTCCAGGGAGGCAGTGGGGTGAAGGGGTGTGTGTGTGTGTGTGTGTGTGTGTGTGTGAGAGAGAGAGAGAGAGAGAGAGAGCATTAGATAACACCAGGCAGGTGGAGACTGGGTAGAAAGGTCCACGTTAGGGGATGTGGTTGCTATTGAGCAGTTCAGTCTTCTGAAAAGACCAAGAGAAAAACATTCTGGTATTGCCATTCAGACTAAAGGTAAACAAGACCAGAGAAAGCAGGTCAGTCACTTTCCGAGTGCACAGGGAGAACATACGGTATTGCACATTATCTCAGTAGATAACGTCCCAGACAACATGAAGGCTAGAGATGGCAGCCAGAAGGGAAAGTCACACAAGACGGCTCTAGAGGGCTGTTTCAATACACAAACCATAGCCACGGTTGAGAAATCCAGCTTTGGAAGAATGCAAGCACCAACAGTGGCCTGGCTGGTTAGCAAAGGGACTTCAGTTTTTCTATCTCTTTATCTGGGAAATGGGAGCGATTTTTATCTGAGGGGTTAGGCCTTTCCTGAGAGGACCTTCCTGAGCATGTGGACACACGGTAGGAGCCACGCGTTTGCAGATTCTTCCAGACGCCCAGAAATGGTGGGGATCTCAGGAAATCCACAGCCTTCGCTTGGGCTGAGACGCCCTGTGGAAGAGGATGGGCAGGTCTGGTCCACCAGTCGCACCCCAGCTCCCACCCCAGCACAGCCCTCCACTGGCTTTCACAACCCGGCCCTCTCCACCTGCCCCCACCCTGGCTGGCTGCCGAGCGGCTCCCAAGCCCAGCGCGCATGCGCCGTCATCGGAGCCCCACCCCCTGATCCCCGCCCCTACTTTCCACCTCTTACTTCCCCTAGCTCTGCCTCGCCGCCTCAGCAGCAGCTCTGCTGCTGCGATTGGCTACGGGACGTCCCCCTCTCAGCCAATCAACGCCACGCCATCGCCCCCGTGTTACTGGGTAGAACAAAACAAAAACAAACAGAGCGAGCGCGGCCAGAGGTGCTCCGAGGCGGCGGCGGCGGAGGCTGAGGAGCGGGGTCGGGGCCCGGCGGACCGGAGACCCGGGCAAGCGGCGGTGGCCCGAGGGGGTCAGTACCGTGGGCGCGGCTCGCACGCTCGGGCGGGCGGCGTCCTCCTCCTGGTGGCCCCGGGTCGCCCGAGGCTGCCGCACGTTGGGAGGGGGAGGGGGCGTGGAGGCCTCGCCGCGGCGATCGCTACGGTCAGTGCCTGTCCACGCTGGCCTTGGAGCCCTCAGGCCACCCGCGCTCGCCCAACGCCCGGGGCTGCGGGGAACTGCGGGTGCTCGCTCTCCGAGGCCCGGCCGACAGGGCCGGGGCGCTGCGGCGCGGGCCCGCCCCCTCCTCCGCAGCCCCTTCCCCGGCCGCGGGGCGTGCGTGCACTCGCGGCCGAGAGGAGCCTCCGGGCGGCCGGCCCGACGCAGTTGGACGCGACGGTCGGAGAGGCGTGTCGACCGGACGGAGATCCGGTGAGGGGTCCGCGCCCCGAACCGGGGCCTGGTCGCCTCGGCGGGGCCTACCCGCTGCCGGAGGGTCGGGTCCTGCGGGAAAGGCGCCGGTCGGTGCGGGCGCGGGGGCGCGGACCGCTGCCCTCCCTCCCGGCCCTGTGCCAACTCCTCCTTGCTGTCTCCCGCACAGGGTCCCTTAAAAAGTAGAATACAGCCCTGAGAAAACAAAGCCGAGAAGGGAGCCCCCTCTCTGTGAACGCATGCTGTGTCTGCTGCACGTCTGTCCGCTACTGTAATGTACGTAGAGGGCGTGCTTTTGGTTGATTTTGCTTTCCTCGAACAGCCTCAAATCTGCAGATGTTCGGTCCCTTCCCATCCCCGCCTTGGGAACTGTCTGTAGCCAGCCGCTGTCGTCGACTCTGTGCTATGAATGATTCAAAACGCGGCTCCGGGCTGGGGAGGAGGGGGCCGGTGTGGGGCCTGCAAGCTGCGTTTAAGGCATTTTGATAGTTACACAGTTGTGATATTCTTGATTTAAGAGTTCGAGACTTTGGGGGAGGCCCTATTTATTTGTTTTAGAAGGCTGAGGCTTTAGCATATATATTCGTGCTAGTATTTATATCCATAACGTGCCTGTGATACCTATCTATCTATCTATCTATCTCTAGCTCGTGGTAATAGTAAGGAAAAATACTTGTTACGACTACACAAATATATGTGCATGGTTGCTTTTGCGTTATTGTTGTAGAGTGCTTTTTAGCTGATGGCGAGTTGCTAATTAATGTGACTGCATCCCAGGGAAGAATTAAGGTAATTTTCTAGTTAACATATGGTCTAAACTTGACTTCCAAAATGTCAGAGTAATTTATCGGGCATTTAGAACACTGGAGAACAGTTAATTTCAGCCTTAATCTCTTTTTTTTAGCTGTGTGCATAGCTTTTTTCCTCATGGGAAATGATTTTGTATAGATTAGTATGAAGCAAATGGAATTTAGGGTTTTTTTGTTTGTTTGTTTGTTTTTTGCTTTGCTTAAGTTTGAGGTAGTGTTAAATTAAAAGAAAAAGAAAAAAGCCCACTGAGAAGAGTGTCACATACTGTCCTTTAGAACAGCTGTGAAGCCGTTGGTGTGTCTGGGTCTTGACTGCTTCATCCAGTTGTTATGGTCTGGAGATAGAACTATTTTTTGGTTCTTATAATTACTTAATAAAACAGTATATTATGTGATAGTTATTTCCTGATAGCTGTTTTCAGTATCATAATTTTAATGTTTGGAAAGCAGTATTAACAATTGGTGTAACAAGTCTACGCTGTTAAAAGCTTCTTTTTGTTAACCCTAAGAAAGACTTCCCTATAAGGCACGGTAAGCTCTTGTACTGCATTTCCAAGGTCTGGAATCTCGGGGTGGCTCACCCACTGTGGTGCTGCTTCCCCCATGGACCACCGTCTTCTTCTGAACCCCTTGAATTGTATGCAAAGGGAATATGTGAAGTACATGAAATACTGCATATAAAATTCATTTTGAATTATAAAGGGCTTGATAAGCACCATTTATATTTTCCCCTTTATTAGCCAGATGCTGCAGAAAATAGTTTCTCAAAGATTAGACTTGCATCCAGAATGAAAATAACACTTCACAGTGTAACTTGAGTTAAATTTAAATCACATCAGAGCTGACAGATTTTTCTTTAGCATGTAATTCATGCATGCACTGAAGGGAAAGTAGGATATAACATTTTCAGCCGTGGAAAGTAGTAAAAATTTTTATTCCCAAACTGTACTTGGTTTTATATTTGTATGACTCTCTATGTATCTATTTTAAAATTCATTTTTCTAAATCCTAAGTTGTTTAAAATTAACACTGGGAAGTAAGTGGCCTGCATGTCAGTTAGTTCTGAGTAGAGTTAGAGAGTGGTTTTTACCATATCTTGATGTAGCGTAACAGTTACGACATGACTTCAACATCAGGTGCTATTTTTGTTTCACAAGTTAATATCCTTTTAGAGAAAAACGATATAAACCTCCAGGGCCTTGCGCATGTTACCGCTCAGTTCTGTCACCTGCCTGCTCTCTGCCCTGGCACACAAAGGTCTCAGGTAGGTTTTCAACTCCTGATGATCCCTGCTTGTGCTTCCTCGAGTGCTGGGATTACAGATGTGTGTTTACCACATCTGCCTTTTATTCTTAAAGTAGGTCGAGTGTTTTTTAAATCAAAATTTTAGATTATAGAAGTGGCATGCTGAATATATAAATCACAATAGAAAGGTTACTTAAAAATGTCTTCCTGTTTCAGTACCTCATAAAAAGCCAGTGTAATGGAAGGGTGAAATGACAACTGCTTCTGCATTCAGAAAGTCTCTGATGCAAAATCAATACATGAAATATTCTTGATTAGTCACAACTGTTGCTTTTATTTTAGAGTAAATTTTAGTCTTTGTTAGAGAGTTATTCAATATTATGTCCCTGTATGTGATGTAAAATTAACTTTGACTGTATTAAATGTGGGCAGGAGAGATGGAACATGGGTGAAGAGTGCATGATGTTTTCCCAGAGGGCCTGAGTTTGGTTCCCAGCATTCATATATGTTAGCTCACAGCTCCCTGTCAGCCCAGCCCTGTGTGTGTGTGTGTGCGCGCGCGCGGTGGGGGGGTGGGGGTGATCTTAACAGATTTGGTATGTATGTTTAGGTTAAAAGATATGTGTGTTATAAACATTTCTTTAAACCTTACATGTAAGGGATTCATTGGCACATGCTGAAATCTGATGCATTTTATCTCAATTTTTTCTGTTTTACTCTTTGTTTTAGGAAAGCTTGTGGAATAGTATTAGATTATTTTTGAAAGTATAGCAGTCTCCTAAAAAGGAATTTAAGCTTTATTTTTTTATTTTACATTTTATTCAAGTAAGTTGAATTTACCTTAATTGTGTCAGTTTAGAAGATGTTGAACCTTTTTCTTTTCTTTTTTTGAAACATAGATTCTAAAGGAAGACTTGCATTTAGTAATTTGTGTAATCAGTGCAAGTGGAATTCAGGAGACATGGATGTAGAGAACGAGCAGCTGCTGAGTGTGAACCCCACTGGTGAGTGATGCCCGAACCCTGTCCGTGACCAGTCGAGGCTAGTCTGTATTTTATGTGGGAAAATGAGAGTAAAACGTGTACAGTACTTCTTAGCCATGAGTAAGACATCCTAGCTCTGCAAAAAGGCGGCAGAAACTAGTAAAAGATTTTCAAAAGACAAGCAAAGATATCATAGTGAAGTTTGAGTATTTGCATTTAACATTTAAAAGTGATCAGCATTGAGTGTGGTACACTTAGCAGGAACAGTGTGCAGTGACAGTTACGTTACATAGTAAGGACTTATACACTTTATTCTGAGGTAATGTGGAAAGCTTTGAAAGAGTTCTTCATTCAGTAAGGGCAAGCTTTAGAAAACCACTCTGTTCACTTTGGAGACTGTTTTGAAGATGGAAGGCAGAGAGGCAGAGAGGAATGAAATGCTGTAACACTCTGTGATGCACTGAGTGTGTTTGTTTTGGAGCACAGCATTTTCTTACTAACATTTGTACTTTTGCTAAGACTCTGAAAGGATTGAATACATCTATGCTTATTTTTAGATTGATAAAGTTTTACTTTTTAAACTCATAAACTACAGTAAAATCATATATATCAACTTTACATCATAATAATAATTATCATAATTACAATTATGCACCAGTTGGTTTGGGTTATTTGCCTCTGACTTGAGTTACCCATCTGGAACAAAACTGCTGGAATAGTAATGAACTCAGTGGCCTTTCTGACTTAAAACTGTTTCCATAGCAAAGGTGAGGTTGCCATGTGATCTTCAAAGACATCTGAGACAGAGAGTGGTCTATTGGGTGCTTTTGACAGGAAATACAGCCTGGTAATAGCTCTTTCTTTGAGGCTGTGACCAGGCACAGTCATTATAAAAGAAGTAAAGCATCGATTGCTGCAGTGGGTTGCATGATCATTGTATGACCATTTAGTGTTCCTGTGGCTTGAGTTGTTAGGATGGTTTTCATGGAGGGAATGAGATTAGGGGTAGATTTTGAAGAATTCTGACAGCAGATTAGTTTTACTAAATGCCTTCTAAGCAAAAGACCATTTGGAATCATTTTAGGTGCTAATGAGCCAACATGTATAGGGTGGGAACTTTTCAGAGAGAAATTTAGGGAAATAATTCAGGAGTTGGAGATTATGATTTAAGAGCATTCCCTATGTTGAAGGCAGTATTGAGTATATATTGCAGACTGATGTCTCCTAAGCATTTGTAATTGAACAGGGAATGTTTTGAAAGTAGTTTCGATACACTCAGAACCTTGATTTCCTTATCTGTATGATGTGCTGAACTTGTATTATCCAGTGTAGCCTAAAAAGTACGTTAGACACTTTGTGCAGTTTATCTCCGTTGTATCAAGATTCTTTATTACCTATCTCTACTTGATAACTCTTTACTCACAAGTCAATAGTTTTATGTTCTTTGTACTAACATAGATTTTATTATCCAGGCATGTGTAATAACCTCTTCTTAGAAAACCCTGTTAATTTTATTCAATACCTTCATTACTTTCCTTGATAATGGGAAAAATAATTTTTCTTTATTAGATTAAGTCATGTAAAATTGCCAATGTATGACTACTACTAGCCTAAAAAATGTTAATTTCATGTGAAGTAACCAAATTAAATTGTACCTGACATAACAGTAGATACTGGAAATACTTAGCTTGATTTTTTTTTTTCATTTTCTCTTTTAAGACCCTGACAATTTAAGCGACTCTCTCTTTTCTGGAGATGAAGAAAATGCTGGCACTGAGGAAATAAAGAATGAAATAAATGGAAATTGGATCTCTGCATCTACTATTAATGAAGCTAGAATTAATGCTAAAGCAAAAAGACGACTGCGGAAAAATTCATCCCGGGACTCTGGCCGAGGCGATTCAGTCAGTGATAATGGAAGTGAAACGGTTAGAAGTGGAG
Organism: Apodemus agrarius; assembly: GCA_964023405.1. Lineage (NCBI taxonomy): Eukaryota > Metazoa > Chordata > Mammalia > Rodentia > Muridae > Apodemus > Apodemus agrarius. Next base: position 193,174,888 of record OZ030005.1, read on the forward strand.
TTGCTGTGCCCACCAGTCCAAAAGGAAGGTTGCTAGATAGACGGTCCAGATCTGGGAAAGGAAGGGGGCTGCCAAAGAAAGGTTAGTGTGTGCTGTGCAAAGAAACAACTGGAAGAACCCCAATTCCCGTGCTAGGAGTCCCTTGTTCTAAATGGACAAAAGCATTATCAGTTCTAGAGCTTTATGAGTTCCGTACATCTGTGTGGTAGAGCTGAAGGCCCATACCACATGTTTTTTAGGTTGATTACTTCTTTCTTTGGGGTACACTTTCTCTTTTTCCCTTTTCAAAATGTAGTAAACATTGATTTCAGTTATGAATTTTATACACACTATGAAGGTGGTCAGGTTTATTATAACTGTTATCAAATGAATCTACTATGTCCATTGTTAAAAATAGTAACTATGCATTTAGTAACATATATGTAGATCTGGGTCTGTGTTCTTTTTAGCTCTTTGTGAATGCTGTAATAGATTGATTCATTTCACTGCTGTATCCAGTGCCTAGAATACTGGTAGACATTTAAAATTCACTGGATGAGGGTCTTTCAGCTTCTGTCTATAGTGGGATTTTGGTAGAATCTGGACTGGATTTTGAATGGTGTGAACTTCAGCGATACACTTGAGGCACTGATAATTTAAATGGATCTTGTCATGAAAGTACTTGGAAGGAGGGAGAAACTAAGACATAGAGATTGAATTTCAGCATCTTCTATTAATGAACATAGAACTAATGCCAAGACAAAAGTATGATTATGAAAAACATTTTTGTTAGGGTGAATATGGAAAGATAAATATATTAGTATTCAGATAAAGTATAGTGGTCTTTCAGAAATTATTTTGTGACTAGGTACATAATCATGTGAATCAAAGTGATCCATAGTTATCTGGTTCTGGTCTGCTGTGTTGGCATGGATTATACTCCAGGTACAGAATGAGTACTTAAAAAGGGGCAATGGCTTTATGACAGCTTTTTAAAAGTATTTAGACAAATTTGGCCTTGTAAAAATGTCACAGTAAATTGCTATGGGCAAGCAACTTGTTGAGTTGAAGTTGTAGTCTTTGGTCTGTATACAGAAGTAGAGAGAAACAGCTGTCAGTGCTGTTGATTTTTAAATAGCAATTATTTGTTAAAATACTGCTAATTTCTAAGTATAGTTTAATGTGCACTTTATGTGGAAGAATATTACATGTTAGCATGATGGTGGTCATTATGGATCTCTGGAATGATTTTTTTTAATGTGTTGAGCTTTTAATGCCACATTTGCTGGCTCAAAATGTTTTTCTTCTTCTTCTTCTTCTTCTTTTTTTTTTTTTTTGGTTCCAAGAAAGGTCAAAATTTAGAGCTTCAACACAGTGTCATGTTCTGTAAGGTCTGTGATATGGCTGTTGCTCAGATTAAAAAAAATATTTTAAAGATTTCGCCTTTGTAGTTTCTAAGTTGACTCCATGCTTTTGGAAATGGCTAATCTGGAAAAAGTGATCTAAATAGGAGTTTCTAGTGTAATTCTCAACTGGAAAATAATTAGTATAAGAATTTTTACATTTGAAATTATTTCAGATTTCAATTAATATTTGTGAACTATCAACTGAACTTTCAGGTGGTGCAGGAGGAAAGGGTGTCTGGGGCACACCTGGACAGGTATATGATGTGGAAGAGGTGGATGTGAAAGATCCAAACTATGATGACGACCAGGTATCAGCTATTTTTTATATACACAATGTTTGTAGAATTTCTTGAATTTCACTCATAAGATTGTCAAGTGATAACATGGCCATATATCAGTACTCCATAGCTATGAAGATATATACAACATGTATTGCAAAATCATATATACTTATTAGGAAAACCAGTTTTTTGGTAGTAAAGTGTACATAATTTCCACTTGTTTTGGGAGTCAAGAGGAGGCCTTTATTGACTTGACTAGTGATAATAAAGAAGGACTCTTGGGTATCATGGGCTGCAGGTATTAGGTTCCTTTTTCAAGTCACTATTTAGCATGAGTACTAATTTATGTTATTCTGAGGACACATGTATTTTCTCTCTCACGATAATACATAGTAAGAAATGTCTTAATGCATCATTGCGAAGTTCTTCTTGCCTTTTTAATGGAAAATTTTCAAAAGTATAATCGGTACAGTGAACCTACTGGTACTTGTCTTTCAGCTTCACCAGTGTCACTATATTACTCACAGGCAGTCTCATTTAATCCTATACCTGTTTACTTGAAAATATCAGTGTTTGTGTTAGCTTGTTTTTTTTTCTGCACATTATTCTTATGTATGCACTTAGCAGTTTTAACAGATGGATACAGAAAATTTCTAAGAGATTATAAAAATATTTAAAGGCTGTGGGATTGAAATACCTAGTCTTTTAAGTATATGCTGCAAATAATATTTTGAGTGACAAGTTGTAGATAAATATTGTAGCTTTTCTGTAGAGGAGAGACATGGGTTGGTGATAAGCATCTTACTGAAATTTCGCTTGAACTGCTTTTTTTTTTTTTAGATTTTTAGTCATTACAATATTGATCTCTTATTTTTATTATATTTTGAAAGTTTCTGCTTTTGTCAATGTTAGTATATATATAAGAATACTTAATCTTGTTAAAAAGTCAATAATGAAAGTATATGCTGGGATGCCATGTTAAAGGTTTTGGGTTGAAAAGTTGGTTTTGTGAAGAATATAAAAGTTAACATAAAAGACTTAGTAGGTAAGGTGCTTGATATGCAAGCGTGGAACCTGAGTTTGGATTTCTAGCACCTGCATAAAAGCTGGACATGGTGGTGCCTCTCTGTGATCTCAGCATTGGGAAGTCGATACAGGTGGGTTCCAGGGTTTGCTAGATGGGAGCTCCAGGGTCAGTGAGAGACTCTGTCTCAGAAATGAGGTGAAAAGGACCAGGAGATGGCTGAGGAGGGTAAAGCACTTTATGTACAAATTGGGCACCTTGAGTGTATGTAGTCTCTACAGTCAGGAAACCCACATGAAAAGCCAGCTACAGTGGTGCCTCTGTCGTCCAGTACTTCAGTGGGGACATAGGAGGTGGAGCTTGACCTCTGGTCCCTGCCCAGCACATGCATGTATGGCACATGCTCCCCCTCCCTACCCAAACAAGTTGGCATGAAGTAGAAAGTCTGGGAGAAAATCATATATTTGCTGCAGTCAGTGGGTTTAGTTTGTCTATAGCTTGTTGAGGGGTTTTTGAAAGTGGCTGCATACAGACAGTGTGTAATTAAAACAGGAAGCATGTCATTATCTTGCCTGACTGGTGATCACTAACCAGCTGAACTATGAAACTACAATTTCAGTTTATCTGAACATTTAATTTATAATCCCCCTTCTTTTAGGAGAACTGTGTTTATGAAACTGTAGTTTTGCCCCTGGATGAGACCGCATTTGAGAAGACTCTAACACCAATTATACAGGAGTACTTTGAGCATGGAGATACAAACGAAGTTGCGGTAGGTTTTACATTGCAGGGAGAAAAGCACTTAAACCAAGCCTGTATAGAATGTTTACATTGCAGGGAGAAAAAACACTTAAACCAAAGCCTGTATAGAATGTTTACATTGCAGGGAGAAAAAACACTTAAACCAAAGCCTGTATAGAATGATTACATTGCAGGGAGAAAAAACACTTAAACCAAGCCTGTATAGAGTGTTTACATTGCAGGGAGAAAAAACACTTAAGCCAAAGCCTGTATAGAATGTTTACATTGCAGGGAGAAAAAACACTTAAACCAAAGCCTGTATAGAATGATTACATTGCAGGGAGAAAAAACACTTAAACCAAGCCTGTATAGAGTGTTTACATTGCAGGGAGAAAAAAACACTTAAAAACAAGCCTGTATAGAATGTTTACATTGCAGGGAGAAAAAACACTTAAACCAAAGCCTGCATAGAATGTTTACATTGCAGGGAGAAAAAACACTTAAACCAAAGCCTGTATAGAATGATTACATTGCAGGGAGAAAAAAACACTTAAACCAAGCCTGTATAGAGTGTTTACATTGCAGGGAGAAAAAACACTTAAACCAAAGCCTGTATAGAATGATTACATTGCAGGGAGAAAAAACACTTAAACCAAGCCTGTATAGAGTGTTTACATTGCAGGGAGAAAAAACACTTAAACCAAAGCCTGTATAGAATGTTTACATTGCAGGGAGAAAAAAACACTTAAACCAAAGCCTGTATAGAATGTTTACATTGCAGGGAGAAAAAACACTTAAAAACAAGCCTGTGTAGAATGTTTACATTGCAGGGAGAAAAACACTTAAAAACAAAGCCTGTGTAGAATGATTTTGGTTTACTCTGCATAAGTTTATGTTTTTTCTTTTGTTATAACAATAAATTTCACAACCAAGAGGGGAACATTCTGGGCATGGTGGTTTATGCCTAAAATCCCAGTACTTGAGAGGTAAAGGTAGGTAGGACAGGTCTGGATTTGAAGCCAGTCTGGGCTACATAGGTCTTCAAAAGGAAAAAGAAAAAGAGGGATACAATTCTTTTTCCTTAAGCAATTTTTCTTACATATTTTTGGGCTCTGATGACACTTCTATGCCATTTCCTTTTGGGGAAAACGACACAAACACTATTTATGTACATTTAAAGCATCTGGTTTTATAATCTAAACAATTTCATGGAATTTATAGAATTCCTGTTATTCCTGTATAACCTCTTCAAGGTCCTCAGAATTGTCTGATTCTTTGGATGAGATGAAAATATATCTGTACTCTCCAGAAAACAACATTTATACAGAGATTTGGAGAAGACTGTATATGGGCACCAAGAGAATCAACCTAAGTTTTGAATCACAGTTTGTATGATGATAATTAGTGTTTGTACTAAGTTGTTCACAAAGTAAATCTTGGAGGGTAAAATAAAGTGCCTGGTCTCATTAGAATTATGGGCTTGAACTATAAGTTACTAATGGGAAGTCATTTATAATTCTTAAACTCCAACCTGGACTTTTGATTTTGTTTGTTATATAGGTTTGGCAGCTTTGGATTTATAGAATTACAGTTTAAAACAACTATTTGTTTATTGCATACTGTTGTGTGACAGACTTTTTCTGGGGAGACACAACACATGCACACATCTTTTCACACCAGATAGGGAATCCATGACAGTCCAAAATATAGATACCTTCAAAGTCCAATTTGTTGAACCAATGAGTTTTATTTACAGGAATATGGATGGGGAGTTACTTACAGGAGCAGAAATGACTCAAAGACATTTGCATCACCAGAGCCCCCTCCAGTGAATGAGTGCTCCCAAGACTGGGAACAGGCAGCACAGCCTCAGGCAGCACAGCAGGTTGGCAAGCGTCCTTCCCAGGTGCCTCAGTGGGTCCAGCCCTTGTGTAGGCAGGGCGTCTGCATCCTCAGGCTGCTGGTCTGATCACACAGTTCTTGGGGGCTGTTCCCTGTGAGTCCTTGCAGCATGGCTCTGCTCACTGGCAGGGAGAGACTTAATGAATCTGGTCAGTTTCAGGAACTTTTCTCAGCTGTTTACCTTCCTGCATAGAAGAGCTTCTCTACAGGATGGAATATTTTAGTCTTAGGGGAAACTGTATCATGCTTTATCCATTACTCCTGTACTTACATTCTTTCTGGCTTTCTGTAGTGATCCCTGAGTCTTAGAGGGGTTGACTGTGGCTGTCCGTCTCTGGCTAAGAAGTATGCCACCGTAACATGCCACATTAAGTCAGTTGTTCTTAGGGGCTTCACCAGTGGTTATGAGTTGAGTCTGATAACAACAGTGATCTATAGGTGTAAACACATGTTTAGAAGTCAATTTGACAGACACATTACATCCACTTAGAAAAAAACATATAGGTTGCTTCTCCACTGGGACCTCCTCAGCCACAGGGTTTTGTCCTAGTTTATGGTAGCAGAGGTGAACTCCCTTATGTGGTGAAGGTCTTGATTCTAGCTGGAAAACTATTGGTATGACCCATGATAGCTGAGCCACTGTTGCACAAGCTGGCACATCCTGCCTATCATGTTGCTATTTCAGCATACAGGGTCCATAACCCAGCAGGAATGCTGGTGATACTTCTCCACCAGTAGCCTGCATGGCCCCTTCTGGCACCGTGAGGCCAGCCAGCAGGGTTGGGATTTACATTTCTGCTCCAGCTTAATTTCTGGACATTATGCTATAGTCATAACATGTACATGCAGTCTTCAGCAACAGGGTCATACCATCTAGTGCTGGAATACAACCAAGAGCAGTAGAAAAAGCTTTTCTAATTTGTGGGGCCTCATGGGCTTCCCTGGCCAACAACTCCTAAGGAGATAGCCCTCTCCTGGTACTGGAGGATTGTAGTCAGTAATCTTGTAGCTTCTGGGAGTGTCTTTTTCTACCCCCGTAGGGAACCATTTGGATTTCAACTCTAGAAGATGGTTCGGTTACTGGGGTGTGCTCAGCTGCTTCAGACCACATTGGTCCTAGGGCACCCTGCATGGCATCTGTGCTGGGGCTTGCATATGCCACACCCACTGTTGTAAATGTGCTGCCACCTTTATAGAGTTGGACTCTGTGCTACACCAGAAAGCAGTTTGTCCAGGTGGCCTTCCTTCCAGCCCTTTTTGGGCAAGCTGTTCTTTAGTCACTAGGGTAGTTCTAGGTTCCACTTGTTGCAATACTTTAAATTCATGTAGACAGTTGCTGTTCTATGGCTTCTGCTCCTTCTCTAACAGACCCTTTGCTCAGACTGCGTTTGCCATAGCGCCCAGCTACAGCCTTATCAACTCTGGTAACTTTTGACAGGAAGAAATAATTGGGTTAGTGGGGGTATACAGCTGTCCTACAGTGATCTTAGCCTGCTCAAAAGCCACTTTAGCCTTTCTATGCCAATCCATGTAACCCCTTTCATTATCAATTTATACAAAGGATAGTCATTTTGATCAGGATGGGGTATGAAAATCTGCTATTATCCCAAGAGCTCCCCAGATGCCTCTAGCACTTTTACATTTACAGGCATAGTCTGTTGTAGGATTTTGACAGTAATATTGTCAGGTGTCCTTTGTGTCTTATCATACAAGACCATAATACTGCCAAGAATTTTACCTCTATGCCTGGCCCTTGCACTTGTGGACTCATCTCCAATCTTCATTGAAGGGACCAGGATTGTCTCAGGATCCCCAAGACCAAGTTCTGTAGAGTGACGAAGGTCGGGGAATAAGAAACAGACAGGACGGAGAGGGAGAAAAGAACAAGAGGAAGGGGGAAAGAGTGGTTATCTGGGGGGTGAGGAGTGGGACAGTAATGACAAAGGACACACTCTGGACAGTGGAGACAGAGTGGCCCATAGCAGATGGCAGTCTACAAAGGTAAGGAGGGAAACTCCGTGTTAGGGTGAGCTGTTTAATTTTATTTGGGCATGTTAATTAGGTGAACCAAAAGGGGATTTTGATTGCTGGACCTTAATATTTTGATAGCTGGACCTTGGTTGTCAGCCTCAAGAGGAGGAAGTGGCCAAAGGGGACTAGACCTTGGTGGTTAGCTTTCGGAATGTAATCTAGAGGCTTTTAATAAGGCAGAGAGAATGGGGGAGCAGAAGGGCAAGGCCTGCCAGAGCCATGTTGGCCATGCTGTGACTGTAGAGTCCCTTCACTCCTTCCTTTAGATCAGGTAGGTCCTTTAGGTATATTTGTCGGTGTTCAAAAACACTCAGAAGTTCGTATTATGTCATCTGTATAACACATTTCTAGAGAACGGGCAGGACAAGACAGCACCCTGATGACCAAGCCACGACAGGGGCAGGGTGGGGGTGGAGGGGTGGGGGTGGAGGCTACAAAGATAACCTTGGTGAAGCAGTCTGAAAGTCTGTTTAATCTGCTTTGAGCGAGTGTCAGGTGAGCATAGAGATTTACAACTAAGAAGATGTTCTAAAGTGTGATGTAGACAAGGTCCAGTGGAGAAAGGCCCCATCCCTTGTATCAGTTGCATCCTCCACAGATCAAGGTTGGGTACCAAGTGTGGATAGGAGGCACTGACTTCATTAGCTCTCTAATTCTCAGTCATTCTCTCTGAGGCATTGTGTTTCCAACCCTAGAGCTCTTCCACAGAGTCTCCCTACATTTCTCCAAACCTGATAGACTCAGTAACCTGACTCGGTCTGCCCAGACCTGCTCGTGGCCGAAGGTGAATGAGGCTCTGCCCTCTCCTGCTGTACCTGAGGGCTCCCTAGGTCAGAGTGGCCCTGGGTTGGCATGGTGCTGCAGCCTCTCCGTTCACCACACTGGGCGGTTGGGGGAATTCCTGGCCGGGCAAACCATCTCCATCTGCTGCTATCATAACCTTTTGTTGGGGGGAAATATACCCTTCTTACTCTGGGGGAGGGGTGGTAATTACCACCCCTGGGGCAGGCTTGATCATCTATTCTCTCTTGGGTGTCTTCTGCACATTGCTCTTGAGGCTTTAGAGCTGTCCAGAAGCCCTTTAGCACACAGTAGGCTTTCTTTCTGTCAGTTTTTTCCTTGGGAACTGCAGTGAGACCCAAATCCTGCCACATCTGTCTCTGAGTAAGTGACCCAGACATCTCTCCTCTGCTTTGTCTTTTTCTTACCTTCTCTAGGGTGCTCTCTCACATTACAGGCTCTTTACAGCTTGCTCTAAGTCGCTGAGATCTGTCAAAGCCCCTCCTACTTTATAAACATCTTGCCCCACCAAAGGCTCAGCAAAGCCACTAAAGCTCCACAGCAGCCCCGAGGTCTCTGCTGGATCAGCCTTTCCTTTGACTCCTCTGTGAGCACAGCTCTATCTGACCCAGGGAACCGGGTTCAAATACAGCTCCTCTTACTCCTAGTTCCCTCCATAGCTCCTGTCCCTCCTCCTTGGTCTTCCACTTCCTGATGTTTATGGGAACCTCAGACAGAGATCACTAAGTGTTCCTCATGGCTTTCATAAGCCAGCCCACCAGAGACTGATTCCCATTCCACTGTCTCAGGCCTTTGCCCTAAGGAAGGATGGCAAATTACATTAGTTTTCCTGCCTCTGCAGCTGTCTGACGGAGCCCATCAACTGCCAGGCCCCCCTCCCCCCCAGCCTCATAAACCAGGCTGAAACAGGCTCTTCTGTTACTTATTTAAACTTCCCTACTTTCAGCAATTCAAGTGCTGAGTGATTCTTGATCACCGAGTTTCTTGCATGGGACTGGCCATATTCTAGATCCTAGGTTTTCCTTTTTATTCTGTTAGGGTTGGACCTCTACAGTAGCCTCTTAACGCTTTTACCATAATCTTTCCCACTCTGACTCTCCCTATGGATTCTAAGGTCTCGGATCCCAGGAAGGGCTTCTGGGCATGAATCTAACTTGCTCTTTTCCTTCTGTCCCCCAACCCTTAAGCAATCACCTCATCTCATCCTTTTGGTTATCTAATTTGCCAGATTAGAGGCTAACATGGAAGATACTGCCACATCTCTGGCTTGTTGCAGTTGCTTATTTTTACACAGACAGGTTCCTGCTTGGCAGCCATTTCGGCCTTGGTGCATGTCTGACTCCACGTGAGAGTGGCAGGTAATACTTCTGCTGCTCCTCCCCTGCCGTCCCCACCCTTGTGCACTAATCTTAAAGACATCAACTTTTCCTCCAACCCAGTGGTTCTCAAGATTCCTAATGCTGTGACCCTTTAATGAAGTTCTTCAAGTTGTGGTGATGCCCTTATTATAGACTTATTTCACTGCTACTCGTAATTTTGCTACTGTTATGAATCATAATGTAAATATCTGATATGGGGGATATATGACATATGACCCCCCAAATGGGTCACGACCCACAGTTCACAAACAGTGCTAAACTTTTAACTGTTTTCAGAGCATCTCCATATTCATATAATGGACCCAGTTTATCAAGCAGGCATGCCCACATACCATAGAGACAAAGATTTCCTTCCTGATTTTTTTCCCCACAGATATTACTAATTCTGATGGCTCAGTCTTAGTTGCATGCCTCATAACAAGAGCCATGCAACTTCTAGCACATAAACATATCCAAAAAGCCCACTAACACTCTCCATAAAGGGAAGGACAGCTGTGTTAGAGGTCACTGACCAGGATACCACTTATAGGGTTGTGAAAGTCGGCATCTTCTAGTTGTATATCATGGTTTAAAAATCTCAAGGAAGCGCTAGGCAGTGGTGGCGCACCCCTTTAATCCCAGCACTTAGGAGGCAGAGGCAGGTGGATTTCTTGAGTTCGAGCCCAGCCTGGTCTTCAGAGTGAGTTCCAGGACAGTCAGGGCTACACAGAGAAACCCTGTCTCAGAAAAAAAAAAATCTCAAGGCAACTGTAAAAGTAGGCAATGTTAAGTAACCAAGTTAGAGGTGGCCCCTGACTCTAAGGCTGCGTAGGACCGCAAGGACTGGGTTACTGTGAGCGTTAAGTGGGTGGTGTAACGCCTGATAAACTTGTTGCATGGCTAGTAAATATTAGGTACTGTTGTGCTTGAATGGACAGTTTTTTATTCCATCATTTAAAACATTAATCCCACTTAAACACTGACGATCCCACTTTATGTTCACATGAAAGAATAAAGCAAGCATTTTAAGAAGAGGCGAGGTCTTTCTATGTAGCTCTGGCTGGTTTGGAACTCACTGTGCAGGGTCAGGCGCTGGCCTTTAACTCTGAGGTCTGCTTGCCTCTGCCTCTCTAGATCTGGGAATTAAGGCTTGTGCTACCAAACCCGTCTTCAGGAGAAAATATTTAGACTATATAAACAGTTTGTAATATAAAATAAACTTCTCCACAAATGGTCATCAGTTATTTGTAGAAATAATTTCAGTAGATTGTGAAGTAGAGGATTCGTTAGTTGTTGAATGGACTGTTCACACTGTTCTTCATATCCTCAATGTGCTGATGTTCAGGCCGGTACAGCTTCTACCACTGCTGTAAACCTAAATGTGACTGCTGGTCTTTCTAAAGATGAGGGGGGCGGGGCAAAGCTGGAGGAGAAGCAAGGCTGAGCTGGAGTCAGGTGGTCATTCTCATTCTTTCACACAGGAGATGCTAAGAGACTTAAACCTCGGGGAGATGAAGAGCGGGGTACCAGTGCTGGCTGTGTCTTTAGCCCTGGAGGGGAAGGCCAGCCACCGGGAAATGACATCCAAGCTGCTTTCGGACCTTTGTGGAACAGTGATGAGCACAAATGATGTGGAAAAGTCATTTGACAAGTTGCTCAAGGATCTCCCCGAGCTAGCCTTGGACACTCCTAGAGCACCACAGGTTTGTGTCATTTTCTTTTCGCTCCTTTCTTTTGTCTCCTACATGTACACACTCCTAGCAAATTACAGCAGTTGTGAGGGAATGGCCCACAGTTCTTACCATAGGGAACTAGCTCTGCACATTTTTAGGTCTTTTCCCCGAACTTTGTTTTTATTTTCTGTACTTTGTATTAAACCAAGAGCCACCCACATGTGGCAGGTGCTCTGCCTCTGTCTGAGCTATGACCTACCTAGACCCCGATGAAATGAAAAGAGCCTTTCTATCTATCCAGTCTGTATAGATTTTAGGTCATATATAATACATGTATTTTCTGCTTATAGATTTATTATGTGAACATTATTTTACTAGCTAAGAATTTTAAAGATACTATGTTGGTATAACAGATACTGACTTACTTGAGTAAGATTTTTTTTAAAAAGTTCTAACTGTTCCCTTTTGTAACTTTGAAAACATGTAATTGCTATTTATTAACATTTGCATAAAAATTGAATTTATAGAGTTTCTAAATGTTGTTTCTGCAACAGGCAGTTTCTGTGAGTCAAAAATGGATTTATTTTCCTTCCCCTATATTTATACATACTTAAAAATGGTCATCTGAGTTCATATTAATTATAGAATTTTTGATGAATAAAATCCAAAATGAAGAAAGGTCATGAAGGAACCTCCACACACACCTTTTGATAACTATTTTTTTTATTTCTAGTTTTCTTGTTGTTAGTGTCATTTTACCTTTATTTAATTAGTAAGTAGGATTGTCCCGCATACACTGCTTTGCAGAGTCGACTATCCAGTGCCTTGCTTTGCATACACTGCTTGTGCATACTTTACTGCTGGACACTGGAGTTGCTTCAGATTTCCTTTTTTTTTATTTCTCATGTAAATCTTCAATTTTTATTAATGTTTTTAATTCCCCTTTTAATTAATTTAGTAATGTTTTTATGTCTGCTATTTTTTAAAAAATTTTTTATTGGATATATTCTATATTTACAATTCATTTCCCTTTTTCTGGTTCCCCACCCCCCAAAGGTCCCACATGCCTTTTTCGCTCCTCCTGCTCCCTCATCCACCCCTTCCCACTTCCCTGTTCTGCTATTCCCCTACACTGATGCTTTGATCCTTTCCAGCACCAGTGTACACTCCTTTCTTCTTGTCAGACATCATTTGGTATGTGAATTGTGTCTTTGGTGTCCCAAGATTCTAGGCTAATATCCACTTATCAGTGACTGCATACCATGGGTATTCTTTTGAGACTGGGTTACCTCACTTAGTATGATGTTCTCCAGCTCCATCCATTTCTCTAAGAATTTCATGAATTCATTGTTTCTAATGGCTGAATAGTATTCCATTGTGTATATATACCACATTTTTTGTATCCATTCCTCCGTTGAGGGACATCTGGGTTCTTTCCAGCTTCTGGCTATTATATATAAGGCTGCTATGAACATAGTGGAGCATGTATCCTTATTGCATGCTGGGGAATCTTCTGAGTATATTCCCAGGAGTGGTATGGCTGGGTCCTCAGGAAGTATCATGTCCAGTTTTCTGAGGAACCGCCAGACTGATTTCCAGAGTGGTTGTATCAGTTTGCAGTCCCACCAGCAGTGGAGGAGTGTTCCTCTTTCTCCACATCCTCGCCAACACTCTTATCTCCTTGCACTAAGCTCAACTCCAAGTGGATCAAGGACCTCCACATAAAACCAGACACACTAAAACTAATAGAAAAGAAACTGCTTCAGATTTTCTAATGAACCTTTATTTGTGCATAACTTTTATCCATAATATATTTTATAGTTACTTGAGAAAACATTATGAGTATTGAAGAGGAGAGGTTTTTCCTTGACTTTCAGGTCGTTTTAATAGATATTATTGAGCGTGTGTTGAGAATTAGTGTGCTGAGTACTGGGGATTATGTAGTGAGCTAACAGAGGCGCCTTTCCATCCTGATGGCATGGACTTGAATGTCACGGTCACACTAGTGGTAAAGGAGTGTGCAAGGTGCAGGGCGCACAGGGGCTTCAGCACGTGCCAGCACTCGAAGGGCAGGATGAAGGAGTGTGCACCATGCTTACTTAGCACACAGGTACCTTTGCATATCTCAGCATGCATTTTAGGGATTGAGTGTGTAGACAGTTATCATTTATGCATTTCAAAATTGTGTCCTAAGAAAGATTTATTTTAGTTTTTTTATATAGTTCTCTTTTTTTCTTATTATAGTTGGTGGGCCAGTTTATTGCTAGAGCTGTTGGAGATGGAATCTTATGTAATACCTATATTGATAGTTACAAAGGAACTGTAGATTGTGTACAGGCTAGGTAAGTAATTTTTACCTACCATTTTAATTTTTTCTACTTAGAATTTCAAAATGAGAAATTCTACAATATCCTGTAAAATGACATGCACATGAATCAGACATTGTGAGAGTGTATTTGTCCTTATATGTGTTCTTTGTTGTTAAAAGGTGTTGCTGTGGTATAATAGAAGGGAGCAGTAATAAAAATGCAGAAGTTCTGAGTTAAATTATGACGTTCCCTTTTTTTAAGTCTCCCTTCTCTGAGCCTCAGTTTCCCTACTTGTAAAATGAAAGCGTTGAATGTGTAGTGTCCATGGTACCTTCTGGTTCAGACAGTTCTTTGGTTTAATGATTAGAAGCCAAACTCGTTGTTTGACATTTCTAACCTTCCTGGAGGCTGATGTAGACAGCCAGACCTCAGGCTTCTCCAGACACAGATATTAATCTCAAGGGGCTATATTAGGTCATGGTAGGAAGATCTTCCTGGGTGGGAGGATGTGAATCTATTTAAAAGTTATATGTGAATTTATGTTCCTTCCTGGCTACATAACCATTATTTTACAATGTATTTTGATGAGAAGTGGTTGTAAAAGAACATGAGAATGTTAAATATTTTTAAAAATACCTAATTTTAATTGAAAAGTTATTTTCAAAAACTACATATGTTTTGTAACATTAAAGTTGTCAATACATACAGTTTTGCAAACTTTATTGATAAGGTGGCAAACATCAGGCATGTCTGTATTATAATGAAGTTTTTCTTGTTTTCTGTCTTTGATAGAGCTGCTCTGGATAAGGCTACTGTGCTCCTGAGTATGTCTAAAGGTGGCAAGCGCAAGGATAGCGTGTGGGGGTCCGGAGGTGGGCAGCAGCCTGTCAATCACCTTGTTAAAGAGGTACTTACTGAGAGTTGTTTGCAAGAGAAAACAACAGAACAACTACAAGATGGTATTTTTGTGGGCAGGAATTCAATGTGGTCATATATTTGCAAGTAAAATTCTTAATAATTTATGAATTAGAAAAATTAGGTAATTGTTGCTGTTTTATCCTGTTTTTGTGATTTAATGGCATGACTATTAGCTCTTTCATGAATATAAGAAGTCTGTCAGTGAACATCTAAGGAATGAGTGAGTATAAGAAGTCTGTGTTCACGGGAACTCTAATGCCTGAAATCTTTTTTTTTAGTAGTGTTTAGTCTTAAAATGCAGCTGAGGGGAGATTATTTGTGATTATTTAATGAATGTTATTTATATGAACAACTTGAGTAATCCTGAATTATAAGGTAGGAATTATGAGCATCAGAGTGGATCAGAGTGACAGAGCTTCACAAGGATGCGTACTCTGCTAAGGAAAATAAGTAATTGAGTTACTGCATTAAAATGCGAGATTCTCTTCCTGTGGATTCTCTCTTATCTTGTAACAAGTGGAAACCTGTGATGTCGTAACTGCAGATCTCGAGACTACAGGCAGGAGCTTTGGAGCTATGAGCTGGCTTTAGTTCCTTCACTTCTCATTCTGATTGTTTTGTGTGTGTACATGTGTGTGTGCGTGCGTGTGTGTGTGTGTGTGTGTGTGTGTGTGTGTGTGTCTGCATGTGTGCTTGTCTCTAGAGGTCATCCTCAAGTCTTATTTCTTAGAAATGTCACTTTGCTTTTTGAGACAGTCTTTCACTGAGACCTAACCTATGAGCTAGGCTGGCTGGACAGTGAGCCTCTATTACTGAGATTATAAGCATCCTACACTCAGATTTTTACATGGGTTATGAAGGTCAAACTAAGGTCATTAAACTTGCATAGCAAGCACTTAGTTGACTGATTGACTAATTAGCTGTCTCCTCAGTCTCATTCATATATGTTTGTGTGTGTGCATACATACATATATATACATACATACAAATCTGTGTATATACATATACATATATATATACACACATACATACAAGTGTTAAATAGTTCAGATAGGTAGTTAGAGAAATTACCATTTTTCCTCTTACCTATGTTAGGTCATAACTGCAGTCTCTTTTAAAAATTTGAAGAATTATAAGAAAAAATCTAAATATGCGAGGGATATTAGGCAAGGAAGTCCAATAAAGGGCATCCAGATCGGAAGGAAGATCTAGAACTAGCTCTGCTCTGGGACAAAGTGATATGTAGATTAGAGGATCTAGGTGATTTCACAAAAGAACTCCAAAAACCCAAACCACACTATTAGCCAATAGTTTAGCAGATTTTCATAAAACAAGATCAATATGTGAAATTTAGTTCACCATACTTTAGGGCTAAATGAACAGTCAGAAATGAAAATCATAATAGCATAAAAATAGAATATGATGAAAATAAAGGAAATCAACTCATATACTAAAATAAGATGCCACATTTATGGAGAATCAGACAATGTTATTAATATGGTAATACTCTCCGAAGGTTATATTTTGAGGAGTTAATAAGCTCTTAAGAGTATGTGAATTATCTTTCAATAAAAAGAGACTGGAAAAAAAGCCAACAGTATATGACATTGTCTTGCATACCTTTAAGTAGAAGCAAGGGTCAAGTGAAATGTTCATGTGGTTTTATAATTTATCATTTGGAAAAATGCATTGAATCTGATGGGGAACATTAATTTCACTTTTAAAAAAAGTAAGTATTTTTAAATAGACTTATGTATATGTATGTGTCCTGCCTGTCTGTGCAGCATGTGTGTGGAGGGCAGAAGAGGGCTGTGGAGTCCTTGGAACTGAAGTTAGGGGTAATTGTCAGCCCCTGTGTGGGTGCTGGGAGCTGAGTCCTGCTCCTCCACAAGAGCTCCAAGTGTGGTCAACCTCTGCGTTATCTCTTCAGCCCATGTTTCACAACAAATATCATTTAAGTAACATATATTGTAGTTTTAGTAAAAAATACTTCAAATATTAAATATGTCTTATATTAAAAATACATACATTTGCATTATTCTTTGTGTATGTGCTTAGTGTGTACATGGTCTGTGGTGCCCTCAGCATATGAGGCGTGTGTGTATGTGCCTGTACACATGCATGGGCTCCAGGTGTCTTTCCGCCACTCTCCACTGCATTGTGTTGACATAGGGTCTCTCTCTGAACTAGAAGCTGGCCGTTTTGTCTTAACTTCGTGGCTAGTGAGCTTTCGGGATCTACTTGTCTCTGGCCAGCAGTGCTAGAGTTATTGATGCACAGCTGTGCCCGGCTTGTTTTCTTATGTGAGTGGTGGGCTTTGAACTTCTGTCTGCATGCTTGCAGTGCAGGTACTCTCACTATTGAGCCATTTCCTCAGCCTCAAATACATAAAAAACAAACAAAAAACAAAAAGAAAACAATTTCTAATTAGAATATAGTTTAGTGGTAAAATTTTACTTTACCTTTTACGAAGATATTATAGAAGTTGAAGTTGAGGATATTTAGATAAAATAATTTTATTCATCCAGACAAAATTCACTTAATGCCACTAGATACAAATATCCCTTTCTCAGAAAATTTGTAAGGAAGATTATTTTTAGTTGAAGCTCTTTTGCTGAAAAACAAAAGCATTCATATTTTTTTCTCTAGAGCCATAAATGATAGCCTGCAAGTTCTAGTTGGAAATCAGGAATCGTCTCTCTGGCTCAGTTACTGAATGCTTTTATTTTTTTTAAATTTTTGTTTGGCTGGGTGTTTTGCCTGCATCTAAGTTTGTGTGCTACATGTGTGCAGTGCTTGCACAGGCCTGAAGAGGGCTTCAGATTTTATAGATGGTCGTTAACCATCATGTGGGTGCTAGGGCTTGAGCTTTGGTCCTGCAGATCAACCAGTGTGCGTTTAAGCACTGAACCATCTCTTCTTTTCTCACTGAACATTTCTAGATACTGAGTTACAAACCCTCAGTTATAGGGAAAAGAGAACTGTAGATATTCTTGCCCTTGTAGTAACACGCCCCATTATCTCTTCTTACTTTTGGCCTTCCATTGCATTGAGAACATCTTGATGTTTTGTGGCATTCTAAAAGTGATGAGACTTTAAGTTAGTGCCCTCTAGTGGCATTAAAAATTGTCTGTTCTTATTAAAGATTTATTTTAAGTATATATATGTGTGTAGGTATGTGCATATGAGTTAGGGTGTCCATGGAGGACAGAACTGCAGGATCCCATGAGCTGGAGTTACAGGTGGCTGTGAGCCATGTAAACTGGGTGCTGGGAACTGCCCTTAGGTTCTCTGCTGAGCAGGGCATGCTTGTAACTGCAGAGCCAACTCTCCAGCCCCTACAGCTCTTGTTTCTAATAACATTGGAGCATTATAGTCACAAGCAAGGTCATTCATAGTATCAAACCTACTTGGAGATACTAGAGATTCCTTGGAAAACCAACTGCTGAACCATTTGAAGCCTGGGAGTTTACTTTTAATTATGAGAAAGTTCTTTATGACACCATCTGCCAGATCCCTATGTTCAATATTGATGCAAATGTTAATATATCATTTAAGAAAGTACACATCTTTTAAAAATTAGGAATTCTAACATTTCAATTTTTAAATCTAATAGATCGATATGCTGCTTAAAGAGTATCTACTCTCTGGAGACATATCTGAAGCTGAACACTGCCTGAAGGAACTGGAAGTACCTCACTTTCACCATGAGCTTGTGTATGAAGTAAGGCCACATTCTCACACTGAAGAGGGTTTTCACGTTTCCCTTTACACACTAGGAACTGATGGTTTTTTAAATAATATGAAGGTTTTTCCTTAAAAATATTAAAGTAATTTCTAAGTTTGTATAATCACTACATGTTAGAGGAGGGATTGGATGCATTCTTAGGACCAGTTTCTCATGTCAATTACCAAAACTTATTTACTCTTTTCTGTTTTTAGGCCATTGTAATGGTTTTAGAGTCAACTGGAGAAAGTGCATTCAAGATGATTTTAGATTTATTAAAATCTTTGTGGCGATCTTCTACTATTACCATAGACCAAATGAAAAGAGTATGTATAACATTATTTTAAATATATTAATATATTATATTAAATATTTTAATATTTTAAAAGGTATCTGCCTCCCTCAACTATATGATTGAATAAGAGTTAATAATTGTTAATGAAACTTTTCTTTTAGGGAATGTGTAATATATAGACTTATGCCTACAGATTTTTTTTTTTAGCTCTTTATATTTTTGGAAAATAAGTTTGGGTTTTTTTCCTTTTAAAGAATGTTTGTTCAGTTTGTGTAATGCAATTTTTTTTATCTAGATAAAACATTTAAATTGCATTTTTCTACTTAAAATTGTGTTTTTTGAAATGTTGGTGAAATTATATTTTTATACAAGATAGTTAAGTGTAGATGGGGAAGTCAGTAGTCAAGTAGCCTGACTTTTGCCTGGAGCTCGTTTGAGAATTTTCAAAGACGGCACGTACACATTATTTTCAAGGTTCAAATATGACTTGTTTTCCTGGATTGCACTGTGAGTTTATGGTATAGTTGTGGCTTGTTTCATGGCCTACACTGTTACAGAGGTTAACAGTTATATATGGAATTTACATATACTTTTATATATGATATATATATAAATAATTTATATGTGTAATTTATATATGTAATTAAATCTATAGGGTTATGAGAGAATTTACAATGAAATTCCAGATATTAATCTGGATGTCCCACACTCATATTCTGTGCTTGAGAGATTTGTGGAAGAATGTTTTCAGGCTGGAATAATTTCCAAACAACTCCGAGATCTTTGTCCATCAAGGTATTTTATTTAAATAATACTTTCTCATTGAAAAAATATTGAATGAGATCCTTGGGGAGCTAAGGTAGCTGTCATTCTGGCTCTGAGAAACAGTGTCTGTCTGGACGTGCCTGGAGGTGAAGAGCCACGACCATGTGCTTAGGGTTTATGGCGCAACAAGCGTGGACTGTGTGCTCTTGTAGACAGGGCTGCCATTTGGAGGGAACTAACTTCATAGCATACATGGTTACTAGGGTGTGCTAAATGTTATTTCAGATTTGGTATTATCACCAGTAACAGAGAAAATTGGGGATTTTGTAGTGAATCTTCAAGGTCTCACAACTAGTACATTGTATAGGCAAAGTTTGAATTCAGACTTTTTTAGACTTCTAGGTCTAATGTACTCTGATGTGCTCAGTAGTGGCTTCAAACTACAAGTGGGATTGATTTTTTTGAAGGGAATTATATTTGTACTTTTAGGATGTAACTTAAGAGCTGATAAGGGCTTTTCTTTCCCCTTAAAGTCAATAAGCTTATAGTAATAAGTTAAATATATAGTTGGAGCCAAACCTACATTTTATATGGATTTTTAAGTCTGAAAAATGTAAATTTTTGAGTATTTTTGTTCTGCAAAGACTATCAGAAAAAGTATTTCTAGGTAGGCTTCCTTGCTCTAAAAAGTTTACACACTAAGAGAAGAGGATAGTGGAAATGTGTAGAAATGTCTGGGACGGAGTTGTTGGCTGGCTGTTATGGCAGACCCATCAGTGAAGCCCTGGCAGGTTTCTAGATCTTTACTGCGTCAGCCTGCTCCAAATGTAGTCAGGCCCCAGCCTTTTTGTTCAAGAATACAGTAAGTTTCTCTCAGTACCTTGTTTGCTTTTTAAGAGTTTTTCTCAAGCTTTTGTTTGAAAGTCCGTATCTTTATTGGGGCTTTATTATGAAGAGTCATTTGAAGAGTTCTTACAGTTGTATAATACCAAAAACTTTTGACTTTTAGCCTCTTACATTTTTGCTTTTCTGTGCTAAGTGTACATTTATGTGTGATCTTGAATGCTTATGCATGTTGGTAAGTGGAGAGAGAACAAGGGATAATCCTGAAACAGGTGTCTTTGCACTTACTGATGTAGGTTGCTGGGCAGTTGTAGAGAAGGGGTTCTTGAGTTTCAAATGACAGTGAAGAATCCCCAAATGGGACATATATAGGTTAGAAGAAAGTAGATTGTTATTTGGTTGTCTACACTCAACATCTTGACTTTACTAAGGCCGAGAAGTTATTTGGCCATTGTATTTGTTAACATGAATTTGTTCTATGTGGATATGTGTGCTTATGTCATGGCACATATGTGGAGGTCAGCACAGCTGTGGGAGCTCATTCTTTGACCATGTGGGTCCCAGGATTGGTCCTCTGGCTTGTTGGCAAGAGCATTTACTTGCTCTGAACCATCTTGGTGACCAAACATGCTCTTTCAAACAAGAGCAGGTTGTACAGTTGTGTCTTTCCTAACTCTCATTGCTGTTTAAAGTTTGTTTGGCTCACCTGCTTTCAAATAAGGTAGAAATAAATGTTAAAGTCTAAGTAAAATGACTTCATTTTATATTTTAACTTTTATTAATAACTCCAAGTAGATGAAGAAAGTTCATTAGTAATTATGCATTTATCCTAGCTACTCATACGTGTTTGTTATCTGATATTATAAAACATCTAATGTGTCTAGTGGGTAAAAAAAAAAAAAAAAAAAAAAAAGAATTCAGACACACTGGCCTTAATCAGAAAAACCCTTTGAAAAGTAAAGGTTTAGTGTTTTTCAATAAGTCATATTTTTAAGTGCTTTTTGTTCTTTTCATTGCAGGGGAAGAAAGCGTTTTGTAAGTGAAGGAGATGGAGGCCGTCTTAAGCCTGAGAGCTACTGAGCACAGCAACTCTTACAGTCAGTCTTAGTGTTACCAGGAACAGATCTCAATTGTAAGAGTTGTCAGCACACAGGTTTTTTTTTTTTTCTTTTTTTGTTTTTGTTATTGTTTTTCTTTTCTTTCTTTCTTTCTTTCTTTTTTTTTTTTTTAAAGAATTTGTTTTGGGTACAAGCCATTTCTAAAATTTTATAAACTTACGTTTAATGGGATTTTTTGAAGGAAGTATTTTTTTTTCTTTTTTCTTTTCCTTTGAGGGGAAATTAAAGGAGGGACAGAAGAGTAATAACCACCTAAGTGTGGGATGTTCTGATAAGCTACTTTTCTAAGTGCCATGTTTATGACCTAATCATTCCAAGTTTTGCATTCATGTATGACTGCCACTCCTTTGTTTCAAGGACAGTGTTTTTTGTAGTAAAATCACTGGTTTATTCAAAGCTTTAGTTAGGGGTGAAGTGAAGCTACTAAACCCCCGTGTTGGCTGCTGCTGTGGAAATGCTGTGCTTTGAGAGTAAAAAAACACACACACACACACACACACACACACACACACACACACACCCTGATTTTTGTTTTAAAGACTTTTTAAAAAAAACGAGTTAGTCATGAGACTTTTTCATCTTTCCAGGGAACATATTGATTGGTCTTAAATATTAGACAGTTAAGTAAATGGTGGCTGGAACATCTATTTTTCTACAAAACTGGAAAAACGAACCCGGTTCTACAAGAATGTACAACAAAATAAAACATGTGAAACACTGTTGACTCTTTAGTGGGAGTGCATTTATTTTGTATTTTGAAACTTCGAGGTTTCCTGTCTAAACCTTACTAGGCCTTGGGTTCAATCCCAACAGTGCAAGACAGACAAGTTTGATTGATTGTTGAGACAGAGCCTCTTTGTACAGCTCTGGCTGGCCTGGAAACTCTTTAGGTAGTCCAGGCTGTCCACATTCACGGTAGTCATCCTGTCGGGGTGTCTGGAGTGCTGAGAATAGAGGTCTAGGGGATCAGATGTCTTCTTGTGCTTCCATGGGCACCTGCACACAGGTGGTATACACACAGAAATACATTAAAGTTTCTAGATCTGTAATGTTAAAGGCCTTTTAAGGTTATACTAGGGAAATACATGTACTTTAATCTTCTGTCTATTAACATGAGTTTAATGCGTGAAATTTGTCAGAGATCTTACCCTTATTTTCTATTAACATGCTTTAAAAAAAGCTTCTCTAAGTACTTAAAGCTTAGATTTATCTAAATAACCAATATATAACTACCAATAAATAATTTACCTTACAGGGATCACATTACTGGCCTCTTTTATAAAGCCTAGTTACTTAGCAAGGTTTCAAGACCTGTGGTAACTGCAGGTGTCTGGTGACTGTAGCAAAACCTTTACTGTATAATTTTCCCAGCAGTTCCCTGGCTACAGGGTTAGGTATCATCTTTTAGAAAGAAACACTCTAGTATTCAAACTTCCTGACTTTTTAGGCTAAATTACTTGACTTTTTTGCTATAATAAGCATTTTCGGGTTTTTGTATTTGGTACTTGAGTAGCAGTTATGTAATTCTGTCTTAAAATTAGTGTAATTAGGAGCTCAGTTCCATGAGCTTTGGTCTGTAGCTGAAGGTCTCCTCAAGGCCAGTTAGTTGTCACTGTGTCACTGGGCAGGCCACACAGCAGGGAGTGAACACGATGTACACAGCTGGTTATGTTTATTTTTGGGTAATGTACAAGCCCAACAAAATCCACATTAGAGTTTATTTTCAGATTCAGACTTCTAATAAGTTCTTTGTCCATAAAAGATGCATTTAATGTCTTACATTCATAACAATAGGTATGGTAAGGTGAGAAATTTATAATTTAAAAACTTTCAAAATTCCATAAAACTTAGTTCAAAGTTTTCTTTTTAACATAAACCAAATTTAACACCCAAATTTTGTGTTTTAAAATTTTGAATGTTCAGTTTAAGTATTTCTAGCCTACAGATGCAGAATAGTTCCTACTGAACAGTTAGGGGTTAAAATGGGGTAGCAGTTAGTGGGTTATTTGCTGGTTGTCTTTCTGCCACTTCTTGTTGGCGGACTGTATCCTGTGCTGCTTGCTGCATTTTCTCCAGCTTTTCCAGAGTCAGAGATTTTAAGGGTAAGAGCTTGGGTTTACATAGCACCATTGTGGTTACATCTTCCACAGACAACTGCCCTATTAATAAGAAATAAGAAATAAATTAATTTGAGGAAGATATCTGGCGATTTAGATTTGCAATTAGAATGTAAGTCTAAAATCTTACTGTCAGTGAAAAAAGTTTCTGTTCTAGACTGACAAAGCAGCCCACAAGCCACGGTTCTCTACAGCCCAGGGTCAGGCAACAGGAGCTGGACTGGGATGCTAGACTCTTCCAATGCTAAATGACATAGCTGTTTAGGCCAAATGTTTAATTGCAAGTATATACAATATAAACATATAGCAAGGTGCAATATTTAACATGAATGCTTAACTTATGAATGGTTTACCCTGGTTAGCTTACTGAGTCTGGTTTAGGCTACTTTCCCCAACTTTGACTCTTCCTTGGCGTTCCACTTGATAGTTTGACATTGTACCTGCACTGAGTATAGGGTTTCTAGTTGTAAGAAATAGCACTTAATTTTTACATTTCCCTTTACTGGGAAAAGTTAGGATGTTTTACAGCTTCCTCATGCACAATGTGGGAGTGCACAATAGACGAGGCACACACCAGCAGGGTGCAGGTTCTCAGCTATGAGCTGTGCCACAGCCCATCCCCTTGTAAGTCTCCAGGAGCCCAGGACCCAACCCCTTGTGAGCTATACCTTGTTTGGGAAGGACTTCTCGGAACATCGACTTCACTTCTGCCATCTGTAAACTGCTGGATACAGTGCTTTTGCTCCTTCAATGACAAATCAATTATCAACATTAAAATTCTCAAAGAACTGGAGACCATAATTGAAACTACAATTCCTATAGAAAGTGAACTACATTATTTGCACGAATTTCTCATTAGTTTTCTGTGACCTTCTTCCCTGAAAATCAGGGTGAGACGTTTTATGTGTATATAGATCTTGTCAATTTTTATTCAGTAGTGAGTAATTGGTATGTCAAGCGTTTTAACTTCCCATCCTAGGAAAATTTTTCCTTTCGCCCCCTTTAAAAAAGTCAGTTGAGAAAAGACATTGTGTATATAAGTCATCTTGGCTCACTGTTTGCTTCTCCTGAGGAGAGACATTGCCAACATAATGAGCATTTGGAAAGGAAGGCAGAGAGAAGGGCAGTGGGCAAGCAATTTCTAACATTGTTTTTCAGGAATATATTTTGAAATGACTTATTTACTTTACAGTCTGCATGTTATGTCTGTGTGAGAGTGTCAGATCTGGGACTGGAGCTCAGGTAGTTGTGAGCTGCCATATGGGTACTGAGAAGAGAGACTGGAGGAACAGCTGCTGCCCTTAACCACTGAGACATCTCTCCAGCGTTCCCCAACATTCTTCTTCTTAAACAGCTTATTTCTACTTTTCAATTCCTTTGCTATATAGTAGGGGAAATACCATAACACTCAATTCCTGGATAGCTATAATTTGTAAGGAAGCAATACGGTTGATCAAAAAGCTACAGAATATAGATATAAAAGTATGTTTCTAGTAGTAGTCCTACTGAGATACTAGATGATAAAAGGACAGGCTATCCTCTTATATTAGTATTGTTAGGGCTTTCTATGCATATGTTACTTGCATAAAGAAGCCCTTGTCCCAAGTGTTTATATCCCAGATTACTGCTATGCTGTATGCTCTAAGTATTGTGGATCAAGTTGTAGAATGATGTCTTCCTAAGTAGGCTTTTCCAGACAGTGCTACCCATTTAGTGATGTTTGACCACACTGATACAACCTTACTATATGTCTTTCACAACATTACCACCAAGGCTTATTATTTATGAAGTGGTGATGCTGGCTTGGTGCCAGCCTTTTCCACCCACTGCAAATTAATTATAGCCAAGTGAAGCTGCTTCTGTTTTTTGTCATTCTTGTTCCACTACTTTGACATTCCTAGTAAAAGGATACTTGTATCCTTCAAGCTGGTTATCTTATCATTCAAATTACTCTGGAATGTCTTGGTTCCCAAGAAACCCCTATCTGTTTTGCAGAATTTATCTTCAGGCTTTACTCTAGTTCTCTCTGCTCTGTAAGGGAGAGATGATGTCAGGAATAGGCCAGGAAAGCAAATCATCGTAAGTTGAGTATGAGGTAAGTCTACTAAGCAATTTCCTTAGAATGCACAACTCCTATGACATTTCTTCTTTGCTATTTATGCCTGGTAGGTAATAACCACAGCCTTTTTCTTCCAGGTTGGATTGAAGGCTGATAGCATTGCATAGCACCAATTAAACTGAATATAACCACTGAACCTAAACTTTTCATTAAAAATATTACAATGTAAACACTGTGCCTGAGCTTGGGAAGCAGACGCAGGTGGAGTTTGAAGCCCGCTTGGTCTTAAGAATAAGTGCCCGCTTGGTCTTAAGAATAAGTGCCAGAACAGACAGCTGCAACAGAAAAACCCTGTCTTGGGAAAAAAAAATACTGTGCCTGCATCAGGTACAGATCTGTCCTGCCTCTGTCATACACTATCCATGCATGGCCTAGTACTGGTTTTGAGGAAAGTAAGGCATAGTAACTATTTTCATACATATCACCAAGATGCTGCCTGTCATAGGTTAAATTGTGGTTGTTTATAGAATGAGCAACTCTAGCTTTGTGTAACTAAATCCCATTGTTTTCCTTTAGTTTGTACCTCTTTCACATCTGAAATACAGCCCAAGGAAAACAGTGACGTTGGTGTTCATTTCTCTGTTTGACTGAACATTGTAAGTCAACAGTGTGGGTCTGGTGAGGGTCAGACCAGTGCCCTCCTTTGCTTAGGCAGGTTCTACTTCAGTAGGACGGATTCTTGTTCTAGGCCCCTTTGGCCTTGACGGAGAGAAACAGGAAGGGAAGGGCTAAAATAAGCAAGGTGGAGACCTGATGGCCAGCACTGGCCTGGATCCAGTTTGCATAATTAACTGCCCTAGGATTGTAGAATAGGAAGGGACTTTTTTTTTTCCTTCTCCTAGCAGTCTGCTATTAGCCAAACAGTGTTTTTTAGGGTGTAGTGTTTTCTAAGGAGTTGTGGCTACTTCTAAATATTATCAATGTAGGTGAGGTATGTACAAAACCAGAGACAGATGGCTCAGAAGAGAAACATCAGAACTATAACTGAAATGTGTATTGAAAAACTGCCATGACCATTCAGTAAATGAGGGCCTACTATTTGCCAGACGAATGTTCATCAGTGAACAAAAGTCTGTAACCTTTTGTGACTCTACAGCCAGGGATAAGGCAAGAGAAACAATAGAAGGTGCTCCAGTAAGTACTGCAGATGAAAGTTTAAACAGAAATGCTGGAAAAGGGTAATCCAGCTGTAAGAAAATTATAATGGTTCCATTAGGGTAGCCTTTAAGCAAAGCCTTTAGTGTGTGGGTATATGTGCTATGCCTTGGAATTGTAGACAAGTCAAAAGCCTGTTTAGTTTCTATAGTGAGAAGGTTTAGGGAAATGAACAACTTGTTTCAACTTTTTTTAAAGGAGCTACTTTGCTGTATCTACTAAAACCAACCATTCCACTTCAATAACTCTCCAGTAGAAGCTCAAGACTCGGGATGCCCACTCGGCACTCACTCACTAAATGACACTGACTAGAAAATGTTCAGCATGCCGAGTCCACTGATATGCCAACTGCTGAGAGTTAATGTGTGGGCTAGGCACTGACTACAATATTATCTTAGATGAAAAACAACTGTCCAGATTGTGATGGATTATTAAGAAAGAAATATTAAAATGCAGGAGTAAATTTACTGTGCTACAACCCCAAAATTTTAATACCCAACTAAATGTAAAATGTCACTAGACCATTGTAGTCACTAGACTAGTTTCTAAGGGTGACTTTTTTAAAGTTTGTAACCCACTTCAGAGAATGTAGTTCTGACTGGGTAGTCCAGTTCAAACTACCATAGTGCTGGATTGTCTAAAATGAATGTGAAAGAACTCAAAGAAGACAGAACCTTTGTCATAAGATATTGTACTGTTTTTTGGAGTGTTGAAAGACTTGTCTCAGAAAGACAGCTCTAAAAATCACTCCTGTGTGTGGACAAGTTGGAAGTCCCTGAGTAGAAAAATCAGACCACTAATGCTATGAATGTATGCTGTCTTTTAGCTTTTAGTATTTTGGAGAAACTAGATTCATCACTTTACACATTTTTAAATTGACATATATTTTTCATTTTTAATAGTTACAAAGGCGATGATTTCCACACATTTTAACATGAATTTTTAAAATATTCAATGTAAACATAGCAATTTGGTAGCTAACATCTTTTAATAAAAATGAAGTTCTTTCTTAGAAATTTTATATTATTCATACCTAGGCCTCTTTATTTGTCACAATTTTAATGTAACATTTTCATGCTTAATACTTGATTATATTATTATTTTATCTGGCTACAAAAATTTATAAATTTAAATTATAACTTTAAAAGTATACACCATGCATCTGTTAATAAGGAGACCTTTCTCAGTACGTTCCTGTATACATGGCTGAGAATTTATTTGGATTGCCACAATCTGAGGTTTTCATTTACACATGCATAAGTACTAAGATCAGAATGGAAAAATTTTTTGTTCAAGTTTTGAACATTATATTTTTAAAAGTCATAGTGATCTATCATGAATAAGTAGTTTTAAAAAAAGATTTGTTTTTATTTTATGTGTATTGGTGTTTTGCTTGCATGTGTGAGAAGTTGCCAGATGCCCTGGAATTGGAATTGCGGACAGTGTGACCTGCCACGTGGGTGCTGGGTATAGAACCCAGGCCCCTCTGGGTGAGCAGCCAGTGCTGTTCGCCACCCAGTCATTTCTCTAGGCCCATTAATAAGTGTTAGCAAGCAACTAACAAGTAAAGTAAGATTTAGCCATTACGCATGTCAGGCAAGGGTCCTACCATTGAGCTACACTGCTAGTGCAGTGTGTGTCCGTCAGGAGTTTTGGAAACTGAGCACTCTGCAGTCTTGTAAAAGCTCAGCTTCCTCTAATAACCTCGAGTCCTCAGTCTTACTAAGCCGTATTTACTTACTGCTTCTGGCACCTAAGAGACTTTTCTCCTCGGAGCATTCAGTCACAGTAAATTTCTACACCGAGTAGAGAATGCCCTTGCTCTGTGAGGTGGTTATGAAGGGAGGGTACACGAGATTCTTGGGGTCCAGCATCCGAGACAGAGCAGGGGAGTTAATGTCTGCAGTATTCATCCTTCTTAGTCGCGGTGCCTCCGTTGTGCTCGGCCCCGATTGTCTTTAGGTGTTTTGAAGCATTTGTGTTCCCTGGCATACATACTTCAAGTTGTACAATAAAGCACATTATGTTGTCTTTAGACATATTAATAGACTACCTGAGAGAATTTTATAGTTTTGAAATTTGAGATAGCCTGGGAAGGAAAGACGTTAGATTTTCCTTTTTAACACCAAGACTTTCTTGAAACCTCAATATACTAAAGTATATAATGTATCTGCAGCAGGAGAATTGAAAATGTATTATTTGACAAACTTATTTGAGCTTAGACTTGTTTCAAAATACTTGTATGGTACAGCATCTCTTGGAAGATACTAGATGCATGTGTGATAAGACACAACACCATTACTTACAAATAACACTGACTTAAAATCATATTTTTTCTGAATAATTAATAAAGATCAATCCAAGATGGTTTATGGTCCTGCCTTAGTGAGATTCAAATATCTTACTATTCTATACAGTACTCCCTTTGGGTGATAGGAAAACGATCAATGATGACTAAAAAAAGCTCAAATAAGTGAATTTTGCAGGTATTAATTAAAATTTGGAAGGAATAGTAAAGACCATGTGTAGTGGTTTGAATGAGATTTGCCTTATAGTGTCATAGATTTGAATGCTTGGTCACCAGCGAGTGGCATCATTTGTAAAGATTAGAAGGTGTGGCCTTTTAGAGGAAGTGTGTCATTGAGTGGGCTTTAATGTTTCAAAAGCCCATGTCAAGACCAGAATCTCTTGCCCAGACAGATGTAGCTCTCACCATGACTGTCTGTATGTCTCCATGCTTTCCATCATAAAAATGGACCAAACCTCTGAAACTAACGAAGTCCTCAATTAAATGCTTTATTTTATAAGAGATGCTTTGGTCATGGTATCTTTTCACAGCCATAGAATACTGACTGACGATACCATGATTGAAGCCTAGGCTCAGTAAGTAGTAGGTAAGTCCAATTGGGAGAAAATCGTGACTGAGGTACGGAGAAGTCAGTCGCACACCAGAATGAATGGTAGAGGCACAGTGTGGACAAGGTGTGGACAGGGTGGGTGGGGTCAGTGCTAACAGACAAGCACACATAGCAGTTAAGAGAAGCATCTTGTTTTCTCTTCAAGCACAGTTAGCATGTTGCTTATTTTGTATGTGTGTGGTACACATATGCCACAGCAATACATAGAAAATAAAGAATTCATATACCAATCTCTAGCACATGAGAACTCACTGAATACTAACAATTCTTACTGTACTGCACCACTAGAATGATGCCACACAACTGGTTTTAGAGAAAAAAAGTCTAATAAGAGTTATGGGGCTTGTTACTAATATTTAATGGATAAAAATATACTGATCAGTACAGAGGAGCAATTCAGAATTATTCATCCATTGCTGCATCCATTAGCAACCAGACCAGAACCTACTTGGCTTCTGAGATCAGTCCTCTTCACAGTGCTATGTCTATAGACTCCCGCCATTCTGTCTAGAGCCACACTCTCGTGGTAGTAATCTTCAATGCAGATTAGTTTAAATATAGCTGGGGCGGGGAGCAGGTTTTTAATCCCAGCAGGCCTGCCAGGAACACCGAGAAGCACTGTCTTAGGAAAATACTCCCTTCCCGCTACCTACCTACCTACCTACCTACCTACTTACCAGTGTTTAGTGGAAAACTGTATATATTAACTAAGACATTTGAACTGTGTATGTGTGTGTGTGAATAATACCTCAAAATGCAATTTTAGAATTGAATTACTTTGGGTGTAGCCAAAAAATAAAACTGGAATTACCCATTTTCTATTAATCTCCCGAAATGCATATATTGCAAAATGTAAAAGACTAGAGAAAAGTAACCATGTCTAAGATTACATAGTTTTGTTACAAAAAGGTGCCGAGAAAGGACGTGGACTCTCCCCCACCATACTCCATGACCTGGTCCTCTTCGAGCTCTATGGTCCACCTGGGCACAGAGCTTGGAGGCCCTCCAGAAAAACACAAGCATTCCCTGTTACAGAGACAAGGGAAGAAGGGCTTACGATGAGCAGGAGCCAACGAAGGCTGAAGTAATGCACTCGTCACAGTCGGCTGGAACCGGCAGCCCCCCGATGGAACTGACTGCAGCTAGAAAGAAAGGGAAAATAAATCAGAAGGAAGTCTCAGGGACATGCACATGGCACCTGTGTAAAAAGCAACGGTGGAATACAAACTAAGGAATACCTTTTTTTTTTTTTTTTTTTTGGTTTTTCGAGACAGGGTTTCTCTGTGTAGTCCTGGCTGTCCTGGAACTCACTCTGTAGACCAGGCTGGCCTCGAACTCAGAAATCCGCCTGCCTCTGCCTCCCAAGTGCTGGGATTAAAGGCGTGCGCCACCAACGCCCAGCAAGGAATACCTTTTTAAAAATCTATTAGCAACAGGTGATTTATGTAGCACAGTGTTCTCAATCTCTCTTTTTGGTTTTTCGAGACAGGGTTTCTCGGTATAGCCCTGGTTGTCCTGGAACTCACTCTGTAGAGCAGGTTGGCCTTGAACTCAGAGATCCGCCTGCCTCTGCCTCCCAAGTGCTGGGAGTTTGTGCCACTACTGCCTGGCCCTGATGGGTAACTTAATTATGTGACCTCGAATATACCTTTTAATCAGTCTGCAGCTTGATTTCCTCATGGATATCTATCTAAAATTGTGTCAAGTAAAGAGCAGATTAAAAAAAAAAAGTCTGGAAATCCAGGATGGTTCACTATCCTAGTCAAATTTTTATGCATGATGGATTTGCATGATGGATTTGCTCTACGCTGCCATTAAGGGATTTTCCAAGTCCAAAAGTTTTCAAACTTTGTAGACACTATATCCTATAAAATGGCATGGTCTGTTTAAACATGATTAACACTTTCAATAAACTTATTTAAATTTAAAGCAGCATGCACTGCTGAATCCTTGTGTTTTTGAATGTGTGATAAAGCAAATGTACACCGTAGTATATATAACCCAAGGCTGAGGTTATATTAAAGGCTGTAAGTGATCAGCTCAGAGCAGAAACCTATGCAGACTGCAATCAAGGGGTCAGGAGTCTGCTGTATGTTAAAATGATGTATCCTGAATTTTTGGTGGAGATGACAAGTGACTTGATTCTTACCAAGACAAGTAACAGTACTTTAAAGCACTTGATTGTCTTTAAACAAAGTCCTAGTGTTTTTATGTAAGACATATAGACATCATAAAGCTACAGCTCTATAGTCCCAAACTAGTTTAGTTTTCTTCTTCTGGTCTGCTGGATATTTAAAAAGCATTTGAACCAATTTTGAAAACCTGTAATTTGACATAAAATGCAAGTTTTTAGCTGCACCTGGCAGTGTTTGCTAACGTGCTCTTACATCCCTAGTCGTCCTTACTCTCCCAACACTCCCTTCCCTTCTCAGCTCAGAGGCCTACTGGATGTGACACTGACCTGAAGTACAATATAGAGCCATTGCAATATACGCCCAATGTCTAACTGCACCGGCTGTCCACTGACTGACCCTCTTTTGCGACACGATCTGGATGCAGTTGCTTAGGTTGCCCTGGGAGTCCTAGGCTCAAGCCACGTCCCTGCCTCATCCTCAACAGTAGGCTGCAAACTGGTGCAAACTGCTGGATCTGGCCTACTAGGCACTCAGAGTTAAATCCTAGAGACTGAAGCACCAGAAAGAATTCTACAATATAGGTTTTCTATATAAGGCTATTTGTTGTATGGGCTTTTAAGTAAATTCTTTTGTGAATATTAAGTCAGCTCTTTAAAAGTAAATTCAGTTTGGTTAGGTGCAATTTCAAGTGGGCATGGCATAGGATTGTGGGAATAACAATTTTTTTTATTTAAAAGTTGAATGATAGATTACTTTTTCAAAAGCATAGATTTTGGAATAGAGGGTAGAGCAGTACAAGGGATCAAGCTGTGTACACTAGCCAAGCACTCGCTGCTGAGCCACACCTCCAGCCCCTGTCAACTGTCCAACGGAAGCTAAGGAGAAAAAGGGGAGAGGAAATTCAGAAAGAAGGCGTTTTCCAGCAGACACACAGTAGTAACACTCAAGCATTGCCCATATGCCAGCAGAATATGGACTGAGAGCATTCCTGTGGAGAGGCCGACTGACATCAGACAGTTGGAGACATAGTAGGTTCTAGTCTGTGTTGCTAGCTGGCATCTGTTAGTATAATTGTGTTGCAACATGCTCAATTTGGTTAATTAACTCAGACTCATGTTAATAAAATGTGTGGTGTCTGGTTTCTGAAATGTGCCCAAGCCTCAGCACAGGCACTGTTCATGGGAGATCTGGATGATGCTGTAGCATATACCACTGCTACATTCATATTCATTTCATAGAAATACATGTTTCAAAATTCAGTTCTAGGTGACAGTCTTAAAATTACTAAACCAAAAGCCTTTGTGAAAAGTTAGTGGCTGAGATAATTGGTTAGCTATTTCCATAGTATATAAGAGAACTAGATAGTTTACATTGTTTTCCAAAGGTCAGTCCTCAAATCTCAGAAATTCTGCATAAAACCTTTGTGCCATTAAAAATGTACACTCTTTTTCCTAAAGCCCACAAGAATCGCTGAATTAGAATCCTTTTATGTATTTGACATTGAACTTGGAGATCTCTTTCTCACACAAACACTCATTAACTTTCTAAATATTGTAATGCCCAATGTGCCTAAATTAGACACTGCTTTAGAAGTTAGTAACAACAATCATACTCTGACCACATTCAGTATGTTATGAGGCAAGCTAAAGTACTTTATATAATACTTGACTTCTGTTCAAATTTAGTTTTAAATGGCTCATAGACACTTAGCTAGTGAATGGACATATTCCTGAAATCCAGGTCTGATTTTAAAACCTAGTTTTAACTACTATATTATTTAGTCTTCCTGAATTTGATATTAAGTTAAAATTGTTTCACAATCATATAGGAGCACACTTCCTCCTATACAAAGACCTCAACTATTGAAACATGTTATTTTAACTTTCTGTATGATAGCTAACAGCATTCTTTGCAAACCTAACAGAGTCTTTTTAACTTTCAAGATGAAAAGTGAGCGTGGGTGGAGGGCCACCGAGCCGTGCATTCTTGGGAGGTCTCCTGTGCTGTAAAGGAAATCCCACAGTTCTCTACTCACTGGGCAGAGCATGTTCCTAAGGAACTCAGCGTTAAGTTTAATCTTGGTTTTGTAATTTTTAATAGGCAATTCTTACTACCAGAACGCTATCACAGAAACAACAGGACCAATGAGATCTTGCAGAAGAATCTCAAGGAGAAAATACCATTGCCTAGATTGGACTGTGGCCAGATGGACAATAGTTACCTTGGTATCTGTCGAGATAACATCAAGATTCACATATTTGAATTATAGAGCTATACATCCTTCAACAGCAGTCTGCAGGGTGCCAGGACTTGAAACTCAAAAAACTATGCTGACATCAGTATACTTTGCTGTAGATTACACTGCATCAGCTTAAAGCATAGGCAAAGTAGCAACATTTATTTATTAAAGGGAGACAGTCTATATTACCAGCCTAGGGCACTATTAAATACTCTATGCACACAGGCAAATTAAATGCTAAACCCTCAGCTTGACAAGTGGGGTGGACTTTACTCGTGATACAAGGCAAGGGTATATGGAGTTGCATTTGAGAATCCAACTGGAGAAATACTTACACAGTTATGCACAGGAAGGAATTAAACTTAATTAGGCCTCCAGTCTAACTTCTGTTTTGCATGAAATAAGAAAAGGGATCCCTTTTCAACAATACCTCTGGGTTTACTTCTTCAAAATGTCAATGTCACAGAGAGAAAGAAGATCGAGATAGTCCTAAAGTTGCAATGCCAATGTATAA
The DNA here is from genome assembly GCA_964023405.1 of Apodemus agrarius. NCBI lineage: Eukaryota > Metazoa > Chordata > Mammalia > Rodentia > Muridae > Apodemus > Apodemus agrarius. Next base: position 193,209,256 of record OZ030005.1, read on the forward strand.
TACAAAACTTTTTTTTCTCTGTATTTTATTTTACAAAATTGCTACTTTTCTTGGTTGTAATAATATATTTTGCAGTTTCTCTACTTCAAAATTCTTAGGACATTCATGTTAGGGTCTGCTTAACCGCAGACCTATAAATTACTTCTAAGTAGTACTAAAATAGGAATGGGAAGAGGAAAAAATGTATACATAGCAGGATTTTAACAACTACCAACCATAGGTAAATGGGTATAATACTGTACAGTGTCTTAGCTCCCTTCCTGTTCTGAGACAGGATTTTCACTATGTATCCCCGTGACTTTGAATCTGAGATTCTCTTGCTTTGTAATGTCTGCACATTTACACACACACACACACACACACACCTACAGTTGGGAGGGGAATTATGTTGTGAAGACTTTGGTAGACCCAAGCAGCACTGAGTACCGGGGACTATGCTCAGTTTCCTACTGAAGGATACTGCCTATAAGGTAACCTTTCATCAAAGCACTGATATGTGTAGAGCAGGTGAATTCCACACAAATCATTTTGTTCAGGTATAAACGTCATAGTCATGAAGGGAAAACCACTTAAACAGCTGATACATGAAATAGAGACTATTCTAAGATGTGTAAGGAGTGCTGTATAAGGGCAGAAGAAATCACTTCTCCTTGGAGAGACTTTGGAAACACATCTCCAAGGATAACATAATATTGGACACAAATCACAAAAGGTGACAGCAGACTACAACAGTAAACCTCAGGAGAAACAAGATCACTTTTTTTTTTTTTTTTTTTTTTTTTTGCTGGAACATAGGTAGAGAAGGTAGATTTGTACTTTAATTTTCGATTGGTTAGGTATAAACATATTTTAATTTACCTGAAAATTGTTATTTTTTTTCTTGCAGTTTTAGGAATCCGATCTGTAGTTATCAGAACGATTGACTTCTTGACTCAAAACGCCCACAGAAGGAACTACATGAGACAATGTCTTGGAGACACAAAAAGCAGTTTAAATATTTGAAAATGTTCTTTAAAAGGATATTATCACTCGTAAACACCCAGGACTAACTACTATCATATACCCTAACCCAGAACTCTAGTTAAAGCTTACAAAGAGCCCAGAAAGGGGCGGCAGGGCAGAAAGGGAAGAAAAATCAGAAGATGGAAAAAGGGAAGGAGTTGGCTCGGGGAAGTCATCTTTTTCTTTGATAGTTGGGGTGGAAACTGGTTCCTTTTGGTTCCCAAAATTTAGAGTTTCTAAAGGCCAGGGAGTGCAAATATTGGACTCGATAGGAACTCGTGGAGGCGTGTCGCTCGCCCCACAGTGCAGACATAGAGTTTGCGGGCCCTCTGGCCTGGCCGGGCAGTGGATCCGGCAGCCTCGCCCTACCGGGAACCTCAGAGGGGCGGAGGAAGGCTGGCCACCGCCCCGCCAGCCGGAAAGGAAACCCTCTGCCAGCGGAAGCGGCCTGGGCCTTAGCTACTAGTTTTCTTCGCGCTCCCTCCCTGCAGTTCATCCGGCCTGGCCGGCCCCGCCGTAGGGCGTCAGGGACACTTACCTCACTCTTCCGACTCTGGGGTAGGAGGTACCCCCTGGGGCGCAGGCTGGGTCCGATTACTCCCACCTCCTGGCCATGACCCTACTAGGAAGTGCTAAGCGTAACTTCCGGCGCGAGGGAGTTTTGAAGCCCTAAACTGTAGTTCTAGATAAGTGATCAGGCGGCTCAGGAAAGAGCCTGAAAACCAAACCTGCAGTTCCTGAGAGCGAATTAACTCGTCCAGTATGGACTGTTTATGCACCTTTTCCGTAAGTATACTTACAGGTGCATCCCTTTCCAGACGGCTCTGCTGTTGCCTGGGGTAACGGGAGACTGAATGCAAGAGAAGGGTACGTCAAACCGGTGGCAGGAAACGCCTTCTGCCATTATCAATTATGGCTGCCTAGGCTTCAACCCTAACTTCCGACTGGGAGTTGATTCTCTACCCGGCTGGAGGCTTTCTCTGTGGCGGAGCTAGCCAGCGGCGCCCAGTGGGCGGGAGACCGCGCACTGCCGCGGAGGAAAGGAAAAGGGCGGGGACAGGGAAGCTGGCACCAATGCCTCGCTCTGATTGGGTGACTGCTTTTGCTCTGGCTCCGCCCATCCCTCCTCCCTAGCGAATGCCCAGGCACGCTCAAGAGGGCTGGGGCGGGGCGATTGGAGCCAGAGTTTGTGGAGGGGCGGGGCGATTGGGGGAGGGGCGGGGGGGCGGTGGCAGGGGAGCGTCGCTCGGGGAGCGGAGGACGAGGAGGAGGAAGGAGGTGAGCGGGGATGGTGGAGTCTGAGCTCCGGACGGCAGCCTGGGGCGGGAGCGGCACAGGGGCGCCCGTGGGCCAGTCCTCTGCCTTCTTGCCTGTCGGGGAGCCCGCCCGGCCGTCGGTAAGGGGAGGCCCACACCTCCTGACAGGCACGAGCCGCCGGGGCCGGGGCCGGGGCTGGGGCTGGGGCCGGGGCCGGGGCCGGGGCGAGGCCCGAGGGGTCGGGGCCCTGGGATGCGCCTTGGCCGCTTTTCGATGTGCCACGGCCCGGGGCACCGGGGCTTCGGAGCCGCTGCCCGCGCGGGGCCGGCGGGCGGGGCACGGGGAGCGGCCGGCTGCCCCTGACAGCGCCGGGCCGGGCCTACAGAGGAGCGGGCGGCTGGGACAGCGCCGCTGTGCGGGAGCGGGCGCGGGCGCGGGCCCGGGGCGGCCGGTCAGTCGCGCTCCGGCTGCTCGCGGCTCTCGGCGCCTCCCGGCCGGGACTGCGGGGCTGCCCGGGTCGTGGGGACGCTTGGCGCCGGGCGGGCGGGAGGGCGGGCGCGGCCGTGGGGCTGTGGGGTGGGGTCTCTGCGCCTCCTCCCCAAAGTCCTCGGCGCTGGGCGGTCTCCTCCTCACAGACCCTGCGGGGGGGAAAAGTAGTAGTTCGGCGTTGGGTGTGTTGCCGGGTGAAAGGAGTTGTGGCCGCCGAGACCGCCCTGCTGAATATGCCTGATGGCAATCTCCGCGTCTGCTTTGAGGGCTAGAGGAAAAGTAGTGTAACTCTCCGCCCCCAGCTCGGAACGCAGGAGGCTGCCGGGCAAAACGATTTTCCCCCTAGCCCCTCGGTATCCATTGTTTTGTACTGTCCCCTCCCCCATGCCTAGGTAGAAGAATAAAGACTCCAAAGCAGTAATTCGCCCGCCTCTCCTCCTACCCCTCTCTTCCTGGCCCTCAGGAGAGGTTTGTGTTAACTGTGCAAGTAGGGGTTTACAAACAGGTGGAATACTTGTCTGTTTGGGAATCGGAAAGAAGATGCTTTTTGGGGTGTGCTTTTCATCTTATCTCACGTTTGCACTTGGGAGATTCGATTTTCTTCCCATTGGTTTGTATCATTATGAAGGTGATGAAAATAAAAGAGGAAACCCTGTTTTGCGACCTATCCCTTCAAATATTTTTGAAGACTCTGGGGAAGTAAAAATTAGCTTGCAAATGTGGACTGCGAGGTCCATTGGTCTGCAGCAGGATGAGTAGTCTGGGAGTTTACACCTGTGTAATCGCGTCCACTCTTTGTGGATGCCAGGAGTTGTAGCATCTACCCGGAAGGATTGCGGAATCAAAAACTTAGCTGTTTTCAGAATCGAAGGGGAGACTTTTGCAAGCAAGTGTTTTTGTGTTTAAGTCATCAGCACAGACAAAGATGTTTGATTTTAAAGACCTACATTTATTAGTACACTCGTTCCTTCAGTCACCCCCTCCTTGGCATTGCCTTTGTAACTGTCCTTTGCTATGTATGTATCTGAAGAAACTTAGAGGTTTAGCTATTCACAATTTGTAATATTCGGTAAGTCTACAAATTAAACTACAACTATATTTGAATTCTTCAAATGTTTTTATTTTTCATATGAGAGTTAATGATAAACTAGCTAAATACTTAAATCATTCACCATAATGGAGCTTAAGCTGAATACTTAAAAACCTAAGTGAGAAGTCTTTCAAACTTATTAAGACACAAAGTATTTTTATTTGAGTTTGAGTATGCTTTGACAAAGTAAAAGAGACAAAAATATAGGGTTTTGTTTAAGGTTTGTACCTTTCAAAGGATTAAATGTATGTGTAACATAAAGGTAACATGAAATCACACTCTTGAAATCTCAGTTTGGAGTTAGTCTTGATCTCACTCTAACCAACTACATTTTCCCCAGATGCTTGTTAAGTTTCTGAAGAAATTATATTTGTCACAGTTGGCATTTCATTTATGATATTCTCAAATGCTTTTCTTTCATTATTCAGAAGTTAGTATGTACTGAAAATGGTATAAAGAGATACATTCGTATTTGAACTTGGATTACACTTTAGTTTGTTTTTTCTAAGATGTCATAATGAAAAATTAGATCAGAACTGTCTTTGGTAATTGTAGCAAGTATAGCTCATAAGTCACTATGTGAACTTCAAACCAGTCATAAATTTGAAGCACTTTATGTTTAAATAGGAACAGGAAAATTACTATTTTTGATGTGCTTGTAGAAATTCATTTAACATTATCACATTGGGCTGAGGATGTAACTCCGTGGAAGAGTATTTACATAACAAGTGCAGTGCTCTGGGTTTGATTTTCCTAGATCTGTAACCAGTCAATCAATCAATCAGTCAATCAATCAATCAATCAATCAATAGCTGTTTTTTATGTGACTCAGGACAATGGCTTTCCCTCTTCTACATAGTAACTAATTATATTCTATATGAAATAATCTCAAGATGGCTTCTGACTTATTGCTGAGATGTGAGCCTGTTTGTTTTATGTGCATGAGTTTGCTTGCTTGTATATGTATGTGCAGCACATGTACACTTGACAGAGGCCAGAAGATGTCAGATACCAGGAACTGGAGTTACAGAGGGTTGTGAGTGGCTACATGGGTGCTGGTAATAAAACTTTGGTCCTCTAGAAGAGCAGCCAGTGTTCTTAAACTGCTGAGCCATCTTTCCAGCCTCAAATAAAAAAATTTTTGTCTTCTATTATCAGTACCAATTGTGGATAAAATTGGGATGTTTTGTGCAAGTAATGAAATTTCATTCATACTTTTTAAAATTTGCTGAATTATGAATATTTTTGTATATTGTGTTTCTGAAAGATTCTTGTTTTTTAAAAGGTAATCCACACATACAAGTGCTCTTGGCATTTTAGACCAGACCAAGAACTAGACCTCATGTGTGTGGATAGATATAAGGGAATGGGTATTTGGAGGGTCAAGTTGGAATGAAAGAGCATCTCTGAGGTCAGTTGCTATGTCCTTCATGTGTTTTTCACACAAGAAGAAGCATAAAGCCTTTGCTTTAGCCCAGACATAATCTAAACCAGGAAACAGTGAGCTCTGAGGTTTGTTGTTTAGACGTGGTGTAAGATTTCTGGAATTTGTTTACAAAACTATTTGAATTAAGGGAGGGGATTTAGATATTAAGAAGTGTCAGTATTTATTTTTATTAGACTATTAGTGAGTGGGTAAATGTTTTCTTGTAAATGAATTGATTTGGCTGTATATTTTAGCAGAATGATATGTAAAGTGATAGTTGAAATGAGTTATGTAAATAATTAGGTTGGTAGATAATCTTATTTAATGTTAGACTTACCATATTCTGTGCATTAGACATTTTGTATTATACAGTCTATAATTTAAGGCTAGTGAACCAAGCATGAGCATAACCGTCTGCTAGTTTGACATTGCTCTTAACTGCTGAGCTTCATAAGGATGCTACACCACATCAGAGATGGGCCATGTAGATCTTTTTACAAGTATTTTCTTTTAATGAACTAAACTCCCAATATTCTTATCTACTTGTTTAAACTTGACTTTTAAAATCTGCAGCTTCATAAGTTACAAGTGTGCTTGAACGTGGCATGTTGCATAGCATCTGAAATTCACTTGTATAGGGTGGAGAAAACATTTAAGTCTGAAAAATAAAACCAACAAAACAACCCTGTGTTCTAAAATAGGTACTTACTTTAAAGTAAAATAGTTTTTATTCAACGTATTCTCCTTGTCCCCAACTTTTTAGCAAGGCATTGTTAGTTCAGTGAAGCAATGTTGGAATACATAAAAAGAATATTATAATTACAAAGCGGTCTTAAGTTTTTGAGATGATAACATGTATTTCTTGAGTAAATATGTAGTTCTCATTGTCAAGATTTTAAGAGAACTAATTAGATTTTATACTGTCTCATTACAACTTAGTCGGAAATGATAACAAAAAGTAGTGCATTCTGTACTAGTAAGGGTTCTTTCCTGGGGAAGAATGAACACACTGCTTGTATCTGAACTACTGTCAGCCCATTCAGTATACCTGAGAGTTTTATGAATTGTTTTTGTGACGTCTTTATGACACTATGAATTTCTAATGTTTCAATATATTACTTATCCTCCATTGCTATCCAGAAAGCCTACCATTTTAATTATATAATTTTATAGCTAATAAATTTTTTATTTGGGGCTGGGGAGATGGCACAACCTTATGTAGCCCAAGCTAGCCTCAAACTAACAGTAACAGGCTGGCCTGCAACTCACCCCATCTGCCTCAGCTTCTGGAGTAAGGGATTTTTATAGGGTGATCTACCATGCCTTCTTTTATTTTTTTCTAATCTTCTAGAAGTAGTGATTAAATGGCTTGTTCTGATGCAAGTAGTTCCTAGAATTTGAAATTAATTTTATTTCAGGTTTTCCAGTTTGTATTTCTTGTCTACTTTGCTTTCAAGCCTTTGTAGAAGTACAATCTTCAACTTTTCTGTTATATTGGATAGTTCTAAATTATGATGCAAATTATAATGTGCACATGTCATACTTGTGTTAGGTAAATACTCCTTGTTTCCTGCTTTCCTTAAATTAGGGTTTGTTGTATGTATTGGACAAGCCATACTTACACAATGTGACAAGTGCCATAACAGCTGAATCCTAGCACACTGGGATGAGTTAAGATAGAAACAGTCTGTAACTGGCAGTGCTCGCTGGGACATGTCCTGTGTGTGTGGGAATTGAAGGTAAGAAAGAACAAGGGTTAGAGATTAGGTCCATCTTGAAAATTATGTGGACTAGTTGGTTGGATTCCAGTAATATTTTTTTAAATTCTTAAAATGTATTTGAGGTATATGTGGTTACAGGAAAATGGATGTCCCAGTGAAGTGCATGTGTGAGGTGCGAGGTGCCCTGCCATAGTTGGTCCTCTCCTTGGACCAAATGGGTTCTTGGATGGAACTCGGGCACTGTGGCCTTACCCCATCAAGCTGTGTCTTTGGTATGCCATCCAGGATTTTAAGCCTTACGGTAGATTTTCATTAAAGTTTATATTTTTGGTGGTTATTTCTTGTTTACCTGATTCAATTTTGGCCTTGGACTATAGTATAGACCTGTATTAATGTTAAGAGGTACTTAAATTATTACTTAAAACCTAAGTATTATTTAATGAAATACAAAGAGAACATAACAGCCTAGTATAATTTTGAGGCTTACTGTTAATGATCTTTAATTAATATTTAAATATTCTTTTCTTTTAGGCAATTCATAAAGAATGATACCTATATACTTAGAACATGGGTAAATTAATTATGTAAATATTCCTTCTGAGTATCATAAAAACCTTATTTTTATACTTGGTGGATAGTGCTAATTTTTTTGGTGACTCTGATTCTGTGGTCAGCAGTCAGATCCTAATGGAGAGCTTTGTATGCTTTTACTGTTTGAACTTGAGGACTGAGTAGTTTTGTTGTTGTTTGAAAATGGATCTCCTTAGGTACTGTACACTGCCCTGGAATCAGCTATCTCCCTCCCAGATGATGGGGTCATAAGCCTATGCTACCACATCTAGCAGTTAAGTGAATTTTTATACAATCTTTCTTCCTCCTCTTTTTCCTTCTTCACTCAAGTAAGATTTTTTTTATAATATTCTTTCCTCCTCCTTTTTCTTCCCCCCTCCCTCCCTCTTTCGTTCTTTCATTCTTTCTTCTTTCCTGTCTTTTCACAACAGGGTTTCTCTGTGTAGTCCTGTCTTGGAACTTATTCCATAGACCCGGCTAGCTTTGAACTCCACTGCTCCATTCAGTATTATTTCTTGAAGGGTATAGAGAGACTTGCAGAAACTTTGGATTTTTTTTTTTTAAAGATTTTTGCGTTTCAGCAGTCACCTTAAAATGTTATAGATTATATCCCATGTATCTCAAAGTTATTAGTAAACTAAGAATTTATGATAGTATCTGCTTTGATACTACCCACTTCTCTTTCTGGGATAAACTTGAGATCTTAGTTTGATATGTCATTTGGAAGATTTTGATCTCCAGATTTAAAGAATCTACATTTTCTTTTTTCTTTTCTTTCTTCCTTTTTTTTTTTTTTTTTTTTTTGGTTCTTTGGGTTTGGTTTTTTTGAGACAGGGTTTCTCTATGTAGCCCTGGCTGTCCTGGAGCTCACTCTGTAGACCAGGCTGGCCTCTAACTCAGAAATCCGCCTGCCTCTGCCTCCCAGAGTGCTGGGATTACAGGCGTGCGCCACGACTGCCCAGCAACATTTTCTTTTATGCCACATTCATCACTTTTGAAATGATTTGCTTAATGTCTTTTTGCTGAAATAGAAGATTCATGTTGAGCACTCACTGTTTGTTTTTTTTTTTTGGTTTTTCAATGTATTAACACAGTATTTTGACCTTGTAGATTTTTAGTAGAAAATTACTTGTAAGTTATTAATAATGCAGAGTCCCAGACAGACTAAATAGGCCATTAAAAAGGACAAAGAGAGTTTTGCACATTCTTGTTCTCAAATACACAATTTCTAAGTCCTTAGAATCCCTCAGACGTTAATTTAGGCCCTCTTTGCGCTCATATAATATACAATTAAATACCAAATGATAAAAAGGCTGAAATTAATTCCCATAGGCTGTAAGAGAGTTTACAATAAGAGCCTGGGAAACTACTTGTAAAACAGCTGGAAGCTGGGTGTGGTAGCTGTAATCCCAACAGCTAGTTGTCTTGAGTTCCAGGCCAGTCTGCCCTTTAGAGACCCTGTCTCAAAACAAATAGAAACGACAGTTGGAGGACAGCTTAATTTGTAAGCATGTCGAGTATTTCAAGGTGCTATTTGTTTTATACATAATAATCCAGGGATAGTCTAATTCCATAAAGAAGTCAACTAGTGTAATTTGTTAAAGATTACAAAATGTTTATTTCAGAAAGATTTCCAACCTGAATGATACAATTTAAAGCTTTTAGTGTTAAGCTGTTATTAGGAAATTTTGCTTAATGAGTTGCAACCCAGCAGGTATCAAGGAGCAGTTTGTGGACCAAGTAAAATGGAAACAGTTACTTGAAAGTATTGGAATGATACAATAACTATGACTACCATAGCATTCTCAGAGGTGCAGTTTTATATTTAACCTCTAGTCCTTTAGCTAGCTGTGCACTATGTGAGATTTTGTAGCATGCTTTTCCTGATTAGTGTTGTTTGAGGATGTAATCTGTTACAGTGACAAATGGCCAGAGTGTTGCCGCAGCTGGTATTGTTGTCTGGGTCTGAGCTTTATTTCTCTTATCATCTTTCAGTCATCTGGATTGGGAAATTTAGGTTCAGTATTAAATTCTTTATCAAAATTTAGGGTTGTATAAGAGATTGGATGACCTGGTGGAGAGAGTATTTAATTTTGCAGCTTTAGTTTGTATATATTTGATATAGAGGGTTTAACATTTCACTCAGAGCCTTTATTTCTAGTTCAAATATTTGCATTTATATCTTAATAATAAGATATCTTAAATTCTGTGACTATATATGTGTAGGCAGAAGAAAAGTTACTTTTTGTTGTTATGACAAATACTTAGCTCCGTGTGTTAATCATAGTTCCAAATTCATAGAAGTGAGATGCTTATATACTAGGCAGCTTAAAATAGTAAAATTTATGATTTAACCTTGAAGACATTTCTGTGCTTTGGAAGTAGTGTTTTGAAATTCTTAATACTAGAAATGTGGCCTCAATTCAGAACACCCACTAAGCAACAGTGGGAACTTAGCATACTAAATGACTTGAAGTGCTGCAGTGTTTTAAAGTTTTTATCTTTCTGTTATATAATAGCTTATAGTAGAACATGCAGAACATGGATTAACAACAAAGTACATAATAATCAAAGACTATATAAGACTACCAAGTTTTGTTTTTGAATACTAAAGACCTAAATATAATCAGTTATGATCATTGAAAGTTTGCAAAAAATTGGGATGGCAGATGTGTTATACATGAAATATAAAAATTATTTTTGGGCTTGAGAATAAATTACCTTTTAAAATAGGGTCACTATTTTCAAAACAGTTTAAAGTTTTTTGCTAGGTCAGGTGCAACGGTTTGTGCCTTTACAGCTAGCACTTGGAAGGTGAATTGGAGAAGTCTGGAAGTCCAGTGTCATCTTGGCTGTCATAGTAAAATCAAGGTCAATGGGCCCTGTCTTAAAATTGTTTTCTTTCTTTCTTTTTAACCAAAGTAATTTTGGCAACTGTAATTAAATATTTTCACAGTGTTGTATATAGTACTTAAAAAGTTCAGTGAGCAATTTTCATTTTACCTTAATTTTTAAAAAGTATTTGTATGTGGCATGTGCTTGTGAGTGTGTCTGTCTGTACAGAGACCTGAGGTTGAAGCCAGGTGTTTTTCCTCTCACTCTCTACCTTATATTTCGCGAAGCATCTCTCACGAATCTGGAGCCTAGCAGTCCAACCCTGCTGGCTGGGCAGTGAGCTCCATGCCTTGCCCATGCCTGCCTCCCGTCCTGGGATAGCAGTCAGACCCTCCCTGCTGACTCTTTACTGGAGTGAGGTGGGGCTCAACTGAGGTCCACTGATGCATTGAGCATGGCACTGAGCCATGCTCCTCCCCTGTGATCTAATCAAAAGTCCACTTACTTCCCAAAGGCTCCATCCCTAAAGATGATCAGATCATTGTAGATTAAGCATAAGCCACAGCAGCAGGAGGTCATTTCTTAGGGGCGTGGGTGTTGGGTGTTGGTGGGGTGTTTACATTTAGAAGGTAGCATATCCAATTGGGAATTGTATGGTTCTATTTAACGTGTTAAATTATAAAGTTTGTAAAATGTCTGTTATCTTTGAGTATTTTGAGTGTCTTTTGATGAGAGAAATTGTTAAACCTTGTTAAATTAGTCATGGGTGTTGGATGTTTCTTTTGACCTTATGAATGGTTTTGCTTTGCAATATTTGGAAGTACACAGATATTTTTCAAATCTAAAAGATTTCATGTATATAATATTAAGCATTGGGCTGGAGAAAGCTCAAGAGCATACTGGCTGCTCTTGCTGCAGACTGGGGCTTGGTTCCCAGCTACCACATCACAGTTCACAGCCGTCATTAACTCCAGCGCCAAGGGAGGGGTCATACACCCTCTTTTGACTCGTGGGCACCAAGCATGTATATGGTGTACATACATATGGCAAAACACTCATATATATATATATAAAAAAATATAAAAGTTTTTTTTAGGAAAGTTACATTAACACTATACTGTTAGGATAGTAGGCAAATAAAATATAGTTGGACATACACACAAATCTTTTTTTTTTTTCCCAAGACAGGGTTTCTCTGTGTAGCCCTGGCTGTCCTGGAACTCACTCTGTAGACTAGGCTGGCCTTGAACTCAGAAATCCGCCTGCCTCTGCCTCCCAAGTGCTGGGACTAAAGGCAAGCGCCACCACCGCCCAGCTAAATCTTTTAAAGTCTCAAAATTGTACTATATAAATGACTGAAAGGCCATTTGTTTTATAGCCATGGTGTATTACCTATAAGTTATAGTTTGAAGACCATATGCTCTGACCTTTCTGTTTATGATACTTAATGTTTGGGGAGGAATTTACACAGTCATTGACAAAGTGAAGGACTGTGGGTTTATGCATATACAAATGAAACACTAATCGTAATCTAATAGCTTAAAAGTACTGAAAGATAACATGTATAATAAAATAGCAATGACATTTTATTTCTCTTGTTTTACATTCATCTACCCTCTGGGTTCTTGGTTGGTCTATGAATTAAATTGACATAGTCAGATTAACAAGGAAAAAACCAAATTTAATTACATGTGAAAACAGGTATCTTACAAAATACAAAAACAGACTAGATGATAAAAGACAATGTAGCGTCTTCATATATAGAATATATGTAGAATATAGAAAGGAAAAGAAGTTGTGGGTTTCTGGAGGTGGTACGGTTTGTGTTATAGGTATGTGAATGGAGGGACTGTATAGCAATAATGACAGCCTTGTTAGTAAATAAAACTAGTTATATGAAAAAGGGCTTGGTTTTTAACACAGTGTTAGGAAACTTGTTCAGCATGCACACAGCCATTAGTTCAGCGCTCTAAATAATCAAGAGCATCTCTGCCAGATACCAATGACTTGTCAGTCCTCAGAGTAATCTCGTGAAAGTATGCCAGTGGAAAGTTATTTTGGGTGACAAACACCGGACTCTATAAGGTAAGTTTGGGTCTTGTGTTCTGAGCCCAATTGATAACCAATATTTTAAACTTACTTCCAGTTCATACAGGGAAATTTTGGGAATAAAGTTGTATTGGCAAGAAAGACAGTTTGAACAGTATTTATAAGTAAATCTCTTTTTGTAGTGTTTCTATGGTATAAAAACTTTAGATAATGTTTGATTAAAGTAGCTGATGTTGAGACTCTGCTGGGGAACTGTACAATTAATATACATAGTAAATAAATTAGAGTTGTACAAGAGAGCTGTGGTTCCAATTAAGTTTTATGCTGTGGGTTGTTGAATAGGAATTTTCAGCTCTTTTTTTTTTTTTTTTTTTAAATCTGTGTGTCTGGAATATAAGTTAATATATAAAGTAATAAGAACTTCCTGGAAAAACTTCCACGTATTTATAGCAATATAAAAATCAATCCTATCTCTACGTCTACTGAACTATTAGTATTTCATCTTGCTTTCTTAACAAGGAATGGGGGAAAAGTAAATTTGAAGGTAATGTATATATGTACTCTTGACATAATTATAATTAATATGGACATGTAGAAGAAACATTCACAGGCAGGAATTCTTTTATCTCAGATTGACTTAGCGGTATAAAGAAGCATTCCTTCACTTCTCTTGAAAAACAACAGTGCTTCTTTTTTCTTTTTTTTTTTCTTTTTCTTTCTTTATATATATATATATATATATATTTTTTTTTTTTTTTTTCTTCGAGACAGGGTTTCTCTGTATAGCCCTGGTTGTCCTGGAACTCACTATGTAGACCATGCTAGCCTCGAACTCAGAAATCTGCCTGCCTCTGCCTCCCAGAGTGCTGGGATTACAGGCGTGAGCCACCACCGCCCGGCTATAACAGTGCTTCTTAAAGCATACTATTATTATCACACATTTTCTTGCTCTTTGGATTACAACTTTGGCTTTTTGACTTGGAAGATTCTTTTTTAAAACTCTTTACCTCAAAAAATAGTTCTGTGTCATTTAGAATCACAAGTTGTTTGTTTTTATCCGTAAGTTATTTAAAAGAATAAATAACTTTTCAGATCTTCATAAACAGTAACAAAAAACTACGCCTGCCGTTGGCATGTTTAAGATATAATAATGTGAGTGAAAGAGAGTTGTTTTAAGTAGGCTATAGAAAAACATTATATGAAATAAGGGTTTTTGCTGTTTTTTCAGCCACATCCAACAAATGCTTATTGATTTATGCATATTTATGCCAAGTAAATCTATATCTTGTGTTATCTTGTGTTATGAAGCACTTCATATGAAAATGCTTTTTTCTGTAAGGAGTGAGATGTCTAGTGTGGTATATAAAGCACAGCAAAGCCAGGTGTGGTGGTGTACACCTGTGGTACATGTCTGCCATGAACAAGATAGCCTGCCTGGGTTACATAGCAAATTCCAGGTTATCCTGGGATATATAAGAGGCCTTGTTCTAAAAGACCCACACAGAAAATCACCACCACCACCAACAAAAATCACAAAGCTTAAGTTGAATATTATTACTCAGTAGATACAACTACTATAAGTAGTGTTGTAACTCCTGGGATGCAACTGAAAAAGATAGGTTGGTTCCTATTTACTCACTACCTTTAAATAGAAGAATCTTACCTGAGAAGGATAATACAGGATGCTCAGTGCTCTGACAGTGGGTTGTTATTATTACTATTATCGTCAACATTTTATTAGTGTTTGAGAAAAGGTCTCACTAGGTAGTCCTGGCTGTCCTGGAACTCACTATTGTAGACCAGCTGGCCTTGAGCTCAACATAAATCTTTCTGTCACTGCCTTCCAAAACCTGCGATTAAATGTGTAGCCCATAAGTTGTCTTTGTTTTTGTTTTGTTTTTTTTTGTTATTTATTTATTTAGGTTTTTGGAGACAGGGTTTCTCTGTGTAGCCCTGGCTGTCCTGGAACTCACTCTGTAGACCAGGCTGGTCTCAAACTCATTATTTTTTATTTTTAAATGAGAGGACAGAAGAAAATGACAGAAAGGACGGAAGGCTTTTCAATACTTAGGATACCCAGAGAGTTTGCCAAGTGAAGTACTGTATATATTTCTAGCAGAAGAAATAGTTACAAGAAATGGTAAGCCCCAGTGTGGTGTGTGAAAGATGTTCTTATGACCAGTGTCAAGTGGGAAATACTAGGGCTGTGGCAAAAGCAAGCAGGGCCAGATCATAAAAGGATTGTAACTTACTGCTTGCTACATTTCTCAGATTTATCTTGAGGGCTGTTTCTAATTGTTTTACTTTGCAGTGACCTGTTAGGTTTGGGTATTTGAAAGAGCACTAATTACAGTGATTATGTTAAGAACAGAGTGAGGGTGGACATGGTGAGGCAGGTTAGAAGCCATCACAGGAGAGAATTGCTTATACCTGATTGTGAGGATGAGTAGAATCTACATTGTAGACAGTGGCTTTGGGAATACATAGAGGTCGATGAAGTGAGAAGATTTTGGAGAAGAATTAATAGGTTTTGAAAATTGTGGAGATGAGTGAATTGTAGGAGAGAAGAAATCAGGATTTCTGGCTACCTCCTACTTTTTGGAGGGTGTTGTCGGGGTTGATTACTCCTTAAATGTTTTCTCTCAGGAAGACTTTCCTGATCCCCTACTCTGAGGCTTCTGTTGATTGCCTTCTCTTTATACTTAATGGATATATTGTTGCATAGCTTTACCTGTTTGTCTATAAGTATATAGGCAAGTACTATGCATTGATCTCAACCATAATATGTAAAGAATAATGCAATAAATATTAGCTGAATGAAGATTGTCTTAATTTGGACTTTATTGCTGTAAAGAGACCACAGGCACAACAACTCTTATAAGGAAAAACATTTAATTGGGGCTGTCTTACAGTTTTGGAGGTTTAGGTCGTTTTCATCATGGTGAGAAGCATGGCAGCGTGCAGGCAGACATGGTGCTGGAGGAGCAGAGAGTTCTACATCCTGATCCACAGGCAGCAGGAGAGTGCCCCACCCCCACAGTGATATATTGCCTCTAACAAGGCCACACCTGCTCCAACAGGGTTATACCGCTTAATAGTGCCACTCCCTATGTACCAACCATTCAAACACATGAGTGTATGGGGACCATACCTATTCAAATCACCACAAAGGTATAATTGTTGATTAAAATTTTAATGTTTAAATTGTCTTCTAAACAATGTCTCCAAACATATTTGTCCACTTATGAATTAGATCATGTTTTGACTTTTTAAACTTTTAAACACTACATGTAGAAATAATATGTATAACTGACTTGAAGTATTAGATAAATTATTTAATTTAATAAAACTCCTATAGACTTTATTATATTGACTTCTATTATACTTTTAGGCTTTCTTTCTATTATATTGATGATTATACTTTCAGGTTTTCTTTGGTTTGTTGATTTAAAAAAATCAACATACCCAACTTTCAGACTGTAACTTAAGCATAAAGCCTTATCTATTTCTGTTTTAGCTTCCAAATAATTGAGACGAGACAGTAAGTTTATTAATAAGCTGTGAGCCGAGGCGGTCAGGCTCTGAGGTACTCTGACCTAAGACTGCAACACCAGACAAGTGTCCTGTTACTTGCCAGTCCAGTCTTGCCTGGCTCCCTCTGGTCCCTGTGTTTTCTCATGTCTGCTCTCAGCTCAGCTCACGGTGAATCACCCTGGTCTCCATGTGTCCTCTCTACCCCCTTTCCTCGTGGTCCTTTTCCTACTTCTCTCTCTGGGACCCCTAGTTGGGGTCAGAAGTCCCGCCTTCTGATTTTCTCTGCCCAGTTAATTGGCTGATGAGCCCTTTATTGACCAATCAGAAGGTGATGGAGAAGAATGTTTACAAAACACTGAGACAGGTGATGCTTCATAAAAATAAAATACCAGAGTCCTGGTCTGCACTCAACTCAAATCAGCATTTGAATAATATAAGGATAATCTTTACACAGGGCACAAAACATTACTCCAATACAGCTGGTATTGGATTATTTGTTGTTCAGAAATTTAAAAAGAAATGTTGATCATTGTAATATATTTAACAAATGTTCATATGGAGATAAAAGCAAAAATCATCGTTAATGGATGATATCACTAACATATGATGGATGTTTTCCTACACTTAAAATTTCATATATATTTGTGAATGTTTAAAACAGAAACCCAAATGAGAATGCTTACAACATGTATGCAAGACATCAACACACTTTTCATGCAAAGAATCCTGATAAGCATTTTGTAATGAAGTAGCCCGGTATAAATGATGACCTTCCGTCTGTAGAGATGACTCAGTAGTTAACAGTACTTGCTACTTTTCCAGAGAATCCAAATTCAGTTCTCAGCATCCTTGATAGTCAGCTCATAGCCATTGTAACTCCCATTCTAGAGGATTTGACACCCTCTTCTGGACTCTGCAGGCACCCACACATCTATGGCATACAGTCATGCAGACATATAAATTGAAAAAGAAATCTAAAAGGAAAACTAAGGGCTCTAACCTTCAGTTCTGAGAGGAGACTGGGCACATTACATAGACATGCATGTACATAGACAAACTATATGATGTGTTGTCAGAGTACTCAGGATAGCTTTCTGTGGACCCAGAAAACCCCAAGTATTTTGATGTTTTTAATGAAAAGAACGAGGTTTTTATGTAAAGCTCTCTGATTAAGCTGTGGTGATTTCAGGAAAATTAAAACATGTGTTAAGCAGAATGTATCTATTAGATATATTTCTCTGAATATTACAAAAATAGAATGAAAAGATCTAACAGTGTAGATTACAATAGTACTTTATCAGGTTGTTGATGATAAATAATTTAAAAGACTGGGATATAAATTAATGGGGGCTCTTTGAAGAAAGACAAAACACCACATATAAAAATTTTTAAAAATGCATATTGGTTCTTAGTTCAACCTTCAGCCATGCACCTTATAGTTTTGATGAGGGCAGGTTTGTGGCCAGTGATGGCATTACCTGTCCTGGTAGAAATATTTTTTTATATAAATGAAGAAAGTAACTAGAAACAGCCTATACATGGGTTGACAGGAATAAATTGATGTAACCATACCATAAATCATAGCAATAAGAGAGGATGAAATACATCTATATGAAATGGGCCCAGAATTTACTGTTTTATCATCCATATGTGAAATTCTAATATATTATACATTTGTACTTTGTATGATATTATATGATGTCTATTTAATATTCCAGTGATTGTACTGTTTTAATATCTTAAATTTCCAGTGTTTTGTTATTTTTATGCACATCATAGTAATAAGTTCCTTTTAACACAGTAACACATTAAATACTCAGCTTTTATAGTTTGAAGAAATATATTTGCTTTTGAGAATTGGTATTTATATGATCTGTGAAATACAGAAATACACTTTTGTGCATTGTGGTCAGAAGAAACTAAAACAACACAGCATGCAACAGCAGACTCCTTAGGATTTCCAAAGGCACTTGAAGTGGTTTTTATTGAGTCAACACATGGTTAATGTATAATGTTCAAAGGGGGGAATGCAAAATCTCTCCTACTCGGAAGTTTCTGCTTAGTTTTAGTTTCTTTTAAAGTCTAAATTAAAAAATATATGTTTGTTTGTGCACCATGTGTATGCTGGGTGTCAATGGAGGCCTAAGGAAGGTATTGGATCCCCTGGAACTGAAATTACAGATGGCTAATGGTACTGGAAATTGAGACAGGTCTTTCAGAAGAGCAGCAGATGCTATATTAACCATTGAGCTATCTCTTCAGCCCCCATTTTATTTATTTTTTTGATCATTTCACGTGTGACTACAATGTTTTTAGATTCCTCCTCTACAGATTTTCCTGAACTCTTGTGACATTTTCTCCTAATTTATGTTTTGTTATTTCTCTTTCTTTTTTTCCAACTTACTGAATTTAGTTAGTGATGCCTAAATATGCAGGGCATAGGGCACCATCCACTGGAGCATGGCTCCTGCTGTGGGCTGGCCATACCGCTGAAGAAGACTGACTGTCTACCCCAGCAGTTACCAGCTGCCGCTGTACCCAAGGGCTTCCTGATCAGTTTTGCTAGTGCTGGACTGTTGACTGGTTAAGTCTTGTGCAGGTCTTTTTCTGACAGTCATAAGCTACTGAAATTTCTTTAGACATCCTGTTAGGTCTTAGAAAACAGTTTTGTAGCAGTCTTCCCTACTCTCTGGCTCTCACAGTCTTTCACACCCTCTTCTGTGGGGGTGAGCCCGCCATGTTTGGGAGGAGGTGCAATGTAGGGCTGAGTGCAGTTTGGTCAGTTGTGATTCTCTATATTAACTACCATATGCTGCATAAAACGTGTCTCTGATGAAGGGGGCAAGTGCACTAGTTTGGATATAAGGGTAAGTATTTAAATGTCAGTTTAATACTATGTCCCCTGGATAAAATAATAATAGTAGGGTTTGTGGTCTTCCAAGCCATGGGTTCTTTGTTTTGTTTTTGTTTTTGTTTTTGTTTTTTTGAGACAGGGTTTTTCTGTGTATCCCTGGCTGTCCTGGAACTCATTCTGTAGACCAGGCTGGCCTTGAACTCGGAAATCCGCCTGCCTTTGCCTCCCAAGTGCTGGGATTAAAGGCGTGCGCCACCACTGCCAGGCTAAGCCATGGGTTCTTGATCAGGCTTATAGTTCCAGGTGTGAGTTCCCTCCAGTACAGTGGGTCTTAGGCTTGATTTTAAAAAATCTCTTGGTTACTCCTGTAGCATTCACAACACTGTTGCACTCAGGAGCAAATCAAGGCAGACTAGTCATTACCAGAGCTCACAGGGTCTTTCAGCAGGGTATGAGTTGGTGGTGGTTTTCTTCCATTAGTCTGCAAAGCATGCTCTATCACTGAGAAACCCATCCAGAAGGGAGGACGCTCTCAGACCAGCTTGGTTCTCTGTGTTGTAATCAAAATCGTATGATGGCTTACCATCAAGTTTTAATGGGTGACCGAGAGCAGTGGCGATAGCCTGTATGATTTGGGGGTGCCGCTAGGACCCTCCCCCTGACTAAAAACCCTGACACTAGGATTTTTGTTTACTAACATAGCTTCTGGGAGGGGTATTTCCCCTGTGAAGCTCCAATTAACCAGGTAAATATATATTTTTGGCTTATAAAGTAGTTGGTTTCCTTAGACTTTTTCAGTCATTTTAAAATGAGCATATGAAACTTATCTATATTATGGTATCTTCTTTTATAATTGATAGAGATAAACTGTAACAAATATATTTAAAGGTATGAAACAGTTTAGCATAAATATGTGAACATTTATCAGTCTCTTTATCCTACTTTTTGTTGATGATTCAACATTGACAGGAATTGTAGCATTTACATTGTATTTGGTAGTCACAGCTTTTAATAACCTTGAGACCAATGATCACAACTTGTCATTTTGCTTTGGTTACTGCTTGACTGAACTTTCAAGGTTAGCTCATAAGAACAGTTTGAGTTTTTCCTGTTTGCTAGTTTTTAGCTGTTTTTACATATTTGTTAGTTTTTAACCTTTTAATCTTGAACTATAGTTTGGATATAAATTCTTGGGGCACACTTTCTTCCTTGAGTGTTTATAGATATTTATTGATTTTTATCACTAATAACTCTTTCTGTTTATAAACTTTAGATGTGTATGAATTGTTCTTAGTCACTACAGTTTTGACAATGTAGTAGGGCTTTTCTCCAGTTTATTTTCTGAGCACCATGTAGGAATCTTACAATTCAGTTTTGAACACTACCTGGAGTTAGTGTCAGATCACATAAGTTAAAAGGGTCAGTGCCAAAATATTGCTTCCAGACTTCTAGCCAACTAGCTGTAAACTCTGTCTTTAAGTAAATGAATTGCTAGAAATGTTCATAGAACTTGGGAAGTTCTATTTTTGATTACTGGTTTAGTATAAAGGATATACAGTTCAGAAAGAGTTAAATGGAAGAGATGTATTAGGCAATATGAGGAAAACAGTATGAATGTTTTATTCCTTTCTAGCACCTTGGTATGTTAACCAAACCAGAAATTCTGCAAGCCCCGCAGTTTGGAGATTTCTTACAGAGGTTTCCTTAGATAGGTGTATGATTGATGAAGCTATTGGCCATTTGTTATTAAGCCAGTACCCAGCCCTTCTCATGTATACATGGAAGTGGCTAGGACTGTTTCAGTAGCCTTATCAGGTAATTGAAGGTGCTCTGTGATACTTCATCAAAACTTGACAGAAGTAATTCCTTGAGGTTTACCGTAGTGTTTATAAGACTGTGCCAGTGAACTACTTCCAGCTTTTTATTTAGAAATAATAACAGACTCATGGGAAATTACAAAAAGAGCGTATCACTTGAGTTCTCACATGATTGTTGGAAGTCTACATAATTATAGTACAAGGTCAGTATCAACCCTAAAATTGACATTAGTAGCACTATTCATTAGATTATAAAACAGCATATGTTCTTTCATGTATTCATTGGATGTGTGTATAGTTTTACCTATTTTTATCGCATATGCATTCACTTAACTACCACCACAGTTAAGATACAGCTTGGTTTTTGACCTGAAACCAGTTTCCCCTTGCCTGCCTTGTCCATCTGCCAGAACCACTGCTCTGCTCCCCACTTCTGTAGTGTTGTCAGGCTAAGAATGCCCTATAAGTGGAATTATAAAGTATGCTAGCCTTTTTTGAGATTGGCATTTTTATGAAGCCTGATGCCCTTGAGATTGGGGTGGTTAAATCAGTAGTTTGTTCCTTTTTATTACTCTGTGGTGTTCCCTTGTACACCTATATCAAGGTTTATTTAACTGTTTGTTAAAAGACATTTGGGTTATTCTCAGGTTTTGCCATCATAATTAAAATACATAACAGCAGTGATAGACAGATTTTTTTAAATGTGTTTTAATTTCATAGGAATAAATGTCAAGAGCTGCAGTTATATGGTATAAGATAATGTGGTATGCATAGTACAGTATATGCTGTCTTCTAGAGTGGCTGGACCTGCACTGTTTTACCTTCAGACCACAGCTAAAGGTAGCATTTGGCTGTGAGTTTGATTTTACTTCAGGTGTTCTGCTAGATATGTAATGATGTGTCATTATGATTATCATTTTTATAAACTGCTCTGTGTTAGTATTATGTATATGATTGCAGACAAATGAGTTTCTCAGAACATTACATTTTTAATAAGGTGTACACCCAATTCCCAATTGGTACTCTAATTTTTTGCTCCCTCTTTCTTTTGCTGTCTTTCCAACTGTTTTTTTCTTCAGTCTAAACTGCACAGTGTAGTTAGTCCTTTATATATATTTTTTCCATACTGGGCCTTCTAAATCCTCTCAACTTAATTAATTTAGAAATAAAGTATAGATTACCAAAGACAGTTTGGGGAAATAAACCTTCCTAGAGTTTTAGAGGAGATTGTTATTATAGGTTAATACCTGAACTTTTCATATGTGGTTTATTTGCCTTTTGTTCATGTCTTTATGTGTTCCTTTTTACTTCTTTCTTCAAAAGCTCTGATCTTGCTGTCAATGAATACATTTGCTTCTGCCCTTCCACTGTGATTGGAGATAATGATATTTCAACTGCTTTCTGTTGCTCTTATCTCCACATATGCTTTCTCTGAGTCCATTCTAATCTACTTAAAAAGAAACAAGAGTCCTCTTTCTTCTCTAAGGCTGTTTGCTAGTATGTACACCCTTCTCACTACTCCTTGAAATTTGTAAGTAGCTGAGCTGACTGCTTTAGGAATTACAATTGCGTGCACATGGTGTGTGGTAGAGGGTAGAAGCTTGTGAACTGTGGTGACATGCTGTCACCACACAACAGAAGGTGAGGTCAGAAAACAACTCTGGTGAGCTCTTTTCCCCTACCTGTGCTGTGGTGACCAGCTCAGGTTGCCAGGCTTGTGTGGTGATACCTTTGCCCACCAGCCCTGGACTGCTGCTTTACCAGGATGTTTGCTCAGTTCCTGGGTTTCTTTATGAGCCTTTCTTCATCTATCCATCACAATATGTTTACCTTCTCCACAAGTGCCAGTACATTTATTTATACTCTCTGTATATACTTTTTAAAATTATTTGTTATCAGTTTTATACATGTGTGTAACACACTGTGGTCATAGTTATACTCCTGTTCTCTTATCCCTTAGCAAGCACCATTAACCTCCTCCCACCACCAAGACTTCATCCTACTTTTATTTTTCTTAATTAAATTTTTTTGATAAATTCATGCGTGACTACTGTTTTTACATCATTTCCACTCCTCCTCCCTACTCCAATTCCTCTTATATGTCAAAGCTTGGTATAGCTGGTCAGTAGTAGATCTGTTTTCAGCTTTCTGAGAATTCATGATAAAAATCTCGAAGGACTTTTAATTTGCATTTCCCACATTGCTAAGGGTATTGAACATTTTTAAGATACTTACCACCCGTTTTTTTGTTTCTTTTGAGAATTCTGTTCAGACCCATAGCCCATTTTTTTTTTTTGATTGGGTAGTGTATATTTTTGACATCTTTATCAAATATGAGATGGCTATTATATGTAATTCCTTTTGGGTTTTCTGTTTTATTCCATGGACTGATATGTCTGTGTCTGAGCCAATTTCATGCTGTATTTATTACTCTAGCTCTGTGATAACTTGAAATTTGGTATAGCAATTGCTCTGTCATCCCCATTTCCCAAGATTGCTTTGGCTATTTGGGGTCTTTTGTGATTCTGTGTAAATTTTAGGATTTCTCTTTTTCTACTTTTGAAGAGTGTCATGGAGATTTTTGTTGGCTTGTATGAAATTTGTGAATAGTTTTTGGTGGAATGGTCATTTTTCCAATTTCTATGGGTATCTGAGCATGGGAGGTCTGTCCATCTTCTAGTGTCTTTCTCAATTTCTTTCTTCAAGACTTAACATTTTCAATGTAGATGTCTTTATCTTTTTAGTTAGGTTTATTCATAATATTGTAAATGGGAGTGTTTCCATAATCTTGGGAGTGTTTCTTCCCCAACTTGTGTTTGCTCTTATTTACCCATGATCATTAGAGTTGGGAGATGATACTTTGAAAATCATAGTGTCTGCAAAAGAAAGTCCAAATTATGAAACGTGTATAACAAGCTTTTCAAGATTTGACAACCCATATTTCCAGTCATATCATGGGCCCTGAGTTCCAGGTGTAGGAACTTACCAGTGATTCCACAGTGCTGCCCTGGGTCCCTTCACACTCAGGAAGCTGACACCTGCCTGCATAAGGTGGGCCCTCGAGTCCTGGAGAACTTCCACCCTCCTCATGCTCTGCTCGCGTTCCAGGTTTTCTGTTCCCACAGTTTCGTAACTTGTCTGTTTCTTTTCCTTATTTAAAATCATTGAAAGTAAGAATTTTATCTTTTCTAGTAAGCCCCAGAAGTAATTTAGTATTTTCTCATAGGTACTTGGTAAACGTTTCCTGAGTGAATTGATTGTTGGAAGGATGAATAGGTTTGTACTTTTTTTTCCTTCCTGGCATTACGTTGACACATGATTGGTGATTTTTTTTTCTTTTTTTTTTTTTTAGCCAAGAGATTGATTATTCTTTTAAAATATTTTAAGGTGCAAAAATGGATTTGACTGCCATTTTCATGCAAAAATATCATTGAACTTTGTTTATATTTTCCTTTCTGCTACTCTTCCTTTCTTTATCAATTACTTTGCTTTTTGGGGGTGGGGGTGTCAAGACAAGGTCTTACTATGTAGTTCTGATTGACCTAGAACTCACAGTATAGGTCACCTGTCCCTGCCTACCTTGGGATTAAAGGCATGTATCATTATGCCTGGCTTGATCAATTACTTTAAGATTTTGACTTATATAATACAGCTTTTAATATAAAACAAAGTGCTTTACATTTTAGTAGGTCAGCAAATTATATATGTGTGTGTGTGTATATATATGTATGTATGTATGTATGTATGTATATATATATGCCCATATGTGTGTGTGTGTATGGTCTGAACTTTTATATAAATGATGCTTAATATGACGAGCCCTGAAGTTCAGCTAATACAGAGTGTATGAGAAAATCTAGAGGGAAACTCAGCTCTACGTGATGAGAGTTTGGAGTAGCTGTTTTATCTCTACTTTACATTAGAGGCTGCTTTAACTATCCATGGTTTGAGGATCTTGTAATTTAGAAGGATTCTGTCCCACCCTTTGCCTTGCTACTCAAGTGTTTCTAGTGATGACTAGTGGGAAGAGAGTATGGTCCCATTTTCAACTTTGTTTCTTTTTCCTCCTCATTAATCTTTCAGTTTGTGAGCAGGTGAAGCCAGAAGTTTCTCAAGTTTCCTTTAGTCACAGCAAGGACATTTTTCTTATCAATTTTGTTGTGTTGCTAGTGACTTTTTGCTTAAAATTGTTGTTGTTGTTACTATTTTTAACCTAGCAACAACCTGTTCCTTTTTCTTCTTTTCCTATGTTGAAGTTGACTTTATAGATTGCCATCACTCTATGATTTTAGATCTTCTGATTAGGAATGCTCAAATGGGAAAGTTTGTGCAGATTTTCCAAAATTTAGAAAATTCATTAGTCTAAACTACTACTTGTCTTAAGCATTTTCAGTAAGATCTACTATACTCAACTTGTATAATACACTTGTTAGCCAGTTAGAAAACTAAGTCTAATGTTGGTATAAGCAACAAAGAGAAAAATAATTTTGAATAAAAACTGAAAATTGAGATATGACTATCAATACTTTAAGCAAGTGGATCTGAGTTTGAAGAGGGAGTGAAATGAGTATGTATATCTTTATAATATTTGGAGAAAAGTGGTTTGAGGTAAAGGAGAAGGATGCCTTGATATAATACTTATAACTTCATATTTGTTTTGTACTTTAATAGATGCTTATAACAACTTTGGGGGATGGGAATGTGGGTATAGGTAGTTCAATGGTAGAGTGTCTGGTATGTGGGAAACCTAGGTTTGATAATCTAGCATAACAAAAATACAAACCAAAAAATGTCCCCATTGCCTTTTAAAAGAAAGTTGAAACAGTGGCCTTTAGAAGTTGAGGGATAGGATAAGAGAGAAGTCACAATGAGAATCAAAGTTACATCAGAATACGTGTGACAAGATTTTAACTTATTTTATTTTATTTTTTTAAGAATAAGTGCTTCCCAGAATGGGGCTAAGAATTCACATTTAATGTCTGGCTTAAAATACAGACTTGTTATTTTACGTTGATAGATTTCAGAGATGATAGTTTAACGTTTGTGGCAGTCTGGTTTAGTGGATGACATGCAGTTCTTTTTATACTGCCTTTCATGTTTATTTGTGTAATACATTAACAACAATTTCTGAAACTTGCCACTAAAAAAGTTTAATCTGTAGGTTATAACAGCTCCAAACAGTTCTTTTAAGGTGTAAAAGAACTTAGTTCTAGTATGTGACATCAGTATATGATTTAGGAATTTGAAAAATCCTTGCTGGGGTTCATGAGGAGAAAGAGAAAGAAACAAAATATGTGGAACACAGGGAAATTGAGGGAAATGATTTTGTAGCCTACCACAATAATCCATGGGACTCTGGCATGATGTAAGAACCCTTGGCTGTGGCATTCCCGCTCTCCTCAGTCCCAAGTGGGGGAACCTTCTACTTCCCTTAGCTCTTCTGTCTCATTGCGCTTGTGGCTTTCTGCCCTTGAATGGTTTCTCATTATGGAAAGTTTTATGAATTTTCCCCACTACATGAATATAGGCACAGGAAACAAAACTGTCTATTAATCAGCACTTACATAATGCTTCACCCCGAAGGAGCTAATGCCCCACGTGCTCGACTGGCATGGTCTTTCCCTGGGAGTTTACTTTTCGCTGGCATCTCTTAACTGACCAACCCCATCTTTTTTTCCCTAAGTTTTCTTCTGAAAGTTTTATAATTTTTCTACATTTAGGTCTTTGATTCATTTTGAGTTATTTTTTTTTTTTGTGTGTAAAATATGTGGTTTAGGACAAGGGTTTTTTAAAAATATCTATTTTATTTTCTGTAGTACTAAGATTGAACCCAGGGCTTTATGAATGCTCAGCTATTATTCTACCAGTGAGAGGTGTCCTTACCCCATTCCTTTACATTTTAATTCCTAACTACTAGATTAATTGTAGTTGAGTAGTTCAGTAGTTTTGCTTATAGCTGTGTAAAGTTCATAACAGAAGGAAATGAGGCTAAAAAGTGGTTTGTAGATGAAGAAAAAGATGCTGACTTTACTGAGTTTAGTTGGTCTTCTTGCCTTTTATTTTGTGTGACTTAGGTAGCAGCTCTGTCCCTGAACTACATCTCCAACACACACACACACACACACACACACACACACACACACACACACATGTTCACACATACACTCGCCATGGCATGCTTGTGGAGGCCGGAAGTCAGCCTCCGGTCAGTCCTCCCCTTCCTCCCCTTGTTCGAGACAGGGACTAAACTTGTTCTTTACTGCTTAGGCTGGGGTTGTGTGGTTTTAAGATACAGTTCTGTGTGCATAGAGTAGATTTTTTTAAACAAGTATTTTATTTCCAGAGCTACTGCAAGTGAAATTATCTTTTAAATTTTGATATAAATGTTTTGTTTGTAGTTTATTGAAATATGGTTTCTGTTAGCCTGGGTTTCAGGGACTGAGGGGGACTTAGTTGTTTAAAGAAAGTTTTGAAGATTCCTTTTAGTGTCATGGACGTATGTCTGCAAAAGGAAGTATGTTTGTTTGCCACATGTGATCCTGCTCCTCCTCCTTTCCCTCCCTCCTTTCTTTTGCCAAGCTAGGACTTTCACAGCTGTGCAGAACACGTGTGATAAGAGGTGAATTAATTCTCAACCATGTTCTTAAAGATTTTTATTGGTTAAAGATTTCATTAGGTTGTTGGCCTGTGTAGCTTCTTGTGTTTTTGCTTTTTTAACTCATTTGTCCACTTTAAATACAGGGTACTGTGTTCTCAAAGTGATTATTTCTTGAAGGAGACTATATAGAATTGGTTATCTTTTGTATTTTAAGTTTTTTAAACTTTTTCTTGGGTTATCATGAGTTCGAACTTTCGCCTTAGGACATGCTCCTGAGTTGATATTATTATTTAGATATTCCTCACAGTTAATTGGCGCATGTGGTTGATAGTTTCCTCTTTTGGAAGGTTTTACACTTTCAATTTCTTTTTAATTTAGAATTATTCAGATATAATTGGCCATGAGTCCTTGTTTTTATAGCATGTGATTTCGAAGTGTTTAGCCCATGTTTTTCTGTTGTGGACTACAGTTACAGAGTTGTCTTTGGTGTTCTGTTGTCCCTTTAGTGTGGGATCTTCAGTGATATCTCTCGTGCTTGTTTTTATCTTTGTCAGAGTTGATAGATGCTTATCAGTTTTGTGAATTTTTAAAAATCGAGTTTCTGCTTTTTTACTTTTGATTTCATAGGTGTCTTACGTATTTTGTTCTACGTTCTTTGAATTTCTTTTATTTTTTCCTAGTATCTGGGTGTGGGAATTTGTTACTATATATACATATACATACATATACACATATATGTATATATATATGTGTGTGTGTGTGTGTGTGTGTGTATAGTCTGATTATATATAGTCTGATATCATACAGGCATGAATATTTCCCTCTAAGCTGCTGCTATAATCCTATAGATTTTGATATATTTCACCTTTACTCTGCTAATAATCCTATTTGACCCATAGATTATTTAGCAGTATATTTATTTTCGCGTGTTTGAAGAATTTTTTTTTTTTTATCTTTCTGCTACTGCTTTTTTTTTTTTTTTTTTTTTTTTTTTTTGGTTTTTCGAGACAGGGTTTCTCTGTGTAGTCCTGGCTGTCCTGGCACTCACTCTGTAGACCAGGCTGGCCTCGAACTCAGAAATCCACCTGCCTCTGCCTCCCAAGTGCCGGGGTTAAAGGTGTGCGCCACCACTGCCCGGCTTCTGCTACTGCTTTTAAGCTTATTTCTTATGGTCAAAGAAGTGTGATTTCAATTCTTTAACATTTAAAGTTTCTTTATGTTTTAGGATAAAGTTATTTTGATCTATATCTTATGAGCCCTTGAAGTAAATGTGTATTTTATAATCACCTAGTTCCACTTAGTTTTTTTTTTAAAATACTATTCTGTAGTTGAGGTAGTTGAAATTCCCCTATATGCTTTGTGTGTGTGTGTGTGTGTGTGTGTGTGTGTGTGTGTCTTTGTGTATTGGAGGCCAGTGGTCAGTATCAGACATCTTCCTTAGTTGTTCTCCACATTAAAAAGTCAGTCTGTATGTATCTGTGTGGTGGAGGCCAGGGATCAGTGTCAGATATCTTTTTCACTTGTTCTCCACATTACCTTTTTTTTTTTTTTTTTCATTTTTATTTTCTATATTCTATGTTTACATTCCAAAGGCTTTCCCCTTTCCCAGTTACCCCCCACCATATGTCCCATAATTCCTCTCCCCCCCATGCTATTCCCCACTCATTCCCCCCCCCCCCCCCACGATTTCTCTGTTCTGGGTCTACAATACTGGATCCAAACTTTACAGGCCCAGGGTCCTCTCCCTTTTTTCTTCTTGAGAGTCATTTGACTTGCTAATTGTGCCTTGAGTATTTAGGGCTTCTGGGCTCATTAATATCCACTTATCAGTGATTGCATTTTGTGTGTATTCTTTTGTGATTGGGTTAGCTCACTTAGGATGATAGTTTCCAGATCTAACCATTTACCTACAAATTGCATGAGTTCATTATTTTTAATTGCTGAGTAGTACTCCATTGTATAAATATACCACATTTTCTGTATCCATTCCTCTTTTGAGGGATATCTGGGCTCCTTCCAATTTCTGGCTATTATAAACAAGGCTGCTATAAACATAGTGGAGCATGTGTCTTTGTTGTATGCAGGGGAATCCTCTGGGTATATGCCCAGGAGTGGTATGCCAGGGTCCTCTGGGAGTGACATGCCCAATTTTCTGAGGAACCGCCACACTGATTTCCAGAGCGGTTTTACCATTTTGCAATCCCACCAACAGTGGAGGAGTGTTCCTCTTTCTCCACATCCTCGCCAGCACTTGTTGTCTCTCGAGTTTTTAATCTTAGCCATTCTGACTGGAGTGAGGTGGAATCTCAGGGTTGTTTTGATTTGCATTTCCCTGATGACTAATGATGTTGAACATCTCTTAAGGTGTTTCTTGGCCATCCGAATTTCTTCTGGAGAAAATTCTTTGTTTAGCTTTGTACCCCATTTTTTGATAGGGTTATTTGGTTCTTTGGGGTCTAACTTCTTGAGTTCTTTGTATATATTGGATATTAGCCCTCTGTCGGATGTGGGGTTGGTGAAGATCATTTCCCACGTTGTTGGTTGCTGTTTTGTCCTTCTGACAGTGTCCTTTGCCTTACAGAAACTTTGTAATTTTATGAGGTCCCATTTGTCAATTCTTGATCTTAGAGCATAAGCTATTGGTGTTCTGTTCAGGAACTTTCCCCCTGTGCCCATGTCCTCCAGGGTCTTCCCAAGTTTCTTTTCTAATAGTTTCAGTGTGTCTAGTTTTATGTGGAGGTCCTTGATCCACTTGGAGTTGATCTTAGTACAAGGAGATAAGAGTGGGTCAATTCGCATTCTTCTGCATGTTGACCTCCAGTTGAACCAGCACCATTTGTTGAAAAGGCTATCTTTTTTCCACTGGAAGGTTGTGGCTCCTTTATCAAAGATCAAGTGACCATAAGTCTGTGGGTTCATTTCTGGGTCTTCAATCCTATTCCATTGATCTACCTGCCTGTTGCTGTACCAATACCATACAGTTTTTAACACAATTGCTCTGTAGTACTGCTTGAGGTCAGGGATATTGATTCCCCCAGAAGTCCTTTTATTGTTGAGAATAGTTTTAGCTATCCTGGGTTTTTTGTTGCTCCAGATGAATTTGAGAATTGCTCTTTCTAGATCTATGAAGAATTGATTTGGGATTTTGATGGGGATTGCATTGAATCTGTAGATTGCTTTTGGCAAGATGGCCATTTTTACTATATTGATCCTGCCAATCCAGGAGCAAGAAATATTTTTCCATCTTCTGAGCTCTTCTTCAATTTCTTTCTTCAGGGACTTGAAGTTTCTGTCATACAGATCTTTCACTTGTTTGGTTAGAGTTACGCCAAGGTACTTTATGTTGTTTGTGGCTATTGTGAAGGGTGTTATTTCCCTAACTTCTTTCTCAGCCTGCTTGTCCTTTGAGTACAAGAAGGCTACTGATTTGCTTGAGTTAATTTTATAACCAGCCACTTTGCTGAAGTTGTTTATCAGCTGTAGAAGTTCTCTGGTGGAGTTTTTTGGATCGCTTAAGTAGACTATCATATCATCTGCAAATAATGATACTTTGACTTCTTCCTTTCCAATTTGTATCCCTTTGACTTCCTTATGTTGTCTAATTGCTCTCGCTAGAACTTCAAGTACTATATTGAAAAGATATGGAGAGAGAGGGCAGCCTTGTCTAGTCCCTGATTTTAGTGGGATTGCTTCAAGTTTCTCTCCATTTATTTTGATGTTGGCTACTGGTTTGCTGTAGATTGCTTTTACTATGTTTAGGTATGGGCCTTGAATTCCTGCTCTTTCCAAGACTTTTAGCATGAAAGGATGCTGAATTTTATCAAATGCTTTTTCAGCATCTAATGAGATGACCATGTGGTTTTTTTTTCTTTTAGTTTGTTTATGTAGTGGATTACATTGATGGATTTCCATATATTGAACCATCCCTGCATCCCTGGAATGAAGCCTACTTGATCATGGTGAATGATCGTTTTGATATGCTCTTGGATTCGGTTGGCAAGAATTTTATTTAGTATTTTTGCATCAATATTCATAAGAGAAATTGGCCTGTAGTTCTCTTTCTTTGTTGGATCTTTTTGTGGTTTAGGTATCAGCGTAATTGTGGTTTCGAAGAACGAGTTGGGCAGTGTCCCTTCTGTCTCTATTTTGTGGAATAGTTTGAAGAGTATTGGTGTTAAGTCTTCTTTGAAGGTCTGGTAGAATTCTGCACTAAAACCATCTGGTCCCGTACTTTTTTTGGTTGGGAGGCTTTCTATAACCCCTTTTATTTCTTTAAGGGTTATGGGACTGTTTAGCTGATCTACTTGATGCTGATTTAATTTTGGTATTTGGTATCTGTCTAGGAAATTGTCCATTTCCTCCAGATTCTCCAGTTGTTTTGAGTATAGGCCTTTGTAGTAGGATCTGATGATCTTTTGAATTTCCTCTGTTTCTGTTGTTATATCCCCCTTTTCATTTTTAATTTTGTTAATTTGGATACTATCTCTGTGCCCTTTGGTTAGTCTAGCTAAGGGTTTATCTATCTTGTTGATTTTCTCAAAGAACCAGCTCTTGGTTTTGTTGATTCTTTGTATGGTTCTCTTTGTTTCTGCTTGATTGATTTCAGCCCTTAGTTTGATGATTTCCTCTCTTCTACTCCTCCTGGGTGAGTTAGCTTCTTTTTGTTCCAGGGCCTTCAGGTGTGCTGTTAAGTTGCTAGTGTATGCTCTCTCCAGTTTCTTTTTGGAGGCACTCAGGGTTATGAGTTTTCCTCTTAGCACTGCTTTCATTGTGTCCCAGAGATTTGGGTAGGTCGTACCTTCATTTTCATTGAAGTCTAAAAAGTCTTTGATTTCTTTCTTTATTTCTTCCTTGACCAGGGTGTCATTGAGTAGAGTATTGTTCAGTTTCCATGTGTATGTGAGCTTTCTGTTGTTCTTCTTGCTATTGAAGACCACTTTTACTCCATAGTGATCCGATAGGAGACATGGGATTAGTTCGGTCTTCTTGTATTTGTTGAGGTCTGTCTTGTGACCAATTATATGATCAATTTTTGAGAAGGTACCGTGTGGTGCTGAGAAAAAGGTATACTCTTCTGTTTTAGGATGGAATGTTCTATATATATCTGTTAAATCCAATTGGTCCAAAGCTTCAATTAGTTTCACTGTGTCCCTGTTTAGTTTCTGCTTTCCTGATCGGTCCATTGAGGAGAGTGGAGTGTTGAAGTCACCTACAATCATTGTGTTAGGTGCGATGTGTGCTTTAAGCTTTAGTAAAGTTTCTTTTACGAATGAGGGTGCCCTTGCATTTGGCGCATAGATGTTCAGTATTGAGAATTCTTCTTGGTGGATTTTCCCTTTGACAAGCAGGAAGTGACCTTCTGTGTCTCTTTTGATGACTTTAGGTTGAAAGTCGATTTTATCTGATATTAGAATGGCTACTCCAGCTTGTTTCCTGGGACCATTTGCTTGTAGAACTGTCTTCCAGCCTTTTACTCTAAGGTGGTGTTTGTCTTTGACACTGAGATGTGTTTCCTGTATGCAGCAAAATGTAGGGTCCTGTTTCCGTATCCAGTCTGTTAGTCTGTGTCTTTTGATTGGGGAATTGAGTCCATTGATATTAAGAGATATTAAGGAATAGTAATTATTACTTCCTGACATTTTGGGAATTGTTATTATTATTTGTATTTGAGTGGTTCTCTTCTTTTGGGTTGGATGAGATGGGGTTTCTATCTTGTTTCTTCTGGGGTGTTGTTTCCCCCCTTGTGTTGGTATTTTTCCCCTATTATCCTTTGTAGGGCTGGGTTTGTAGATAAGTATCTTGCAAATTTGGTTTTGTCGTGGAATATCTTGGTTTCCCCATCTATGGCAATTGAGAGTTTTGCTGGGTATAGTAGTCTTGGCTGAAGTTTGTGTTCTCTTAGGGTCTGCATGAGGTCTGCCCAGGATCTTCTAGCTTTCATGGTCTCAGGTGAGAAGTCTGGTGTAATTCTGATAGGCCTTCCTTTATATGTTACTTGTCCTTTTTCTCTTACTGCCTTTAATATTCTTTCTTTGTTTAGTACATTTGGGGTTTTGATTATTATGTGATGGGAAGTATTTCTGTTCTGGTCCAGTCTATTTGGGGTTCTGTAGGCTTCTTGTATATTCATGGGCATCTCTCTCTTTAGGTTGGGGAAGTTTTCTTCCATAATTTTGTAGAAGATATTTGCTGGCCCTTTAAGTTGTAGATCTTCATTCTCATTTATCCCTATAATCCTTAGGTTTGGTCTTCTCATTGTGTCCTGGATTTCCTGAATGTTTTGGGTTACCAGCTTTTTGCATTTTTCATTTTCTTTAATTGTTGAATCCATGGTTCCTATGGTATCTTCAGCATCTGAGATTCTGTCTTCTATCTCTTGTATTCTATTGTTGATATTTGCATCTATGACTCCTGGTTTCTTCCCAAGGTTTTCTATCTCCAACATTGTCTCCCTTTGCGATTGCTTAGTTGTTTCTACTTCTGTTTTTAGATTTTGTATGGTTTTGCTCAGATTTTTCAGTTGCTTGTTTGTGTTTTCCTGTAATTCTTTAAGGGATTTTTGTGTTTCCTCTTTTATGACTTCTACTCGTTGACCCATGTTCTCTTGTATTTCTTTAAGTGATTTTTGTTTCTCCCCCTTATTGGGATTCATTTTTTGCCCTATATTCTCCTGGATTTCTTTAAGTGATTTTTGTGTCTGCCTTGTATGGGCTTCTAGCTTTTGATCTATTTTCTCCTCTATTACTTTAAGAAATTTATCTAAGTGATCCTCAATCTGCATCTTTACCAGTGATTTTAGATCTGAGTCTTGTTTTTCTGGTGTGTTGAGATATCTGGGATTTAATTGTGTTTGCTTTGTAATGGCTTCTAGCTTTTGATCTATTTTCTCATGTATTACTTTAAGAGATTTATCTAAGTGTTCCTCTATCAGCATCCTGACCAGTGATTTTAGATCTGAGTCTTGTTTTTCTGGTGTTTCGGGGTATCCAAGATTTATTGCTGTCGGGGAACTGGGTTCGGATGCCGCCATACTGCCTTGATTTCTGTTAGTAGCGATCTTACATTTGCCTTTTGCCATCTGGTTAACTCTGGTGTTAGTTGGTCCTGTAGATACTAGCTGGTGCTTGACCCTCCTGTGGGGTCGTAAGGCTATTTCCCAGTGACTGGGATACCTGAACCACTGTCCTGCAGGGCTCTTGCTCACAGATTGCTGACAGGTGGCCTGAGTCACCCGAGGTCTTAAACTCAGGATATCCCAGGTACTTGGTTCTGCCTGTTGGGCGGCTGCTCTGCACTGCTCCTGCTCAGGGTTTGCTGTCTGTTATCCTGTTTCCCCAGGGGTCTTAAAGTTGGGATATCTCAGTTATCTGGTTCCGCCTGCTGGTCCCAAGCTGCTGGGAAGCTGGCTGGGTCCGGCTTCCCCGCCACCAGCTGGATGGGAGGCTGGTTCCGCCTCCGGCTGGGTCTGAGCACCTGGCAAGCTGGCTGGGTCCTGCTTCCCCACCACCAGCTGGATGGGAAGCTGCAGGCAATATGGCAGCTGCCTGCAGGGAGCTCGGGGTCTGCCCCGCAAGTGCAGAGCGCAGCCGCTACTCTGTACCCAACTCCCGCTCCAGGCCTGAGACCCCGAAGGTCTTAAACTCAGGCTGTCTCGGGTACCTGGTTCCGCCTCCGGCTGGGTCTGAGCACCTGGCACGCTGGCTGGGTCCGGCTTCCCCACCACCAGCTGGATGGGAAGCTGCAGGCAATATCTACATTGCCTTTTGAGACAAGGACTCTCACTGGACCTGGTCCTTTTATCCAGTCTAGGATTTTTCTTACCCGCCCCAGCACCCAGATCACAGAATGGATGCTGCCATTCCCAGCTTTCATATAGGTGTTGTGGATCTGACTTCTACTTGTAATGCTTGGGCAGCAGATACCTTACCAACCATGCTAGCTCCGGTCTTTTTTTAATCATCAATATATGTGTCTTAAAGCTATATGATTTTGAAACTATGTATCTAGTAATTATTTTCTCAGAGAATTGACTTTTCATATCAACTCTTTCTGTTCTTGGTAATGCTACTTTGATACTAATTTTTTTGTTCTAGATTTCCTTTGATTAATATTTCCATGCTATCTTCTCCCATCTTTTTTTTTTAACTCGATATATTCTTTATTTACATTTCAAATGATTTCCCTTTTCCTGGCTCCCTGCCCCCGAAAGTCCCATAAGCCCTTTTCCCTCCCCCTGTTCCCCCAGTCACCCTTCCCTCTTCCCTGTTCTGGTATTCCCCTACACTGATGCACTGAGCCTTTCCAGAACCAGGGGCCACTCCTTCCTTCCTTCTTGGACATCATTTGATATGTGGATTGTATCTTGGTTATTCCAAGATTCTGGGCTAATATCCACTTATCAGTGAGTGCATACCATGAGTGTTCTTTTGAGAATGGGTTACCTCACTTAGTATGATGTTCTCCAGCTCCATCCATTTGTCTAAGAATTTCATGAATTCATTGTTTCTAATGGCTGAATAGTACTTCATTGTGTATATATACCACATTTTTTGTATCATTCCTCCGTTGATCAACTCAGATCAAGGACCTCCACATAAAGCCAGACACACTGAAACTGATAAGAAAAGAAAATGGGGAAGACCCTTGAGGACATTGGCTCAGAGGGAAAGTTCCTGAACAGAACACCAATAGCTTATGCTCTACGATCAAGAATTGACAAATGGGATCTCATAAGATTACAAAGTTTCTGTAAGGCAAAAGACACCGTCAAAAGGACAAATTGGCAACCAACAAATTGGCAAAAGATCTTCACCAACCCTACATCTGTAGGGCTAATATCCAATGTATACAAAGAACTCAAGAACTTACACCCCAGAAAACCAAATAACCCTATCAAAAAAAGGGGTACAGAGCTAAACAAAGAATTTTCACCTGAAGAACTTTGGATGGCTGAGAAGCACCTTAAGAAATGTTCAACATCATTAGTCATTAGGGAAATGCAAATCAAAACAACCCTGAGATTTCACCTCACACCAGTCAGAATGG
This sequence comes from Apodemus agrarius, assembly GCA_964023405.1. Classification (NCBI taxonomy): domain Eukaryota; kingdom Metazoa; phylum Chordata; class Mammalia; order Rodentia; family Muridae; genus Apodemus; species Apodemus agrarius. The sequence continues at coordinate 193,245,543 of OZ030005.1, forward strand.
CTAAGATTAAAAACTCAGGAGACAGCAGTTGTTGGTGAGGATGTGGAGAAAGAGGAACACTCCTCTACTGCTGGTGGGATTGCAAGCTGGTACAACCACTCTGGAAATCAGTTTGGCGGTTCCTCAGAAAACTGGGCACGGCACTTCTGGAGGACCCTGTTATACCACTCCTGGGAATATTCCCAGAGGATTCCCCAGCATGTAATAAGGATACATGCTCCACTATGTTCATAGCAGCCATCTTTTTTTTTTTTTTTTAAACAATGTGTTTTTATTTATTCTTGGAGGATTTCATAGTGCCCCTTCCCCACTCCAATTCTTCTTAGCACCCTTCCTAGTTTTCCCCTCTCAATTTTTTGTCTTTTTTGGTTTTAGGTTTTTTGTTTTTTGTTTTTTACTCACAGATCAATTAGCGCAGCTTGCTTGTCTATGGTGCATTGACATCCACTAGAGCATGGGCAGCCTCCCAGGAGCCGTAACTGACAAAAACAGATTTTACTTTGCCCAGCTATCTACTGCCAGTAGTTTCTCAGTTAAGGATGGGGATTCATGAGCCCTTCCCCATTTGTGGTGGCTTGATTGTATGCTGCTTTTGTGCAGACAACCATAGCTACTGTGAGTTCATGGACAGTGGCTCTGTCAGGCCCAGAAAATGATGTTTCACATCTTCCAACCACCAGCTTTTAAAATCTGGAGCCCTCTCACCTTTGGTCTAACCGGAGTCTTGCAGAGATATAGAGGATGTGATTTAGATGTCTCAGAGGTGGGCACTATACCGACATTTGTTCTGTGCATAGTGAGTAGTGACTCTGTGCTAACCACAAACTACTGCCAAAAGGAAGTTTGATCAGGGTTGAGAGCTACACTAATCTTTGCGTAGAATAAAAAGCATATTTAACAGGGAGTGTGCTCCTGTGTTCATTTAGTAAATTAATAGTAGATTCTCATTTGTGACCTATTCAGTCACAGGTTCCTGGCCCAGTTTATAGTACCAAGTGTGAGGTTAGTCCTCTGTAGTGGACCATAAATTCAATTTATAGCTGCCTCGTATGGTTGTATCAACTGTTTTTATAGATGATTTATGGTGCTTTAAAATCATCCTGACTGTCTTTTTAGTTGTATATTGCTATGTTGGAACCCCTTAGATTTAACATTGTTGTTGTGCTTGGATTTAAATGTGCTGGCATTGTATTCTCTTATTTCATTTTTCATATTCTCTGCTGCTTTATGGATTACCTGAACATTATCTTAAAGATTTCATTTTATGTGTACTCATTTTATGTTGTCTTTATATTGTCATAACCTCCTCATAATTTATGGCTTGAGTATCTTTAAATTTAATTATTCTCGTGTTAGAATTTTACTGGTGTAAGTAGAGTGTATTTAGCATAGGCTAAGTCTTTTTCTTTTTCTTTTATGATACTGTCATCTTGACTATTACTGTTCATGTATTAACTTCCATCCTTGCTTTCAAGAGTCAAACATAATTTATAAAACTAAAGAAGAAAAACATTGCTACTTTATATTCTTTTACCTTCCTCATGGATTTTTTTCATTTATTTTTATTTTTTCATTTAGTTTTTAATTGAAAAATAGATCCTTTCATTCTTACACCCCTACCATGCCTCTCCCCCACCGCTTCCACCCCACCAAGTCCTCTTCTCCACATCTAATCCTTCATTTCTTCTTCAGAAAAGGAGAACAGCCAAAATGACAAAGCAAGATACAATAAGACAAGGCAGAGCTCTCATATGGAAGGTAAACAGGGAACCCAATAGGAGGGAAAGACTCCCAAGATCAGGCCAAAGTGCCAGAGACACACCCGTCTCACTGTAAGGAGTCATACAAAGCACCAGGCTATCAGCCATAATATTTACGTAGAGAGCTTGGTGCAGACCCATGTTAGCCTTACTGAGTTGATTCAGTGGGCCATGTTTTCCTGGTGTCTTCAGTCTTCTCTGACTCTTACAATCTCTCTTCTGCTTCTTCAGGGTTCCCTGAGCTCCAAGGGGAGGGACCTAGTGGAGACCTCCAATTTAGACTCTGTCTGCATAATGTATGGTTGGGGGTCTCTGCACGCACTCTCATCTTCTGCCAGAGGATTTACAGATTTGCAGATTTACAGTCTGCAGTCCAGTTACCCCAACAACTGGGCAGCTGTATTGCTCAGTCCCTCAAGGCTAGGTATTTCAGCTGGTCTAACGTATAATCTGCAATCCTGAAGAAGAAGGTCCAACAGATGTGCTGGGAAGTTGAAGAAGGAAGCCTTCCTCCTTTCACTGTCCTTATGTAGGCCTCCAGCAGAAGGCATGGTACAGATTAAAGATATGTACCATCACGCCTAGACCTAAGGTGTTCTTTACATGGAACTTACTCTGTCCAGGCTGACTTTGAACTTAAGAGGTCTGTTTGCCTCTGCCTCCTGGAATTAAAGGCCTGTACCACTTTGCCTGGGTCTAAGCTTTTCCTGGCCACTATATCTCAAGATCTGGATCACAGGTATGCCCTCCGTTTCTAGATTGTAGTTCATTCCAGATATAGTCAAGTGGATAACCTGGAATAGTCATTATACCTTTTCATTTTTTGTTTTGTTTGTTTGTTTGTTTGCTTGGTTGGTTGGTTTTTCGAGACAGGGTTTCTCTGTGTAGTCCTGGCTGTCCTGGAACTCACTCTGTAGACCAGGCTGGCCTCGAACTCAGAAATCCGCCTGCCTCTGCCTCCCAAGTGCTGGGATTACAGGCGTGTGCCACCACGCCCGGCTCTTCATTTTTTATTTGTTAGTTTGGATAGTCAGTCTCCATCTTTTAGTTCGGGTAAGGGTTTGTCTTGTTTATTTTTCTCAAAGAACCAACATTTTGTTCATTGATTCTTTGTATTGTTCTTTGTTTCTATTTTATTGATTTCAGGCCTCAGTTTGATTATTTCATGCTGTCTACTTCTCTTGTGTGTGTTTGCTTCTTTTTGTTTTAGAGTTTTCAGATGTGCTAGTATGAGATCTCCCCAGTTTTTTTTTTTTTCTAATGTAGGCACTTAGTGCTATGAACTTTTCCTCTTAGCTATGTTTACATTGTGTTCCATAACTTTCAGTATGTTGTGTATTCCTTTTCATTGAATTTTGGAATGACTTTAATTTCTTTATTTCTGTTTTGACCTATATTTCACTTTGTAAAGAGTTGTTCAGCTTCTGTGAATCTGTAAGCTTTCTGTTGTTTTTGTTCTTGTTGATATCTAGCTTTAATCCATGCTTGTCTGGTAGGATACAGGGAGTTAATTAAATTTTCTTATATTGCTTGAGATTTGCTTTGTGCCTAAGTATGTGGTCAGTTTTGGAGAAAGTTCATGAAGTGCTGAGAATAATTTATCTTCTCATATATATCTTGTTTATATTGTTTGGGTGGAATGTTCTGAAAATATTTGTTAGGTTCTTTTGGTTTATAACCAGTTAACTCTAGCATTTCACTTTTTAGTTTTTTTTTTGAATGATCTGTCCATTGGTGAGAGTGGTGTATTGAAGTTTCCCAGTATTGGTGTGTGAAGGTTAATATGTGATTTAAGCTGTACTAGTATTTCTTTTACAAAGTAGGTGCCCTTGTTTTGTGGGTATAGATGTTAAGAATGTGAATGTCATCTTGTTGGGTTTTTTTACCTTTGAGTATGTAATGCCCATCCCCATCTCTTTTATTTAATTTTGGTTTGAGGTCAGTTTTGTTAGATATTAAAATGGCTACACCAGTTTGCCTCTTAGGTCTATTTGCTCTGAATATCTTTACCCTGAGGTGATGTCTGTCCTTGATGTTGAGGTGTGCTTCTTGCATTCAGCAGAAGGATGGATCCTGTTTTCACATCCATTCTATTAATCAGTATTATTTTGTTGGGGAATTGAGATCATTGATACAGAGATATCAACACTCAATAATTGTTAATTCCTGTTGTTGTTGTATGTGTATACACACAACTGAACTTCCCTTCTTCTGGTTTTGCTGCTGTGAGGTTATTTTCTATGCTTTTTATGAGCTGTAGTTAACCTCCTTGCTTTGGAGTTTTCTTTCTGGTACCTTCTGTAGGGCTAGATTTGTACATAGATATTTTTAAAATTTGATTTTATCATAAAATGACTCATTTCTCCATCTGTGGTAATTGAACATTTTCCTGGGTATAGTAATCTGGACTGGTATCTGTGATCTCTTAGTGTCTGTAGCACATCTGTCCAAACCTTTCCGGCTTTTAGAGTCTCCATTGAGAATTCAGATGTAGTTTTAAATGGTCTGCCTTTATATGTTATTTGATCTTTCTCCCTCAAAGCGTTTTAATCTTTCTTTGTTCTGTATGTTTAGTGTTTTGATTATTATGTGGTGAGTGGACTTTGTTTTCTGGTCCAATCTCTTTGGTGTTTTGTATGTATGCCTTTTGTACCTTTATAGGTATGTACTTCATTAAGTTAGGAAAATTTTCTTCTATGACTGTTGAAAATATTTTCTAGGCATTTGAGCCAAGTTTTTACGTCCTCTAATCCTATTAGGATTCATCTTTACATAGTATCCTAGATTTCCTGGGTATTTTGTGTCAGGAATTCTTTCAATCTAACATTTTCTTTGACCTATATATTTATTTCTTCCATAGTATCTTCAATGCCTAAGATTCTTTTTTGCATCTTTTGTACTCTTGTTTTGCCTCTGTAACTCCTGTTTGAATTGCTAAAATTTTCATTCCAGAATCCCATCTGTTTCTTTATTGCTTTTGTTTCCATTTTTAGATCTTAAGCAGTTTTCTTTGTTTCCTTCACCCCCCCTTTCTTTAAGGGATTTATTTATTTCCTTCAATTGTTTGCATTTTCCTGGATTTCTTTAAGGGACTTATTCATTTCTTTAAGTACGTCTATCATCTTCATACAGATGGTTTTACGGTCCTTGTCTTGTGTTTCGGCTATTCTTGAATATTCAGGACCTGCTGTGATCTCTATACCTGGCATCTAGTGGAGACATACTGCCCTGGTTGTTGTTGCGTTCTTATGCTGGTATTTAGGCATCTAGCTTTGGGGTGATTATAGGTCTAGGAGGTGCTGATTTCTGGCTTTGTCTTTGTGGTTGGCTGTTTAGTTCCTTGGTTTCTGTTTGCTCTCTGGATTTTCAGAGTGTGTTGGCTATGTATTACCTGTTTTATTGACCTGTTTAGCTGGTATGTTCAAGGGGAATGTTTGCTAGTGTTGGAGGCTGGGGAAAGGAGAGGTCCAAGGAGATAATCTTTTGTAATGTTAGGGGAAACCCTAAGGATTGGATCTGGGACATCAGAGCAAATGGAAAAAGGCATCAGGCAGCCTGCCTGGTTGGAAGGCATAGTCCGTGGTTGAAAAGGGTTTATCAGCTCGACTTGGGGGCCAGGACACAGCATGAGATGGGGAGGGGACAGAGCTGGGGTGGTCTGTGGGATCCACATAGATGTGGACGGGGTAGTGGGGGCAGGTGGGTGGGGAGGCTGCAGCTGGTGTTCTGCTTGCACTATTAGGAGCAACCCTGAGAATGGTCTAGGAGAATAGAGGGTAGAGAAGGTCTGTGGGCAGCCTACCTGTTGGCTTCTTTCATTTCCCTGTGTAAGTTGTAGTCTGTAATTCTGTTCATTTTGCTTCATCTTAATGTGCCTTTATTTTATTTATATTTCTGGAGGCTGTTTCTTCTGAGTAAATAATTCTGGGTTTTAGGTCTTTTAATACTTGAAAAAAAATTTCCACTCCTTTTTGGCCCATGAGGTTTCTGTTGAAAAGTTCACTTTTGCTCAAGTCATTGTTAGGTTTGCATTGGCCAGTAAATGAGATTTTCATGTTCATGCATAGATTTCTTTGAGTTTCCTTGGTTTGGAGAGAGTTTGCTCCATATTTTCTCTCAACAGATTTATGAAAATATCAGCCATAATCTTTTCAAGTATTTTTTTTTAGCCCCACATTGTTTTTCCCTGCCTTGGGTCTTGTTTTCATACACTGCTTGAACTTCTGTTACATGTTTTTTGTTTGTTTGTTTTCTGAGACACGGTTTCTCTGTGTAGCCCTGACTGTCCTAGAACTCACTCTGCAGACCAGGCTGGCCTTGAACTCAGAAATCCACCTGCCTCTGACTCCCAAGTGCTAGGATTAAAGGCGTGCGCCACCACCCGGCTTTGTTACATGTTGAGAAGGGGAGGGGGAATGGGGAAGAATTGTGGGAGGGAGGCAGTGGGAGGGGGGCATTGAGCAGGATGGATTTAAAAACAATGTGTTCAGTTTTAGAAATTTTTGTTGAGATTTCACTGTGTTTTCTGTAATCTTTGTTCTTTTATTGACCAATATGGTGAATTTTACAGTTTTTGTTTATTATAATTTTTAGTTGTAAATTTTTCAGATTATTTCCTTGTATCTTTTGTTCTGAGACATTTAATGCACTATTTCAAGAGAGTATTTGTTGTAGCATTTTTATTTTAACTGAAGTATTCTTTTTTTTTTTTTAATTTTCTATATTCTTTGTTTACATTCCAAGGGCTTTCCCCTTTCCCAGTTCCCCCCCACCATACGTCCCATAATTCCTTCCCCCCCAACTATTCCCCAATCATCACCCCCCCCCAACACCATTTCTCTGTTCTGGATCTACAAAACTGGATCCAATCTTTTCAGGCCCAGGGTCCTCTCCTTTCTTCTTCTTGGGAATCATTTAACTTGCTAATTGTGCCTTGAGTATTTAGGGCCTCTGGGCTCATTAATATCCACTTATCAGTGATTGCATTTCATGTGTATTCTTTTGTGATTGGGTTAACTCACTTAGGATGATATTTTCCAGATCTAACCATTTACCTACAAATTGCATGAATTCATTATTTTTAATTGCTGAGTAGTATTCCATTGTATAAATATACCACATTTTCTGTATCCATTCCTCTTTTGAGGGATATCTGGGCTCCTTCCAATTTCTGGCTATTATAAACAAGGCTGCTATGAACATAGTGGAGCATGTGTCTTTATTGTATGCAGGGGAATCCTCTGAGTATATGCCCAGGAGTGGTATGCCAGGGTCCTCTGGGAGTGGCATGCCCAATTTTCTGAGGAACCGCCACACTGATTTCCAGAGCGGTTTTACCATTTTGCAATCCCACCAACAGTGGAGGAGTGTTCCTCTTTCTCCACATCCTCACCAGCACTTGTTGTCTCTCGAGTTTTTAATCTTAGCCATTCTGACTGGAGTGAGGTGGAATCTCAGGGTTGTTTTGATTTGCATTTCCCTGATGACTAATGATGTTGAACATCTCTTAAGGTGTTTCTTGGCCATCCGAATTTCTTCTGGTGAAAATTCTTTGTTTAGCTCTGTACCCCATTTTTTGATAGGGTTATTTGGTTCTTTGGGGTCTAACTTCTTGAGTTCTTTGTATATATTGGATATTAGCCCTCTGTCGGATGTGGGGTTGGTGAAGATCTTTTCCCAATTTGTTGGTTGCCGTTTTGTCCTTCTGACAGTGTCCTTTGCCTTACAGAAACTTTGTAATTTTATGAGGTCCCATTTGTCAATTCTTGATCTTAGAGCATAAGCTATTGGTGTTCTGTTCAGGAACTTTCCCCCTGTGCCCATGTCCTCCAGGGTCTTCCCATTAACTGAAGTATTCTTATCAAATTATTCAATAGGATCTTTTGAGATCTGTTGTTCATCTTTTCTCTTTAGAATCAGTATTTTCTTAGTTCTTGGTATGAGAAATTTTAGATTGTGTCATGAACATCTTGAGAAACTAATTTTTATATACATCTTCAGTTTTTTCTCAGAGAATCAACTTGTTTGGTTCAAAACAAGTGTCCTTGCCCCTTTGTGGCCATTGGCTCACGTAGTTTTCTGAATACCATTGGTACTCTGCTCTGCCCTGCTGGGGCCATCCTAAGAGTAATCCCAAATAACAGTTAAGTCCTCTGAACGAATGTTTTGTTTTTGTTTTTGTACATGACTTACTAGGAGTTAGGCCTGGGAATACTAAGCACATGGACAGAGTCTTTCTGTAGTCTGATCTTCTGCTGAGTTCTCTCTGTTGCTGGGAAAGGGGTGCATGGTGTTCTAAGCAGTAGCACAGAGAATATTCCCAGCAATAAAGAATTAGTCATAAAATATGAATGATCTTAAACTACAAAACATTTGAGGTGAACTGATTCATCCATAGAGTTTTTGCCTGTCTTTTCTGTCTTTGTGAATTCTTTTTGCCTATCATTTCGCCAGTAAACTACATACATGCATGCATGTATTTGTGCACATGTGTGCATGACAGAAGTTGGCTGACTAACAAGTCCTGGGGGTCACTTCCCTAGTACTGGGATTACAAGTGTGCACCATTCACCACTGTGACAAGCACTTTGTCAATTGAGCTCTCCCCAGGCCCCTTTGTACCTAAATGAATCTTGTACCATTAGTTGGTTGTTTCTAGTTCTTAAAATATAAATATCCATAGAAATTAGTTTTGAGATTAGTTTTGTTACTGTTTTTCAAAGGTAGTTCTTATATCTCCTTGCATCAGAGTCAACTGCTGTGTTATAAACTCTCCTGAACTATGTGCCTTTTCCCTTACAAATCTCACTTTACTCATTTTGTACTTGTTCTTTCTGTTTCTTACTCACTGTCAGCTTTAAGATATTTCCTGTTACCTAAAGCTGTTTGGTTGGTCACGTAGGTAAAGCAGATTCAGTGTAATTGTTAAGTCTAGCCTATGGATATGCACTATTTAATTTGGATTCTTTAAAAATTTTTAAAATATTTTATATGTATGGGAGTGGGTATCTGTACATGAATAGAAATGCCCACAAAAGTCAGACGTGTGAGAGCCTCCTGGGGTGGGGTTACAGGCAGTTGTAAGCAGCCTGATGTGGGTGCTGGGAATTGAACTCAGGTCCTCTGGAAGAGCAGTATCTGCTCTCACCACTGAGTCATCTCTCCAGCCCCCTGATTTGAATTTCTGATTCTGTTATTACCCAAAGATTAAAGGGCTAGCTAATTAAAATACTAGAAATAAAATATTTATGTGCTTTTGTGTCTGCTTGTATAAATTGGGGGATAAGAATTCCTTTTTTTCTTTTAATTAATTAACCTATTTACCTTAAATCCCAGTGCAGTGCCTACCCCCACTCCTCCATCTATTCCTTTTCCCTTTCTCTTCAGAAAAAGGGAGGCCTCTCATAGATATTAACCAGCCTTGGCATATCAAGTTGCAATAAGATTAGGTACATCTTCTATTTGGGTTAGACCAGGACTCCTATTAAGAGGAGTGGGTCTCAAAGGCAGGCAACGGTCAGAGATGGCCTCTGCTCCCGCTGTTATTAGTCCCACATGGAGACCAAGCTACGTAACTGTTACATATGTGTAGAAGACTCAGATCAGTGCGATGTATACTCCCTGGTTAGCATTTCAGTCTCTCTGGGCCCCAATGGGTCCTACAATCCTTCCTCCCGTCTTCCATAAGATTCCCAGAACTCCATTTGTATTTGGCTGTGGGACTCAGCATCTGTTCCCATCACTTGCTGGTAAAGTCAACTCTGATGAGAGTTATGTTAGGCTCCTACCTGCAAGCATAGCAGAATATCATTGACATTGTCAGGGCTGGGCTCTCTCTCATGGCAAGGGTCTCAAGCTGGACCAGTCTTTGGTCGCCCATTCCCTCAATGTCTGCTCCATCTTTACACCTGCATATCTTGGAGGCAATACAGAGTGTAGGTTGAAGGTTGTGTGGCTGCATTGGTGTCGTAGTCTCTCCATTGGAAATCTTGCCTGGTTAAAGGAGATGAGCAGATTCAGGCTTCATATCTCCTGCTGGAGTCTTAGCTAGGGTTACCCTCCTCGATTCCTGGGAGTTCCATTGCCTTAGGCGTCTAGATTGTCTCAGAAGTGCCCCTACCCCCATTTCAGCTGTCTGTTCTAGTCTTCTCTCACTCAGTCCTGCCACTTGCTCAGTCCTGTTCCCTGACCCCCTTCCCCCAGTTCCTTTCCTCCACCTCTACCCCATCCATCCACAATGTCTATTCTATTTCCTCTTCTCAAGGGATATTCACATGTTCTCCCTTGAGCTCTCCTTGTAACCTAGATTCTTTGGAAACAATTTATTCCTAAAAGGACTATTTACATATATTAAATGAATAAATATTTTCAAGTTGTTAGAATAGTATTTGTACATAGAAAGTACTTAATTTTTAGCTATTGTGATTTTGCTTACTCTGTCTCAAAACTTTGTACATAGTTAACTTGGATTTTTTTTTCTTTTAAAACCTTTTCCTGTGAGATTACAAGTTCTATGAAAGGAAGTCTGATGTGCTTTACAGCTTTTGTAGTTTGCATTGGATGTTTTATGATAGAGGGGAATAGAATAATGTATAAGATATAAGAAAAATGACAAATTCTGTAATGATTGTTTTGACTTTACATAATGTAAATAATAACTTAAGGTAATGTACCGCTGTCTGTGTTGTATTTCAGGAATTCTAATGAACTGACCAGCACCATTTTTACCAGTTGGAATGAATTCTCAGAAATGAGCATAGTGCTTTTAGAGCCACCATGTAACAGACGGGTGTGACTGCAAGCTCACCACGTCTTCATGCCAACACTCTTGGACTGGGTAGGATCTTTGTCTCTTCATCTTTGATCTGGATTGCTGGTGAGGAGAAGGAGTTCATGTAGTGTTTTATTTAAGCCTGAGTCACCATGAGTAGTAGTTTAGGAAAAGAAAAAGACTCTAAAGAGAAAGATCCCAAAGTACCATCAGCCAAGGAAAGAGAAAAAGAGGCAAAAGCCTCCGGAGGTTTTGGGAAAGAAAGCAAAGAAAAAGAACCTAAAACCAAAGGGAAAGATGCCAAAGATGGGAAGAAGGAGGCCAGTGCTGCCCAGCCAGGCGTGGCCTTTTCAGTCGACAATACCATCAAACGGCCAAATCCAGCACCCGGGGCTAGAAAAAAGTCCAGCAATGCCGAGGTCATTAAGGAGCTTAACAAGTGCCGGGAGGAGAGCTCCATGCGCTTGGACTTGTCCAAGAGGTCTATCCATATACTGCCATCATCAGTCAAAGAGCTGACTCAACTTACGGAACTTTATTTATACAGTAACAAATTGCAATCCCTCCCAGCAGAGGTGGGCTGTCTAGTCAATCTCATGACACTGGCTCTCAGTGAGAACTCACTCACCAGTTTGCCTGACTCTCTTGAAAACTTGAAGAAGCTGCGGATGCTTGATTTACGGCATAATAAACTGAGAGAAATTCCTTCAGTGGTGTATAGGCTAGACTCTCTGACCACTCTCTATCTGCGCTTTAACCGCATAACTACTGTGGAGAAGGACATCAGCAAACTGCCCAAGCTCAGCATGCTCAGCATCCGCGAGAACAAGATCAAGCAGCTGCCTGCAGAGATCGGTGAGAGACGGGTGCTCTGTGGGAGTCCTTAGCTAAGGAGCTGCCTTGAGTGTTTCCCAAGTCAGAAACTTCTCAACTGTTAAAAAACATCTTACTTCTATATTTTTTCTTATTTACAGTTTGTTAAATCTGAGTAGATAAGAGATTATTTTATTGAGTTTAAAAATAGATATAATTAGACTTTTGTTAGACAACTGAATATGCATTTTCATTGGAGAAAGAATATAAAAGAGGTTTGCCTAACTTTTGAGTTCTTTTAATGCTTATTGTTATTAAGCATCTTCATAGATATATTTTATGTTAGCTGTGTTGTGGCAACTCTCCTAGTCTGACTCTTTCTTTGTATGAAAAATGTCTGTTTAAAGTAACATCACTTTTCACCTGATTGCCATGGCCAGTTGTCACCTTACAGCTTTGTGAGGGGACACTGCCACGGGAAAGTGTTTCCCTTAGGATAGAGTGTAGCAGCTGAGCACGTGTGTGCATTACCCAGGACGCCCATTCTAGCATGATTACTGATTACTGGAGCACAGGGTTTGGGTGCATCCTGACCAGCATAGCCTCAGAAACGACTACAACAAGCAAACAAAATTCAGGATAGAAAGGCAGAAGAGAGACCTATAATACATGCATACATTGCTGCTGGCAGTTTGATACATTTCACTCTAGTCTTATGCATTATTCTCAAACAAAGGAAGAACTTAAAATGGTAATGGGAGGAAAGGAATAGAGATGTGCAAACAGATCAGTAAAAAGAAATCAACTCTCTGATCCTTTTGGGATAAATTTTGGACATTTTTTTAAATTGTGGGATACATTTCTGAACCATTTGTAATGTACTGACTCAACAGGTTTTGAGAAATTTAAAAAGATAATGTCTTTGAACTCTTTTGATAAGATTTTTAAAATATCAAAATAAGAAATGGATTTGGGAACATCAGAATTTTTTATGTTGTTATAGGCAACCTGTTTGCTTATGAATAACCAAAGATGAATATTTTGTTGACTGAAGGATTGTCTTATAGTAGATGGTGCAGAAAACTTGCATACTGGGTTTTCAGCATCTTGGTGATTCAGTGTTCTTATGTTTAACATTAAAATATTAGTTAAGTTTCAGACATGTTCTATTATATTTTACTCTCCACACTTAAAAATTGATTTTGTTTTAAGTGGCTTCCAGCCCTAATAAGAGAAGTGCATCCTTAACAGTGATCATCAGAGCTGTCTTAGTGTTCTGTTACAGCTAAGAGACACAGTGGCCATTGCATCTCAACATGGTAGCTGAGAGTTCTAAGTCTCAGAATGTAAGTAGAAAGAGACAGACTCTGGGCTTGATGTGGGCCTCTGGAACCTAATGGCCCATCTCCACTTCTTCCAACAAAGCCACACCTCCTAATTCTTCGTACTAGTGCCATTCGATGGTGATCAAACACTTAAATCTGAGCCCTCAGAGACCATTCTGATTCAAACTACCACAGGAACCTACTGAGACTCATGTTTGCCCAGAATACTGAAAACAAGCCTCGGAGGATAGGCTTACCCCTAAACAAATCACTCTAGCATCCCTCTTAAGGCTCAGTGAACAGAATAGAAACGGGGTCAGGAAGTCTCTAAGAACCAGACAGCAGGGTGAAGGGCTACAAAAAAGCCATTCCCTGGATTGGATACAGCTGCTGTAACTAAATCAACTACAGTTTCCTGCACTGGGTCCACACAAGACCATACTGTCAACATTTAGTCACAGAAGTGGGTGGAGCTCACAGGGCTCCAACAGATCCTGGGAAAGGAGAAATCACTGTCTTTATTGTGAGCCCTCTGCTCCATCCACCAGGCTTCAGGGGCTAGTTCCAACGCCATGGTCACAAAGCAAACCAAATAGTCAATGAAAGACTTGTGGGAAAGGGGAGGATGGGCAGGGCGGTAAGGACAGAGAAGAGTGGTCGGTATTCAAAGAGTATGTCTGCCAAACTAACATGCCATAATAAAAAAGAAAAAATAATTTTCTTAAATATATTTAGACAATCCAATATAGATTTTTCTCAAGTAATGTGCATACATGAGATGACTCACTCCTGAGCTATTAAAATAGTCTCAAAAAAAAAAAATCTGTGGGTGGGAATGCTTCATTCCATGTCTCCTATAGGAAAGTAGCTGTTGAGTACTTGCTTTTTAGTACTAGCTTCAGTCAGAATTTGATTTGTGCATATAGCTCATTGTCCATTGTTGTCAGAATTTTAGTCTTTATAAAAAGACATACTGATTTTTTTTTCTCTAGAAATGTTAGCATTCTGTCTAAACTCCACCTCCACAGTGACTTGGCCCACTATAAAAGGGGCTGCTTGCCCCTCCCCCCTCTTGTTCCTTTATTGCTCTCTTGGGCTTTTGCTTCCTTGCTCTTCCCTTTCCGCTCTCTCTCCCCATTCCCTGCCCCTCTCTCTTCACTTGTTCATGGCTGGCTTCTCACTCCCACCCCCCAACCCCTCCCACTACCCTCTTTACTCCCCTTCCTATGCCCTGGGTCTTTTGACTCAGGGTATCAGTGTTGTCCGCTGCGTTTTTCAGTCATTATCAAGAAATATAAAACATTTTCTATCTACATCCTCATTGTTTGGTGTTTGTGTTATATAGGGTCCCCACCACTTGACCAATTCACAAGTTTTCTCTCTTAGGACTTGCTTCCATAGTATTACTATCAGATGCCTTGGAAATGAAGAAATACATTTTTTATCTGGGCATGATGGTATACATCTGCAAGCTCAGCCAGCATTTAGGAGGCAGTGCCTGTTGGAGGAGTAGACCTTATCTCAAAACCAAGCAAAAGTAGACTGCTATGTCTGAATGAGAAGCTGGGGGAGGGTGAGCACACAGCCTGCCGCAGTTCAAGGTAGGAAGCAGGGTCAGAAGAACCAAGAGCAATCACAGGCACTGAGTGAGCCTGGAGCTCAGCACTGGCTTTTGTCTACTAATAGGTACCACAGCCATTTGTCCCAGGTTTCTTTTGGACCTGACACTTTTCTCAGTTTTACTCTTGAAATGGATTCTTTATTGTACAAAGAATAGTCAGGAACTCATGTTTCCAGAGAGAAGTAGGAAATATTAGCTGTTCCTTTAATTTTCTCATTGATTGCGTTGTGTTCCCAGTTAAAAACAGGATTTTAAACCATTATTTACTGAAGGTATTTTAAGTTGGACAGAGTTAGATGTCAGGTTGAATAATTATAGTTGAGGATGCTCTGCGAAGTGAAATTTTACAAGATTTTATTTTTCTAGGAAGGCCATGATTATTATGCTTTGAAACCAGAGATAAATGCCATCTTTGTGTTATGATTTCTTTTCTCTCATTAAACGTGTTTGGTTTAGAATTTTTTGAAGTAATTAATTAAATTATAATTTTCAAAAAAATTATTCTCTAAAACAGTTTTTTTAAAAAAGAATTTATTTATTATATCTAAGTACAGTGTAGCTGCCTTCAGACACCAGAAGAGGGTGTCAAATCTCATTACAGATGGCTGTGAGCCACCATGTGGGTACTGGTACTTAAACTCGGGACCTTCGGAAGAGCAGTCGGTGCTCTTACCCACTAAGCCATCTCTCCAGCCCTCTCTAAAACAGTTTTATCATAATGTTTATAAAAGTACTTTTGTATTCAGTAAAATGTTACATATTCATTTTTTTTTAATTTTTTTTTTATTTTTTGCCAGTAGAACGATCTACTTGTTAAAGGGTACCCTTTAAGACCCAGATCATTTCCCTCATTTAAAAGCAATTCTCATAGGGTTGAGGAGTCAGCCACCAGTGACTACTGCCATAAGAAGGCATGGTGGCCCTGGATTGTGATTTCAATGCTGAGGAGGCAAAGATGTATAGATCTCCAGGGCTTTGTGAGCAGCCAGCCTAGTCAAACAACTCCCAGAGAGAAATCCTGCCTTAAAGAAGACAAGGTAGGTGGCACCTGAGGAGAAATGACACCCAAAGTTGTCCTCTGGCTCCATCTTCCCCACTCCCAAACCAGACCAGACCAGACCAGACCAGACCAGACCAGACCAGACCAGACCAGATCAGCCTTCATATGGGTATGTGAGAAAGTAAAGTCAGTAGTATTTTTTTTTACTCATTTGACATAACATTTATTGAAGACAATCAATTCATAGTGATTGGTATATAATTAATATGCAATAAATATATGATCAATTATCTATTCATAATAATACAAAATAAACAGATTCAGTGGCTTTTAAAAATTGAATGAACTTAGTATAGATGAACTGTTTCTGCTTTGCAATTTTTCTTTAAATTTCTTAGATGCTAAATGTTAGGCCTTTAATGTGTATGCCATATGGCTTGAGGGCTGGAGAGATGGATGGCCAGCAGTTAAAGGCTAGGCTCACCACCAAAAGAGTCATAGTATAGTGATACATATGGCTTGAATAGAATTTATTTGAAACCCAGTATTTACTTTCCCCCCACTATTTTGGCATTTTATATTTCAGCACTTTTAGTATTTTAGTATCATTTTAATATTCTGGTGTTATAATACTATTTTAGTGTTATTTTCAATATTACCTTAAATAGTTACCTTAATCCCTGAAAGTTTAAAATTATTTTAGTTTTTCCAGGAGCAATAGAATTGCTTTCATCCAGACATTATTTACTAAAAACCTCATTTGAGTGTTTTTAACAAATGCCAATAAGTAACTTTATAGGAACAGGAGATCAGTAAGAAATTTAAGAGAGTAGCTTTCTTTTCTGCTGACTTTTAATAGGTGCACAATTAGTTTTTCTTTAAAAAATAAGTTAGTCTAGTCACAAAGTTAAAGATCACTAACTAGTTGGCTGTGCTGGCACATCAGATCTTGGGCCTTAAGGGTTTGAGGCCCATCTGGCACTGCATAGAAAGATCCTATATAAAAGCAAACAAACCTGAAGAAATCTTTACCATAAATGGCCTTGAAGATCCAGAAGAATGGCTCTTAATAGGGTCACTTTGGAATACAGATCCTCTTTAGCGCCCTTTAATAATTTATATATAGTCCTACTAATTTCCAGTTTCAAAGGAACACCCATTTGATGTATTGTATTGTAGTCTGTTTCTTCAGCATCCAGTGTGAAACCCAGAAAAGAGAATACATCATTGTTTGAATTAATGCCCAGATAGTAATGTTTATCTTCTGTTAAGTTTTAGAAATATTCATGATTGTATAATAGTCATTAAACTTGTTACTTGAATGGTCATGTGTAAATGTGTGTGTGTGTGTGTGTGTGTGTGTGTGTGTGTGTTTTAATTATATTAAAGTTAAAGACTATTAGACATTGGAATCCTGGGCATCTGCTAGGTCTCAGGAACTGAGTGTTAAAGCAGCATTATTTAATACTTTAGAAAACTTCTGTAGAATAAAATATAGTGTAGGATAAAATGTTTTCACTAAAGTAAGTTGAAGATTATTCATTTCTGCAAGTTTTACAAACCAAACCCTCATGCAGTTTTCTGTCATAGTTTAGATTAAATGTTCAGAGCAAAGAATTGAGGCAATGCTTTTGTTTATCTTTTTATCAAAGAATATTTACAGAAGCTTGCACCTGCCATTAACATACAGTGCAACAAATTTTGCAAACCATGCAATCAGAGTCTCAGTTAAACAGAACACCACTTCCAACCATTGATGCTGGTCTCCACCATTACCTGTAGCTGCTGTGCCCCTGAAGATTATGCAGCATGTGGACTTCCAGCGATGTACATTAATTTTACTTGATTGTATAGGTAGAAAGTATATATTATATATATTAAACACATGCATATATGTGTTTGTGTGTATGTATATATATTTCTATATGGGTAGAAAGTATATATTATACATATTAAACACATGCATATATGCATGTGTGTGTATGTGTGTGTATATATTTCTATATAGGTAGAAAGCATATATTATATATATTAAACACATGTGTGTATGTGTGTGTGTATAGGCTTTTTTTGTGTCTGACCTCTTCTACTGACATTATTTTTCTGTTGTATAAAGTTAGAGCATGTGTATTTGTATTCCTACCTGACCAACAGTATGAAAACACCAACATTTAATCCTTTTGCTTTTCTTTGGTGGTTCCTAAATAGCTGTTAATACAAATAGTACCCTTGTATATTAACACTGATTTTGGTAAACCTATGGACTTGTTTCTATTAAACTTAGCAAATAACAATGAAGTTGCTGAGCCTGTGATTTATTCCCCCTACTTTTACTACTTTCTCTTGTGCTCTCTAGATAGTTTTTGCTCATTTCGTATATTCTAGCCTTTTAAAATCCACTCAGCCAGACTCGCTTTTTTCTTTACTCATAATTATGTGTATATGTTATATGTGTGTTCTTCTCATGTTCAGTTCATAATTTGCCGCAATAGGTGTTTAAGCTTTTTGAGAACTAACACCATCACTTCACTAGCTCCCCCTTAATAAGATCCCTTATATCCTGTGAAGTCCACTCTCAGTTGTAAGCACTGCACACACCAGAATGTCAAAATCAAAATCACTCATAATCTCTTAATTTAGCTGAGGATTCTTATCCATTGTTAATAGGAATGCAAAATGGTTTGACCATTTAGATGTCAGTTAATGTATTTAGCTATGTAGACTTCCAGGTATACATCTAAGTGAGTTAAAATTCATGTTCACATTAAAACTTACACGTGAATGTTTTACTTAGCATCTTTATTGCTAAGAATAGGAAGCAACTGAAATGCCCTTCATTAAGTAAATGGACAAACTGCCCATCAGTAGTGGGTTACTGTCAGTGACAGGATGAGCTACCAAAGTACAGAAGCCCTCTGAAGAGAAATAGAATGTAGTTCTTAGAGGGGAAACTAGTCCTCACATCCTGTATGTCATTCCAGGTGTCAGGACTCATTGGGGGAAATGGTTGTTGGCACAGTGTGTGTGTGTGTGTGTGTGTGTGTGTGTGTGTGTGTGCGCGTGCGTGCGCGCGCGCGCGCGCTGTTTACATACAGGAGAGGCTTCTATAACAAAAAAGGAGTCTGGTTTACAATGTCATACTTCTTGCTGAGTTTGAAAAATATTACAAAATAGTAATTAGCTTGTATTGAATCACAGCTGCTCCAAAATTAAACATATTCTTTGATCTAACTTGATATATATTTAGTTGCCCTGTCCATTTTAGATTTGGTGTGCACCTCCCTTTATATTAGTGGAAATTTATTTTAGTTGGAGTCGAAACAACTTTTAAGCACTTACTATTACAAAGGATAGTGACAAGCAGTGGTGGTCTGTGACTATAGTCCCAGTGCTTGGGAGGCAGGGGCAGGGATGGGGAATTTGAGTCTTATGTGAACTACATAAAGAGACTGTGTCAAAGTGGGGAAAGAATGAAATAACAAAAGTTTTATTCTGATGTGAAGAATATTAGCACCCAAAATTAATTTTTTTCAGTTAAAATGATGCTTTGCACTAAGCACTGTAAAAGATGTTGAAAAGAAATATAGGTCCCAGGGAGAAGGGGTGGGGAGGACTAGGAGGGAAAGGAAGAAAGGAGGACTTTTTAGCTGCTGTTAGCTGCTGCTTACACTTGTGCTGTTTTCTGAGAGGATCTGGAGGAGAGAACCTGGATCTTGGAGAGTGATACTAGTTGAGAAGGGAGAAAATGATGCTTCAGGTTAAGAACCATTCACCAAGTGTTAGAATGTTAAACAGCCGCTCTGATTAGTCTTGGTTAGTATTAGGCTTAGGTTTCTAACTACATTTAAAGTGCTGGGATTGCAGGTGTGCGTCAGCAGGTCTGGCTCTCAATGGTCTTTCTTTTTGAGGGCTATTGCTTGCTTGTTGTAGAGTTTGAGTACATTTAAATTAAATTAGCTTCCAATGAGCACTATACCACTTTGTGGCAAGTATGGATGCCTTATAGCAAAAATGCCCCATTTCTTCTGTTTTGCCCTAAAACATTTCCATTTCTGATGATCTTACTTCTATTAATGTTTTGACCAAACTGATACCTATTATATTAATTATGAGTTAAAAAGAAGTTAGCTGTGTTCTTTCTTTGCTACCTTTATGTAGATTAAGTTTCTGTATATATTATTTTCCTTTTTTTTTTTCTGAATTTATTTTAGTATTTTCTTGTAAATCAGGACTAGTGGGTACTGGTACCCTCAATTTTTGTTAGTCCTACAGGTCTTTTTTCTCCGTTACTTTTGAAGGGTACTTTTATTGGTAGCAGACGTTTATAGGTGGGCAATCCCCTGCTCTGCCTGTGTTTTAATATTTTCCTCTACTGCTGTCTTTGCATGGTTTCTGAAGAAAAATATAATGCAGTTCTTAGTTTTGTATGGGGAAAGAATGAAATAACAAAAGTTTTATTCTGATGTGAAGAATATTAGCATCCAAAATTAATTTTTTTTAGTTAAAATGATGCTTTGCACTAAGCACTGTAAAAGATGTTGAAAAGAAATATAGGTCCCAGGGAGAAGGGGTGGGGAGGACTAGGAGGGAAAGGAGGAAAGGAGGACTTTTTAACTGCTGTTAGCTGCTGTTTGTAGATTGTTTTTTCCATTTCTTTCAAGACAAAAATTTACTTATTCTTCCTTCTATGATAAGCTGTTCAATAAAAGCTGTTTATATTTATACACACACACACACACTAAGATACACAGGAAGTACTTTTTTGGGGCAGGAGAAATCCAGATAATTCCTACCATGTTAGAAAAAAAAGTTCCCTTGTTGCATTATCATGTTCCTTTAAAGCAAAGGCTGTGCAGAATCTTTGACTTACATATTTAAAAAAGGTTCACGCAAAAATCTGTCTGTAGCTGGACGTGGTGGCGCACGCCTGTAATCCCAGCACTTGGGAGGCAGAGGCAGGCGGATTTCTGAGTTCTAGGCCAGCCTGCTCTACAGAGTGAGTTCCAGGACAGCCATGACTACACAGAGAAACCCTGTCTCGAAAAACAAAAACAAAACAAAACAAAAAATCTGTACATTCAGGAACAATAATATTCCTGGGTCAATTCTCTCATGCAAAGAAGCCTTAATTTTCTAAAATCTAATTAAGTCATATGATCTAATACTGACCACTTATTTTACCAAAGTATTAATAATCAGATGTAACAGTCAAGTAGCTTAGCTGTACTTCTGTCTTAGTACATCTATTGCTCAATATTTCTTCCATGTATTAGAACTATTGGGTATTGACAAAATGAGAATTTTATTACTGCAGCAAATGATAGAAAGTATAGCAGGAAATATTTAATAAAAAGGTACCACCCCACTGTCCTCTGCACCATGGCCTGGCGTGTCCTGCACAGGGTGGCTCTCACTGTCCCCGCTGAGCCGATCTCTTCCAGCTAGCTCTCACAGCATCCCAGCTGTGTTTCCTCTGTAAAGGACGGAGTCCCATGCTCCTGCCCTGCACCCACTCCTTCCAAATACCCGGTAAAGCATGACTCTCAAACTTAGATAGTTAACCAATTATATTTAGGTATATGGAACTCCCAATTTCATAATGCCAACTTACAATAAGTTCTTATCCCAGTATTTCTAACCTCTCCAAAACACCAGAAATGTCTGACGCCATCTGGATATCCTGTCTCTTCTCCCTCTCCGCTCCTGAGATCCTCTGCCCCTCTTCTCCCCCCAGCTCCTCCTCCTCTCCCCCAGCTCCTTCTCCTCTCCCCCAGCTCCTTCTCCTCTCTCCCTGCTCCTTCTCCTCTCCTCCAGTTCCTCCTCCTCTCCTCCAGCTCCTCCTCCTCTCCCCCAGCTCCTTCTCCTCTCTCCCTGCTCCTTCTCCTCTCCTCCAGTTCCTCCTCCTCTCCTCCAGCTCCTCCTCTTCTCCACTAGCTCCTCCTCCTCTCCCACAGCTCCTCCTCCTCTCCTCCAGCTCCTCCTCTTCTCCACTAGCTCCTCCTCCTCTCCCCCAGCTCCTCCTCCTCTCCCCCAGCTCCTTCTCCTCTCTCCCTGCTCCTTCTCCTCTCCTCCAGTTCCTCCTCCTCTCCTCCAGCTCCTCCTCTTCTCCACTAGCTCCTCCTCCTCTCCCACAGCTCCTCCTCCTCTCCCCAGCTCCTCCTCTCCCCTAGCTCCTCCTCCTCTCTCTCCTAATCACTGCCTCAAAGTGAATGGATAGGAAATATCTTGCAACAAGAAAAGTCCTAATGTCACAATAACTTTTGTCATACTGTAATACAATCCTCATGATTGTATGTGTGAATACAGGTGTATTGATGGGAACCCTGAGATAGCCATATGGTATTTATTAAAAGGCTCATCTGAAGTCTGCCCACTGTACCAAAGCAAGCAGAGCAGTTGGGTGTAAATTTAACCCAATAGACTATAGGGGTGTGGGAGGTGGTGCCTGAGATTTTCTGTTGCTTTACATGCTTAGATGAAATCAATAACTTTTCGGCTGTGTTTG
Source organism: Apodemus agrarius (assembly GCA_964023405.1). NCBI lineage: Eukaryota > Metazoa > Chordata > Mammalia > Rodentia > Muridae > Apodemus > Apodemus agrarius. The sequence goes on from OZ030005.1 coordinate 193,267,337, forward strand.
CTCTGAGAGGCTGCATGAGGCCTGTAGAGAGAAGCGCTGTTCTTCCGAGGCCTCAATCTTGCAGACTCCTCAGTCACCTCATCTGTATCCACAGTCTGTAGCAGCACTGACCTTTGACGGGTCCTTCTAAGCTACAGCTTTTATGTCTGGTAAACTGAATCTCGGAATTCACATTACTCTGTAGTTTTTAGGTCATGAATAAGGTCCTCTGTTCTTACTCTCTGAAGAATGTAATAGTTGTGAATCCATAGCCTTTTAGTTGGTATTGTGAGGACAGGAATGTTGACTTCAAGTTTCTTTTACATATCAGAATGAAAATCAGAGCTAAATTTATATATACATTTCCTCTCTGTTCCTTATTAGGACTTTTTTTTTTTTAACACTACTTTAAGAGTATTTTTGTTAAGTGCTTACATCATTCATCAATTTTTTGTGTGTGTTTAGAACTGTTGATGTAGTGAATTACATTTAATTTTTCAAACATAGAATTTGTATTATGTATGTGCAATTGATGACTCTTATGTTTCTTCAGTGTCACCTATACATAATGTGTGTGATGCTGTATAAAGAGGGCATTGGCCATTAGTCTATAGGTTCCTTTTTGTACTGGCTTTGACTGATATCAAAATAATGCTTGACTCATAAAATGCCTAATTTGGAAATGCTTCCCCTTTTGCAACTTTTTGTGAGAGAGACCTAAGGGTTAGTTAATTCTTGTCTAAGCACCTGGTATGAGTCTCTAGAAAAACCATTTATGCCTATAGTTTTTAGAGAGAACTTTTCAGTTACACATAATATTTACCTAATGTATAGAGTACCATTGAAGCTTCGTATTTGTTGGGTTTTGGTAGTTGTGTTTTTTTATATTGTTCTGTATAGCCTAAGTTTTTGAATTCACGATTCATGATCATTTTAAACACAGTAGGCTGGGCAGTAATCTCAACACTTGGGAGGCAAAGGCAGGAGGATGTCACAAATTGGGGATAACCTGGTCTACATGGTGAGCTCTGGGCTATTTAGGTAGACATAGGAAGACTCTGTCCCCTGACCAGAAACAATAACAACACCAACAATAAAAGCAACAAAACTGTAAGAACTGGACTGAGTATGGTGGTATATTCTTATAATCTCACCATTTGGGGGACTGCAAATCATAGGATCAAGCTTGGACTACAGCTCAAGGTTGGTCCCAGACCCCTCCAAACCAAAGCTCGTAGAATATACTCTTATTGACTGTTAGTATTTGTAGTATTTGTTTTCTCTTTCTTATCATTTCAATTTTACAAGTATTATTAATATTAGTTTTTTCTAAACAATCAACATTTATGTCGGTTTGTCTCTCTTCTCTTTAATATTATTGATGTAGATCTTTGTATTTTTGATGCACATTTATATTTTTATTGTACTTGCGTAGGTGCCCTTCTTCCCCAGAGCAAGGCTGCCTTGAGACTCTGCTTATCTAATGTAAAAATGAAACTGGCTTTTACGTTGACCATTTATTTATTTATTTATTTATTTATTTATTTATTTATTTTAATTAGGTATATTCTTTACACTTCAAATGTTGTCCCCTTTCCTAGTTCTCCCCTCCTCCAAAAATCCTGTAAGCCATCTCCCCTTCCCCAATCAACCCACCCTCACTTTCCTGTCCATGGGTAACTCCAAGTGTACTCTTTGGTTGATGGTTTTGTCCCTGGGAGCTCTGAGAGTACTTGGTGACTCATATTGTTGTTCCTCCTATGGCGCTGCAAACCCCTTCAGCTCCTTTGGTCCTTTCTCTGTCTCATCCATTGGGGACCCTGAGCTCAGTTCAATGGCTGGCTGAGAGTTTCCCCCTCTGTATTTGTCATGCACTAGCAGAGCCTCCTGGGTGACAGCTACATCTGGCTACTGTATATTGTTACAAAGTAGATGTGATGTAGAATATATTTGGAGGGTTAGTGTTAGTAAGTGTATTCGTATTGTCCAGCTACAGAATAGAACTGTGCCCGTTAAAGTGCCACTCCTCTCCCCCTCTAAACCTGGTCCTATGTGAGCCCATTAGCCACCCTCTCTTCTACTGTTTGTCTACATTAGGATTAGTCTAAGTACCTCATTAAGTAGGATCTTATAACTTATAGCCTTTTGTATATGGCTTATTTCACTTAGTATATTTTTCAAACTTAATTTTAGCACATGTCAGAATTCTACTCTTCTATAAAGTTATAGAATATTTACTATTAATATATGCGACATCTCGCTTATTCATTGACTTCTACACAGTTGATGGTCTACTCACTTGTTGACAGTGAATGAATAATGCTCCTATGAGTGCTGTACACAGGTGTGCTGTAATTTTCAGTTACTGCTGCTAGTTTGCTGGTCTTTAGATAGTTCTAGAATTCCCAGAGTTAGAATTATGTGGCAACTTTATATTCATGTTCATAGTTTTTGAAGAAGCTACCCTACAGGTTACCACAGAAACTGTACCAGTTCTTATTCCAATCAGCTGAACCCAAAGTTCTAGTTTTTGTATATGTTCAGGAGCATTTTCTATTTTCCAATAATAGCAATCCTAATGGAAAAAGTGATAAATTGTATCTTTTAACTATCTGATATTTAGATGATATGTTGACTACTTTCACCTATGCTTATTGGTCATGTATGTATCTGTGATTTGAAAATTTAAACAATACCTTTAAGCCTTATTTATTTATTTATTTATTTATTTATTGTTTTTGGTTTTTTCGAGACAGGGTTTCTCCGTGTAGCCCTGGCTGTCCTGGAACTCACTCTGTAGACCAGGCTGGCCTCGAACTCAGAAATCCACCTGCCTCTGCCTCCCGAGTGCTGGGATTACAGGCGTGCGCCACCACCGCCCAGCTTATTTTTTTATTTTTTGAATAAACTGGAGGCTGGCTTTAAACTTGCAGACTTTCTGTCTTTGTCACCTACATATGAGATTACAGGTTGTGGCACTGCTCAGCCTGAGCCAGTTTTTACATTGGCTTCTTTGGGGACTGAGAAGGGTGTTTAATAGTGTTTTTTGTTTTTGTTTTTGTTTTTTTAAATGCATTCCAACTGTATATGTATTCTGTATCAAATTCACAACCTGTAAATATCTTCTCTCACTTGGTCTCTTTTTCACTTTTTTGATAGTATCTTTTGATAAGATCAAACTTTGATGTTTTGTTGCCTTTGTAAGTGTGTAAATTAGCAATCTGCCCCATACTCTTCAGACTTTGATAGTTTTACTTTTTTCAGTATCTCCAACCTCTTTCCTACAGAGGCAGGTGGATCTCTTGAGTTTTAGACCAGCCTGCTCTACATAGGAAGCTCCAGGACAGCCAGGCCTACAAAGAGAAATTCTGTTTCAAACAAACAAACAAACAAACAAACAAACAAAAATTTCATGTGCAGACCAACAAATCTATTACAAATAGAAAAAGTCTTAACATACTATTAGGAGAAATCTGAATTCTCAATGTACCTCTTTCTAACCCAGAAAGGGTAGGGGGGAAACACCCCATTTTCTATTAAATTGAGAAGGAATTTTTATTTCAAATACTGACTTGGCCATTTGTAAAACATTGGAACATGCATTTTGAAGGCACTCATATATTAATGTAGATGTCTCTAGTATGTAGTGGACTTGGTTAATAAAATTAGTTCAGTTTTTGAAAAATCTTAGAGTATATTAGCATTTCGGGTAAAAATATCTGCTTAACAGGAATTGTACAACACAAGCTTCAATGGAGGGGAGTTTGCATGTAGCTCAGGGAGGGACAAGAGTGCATGCTTAGCATCCATGAAGCCCTAAAGACAGCACCGGGAATGATTACAGGAGGGAATGATTACGCATTAGTTTATGAGCAGCATTTTAATTTCATCAGCTGTAGGTTAATAGTTTGGGATTCTGTGCTTGAGCTGAACTTTCCACAGCATGAGTGTCTTCAGTAGATAATTTACCATTATGAAGAAATTGAACTTAGAAATCATAAATGTACTCCCTTGCTTACAAGAATTACCTGATATATTCTTTAATGCCTATTATTATGTTGATCAATTTACAGGTGAATTATGTAACCTCATTACCCTGGATGTAGCTCACAATCAACTTGAACACCTTCCAAAGGAGATTGGAAACTGCACACAGATAACCAACCTTGACTTGCAGCACAATGAACTGCTAGACCTCCCAGATACAATAGGTATGAGGGGAGAAGGAAGATGCTGAGATCTGTAACTACCTGGTTATGAAAAGGACCATTTTGGGTCCATTTTTGTAATACAAAGTTAGAATTATCAAAGTAGTAGTAAAACTTCTAAAATAGTCTTTTAAATCACTGTTCTTGATAAAGCAAATAATTAGATCCTTGGAAATGAACTCATTTGGGATTATAAAGAAGTTAAAATATTGCATTAGTGTATATTTACTGCCGAATGAAGGGATTTCTGTTTAGTTTATTTTAGAATGTCACAGGCTATTAATATGAATATGATTCTTTATTAAAGTAGCACATTGCAAAATAAAATCATTGCTGTCGAGGTTTTAAAACATGACAGTATAGTTTTAAGAGTTGTTCATTTGTAATGTTGAGTTGATAAGAGATGCTTTGAAGATGGTTAAAGTATATTTTGAAGATTTTCCAAATTGCAAACAGTAGAACTAAGCTGTGATTATATTCTATACTTGTGAAGTCTTGTTTTTTTTTTCTAATTACCTAGAAAGGTATATAAGCCAAGAAGGATTTTTTATGAGTTCTTTGTTATTTAGAAAAAATGCATCTGTTCTTGATTTATATGATATAATTATATGAGAGGAGCTGTTAATAAAACATTTTAGGTTTGTGGTGATGCTATCTTTTTCAATAATTACTCTGTTTGCTTCTGTCAGGTATTTAGAGGAGCCATTTTAATAATTTTGTGTTGATTGCCTAAGGGTTTTTGTAGTCTCTTAGATAACCTAGAGGTTTGTTGAGTCCTGTCCAAGGTCCAGCTCACCTTTGGCCACTCTATGTTAAAGGAGCAGCCCCTAAGGACTCTGCCTCAGCAGGACTCAGATTTAAACTCTTGGTAGAGACCTGACACTGCCCTTCAGCTGCTGCTTCTGTTTGGGAGAGTTCTCTTGGGACAGAATCCCTGGTATCCATTATCTGTTTGTTTGTTTTTGGCCCACCCCCACCCCCGGGTTCTGAGCTAATTTCAGGGCTACCATTGTTAATCTTAGCCAATATTTTGTTAATCTTTTATTTTGGAAGATGTTTTCAGTTTGTTTTTGGTGTTTTGTTTTATTTCTGTTTCTGTATTAAATTGGAGGGAGATGTTGAGTTACCAACCACCAGGTGGTAATATAACTCAACAGTTTCTTTACAGAAAACCAAGCTGAGACTTATTTTATCTGTTATTATATATTAGATTAAATACTGAGTTTTATGCCTTTCTAGTTCTTGGCCCACGGATCTTCCTCTTATAATAGTATTTGTATTGGTATTAAATTAAGTATTTTTTTCTTTAAACTGTAAAGGCAAAATTGTCAGTATTATGTAACAAGTTATAGGAGTATTATGTCAAGCTTAAAATATAAAAAGAACAGATTGATGATTCAGGATATTAGAAACCATGGAGATTACTTTCTACTCTTTCGTTTTTAAGATCACTGAAATAACTAGAATGGTCAGAGACGTGGTCTCAGATCAAAGAGCTTAGAGGGAGTCTGCTCTGTACTTGTGAACATGATCATATTCAGGCTGATACAGAAAAACAAAAAACAAAACCACAATTTTTAGAAATGCCTACCAAGCAGCTGGGGAGATACTGCAGTAGCTAAAGTACTGTGCAATTGTGAGGTCCTAGGCTTAGCGTCCCAGTGCCCATAAAAAGCTGGACATGGTGGCAGAGTCCTGTAATACCAGTGTTGAGGAGATGGAGACATGGGCATCCCAGATCCAACCTGGCCATCTGCTCTAGCCAGCTAGTGAGATTCAGGTTCACCAAGAAACTTTGAGAAAATGACGACGTGGAGAGTAATAGAGACACTGGGCATTAAACTCTGGCCTCCAACGGCCCAACACACATGTGTATATGCAAATGAAAACATGTTTAGGAAGATGTATTCACCAAGTCAGATTAGTTGAAAAATGCTATGTAATACAGTAAACACAAAAACCAAAATAATAGCCTGTGAGCTAAAGTATAAGAAACACCCCAGAAACCAAGAACAGAAAGATAGAAACAATATCAAATAAGTGAAGTTTAAAGGCAACAAAAGAGAAAAGTTCTGGGAAGAGACAAGATAATATAGTGAAGAAACTAATAAGATACAATTTTATATTTTCATGAGCTTGGTTAGAACTCAGGTAAACTTTCTGTCCCCCAGAACAAGGCTTATAGCTGCACACTAGCACACCCACTTACCCCAGGGTCCTGACCTTGGCTCTTCTTCCCTGCCTAGTAGTAATACAGTTCCCATAATGAGACCTGTGAAGACAGATCTGAACACAGGTTGGTTATTTCATGAAGGGTTAGGAAAACGTAAAAAGCAGATAGGTAAGGAGTGTAAGACTGGAATTGCTTACCAACAGTAATGAAAAAGGCACATGCTTGTAGAGCGCTGACAATTAGGTTCATGTATTTATTTGTAACAAGTACATTCTTATAAGCTATTTAAAATATGGTTTTGATTAGTAAAGTTGGCTACATATAATAACTTGGGAATGTGCCTCTTTATTATTTGGAAGTTTATATAAAAGTAGCATAACTTGGGCGAGATAGCTCTGTGAATATAAGCACTGGCTGCTCTTCTAGAGGACTCCAGTTGGATTCCCAGCACCCACATGGCAGCTCACAATTGTCTGTGACTCCAGTTGTAGGGAATCCAATGCCATTTTCTGGCTCCCTGGAATTTAAGTGATGCACAGACACACATGAAGGCAAAACACATAAACAGACTAAACTATAAAGAAAAACGTGTCATTGATATTTGATAAAATTCACCAGTAAAAGCATCTGGGTTACAGTTTTTCCATATTAGGAATGTTTTTAAAGCAGTTTTAGTTTCTTTATAGAACATTAGATTATTTCAGTGCAGCTGAACCAGACACTTAGCATGTTCTACCCTGCCCTGATGCCTGCACTTTTTGGGAATCTTTTTCCATTCAGATCTGTGTCAGTTATAGTGTCAGAACAGTTGTAATGCTGTTTTCTAATCTACATTATATTAATTTTATTATTCATCAGCTGTCTAATTGCTGTAATTGCCTTAGTCAAATTTTGATTAGCTAAAGCCTTTCTGGTAGTAGTCTTATCAAAACAGTTCATGGGAATAGTGATGTCCACCATAGTCATTATGTATTTAAACAGTTGGGCCGGGCACACAATTATTAGATTCAGTTCTCTTCCTTTGAGTAACGTATAGAATTAGGAAGTAGCTCTGCCTTTTGGTTCTGCCCTTTGAATTTAATTTTTTTAAAAAATTATAAATGACAGATTTTTGCCCAGCCATTATTTCTGAAGTTTAAGAACTATATTTTTTTCACTATTAATATTTTATGATCACATTTCTCTAGTATACTTCTGGTATACAGCTCAACAGGTGTTTTGATTTTTATTTTAATATCTATCTGCTTTTAAAAATTGCATAGTGACATGTTTAGTTTCTTTTATTAGAGATTGCTACATTGATATAAATGTCTTCAAGTTGGCTTAATTTTGAACAACCAATTGAATAGTAAAGGAAGAGTAACTGCTTAATTTTGATGTTCTTTTTTCCCCCATGGGTTTGTCATGTTAAAAATAATCTTACAAGAACAAAACAAAACAAAAACCTCCATAAAATCCATAATTTTGCTTAGTTGTAGAAGGAAAAAAGTGTTGCTTTACTCTACTGCAAATAAGACAGGAAGACCAAAGTGTAGCTGAGCCTGGGTTGTAAAGCCATGTAACAGACCTGGGCTGCGGAGTCCCTGGGTTGCTAAATTGTTTCTTGAGCAATTTCTAACCTTCTTTACTCATTCCAACAATTAACTAGATATATAGGAATTGGTCACTGATCCGTTTTTCTCTCTCAGATAGTCTTGGCAGTGTTTAGTGTTTTTATGAATTTATCTGTATCCCTGTTTTGTTCAGGAGTAATAAGCAGGCCTTGCGGTGGGCATGCTACAATCTCCTTGCCTATGGAGAGAGCACAGACTGCTGGCTGGCAAGAAAGAAGCTCCTGTGAAGTTGGGCTAGGTCCCTTAGACACACTTGCTCTGAGAAAGATAATCGACCCATGGGAGCTGCTGTTGCCTAGTTTTCTTAATTTTACTTACATGCCTCTTATTAGAAGCTGTAAGCTGCTGTGTGGGTGCTGGGACTCAAACCTGGATCTTCTGAAGCAAGCAGCCCTTGACTTCATTATCAATCTCTTGTAATTAAGATGATGTTGTAGACTTCATGTCTCATGTGTTCTGTATCGTCAGATCACAGGTATGGATTAGGAATCAGTGAGAATGGAAACACTGATTACAAGAATTTAAAATAATACTGCATTTATATGATGAATTAGGTAGTTGCTGGGAGATAAAACAATTGTGTTTTGTGGTGGTGTCAAAGTTAAGTAATATGTGTTGGGAGTTTTATAATCACTTCTCATGTATTGTTTATTAATTTATTTTGTCTTCTGTGCTCCCTTCTATCCAAGTATGTTGATATTTTATGATTGGAAGCCAAAGGTTGAGATTTAGTGAGAAACTAAACATTTGGATTGTGATCTATTATATACTTAAATGCCATGTTTGGTTTGTTTGGTTACTTACTTGGTCCTCCGTCATCAGCTCTCCTCCCTGACACTGAAGAAGAGCGGCTCACGTGGAATAGTCGGTGGCGAGCTTGATACGGCTCTCTCGATACTTTTTCCTTTAAAAATTAACTATATTGCTGCTGTTGTGAGCATTTTCACTATTTACTACCATCATAGCCCACTCTTAAAATGTGACTGCCGCGAACAGGCAGGACCGCTGCTCTCTGCCCTGGAGAGGTGCTGCTCTGTAGAAGCTACACTCCCATCTGTCTTCTTGACTGAAATATCTTCCCCAAATTCACTTCTGAAATCACATATCACCTTACATTTCCAGTAGCCACTCCCCACCTTAAAGAGCCAAGCTGTTTCCCTGCTTTATTTAATATCAGCTTTTGTTGTGAGGCTGTTCATTCTTGACAGTAATCTCTGCTATTTGGTTCCTAGATCGGCAATGCCAGGGTCACTGCAGCTCCTGAGCAGGGTAAAGAGACAGAGGAAGTGGGAAGGGTAGCTGGTTAGTTAAGTCAGATTCTTCCACAAGCCTTGCTGAGTGGTTCAGACTACATTGGATTGCTAGAACCCTTGCCTACTTCCAGACTTCTTTGGGAACAAAAGGAAAATCTTGAGTCTTATTACAGTGTCATTTTGTTCAGGGGACAAACCTGCTTTTCTGTAAAATATTCTGGGATTTCTGATAACCATTATGAAATCAGAGGAGAAAGGGTCTAAAATAGGATAAACATTCAACTTTTTATTTCTTTTCAAAATTAGATAAAGAGAGAAGGATGCAACAAAACCTCTCAAGGCTGAAGCAAGGGCAGCCCACAGAGGTCTTTTTGTTGCAATCTGAAGAAATGCAGAGTGATTATGGGCATAGAAACAAAGGTTATGCCTAATGTGGTGGCACACTAGGGAGACAGAGACAGGTGAGCTTAAGACCAGCCTGGTTTATAATGGGAGTTCCAGGATAGCCAGAGCTGTCACACAGAGAAACCCTGTCTCGATAGAAAACAGAGTACAGCAGTAACAACAGAAACAAAGGTTATGAGTGACTTCAGTGCAGTGTTGTCTGTAACAAGTTTGCTGGATTTTGAAATAGTTTTATTTCTTTTTTTTTTTAATTTTTACATTCAAAACTTTAAATTTTTTTCGTCAGTTTGCATAAAAAATGCACCTTTGGTGTTATTTTATCTTTAGCATCATAGTGTGTTTTTCCTACTGATTTTTTTTCTACTTTGTTAAAATTAAGACCGTTTCGATTAGTCTTACTGAAGTGTTACACAGAGCTAAGTTAAAGATGCTTTATATTTGCTGAAACCAAAAGTATCATATTTTACTTCATACCCTTGTAATTTCACCATGTTTTAAAAATTTGACTACATATGAAAGCAAGCTGTCAAAGTGGAACACAGAATAATGTATAGTGAAAGCTAAGCCTTTCAAAGCCAACCGTTGGTGTTTGGCCATGATCAGCCCACATTTATACAGGGACAGTTCTGGTGGTAGTCTTCCGTCTGGATGTCTCAGGATTAAAGCAGACCATTTCTGACTTCATTGCAGTTTAGCGTGTAGTTAGAACCACTCATGGGAAGAAGTTAGAGCCGGACCCACTGCTGAGGCATGTGTACCTGGTACCACTTTCCTTCCCCCATCCTCTTCCATATAGTGTTTGGTATTGTCTACTCTGCTGAAAGTAATGGGTGTGGCTGGATGCACACTTCTTTGACAGTCTCTTAAATGAGTGACAAGGTGTTTGCAAGCTAGATTTCTCATGAGTCATGTTTTTAAAAATTCACCCTCTTTCTAACCCTACTGTCAAGGAGAAGATCAGAGCTTAGGTGCAGGAAAGGTGACAGGGAGGTACCACTGTAGTCCTAGTTAATGTTGTGCGTTAATTTCACAACAATAGTTTGAAATGTTTGAATTCTAGGAATCTATTCTGATTTTAAGGGTGGGATTTAGTTTGGTTCTATTGACTGGCTTTTGATATGCTCAGCCTTTAGAAATCCCATCACCACACTAATGTTTGTTGGTAAAGAATGACTCGGTTTCAGTGGGATTAGGAGAGACTAAAGCATTGTATTTGTTCTATTTAGAGTGATTAGAGGAGGCATGCCAGTTGATGGAGCAGAATTAGGAATCTTTCCGTTATTAGTCCTTTGCTTTTCTGGTAGATTTCAGACTCCTTGGCAGATATTTCTATGATAGAGAAAGGCTTAGTAAGAAGGAGAGAGAGAGAGAGACGCCCTGTCTACTTGTAGTTCTTATTAAAGGGTGGTTGCCTTTTACATACAGTCACAATGAGTACATGAAGGAAACTTCCCATCTTCGCTAGCTTTATTGTAACAGTGGCTGTAGGCAAGCAATAAAGTATAATCTTACTTCATGTGTTCCAAAGTAAATTAACATGGTCTCTTTGACTTTGTGGAAATAAAATTGATTTAGCTGTGTGATCGTCATATTCCTAACAGTTTAAAATAACTGTCCTCTGACAAATCATGAAATACTCTTATGTGTGATGTGGGCACAGATGTGTGAATGAAGGTATGCATTTGCTGAATTACTTTAAACAGAAATATGACATTAGTTGAGTCATGATTAGATAGATATTGGTACTCACACACACACACACTGCTTAGAGTTGTTAAATAGAATGAAATATATATACAAGACCAAATATATCAGCCCTTAATTTATAAATAAATAAATAAATAAATAAATAAATAAATGTTGAGAGAAAGCTTTCAGTAGGTACATACTGAACTAGCCCATGACAATCTGGAGAAGAAGATAGGGTTTGTGTATTTTGTGAGTTTTAAAAGTATGGCTAAGTAGGAAGAATGCAGAAAGTGAGAAAATGACGACTCTCTGTGTGGCATGTTTCCTTGTGGATTTTGTAGAGAATGATATTCACAACGGTCAGGTCAGTGAAGACCTTTGCGACTGTTGACTTTCAACTGGACAGCCTGGAATCACCTGGGAAGAGTCTCCTTGGGGATTGTCTGATCAGGGTGACCTATAGGGAGTGTCTTAATTAAGCCTGCTAGGGCACACCATTTCTTGTCAGGGAGTCTTAACCTGTGAGTAGAGAAACTGGTCTGAGCACAGGCAAGCAAGGGAGCACACTGGCAGGCACTTCATCTCTCTCTGCTTCTGAGTGCGGGTCTAATGTGTTACATTTCTGCTGCCCTGAGTGCCCAGACACAGGGAGCCAAAGTAAACCTGTTCTCTCCTAAGCTGCCTTTTGTTAGGGTATTTTATCACAGCAACAGAATGAACTAGGACAACCTTGAAGAAGGATTTGTTGATAGGAAGCAGCCAGAGTTTGAATTTCTTCTTTGTGATGTTACTTCACATACCTCCCTCTGCATAGCTTCCCTGCCTAAAGGTGTCATGATACCTTCAAATTGTGGGCTAAAATCACGTTGTCCTCCTCTAAGTTGCCTCATATCGGGTATTTGGTTTCAGCTATGAGAAGTGACTAAGTGCTGTTTCTTAGCTCTTCTCACTGAGCGTCATAGAGTGGCTACCTGAAGCTTTAGCTCAGGCCCAGCATTCAACCTTGGAGCAACCTTGGATGCTTACATGTGAGCATCTTACAACTACATTTCAGTTAACAGTGTATAAGTTTTCTCATTCATTCATTCATCCATTCATCCATTCTTCCATCCGTTCATTCATTCATTCATTCATTCATTCAGTGTATGTGTGTATACATGCTTACTCATGTCATGCCTGGACAATGTACACAAGAGAGGTCAGAGGACAGCTTTCAGGACCTCTTGTACCCTTGTGGAGTCTAACGGGCTCTGGGCTCCCAGGTGTGGTGTCAAGCCGCCCACTCTGTGTTGAGCTGGCTCACTGATCCCTCCTCCGTAGTGCTCATTCCCTGCTGCTGTACCAGGAGGGATGTTCCTGTGCAACAGTAACTCTCCTACCTGGTTTAGGAGGTCAGCTTTGATCTTTCCTGCTAGGAGTTGTCCTTTACTTCTGTTGAAAGGATGAGGGCTGCAGGTTGGAAGGTCCCTAGTGTCCTTTCCCGCCAGCGGATGCCCCGACCCCGTAGCAGGAAATGTGTACGCAGCGGCCACATAAGCGGAAATGACTTAACTAGTCTGTCCAGCTTCTGTAGGAAACTGATTGGTTCTCAGAGAGCGTGGGCTCGGATAATTTAAACTGATTGGCTTGGAAGCTATGGAGTGGCTTGTGTAGGTGGGCTTTGCTGTAAATCTATAAAAAGCAGTCCTGTTTCTGCACCCAGTGTTCACTGTCATCTACCCCGAGTGGGGAATGGCCGTGACCCCAGAGCTCTGGAATAAAAATCCTCCTGCTATTTGCATCAAGACTGTTTCTCGTGAGTGAATGGGGTAACGCCTTCCAAGGCGTGGGGGGCTGGGGTGCCCTCGTTTTTCTTTCGGGTCTTACACTGTAAATATTCAAAGCACTTTGGTCAAACTTTATCATACTCTGTGCATAACAGTCATTGGTGGAAGTCAGCGTCTTGATGGAGTGGACTGCGATTTGCCAATTTATGTAGCAGCATCTGGGTCAGCAGGCGAGAGCCTGGAGCCTTAGAAACAAGCTGAGTAATATGAACACATCTGATAGATAGGGAAAGAAGTGGTAGTCTAGGTTTTCTCAGTTACATGAAAACAAAAGTAGATTTATATCAACTATTATGGTAATAGACTGAGTAATAAAAGTTAATCTTCAAAGACAGTTACCATAATACTTTTGTTTTGGGGTGATGAGGGAGACTAGCAAAGAGACAGAAGAGAGGAATATTTTAAGGATATAGAATTTGAAGGACTGATTTGGACAAGATAAAATTGGTGTTAAGAAACATTTTCAATTAATAAAGTAAACACATATTTATTTTCATATAACAGTTTTTAGAATTCAGTCTGCCACTTTAGCACTCCTTACTATATCGTCTATTATAATACAACTTCCAGTAGTATTCAGCTATAGGTGTTCTTTGCCTGGCTTCGCACTAGTGTTTTGATAGTAGCATTTATGAAGATCTGAAAGGGGAAACAGAAATAAGCATTTATAATTGGTGTGACCCCATCGATCCTAGGAAATATTGGCATAGTATTGGGGATAGTTTAATAGACACGTCATGAAGCCTGTCAAAGCTGTATTGTCTCAAATATAAAGTTGTTTTAGGTATCAAGAAACTATTTTTGAGGCTAAAATTGAGACTAAAATTTTTAGATGACTTTGCTCTGCTAAATATGCAAATGTGTACTATCTACAGCTGTTCTCCTACCCTTAGCCTCACTTACCCTTGGCCTCACTTTTAGGGTACTTACTTACTTATCTAGCTGAAAAACAGATTGACTTACAAGACTCAACTAAATAAAATAGCCATAACAGTTTAATCTGAAATGTTTTATTATGGATGTTGCATTCTTGAAAACAGATTAAAGTGTAAGACTTATAAATGGTAAGACCTACAAATGTGTACACAGATTTAACCTCAGCCTGGAGTCTAGTGGTCCTGTGGGGTCACTGTGTAAAGAAGCAGTTTCAGTAAACTGCATCACAAAGTTTTAGAACTGGTCTGTTCTAGGATCAAAGGTTGTTAGTCAGATAGTCTGTGTGAGAAGAGAACATTTTAGTCTGAGCATAGAGTAGCCGTCTGTTAGTACACCTTGGCTCTTGAGAGACCACAGAGTGGCCTGAGGATAGGGCTCCGTTGGTATTAGGGAAAGAAGTGGTAGTTTAGTTTTTCTGTGTACACGTTTGTAAGTCTTACCATTTTCACTTGCAGCGAAAGCGTAAGGACTTGATTGTGTCTGCAGCTGGTCTGGGAGCAGCAGAATGTGCTTGTAGCCTGGGAAGGTGGAGATGGGTATATGCCAGGGCTTGCTGCCCGGTCAGTACAATCAGGTCAGCGGTTTCCAGGGTCAGTAAGAAGTTATCTAAAAAAAAAAAGGTAGAGAGTGATTTAGGAAGATATGAAGCATCAACCTCTGGCCTACACAGACAAGCACAAGCATGCCTGTGAACTCATTTGCATGTGTAAGCACAGGCAAACACATAGATACAATAAGATAAAAGCTTGAAGTGTGCATAGCTTTTGACTATTTGAACTAATAATAATTCTCTGTCTTTGAAACATAATTCTTCAGGCTTGCTTACTAATCTCATAAGGTTTAGTTTGTAAATGTTACCATCTGATTACCCAGTTAAATAGACAGGCTAAAAGAGGAAAAGATGAAACCAAACCCAGCAGTACTTCTGACCCTTCAGGGTTACAAAGTTTACAAGGACATTTTCATTTTTCTAAATGGTGTGTGCTCCTGCTACTCACGTTGTAAACACTGTAAAAGATGCTGGCTTTCCTGTGGTGTTGTGCTGTCTCCATTTTTCCTTGTACATATAGATGTTCCCATTTTTGCCAGGATGTATGCAACTTTAACATCTTTAGTCATAAAATTGATTCTTTTACTTTTTCCTAATTCAGTGTTTTTAAGTAGCAAAAATATCTTAGTATCATAGAGCAGTAGTAACAATAATAAAGATTGATTCATATTCTTATTTCTGATCTCTGAATTGCCTGGTGCTTTGGAAAGTAGTCAGTCCTGTGTTTTCATTATTGTAGTGTCTTGTCCCCCCAGCCCTCTTTAAAGTGGATATGTCTCACCAGAGTGCCATCAGAAAGATATCAGTGAAGCATTTTGAGTTAATTTAGAAATTACTTCAAGGCAAGCTCAGCTTATTTTTACTAAGTGGTAGTTTTTGTTGTTGCTTTTATATTCTATTTTACACCTTTTGGACTCTTACTTAGTTAGAACTACAAATTCTTGGCCCAACATCCCAACAAGATTGTAGAAAAGAAATGAAAGTGTTGTTGTAGTCTAATGGGAAGGCAGAGATACTTCCCAGGGTTTCTGTGTTATAGTTTATCAGATTTAAGGTATAGGCTCATAAGATGGCGTGAAGGGTAAGAACTGCCTTAAGTTTATCTAGTGAGAAAGGAAGCAGCATGTGAAGACGGACTGGTGAGGATCGTGGGCTCTAGCAGTGACTGCGCTCTCACAGTGTCACAGCTGGTCGGTGTATTAGCGGTGCTAATGATCGTAGTGACGGTATCTAGAAGGATGGGTCATACCATGATGAGAGCGAAAAGGGAAAACGGATGTTAGTAGACTGGAGAAAGTGCAAAGCCTCAAATGCGTGACACAGGCATCCACTGCTATGATTTCCAACATGGGGGAACTTTTTAATGTAGAAAGAAGGGCATCAGTTGCCATTTAACCCAACTCATCCGGAAATGTCAGAGTAACTAGGGATGAGTCAGTCATGATGAAGGAATATACTGGATTTAATTGTTGTTACTGATGCCCTTTTAAGTATCTAAACAAATTTATATGTGTTGTTTAGTAAAAATTGGGTTAATATTTTATGATAATATTCATTTAACTAGCTTATACGTAGCTTCCTATATTGTCTTGACAATAAAGCTAGAAACTAGCTGGGGAATAAGATGTTTCACTTTGTATTTGCTCAGTAGTATCTAATGTGTGTTCAAATTGGATATGTTTAGATATCATTGGATGTCATGGGAGCATTTGTGTAGATGCTCAAAACCATGTGCTATAAGTTAAAGATTAACTTGTTAATCTAATAGTTCACTTAAAAATTAACTTACTGTTGTTTATTTCATTATTTTTCTAGTAAACCCCTTGGTTTAAAGATTGGCTAAAATAGTACTTATGACAGTGAAAGGCTCATCAGATTTTCTGAACCATAAATTCCTTTTTCTTGTATTTACAGGAAACCTGTCCAGTTTAAATCGCCTTGGCCTGAGATACAATAGATTGTCAGCAATACCCAGATCATTAGCAAAATGCAGTGCACTTGAGGAGTTAAATTTAGAGAACAATAACATTTCTGCTCTACCAGAGGTAAGAAGTAGCTTAGAGGAAACAAATATAATTGAAACTAGTTTGCAAGTTCATGGAGGGAGACCTAGGTGGTCTTATAGCTGGATCCATAATTTAGTTATTGGGACTGTTGAATGAATATGCTGGCATGTGCAGCCAGCCACCAGGGAGAGAGGTTGTGTACAAGAGCACACTGTTGTTTTAATGTGCAGAAGAAGGGGGAAGCCAGAATGATAGCCGAGCTGCGGTCCCTCTTGACTACTAAAGAGCAGCAGTAGTAGCTTTTCTCAGGAAAAGCTGTGTGACTGCATTTAGAACTCAGCTTCCCTGTTTAGCTGGATACAAGATACATCTGAAAATTGGAAAGAATCTTCTGTATATCACTACTTATTGTCATGATTAATACTGGCTGTAACTTGTTGTGAACCCCAAATTATTACCCTATTAATGCAGTTATTTAGTGAATAACAGCGAACAAATCGGGTATTTTAACACCTTATTTTTAACTTGAATTATATTGATTCTGTTTGAACAAACATTTGTCTAGTAGGAAAAAATCAGTTTTCTCTCACTCTCTGGTCTTTCTGCTCTTGCTTGCCTCAGGCCTCAGGAGATGAAAGTTCTTACTTACATACGTGCTCTGGAGCCATCCTCTCTTTTTAAGAATGGGTTTGTAGAAGAATGGGCTTCAGTATGACATGTTTAATTCCTGTCTTTCCTGTATTAAACAGTATGCGGCTAGTTCTGCATCTGGGCACTGTGTTTGCTTATTCAAGCATAATATAATATTGTAACACATGAACTACAGGAACTCTGGGCTTACCCATTGACCTTTACACAGTCTTTTAAATTTATTCATTTATCTTCTTATATCCCAAATGCTGTTCTCCCCTCCTAGAGTCCTCCCTCCAGCTTCTTTCCCCTTCACCTCTGAGAGGGTGGGGCACCTCCTGGATATCCCCTCTGCCCTGGCGCATCAAGAGTGCAGGATTAGGTAGATCCTCTTGCACTGAAACTAGACAAAGCAGTCCTCTGCTGTATATACGCCGGAGGCATCAGTTCAGCCCACATATGCTCTTTGGTTGGTGGCTCAGTGTCTGAGAGCTCTCCGGGGTCCAGGTTAGTTGACTCGGTTGTCTTCCTGTGGGGTTCCTATCCGGCCTTCAATCTTCCCAACTCTTCTATAAGAGTCCCCGAGCTCCATCCAATGTTTAGCTGTGGGTCTGCATCTGTTTCAGTCAGCTGCTGGGTGAAGCCTCTCTGAGGACAGTTATGCTAGGCTCTTGTCTGCAAGCGTAACAGAGCATCATTGATAGTGTCAGGGGTTGGTGCTTGCTCATGGGAAAGGTCTCAAGTAGGATTGGCCATTCCCTCAGTCTCCGCTCCATCCATCTTTGTTCCTTCATTTCTTTTAGACAGGACAAAGTTTGTGTCAAAAGTTCTGTGGGTGGGTGTGTGTCCTTATCCCTCCACTGGGAGGTCCTGCCTGGCTATAGGAGGTGGCCTCTTCAGGTTCCCACTGTGAGACATCTTGGCTAAGGTCACCTGCATTGACCCCCCGGGAACCTTCCCTATCTCTGGGCCATCCTAGAGATCTGTTCCTGCCCCCCAAACCCCAGCTGTAGATTTCCATTCATTCTCCTGGCCCTCTGGGCCTCTCTCCTGTCTCTCCTCACACCTGATCCTGCCCCTCTATTTCCCTCCCCTTCCCTCTCCCACACAGGTATCTTCCTCCCTCTCTGTCTGCCATGACTTTTGTTTCCCTTCTAAGTGAGATCCAAGTATCCTCACTTGGGTTTCCTTCTTAATTTGACTTCTTCGGGTCTGTGGGATGTATCATGGGTATTCTGTGCTTTATAGCTAATGCCCACCTATCAGTGAGTACATACGATGCATGTCCTTTTGGGTCTGGATTACCTCGTTCTAGACGATTCAGTCCAAGGTGTCAGATCCAGTTCTAAGAACCAGATTGTCTGGATTTTTGTCCCGTAATAGCGATAATTCAGAATAGTCAAGATGGAAAGCCTCATATTATTTAATGTTAGCCACTTTTTAAATTGTAACACATCCAAAATTGATCACTTAGCACATTGATTAGGTTTTTTTCTTCTCAGTGTGACTTTTTTCTTTTACAGATTAGACCTCATATTCTAGCCTTAAAAAAAAAAAAAGATTTATTTATTTATTATATTTGTATGAGTAACTGCTGCTGTTTTCAGACTCGCTAGAAGAGGACATTGGATCCCATTACAGATGGTTGTGAGCCACTGTGTGGTTCCCGGGAATTGAACTCAGGAGCTCTAGAAGAGCAGCCAGTGCTCCTTAACTGCTTAGCCACCTCTCCAGCCCGCATGGCAGCCTGTTGACCTGGTATCTGCTGTAGCTGAAGCTGGCCCTGCAAATGTCGCCGTTTCCTTGCCTGAGCATCCTGAGTGCTGAGATTACACGTGTGCCACTACGCCCAGAGAGATTCTAGAGGAGATTCCATTTGGGGATTTTTAGTCACCATATTAGATAAAGACTGAATCACTATAAAGTTTAAACATTTGAAAAAAATGTTATTTTATATGCAGATTTATTGTTAGCGAAGGAAGACTAATAATTCCTGAGCTGCTAGGATATAGACTGTCGTAGGCGCTTATTTTTATATTTAATATTGTATAACTGAACTCAGGTCAATTTATTGGCATTTATACTATTATATTGCAAATAAAGTAAAATAAATGCCTCACTATCCCTTTCCGTTTGTAATCTCTGATAAGAGCTGATCTTTTATTATATGTTTTTAAACAGGGACTGGGACTCCACAAAACTTTCTCCATGTCTTGGGTATAGGAGTGTGTGTTAAACCCTTTTTTTACTTGTGATAAGAGGATTATAAAAAGGACAGTTCTCTTCAATCTGAATATGAGAGGTTGTAGCTATGTATACCTGTGTCTCTTATAAGGTAGAGACACTGAGGAGGCCTTGGATTAGCCTGTCCAACTATGGGAAATCATTAAGTCCTATTTAGAATCATCTATGTGCTTTTTAGAAGTAGCATATTTTCAGTGTAAATGTGTGATTTTTTTTTTTTTTTTTTTTTTTTTGGTAACATGGAATCAATGGGGAAAACAATAAGATCTATTAGATGCCACTTAGGAAATTTGCAAGCTGAGTTAGAGACATGAATCATGACAGCAGTTTGTAGTAAAGGCCTATTTTATTCTTGAAATCAGAGCTGGTAAAAGTGAGTACATTTTCTACTTGAAGACATCTGAGAATTTGCTAGTATTTTTTTGTTTGTTTGTTTTGCTTTTTTTTTTTTTTTTTTTTTTTGAGACAGGGTTTCTCTGTTTAGCCCTGTCTGTCCTGGAACTTACTCTGTAGACCAGGCTGGCCTCGAACTCAGAAATCCACCTGCCTCTGCCTCCCAAGTGCTGGGATTAAAGGCGTGTGCCACCACCGCCGCCTGGCTGAATGTGCTAGTATTAATGTAGACATATATACAAAAGGAAAAGACTTTAAAAACATTGAGCACATGTGCTCAGAGTTTGAAACTAAGAGCTGTGCATACATGGTTTCATTTACGTGTAACCCTTCAATTTGAGGGCAGGCATTGTATAGATAGGAAATATGAATTAAGGTTTGGGGCCAATTTCAGATGAATTAAATATTTATCTGAAAATATGAAGAAAATGGATTATGTAATTATCTTCTTAGAGTTAACAAAAGCTGTTACATTATATGTAAGATTGGAATCTATAACCCCTAACATTTCCCTGGTTTACATAAAAAATTGAAGTCTCACTGGCTTCTTGTTGCTCCTTCCCAGGATCTCAGACACTTTTTTTCCCACTTCAGTAAAGAAAGTCAGTTGTTAGAATAACATTTGTGGCAAAAAATCCAAGAAAACTTTAATAGATTGAAAATGTTTTTCTTGAATTGACTATCATGCAAGGTGTTCTTAATTACCACATTTACCAGTTCATCTACAACAGAAATATCAAGAATAGCTTTTTGGCATTGTATATAGAAAGCAAGTTTCCATCTCTGCTTCCTTCCTTCATTATTCAGCTATTTCAGGGCTTCTGCTGGCCTTGCTGTTCATACCAACACACACCTCAGACACCACCTTCAACAGCTAGATGTCCAACTGATTCAAGTTTGAACTAACACACACCTCAGTCTTGACTTCTAAACTATAGTCCAACAATTTTGTCTTTGAGTATCTCATTTTGACTTCATCTCTGCTTCCAGTTACTCCAGTGGTCTTCCTTTGAATACAGGGATTTAAATTTTAAGCATTTATTACCTACTAGCAACTCTTTTGTTTTGTCTCTTGTAGTCTTCACTTGAGCTTATATGACATCATTACTTTACACAGTGAACAAACCATAGTTCAGAAAAATAACTGGTTAAAATCACAAGGTATTAAAAGGTAGAGCTTGGATTCAACACTATGTTATCTGGCAGCAAAGTTTCTCATGTTAGGGAGCATACAAATCTCTAGTGAGTCTCATAATGAATATTATAATCCTGTGGGTGTGGTCCACATCCTATCAACAGGCTACAGAGGATGCTGATTTGACATCCCATGACCCAGACTTTCAATAGCAAGAACATCCTCTGTGTACTTTATCACTGGTGATAACACAATTATATAGTATTCCTAATTATTTTCTTAATCAGTATGATTTATGCATTTATTTTTAAATAGGATTTAGTATTAAATCCAGAAATTCTTTTGTGTCTGCATGCTTGGCACTTCCTGACATAATAGGAAGCCAAAATAGGGACCGATGGGGTTGTGTACCTAGTAAATTTTTGTTTGATACTTATCTGCTGCAAATTTCACCATGTTGAAAAGCATCAATATCCCAAAGTATATTTACCTACTAAAGTTAATATTCCTAAAGGAGCCATTTGATTATTGAGCGTCTTACCCAGAGCAGGTGTTGAGTTAATCTTAAACTAACTTAGAGATAGTGTGCTAGTCTTTTGATCATATAGTGGACTCAGCCCATGTCTTTCATACACTAAAGTGTGTATTGAGTCTATAGAGGTCTAGCTATAGAGGCTATCCATAATCACATTACAACCACAAGTATGCTGTCTTTACTCCAGAGGGTTTCCAGCAAACTAAGACCAAATAATAAAAATTGGTAGATTTTCCTGTTTCTTATGAAATCTGGAAATCTGACATAGTGAACCCACAATTTCTTTCAGGTGAGGCAACATTTGTTTTTTACATGAAAAAAAATAAAATATAATAAGATAAAACAAACAAAAGAAAACACAGTAAGACGTCCCATACAGACACTAAGCTGAAAGCTATAAATAGGCAGTGGGCCTGGTGCAGAGCCGTGTGGCCTACTGTGAGCTCATGTGAGTCCTTCTCAGCTGATGCAGAGGACCTTGTTTTCCTCATATTTTCCACACCTTCTGGCCCTTTCTGCTTTGTTTTCTTCTGCCTCCTCTTCCAATGTGTTCCCTGAGCCCCAAGGGGAAGGATTTGATGAAGACACCCTCTTTAGACTTTCTCTGCATAATGTCTCGCTGTGGGTCTCCGTATGTTTCCATCTGCTGCTGGAGGAAGCTTCTCTGATGATGGCAGAGTAACACATCTATAAGTGTAGCCTGATATCAGTAGGAGACATTTTATTGATACTGTTATTTTTTTTTCCAGACCAGTAGTGTTTGGTTTTATCCTAAGTTTTTGGGCTATTGATTATCTAGTTCTTGGTCACCCAGGCAGTGTCAGGGATGGGTTTTGTCTCAGGCAGTGGTCTTTAAAGTCACGTCTGACATTGCTTGGCTGCTCCCACGAGCTCTGTGCCACCATTGCCCTAGCATATCTTACAGACCGGACGGATTGTAGTTCAAAGGTTTGGTGGCTGTGCTGGTGTTTACCTTTCTCTTTTAGTAGCCTCCAGATACTTTCCTACACCAAAGACACGAATATAGGGTGAAGGCTCTGTGTGGGCACCATGTTCAGTGAGTCGTGAGGGTGTTGTCCTTGGCAGTGTGGCCTGCTCTCAGTTTGAGGGGAGCAAAACCCTTTGTTGTAGCATCAGTCTGGGCCAATTTGGCATTTCCATGGGACCCCTTTTGTCAACAACTCAGTTGAATACGACCTAGTTCCTAGTACTGGAAGCCTCACTTGGTGACAGTGAAGCCACTTGGACTTTGTGTCCCCCATTATGCGGAGGCCTTATTAGGATCACCTTCATAGAGTTTAGGAAGTTTCCACTGCACTAGGTTTCCATACCACCCTCAAATGCACCTCAGTTCCATCTTTCTTTCCTCATTCCCTCCCTCAGCCTTATCTCCCTTCCTCTCCCTTCCAGTTCCCATCCCAGGCTGCCTCTAGTTCTCCCATTAAATCTTTCCTACTTTCCCCCATCAGGGAGATTCATGTATACCCCCAAAGTTTTCCTCCATACCTAATCTTTTTGGGTCTATGGGTTGTAAGTTTGTTACCATTTATTTGATGGCTGATACTCACATATTTGTGAATATATACCATATTAATCTTTACTGATCTAGGTTACCTCACTTAGAATGATTTTTTTCTAGTTCCATCCTATTTGCCTGCAGATTGTATGATGTCATTTTTTTTAAACAACTGAGTAATATTCATTGTGTAAATGTACCACATTTTTTTTAATCCATTCTTCTGTTGAGAGACCTCTAGGTTGTTTCCAGTTTCTAGCTGTTACTAATAAAGGTGCTATATCCAACCTGTTGGTTGGACAGGTGTCTCTGTAGTCGATGGAGCATCCTTTGAATATATACTTAAGAGTGAGTATATGCGGTTTTGAGGTAGGTCAGTTTTGAGGAACAACTGTTTTGATTTCCATAGTGGTTATGTAAGTTTTCTCTCCCACCAGCAATGGGTGGGTGTTCCCCTTATTCCTCACCATCACCAGCATGAACTGTCAGTTGTGTTGTTTATTTTAGCCATTCTGACTGGTGTAAGAATCTCCACATTAGATTTTTGATTTGTATTTTCCTGATGGCTAAGGATACTGACCATTTCCTTAAATCCCATTAATTAAAATTGGGTTTTTTGACTTTTTGATACTTAGTTTTGTGAGTTTGTTATATATTTTGGGTATTAGTCCTCTATCAGATATGGAGTTGGTAAAAATCTTTTCTCAGTCTGTAGGTTGTTGCTTTGTCCAGTTGATGGTGTCCTTTGTCTTATAGAAGCTTTTCAGTTTCTTGTGGTCCCATTTATCAATGTTGATCATAGAGCTTGAGCTGTTGGTATTCAGGAAGTCTTCTCCTGTGGCAATGAGTTTGCTACTTTCTCTTCTCTCTGGTTCAGTATATCCAGTTTTATGTTGAGGTCTTTGATCCACTGGGGCTTAAGTTTTGTGCAGAATGATAAATATGAATCTATTTGCATTCTTCTACATGTAGACATGCAGTTTTGACCAGCACCATTTGTTGAAGATGCTGTCCTTTTTCTCCAGTGTGTTATTTTTGCCTTCTATACCAAGAATCAGGTGTCCAGAGGTGTGTGGATTCATAGCTGGGTCTTCAATTTTATGCCATTGATCAAAGTGTCTATTTGTATTACAACTGTGTGTGAGTTCTGTTATTATAGCTCTATGGTACAGCCTGAAATAGGGAATGGTGAGACCTGATTCAAGACCTTTCCATCTTCTGATATCTTCAGTTTCTTCTTCAGAGAATTGAGGGCTTTTTAAAAATTATTTATTTATTTATTTATTTATTTATTTATTTATTTATTTTTTATCATACAAGTCTTTGTTTGCTTGGTTAGAATTACCCTAACATATTTTATATTATTTGGGTTTATTGTGAAAGGTATTGTTTCCCTTATTTCTTTCTCAGTCCATTTGTCATTTATATACAGGAGGTTCAACTAATTTTTGGGAGTTCATCTTGTATTCACCCACTTTGCTGAAAATGTTTATCAGCTGTCGAAGTTGCCTAGTGGAATTTTTAGAGCCACTTATGTTTTCTATTGTTTCATCTGCAAATGAACATGACTTGACTTCTTCATTTCCAATTTGTATCGCCTTGATCTCCTTCAGATTTCTTATTGCTTTAGTTAAAACATTAAGCCCTATATTGAATAGGTATGGTGAGAGTGGACAACCTTGTCTTGTTCCTCATTTTAGTGCAATTGGTTTGAGTTTTTCTCTAATTTGTTGTTGGCTATTGCTTGCTATACATTCTAGATGGTGTTTAATGATTGTCCCTGACGATAGTCACAGAACCACCCTGACCAGGCTATGATTATTCCCTATAAGGCTACTGCTTTGTTTAACGTGAGTATTAGTTCACTTCTGAATCTTATACTTATTTTGTTTTTACAGAGTCTTTTATCCAGTCTTGTAAAATTGAATAGCTTGACCTTAGCTAGAAATTGTTTCCAGTTATATCCAGTGGGAGGTCCATCACAGTTTTCCACCATTTATTCCCTCAACATGGAACACAATCGAATCAACAAAATCCCATTTGGAATTTTTTCCAGAGCTAAAGTGTTGAGTAAGCTGAATATGAAGGTAAGCATCTGGTGTGTGTGTGTGTGCATGCTGTGATTTTCATTCATGTTTTTCTACTCTACATATGGAAAGTAGGTAATGCCTTGTTGATAAAATCTGAACTGTTAACAAAGGTGCTAAAACATCCTTAATATCTCAGTAGGTAACAGATGTCTTCAAACTGAGCATGCCCTTAGCAGTTTGTCCTCAAAGAACAATTATGGCTGTTTGTAGAGATGCAACTGTAAGGATATATATTGTATAACCATATATCTCATAAGTGCCAACTTATGCCAGAAGTTTACTTTTTTAAAGTAATATATCTAATGGAATAATATGGAACCACTGAAATCGCTGCTTTAGACTAAGACAGTGTTAAATATCTTTTGCAGTATTCTCAGTTAAGTAGAAGATAATGTATGTAAAAATGTCTCCCTACACAAGTTTAAGCTGTCTTAAATATGCTGGTTATTATGTTAAATTCTAAGGCATTACATAATTACAATGAACTGAGCTTTTTAAGAGCATTTCTCTGGCTGTCAGAGTGATCGATGAGGTACTCTGGTTCTTTGCCTGTTCATATGCCCTACTGTGAGCAGCTTTCACAGAATTTACTGTGGAGGGAGAAAAATGACTGGAAAACTATTAGTCCTGTGATTTAATGTATAGTGAACTAAATTATACAAGCTGAGAGAAATGATCACTTATCTAATCCTGACTGCATCAGGGAAGGAATCCGGGAAATCCAGGTAGAGTGTTCTGTCATGGTGACCTGCATCCTTTTGTCTTCGAACCAAGTGCGACCCTTAACAGTCTAATCTGTCATCTCTTTGTTTCTATACTTTGTCATGATAACTCATTGGAAGCATATAAGTAAAAAGGTTAATTCAAGAAAATCTTTAAACCCACGTAAAATGTCTTGGTCTGTTCATGTGATAACAGGTGCAGTGTGTTAGCCTTCCTGCCCGGTGGTCATTGTGTGGCAGTGCTGGTGGGTCAGCTTAGTGTCAGACTTCTTGCATAGTGTGCCCAAGGCCCTGGTTAGTCCCCAGTATGAGTAATATGAATTGTCTCAGTTTCTAGGAAGGTTAGAGGACAGATGTCTGCTAGTTTTTACATTTGAATAGATATTTTTATGGCTCTGGTGTTTTTAGAGTATATCTGCCTAGTCAGGTTTGCCTAAGGTTTCAATAAAATAACAGGAAACTGGAACTTTGTCTTTAAATTTCTTCAAATGTGATAAATGGTCAACAAAACATTTTCTTGGAAAAATCAGTGAAGCCTGACATTTTTCTCCTTCTATATGTACAAATACTTTTTAATTGATTAGTTTATTTAGTTTGGATTTTCAAGACAGGGTTTCTCTATGTAGCTTTGACTGTCCTGGAACTTGCTCTGTAGACCAGGCTGGCCTCAAACTGTTGGAGATCCTCCTGTCTGTGCCTCACAAGAGTTGGGATTAAAGGTGTGCGTCGCCATTTCTTGGCATTTTAAAACAGTTTTTTAAATCTACATTTATTTACTTGTTTGTGTTTATGTGTATGCTTAAGCAACATGACTAGTGTGGGGATCTGGGACAATGCTCGGCAGCCAATTTTCTCCTCATACCACATTTACCTTGGTGGTCTAGCTGCTGGCAAGTTTGCTTACCCACTGAACTTTCTTGGCAATATCCTGTCCATATCTTAATTATTCTTATTTCTGTACATTATTATAAAGTGGAGAAAGCTCATTTGTCATTAGGATCTTTGAAATTTTGAGTAATTTCTCTGTATGTTATATATATTTTATTCTTTTACATACACCCACATAAGAAAATCTAGTTTAACTTAAAAATAAAAGTCTAATTAATTAAAACTTGGGACGTTCAGGTTTTTTTGTTTGTTTATTTGTTTGTTTTGCTATATTTTTGCTCCTGTTTTTTTATGTAGATAATAAAAAATGAGAATAAGGTTTTCGGTTTAAATATTTTGTTTGCAAAGGGAAACACAAATGGTGTGTTTGTTTCTATCATTCTACCTGGGATGCTTCTTGTCTTTGCCAGGACAATCAGTTAACATCACTTCCTTTGGATTTTGGAACGTGGACCACTATGGTAGAATTGAATTTAGCGACTAATCAGCTCACAAAGATCCCAGAAGAGGTGTCTGGTCTTGTTTCTCTTGAGGTGAGCACTTTAAAATCCTGAGATTCACCAGAGAAAAACAATCTTACATTTGGGCCAAATTTGAAGAAAGCTTTATTAAATATTAAACGCTAACCAAGAGATGGACTTTGATCAGGACCACTCCCTGGAATTTCCCAGCTGAGTGGCCTGAAACAACATGCTGTAGAGGTTTTTATGGAAAAAATCTCGTAGACCACTGCACTTTCCCATGAAAAAAACTACAACTCCCAACATTCCCGGAAGTTATCTGGTCCTTGGGTGTATGGGATTTACAGGTTAATTTTGGGTATTACAACTTAGGATGCCTCAAAACCCTGCAGGCCACCTTACAAGCTTTGTGTTACTGTCAGCAGTTTCTATTGGTTAAAGATTATAATTAGAAAAGGTCACAACTAGACTCCATTAGATGTGCAACCCTATTTGTGAGGGTTTGACTGCCCTGAACCATCTGTACCTAACGAAAGCTTAGAGACTTAAACGCTGTATCTCTGAAGAGAAGGGTATCTAAAACTCAGCACCTTTAAACACTTTTCCTTAACTCCTGTCAGGAAGCGCGGCACTGTCAATAACTGTAGATTCTTCAGATTGACACTCAGAGCCCTTGACTGTATGGCTTTGACCTAATTATGTCACTCCCCTGTGTGTTTGGTAATATGTTGTTCATATTTCTAGCTCTATGTATAATCTTAGAGTCTGGTCTGGAACATTTTGCTTTTTTTTTTCTTTTAAAAAGCTCTTTTTTCCATAAAGATCCATCTTTAGTCTTGAATGACTGCTGTAGCCTTTGATTAGTGAAGTTTTTATCTTTAATGAACAGCTTACTAAGATGGTAAATATGCTATTTTAAAGATTTTTTTACAAAACTTTTAATAATTATAGTTTACTATATCATAATGTGGTGGTTCTAACCTTCCTAATACTGTGACGTTAATATAATCTCTCATGGTGACCCCCAACCATAAAATTATTTTCATTGGTACTTCATAACTGTAATTTTGCTACTGTTATGAATTATGTTAAAAATATCTGATATGAAGGGTATCTAATATGTGACCCCTGTGAAAGGTCATTTGACCACGTCATGTCATCTTCCAATTTACCACTCTTTCTCCTGTTTCAGTTCCCAGTGTTGCCTCCCCATTTCGATGCTGACTGATACCTTCTCTGAGACACAGGACTCTAGCTTCCTCAGCCCTTTAGGGGTTTTAGGATGCATTGACATGAGATGTCCCAAGAGTAACGCCAGTGGGTTGATCTAGACAGTTGTAAGTCAGTTGCTTGCCTTCCTTAAGTGAATATTTTAAGGAATTTTGAATAATCAGGTTCTTATTAATAACCAGGTTCTTATTAATACCTATAATTATTCACTGTCAAAATATTTTAATCTTAAGGCACATAGTTTTGTTTTTCTTTTTAAAGTTTAGTTAAAAGTAAATTATTTTGGTTTCATTAGTTTTTAAGTAACTAAATTAAAATCTTTGTAGTAACTGTTTTACAATGTATTAGTTGTAACATACTTAATACTCATTTTTGGAAATTAGCATTGCTTATTAATAAACTTTAATCCACATAACATCATATATAATGTTTTGAGTCACAAAATGTTGTTAATCATTTCTATTTAGGTTCTGATATTATCGAATAATCTCCTAAAGAAGCTTCCCCACGGCCTTGGAAACCTTAGAAAGCTGCGTGAGTTAGACCTGGAGGAGAACAAGCTGGAGTCCTTGCCCAATGAGATTGCTTATCTTAAGGAGTTGCAGGTAAGTCCCTCAAGTGGCTCAGAATTGTGTAACCTAAGTTCTTAGAAACCATTCCAAATTAAGTTTTTCTTTAGATTTTGGTATAATTCTTGAAATAAAGAGTTTTCTCTTACTGTCCTTATATGAACATGAAATACACTATCTGCTTTTGTTCCCCTAACAAATAATAAGCAAGTCTTACTCAACTCAATTTACCTAATTTATTGCATTCATTAGATACATCAATTTAAGTGTACATCATTTGAAAGAAATACATGCGTAACTTTTTTATTTTGTTAATCTTTTAGAAATTAGTCTTGACAAACAACCAGTTGACCACTCTTCCCAGAGGCATTGGCCACCTCACCAACCTCACGCACCTTGGTCTCGGAGAGAACCTGCTCACTCACCTCCCTGAGGAAATCGGTAGGGTGTGGGTGTGAGCCGCTGACCCCGGGCTACAGGCGGATAGGCTTGAAATGCACTGCTTTAACGTTCCGTTATGGTGGGTGCAGGACTTTCAGTGCCGGGCCTGCCAGTGGTTTACTCATGAGTTGTTAAAAGTCAATACTGCATTTTGCTTTAGAATGCTGTTCGCAGACTTAATAAGTCTCAATTTATAAACAAATGTTTCTTTTTTTTTTCAAAATTATTTTCTGTTCTTCCAAACTTAACAGTTACGTGGGCCTGAATTAAATTAGCAGTGTCAGTGCTGAAAGGACACTTGTGGCTCCTTGGTCCTCTCTCTTAGATCTTGTTTATAACAACAGTGGCGGAAGCCACAGCTTTCAAAAGAACATTTCTTGGAGGACTTTTTGGGTTAGTAGTAATACTTGGTTACTATCAATGCCTAAGTTTACTTTTAGAATTTTGCCAAATGTATATCTATTATTTATATAATTAATAGAACTACTTTGAATTTTGGCAGTACAAGTTAATTGTGTAGTTCCTAAGTTAGTAAATCTATGGATTTTGGTCTGCTTTCTATAATGTCCTGTTCTGGAAGCAAAGAATGTAAGAATGATTTTGGAAGAATATACAATTTAAAAATTGGGTCTTAGCCATCTTTGTAGCTTTGGATAGAGACGTTGAACCGAGTGTCCCACGCATAAATGAGGGCAGTGACTTACTTTGGATAGGCCGTCCTGAGATTGAACCTTCTACAGCTAGACATGACTGTCCTGCTGCCTGTTGGCTTACCGCCTTCCTACTATCATTGGCAAGGAGTCTGTGTTTTGACTTTTAAAATAAAGGTTTAAAATCTGTATATGAACTCCTGACTGTCCTAGTGGAACCTCTGAAAATGGAGTGTTTCCAAAAAAACGCTTAAGCTTCAAAACCATTGTGATTTCATTGGTGTAGAAAGTAACCTATAAGCGCACGCCTTTAATCCTGGCCCTTGCGAGGCAGAGGCAGGCGGATTTCTGAGTTCGAGGTCAGCCTGGTCTACAGAGTGAGTTCCAGGACAGCCAGGGCTACACAGAGAAACCCTGTCTTGAAAAAACCAAAAACAAACAAACAAACAAACAAACAAACAAACAAAAACCCCAAAAAAACAAAAGAAAGAAAGTGACCTATACAGTGGAGTTTTAAAAAGTATCTCTAGTTGATGTGAATGTACTGCAGTTTAAAATCCACCCTTGTAAGAGTTTTAAGAGTAGTAATTAAGTTTTTTTCCCCCTTCCTAAACAGGTACACTGGAAAACCTAGAAGAGCTGTATTTGAATGACAACCCCAACCTCCACAGCCTCCCCTTTGAGCTTGCTCTCTGCAGTAAGCTGTCCATCATGAGCATTGAGAACTGTCCACTCAGCCACCTCCCCCCTCAGATTGTTGCTGGGGGGCCGTCGTTCATTATTCAGTTCTTAAAGATGCAGGGTCCGTATCGTGCCATGGTCTGATACAAACTGCTGGTCCCACACACTGTTCAAGAGTAGACTGCCATTAATCTTTCATATCTGAATCTATCTGTGTGGATATTGATATATGGCAGATTTATAAAGACTGCATTATGTGTTTCTGCTAATAGAGGAATCATAGCCATTTAGATTTTTTTTAATTCTGTAAAAAAAAAGGCTTATATAAGTTTTCTTTGCTAAATTTGATGGATGTTTTTCTGTTGTATAATCTGATATGCCAGTTTGTTTAAAAATCTTCCAACAAATTATGAAGTCATTAAATTCAAGGGACAAAATAGTATAGTTAAATATATGTTTCTCTTAGGAAAATGTGGGCCAAAAATTTTCTTGTATCTTTTCATATACAATGCCCCTTAAAATTGTCAGGTCTTTAAAACAGCATAGGCCCTGAAGGTAGAATTTTTCTTTAACTTATTTTGAAATATGAAATTTAAATTTTATATATTGTTTACAATCGGAGTGAATCACTGGATTATTTTGATTTGCTCTGTTTTAATCAGAGTTTATATTCTGTTAAAGAATTTGCATCAGTTAGTTTAAATATTAAAAGATACTTTTTCAAAACAGCTGGCAAACAGAAAATATACATTTAGAAATCAAAATTTCTACTAGTTTTATTTCTCCAGTGAACTGTAAAGCAAATATCTGAAATAAATCTTTGGGGGTGGGGGTATTGAAACCTTTCCTAGAATAATTAGTATGTTTTACTGTGTGGGAGCAGAAGTCTGGTGAAAGGTTTGTCTTTTCTTTTCTTTTTATCCCCATTCCTGAAAGTTGCAGATCCACAAAAATTTAACAGAAATTTGGCAAGTAAATTACACATAAACACACATTCTATATATGTATATACAATGCTATATAGATATGTATTTATTATATCATAAACTACAATAGGTAACTTTAAAGACTTCTCCCTTTACTTGTACAATGAGATGAATGTCTCTCTAAAGATTGCAGTACATGTGCGTTTCAAGGTTATGTAACAGTGTACTATGGTTTTATATCTTGACTCGCTTTGTCCATCTGTCTGTCCGGGAGTATCTGTGTCTAAGCACACTATCTTCACACTGTGCTGTTTTGCTGCTGAACTAAATGCACTTTCCCCATACCTGGGGCACTGGCTTCAAACGATTCAGTTCAGCATCTCCCTTTCCGTCTCGTCTTC
Organism: Apodemus agrarius; assembly: GCA_964023405.1. Taxonomy (NCBI): domain Eukaryota; kingdom Metazoa; phylum Chordata; class Mammalia; order Rodentia; family Muridae; genus Apodemus; species Apodemus agrarius. The sequence continues at coordinate 193,299,487 of OZ030005.1, forward strand.
CCTGGGTTAGTAGGCGGTAGTGCAGCTACGGAGAGCGGCTCATGGCATCGGTGCCTCCGGGACTGATGCCGCGGACCGTATGTAGGATGTGCATGGACTCTTTGGTAGTATTTTCTTTTGCTTTACTGCCTTCATGAATATCAACTATAAATGTGTGCCCCTTACATAGTATTCTTGTTTTTGATAATGTTTGTCTAGGTCAATTTAATTATTAAGAACGCCCTCCCCCCAGATCAAGTGCATCCTAAATACAATCCTGAAACACACCTTCCATACAATGAATGACTATTATACATATGTATACATTGCTGCTTGTTCTTTTGTTTTGCCCCCCCCCCTTTTGGGTATTTTTGTTCTAAACAACTGTTTTTAAAAATTAAAACTGTACTATTAAGATAAAAATTTGGATTTTCGCTTTTCCTGGCACTCAAACTCAAGACTGGGTTTGAGGTCAAATCTGTGTTCATAATTGGCAAATTCATAAGGAACAACTACGAAATGGAAGGCAGGTAAAGATATAAAACCCTAGAATGCCTAAATATGCTGTAAAACTATTGTAGATGTTCACTGGAGTTTACAAAGTAATAGCCTTTCTCCTTTTCCATCTACTGTGGCTTTTCAGTTAAGATTTTGTTTATAAAAGGAATTTATTACAGTTCTACCTAGAGCTCGTGTGTGTGGTCTTTAAAACAATCTTCTATCAATTCTTTGTTATTAAGATCATAGAACTCAAACTTGAGAGGTAGTGATTTAGTGTCTATTCTTATAAAAACATGGTTTCTCAAAATGAAAATATATGAAAAAACAGTTTGAGCCGGGCGTGGTGGCGGCGCACGCCTGTAATCCCAGCACTTGGGAGGTAGAGGCAGGCGGATTTCTGAGTTCGAGGCCAGCCTGTTCTACAGAGTGAGTTCCAGGACAGCCTGGGCTACACAAAGAAACCCTGTCTCAAAAAAAAAAAACCAAAACAAAAAACAAAAAAACACAACCAAAAACAGTTTGGTTTCCCTACATTTATTTAGGTTATTCTACAACAGAAGTAGGAAATGGTCACAGTCTTACACATAAAACTGACATTCAAATACATATTGTTTATCAACCTACTCCTCAACCTTTTCAGGATGTAAATTCTAGATCTTTTTGATGCACGCTGTCTTGGAAGATTCCCTTACTGTTTCTACTAACCAAAATGGATTCCAGTTAGGAGGAGGACTTCTTGTGAAATCAAAGTACTTAGTACTTGAATAAGGGTGGTGATCAACTATGAGTGAGTGAGGTTTCTCATGAGATGCCAGTGATACTATTCACAATATATAAAAGTAATCTTTTAAAAACAAAGAATAATGTTGAGACTCTCGTAAGATTTGGTTAGTAAAATAAGAATCATAGACTGTTATCTTAAACAAAAGTTTTTGGGTGTTAATCAGTAAAATGGAAACAAAGGTTTTCTTCTGTAGGAGTTTATTTAAAATTTTACACAGAGACATGGTGATTTATAGATGAATACTAATGAAAAAAGTAGAGATAGAAACTCTTGGAGAGACAGAAACATAAATGTTAATTCATGGGAATGCAGTTGGAATGGAGTCTGAAGGCTGGAATGACAGTAGTCTGCACCATTTAAAGTCAACAGATTCTCAGCTGGAGATGCAGCCCAGCATTCACAAGGTCTTCAGGCAACCCCAGTGCTCCCACCTCAGCATCACGAACAAAAATAGCTATATCATAGAGGAAGAAGAGGGAGGAGGGCCAACGAGGAAGGAGAGGTCTGAGATGGCTTAGTGGTTAAGAGCACGCACTGACTGCTTGAGTTCAACTCCCAGCAACCACCTGTAATGGGATCGGACACCACCTTCTGGTGTGTCTAAAGATAGCCACAGTGTACTCGCACATGAAATAAATAAATCTTAAAAAAAAAAAAAAAAAAAAAGGCTGTCTAAAAAAGGGGGGAGGGGGAGAAAAAGAAATAGATTCTCAACTAGACATGGTGGTTTAAACTCAAGGCTGATGCAGGATGATTTCAAAGTCAAGAATAGTCTGGGTGATGTGTTGGGATCTTGTTGTCCCCAAAATCTTTAAACATTTGACGGGTGAGGCCTTGCCCGGGTGGCTTTCTGCCCTATTGTTCAGCGCCTAGCTTCTCTTTAATCATGCTGATTAATCAGTGGATGTATCAATAGTTGCTTTCTGTGAGCTTTATATTTCTTTTTCCAGAGGTTTCGACTCCTCTGATATGTTTTCTTTCACCTGTCACTGTGAACTTGGGTTAAAGCTGCGAGCAGTCGTCACGGCAGCCTAGGTGCTAAACTGGGTTCCGTTTAAATCCAACTTCCCTCGGATTTCAGCATGTCAAGCATAGCCAAACTCTCCCTGAGGATGTGACAGGAACGGCCTTCAGCACCTATCCTGAGCTTTCCTCTCCCCAGCTGAAAGACAAGCAGCCTGCCCAGTCAGCCCCTGCTCTTGTCAGTTCTCACCAGAAAGACGTGCCAGTTGATCCCTGACACTAAGGCCACTGGCACTGGCCTCTCCCGTGCTCCTTCCCAGACCAGAGCCCCAGATGCCTAGTTGGCACCGACTTTGTGTATTTTCTTGTTATTATAACAAATTATTTGACGGAAACAAGAGAGGAAAAGCTTCTTTTGGTTCTGCTTCAGAGAGATTGAAGTCGTGTGGTGTGGAAGCAGGGCACACGCTCTGTGGCAGCAGAGTGTGGTCAGAGTGGTCCTGGAAGGAGCAAAAGCAGCCCAGAGCTAGAGGCGCACGCCTGCCGCCACCTTCAGCCAGGCCTGCCTTCCCTCATAAGCTCATTAGCCTTCAGGATAGCCACAGCCGGAGGGCCTGGGGAGTGCCTTTGGATAACATGTGGTGACTGTGAGCCTTTAAAACAAGCCTTGCAAATTACCTCACATATATGCAGGCTGCCTTCACGTTTAAAGTGGTGAGCTGCTTTGTACCTAATTTAATTTAATGGCTCTTTCACTGTTACTTGTTCATGAGTTGGGTTTTTTTTTTTTGATAATTTGTATTAGAATTTCATTTTATTCACAAACTTTTGAGTAGGACTTATTAGTTTTCTGAAACAGTTAAAAACTTAACCCTGTTTAGGCTTTTTAAATAATCCTTTTTAAAGGGTCAGTTGTGTGTTGAGTCATAAAATTAGTCTTTTCCCTGTTTTTAAGTAAATCTGACCATGTTACTTTCAAGATGAGTTTCTAGGGAAGGGAATGGGCTCCACATATCACATCATTGCTGAAATGAAGCAGCAACATCTGACCCTGTAAGCAGTGTTTCTTCTCTCACTAAACTGTAACACCTGCCCAGCTCTGGCTGAAGTCGGTTAGACGGGTGAATGCTGATTTAAACAGTAGGGCCTGGTTAAGCTAACAGTGAGGGTTCATTGAGACCTTCCAGCCTGCAAGAGCATACACTAAACTTGAAGTTTCACACTTATCCTTCTAAGCCAGAAGAGTTCAAATGCAGGACACATGTCTGCTGTGTGTCATACACACTGTCTGCAGCTATTTGTGTTGCCTAGCTTTTTTTTTTTTAATTTTTTTTTTTTTATTGCTAAACTTGTTTTAATTTGGGAGATGACTTTAGGGGGTTGAAATTATCTCCTGTCTCAGGTAAATGTACTAGTTCAGAAGTACATAGGGAAGTGAAACTCCCAGTGCAGCCTTCTTTTGTATGTCACATTGAACGTGGCTTCCTTTCTAGTTTGAGGTTTGGAAGAGGCTGTTTTCCAGCTGTGAGTACAACCTTCAAGAAGGGGCTTCTTGGCAGTAGTTCTGAGTGGCCGCTGGGAGTCTAGCACAGTAAAGGGGTGGCCAGCTTGCAGCCTGATTGCATTTTTTCTTCCAGGACCCAGAACACATCTAAGCATAAATTAGTAATAGTTGTCTTTTGTAGGATGGTTAACTTAATTTTGTGTTTCTTTATTCTCTACATCCGAAGTTTGGAAAAAATATCTATGTCCTTGGAAAATCTAGGTTATAGGTCTTTTCTGTGGTACATCTTTGGAAGAGGTAGTGGACATCCCGCTTCCAGATGGGTCTTTCTGCTTTCTCAGTGAAGATGTGATCTTCCAGCTCTCTGGTCCAGTTACCTGCTGCCAGGGCTCTCCCTACCAGGATGGACTCTGCCTCTGAAGCTGTGGGCCAAAATAAATTCCTCTGTAAGTCCTTTTTGGCTGTGGTGTTTTATCACAGCAATGGAAAGTCACCAGTACATACATATACCAGCTAAAGCTGTTCAGCATTGGTCAGCTACGTTGACTTAGCTGAAAGAAAATTGTCAAGAGGTAAAGGGACAATATCTGGCAGTTTTTAAAGATACAATCTCCAGTTCATCCGGTGACTATCACATGTAAAGCAAAAACAGCTGTAAGAAGTAGGCCGGGTCGGGGTCCATTTACTGTTCACCCTTCCCTTAGAGATTATATTTTTGGACCCATGTAATCTTGAATTTCCTTTATAAGCTTTGTGCTAAATGAAAATAAAAAGTACAAACTTGTCAAAATGTTTGAAATGGTGAAAGTAGAACCCAGAGGAGCATTGAGAACATCTTGTGCTATTTTTTTTTTTAAAAAAAATAAGATCTAAAATAAAATGAATTTTCTAACTTAAAAAAAAAACACATTTAAAAAGAGAAAATGTAGAACAATCCAAAGAAAAAGGGAGTAGACATCAGTGTAATATAAAACAAAAATTAGAGAAAATGAATGAAACAAAAACAAGTTATTTGAAAATATTAGTAAACTCATAAGCTTCTTCCCAGACTTACGGCTTCTACTGACTTACCAATTCTTGTTATCACAAACGAAGGCCAGGTTCTCAGAACAGCACCTATGGAAAAAAGGACAATAGATACTAAAATCTTGGTGCCCCTAACTTTATAGCTAAAACAAAATGGGCCAATTTTTGAAAGATAAAATGTGCCAAACTTTACACACACAAAACCCCACAAGTTCTATTTAAGAAATTGAGTCTGCACTTATAGTTAGTAGAATTAATCAAACATTTTCAGAAATACATGTACCTTTAAATGGTTTATACAGCAGTTCTCTACACTTCCTTGCAGAAGACAGAAGGGGGTAGGCACTCTCTTTTCATTCTTTGGGGTCAGAATGATCCCACTACTAATTCCAGACAAAGTCCTTACAATGAGAGATTCTATACAAATATGTCTTCAGAACATTGATGTCAAGATCCTCAACAAATATTAGCAAATTTTATCTGATAATGTATAAAAAGTTATACATAACCAAGCATTGTTTATCCAAATACAGAAGGCTATTTGAACATTATGAATCACAGGAACAGGTTAAGGTTAAGAAAAGTCACATGATCATATCAATGCAAAACAAAAACACTTGATAAAATGTATCTGTGGTAACTTTCAACAGCCAATTTTCCAAAGGAGCAAAGACAGCGGAGTAATGATGACCTTTTCAGGGATATGGAAATATGACTGTCTGTCTGTCTGTCTATCTATCTGTCTATCTATGTATCTTTGCCCATCTGCCTATGTATCTAACAAATTCAAGTCCTAAAATCTAGCACAAACTATATACACAAACAAAAGTCTAAGTTCCTAGCTCTGTTTGGAGAGCAAGAGACCCAGATACCCAGCACAACATTGAGAGACTGAAGTCTGGAAGTGGGCCTAGAGAAACTGGGGTAGGCAGTGAGTGAAGTCTGGAAGTGGGCTAGAGAAACTGGGGAGGCAGTGAGTGAAGTCTGGAAGTGGGCCTAGAGAAACGGGTAGGCAGTGAGTGAAGTCTGGAAGTGGCCTAGAGAAACTGGGGAGGCAGTGAGGTCTAAGTATGACACCAAAGGAAAAGCATTAATAAGTTAAGTGTCATTAATTTGTTTTCTCTGCAAAGGAAAATGGAGTTTCTTCATCTTTTTCAGTTGCTCACACTCACTGCTGAATTCCAGCCCAAGACCCGGAGGGTAGGATCTGGGAGAAGGAGGATAAGACCTCGCATGTGGGTTTCTTTACTTTTTCTCTTTTCTTTTTAATATGCCTACCAATGTTTACTTTTTAGGTTGTTGCTTTTTGTGTTTTCTGGGTGTTTTAGTTGTAATGCTTAGTTTTTCACTTGAATATTTGGTGAGAGGGAGGGAGGGAGGCAGGCTGTTACAGATTTGCTTCATAAATGTTTCTGTTGCAGGGGGAGGTACATTTTAAAATTTCTCTATTTTGTCTCTTATTTCCACATGATTGGACAAAATGTCTTGAAATCTGGTCTTAAAAGTACCATCGTTGCTGGAAATTCCCCTCCTCCTCCTCCTTCTTCACACCCCCTCTTCTTTTTCTAGACAGGATCTCACTATCTAGACAAAGCTGGGTTTGGCCTTTGACAGATTAGCCTGCCCTTGTCGTGGGGGTTCTAGGATTAAATGCATGTGCCCCATTACTCTTTGCTCTTCATAAAAGCTTGGTTACATTTTGAGTATCCAAAGGAGTCCTCAAGACAGACCAAAATATGCTTTGTGCTTGATTTTCATATGTGGACCTGACTCACTGAGGTGCTCAATATGGTTTTACTATTAATTAATGTTTTTGCATCAGTTATTCCAGCCAAGTGTTCTGACTGAACAGTGGAAACCAACTGGAACAGTAAAGAGGGGAGTAGCTATGTGGGCTGTGGGGTCATGCATTCCGAGGAAGAGAAAGAAGGGGTTCACTTCTCTGCCTCCCAGCTGTGAAACTGGACATAGAGCTGGGACATACATAGGGTGACTTCTTCCCAGACATCGTGAGACCCATTTGGCTCCTTATATTTGTTAACCTGTGCTTTTGCTTCATCTCCTTTCCTTTGGGGCGGGCGGGAAGGAGGAAAGGAGAGAAAAGGAAAACAAGAGAGCCATGAGGATGTCTCCACCTCTTCGAGACAGTATGAAATGCTCATTGCCTTGTCTGAAAGCCATCCCTGCCCCCTGGATGGAACCAGATCTCCCTCACCTTCATCAAGCCATTTACTGTTCTATTTCAAGTTGAGTTAGCACTAGTGGTAGAAAAGAAGCCCTTGGAAGTATCGACATTTTTTTCCAGATTAAGTTCCCTCAGCTTTAATGGCTGGATTCCTTCTCTCTGCCTCCCACTCCTACAGTCTAGTCCACACCAGATTCCACATCCAGGCAACTTTTGAGTGGCCTCCAAAAGAGGTGATTCCTAATTTCCATTGGTTACGGATTTTATAGCATGGATGACCTGCTGTGAGGCTTTCCCTGCCAAGCCCAATCTCCCTGGTTTTCACCAGTGTTCATCCCTCTTCCCTGGGGTCAGGAGTCCCATGCATCTCCTCCTTGCTTATCAGCTGTGACCTGCATACACCCTTACCTCTCACACAAATGTTACGCCAATGTAAACCAAATGTGTTAAGCCCATTAGTGCCACTTGTTTTTTCATATTTCTAGTGCTGGTTTGGTTTATTAACAATCCACTGCTAAGACTGTCAGATCCTAGGATCTATTTGCATTGATATTCAGATTAATAAAGGAGAAAGTGTTGCTAGACAAACAAAAAATATGCATATAAAAATACGTATATTTTGCAGCCATTAAGCTAAGCTCTAAGCTAAACATTTTCTATGCATTCACACATTTAATCTCTATTTAAAAGCGTGTGTGTGTGTGTGTGTGCTGTGTACAATTTCCTTTTTCCACATGCAGAAACTAGGGCTCAGCTTATTGAATGGCAGAAGCAGGGCCGGAACCTCCGCCTTTTTACTCCCAAGTCCGAATTATCAGTGGGCCACTTGAAGTACCTCTCAGGACCTTTCAGACGGGTTTGTGAGCAAGGAAGGGTTGTTCTTGGTGCTGTTGACTGAGGGGAATGGGAAAAGATCACTTTAGTCCCAGTCAGATTCGTTCCCCACCCCCCTCTATTCCCCTTACTGTCTTTCCCTGTGTTTCAGGTACATTGTCTCCATGGTTTCTTTAAGCAAACATGAAGGGTGACTCACTTTACTTAATTAGGTTAATGGAATGTTAGCTTAGGTATTATTACTGCTGGTGACAAATGTCTCCTTTGTCCCCATGGGCTGGTGCTCTATCTCACGTGTCAAGTGCGAGAACAAATAGGCATCACTCACCCTAGCCCGTTCTGGGGTTGCTTTTCCTCATGTGTCTGGACAAAGCAGAACATTATTCCTTAGCTGGTTGGGCGAGGCAGGCACTTACCTGTGAGGACTGTCCCAGCACCCTGAGGGAGGCCATGATATGCTTTGTGTGTATACACTTTTAGTCACACTTTTAGTCAAGGCAGGACACGTTAGGTGGGATAAGGTTGCAGCAAAGAGTCTGCAGAGAGTAAACCTTCCTTGGCATTCTTAGAGTATAGCTGGTCCTGGCACCCATTGATACCTTTCTGGTCTTGGCTGGAGGCTTCTACAGATAGGAAAGGACTCGGCTCGCTCCCGTTTCCAGGCCTGGAAAGATAAGGGCAGACAGAGGTAGGGCTTAATGCTTGAGCTTGTGAACAGCCACCGAGATCTGACATCATGGTGAGACATGAGAGCACATGAAGACGGCTCTACCCGACACCCCAGGAAGAGGCCCCGCCCCTTCTGCCTCCTATCAACTTGCAATGATCACAGGATGCTAAAGGCTTCAGCACAGGGAAAGTAAGAATGACGGAGGAGTTGGGTGACCGCTCAGAGAGGGAGCGGCCTCCCTCTAGGAGTCCTCCCTCCTCCTCTCTCAGCGAGACAGTGAGCAGACAGATGTTTGTGGCTCCAGCTGTGTGTACAGCATGAACAATGGTTGGGAATACAGGGCTCGACACCTGATCATCATGTTCAGAGTGTCATGTTTAAGTTTTACCTCCCCGGGCGGCGGGGTGGAGGACAGTTTGCATTTGTCTGGATGTGTGGCAGATTTCTCCTTCAGAGAGTTTTGACACTGCCTAGGAGTACAAACTAATTGGGATGCAGGGTTGTTTTTTTTTTAATCCCCTGAGACAAATCTTCTAAATCAACAAGCAAAAATCCACCCCCCAAAAGAAAAGAAAGTAAGTAACAATAGTAGTTAACAATAAGGTTCTCTCTAACTCACCTGGCCATTTCTGTTACTTTCAAGTTGCCGTCAAAGTCAGTGCACTAGTTGCTTTTCATCGATGTTCCTAAATACTAGGCAGAAACAGCTCAGTAGGCTCACAGTTCAGACTGAGCCATGTTTACTCAGCCCCATGCCCTTAAAGAACAGAACATTATGGTAGGAGGCTTGTGTAGAACGGACAAGGACCAGGCACGACCTTCAAAGGCACCTTAATGACATTGCTTTTTGTGACAGGAAGCAGTGTAAGGAAGAGGGTATGTGCTGGCATACAGTGTGGTAGAGTCATGGTGGGTGGCAGAGCAGAACGCTGCTGTCCTGGGCCTTATTCACAATCGAGGAACAGACTGGACAGGAAGTCAGGCCCAGCTATAATACTGCAAGGGTCACACCCAATGACTCACTTCCTGAAATGAAGCTCCACCCCTTAAAGGATCCGCAACTCCCTTAGCATTGCTGTGTTCCCTAAACATTGCCCAGTGTTCAAACACATGGGCCTGTGGGAGACGTGCTGCTTTCCGGCCGCAGCAAAAGGCATGCCCAGTGACTTCCTTCAGCTAAGCCTCTCACTTCATTCCCACAACCTCTCAAAATAGTGCTCCCAGCTTGGGAGCGAACCGTCAACACAAAAGCCTGTGAGGAACATTTTGTATTCAAGCTCTAACAGTAGGGCTGAGATGCCAAGGCACATTTGGGTCTTGCTTGACACCGGAACCAGCTGTAACTTGAACACAGATTAAGCAGTGTTCACTTTTTGGCAATCATCTAATTGATACAATTAGAATACCTCTATTGATTTAAATACTTCTTTTAGGAAAAAATAAAAAAAAAAAAGAATGAGAGGGTCTTTGTCTTGGGGTTTTATTGCTGCAAAGAGTCTACGACCATAACAACCCTTATAAAGGAAAACGTTTAATTGGGGCTGGCTTGAGGGTCAGGAGTGAAGTCCATTGTCATCATGGAAGGAAGCTGCGGGAGAAGCGGTGGAGAGTTCTACGTCCAGATCCAGAGAGAGTGACAGTGGACCTAACTTGGGTTTCCAAGACCTGAAAGCTCACTCGCAGTGACAAACTTCCTCCAACAAGGCTACACCTCCTAATAGTGCCCCTCCCTGTGAGCCTTTGGGGGCCATTTTCATTCAAACTACCCAACTCTTAGACCCATATCCCTGGATTAGTTAGTAGCATAGCTGAATCCTGATTTGGGACTGAAGTATTAACCATCTTGGCTGTCTACTTGTGTGCCTGTTTTGTTGACAGCTCAGTCAGATGGGGAATTCGTCTCATTTATCTCACCAACATTTATAAAGGTGTGTGTGTGTGTGTGTGTGTGTGTGTGTGTGCTTAAAAAACAAGTATCAAGACCCCACTCTAATACTAGTAATCTGGTATTCTCAAAGAGTCTGTTCCAGAAATATTTTGTGATGCTGCAGATAGAGCCCAGGGCCTCATGAAAATGAGACATCTGTGCCCTGAGAAATGTGATTTGTAAGCATCCCTCCTCAGGGATGCCCCAGGATTAAAAGATGAGCCCGCCATATGTGAGTGGATAGGCCTGAACAACAGTTTATTCAAGCTAAGACCCAGGAGAGGGAGGGGTTCTCGCCTCTTCAAGCTCTATCGCGGAGAGCATGAGAGATGTCCAGTCCCCTACAGGGTGCTATACCAGGCTAGTGAGCACCGGAAGCGAAGCGGAATGAGGGATACATTGTATCCCTTATGCGCTCTGCTCTATTAGTCACAACTGGAGGAGATGACGGGGTAGAGGGCACTTCTCAATTTCTCAACTTCCCAACTTCCCAACATCCTTTCTTCCTCCCGGCAGGATCAAAGTCATTATGGAACTTGTGACCGCCATGTCTGTATCTCCCACGCACTGTCCTGCTCAGCCTATGCAGTGCTAAGGAGGACTGGACCCAAGGCTTTGTCCATGCTGGCTAAGCAGTCCACTCTGAGCTACATCTGTAGCTTTAGTCTCTGGATGGGCCTTTGCCAGGGTACGGAGGACAGAGCCTCGCAGATGGTGGGGTGGTGGTGGAAAATGTCTTGGGCTTACATTCAAGAAACATGGTCCAACAAATGGCTGGCGATGTATACTTTACCTTGCTGACCTTTCTTTTCCCATTTATATAAGCAAAAGATTAGACAAAATAATATATAGTTTATAAACTGCTTAGCATTGTGCCCGACCTGTGCTCAGTGCTAAGAAGTGGTACTTTGCTATTTATTTATTTTTTACTAATAGTTACAAACCTTCACGGGTAAGTCCAGAGCTGAATCTCCCTGAGGCCACCAAGGACAACATCCAATGTATGATGTGCCTCAGATCCTTTGGGGTCTGTGGTACCATTCTTAAACTCTGCATCTCTGAGATTCAGGGCTGCACTTCTCAGCTTGAGCTCATTCTCTGAAGCTTTCATTGGCTTTTCAAAAATCTTCCCATAATTTGGACACTCCCCCCTGACCACTTTCAGTCCCGTTTCCAAATGAACTCACGGACAGTGGCCCTGCTCCTGTCAAGAGGCTCAAAGCAGAGGGCTAAGCCAGGGAACGAGAGGCCCGATGGAGAGGGCACAGTCAGACATCTTGGTTGTCTTGAGACTCTGAGGACTTCCTGGTGTGATGCCTGGGCGCAGAGGCTGTCCTCCAGAGCAGAGGCTACCCACCAGGGAAGGACTGGGGGTAAAGGCGCTGCATTTGAACAAGACATCTGATCCACCAAATACTGATCTATTGAAACTGATGGTCAAGGTCATTCACGTAGCCTGCGGTCCTCAGCCAGACCTGAGCCTGCACTTCGATGTCCAAGGAGGGAGGCATCTGCTCAGCTCTGCTCGGACCTTGGATCCTGGCTTGGATGACTGCGCATGGCATTTAGATATAGTGATCTCTGACGTATGACAGATGTCTTATGTCCACCCTATTGATATTGTGTGTTCTCTGGGACATCCTGCTCTTCCTGCTGCTCATCTGAAGTGTTCAGATGGCATAGGGGATCTGGTGCGACAGACACTCCTGCCGGTGGCGGGACATCCAGCAGGCTTTGAAGCCTTACCATCCACTCCCAAGCCCCTACCGTCCTCATCAGAGAGAGCATGGAAAACACCCTTTCTTCCTCAGCTAGCACCCTGCCCTCATCGACAGATGTTGTGCAGGTGTGTGTGTGTGTGTGTGTGTGTGTGTGTGTATTGGGAGTGTAGGAGAAAAGCCCATGTAAGTGGGGTAGAGTTTAACAAGATGTTTTTCTTTCATGTTTAATTGTACAAATGTGTAAGATACTGTATGTTAATTCAATATTACACACAGAATGTAATGACCAAATCAGGGTAGTTTAGTTTATCATTTTCCATAAACATAAAACCCTTTTTTATAAACACATAATAATTGTATACATTTGGGGAGTACAGTGTGATACTTTAATTCGTGCACACAGTAGGAACTGATAAAAAACAGCGTGAGTAAGGCTTGAATCTACTTGTAATGCTGTGGCGCTCTTCATGAAATATCTGTGCCTCAACAAACGCTTAACGGTTCCCAGTGGTTTAAAGCTGGGCAGGCAGAGAGAAGGTCCAGGACTCTCACATCTGTGGAAGGCTCCAAGCCTCGCTCTCATCGGACGTACATATATACGTCCTGAAGATTTCTGCATCATGATATAGTGCAGTTTGAAATCTGCTCCCGCTCCCTCACCCCGGAGCTTAGTCCAAACTTGCCCCCAAGACAGGAGAAAAATGGAGGAAAGGAGAGGAGCCTGCAGCTCTAAAGTAGCTTTCCAGCCGTGACGACCAGCGGCCAGCAGGTGTCAGTGCGCTCTCGTTCTGTCGTGGCTCAGGGCCTACCCCTCCAGGACCCTTCCCCACCTATGTTCAAAGGGGCGCAGTGCAGACTCCAGGCCTTAGAGAGTCCCGCAGATAGCTCGTGGCTGCAAGGACGTGGCTTTCTCTTCCCTGAGTAGGGATAACTTCGGCCTGGTCTGCTCGCGTGGGTGCTGGTCCATTCCGCTCCAGTGGTTCCTTAGGAACCCGAGCAAGCTTACCTCTCCAGGAGCCCTTTCATCCCAGCCGCCAGGAGCACCTGCGCCTGGCCTCGGGTGGGGCTGCTTCGCCAGCGACTCTTAAGCCACTCTGCATCTCCTAATCCGGGTCCCGGCACCCTGGCACCCTCTCCTGCTAAAAACCTAGCCAGATCGGTGTACCGCTGGGTGTACCGCTGGGTGCCCCTACTGTCTCCTGGGCCAGCGAGTAGCTAAAGGCCAACTCCCAGCAGGGGCCGCTCCCGACTCCCTAGGCTCTCTCTTTAAGCCCCTCGCTCCCTGTACCCGCCTTTCCAAAAGGCCGGTCCAGCCAACGAGCCAGCGCTTTCTGGGGTCCGACACGGGTGCGGGCTCGAGACCTAAGGAGGGGAGGCGCGAGGGGCGGAGGAGGGTCGACTTCCCACGTGGGGGCTGACGCCGGCTGCTCGGCAACGCCGGCTTCATCCTGGGGCTATAAAACCAGTCCGGCGTAGAGCGGCGGAGCAGCCTCGGCTGGCTCCCGCTTCCGTGCAGACGCCCAGCAGCCGGCGCGCACCGCCCAGCCACCCCAGCGCCTCCAGCCCCAAGTCCTGCGCTCCTGCTACAACTCACGCGGTCCTCCGACCCCCGCCGGGTCTGCGGCGCTCAGCGCCCACCCGGCTCGCGGCTGGCAGCCACCCTTGGCTCCGCCGCGCCTCCCGGAGAGCCGATCGCTCACCTAGCTTGGCCCTGAGGACCGAAGTGGGGAGGGGGGGGGAGCGGCTTCATGCGGTCCCCACACCCTTCACCCCACCGCCGCCGCCGCCCCCGAGCTCTGTGTATATCGTCCCAGCCCCGGCAGGGCGCACAACTTTGGAAGTCCCGTGGGGCTCCTAGAGGAGGCAGAGTCCGCGCCTTCAACGGAGGTCCGGCCCAGCCCGCGCCACCGCGCCTCGGGAGTAGCGACGGAGTCGGAAATCTCTTCGCGGGGATAAGAAGACAGACCTAGGACCCCGAGCCCGCACCAGCACCCCGCGGCTGCCTCTTAGGGTAAGACTTCCTGCTTTCGCTCACCTTAAGAGTCAAGGTTTAGATGGCTAGCTAGATGCATTTGTATACGTTCCTGACATCTTTCCAAATCCCCAGGCCACCGATAATTTCTTTTTCTCTTTTTCTTGAAGAATAAATCTCTAATCACCAGCTGGCCCTACTCGATCCTGCCGCTTAGAAATAAAACTTGGCTGTGTTTGCGGAGCTGGGAGAGAGAAGGCACCCACCCAGAGCGTCGGAAGGGCGAACCGGTGCCAGTTCGCGGGCTCCAGTCCATGGACCACTAGCGGTCCCCAGCTTGGGCCCGGGCTCCCTACGGCCCTCTTCCTTATGTGAGGCGCGGCGGGACGAGCCGCGCACCGGGAGGACGACAAGGAGCCACGGACGCGGGGCCGGAAGGCAGCTGGCAGCAGGCCCACGAGAACCGGCACCCGCGTTCATGTTCCGCCAGGAGCAGCCGCTGGCCGAGGGCAGCTTTGCGCCCATGGGCTCTCTGCAGCCGGATGCCGGCAACGGCAGCTGGAACGGGACCGAGGCGCCCGGAGGTGGCACCCGGGCCACCCCTTACTCCCTGCAGGTGACGCTGACGCTGGTGTGCCTGGCTGGCCTGCTCATGCTGTTCACGGTGTTTGGCAACGTGCTGGTTATTATCGCGGTGTTCACCAGTCGCGCGCTCAAAGCTCCCCAAAACCTCTTCCTGGTGTCCCTGGCCTCAGCGGACATCCTGGTGGCCACGCTGGTCATTCCCTTTTCTTTGGCCAACGAGGTTATGGGCTACTGGTACTTTGGGAAGGTGTGGTGCGAGATCTACCTGGCTCTCGACGTGCTCTTTTGCACCTCGTCCATCGTGCACCTGTGCGCCATCAGCCTTGACCGCTACTGGTCCATCACGCAGGCCATCGAGTACAACCTGAAGCGCACGCCTCGCCGCATCAAGGCCATCATTGTCACCGTGTGGGTCATCTCAGCTGTCATCTCCTTCCCGCCACTCATCTCCATAGAGAAGAAGGGCGCCGGAGGCGGGCAGCAGCCGGCCGAGCCGAGCTGCAAGATCAACGACCAGAAGTGGTATGTCATCTCGTCGTCCATCGGCTCCTTCTTCGCGCCTTGCCTCATCATGATCCTGGTGTACGTGCGCATTTACCAGATCGCCAAGCGCCGCACCCGCGTGCCGCCCAGCCGCCGGGGTCCGGACGCCTGTTCCGCGCCGCCGGGGGGCGCCGATCGCAGGCCCAACGGGCTGGGCCCCGAGCGCGGCGCGGGTCCCGCGGGCGCCGAGGCCGAGCCCCTGCCCACCCAGCTTAACGGCGCCCCGGGGGAGCCTGCGCCCGCCGGGCCGCGCGATGGGGATGCGCTGGACCTAGAGGAGAGTTCGTCGTCCGAGCACGCCGAGCGGCCCCCGGGACCCCGCAGACCCGAGCGCGGCCCCCGGGCCAAGGGCAAGACCCGGGCGAGCCAGGTGAAGCCGGGGGACAGTCTGCCGCGGCGCGGGCCCGGGGCCGCGGGGCCGGGGGCTTCGGGGTCCGGGCAAGGAGAGGAGCGCGGCGGGGGCGCCAAAGCGTCGCGCTGGCGCGGGAGGCAGAACCGGGAGAAACGCTTCACGTTCGTGCTGGCGGTGGTGATCGGCGTGTTCGTGGTGTGTTGGTTTCCGTTCTTTTTCACCTACACGCTCATAGCGGTCGGCTGCCCGGTGCCCAACCAGCTCTTCAACTTCTTCTTCTGGTTCGGCTACTGCAACAGCTCGCTGAACCCAGTTATCTACACCATCTTCAACCACGACTTCCGACGCGCCTTCAAGAAGATCCTCTGCCGTGGGGACAGAAAGCGCATCGTGTGAGCGCATGGGCCGTGCCCTGCTTGCACACACTGGTCAGATGCCGGCCCTGGGCTTCGAGGGGGCGCGTCTATGCATGCAGCCCCTAGCACTCTGAAACCCGGGACCTACCTGCTACTTGTAATACCCAGCTTGGAGGGAGCGCAGTGGCCTTTGAGACCTTTTGTTACCACGTGTAAAGTTCTGGCTGAGAGGGACACATACGCCTTTTTGCTGGTTGTTGTGGTTGTTCCCAACCCACAGGCCAGTTTCCTGGTGGGCTACCCCCGATCAGTATTGTTTCCTGATGATATTGTCATCTTCTCCCCAAGTCTGACTCTTCCCCAAGCTCTTCAGAGCAAGCACAGTACTAGAGAGGGCATGGCTGCCAAAGGGTTAATGAACCAAGGTTTCCTAGCCCTGGCTAATTATCTCCCCCACCCCCTTCCTTACAAAAATCATTCAGGGCAGCCCTGCCTGCCCTCCCTTCCCCCCACTGTAAATATACATTATTTTTGATAGCATACTTTGGGTCCCTCAGTGTTTGCCCTGATGTGATATTGGACTCCTGGCTGTGGAGATGCCCTCTAGTCTCAGACAGTGGGCTCTCTGGTCCAGACCAAGCTCCTTTGCAATGCAAGCCCCTTTCTAGTGTTATTTAGTCGTTGCTCTCAGTGCTTTTCAGCAGTAACTGGTGACTGTCCCCTGGACATGGACCCGCTTTGACATTTCCTGACAGGGAAGCGATTTCTGTTCATTTTCCCCTGTGCCTAACAGCATAATTGCCTTTTCCTATGTAAATATTACAGCGATGGACCAAGACAGAAGGAAATGAGCCGTCTGCCTTGCATCATCAGGCCTGTGTATAAAGCCATTATCTGCTGAGGCACCTCTTGCCCCAGTAACTCACTTTAGAACTGACTTGGTGGTTCTCCCGTCCTCTGAGGCCAAGGCTTGAAGACAAGACGAGTGTGTGTTTCTATCTTGTATGTGTGTCGCCCCTCCCCCAGAAAGTGCTGACTAAGGGGAATCTTTTAGCTGCTGTTTTTAGACACACGGGAGGGGAAATTATGTGGAAGAAACCAACCCAATACAATTTGCCAAGGTAAACAGTGTGAGAAGGCAAATGGGCCTGCTGCCCTGGGCAGCGCCTGCCCCAAGAGCTCTTGGGTATCAAAGTGTTACCTCCCCTTGCTTTTCTGGCTGAGATCATGTGACTAATGAATTGCCAAAGTCACGGAGTAGGCGGAGACTTGTGTTTACAACTTGGTTTCTACTTATTTCAGGCGGACAGTGGAAGGCCTGTGACCTGTTTTCGTGAGGGACAAACTCAATGTCAGCACTTGTTGCTCGTGACGGTGGATTTTTTTTTTTAAATAAAAGTTTACAGATCAAATGTGAAATAAACATGAATTAAGTGGTCCTCCTGTCTAGTAATTGAGTTTTCAAGTCTTGGAGCTCTGGGATTATCTGATCGTACACACTTTGTAAATTGTCTTTGAAGCCTGAGCACTCACACACGACCATCCTTGTGAGACAGTTTGCCTATTCAATGGGTGACCTTTCATCTTTTCAAGAAAGCCATGAGGGGAATTGTATTGCCATTCCCATTTACAGGTAAAGAAACAGTGCAGAAGGCACTTAGGGTTAATAATATAATATGATGAATCACTATGTAAGTTCATTATTATTACCTGGTGTATAAGTTCATTGCCTTCCATCTCATCTCTCTGAAGAGTCTGTGCTCCTAACCCCAGACTTTTCCAGGCTGGTCACAGTCCTCTGAATGTAAGCACACTGCACACACAATGTAGATATATCCCGTATACCGTATGCACACACCCTAAAGTGTCTATATGCCCCCAAATATGTGTATTCTTCAAAGCATTTATCTATCCTAAAGTGTATATATACAAAAGTCTGGATTACACTTGAAAATGTGCCTCATACAGTAAAATGTGCCGAGAGACTATGGTAAATGCTCCACTGCTTGGTACAGGTGTTAGCTGCTGGTTTGAGTTTTCTCTAGTCAGAGGTCCGTTTCCTTGTTATTTCTCCCTCCTGTCCCTTCCCTTGGGAGGACTTTAGACCCTCACAACAATGGCTATGGCACTTTAATGCCAGAAGGGTCTTAGAGATCTGATGATCCCACCTAATATGGAGGCAGGCAGGCAGAAGTGGCTTGCTTAGCATCCCATCGATGGATGTGGGTAACGGGGCCTGGCCACAGGCTGTCTCCAGATAGGATGGTGAGCTGCAGTGAGTCCTCTGCATGACTGGGCGGGAGGGGCGGGGGGAGTCCTGATGCAGTGAGTGCAGAGATCTCAGTGAGGAGCTGGGTTTGAGGGACAAATACAGATGACAGGATTTGGTTTTGAAGGAAGAGCAAACTTTGCAAGCGCAGCAAGGGCAGCTCTGTGTGCTGCAGAAGTGGGCGGGGCGCTCAGTGCCTTTGGGATATGCTTGCAGCATCTTCCCTGCGGTGAAGGATGCGGTGGGATGGAAGGTAACTGAGAACTTGGACTGAGAAGCCTGGGACAGGAAGACAGAGGGATCTCTGAGGAGGACCTGTAGTCATCTAGGTCCTTCGAGCCTCCAGACAGGAGGGGAGGCAGGAGTCACTCAGCACCAGTGATCCTTCCTCAGGGGCTTCGCAAGTCAGCCCCAGCTCCTAGCCTGTGGTACCAGGACTGGCTTCCCGGGCTGATGCTGAGGCCTGCTCCCACCCTCCCTCACCCAGGCCCCAATCCCTCTGTTCTAGGGCGGCTGTTGCCCCAAAGGCAAGCAGTGCTAGACAGTAGGCCAGCTTGGCAGGCCTCCAGGGCCAGAGCTGTGCGGCCTCGGCACAGAGGCAGATGGATGCCTAACTCACCATTGGCTCGATTCTGCCCTGCTAGCCGAGGCTGTGCTTGTCTTGCCTGTATCTCCAGAGAGAAGGCAGAGGGGTGGAGGAGGGTCTGGCGTCTCGGCATCTCCCACCCCACACGTTAACGGAGAAGCCTCAGGCATGGGCTTACTTAGAAATGGAGGGCATGAGGGCTGGAGCCCGAGCTGGACACCGGGCTTCTGAGTTCGCAGCAGGGCTTGCTGCTCCTCTGGAGGGCTCAAGTGGCGGTCTGTGAAGGTATATGTGGGGGTGGGGTGGGTTCAAAATCGATCTCACCATAAGGAGAAAAGACTGGATGATGACCCCCCACCTTCCCTCCCCACGGTCCCTGAGAGTCACAGCTGCTTCATGCATTCCTTGCTGTGAGGACGAGTTTGGGGACCTTAGGCCCCTCATCTTAGTCTGGACAGTTGCGTATCCTCCTCCCCCAAGGCTTTGTCTGAGCGAGCATTCAGGTGAGAGGGTAATAAAGTTCTCCAGGTGTTTGCTTCTCGTTGACTCAGTTCAGTCAGCACTGGAGAGCCCAGATGTGGCCTCAGCCTCCCCCGCTCCCACACTGCCTAACCAGAGATCCCCAGAGCGGCCTAGCAGATTCATCCTCCTGGGCTTGCTCACCTGTTTCCTCCCCTGGACTCTCTGTCACCATCTATCCCTACCACAGACTCTGTTTGCCTCAAGAGGAACCAAGGAAGAAGTGCCGGGGCTGAACCACACAGCCCCTCCCCCCAGCAGATTTCAGCAGCCCATTCTTAGGGACTGCAAGGGCAGCTCCTGGTTTCACATCGGATAACTGTTAAAAGATTCTTTCTTATCCAGGAACCCAGGGGACTGGAGTCTCCAGAGTCAGGGCTCATTGCCAGCATGACCTCAGTACCTTACTTACCCTGGGTTCTGACAATCTTCAAGTGGGCCTGGGAGTCCGGGGTGCAAAGAGCCCCACCTCAGCAAAGGGTGTCTCTATAAGGGGACAGGCCACAGCACTGCACAGTGACACGCGCACGCCAGAGGTCAGGTTGGACGTAGCATACATCACTTCAGTTGACAGAAATCCTGGGGTTTAGAGCTCAGTACGGAGGAGGGAGGGTCTGTTGGAAGGAAGGAGATGCGGGAGATGCAGGAGATGAGGGAGATGCGGGACCAAGAAGCCTCTGGTTTTCGTTTCACTCTTGACTGGCTGTGGGACCCTGAGCTCATCTCTGAGGGATTTGTAAAAGGAAACTCGCGGTGTTGTCTAGTGTCACTTAGATGTGTTCTGTGGATCTAATTAAATCAATCTCTAGTCTACCCATGTGTCTATGAATCCACCCATTATCCAGTTAACCCTTATCATCTACCTGTTCATCCAGTTATCATTTATATCATGCCTTCCGAAAAGAGTGTTTTAGATTATAATCACATCATTTCCGTCTTTCCTTTCCTCCCTTCACACCCTCTGCCTCCCTCCACAGATACCACTTCCTCAAATTTTTTTCTTTTCAAATTCATGGCCTCTTTTTTAAAAAAAATTGTTGTTGTTGTTGTGGTGGTGGTGGTAGAGGTGTGTGTGTGTGTGTGTGTGTGTGTGTGTATTCCTAAATACATAGAACATGTCAGTCCACATAAAGTAATTTTCCCAGGTCCCTTTGGTGGCTTGGCGTGCTGTGTCACAAGCCGCATCAAGTCATGTCTGCTGTGGCACGTGGCTCAGGGATCCCTAGGGGCTTTTCTGCTGATCCATTTTTAGATGATATAAAGTACTAAATCTGCTCTCCTCTGTCTCTGTTAGGTGAAACATGTGTAGAGAGATCTAATTCTTCTTGAGGACACATATTTCTGGGAGTATTGCACTCAATAAGGGTTGAAGTTGTGTTGTGGCTTGCAGATGTAGGCCAAACTTGCCTATATGTATGTATGCATGTGAGCATGTATGAGTATGTGTGTGACTCCATGGGAGTTTGCATACTTATGCACACTTGTGTCTGTGTGTGCATGTGCTTGCTGTGGATGGAGACACAGGTGCTGGCTTGTCTGGGGTGGAAGATCTAGACTGTAGAGAGGTGGGCATGCGTGCCAGAGTAGGAGGTTGGCTCACAGATTCTAACTGTGAGGAACTCTCCTCAAGAGTTGCCCTAGAGCAGGGCGACAGTACTGAGCTAGATCAGCAATGGTGGATGTGGGCGTCCTGGATAGGCCAACACTAGTCCTCTGTGCTGGTTTCTTCAGCTCCTATACTCTCCTGCTTTCTATGAAAGGGAAGAGTTATCCAGTACAAGGGATTTCAGGGATGAAGGGAGGCCAGGCTGGTGAGGCTCTCAGTGTGCTTTCTAGCTCCATCAAAGCTAGAAATGTTGGTCCTCTATGAATTTTGAATCTGAGAAAAAAAAATGGCGCACTGAGAAGGGGTAAATGGAGGGAGGCTGCAGGGTTGTTCGCAAGATGAGAGAGTTGAGAAGTGCCTCCAAGGGGTGCAGTTGGGGGCGGTCAGCACTCTTAGGCCCAAGGGAATCAGCAAGGGAGTTGCTAATCAAACTACCTCAACTCAGGCTGCAAGGTTGGTGCTGGTAGACATCACTGATGGGGGTGGGGGGGGAGGGGGGGCTTTAGCCATTGCCAAGCTGCCTTGGGCAGAAAGAGAAGCAGAGGCTCTCTCACTCATGTACCTTGACCCGCTGGAGGCAGACCTCACTGAAGACTCGGAGTGTAGGAAACTCCCAGGGTCAGCCTCTCAGGGCCCAGCTCAGGGTCCATGACAGAGGCAAGTGCAGCACATTTAATATCAGACCTGAAGTGAAGTAGTGTCACACTAGGCAGTGTGGCAGCACTTGGGGAGCTGAGCCAGGGTGAGGAGAGCTGCCTAACTCCTGCAGTTTGTCCAGGGGCCGGTCGGTCGCTTAGATCACTGGGCAGCTAGCTGTAGAGAAGCAACAAGCAAGCAAGCAACAAGCAAGCAAGCAAGCAACAAGCAAGCAAGCAAGCAGCAAACAAAATCCAGAGAGAGAGAGAGAGAGAGAGAGAGAGAGAGAGAGAGAGAGAGAGAGAGAGAGAGAGCTTTCTTTCTCTTTTGTGGATGTAAGAGTCTGCTTCTGTTATGCCCCAACCTCGAGGTCCCCAATACAAAAGACCACCAGGAGTCCAACTCATATGCAAAAGCGTAGAGTCTTTGTTCGTGGTCTAGCTCAGACTTCATCAACCTCTCCAATGCAATGGATGGGTGTGGAAGGTGATGAGCTTCCCTCAGCCTTATCGTTGGATGGTACAGTTTAAGCTGGGTAAGGGGCTTTCTGACTTGGCAGTTACATGATTGGTTGGCATTTTAGAAAGCATAGCTTGCATGAAATTCTAGCTAACATCATAAACTTTGCAATAACTTGAGTTATTTGCCCTGGACCTAACACTAAGCATTTCCCCTTATCAAGGGTGGAGTGGCTGTTACATGGAGGGGTGGTAGTGGTGGGATGTCTTGGTTCCTGTAACCAAGCTGTGGTTTTTCCACTTACCAAGTTCAAATGGAGGACAGGCTGAACATAAGATGGAGTTTGAACACAAAATAGAATTAGCTGGCTGGGTCCTTCCGTATCCATATTGTTATGAGCATGGCTTACTGTGTGTGTGTGTGTGTGTGTGTGTGTGTGTGTGTGTGTGTGTGTATCCCTGCACACACAGGCACATAGACAGATAGGTGTGCACACTCCCACACCTTCACACCATCCTCTTATTCTTCTTCCCTGGCATTTGGGGAGACCCTGAGAATCCTAGCCATAGTTCTCTGGGCTTTTTATATGTCATAGCCTGAGCTTCAAGGACCAAGAAGCAGCATCTGAGTTGCATAGAAAAGATGCCATTAAGGCTGAGGGCTGGTTGCAGAGAAGTGGGGACTGGCCCAAGCCGGTGGGTCAGACATCCCTGGATCCTGCTGCTGCTCACTCTTTATCTCTGGGGCTTCATTTGTTGTCTTAGCACATTGCCTGACACATGTTTAGAACTCTCTCTCTCTCTCTCTCTCTCTCTCTCTCTCTCTCTCTCTCTCATATTCTGGTGTTAGTGGAGGCATGGAGATGTTGAAATGGTAGATTCTCCTCTTCATTCCTTCTTTCATTTAGTATTTATATAGTTTTAAAACAGTGATCAAACTGGTAGAGCTGGGGACAGAGTAGTGAACAAGGCGATTAGAGCTCTTGCTTTCGTGAGGGAGACCAACACCAACAGTACCAGGGCAGTGACAGATGAAGACCCAGCTTCCCATGGGAGCCCCTGAGCTGGGCTGAGGCACACAGAAGGATGTGTGGGGAAGTAGACAGCCAGCGGGGAACTGAGGCAGAGGTCAGAATGAGTCAGACAAGGAGACGGGGAGGGAGGGGTGCTGGATGGAAGAGGGGAGCCCCATCTCTGAGCAAGTTTCCTCTGGGAGGAGGGCGTGCTGTTGAGAGTGAATGGAGAGGGGCGCAGGCCAGACCATGGAGCTGCAGAAGATGAAAGACTTTATCCTGGAGGCGGTGGGAGTAATTGGGATTTTTTTTTTTTTTGAGATGAGAGAGGACAACTATTGAATTTGTTTGGAACAATCATTGTGGCCACTGGGTAGAAACTGACTAGGAATGTGTGTCAGTCACCCAAGCTGGAGATGCTAGGGGCTGATGTAATGACACTCAGGGAAGCCTGAGGCACCCCCTCCTGCAGAGGTCACCTAGCAGGCAGTGACAATCTCTGTGCAGACCCAGAGCTGTCCCTGTTTGCACCATGGTTCCCGCCTTTGTGAACAGACATCTTTCAGGGCAGTTTTTGTCTTAGAGGTTCCTGTTTGTGGCTAAAAGCAAACATCCTTTTGGAGGATTACCAGTTGGCCTGGGTTGGACTTGAGAACAGCTGCTCCTGGGGCTGGTTCCCCACCTCAGCGGCCTTATCTGCTCCTGGGCAGTAGGACGGCTGGGTTAAGGGGGAACGGGGTGGTAGGTGGGTGGGAGATTCTCAGGAAAACCTGGGGCACACACTGCATACTCAGGATCTTAGCAGGGTGTCTCTACCCAGGGTTCTTCTTGAAGTCAGAGGATCTGGTAAGCCGCATGTCTGTCTCTTACCCTATTTACTCTAGTGCCAGTCTGCCTAGATTCCTCCAGATCAGTCATTTGTTTCAAAGGATGTTAGGGAGCCTGTGACACACTCTATCTACTATCAACCTGCTGGTCTGGGACACTCTCTGCTATCAACTCGCTGCTCTGGGACAAGTCTTTCCTATACCTTTTCATTATTTGCTTCTCTCTGCCTACAAATAACCTTTCCCCTTCTGAGATTTGATGGAGCAGGGTGACTCTTTCCTCAGAGTCTACAGAAAGGTGCCTGGAGAGGGAAGGCTCTTCTAGTTCCACTGCTGATGCTATGATGCAAGTCCCGACAAAAACCAACCGGGAAGAGGGAAGAGTTTATTTGCATTACCGATCCAGGTTATAGGTCCTCACTGAGTCCTGGCAGGCACAGGGCATCCACAGTCAGGAGTAGAGAGAAATGAAGACAGCCCTGCTGTTCAGCTACTCAGCTAGCCTTTTCCATTTATAAATAGTTTAATATTCCCTGCCTTGGGAACTGCGACGCCCACGGTGGGCTGGGTCAAGTAACGATCAAGATGATCTCCCACAGACATGCTCACAGGTTAATCCGATCTAGAGGATTCTTCACTGAGAGCCTCCCAGGTGACTCTGCATGAGTTAGCTAAACCCTAGACAGCACATCTAGGTCCTATGCACGTAGCTTTGGTTTTTGCTTTGAACAGCTGTAACTTGGACAAGGAGTCACTGGTGTTTTGAGGCAATTGCTTGGTCTGTGTGTGGCACTGGGAGCATCGGCTCAGTTGTATTGATCACCTTCCCCGCTCCAATTTGGGAGCCGGGAGGCGGCCTTTGCTTAGGAAGTGGGGTGGACTGGCAGGCCTGTGTGGGACCCTCGTCAGCCTGGAAAGAGAATGCTTCAGAGGGATTTACAACAGGGATTTGATGTCTTGGCTAGTTCTCTTGCAGCCTACCTGTTGAAAGACCTGTGCTCTCAAGCAGAGAGAGGAGAGAGAGAGAGAGAGAGAGAGAGAGAGAGAGAGAGAGAGAGAGAGAGACTGGATGAACTTCAAAGCCTGTACAAGTAGCTGGTGGCTAGAGGGTTTCTAATGAAACATCCCCAAACTAGGTTCCGGGAACAGGTTAGTTCTCCTGCTGCGCTGTGGCCCTATGCTGGACTTATCATCTCCTGTTGTGACATCCTTTCTCTGCTACCTTGAAAAATGTGTAGGACTACCGGGAGAGGGGATTCTACGGAGGGCAGAGATGCCCGCGAGTCCTCTGTGGAGATCTCTACCTCAACCCCAACCAACCTCCCCCATTCAGGCCCCGTGCTCCCCAGGATTTGTGAGGGGAAATCTACAGAGCCCCAGCTTATCTAGTGTCTGCTCTAGGTTCCCCGCCTAGCCTGTCCATGTGGACGTTCTAGGAAGATTCGTAAGATAATGGGGAGCAGGGGGAATTCATCGCGATGAGTTTCTTGACTGTGCAGTGCTTTATTTTTTCCTTCTTTGTAAACTGTGTGTGACCTTTACATCACAGTGGAGGTTCTCAGGGAAGACTGCTGGAGAGTGCTTGGCCAATAGTTTTAGCAATTGATTGTCTACTTACTTCCTGGATGGCACCACTGCCTTTGCCTCCATTCTAACTTCCCAGGGTGAAAGGGCCTGGTGTCGCCTTGCCCGTGGATGGAGAGGCTACGAGAACTGCTGAGGTGACACACTGTGAGTGTGTGTGAGAATAGATAGAGAGGAACCAGAAACGTGAAGCCATGCCAAAACCACAGCACCAACGCTGCAGCGTTTACACAGTGGGGCATTTTACACATTTACAGAGAAACAAATGCACTTGGAAAAATGACAGATTGTGAAATATTTACGGGACATTTCTCTTTTTAATGCACTTACAGATGTGTGTTTTCGTGTGTGTGTTTGTGTGTGTGTGACTGTGTGTGTGTGTTTGCGTGTGTGTGACTGTGTGTGTGTGTTTGCGTGTGTGTGACTGTGTGTGTGTTTGCGTGTGTGTGTGTGTGTGTGTGTGTGTCTGTGTGTGTGTTTGTGTGTCTGTTTGTGTATATGTGTGTGTGTTTGCGTGTGTGTGTGTGTGTGTGTGTGTGTGTGTTTGTGTGTGTGTTTGCGTGTGTGTGTGTGTGTGTGTGTGTGTGTGTGTGTGTGTGTTTGCGTGTGTGTGTGTGTGTGTGTGTGTGTGTGTGGCTGTGTGTGTGTGTTTGCGTGTATGTGTGTGTGTGTTTGCGTGTATGTGTGTGTGTGTTTGCGTGTGTGTGTGTGTGTGTGTGTGTGTGTGTGTTTGCGTGTGTGTGTGTGTGTGTGTGTGTGTGTGTGTGTGTGTGTGTGTGTGTGTGTGTGTGTGTGTGTGTGTGTGTGTGTTTGGAGGTCAGTGTTCTTTATTGACTGAATCCGTTTCTCTCTCTGAACTCAGAGCTCACTGGGTTCCTTCCACTGAGCTTCTGGGTGGCTTGACTTCGGGCCGCCTTGTTCACGCTGGCTCAGGGCAGGGATCGCAGAGGGAGCCCTGTCTACCTGGCATTCATGTGGGATCTGGGCTCCTCAGCTTTGGTCCTCAGACTTGGGTGCTTTCTCCACAGAGCTGCCTCCCAGCTCCTTAACTTTTCACACAGAAAAGTCCCGGTTTTAACTGGTCAAGTGCGATCACATAGAGACCAAACAATAACAATGAACCCCTGCACAAGCCAAACTGTTGGTGATTATCTGCAGAGGGAGGGTTTGGGGGTACCGTAATGTTGTTGCTAGAGTGTGCTTATTCTTATAGTTAGCTCATAATCTTAATATTTTCTGCATTCAGTTAGCAGGTCTATTTAAGAGACAATGATAGGATATCAGTGCAGGGCTAGGACCAAGCATGCCTTTCTGAAACAGGGTAAATGAAAATGTCAAAACCTTAGTAAATAAAGGGCAGAGTTCTTAGTGCATGACTGTAGCTATTTCTGGATGTCCTAAGCATTCCTAATAAAGGCAAATAAACTAAAAACTCACCTGAATAACAAAAATGTGATCTTCTATAGAAATCAGCAATGTTCGTGAGTATGCACTGTTTGACTTCGTTCTACAGTTAGGAACTAGAGAAAGGTTTGTCGTTCAGTGGCAGAGCATCTGCCTGGTGAGCCGACAGTAGGGTCTATGCCCAGCGCTCTGGGAGAAAGAAACCGAAGGAAAGAGAGTAGCAATTCTTACTCCTAAGCACCACTCCACAGGCTTAAGTACATCCTGGCACTCTGAAGTACTTTAACCTTCCTGGATGTTACAAAACTACCCAGACCTTTAAGAAAGTCTTATTAATTAATTACAAAGTAAAGAGAAACCTTCCTCATATTAAAAAACAAACCTGCCTGTGAAGTAGTGTAATTGTGGGAATTTTTATCCCTATTTTTTTTCTTGCATACATTTAAATATTTTCCTACAATTGCTAGACATCCATCACCTTTGTGGCAAAAATGACATTTTCTCTACGTCAGAGGGGATGCCTAACAGGACTTCTGGTCTGAACAGGAGATGCGCTTTGGTGTTTTAAGGAACGCAAAACTGCATGCGAGGAGGGAGTATAAACATAAACATTTAACAAAATAACAGAAGAAATATTTGCAGCCGAAAATGAAGCCACCCACTCTAAGGAGGGAACGGGATAGTCTTGCTGCGGCTCACACACGAGAAAATGGGTACGTTTTCATCTGGCCAACCCAAAGGTGCTCTAGCAGTGTCAGAAACACGTCAGAGAACAATGGCGAGGCTCTGCTCTCCAGTAATGGGGGGTGGGGGTGGGAGTGGTGGGAGTGGGGGTGGGGGGGGAAGAGGAATTGCAAAAGCCAGTGCTTGGGAGATTGTGGCAGAACAGGATGGCCACAGCTGGTGCCTCCCTGTGTCCCAGCGGCAATATTCTGGATACTACCCTAAAAGTATATGTTCATACGTAGCTGATGGGTAAGCACTATGGGCCCAGAGACAGACGTGGCAATGAGCACCAGAGTTATGCTGCTTTTCATTTATTTTCATTGCCAGGCTCCTAAAGATATTCTAAAATGTGTTAGGAGAAAATGGGATGTTTGTTCAATGATATCTGTGATACTCTTTTTTAGTGTGTGTATAAGTGGTTGTGTATGCGTGTGCAGGTGCATGTGTGTGTCAGCACACACTTAGAGGCCAGAATCCATTTCTTACACACACACACACACACACACACACACACACACACACACGTATGCACATATACACACGCAGGTATGCACACACACACACATACAGGTATGCACACACACACACACCATAGAGGCTGATGTGTGTTATAGAAAGAATGCCTTTCCGGAGCAGGGCAGTGTTGTTCTGCAGAGGAGTGTCCTGTCTTCAGGGAGCCACAGTCCCTGCTCCCTGAATATTCCCCTAAGGTTGATCCAGTTCCAGGGGTAAGAGCAGGCTTGGTAGTGCCTTCTCTAATCCCAGTGCTTGGAAGGCTAAGGTAACAGTATGGCTAGCCTGAGCCATGGTGAGGTCTTTTTCAAACAAGACAAGACAAGACAAAACAAACAAAACAGATTGAACCCAATAGGACCTCAGGGGCTTGACTTCTGAGACCCTAAAGCAGTCGAAGACTAAAGATAGCATGGTTGGTAAAGATTCTTAGTAAAGGCACTCTCGGACCGTCCTGCTGGCTAAGGAGTCCTAGATGGACCTGAGATGCCCAAGCTTGTGGAGGCATCCTCTGGGAAAACAACTGTGTGCTGTACACAAACACATAGCAGGAGATTTGTGTACTTACATGCATTTGTGTATTCGTTTGTGTATAAATTAACCACTTAATGTCTATGGTAATTGATTCCAGAGCTTGCACGGATACCAAATCCTGAGGATGATCAATTCCCTTCTATGAAATGGTATATAATCTGTATCATCTTCCCATGGGCTTTCATTTTTCTCTGTGTTCCCTATAACAGTAGGTATTAGTGTTATAGACCATAATATTTCTGTTTGAGGAGCAACAGGAACACATATATATTTAGCACAGACTTAGATTATTTTCTGAACATTTTCCACTTTTTTTTATCCACTTTGTTGAGTTTATGGGAGGGCATGACTCATGTGCTTATGTATGCATGCGTGTGTGTGTGTGTGTGTGTGTGTGTGTGTGTGTGTGTGTGAGAGAGAGAGAGAGAGAGAGAGAGAGAGAGAGAGAGAGAGAGAGAGAAACAGTGCTTACTATGTCATAGATAAAGCATGGCTTCCATTCTTTAAGGCTGGCTGTGGCTTGGTAGGAAGCACCTGAAAGGCATCTGTGTGGGCCACTTTATAAGGCTCAGAGATTCATCTTCATGGCAGCCTCCTGTTGTATGCAACAAAAGGTGCTACAGAGCCCACAGAAGGACAACATCAGGGCCAGTGTTGCTCTGGGCACATGATGTCCTGTGTCCTGTGTCCTCTGTGTCCTGTGTCTTTTGTCCTCTGTGTCCTGTGTCCTGTGTCCTCTGTGTCCTGTGTCCTCTGTGTCCTGTGTCCTGTGTCCTCTGTGTCCTCTGTCCTGTGTCCTCTGTCCTGTGTCCTCTGTGTCCTGTGTCCTGTGTCTTGTTTCCTCTATGTCCTGTGTCCTCTGTCCTGTGTCCTCTGTGTCCTGTGTCATGTCCTCTGTGTCCTCTGTCCTGTGTCCTCTGTGTCCTGTGTCCTCTGTGTCCTGTGTCCTCTGTGTCCTGTGTCCTGTGTCCTCTGTCCTGTGTCCTGTTTCCTCTGTGTCCTGTGTCCTCTGTGTCCTGTGTCCTCTGTCCTGTGTCCTCTGTGTCCTGTGTCCTGTGACCTGGGTCGTGTATCCTGTGTCCTGTGTCCTGTAACCTGGGTCCTGTGTCCTGGGGCCCAGCTCTGGCAAAGCCTAGCCCTCCTCACCGCCACTGCTGCTCATGTGCGGGCAGCGATGGCTGCACTCCACGTTCTCAGTGTTCATCCTGAACCTCTCACTTGCTTCACACTGTCATCCAGCATCCTCCGTTGTTATGGTAATCGATGACCACTGTGATTACTTTCTCCTATGTTTTGGTTGTCTAGGCTTCAGACTTGGCATTTGATATTGTCTTATACGTGCGGGTTCCTCTTGATGATGCTACTTACTTAATGATACCAGTGCCTTGCTTTCTGTCCTAGCAACAGTGGTGAAGATCTTGGGAATTCCTCCATTGACCCAGTTTCTGGGCTTTCCTGTAGAAAGTAAGATGACTCATTTGTCTGCTCCCAGCTTTGCAGATGAGGTCTGAGCACCTCCTGCGGCCAGGGAAAGACCTGGCAACCCTATGGAGGACACAGCATTCGCGTGATCCTTTTCAGCAGGCTGCACCTCTCAAGTTCTTTATTGGGTAGGACCCTTATTTTTACTTTCCTGCAGGCTTAGATTTTTCAAAACCTACTTTAGTGAGGGTTCTTAAATGCTTTAACCTCCCTTCTAGCCCACCACCCACTAGAGGTAGTGGGAAGGAAAGGTTAAGAGGGCAAAGGGGATGTGGACCTGCTCAGAAATAATTCTTTGGAGGTGTTTCCAATCTTCGTTGTCGCAGTTCAGCTTGCAGGAATCAGCAACGGTAGCTCGATCTACTTGTAGACATCTTTCATTGGTCAGTAATGGCCGTTCGGCCCACCACCCACTAGAGGTAGTGGGAAGGAAAGGTTAAGAGGGCAAAGGGGATGTGGACCTCCTCAGAAATAGTTCTTTGGAGGTGTTTCCAATTTTCGTTGTCAGGATATCAGCAGTTCAGCTCGCAGGAATCAGCAACGGTAGCTCGATCTACTTGTAGACATCTTTCATTGGTCAGCAATGGCCGTTTGATCCAGAGGAAGCTGCAATGCTCTGCCAAATCTTCCCAGCTCTTCAGATGCTGCAAGAAGCCCCTGGAATATCACCAGACATTCTTTGGTGCATTTCCTTCTACGAGGTCGCGCTGGGTGATGATCATCTAAGGAAGCTTGTGGTCAGTGAAGACCAGCATCAGCAAAGCCCAGTGAAGACCAGTAGAGTGACAAGGTGAACCAATGCCACACAGTGTCATCTGCTGTCTGTTTGGTCATACTTACATCCTTGCCAAACATCACATGTTCTCTCAAGTGTCTGCTCCAGCAAGACACCACATGCCTCCTTTCCAGGAAACATCCAGAAAACACCACATGTCTTTTCTCAGCAACACAGCTCCCCACATGTCTGCTTCAGCAAAATGTCCTCTGATAAGACAGTCCCCAGAAAAATATCACATGACAAAACTAAGTCTCTAAAGAAACCAGAAATTGAATTTCACTTTCTTTGGATTCATACCTTTTCTTCAGTACTTCTAGAAGTTGCCCACACTGGAGCAGCAGAAACAGGGAAAAATGGTAAGATGGCCGGCTTCTCTCTGTATTACATCAAGGCCATGCATATGATGGAAACTGATCCCTTGTCCTAAGTCCCATGGTGCACAGCTACAACTTGCTTACCAAGTATATTTCTTATATAACCACTTGGTGTGTGTGTGTGTTTGGATTGTTGTGGTTCATCTTGATTGTTGACTTCATTGGATTGAGAGACATCTAGGAAATTAGTTAAAAAAAAACCATCTCTGGCTGTGCTGTCACAATGTTTCCAGAGATTAAACCACTGGGGGGGGGGTGGTTCTTTCCCAATGTGCATTGATAAATTCAAAATCTACGTGGAACTGTAGAAGGCAGGCTCTTGTGGGAGAAAAGGAGTTGGTTAGGGAATGCCCTCGAGGGATATTTCTGCTACACCTCTTTGCTTCCAGGGTGCCAGGAGCTGAGCAATGCTTGTCCACTGTGCCCTCTCTGCCACAACGATGCCCCATCACAACGACGCTCCACCACAAGCCTGAAAGCAATCGAGTCAGCCCGCCATGTGCTACAAACTCCGAAACCATGGTCTAAAACAAACCTTTCTTCAAGTTTTTATGAGGTGATTCACACAGTGAAAAAAAAGGCGAAAGTTCTGACAAACGCAGACCCTGACAAACCAACGCTTGAGTTCCATGCATTTGGGATGGGCTTCGTGGGCAGCCTGAGAAGCTAAATCCAGGCTGGTAGCCGGTAGGTTCCCAACCCTGACCACAGTGATTAAGTAATGAAATGTCAAAGCCTGGCTGGGATTGTTAGGAGAGAGAGCAGATGTTCTTTGATACTGTCTGTGCTGAGCATACCCATCATGTGAAGCCGTCATGGGAGATGACGTCATCATGGGAGATGACGTCATCATGGGAGATGATGTCATCATGGGAGATGATGTCATCGTGGGAGATGATGTCATCATGGGAGATGAAGGAACTCCGACAGAGGAAAGAAACACATTGTAATGATACCTATGGAACTGATTGTGTGTGAAGTGTGACCTATCCCTAGTTTAAAATGGTCCATGAGATGATAACTTCCCTTTCTTTTACTTGAGCTGATCTAAATTAGGTCCCCAGTTGCTTGCAACCAAGAAAGCTCTGGCAGATATCGCCCCATTGTTACTAATCATCGGGGTCTGTTTGCTCTATTCAAACACCGTGACCAGATGTGAGGAGGGTCTTTTCCTGTTGGCAGACCTGTGTTTCTGAGGGCCAAAGGCTTATGGATCGACAGACCCTGAGGCTTGCAGCTCTGAGATCTTAGGGCTAGAGGCTCATGGCTCCAGGCGCTATAGATCAGGGGCTTTGGCTCTATGTGCTCATGTTGGAGGTTTTGATTTCTAGTTGCCTGGCACTTCAAGTTAGTGTGATTTTCTGTTCTCAGCAGCAAACAGTAGTATTCGCAGTTGGGGATCGCTAGTGCTATGGTACCCAGGCCTCGAGTATCAGATCATGGCTCCTACTACTGCTACTGTTACAGTTTTCTGCCCCTAGGGCTTGTCAGCTCCTTTATAACTCTTCTAGAAACTAGGGACTTCTGCCTCTCATCTTTGGCACTTTGTAGCTGTTTGTCTTCTCCATACATTCGCTACCAGTTATCTCTGCCCACTGCTCTCCCCACCACCTCTGCCCTTGCTTGCCTTCTGGGACTCATTAGCACTTTTTGGAGAGGCTTAGGTGTTTGCCCAAGTGCCCCTGGTTCTTACATTATGATCATCTTGCTCCACTAAGTCTTTGAACATGTCTGCAGCACATCAATCCAAGATCAAACATGCTACCCTCTAGCACTCATCAGGGAGAGTGTACTTGATACAATTATTTAATACAATTGCAGCCATCCACCAATTCCGGGATTGTGTAGGAGACAGAAGATCCTTAGTCATCTGGTTCTTCAAGTTCCCAGTCTCAGTTTTTCCTTCCTGTATTTCTGCAGAGGACAGACTAGCAGTTCTCACAGATGGTTCCTGATTCCAAAAATGGTCTAATGGTTATAATCATTAGAAAAATGTCATAAAGAATGCCCATATCTGAACAGGATCTATGGCTTCCTAGTGATTGGTGTCGTGGCAAAACCTATAAATGGGTTCCAGGTCATTGAAATAAGTCTGGGGTGTACTCTTCCATCAGGTTGTTAAGCAGATTAGATGAGCTGCGAGCACGTGTCCCTGGAGCTACCTCCTTTCTGCAGGTGTGTTCTGTCTCTTCGCATGCCTAGGGAAGATCAGCTTTCCAAACTGTGACGTAATGATTGGATAGCACATCTTCTCATACCAATAATTCCCATGGGTTATCTGTGTGGGTCTTTGGGCTTTGTGCAAATGTGAAGAATCTTTGGGGTTCTGAGTTTGAGCCCTGGTTCCATAGAAAACCATGCAGCTCAAGGAGTCACATCTGGGCAACATCTGGGGACCTATTTCTCTAGCTTAGCTCAGTCACCAACTTGAACGATTTGTTCATCTTCACTTTCCATTGGTGACCTACCTGGGCTGCTCAAACACAGCACCTTATAGAATGAGCTCAGGATCCTCTTCTTACCATATTATTTGATATTTTTTCTTTTCCTCTATTTCTCTCTTCCCTTTTTTTTTCTAAAAGCCTACCTCAGTCTCTGACCAAAGTCTAGTATGGCACCTGTGATAGGTGTTTGCTATGGATTTGTTGACCTTAGGGCTTTTATTAAAGGGTAGATTTGGGTAGCCAGTGGCCTTAAAGGAAGGGAGAGTCTAAAGTCAGAAATTAGGTTCAGAAGAATGGAGAAGATTCCAAGAAAAGATTCTGGGGCCCCATGAGTGTTTATGGTGCCACTGACCCCCAGACAGGACGATCTTGGCTTCACAACTTGAGCTAGAGACTCAAACAGAACTAACCACAGCCCTCCTAAGCAAGAAGAGTTGCCATGCTGATCCGAGGTGCTTCCCCGGGGCCATCTGGCAGGTGGTCTGCGTTCTGACCCACAGACTACAAAAGACTTGGAGTTATGGAAGAAGGACTTGCCAATGTCCTTCCTGTGTGTGTTTCAAGGACATCTAGGTTTGATCCGTGACTCCCTCTGACTCTCTGCAGTCTTACAGAATCTTGTGGATGCAGCAATCTTATGATCTGACCCTGTTCCCAAAGAGCTACACTGACCTGGGTCTCAACCCCGACTCCTTTCACTTTAGCCTGACGGCTACCCACCCCAGGAGCCGTAGTCCTGGGAACACTGGCATCATGACCTGTTATTGATCAAGAAGGACGCTAGTGAACCATCAGATGAGCAGCTCTGCTCCTTTGCCCAATCCAGAGATGACCTTGGAGAACTGGGGTCCATTGTATGCTGGATCCCAGATGTGGTGTGTGTGTGTGTGTGTGTGTGTGTGTGTGTGTGTGTACACAAAGGCAGGAGAGGGAGGGAAGGAGAGAGAGAAGAGGGAGGGAGGGAATGGAATGATAGAAGAGGGAGATAGAGAGAGATTCCTAAGATTACACAGAAAGAGAGGACCAAGCCCAGTGGACAGTCACTGAAGGCATTTCCTCTCCACTGCCCTCCGTAGTCTGTGAGCTTAGGAGCAGGAGTTAAGTACAGAGAGGCTTCCAGTACTTCTCCCCTTCAGAGGCCAATGTCACTGGGTATCACTGTAGTCCATTCAGAAAGGAGGGCCTGGACCCTGAACCAAGCTCCTGGGTCCATGAACTAGGCAGCGATTTCCTTTCATACATTATCTGTACGATGACATCACTTCCCCATTCACAGTCTCAGCTTACTCATCTGGGAAATGGGTATCTTGCCTCCCCTTCCATGGGTAAGTCTGAGGAGGAGGCTGCACCATGTAAACAGTCTGTGTCTTGCCATGGAAATGATAGAACCATTCTAAAGTGCTGTGAGTCTGCACAGGCATGGGGGCAGACAGGAAGGTCCGCTCTGAGGAGGTCGATTTGATCTGCTCGGCAGTGGTGGGCCTTGGTCCCGGCTTGAGCCACATGAAACCAGGTGTTCAGCCAGATGTTGTGGTGATGGCTGTCGGAGCTGCTGGCGTGGACGGAAAACCTAGATGAGGGCACAAGTCCCTCGGGGCTCAGGCTTGTTCAGTCACTTATCCCTGGTCCCAGACTGGTCCCAGGCTACAGCGGAAGTGCTAGGCTCTTGGACTTCCAGATGTGACGTATTTATGGAGGTAGCATTTGGGCACATGGGAGGGAGCCTTGCCCTCTGGCATTGTCTCTGTTTCCACCACCCCTTGGTGGCGCACGGTGCGACTAATGAGAAAGAGCAACAGGCCTTGCTCGCATGCCTTAATATAGCCTGGCATTCAAGCTTGGACCAGGACTGCGTGGAGGCTGGAAACTGAAACCACAGAATCCGAAGATGGCAGACAGCCCGCTGCAGTCCCGAAGTCCGGGCACATCCCAGAGAGCTGGGCAGAGGCCTCTGGGGTCGCTCCCAAGGTTCCCAGCATGGGCGGGATGGAGTCCTGGCAGAGGGCACCCTGCAGACCCTGCTCTACTCTTCCACACAGTCAACCTCAGGTCGGCTGGTCCATTGAGCTCTTGCAAGACAGTGGTGGGTTAGTCTCACTAGAGCGGTGCTTCTCAACCTAAGGGTCATGACCCCTTTAAGGGTCAAATGATCCTTTCACAGGGGTCACCTAAGACCATCTGCATATCAGATACTAACTTTATGATTTATAACAGTAGCAAAATGACAGTTATAAAGTAGCAACAGAGATGGCCTTACGTTGGGGTCCACCACATGAGGAACTGTATTAAAGGATCACAGTATGAGGAAGGTTGAGAGCCATTGCTCTAGCGACTATTAAATGTCACCGCTCCGAACTTGGAGAGTGGTGTCCACAGGAGATCTGAAGCCTAGGTCCTCAGAGAAGAACTGTGTGGTCACTGCAGACCATCTGTCAGTGCCACGAGGGGCCGTAAATGCCGTTATTCTGACCTCTTGGAAGTGAAGTTCTCCAATTTCCCCTGCCCAGGTCCTGTAAGAGCCTGGGCTGCCTCAATTCCGCCCCTCATGGAATCCCTGTGAGCTAAAGAGGTAGTGAGGCAGACAGTGGAAAAGGAGAAAAAGGTACTGTCAGGACAGATTTCCAGGGTGACCAACTCATGTCTCTGTCTCTCAGACTGTCCTGGTTTGGGCATTAAAAGCCCCAGGTCCTAGGAACTGTTTCATGGCAGTGAGAACCAGTACAGGCAGTACTCCACTGTGTAAATGTACCACATTTTTCTGTATCCTTTCCTCTGTTGAGGGACAGCTGGGTTGTTTCCAGTTTCTGGCTATTATAAATACGGCTGTGATGAACATAGTGGAGCATGTGTCCTTGTTATATGTTGGAGTATCTTCTGGGTATATGCCCAGGAGTGGTATAGCTGAGTCCTAAGGTAGTACAATGTCCAATGGAGAGGCCCTTGGGCCTGAGGGTGTTTGATGCCCCAGTGTAGGGGA
The DNA here is from genome assembly GCA_964023405.1 of Apodemus agrarius. Classification (NCBI taxonomy): domain Eukaryota; kingdom Metazoa; phylum Chordata; class Mammalia; order Rodentia; family Muridae; genus Apodemus; species Apodemus agrarius. Next base: position 193,336,119 of record OZ030005.1, read on the forward strand.
ATGTCAGTGCGGGAGGACAGGAGTGGGTGGGTGGGGGAGCACCCTCATAGAGTCAGGGGGAGGAGGGATGGGGTAGGGGGTTTCTGAAGGAAAGACCTGGAAAGGGGAAAATATTTGAAAGATTAAATAAAGAAAATATCCAATCCAAAAAATAAATAAAAAAATAAAAAGAAAAGAAAAATAAAATAAATGTTATACTAAAAGAGAACCAGTATGGGTAGCAATTGTGCTTCACCTCCAACACTCTTACTCAGTTGTACCTCATTGATCCCCCTAATTGCACCCCATTCCACCCCATTGTCCTTCTCCCAACCCCACTGCACCTCATTAACCCCTTGTCTCCTGTATCTGTCCCTCCAGGAGTCCAGTGAGTGGTCTGGACTGCACAGAGGGGCATCCAAAGCCGTAGTATTACCATGTGGCAGGGCCTGAACCCAGTCCTTTGGCCCAGCCTGTGTTTCTCTACTTGCTCCATGCTGGTCTCTCCAACGGGTTTGCCCCACATTCTCTTCTGGATAAAAGTGATGGTAAAGCATAAGAAAGAGGAGTTCTGGTCGACCTTGGAGGAACCAAGAAGACCCTTTAGTCTGTCTCAGCTCTGTGCGAAGATGGCCACTGCCTCATGTCCTGGCCATTCTGACTGGGGAAACACAGGCTTAAGTCACAGAGGCTTACCTACCACTTGGTACCACCTACAGGCACATGCTGGACAGGCTAGAGGGTGTGGCTCGAGAGAATCACGTTTCTCTCTCTCTCTCTCTCTCTCTCTCTCTCTCTCTCTCTCATTAATTTATTGTCTCATGTATCCCACCCTGACCTGTTTCTCCTCCTCCCACCCCATCTCTCCCTCACCTCCTCCCTCTCCATCAACTCGTCCTCTGTTTCCCTTCAGGAAAGGGCAGCCTCCCCCAGGGGCATCAACCAAACATGGCACATCAAGTTCCAGTAAGGCTAGGCACCTTCCCTGACATTAGGGCTGGACAAGCTACCCAGTAGGAGGACAAGGGTCCCCAAAGCAGGCAAACCCACCAGAAACAGCCTGTGTCCCAGCTTTTGTAATTCTCACAAAGATACGTACCCACACAACTGTAACATATATACAGAGGGCCTAGGATAGACCCGTGCAGGCTCTCTGATAGTCAGTTCAGTCTCGGTGAGCCCCCCAGGTTTTTTGGGTTTCTTGTGGTGTCCCTTGACCTCTCTGGTTCCTACAATCCTTCCTCTCATCTTTAGCAGGATTCCATGAATTCCACTGGACTAGGTTCTCAGCTGTGGGTCTCTGCATCTGAATGAAGCCTCTCTGATGACAGTCAGGCTGGGCAGCAGTCTCTGAGTATAGCAGGATGTCATCAGGAATTATTTCATTGAATTTCTTTACAGTCTGTTTGCTTCTGCCTTGGCCTCTGGTTTCTGGTCCTCCAGGCAGTTTTGGGGATGGACTCGCTCTTGTGGCATGGGTCTCAGGCTGGACCAGTCACTGTTGGCCACTCCCACAGTTTCTGCACCACCTTTACCCCAGCACATCATACTGGCAGGACAGATTGCAAGTCAGAGGTTATGTGGCTGGGATGGTGTCCCAAACGCTCCACTGGGAGTCTCGCTTGGTTATAGGAGATGCCATCACAGGCTCTGTATCTCCAATTACTAGGAGTCTTAGCTAGGGTCACCCTAATCGATTCCTGGGAGTTCCCATTGGACTAGGTTCTACCCTGTCCTTGAATAGCCCCCCCCCAATTCCAGTTGTCTCTCCCAGTACTCTCTCCCCCTGTCCTCTCCCAACCCCCAGTCCACCCATCCCCAACTGCCCCCAGTCCACCCACCCCCAACTGCCCTAGTCCACCCATCCCCAACTGCCCCAGTCCACCCACCCCCAACTGCCCCAGTCCACCCATCCCCAACTGCCCTCAGTCCACCCATCCCCAACTGCCCTAGTCCACCCATCCCCAACTGCCCCCAGGCCACCCATGACCAACTGCCCCCATGCCACCTATCTCCAAATACCCACAGTCCATGCATTCCCAACCATCCCCCCAAATCCACCCATTCCCAGCTGACCCTAATCCATCCATTCCCAGCTGTCCCCCCTAGTCCACCCATCCCCAACTGTCCCCCCAGTCCACCCAACAGTGCCCCAGTCCACATACAATGTCTACTCTATGTGCTCTCACTTCTCTCAGTGAGTATACTTACGTAGGAAATGCTCACTGTTTGTCCTTACCCGCCATGTCCCTTGTTTGGAGCACACACTTCTGTCACCCACCTCCTCTCACCCAGACACCCCTATTCCAGCCCCGGCTCGGGTCCCGAGTACACATGCAGCTCTGTGAGCCCCTGGGGTGAGTCAGTCACCACACAAGGGCCCTTGCATTGCTCATCTAAGCACATGACTCTTATGCCCATTTTACAGATGAGGAACTGAGTGGTTGCCAGCGCCTCCCGAAGGGCACTGTGGCTTTCACTCATTAGGCTCCCAGAGCCCTCCGGCTGGAGCACTTGTCATGAAGCTGAATGACCCAGCTTCTTCGTGTGTTTCTTTGATAAACTGAGTCCCAGGGAGGGCTGAGTTCCTCCATGACATAAGCCCGTCTCCTGTGGTTCAGAAAGGGCCCAGGGAACTCTTCCTTAGTGAATAAGTGAATGAGTTGATGGATGAGTCACCAATGAGCCTCCAGGACCACCGAGGTTCAGAGATCGCGGTGCTTAGAGTTCTTGGGCACAGTTAGATCCAGAAGGGATTTCACACGAGCAGAGGCGTCTATCTCAGACACCCCTTCCCCACTGAAAATTCCCCTCTGGGGGTGCAGGGATCTGGGGAGGAAGGTTGAGAAAGGTTGCCTTGAAAGGGGCTGGAACTCAGGATGTGGGCAACTGCACCTGAGCAGAGGCAGGGGTGGGCATGCGCATTCCTTCTCCTTGCTCCCAGTTCCGGAGTGGTAGGTCAGGGCGAGCGCTTCTGAGAGGCCCGTGGCTGGTGTAAAAAATTGTCGTGCAGCCACACCCTGAAGCACTACTCCAGCCTCAAGAAACGCCTCAGGCTGCTTTTCATCCAATTAGAAAAGAAGAGCCATCTCCTTTTCCCCACCAGACAATTCATGCTTGACCTCTGCTCTGAAACTCCCCTGCTCCCTTTACCTGAGTGGCCTCAGCCAGCCACAGGGCGGGGCCCCCTGTCCCTGTCTGTTCTCATAGTTAATGTCACTGTTCACATGGGAGAGCCACAGCTTGTCCCAATCTGGAGGCCTGGATAGCCTGGTTTTGTTGTATGGGGATGAGATCCTGGGGGGTCTGACATTAGTAAAAGATCGCGGTTCCAGGAATCTGAACTGGGCGTGGCGGGGATCCGTACCTGTTGTATGTTTGTAGTTTCAGCTGGCCTTGGGGGTGATCCTGGTACATTAGACTCGGCAGTGCTGTGTGCAGCCGTCAGGCAGAAATGTAGCAATGGAAGGGGCATATTTACCTTGACTCATGGTTCCAGATGGCTTGAGCCACAGGTTCTAGACCCCATGTCCCGAGGCAGACATAACATGATGGCATCAATCACTTGTGGCATGGCGGAGGAGGCTGTTTACCTCAGGGTGTGCAGAAAACAGCCAAGAGGGGGTGGGGCCCAAGGCTAACTTCATTCATTTCTTCTTAGATTTGTATTTTATGTGTATGCGTTCTTCTGGAATGTATGTCTGTGTACCAGCTGCACGACAGGGTCTGCAGCAGACAGAAAATGGCATTAGACTGGAGTTACAGACTCTTGTGACCCACCACGTGGGTGCCAGGTCCTCTTAAAGAGCGTCCATGTTCTTTTTTTTGGGGGGGGGGAATTGTTTATGGATTTTATTTATCCACCACAATCTTACTCGTGCTTTAAATTTTTTTTACATTTTATTAGATATTTTCTTTATTTACATTTCAAATGCTATCCTCTTTCCTCGTTTCCCCTCCGAAAATCCCCTCCCCCTCCCCCTTCTCACTAACCCACCCATTCTCGCTTCCCTGTCCTGACATTCCCCTACACTGGGCCAATGAGCCTTCACAGGTCCAAGGGCCTCTCCTCTCATTGGTGTCTGACCAGGCCATCCTCTGCTACCCATGTGACTGGAGCCATGGGTCCCTCCATGTGTCCTCTTTGGTTGGTGGTTTAGTCCCTGGGAGCTCTGGGGGTTCTGGTTAGTTCATATTGTTGTCCCTCCTATTGGGCTGCAAACCCCTTCAGCTCCTTGGGTCCATCTCCAGCTCCTCCACTGGGGACCCTGTGCTCAGTTCAATGGTTGGCTGAGAGCATCCCCCTCTGTCTTTGTAAGGCTCTGGCAGGGCCTCTCTGGAAATAGCTCTATCAGGCTCCTGTCAGCAAGCACTTGTCGGCATCCACAATAGTGTCTGGGCTTGGAGACTGTATATGGGATGGATCTCCAGATGGGGCAGTCTCTGGATGGCCTTTCCTTCAGTCTCTGATCCTCACTTTGCATTCTTAATCACCGAGTTATCTCTTCAGCCCCGGGAAAGTCTAAATTCAAAGTCATGCTTCCAGTGACTTACTTCCTCTAGCTCGGTCCTCTCTCTCCAAGCTCCCAGCGCCATCTGATGTAGCACCGGCAGCTGTCGACCAAGCGTTGACCACTTGAGCCTGTTGGGGGACAGTTCCTATGCGCACTATACAACCCTGGCCGACGGGCTGGTGCAGTTCTTCCTCCCACAGTGGAAACCTCAGCAGCTTCCTGATGCCTGATGGGAGGGTGTGGTAACTGCAGGCCTCTTCTTCTCTCCAAAGGCTAGGAGGACCACCTCGAGGGAAGGCTAGCCCCATCACCTGGATACCAGGAGCAGGTGAGCCACAGCTCAAGTGACAGTCTGTGCTAAGCCCCCGCCTTATTTAGGATTAACGTTGCTGGGATAAAACACCATGGCTAACAGCAACTCGGGGAGGATAGGGTTTATTTCAGCTTCTAGTTACATCACAGTCCATAACGGAGGGAAGTCAGGGCAGGAACTCAAGCAGGGTAGGGGGCTGTAAGCAGGAGCTGGTGCGGAAGCCGCGGAGGAGTGCTGCCTTCTCGCTTGCTCTTCACAGTCTGCTCAGACTCCTTTTTAATAGCACCCATGACCACCAGTCAAGGGGTGGCACCACGCACAGTGAGCTGGATCCTTCCGCATCAATCATCAATCAATAAAATGTACCGTGATCTTTCTCGTAGGCCAGTCTGGTAGGAGCATTTTTTTCCTAATTGAGGTTCCCTCTTCCCAAATAAGTCTTGCTTACGTCAAGCTGACCTAAGCCCAGCTGTGTGCCTTATGTCAAGTTGACCTAAGCCCGGCTGTGTGCTGTGGGCCTCCTTCCCTCTGTGGTTGTTCCTGCAGTAACTCCTCTCCCAAAGTCTGCGGTTACTGCAACAGTTCCCATTTTACAGAGAGGGAAACTGAGGACAGGGTTAAAAACTCAGTCGTCCATTGCCCTGGTCTTGAAGGACTTCCTTCCTGTAGTTGTATCTGATGGCCACACTGATTAGATCTCTCTTCAATGGTCGGGTCCTTGTGAGGTTTCCTTTGGGAAATGTCAGGACTGCCAGGCCTCACAGACAATGGTGGGTGTCACATGTGGGAGCTGCTTTCTACCCCTGGCTTGGTACCAGGTTCAGACTATTTTATGGCCTTAACTACTTGGAGTTTTGCACAGGAGATCAAATAGCAAACAGGTAGCTGTCTGTGGCACCCTGCCAGGGAAGGAGGGGTAGTTACTGGATGGAACTCCCTCACCCAGCACCATGCAGGCTGGGGTTTAGTGATGATGCCCCGTCCGAGCTGGGGTAGGGAAGTGGGAGATTCTCAGCTCATTCCCAGCTAGGACACAACCCGTGCTGGTGGGGTAGACCAGGGATATGTCTGTCCCATCTCTTTAGGAATCCCAACTTGATTTCTCGTCTATCCCAGACTGCACCTTTCCCTTTGTGCAGGTGGTGGTGGGAAGTGGAAGGCCAACACTGCGGTGGGCGAGCCTTGAAACTGCGGATATTTTCCAGGATGTGGTGGAGAGACCGTGACAGAGCGAGTCTTTGGAATTGGAGTGAAATTAACCCCAAACTCCCCTCCGCCCATATCTATTTTGAATTCGACTTCTTTGGAACCTTTACACGAATCTTACATTGTTTAGTTTAGACTAATGTCAATATTGGCTTTCCCGAGGCAAGGAGAGAAAACAGCTCTCATTTTGTGTGCTACCTTAAAGATGGCGGCCACCTTGAGTGAAATCTGTGGCTAAGACTAGACTCAACAGAAAATAGTGCTGCCACTGATTAGCGATGCCTGCCCCATTGGGAGAGAAAAGTGAAGGTGCCCATGTTGTCCTCTGTTTGGGGGAATGAGTTAAACGTCCTCATTCCTACCTATGCAGTTTGCGGTCAGTAAGTGTATCAAATGCAATATCTGTTCTCTGCTCTAGGGGCCCAGTATCTATCATATGGCCTTGATCCTTCCACAGTGGGCTAGCCTCCACTCAGCTTCTGGAGTGGATTTCCTATAACAAGGACACAGTTCTGCAGCCCTTCAAGGTCAGGACCCTCACCCGCCCCCACCCACTGCTCTTCCTTCATCAACAGTGCTTCAGCACATGTGCCTCAGAGTCCGGGCATGGTAACCCCTTTCTCACAGGGCCCTGGATTCTGTGCCACTTTTTACCCTTTGACCCCGGAGGTGCGGGTTCTGGTGTCTCAAACACCTCTCCCAGTTTCCTTTCACGTAAGACCGGCTAACACACCCCTTCCTTGGTGGGGTCTTTGCTTCTGTCTCCAGGTCATCTGCACCTGTGTCATCAGTTTCCCCAGGGACTCTGTTTGTGTGTCTGTCGTTGCCTGTGGCCCTATAGACAGAAAAGTAAAGACACAGTGTGCCATTTCCCATTAACCAGTAGAAGGCAGGGGTGGTGTATGACACTAGCCTGGCAGGTCCTCTGGCTCTCTGAAGGGGGGGACACTCAAGGCTTTCCCCGAATCCATGTGAACATGAACAAAACTCAGGAAACCTTGTCAAGTGCTCTCTGAAGGGGGGGGGCACTCAAGGCTTTCCCCGAATCCATGTGAAGATGAACAAAACTCCGGAAACTTTGTCAAGTGACTTGGAAGATGATTTGTTTTAGTTTCATTTTAGATCCCAGGCTGACCTGAACCTTTCTGTGTAGCATAGGGTAGCTTCCAGTTTGTTAATCCTCCCGCCACTGCTTCCTAAGTGTTAGGATTACAGGTGTGGTCTACCACACCCCAGACTTAAGTTGCTTGAAGTTTGGTTCCAGCCTGTGGGGGCCTTGGCTTAGCATGCAGCTGTAACGGAAGTCGAGGAGCACGTGACTGAGCGCTCCTCAGAAACCTTGCAGAGGCTAGGCTGAAGCAATGTTGCTTTCTGAGCTGAGCGAGGGTCTCCAAGGAGGAAGGCTGGGGTGGGGACAGTGGGGTGGAGCTCTGGAGGGCCATGCTGAGGTGGAAGTGGAGCAGAGATTAGAGAGGGTCTGTTGCGGGGGGGGGGGGGGGCTCGGGGAGGCACAGATGGCGTTACAGAAGAAGGAAGGGCGGGGAGGCTGGTCCAGGCAAGGATCAGCAGGTGTCTGCAGGGGAGACACCTAACCTTCAGAGAAGACTCACATACTCCTCAGCCAGGCCCTTCCTCAGCTCATGTGGTGATGGTAGCACTAAGAGGGACCACTGGGCTTCTCTCTTTCTCCTCCCTTAGTGACTGTTGGCTGTGGGACACGGGACATTGTCCAGTGATGACCAAGGCCAGAGTTTTCTCAGGGACTGGGCTCTAGTCCCGTGTTATCCTCCTGTCCTACCTGCTGAAAGCACAGGGCAGGAGGGAAGCCCCAGGGGTCAGTCTTCCGTGGCTGTGAGACAATGTCTGAGAACAAGGGCGTAACTTGTGGAGAATAGAAGCTTATTTGGCTTATGGCTCTGGAGGTTGGGAAGTCCAAGAGTGTGACAGAGGTGGCGTTTGGCCTCTGAAGGCCTTCTTTGGAAACAATATATTTTTAACTTTTTGAGACGTTTACCACTGCATACAGTGTATATCGATCCCACTCCATCTCACCCCTCCCATTCCCACTTCTTACCCCATCTCCTTCTAAGTTTGTGTCTTCTCTCATTTCTCAAATTGCCCACTGAGTCCCATTGAGCTTGGCCACACCCTTAAAGGGACTGGAGTCTCCCTGGAGCCCTCTTCTATTTTGTACTGTGGTGGGCGGGGTGATGTGGCCAGAGAGAGTTTGCTTTCATAATGAAATAACTCCTATAATAACCTGGAAAGCTGCCAGTCCATGGATGGATGGATTTGTTTCTCCGGGAAGAGCCCAGTCATACCTCTAAAGGTCTCAACTCTCAACATAGCATTGGAATTGTAGTGCCTATATATGAATTTTTGGGGAACTGTGGGTAGAGGGTAAGCTTTTCTTGTGAAGGTACCATTGTAGCCCAGTATCTATCTAGTAACTATGTGGGTCAAACAGAGATTTTGTACACACAGAGGGAAGGGGGATCATGAGCCCCTCCCCCCAGAACTAACATGCACAGAGAGGAGACAGAGCTCAGGCTACCCCAAATATCCCCAGGAACTATCTCTCCTCAACAGCAGGTCTGAATTAGATACTTCACAGGGGTGAAGATCGACCCACCCCCTTGGGCCCTAAACACCTCCTCCCTGGAGGAGGGGGGCTTTCCCACATCATCCCCTGTGTGGAAGCAGGAGTGTTTTCTCTCACCACCTACCCTACTCTGGTCTAACTGAGACAATTCTGGGTACCAACACAAGCTCTGGTGTGCATCTTCTCTGTCCACTCAGAGTTTGATGGAGAGATGACAGTCACTGATGCTTAGGATATAATCTCAGTAGACATACTGATAACTCCGGTTGTGATGAGACACCGTGCGTGACCAAAGGCAGCTCAGGAGGAAAGGGTTTACTTCACTCACAGTTCCAGATGATAGGCCATCATCAGAGGCAGTGAGTGCAGGAACTCGAGGCAGGAGTGAACGCAGAGGCCTTGGAGTTCTCCATGGCTGCCCAGCTTGCTTTCCCATAGCTCCCAGGACCTCCAGCCCAGGGCTGGCACCACAACAGCGGGCTGGGCAGCCCCCTCTCAATCGATGGTTTAGAAAACACCCTGCAGGCTTGTCTACACCCCTCCTTTATGGAGGCGCTTTCTCCCTTGGGGATCCCTCCTCTGGGTTGATTCTTGCTGTACTGACATAAACCCAGCCGGGATGCATGTCCTCATCAAATCTTGCAAAAGAAGTTTCTGCTAGACATCAAGTTTTGCCAGAGCTGAGTCCTTTAGTTATGCTGTCAAACTGAGCCGGCCGTGGGAATATAATGTAAGCCGCACTCCTAATTTTAATTTTTCTAGTAGCCTTTAAAATCATAAAAAAAAAAGAAACAAGTGAACTTCGTATGATATATTTTATCTAAGTGCTCCAAAATTCTCTCATTCCAATCTATAATAATAGTATTTTGCTTAGATTTCCTCGTCACTATAACAAAACATATGGACAAAGCAACTCTAGGTTCCTATGGCCTTAGAGTGTCAGAGGTATTGGTCCCTTCTGGGACGGCCCGTGAGAGCGGAGTAGTTACTATCCTGATGGCCAGAAGCAGAACAAGGGGACACCAATGCCAGGCTCTCAGACACCAGGATGATACACAGGGCCGGGGACATAGCGGAGTGATACGGCCTCTGCTTCCCATGTGCAAACCTCAGAGGTCAGGCCCAGCTCAACAAATCAGGCAAGAAAACAGAAACAGAACGGAGCCACGCACCTCTGATCTCTCCGGGGCTGTTTTATTCCTCCGGCTTGGTTGGGAGCCTGGGCTTATTTGAATCTGGAAGGATCTCTTGAGGACTGCCACACTGTGCTCTGATAAGCACAAGCCGCAGCACTGCCTAGAGACACCTGCACAGCAGTGGACAGATGACTGGCTGGGTCAGGGGCGGTGCCATTTGAAGATAAAGGCCAAGAAGACAATGGGCAGGGTATCTCGCCTGTGGCGTCTCATTTGGCTAATTTCTGTTGTGATCAGCTCTGGGTTTTATTAGATGTTCTAGAAGGGATGGTGTCCAGAGGAGAAAGCCCCAGCCTTGCTGCCTTCCTTTCCTTGTGGTTGGTATCCCCTGCCATTCAGAAATCCGTCAGCGAAGCCGTGTGTGTGTGTGTGTGTGTGTGTGTGTGTGTGTGTGTTTGTGTGTGTGTGTGTGTGTGTGTGTGTGTGTGTGTGTGAGAGAGAGAGAGAGAGAGAGAGAGAGAGAGAGAGAGAGAACGCCTTCAGTTCCTGGTGGCTCCCCAACACAGCCAAGATAAGGGAGGGCCTTTCTCAGAGGGCTGCTGGGCCTAACGGGGTCTCACACAGAACCCTTCAGGGCCCATCTCTTTGTAGCCCCCGCCTTCCCATCTCTCCTTTTTCTCTGCTTTGAAAGCAGATCCCAGAATTCATTTGTCCGTTTAATCATCTAAACTATATTGAGCACCAACTGTTTGCTAGGCACTTGTTCCACCGAGGTGAGCAGAGTAAATACAGACTCTGCATCTATGAGCTCCTTGTTCAAGATAGCGAGCGGTTAATCAAACATACACACAAACGTGCGATTTCAGCCCTGACCTCCGCACGCCGTGTGAGAGCGGTATCAGAGGGAAGTCCAGCTGATTTGACACGGGTAAACGTTTTAAATTGGTAATTGGTGTTGCTAAGGCTTCCCGGGCGTGTCTGAGAGCTGGGAGGGTGGAGAACCATCATGGGAGATGAATCCCGGAGGGAGAGGCCGTGGGTTCTGCAGCTAGGTATCCCATAGTTTCTGGTTTCTGGAATCACATTGGGACATTTTGAAACAGATCCGAATGAAAAGTGCTGCTTTTATTTGCATGCAACACACCCATCTGTTAGTTGTCTTTGATCCTTTCCAAGTAAACAGTCCCCAGCCTCAGTACAGGATCAGAAATAGGGGGAGGCTTCTGGGCTCATTAGTATCCACTTATCAGTGATTGCATTTCATGTGCATTCTTTTGTGATTGGGTTAATTCACTCAGGATGATATTTTCCAGGTCTAACCATTTACCTACAAATTGCATGAATTCATTATTTTTAATTGCTGAGTAGTATTCCATTGTATAAATATACCACATTTTCTGTATCCATTCCTCCTTTGAGGGATATTTGGGCTCCTTCCAATTTCTGGCTATTATAAACAAGGCTGCTATAAACATAGTGGAGCATGTGTCTTTATTGTATGCAGGGGAATCCTCTGGGTATATGCCCAGGAGTGGTATAACTGTGGGGGGGAGGGGGAATGATTGGGGAATAGTTGGGGGGGAGAGGAACTATGGGACATAGGGAGGGGGGGGAACTGGGAAAGGGGAAAGCCTTTGGAATGTAAACATAGAATATAGAAAATAAAATAAAATAAAATAAAATAAAATAAAATAAAAGCAATTTTAAAAACCTGTAAAAAAAAAAGTACAAAGCACTGGATTCCAGGATGCAGTGGATTTCTACATGAGTCCCATTGTATTATGAGAACCATAATCACTGCATATTCCTTTCTATTTTAAGATTTTCTTTAAATAAAGTTTAAGAATCACTGCAAAAAAAAAAAAAAGAAAGAAAGAAACAAATAGGAGGAGGCTAACTGGGGAGGCAGGACGCTGTCCTTCTGCACTGCTTAGTAAGCTGTGAAAGAAGTTGAAAACATAACACCAAAATTTCAAAGTCTTAAAGTTGGAGTAGGTAAAATAGTCAAGGATTTAAACAAAATGCTTAGACACAGCTTGGGCTTGGGACATAGCTCAGTGGGTCGCCTTGGGAGCATGAGAACAAGAATTCCACCCCAGAGCCCAAGTGAAAAGTCAGGTGGGGGCGGGGCATGCACTAGAAATTCCAGTTGGGGTGGTTAGAGACAGGCAAATCCCTGGGGTTTGCTGGCTAGTCAACCTCACAGCCCAGAGAGAGACCTCTGCGGTGAACCATAAGCACCGAAGGTTCTCAAGGAGACCCCTTTAGGCCCAGCAGCCCTCAGAGAGAAGCCCTCCTTCATCTTGGCTGTGTTATTATGTCTGTGGTGGAATGGCATCTACATCTGACCTCTGGTTTCCACACATGTGTGTATGTGTGCACATATGTACACCTGTACCTTATAACACGCAATCACCTTCTCTTGGAACAAGGCAACCCTCAAAAAGATTTAGAGTTAAAAAAATATTTCCCCCATTCAATTTCCCCTCCACGTATCCACTGCCTCCCAGGGTCAAAAGGAAAACACATTTAATTGTTCGTTTAGTTTCTTTTGAATAGGCAAGTAAATGAAGAGAAAATCCTCTCCACCCCCAGTTGTTCTTAGAACACAAAGGATCGGCAAGTCTATCAAGGGAGGTTCTCATAATGGGATTGCGGGGCGGAGGTCTATGTGTGCATTGCCATGTGGAGAGACGTCACTGGTCTGCATTCTGTGGGGCTTTCTAGCTGCGGATGTATGACAGCCTGCTTTTCTACAGCCTCTCCAGAGGGCTGTTCAGTGTTGGCCCTTGGGCCAGTTGCTAGCCACAAGACACAATGTATTTCTGTGTCTGTTTCATTTGCATCTTGCTTATTGGGAACACAGCTGAGCATCTTTCCACATCGTAGTGGTCTTATCATTTGCCAATTTCTTCTCTGTCCGTTCATTTGCCATCACTTTCCGTCTACCACTGTAACAGTTTGCACACCTTGGAGCCCTCAGCCCTCAGTCTGTGAAATGGCTTAGATAGATTCCCCCTGCATTTTTTCTTGTCATTTTTTACATGCAAAATTTTGCATTTTTTTCATATGTGTGCATGTGTCCATGTATGAGGATTTGAGGCCTTGAATGCCATTCCTCAACCATCGGCTGGCTATCTTTTTCTGGTTTTTAGATCGGGAAGGGCTTCTTATGGTTTCTTAGGTGTCTGCAGCTTACCAAGACATAAGGGCGACTGGCCTGTGAGCCCCAGGATCTGCCTGTCCCCACCTCTTCCGCCCTGGGATTAGAGGCATAGTCCATTGTGCCCAGCTTTAGCATTTTAACGACTAAGCCCAGAAGTTTTCATTCTTATCAGTCAAAACAATCTATGTTGTAATTTTCTTTCTTTCTTTTTTTTTTTTTTATGACTTCTGTAATTTGAGCCTCAGAGACGGCGATCCTGGCTGGATAGTAGTTCCAGTGTTTTCTTCCAGTCTTTTATAGTCCCTAGCATTTTGGTTTTAAAGCTCTGGTGCCTTTGGAGTTTATCTCGATCTGTGGACCCTACATTGTCCTTTCTCTAGATGGTCACCCAGATACACCTATACACGCACTGGTTCCTCCACTGACCTGGGAGGCTACGTTCATCACAGGTCCAGTCGCCGCCCCTCGGGCCCCCACAGCTGGGTCTATTTCTCACACTTCCTGTCTCATCAGGATGTTATTCTGGGCATCTTAGCATCAGGCTGGCTTAATTACTGGAGCTCAACAGCACGCACTTTCCCATAGTCCTTCAGAATGTCTACTGGTTTTCGGTCTGTTCATTTTACTTTATGAACTTAGAATCAGCTTGTCTTCTCCAGTGCCTTCTCCCCATCCCCCCTCCAATTCTGTCTGCATTTTTATAAGCCAGTCATTGGTAAAAACAGATCCTAAAGCGAGATTGTCCATGTTCCAATCCCAACTGCTATTTTTCCCCTGAATGGACACATTTTTTATTTATAAGCCTTTGATCTGTTCAAAAGATGCTTCACAATGTATCATGTTTATAAGAGTATCCAGTATAGAACTTGGAGAGGCTCTAAGTCGGAGGGCTCTGAGCCTCAGCTGCAGCCTCCTGCGTAGAGTGGTCTCCGGGGCTCCTTCTGCTTTGTCCTGGGGTTGGCACCTCTCGGGTCACCTGACGGGGTGCACCGTCTCCACATGCCACGTCCAGTTATGGCTGTGCACCCCCCTTCCCACGCAGGGTTGGCCTCTTCCTAGCAGTCCTCCAGAAAGCTTGTCTAAGGTCCAAGGGACCACCCCGACTGGCTGAGAGCAATCAGACCTATCTCTCGGTGCTCTTGGCAGAACGGAATGGGAAAGCAGAATCTTAGCTTCTGAAGCTCCCCTGGTGTGGGGAGGAGGAGGAGGAGGAGGAGGAGGAGGAGGAGAAGGGAGGGATGACCTTGGCCCTCCCCTCTCAGGCAGCTCTCCGGTGGGGTGTTGAATAAGCTTCCTCGAAGCCCCAGGGACTCAAGGCCATCTCCAAACCCTGGAAGCTTCCTAGCTCTTGCTCCAGGCTCCTGCAGGTGGGCTCCCTCTCTTCTGTTGTGTTCTCTGAGCATGCTCAGATGCTAGACTCAGACTCGCAGAGAGCCCTCAGCAAGCATTCCAGTGCTATCTTAGTGTCCTCGGCTCCCGAGGCCTGCCCCACCCTCAGTGATGCTTAACCGTTCTCTGTTCTCTGCCAGAGGCATTTCTCCCCTGGTTTGTAAGCACCTCCCTGGTACACATGTGCAGGGACTGTATCGGCCACCCTGAGGCGAGCGGTCACTGAGGTACTCCCCAGGCCTTCGGACACCTGGCACTGAGCAGAGCTCCCTGTCTTGTACCTGCTCAGAGACCGGAGTGTGGCTGACGCCCAAGCTCCTAACGGAGCTGTTCAGACAGCTCCATGGCAGGTGCTGAGAGCTGAGTCCCAGTCCCAGCTTCCTGGAGGCCTGTCCCCATGGAGTGGTGGTACCAGCTGAGGGGACCTCAGTGCTAGTTGCGGCTCTGATGCCCTCTGATTTCCTGTGTATGCATCTGGAAAGAGGCCCTTATCTGGAGCACAGAAGTAGACTCAGACTTTGCTGCTCAGGCCTCGCAGAGAGAAGCCTGCCTGTGGACATCCTGCCTTCCTGTTGCGGGGTAGCTGAGTGGAGAGGATAGAATTCACTACCTCTGCGTCACTCCCCTTTGTCTGGGCTACTGGAATTCCGCAGAGCTCTTGTTACTGAGCGTCATGCACTGGTGGGGTTCCACTTCCATGGCCTGGTTCTCTTCTGCCAGCAGGGCTGTGGGGTGAGGGGCTAGAGTCTCCACATAGGAATTCAAAGAAGATAGGCCTGGTGGTGCATGTGCTCCCGCCAGACCACAGCTTGTTTCTGTCTGATGAGCATTTACTCCATGCCAGACTTGGGGTGCCGGGAGTCTTTGTGGAGTAAGGGCACCCACTCTTATCCAGAACCAAAGGTCAAGTTCAAGTGTTTCATGAGCCTGATCCTTAGAAAATTCCTGTGGGGGACATTTTTTTCCCCTTCTCTTTCTCATTCCTGTTTTTCAGATGAAGAAACGAAGGTTCTGAGAGGCCCAGCTGCCTGCCTCAGTCTGCATGGTTAGGGAACCATGAATCAAAGCCGGAGGGAAACTCTGTCTGTCCCTACTTCTGTCCTCGCTGTCTCTACAGAGAGAACAGAGGGGCCTCCCCAACTTGAAGGGGTAGGAGAACACTGGGGCGAGGGGGGCTGTGCCTTCCTGTGTTGAGGCAAAAGCTTTCTGCGGGTACGTTCAACCACCCACTCCAATGTCTGGGTCCAGGGTTCTTAGCAAGCCTGGTTCTGCAGTCCTTGTTTCTTTGCCAGCTTTTAAGGACCAGCGAGGTAAGAACCAGGTTTTGTTGCTACTTTGTTTCCAACACAATTCCCTGGTAAAAGAAAGCTCAACTCAATCAGTAACAAAACAAACTACAAGATTGGGCAGATCTCCCACTCCACTACTCTATTCCCATCTATAGTATCCCATATAACTTGCAGTTTCTCCAGGTCACGAGCTTCTCTCTCTACTGTCTCTCTGTTCCTCTCCCGTAGCTCCTCCCCCATAGGTCCTCCCCTCCTGTTTATCCCCGTCGCTCCTCCCCTAGACTCTCAGCTCCTCCCCCTTCCTCCTGCCCAATCATTGGCTCAAGCCTTTATTTGAAAAGTTAGGTGGGGAGAAGGTTCACAAGACAACTCCTCATCTGCAGCCCCTCTGAGGAGTGGAATTAGCACCAAAATACAAGCCCAGGGCTCTCCACAATACCAGGACACCTCATGGAGGCAGAATAAGTCCACTTTCAGCACTGGGCACCTCCTTTTCCAGGAGAGGAGAAGTGCGGTCCTTACAGGAGGCTTCTCCTGTCCGACCGGGCTTGTTCCTGCTGCCAGCTGTGTTTGGGGCACAATGCTTTGCTGTGTTCTTTTTCTTGGGGAGTCTGTTTCTATATCTTTATAAGCTATACTTCAACTCCAGGGAGAGTAGTTAGTGCAGACTGTGGGGGCAAACTATATCAACTTGACACAGGTTGACATTTGGAAAGAGGCCACCTCTACTGAGAAAAATGTCCTAACCACACTGGCATTTGGACAAGCCTGTGGGGCATTCATTGTTTTGTTTTTTGATTGATGATAGACGTGGGAGTGGGGGTCCATCCCATTGTGCTTGACACAACCCTTGGCTAGGAATCTGCATGGCATAGGAAAGCAGGCTGAGTAAGCCTCGAGGAGCTAGCCACTAAGCACGTGTCTCTGCGGTCTCCGGTTCAGCTCCTGCCGCCAGGTTCTTGCTCTGTTTGAGATCCTGCCCTGACTTCTCTAGTGATGGTCTGTTAGCCAGAAATGAAAGCCAAATGAACCCTTTTCATCATGGCGATGTTCATAACAACAGAAACCGAACTAAGACACAGAACAAAGAGATGATTCTGCACAAGTCCAGATGGGTGGACCAGTGAACTTATTGGGGTTACTTACAATGAATTTGTTGGGGTCACTTACAGGTGCACAAAAAACCTATGGGTAGCTACACTATCAAGAGTCTTCCCCGCATATGAACGCTGTTATCTGCTAATGCAATCCCAGGGAGGGGTTGGGCCTTGTGAATCTTACACGCTGTCTGGTTCTTATACTCTACAGTGTAAATATGAAGTCTCGCGCAGGTAAGCACAGCTGTTTGGGCTACAGGGACACTGGCGGTCGTGTCTCACCTGCATACTCATGTGGAGGTCTGAATGTTACAATTCAGAGCTCCCTGCTCTGAAGCTGTTCCCGCACAGAGGGGGCTCAGCCGTGCTCAAGAGACAAGGGACAGCTGAGCCGGCTACCTGTCACTAAAGGCAACTCCAGAAGAGGTGAGGCGAAGTGAGAAGTGTCCCACAGCTGGGGCCTGGAAACCCGGCCCGTCTAGGCCTCTGATGTCCTCCGTGTGAGTTCTTTATCTGTTGGGGGCAGTCCAGAGAGATCTGGGGTAGGACCTGAAGCAGATCTATATAGACTAAACAATGGGAGTTATAGCAATTGGTATGCAAAGTAATCAATATAAGCAAGGGTGGTGATCCGAGTGTCCTGGCCACATGACAGCCCTGGTCTGGGAAGCCGGAGGAGGTGGCAGGGCAGTGTTTGGTGGGGATTAGGGGTGGAGCAGTCTGCTTGCACACTGCTGGTGTCTTGGTTGGCACACTGTTTCACCTGGCTCCCAGAGGGCTGGGTGATAGAATCAAAGAAACCAGAATGTAAGTGTCTAACATGTCTCTAATGGCATTTACCAGTATTGTCCACAAATGCTCTTGTACAGAGAGGTTGGGGTGCCAGGACTCTAGCCCAGCATGGACCACCACTTAGCTATCCTGTGTTCTGAGGTACTTGCAGGGCTGAGGCAGCATCTCCTGAGTCTGTGGTGCTGGCCTTGTGGCTTTCTGCAGAGGGAGGTGAAACAGTTTATCAGGAGCCTCAGAGGCAGGTGTTTGATCAGGCCCCGCTCCCAACTTCACTTATGTGAACTCTGTTTACGCAGCCCAGGCCCATTTGGGTTCCCATGAAACTCCACACCCTGAGTTTTGTTTAAACCACAAAGCCACTTGAATGGTCTAATTTCTTTCCATGGACACCCATTTCAAGTCTGTTCCTGGCACGATCCCTCTGTTTCTGTCCTGCTTTTCTCTCAGAAGAACGTTATTTTTATTAGTTTTTTTTTTTTATATGAGTTTAGCCTTTAAGTGAGCAGATTGTGGCCAAAGTAGATGATCGCACATGATGTGGGTATCATTGTCCTATCGGCTGAAGTCTTGTCACTAGATAGAGGCTAACCTTCCCCATGAAGGATACCTGAGCCGCTCCCGCCCCCTGAATCTCTAGGCTTTGTCTTAGACTGAAGGCTTGGGCTTCCAGCCTCTGTCATCGTGAGGCGAGGGCTTTGCATTGGTGGAGAGAGACAGATAGGGTTATCTTAGCAACTGTATTTAAGGACATCGACTGTTTCCTAATAATTTTTTCATTTGCATTTGCGTGTGCTCTTTTGAGTGCACAGGTATGAATGCATCTGCATGTGTGTGCGCCCATAATGCTTGTGCTCATGCTTGGATATATGTGTGTGCATGTGTTCGTGTATGTATGTATGTGTGTGTGCATGTGTGTATATGTGTGTACCCACACATGCATGTGTGTACATGTGTATCTCTGTGTATGTGTGTGTCTATGTGTGTATGTGTGTGTGTTCATGTATGTATGTGTGTATATGGGTGTATGTGTATATATGTGTATATGTGTATAAGTGTGTGTATGTGTGTATGTGTGTGTATATGTGTATGTGTATGTGTGTATGTGTGTGTATATGTGTGTGTGCATATGTGTATGTGTATAAGTGTGTGTGTGCATATATGTATGTGTGTATGTGTGTATATGTGTGTGTATGTGTGTACAAATGTGTATGTGTATATGTATGTGTGTGTGTGTGTTATGTGTTATGTGTATATGTGTGTAGTAAGTGTGTGTGTGAGTGTGTCCGGAGGGTTGAACTCGGGTCCTCATGCCTGTGTGGCAGGCACTTTGCTGGCTGATGTGTCCTCCCCCTTACCAAGCATTTCTTATGTATATGGTTATGTCAGATGGTGAGTCTCTAAAGATACACAAATTTGTGTCTGTCTCCAGGAGATTTAGAATCTGAATAGAGACACAGCTAAGTCACAAGCCAATTTACCATTGTGCTCTGGGGAGTTGGAGAGCCAGACTTAATTTCTGGTTCGCTGGAAGACAAGGTGAGCTCCCATTTTGCACTCTGAGTGTATCTGTGGGCTGGGTTGGGTTTTGGAATAGGAAGTTTTAGAACTTCATCATGTATCCCTGCTATCTCCATTTCAAAGTGTGGCCATTAGGGTCTGGAAATGTGATGGCGCAGACTCTTCTGTTTATCATGGATATACTGAGTGTGCAAAGACACAGGGCATCATTATTCTCTAGCTGTCCTGAGAGTGTACGTGTGGGCAGGATGTCTTAGGAACACGCATTTTCAAGTTGTAGCTCTTTTATATTTCAGAGAGCTATGTGAGTACCATTGATCAGAGTCTCCAGGCTTCCACACGGAGACCTATCAAACTCCCACCCTGTGTCTTAGTGGTTGCATAAATAGGTAAGATAGAGTGTGCTTGTTCGTATTGCAGGCACTGTGGTAAGGAACATCCGAGGGCATTCTTACAGCAATCTTGGGAAGCGGTCCTGGAAGAAATTCAAATTATGAGGGATTGAAGGCTCCCCACGACCAACTGCTGGCCCAAGGCAGCCAGAATTCTGCTCAGCCGCCCCGTCTGCGGAATGAGAATGCGGGTCCTGGGAACTGTCTCCTATCTGCATCATTCAATGTCAGGAGGATCAGAACCTCTTGTTCTGAGCAGATGGTGAACTCCCTGACCTTTCTAGATACTTCTCAGAGCCCAGGGTTCATGTCTGATATAGAGAATGGCTGAGATGGCAATCCCTGGAGAGTACCCCAACTAAAACAAGCCCCTCTACGGAGATGGCAGGAGATGTGGGACCCCAAAACAATGCGAAACTTCACCATTCAAATCTCTCCTTTCACCAGATGACCCAAAGTCCCCTCTTTCCCTTCAAGCAGGAGGTTCGGGAGGGCTGGCAGACTTGAAATCAAACACGACAGGAGTGAACACTCCTTCAAAAGCACAGACACCTTTCCCTGAAAGGCAACGGGCTGGTGTTTTCCTTGGCTTTTCGTCTGGCTTGTTCTCATAGGAAGAGGTTATGTTCAACCAATTCTAGTTCCCATCCTTCTCCACTGAGTGTGGTGTCCACAGAAAAATGGCCAGGTCTGTTAAGCTGGGTTCTCTCAGCCGCGTGGAGTACCGCTCATGGAGCTTCACTTGCCTTTCACGATGACTTCAGTGGAAGGAGCTCACAGATCTTCTCACCTCGAGATGAGGAAACTGATCGGGTCAAAGATGTCAGGTCACACATCAGAATGTGAATTATTGCACAAGCATTCACTGGGCTCTGGAGAGCTTTGGGTGCCGTGGCGGGGATCTAGGCACACAGAGGTAGTGAGCTGCCTAGACAGGTAGATGTGGGCATGCTCACAGGTCACCAAGTCTGGGGACTCTGGTGTGTGTTCAAGGAGCTTCGGCTCAGTGGCATTCTTGGCTTCCTCGGAGAGAGGAGGATTCAGGGAGAAACAGTGGCCTGTGCCATTGGGTCAAAGAAGTCCTGTGGTGGAAGAAATCAAGAAGAGACCAGCTGCCTCTGGCTTTAGATGGCCTTTAGAATGTCACAAAGACGATGGGATCTAGGCTTTTTCTTTTTTTCTCTTTTAAAACAGGAAGTGCTGTCTGCGTATTGGTGGACAGGACATGGAACAGAATTTTAAGTAGGAGGACCATCTGGACATGAGAGGCCAAACACACAGCTGGGGGGCGGTGGCAGGGGGCGGGGAGACGGCATAAGTCTTGGTTCTAGAGAGATGAGTAATCTGCTGAGCTCTGGGAGGGAGCTCTCAGGAGCTCTCAGGAGCTCTCAGGTTGTGCCTTATAAGGAGAGACAAGAGAACTAGAAAGGCGGGTGTTTCTGGAAGGTTTTGTCCCTTGGGCTGCTGGGTTTAGTTGTAGGGTTACTTGTCTCAAGGCCTTGAGGAAGGACTCCTGGATCTGGGCCAGGCCATGTGACTAACAGGACTGAACTATCTGCTGATCTCTCTGACCTTATCTCCCAACTAATCGCCTGCTGCTGCCCGCTGCACCCAGCAAGCACCCAGCACCTTCCGCCTAGCGCTCTGGAAACCGATCCTTCTGGTTGCATGCCTTTGATCCAGGATATTTTTTTCCCTCTTGGGTGTCCCACTGGCCGCTTCTCATCCTTTGGTTTCTCCTTTCAGAATGGCCTTCCCCGACCTTTCCATCTGAAGCAGGCCCTTCCTTCTGGGCTCCCTGTCATTTCACGCCGCTGTCCACCACTCTGTGGACACTCTCTGTCAGCTGTAGTTCCTGACATCTCTCCTGCTTGTACTCTGTAGAGAGTAGCACACTATAAAATCACGGAGGTAGCGTATCTGTTTTTTAACAGGTGTACGAACACATGCACATGTGTAGAAGCCAGAAGTTAATGTATGTGTCTTCCCTGACTGTTGTCCACTTTCTACACTGAGATGTGATCTCCCACTCAAGAATGGAGAACTTGTTGATTCACTAGTCAGGCTTCTCTTCCCTGTTGGGGAAACCCCGGCTCTGCTTTCCAAGTGCTGGTATCGTAGGCCACCAGGCTCCAAGTGGCATTTATGTGGGTGCTGCTGTCTGGACTCTGGTTCTCCTATTTCCACAGCATTTACCCACTGAGCCATCCCACAGTCCTTGTCTTAGGTATATTGCGTTGATGTACAAGGTATAGTAGATCCTCTCCGTCCACTGTTTTCAGACTTGTTTTGGTCTCAGAAACAAGAATTGAAGAGACGTGTAGACATTCCATGAGGGCCACTGTGTGGTGTAACAGGGTTCTTCCTCCCTCCGCGATGATCACGGTCTCATAGGCTGAGATGAAGCCTCTCTAGTTTGGCCATAGGTGAGTAAAGCCCTCACACTGACTGGTCCCAGACGTGTGGAAGGGCTAGGAAATACATTTTGGTTGTGTTAAACCGTGGGGATTTCGGCCTCTTTTGTTAATGCAGCATAGCTTAGTCCTTTCTGACTGATTACGAATCCTAAATTCTCATATTTTCAAAGGGGTCCGTGAGCTAGGCCAAGAACCGCTGGCTCAGGGGCAGCCCATGGATTGGGAGTACAGGGAGAGTTTACCTGTTGTTCTCACGACGCTTCTTCAGGCACCAGGCATATCGGAAAATTCTTCGTGGACTATTCCTTGAAATCTCCAATAACTTTAGAAGTTAGTATGAACTTGCACCACACCTGGTCATTACAGAGGCTCAGAAACAACAATAAACAAACAAACAACAACAACACCAAACCATAGGGTGTCGGTGCTGGAAGAGGTCTGTCAGCCAGAGCCACGAGCGTCTTCTGAGGTTTGGAGACATGTAAAGCCAGAGAGCCCTCCAAGTCCTACGTCCAAATCTACACACACCTCCACAAGTGATACATGAACACACTGGTGAATGATGTTGCTTGTAATAACTCATAAACAGTCCATGCTATTGCTGGCTACTCTCCGGCCGTGGCGGTCTCCCCACCCCCATGGTTATCCCGTGTAGCAGTCTGTATGTGGCGGTCCGCCCAACCTCTCGGTCCGCTTGCCTCTGAACTGAACCGCTTGCTCGAACCTTCCCAGCCATCCACCCCCTGTGGTTAGCTGTCACAAATCCCTGTAACCCAGTAAAATCAAAACTTCAGAGGCTTGTAAATTATCAGTCAGATTTATAGCAGTAAATTCCCAACTCACAAAACGCCCACTCGAAGAACACAAAACTCAATTGATGTAAACACAAGCTGCCCTCCTTGATTGGACAAATTGCCCTGTATTACTCTATTGCTCTTCTATGATATTCATAGGTGCCTGTGGCTATTTCACGTCACGTGGATCCGGTTCGTCCTCTTCCTCCTTCTTCTCTCGTGTCCTGTCTCCGATCTGTCCCCTGACCTCTCCCTCAGAAACTCTTAGCCCCACCTTCCTTTTTCATTGCCCAGTCACAGACTCTAGTCTTATATTTCACCTGCCCTCACCTGCATATAGACAGAAACCCCCAGAGTGAGACATACTGATGGAGGGAGGACTCATCTGGTGGAGGGAGGACTCTTATCCAGTGTTGGGTGGTACGCAGACAGGGGACCAGGGTGATCTCCTACCTTGACCCTTTTGTCCTGTCCTTGCCAGGAGAGCAGGAACCAAGGTGCTCAGGACTCGATTGGACATCTAGTCTCCTTCCAAGTCTTGGCTCCTCTGGCAGGGATATCTTTATCCAGTTTCAGTGGTTGGCGGTAACCAGATCTATTTATTGATTCTGAAAACTACCCAGGAGAGTGTCTAGGGGGTGTGTTCTTCCCACTTGTGCATCTGTTGGAAAAGAATGGGTAGTGGGTTTGGCATGGAGTCAGACATGGTCCCACTAGGGACAGCTGACATAATGAGGGGCTGGGATAATTTCTCCACAATGGCAGCCAAGTGTGGAGATGGCATCACTCCGTGATGGCAGAATACAGCTCCCTTGGTGATGATTTCGTGCCTGTCCTGACCTGAAAGAACCCTGACTCCTGCTGGGTGCTGAACCTTCCAGAAGATTTCACACAGGTCTTAGCATCCTGTAGTGCCTGCCTCTGCTACAGGGGCAAAGCAAGCCTGCTCTGATATCAGACTATAGATGAGGAAATGACCAGGAAGCCATGCCAAGGGAAAGATTACAGCTCCCCGCAGACACGGCCAGTGCTGGGCGTCTGGGAGAGGAAGATTCCAGCGGCCCGTGGCTCTCGGCACCCTTATCATCTGGTGACACTCATCTCCATGGAGCCCGCACGGCTGCCCGGAGAACTGGAGTTCTGAGCAAAGGGGTGTAATTTGCCTTCTCCCCGCCGGAAACACCGGCTCGCCTTCAGCTCTGTCCTTTTCTCTTTAGAATTTTCCATGAAAAAGGCTTAGTGTCCTCTTTCTTGGTCAAGATCTGGCTCTCCATTGAGCTAAGAGTGACATCTTATATTACAGGGTGATTAATTAATCCCACAAATATATATTGGGCTTCCGGAGAGAGCCAAGCACTGGATAAAATAAAATAAAGCATTGTGGTCTTGTTTGTTTTTATTTCGCCTCTGGACTAGTTAAAATAAAGCACCAGTGTCCTCAGTTTGGCTTCTCACAGTCCTGGGGGGCAGGGTTTCATGTGGGTGTGCCCTGGGCACTTGAGGTTGGTACAAAATGACAGAGATGGTGGCAACAGTTTGGGGCCATAGCGTAGAGCATCAGCTGAACATTCAGACCTGGACTTGTGAGCTGGCCCACCATGAACTCTTAGAGCTGTGTCTGTGACTCAGAGGCGTTCCCGGGCGAGGGAGAGGGGAGAGGGGGAGAGAATAGAGCTGTGCACCCAGCTCTTAGTCTTAGCCCACTGACCCCCAAATGCAGGAGTCGGTGGGTGGGTGACCGCAGAGGTTGGGTGAGGGGCATCTTCGTCACGGAACCTCCTTTGTCAGCCGGGAGGGAGTTACCAAGTGTCCAGCGGGCGCCCGCTTGCAGCTCTCCGTCCTTTCGCTCTCAGCGCAGAGCGGGCGCTTGCCCCACTTTACCAAGCCGAGCTATGTTTTTGTTCCCATTTGGAAATGTAGCCGCTGCAGAGGGGCCAAGAGTGGCAGCCAGGCTCCTCAGGGCCGTCGCCAACTTCCTTCCCGCGGGTAAATGGAGCCCGGGCCTGCACTTGGCAAAGTGCAGAGAAGAATGAAAACACCGAGGCTCTCTTCTCCTCTCCTCTTCCCGCTCACCCCTCTACTCCGACAGATTTATTTCGGAAAGCGACAGGAGGCTAATGGAATCACTTAATTTCCCCCGATAATAAATTACCCCCAAGTGCGCTAATTGAAAGTTTCACAACAGCAGTTTCTTTCTGCGTGGCCTCCTTGGTAGGCCTCTCTTGCTCTGATGGACGGCCTCGTGGTCCGCTGTCCTGTCCCTGTCCCTGCTCCCCTGCAGGGAAGCCTGGCTGGTGAAAATTTCTGATTTCTGGGTGTAGGGATACTGACCTTAGTGGGGGAACCCTTGAGAGTTTTGAGGTAGAAATGTAAAGGCTGTGAGAAGGGTCAGGGTTCAATTCCTGCCTTTGCCACTTCCCAGGAGACTGACTGGGGAAGTCTGACGTTTCATTTGCCTCAGCGTTTGCAAACTGGGATCACAGTGCTTATCCAGCCGGGTGCTGACAGACGGGGTCCAGGGAAAGAGCCCGTGAGGCCCACAGCATCTAATAGGTCTTTAGCAAATGATAGTTCCCTTTACTTATTTACTTTTTTAAGGCTTGTAGAATTTACTGCACGATGATTCCAGACAGAAGTTTTGGAATTGGGCATGCTGACATTGAAGGGTCTGTAAGAAATTTTTTTTAAATTAATTATTATTTTTATTCTTTAATCTGTTTTTTATAGTTCAGGCCTTATCCCCTTCCCGGCCCACCCTCTGACTGTTCCATATCCCATACCTCCTCCTTCCCCACCTCCATCTCCAACATGATGTCCCCAACCCCTATCCCCACCCCAGCAGAACTCCCCACTCCCTGGGGCCCCAAGTCTCTCAAGGGTTAGGTGCATCTTCTCTGACTGAGTCCAGGCATCCTCTGCAGCATATGTGCTGGGGGCCTCATCTCAGCTGGTGTGTGCTGCCTGGTTGGTGATCCAGTGTCTGAGCGATCTTGGGTGTGGGGAGCATCCAGGTTAATTGAGACTGCTGGTCCTCCTACAGGGTCGCCCTCCTCCTCAGCTTCTTCCAGATTTCCCCTAATTCAACCACAGGGCTCAGCGGCTTCTGCCCATTGGTTGGGTGTAAATATTTGCATCTGACTCTTTTAGCTGCTTGTTGGGTCTTTTGGAGGGCAGTCATGTTAGGTCCGTTTCTGTGAGTGCTCCATAGCCTCGGTCATAGTGTCAGGCCTTGGGGCCTCGATCCCACTTTGGGACTGTTGCTGGACCTTCTTTTCCTCGGGCTCTTGAGATTCGCCTTTAAATAGTGTTCACAGCCTAACTTTGAAACACGGTATGTTTCCCGAGTTGTTGGAATCCAGGGGTGAGCTGGAGCGAGGGTGAGACGGCGGCGGAGGAGAGCAACGGGAAGGCGGAAAGCAACGGGAAGGCGGAAACAAGCAGGAGGAGGACGAGCGCAGAGCTGGGCCGCAGAGAGCAGGCCTACCTGTGGTCAGTGGAGTCGAGCCCTTATATGATCCTCCTGCCTCAGCCAAGGCACCACATGCTCGCCAGTCTTCCTACCCAGATCTCTGAGGTTTGACAGCCGGGGCCAGGGCCAGCTGGAAGTGGAGAGCCATCTCTATTCCCTTGCAGCTCAGAAACTAAGTGCCCGTCTGGATGTCGGCAGAAGAGTTGGAAGCGACAGTGACACTCTCCCCTGCGATGCGTGAATAATGTACAACTGGCGTTGGATTGCACAGCTGTTGGGCATTTTCAAGGCAAGTGACTACATAAGACTAAGAAAATACATGGTTTGTGCAATCAAAGTCTGGCCTGGGTGTGTGTGACGGCAGAAGTCGGGGATCAGCTGGCTGTCCCCGTTGGCTTGAGGAAGGGGACAGGATGGATAGTGGTCTCCATGCCAGCATCCCGGGGAATGAACACCTGATACCCTTGTGGCTTTCTCTTGTGACATTCCATACATCACTAGAGGCATCTGGTTCTAGCACTGGACTCTGCTCGGTTGGGATCCAAGACAGAGAAGCCATGCCCTGGTGCTCCCTATACACCAGGATAGTGGCATGTCACGCTGGCACAGAGGACAGAGCCAGGGGAAGTCCTGTCCTAGGGTGGGTGCTGTGTGGATGACCACATCTAGTTAGAGAAGTGACATGTACTTTATAGACGAGTGAGCTAATGTGCGAATGGCGGAGTTCTCAGGCGTCCACTTGGAGGCAAGGGCAGCGGTAAATGCTTCTCCCTTTGTAGTCCGTGTGTGTCTCTGTATCTCGGACCCCTCGTTTATGAAGAAGGTGCCAAGACTAGACGGTGATCTATCTCAGTTGGTAGAGTGCCTGCCTGGGATGGGGTATGATACTCAACACTGAACAGACACTGTGATTTCATCACCCGGGGAGAGAGGTGGGAGGGTCAGAAGGTCAAGGCCGGCCTGTGGACATTAGGCTGTCTTCAAAAGAGAATGCCAAGGAGAAGGAGGAGGGAAAGGAGGGGACGCACTTGATCTGCTGTCCGTGTGGCCAGTAGCTGTTCTTAGATGGGATTGTTTGGTTAAACGAGTATACCATGCAACTCTGTGACTAGGTTGAGGGATCTTCATTCAGGACTCTCCCACCCCGTTGTGTTTATCAGGCCTGGCCTGGCTCGAACCATCAGAGTAGGCTGGAGACAGTAGGAACAAGCTCCTCATGAAATCCTCACGTTTCTCCTCCTTCTTCAAGGACACTAACATCTCGGCCTCGTCTTGCCCAGAGGTTAAGTTGGAAAGAGCTGACGTTGCCTACAGGCATGATGGGAAGTTATCCAGCTTTCTCTCACTCAGCACAATGTATACTTTCTTGGGATGTGGTGCATTTCATTTGGGAATGAATTTCAGTTTGTTTCAAAGGTCCACTTTTGAGTTGAGGGAATTTAGCTGGGAAAGGTGTAGGTGTGTGTGTGTGTGTGTGTGTGTGTGTGTGTGTGTGTGTGTATGTGTGTGGTGTCAATATTTTCACAACCACAAAACCCAGAGGAGAAACTTCAGATGTTTGGCCCTTACTTAGGTGACCTGTGTGATCGCTTCAGAGGGAATCAGAGATATTTATCTACTTGTCTGTGGTTTGAAGAGCGCTTCTGCTTCAGGTGGGTGTCAGCAGGAGGCACATCTGGTTAGGGCTGAGCGTCTGACTTTCAAGACCCTAGGGTCATTCATGTAATCTGGAATTAGAAAGGTCACTGGTGAAAGACTGAAGCTCAAGGATCTCCTTCAGAGGCAACATCCAGCATTCAGAGAGGAGTTTCTGCCATTATTTCTCTTGGGGCAGGTTAACTTGGAAGGTCACTGCTGCCCTGAGCTGTGGAACCTGGCCACCCTTATAAACTCTCCTGGAGAAACAACACCTAGAAGCAGCAGAGATTTGTTGAGAGAATGGATTTGTGTTCATTCCTTTGATTTAAACCATTGTCTCTAGAAAACCCAGGGAAATGCAAATATGTTTTCTGGGAGAGGCAGCAGGTTAAGTCTTTATGCATATAGCAACAGTGTATTGGCTTTGTTTGGTTACGTAACTCTGTCCCAAGGAACTTCCTTGGGTCCTTTTGGTGATGGTGTATGGTGGGCAGGATAGTAGTAGAAAGGTTTGCCACACTCTCCAGCGAACTGCTAGAGAGTCCCAGGCTTTGGAAGAAGAATAGCCAAGTTCCGCATTCTTCCAACCTGTGTCAGGGTTTGGAAGAGGAATTTAAAGCCATGTTTCCTCTGTATACTTCCAAACACAGGTCCCCAGAAAAGAGCTGGAGTTGGCTTCCTCACCAGCTTGCTTACTGGAGCAGTTAAGGGGCTGAGAAGTTGCCCAGTCCCCACACTGCATCATAACATAATGGAATGTAAATTCTCTCTATATTTTGAGGTTTAACAGGTTGTAGCAAACATATAATGGAATGATCACTTAGGCACTTTTGAGTAGTGGATATGCTAACTTAATTCCCAGTGTTGGGCTCCTGTCTCTACGATCCATTTTTGGGGCATCTCAAACACTCACATCCGTGTGTTCCAGCCCCTGGTAACCGGTTCCCCTTTTCTGTCTCTGTGAGTTGAACCATTCCAGGCCACATTGCTAGACTCATGCTATTTGTTCTTAGGCTGATTTCTTTCCTTTGCATAATGTCTTCAGGTTTGTATGCGCTGTAGCGTGTGTCTGGGCTTCTGACCTTTCTAAGGCTGAATCCCCGGCCACTATGTGCCCATGCCGAATCTCATTTGCCTGTTGGTTATTTTGCACGGTGCTGCCACAAGAGCTGCCACACAGGAATTTATTTCGGCCCCTCTGACTCATTTGTTGGAGTGCATATCCAGAAGCGGGATTGTTGGGCGCGTGGCGTTTCCCTGCTTAGCGGTTTTTGAGATGTTCTTTCCCCTAACGCCTGCACCATTTCACATTCCCAATAGTGATGCACACAGGCTTTTATTTGATTTTTTTTCTATATTTTCTCCAACGCGTGTTATTTCCTACCTCCGTTATTGATAATAGCCATTCCATGACATGTCTTTTTAAATTTGTTCTTTATTTGGTCACATATATAGTAAAGAACAGGTGCCTATGTGATCTTTAATTGCTAGAGGTATGTGAAGGTTTTGCTTCAACAACAAGTGATGCATTGTGAGGACTCAGCTTGCATGAGGACCAGAGCCATATGAAGTGAGCAGATGTTTAATGAATGCATGATCATACATTAGGCACCAAGCTGGGCATAGATAGTCAGTGGTCTCCACAAAGCAGAGTATGTTGTCAAATTTTACAGTGGCAAAATAAGTAGAGTTAAAAAATACGTCCTCAGTATCATGTGCTTATGTGCACGGTTTTTACATATGCTGCCCTTCAGGCTGTACCTGCGGCAGCAATGGTGGTGCACATGTTCCAGGAGCAACCAACCGCCTCATGCCACTTTGGGAGGAAGCACACATCTGATACCATGAATCCGGCCAACAACCCAAGGTTGGGGAGCATACAGGTCCTAGTGGGCGAAGCTCCGGCTATTATAATTCTAATTTTGGACAAAAATTAATACAAATATTACAAAAGATTACCAGATAAGGAAGGCAACATGTCTGTCCTAGACTCAATCCTCTAGTTTATCTCTGCACGGTTCTAGATCCCAAGACTGATGGTTAGGAAAGATATAAAGCAAAGGCATGGGCCAATTCACGCCCTGCAGCTGGCCACTGATGGTCATGCTAGCCCCACATCCCCAAACCAGAGCAAGGGAAATTATTACTCTCTTGGCCATAAGGAAATAATTTCCCAGAGGCAAGTTGACTTTGTCAAGGTCACTGAGCTGGTAGATGTGTGACTCAGGACTTAACCTGGGTCTTCCACTCACAAACGTCCTTGTCTCCATTCCTTGGCCTCTGCTTCCCTGGCAGCTGGATGAAAGGCATGCGATCCTTTAGGTTGGCATCGTGTGAGCCTGTGTGGGACTGAATGCTCCTCGTGCTGCCAGGATTGACCATGAGTCCTGTGTACGCAAAGGGAAGGACAGGTCAACCTTTGAAGGTCTTGGGCGCTTTGCCACCGCCTAGTGAGCAGTCTGACTGTGTGAGGAAGGTTGTTATATTGTAACCTTTCACAGCTCTTCCAGAGCTGACTCACTGCCCCAGACTGAGAGTGGAGACCTCCAGCGTGGGAATTTGCTTCAGAAGAGACTGTGTGCAAAGACTGATGATGTAAAAGAGACTTAGTAGCAGTGACTTCTCTCCCTGAGATTAACGAAGTCTCTAGGGAGGGGGGCACATCCGAGCAGGTTTTGTGGCATGCAGAATGGAGGATTTTGGTGGGAGGAAACAAATTTCACCAAAAGCATAGCTTGCTAAGGTACCTGTAGAACAGGCACAGACATTTGAACTTTTGCCCATGGTCGCTGTGGACTTATACAGGAGAGGTTTTAAATGACTGAGAACTCAGGGTTCTTCTTCTGGGCTCCTCATGTCCTGACTGGCATTTCCTGTAGGAAAGCCACACCCATACAGCGGGTGAGCTCCTTGTTTCTGAAAGGGCGAGGGTTATAAGCACAAATTAACTCTCAAATTATCTATATGATAATTTTGGTTTCTTTGGCATGTTCTCCAGGGCATCTTCTAAGTGGTTACCCCCCCCCCAGCCTTCCTTCAAAAGTGATTATGCTGTCCTGAGGGTCTAATGAACTCATTGCCATGAGGTACTTGGCAGAGCAGGCTGGTGGGCCGGATGTCACAGAGCCACACTGGCACTCTGCAGCTGAGCGAAGATAAAGAGACACTCCTTGAATGAGGTTCCTCAGCTGTTCCACAGCACAGTCAGGATTTAAACCCAGCTGGTCTGGCAGCAGAGGTCTGCTCTTAACCACGGAGCTGCTGACCCCCAATCAAAACACCCACGTACAAGCCAGGCACTCACAGACTGCAGGGCGAGGGCGCAGGGAACAGAGGAGGGATGGTGAATTCCAGTAATTAGGTCTTTGGTCCAGTAGTGAGCTTCCTCACACCGAGATCTCCCGTTTCTAATTCAGTTAGGATTTGTAACATTAGTTCTAAGATTAGAAGGAGTCAACATAGAGTTTATAGAACAGTGCCGTGTTCAGAACAGCTGTGGAGCAAAATGAAGATGGAGTGTAACAATGACAGGAGCAGAGCTAATTACAATGTTTCTTTATAAGTAGAAGTCTTTTCCTACGCTCAGACTTGAGAGCAGGAAGGTGTGTGTTTAAATGATGGTTGCGGGGACTCCTGGCAAAAGCTTCTTTTCTCACACATCATCAGATCATGGGAATCTCAAGTTCATGTGCACAGCCCCGGCAAGAGGGTTCATGGGAGAGCAGGGCGTGGGACATGTCCGATCTCCCCGTGTGAGGTGACCCTATCACAAAGGCTCCAGGTACACACCCTCACCTCACCCTCCCTGCCTGGGAAATGGAAGGCATTTGGTCCTGTGCATCTGAGAGAGTCTGAGGTGTCTGATCCTGAGTACCAGAGTGAATCCCAGCTTCAGCTGACTGAGGAGATGTTTCAAGAAGGTGGTTCCAGTGCGACCCTGAAGAACAGGAAGAAGACAGGCTGAGATGGCTGGACGGGATGCAGGGAGGGGAAATGTGGTGGGGTGGGCAGCCCAGGGGTCTAGGAAAGAGCCCTTTTCATCTTGCTTGGGGGTTATAGCTCCACTGGTGAGGAAGGCAAAAAGCTCCAAAGAAAGAAGTGGATTGCAGTGATCCAAACGACTGTACATCAGGGCAGCCATTGCCCAGGACAGCAGGAACCATGGCGTCTTGGTTGAATGGCTCAGGAGTTTTTAGGGTAAACACACAGAGACTGACAGGACCTGCCTCTAATGCATCCAGGGGACACTAAACACTTTAGTATATTCTCCCATGAATAATTTCTCCAAGTCTAACCACATTAGGCCCCTGCGGGGAGGTGGTTTGGGTCGCTCTGTCAGATATCTTTGCCACTTAAGCGAATGATGGAGAGTGGGCCAGCCACAGTGCCTGGGTCTGCGGATGAGGCAGGCAGCCAGAAGAGCTGGCCCCAGAGGTTTGATTTCTTTGGCTGTGTAATCAGATTGGAGGCAAATGTTTTTCTGTGTCTCCTCTGTCTAATCTCTGTTTTGGTACCATTCTTCCTCCTCCATCCTTCTACTCCGGATTGGTCCTGTGGTTGTCATGGCAACAACTCTGACCCCATTCCAGGTTCTCACTCTCAAGAACAGAAATCCAAAACAATCCCACCCCAAGTTCTGTGCCTTTGCAGGGCAGTGGGAGAAAGGTGCTTATTAAATTCCCCAAGGATTCAGAGCTGGGAAGCAAAGGCATCCCAGGACAGAGACAGAAGCCAAAGACCCTCACAGGCTGGACCCAGAGGAAGGAGGGGCCGGGAACTGGGTCAGGAACTCAACTCTGCCAGATCAACAGAAAAATTAAAACAGACTTTGTTTTACAAAAGACTTAACCTGGGCCAGTTATGTTAGAAGGTTGCTCTCAACACAGTTTATAACACAAGATGCCATGGTGAGGACAGGAGTTGGCCACTGTAGAGAAGTCAGGAAATCACAGTCTGAATAGCAGGCAGCATGGGTAGGAGAGAGAAGGGGGGAGAGGGAGACAGAGGGAGAGGGAGGAGGAGGAGAGTGAGGGAGATAAGAGGGAAGGAGAGAGAGAGGGAGGGAGGGAGGGAGGAAGAGGGGAGAAAGGAAAAGGAGAGGGAGGGAGAGAAGAGGGAAGGAGAGAGGGAGAGAGGGAGGAAGAGAGGGAGGGAGGGAGAGGGGAGAAAGGAAGAAGAGAGGGAGGGAGAGAAGGAGGGAGAGAAAAAGGGAGGGAGAGATGCACAAAGAGACAGAGACACGGAGAGACACACATACACACACACAGACACACACGTGTGTGTGTCTGTGTGTGTGTGTGTGTGTGAGAGAGAGAGGGGGGAAAGGGAGAGAGAGAGGAAGAGAGGGAGAAAGGGAGAGGGAGAGGGAGAGGGAGAGGGAGAGAGAGAGAGAGAGAGAGAGAGAGAGAGAGAGAGAGAGAGAATGGGGGTTGTCTTAAGTCAATGCTTCACAATTTTTGGTTAACACATTCAGTTATAATCTTCTGGTTCCCCCCCCCCCCACAGCCCCCACCACCCTCAGGAAGAAATACTTTATGACCCTATTTATTTTTGGCTGAACATATTTTACAATACTGTAATTTATGAAACCATCAAATTATTTTCTGAGCATTAGTTTTAAGTGTTTTAAAATGGTCTGTTTTAGAGATTTAACACACTTACAAGGCTGTGTTTTGTACATTGGCTTTTTCTTTCCATTTTCCCTCTACTGCAGTCAACCCTGGGATAAAGGCCCTCGGCAGGAGGAGGGGCACACTTCCTTGACTCTCTGTTTAGTACACATAAGGTCCTAGAAGAGAATGTGATAACGGACTCTGGGCAGGTAAAGTTTTGTTGATGTTTTTAAGCAGTGGTGCCCTATGCAACTTCAATACGAGAATACTGGCATTCTCCTGGTACTTGATATTTTATTTTAAAGCATCTTATCCTGTTTATATACTGAAATATGGTATCTTCTTTAATCTGTATGTCTTCCATTATAAGCAAAGCTAAGCTTTTCTCTTCCACAGTTGACATTTTAACCTCTTATCAATTATCAATTCAGTTTTGTTCAGTTTTTCAGCTGGTAATGTATTCTCATTTACTTTGAGAGTTTTCAATGTTAGTGCTGTTAGTCATTTTCCATCCAGTTTGCAAATATTTCCATTAAACATCCCTCTTGCTTTGAATTTGTTTATGTTTATTTTAGATTTTACATAGACAATTCTGTCAAAATTTTTTTCATGCCATACCTAGAAAAATCTGTCCTGACCTGTGATTATATGTTCAACTCTCCATTCATGCTCCATCCTTTTAAAATTGTATTTTAACATTTCCATCCTCATAATTTAATTACAGTGCAGTTTTACGCCAGTATTCAAAGCAAAGGAAATAAATTATGGGGAAGAAAATTTTGGTTCAGTGTGTGATGAGATTTCTCAATTGTAAGAGCCGCACACAGTGAGGAGACGGACGACAACCAGGGACAGAAGTGACCTCATCCCCCGACCGTCCACTCTGGCGAGGACATGCTTGGCACTCTGTAACTGTTCAGCTAACATTTGCAGGGTGATCAGTGGCAGGGGAGTGCCAGAGCCGGCGTAGCGGAATACTGACTTACTGACTTTTTTTTTCCTGGCTGTTTTTGATTCACTCCATCTTCCATCTCTGTTGATCATTCCAGAACTGATAACTATGGCTCCCTGAGGTGAAGCAGGCAGGGAGACAGGAGGCGGCCCAGGAGCATGCTTCTTAATTCTCCGTGCGTGCGCAGCTTTGGAGCGAGGGCTTGCTGTAGCCTTGTTGTCAGCTGCATTGGGATGGGCGGGGAAGAAAGGGGTGGATGAGCTCGTCCTGAGCCAACCGCGTCTGTAAACAGGCCGGACAGGCGAGGCAGGACTCTCAGGACCTGAGGGGCATCCGTGAGATGCATTCGTCAAGTCTCGGAGGCTTCTGAAGGCTCTCCCAGGAACTTAGCTCAGTTGAGGGAAACACCACAAGGAGGGTGAGCTTGTGCTTCATCAAATGACTCAGTCATTCAGAGTGAGGAAACTGCAGGCATGGAGTGCGTTGAGTTCCTGGATGGAGGAGATGGGCGTGTGCAGACGCTGCTGACCAGGCCTGCCTACAAACCCACGAATGTAACAGAACCAGTGCACCCTACGGTCACTATGTTTTTCTGAGCGATCGATCATACTTCCTAGAGTCCATCATCATGGGTCTCATCATCTTGATACAGATGAGAGAACGCTTCTTCCGCTCTACCTCGAGTACACTGTGATCCAGTAAGGATGAGCGTGGATGCCCCTCGCCTCTCAGCAGCCCTGCTGTGTGCCCTTGGCCAGCATGGGCCACGCAGACACCGGCCCTTCTGCCTCTGCCTCTCAGCGGTGCTGCCCTCTGGGATCCCTGTCCCACTGACCCGTCCCCATAAGTGGAAGGCAATGTCAGCGCCGAGGCACTGCCTCCTCTAGCAACTGAGTCTGCTGATGTTTAGTAATATAAGAAGGGACGGGCCCTGGTGCTTTGTCCCCCACTGGCTGGGTTCATGTGCACCAGTAGGAATCCTCCTGTGTTGTGGGTGGGAATCATAATGAGATCATCCACGACGGACATCAATATTGTGAATCCTCAGAGATTCTAAGAGTCAGACCTACCGGCTGGCCCAGCTATACTGCTCCAGAGTCTTTATCTAACAGACTCTAAGTCCACACATGGCAGGGATGTTAACATGCCAATGTGTACTGCAACACCAGTGGTTCACAAGAGTTAAACTGTTAAGCCAACCTAGATGCCCAACGACAGGAATGGGAAAAGAAAAATGTAGTATACATGTGCAATGGATAATTTTTTTCCCCAGCTGTGGAGAATGAAGTCATGCATGGGCAGGAAAATGGACGCAATGTGGAGAAAAGCATGTATGAGTCTCAGAAAGACAAATGCATGTTTTCTCTCATTTTCAACTGCTCGATTTTATATAAACACACACACACACACACACACACACACACACACACACGAAAGCTGAATCTGCACCGTCTAGGGGGACAAAGTCGACTGATTGGAGGGGTGAGTAAGAAGACAGCAAAGTGCATGTGGGGAAATCACCCAACGCACCATCCGTGTGAAAATGTCCCCACAGAGTACAGTAGAACGGACAGTAAGTGTACATGATGAAAATTAAAAAGGAAAATGTTTCAAAATGAAAACGCCCAAAGAAGAGCTTTACCGGTGATATCCATCATGAAGTCTCATGCCAGGTTTCGCCTGCCCTTTTTAGAGCATGCTTGTCAGCAGAACACCTGCTGGTTCCCCTGAGTAGCAGAGCGGCAAGATGGCCGCTTACGCACATGCGCGTTGACTTCTAGCTCTGGCAGCCAGTGCTGGGCCGTGATGTGACTGACTGACACATCTCCCCATCTGTTTCCCCCCACCCCATAGTGGTATTTTTAGGATAATGGTTAAATAAAACCCAACCTTCAAAAAAGTAGTTATTAAATCTCTTTTGCTATAAAATTGAGGTTGTGTGTCATATTCAACCTAAGTTTGGATTGTTGGGGGGGGGGGCTGGAAATGTTCCCTTTACTCCTCTTTAGACGCCCCGTGCTCCCATGCTTAGCTTTGTTCCAGTAATGAGATGGTCACTTCCCAGAGCTTTCTCCGACTGAACACAGTGCTCTGTAGTCCGGGCAGAGGTGCTGAGGGCCGCCAAATCACTCAGCGACAGGTCGTCATGGCAGCAAGCTTTGCCGCCATAAGACACGGGGTTTCTCGGTTCATTAACTTCTCATCCTCAGAGCCTGACGTGGAGGCTTCGGAAATACACCTGCTCCTGTAAGGCCAGGCTGGCTGGGTTGCTGGGTGACCGATTTGGCGCTCTGGGGAGCTGCCACGGAGGGACAGCAAATTTGCCTGGCGAGAGCAAGGGGACCGGTGCTTTGAACGCATGGTATTGTTTAAGGCTCCTAAGTGACAGCGTTTGTCAAAAATCTCAGCACATCAGGGGCTGCTCTGTGATCTCATGGCACTTCCAAATGATGCCCGCATTAAAGGGTGCGGTTACTCATTTAGGAGGCAGCTGAGAGGAACTCAGGTTCATTCTCTTCAGTGTCCAAGCTACTTTTGAGGGATCAGGAATCTGAAACCCCAAACCACCCTTGGGTTAGATCTAGATGAATTTAGGTTTGATTAGATCCCAGTGCACAAATAATATAATCAGAACTCTCCCCAACTCCTCTCCTCTCCTCCTCTTCCTCTCCTTCTTCCTCTTCTCCTTTGCATTTCTTTATATCGACTTTGTTCTCCAAAGACATTCCATTCATGGTAGAGAAGAGTCCACCAGTAACTCCAATTTGCATCCTGCCTTCTTAAAACCTAAAACCACATTAGGGTGTGTTGGTTTCCTGCTCATGCCTGAAAGAGGATGAGACTGCTTGTATCAGTCGACACCCAAGGCATCCTACTCTATCTTGGCAAGTGACAGTGGGTCTGGCTGAGGCTGTGGAGGAGATAGTAATTGTGTGCACACTAAACCCTAGAGTAGGAGGAATGAGGTTCGTCTCACCATTCCCACCCATAGCACATCGTCTGAGAATGGGGAAGGCACATCTAAGGAACAGCAGGGTCATTTGACTCAAAGGAGACAAAACACCAGGCGTCTACCACAGTCCTGTTGTTAGATCCACATCCCAGATGGAGAGACAAAAGGTCAGAAATAGGAAATTTGCTAGACCCTGAATGCTAGATTCTGGAGTCTTCTTTTCATTATTTGGCCTTTACTAGAATTATCCAAACACATTGCATTTCCTTCTTCAGGAAGACCTGAGAGACTATTGTACAACTGGAGCCAATGACTCGTTGCCCGGTGATGTAGGGTGGGTGTGGAGAGAACATCCTGTGTATTGTATGGATGCATCACCCGTCAGTTAAAAGGCCAGCGGCCTATGGCTTAGGCTGGAAATGGACGGTGGCATATCTGGGAGGAGAAAGCATTCTGGGATAGAGCCAGGCGAGAGATCTGCCCGAGATGTGAGGTGACAGGTGCAAGGTACCTGAGCACAGGAAAACCAACCACTGTGCCAGAATGTAGGCTAACATAACTGGGTTATTTTAGTTATCATCTAGTCTGAGAAGAGCCTGGTTATGAGGCCAAGGTATTTGTAAATATATTTTGAGTCTGAGTCTTATTTCTGGGAGCAGGGGACTGGGAAGAAGAACCAGAAATACAGCAAGTGGGGGTTAGAGAAGAGCTCTGAAGACCCTGTGCAGATTTACTGTGAATGGAGGATGAGGACAAACATCAGAGCCTACACTGCTTAGCACACAGGACAGTCACAAGCTTCTTCCTTCCGGCACTGCTTTCCTAGAGCCTTTTCTCTGGTGCCTGGAATCACGTGGTCTAGAAATCACAGCCTTGAGAGCTTTGAGGTGCTTGCTCCTCCAGCTTCTGAAGGAAGGGGTTGCTGTGGGATGTGTGCTTCTGAGAGAGGAGATAGAATGCATCAACCTTCCATTCTCACATACCTCCGCAGAGTCTTACCGTGGGGCTGGTTGAGAAGGACTACCATCCACAGCGCAGGCTTTCCAGAAAGGTGGACTGAGGCTGCAGCCAAAGTGAGATCTCACTTCCATCAGGAGGCCCCAGCGCTATGTGGAGGCTTGGATTAGCCATGGGACTTTATCTAGAATCATCTCCCCTACTTAGCACAACTGATGTTGGGCTATCCTCACAGCTACAACAGCACATCGTACTGGAGGGAATAACTGGGGCCTGTCTAAATCAAGTTGACATGGGAGATAGGCACTCCTTTATTTCACAGCATGTTACAGTACTTGTGTGAGTTGTAAAGGGAATGAGGAAGTCATGACAAACCTGAACCAAGCAGGTTAGGAATGGTTAGGAATTGAGTCAGACTGTGGGAGTTGGGAGTTCAAGGTTGAGTATGAGGCCTTCTAGGCAGCTGGCAGCTGTTGTAGCAATCTGTAGTTGGATTGAAAGGGTGGGAGGTGGATCAGGAAGAGAACATAGCAGCCTCCATTTTCTGTCCCCTCCTTTGAGTGCCTAGCCTCTGCTGGCTTCTGTTGCTGTAATTTTGTCCCTTCTACTTCATAGAGTTATATTTATTCTTCAGAAGGTCAAGCTCCAGTCAACTGTACAGTAATTGCAAATTTACAAAGCCTTGTCTGCTCATTCCCAGTGAGATTCTCCCTAAATTTTTTATTTCTTTTATGTGTATGGATGTATACCATGTTTGTTCCTGGTGCCTGTAGAGGCCAGAAGAAAGCATAAACTCCCCTAGATCTTTAAGATACTTAAAGATAACTGTGAGCTACCAAGCAGGTGCTGGGAATCAAATTCTGGATTTGATCGTGATCGTGATTGAACCCTCTCTCCAGCTCTGCAACGACCTCCTTTTAAAATCAAGGACTTAGCTGTTAGAGCTGTTGACAGGCTTCCTGTTTGCTGCTCTGAGGTCATTCTGTTTAATGACAGTGGTTATTGATTGGAAATGTACTTACATGGTCATTAATCAAATGCATTTTCTCCAGACTGATGAAATATCTGAAAAGGGCCGGGGGACCTTTTCC
Source organism: Apodemus agrarius (assembly GCA_964023405.1). NCBI lineage: Eukaryota > Metazoa > Chordata > Mammalia > Rodentia > Muridae > Apodemus > Apodemus agrarius. Next base: position 193,375,395 of record OZ030005.1, read on the forward strand.
TCTAAAGAACCAGAAATGAATGTGGAACTTGGTTTCTGAAGATTGACTTGGGACAAGTCTTCTCTGAGGAGAAGGGGTTAGCTTTACTCGTTAGCCGCCAGAAGTTTTCTGTGTCCTTTGGAAACTTTAATTAATATTCTAGACTGTGAGATGTGCCTTCAGGGAGCAGAGAAGGCTGATCAGATTTCCATTGCTTGACCGGCTAAGTCACGCTCTCTGCTGACATTCTGTGATTGACACGTTGACAGGTGAAGTGTAGCCCAAAGAGCTCTTTTCCATGATTGCAAGCTGTACTGTTTGTACAGTGCAGTCAACTGTCTTCTACTTTTGCTTTCATTTTACTTGGGCAGTGGGACATTCCCCCAGTAGGGTAGACCAGTTGGACAGATGGGATGAGGAAAGTGGGTTTGAGTATTTGTCTTATACTTGTTAGTATCTGAGGAAGGGCCATTATCTGGGAATCTAGGAGTAACTTGTCTTAATTATGTTAGGATAAGAGAGAAAAATGTATTCTATTTGTCCTGTGTGTGTGTGTGTGTGTGTGTGTGTGTGTGTGTGCAGTCCTGCCAGGCAGTGGTGGCACATGCTTTTAATCCCAGCACTTGGGAGGCAGAGGCAGGTGGATTTCTGAGTTCGAGGCCAGACTGGTCTACAGAGTGAGTTCCAGGACAGCCAAGGCTATACAGAGAAACCCTGTCTTGAAAAAACATTAAAAAATTCATTAAAATGTAGTCCTTAGGCTGCAGCAATGGCTCAGAGGTTAAAATCTAGTCCTTAGAACTGTCAAGGAAAAAAAATACACCTCTCACCTAAAAGTGGGTAAAAGGAGTTTATTCTAAAACCAAATATTAGTAACCACAGCCTGGGAACACAGATTCATGTCATTCCAAATTCCACAGTCCAATGTACAAGTTTCAGCTTTTATACTGATGGAACAAAGTTAGTCATAAATCAAAACATTTTAAAATTTCACTGATGAGAACATTCAAAAAGGAAGCTATAGCCAGGAGAAGAAATATCAGCCATAGGCCTCCGAGGCTTTTGTAGACTTTTGGTTGGTGCTTTCTCTCATGCACGCTGACATTGTCTATTGGCATTGTCTTTGTTCAGCTCATGTTCAGGCAGCTGTATGGGGGGGACTTTACAGGTTTAGCTTTTGACATTACTAGGAGACACAGTGTCACAGTGACCTTCCTGATCTTCTGGTTCTTAAATCTTTCTGCCCTCTCTCCCACCCTTAGGTGTAGGGGTCGTTTTATAGAAATATCCATTGGGAATGAACTTTACAACTCTGCATTTGGATTGGTTGTAGTTTTCTATGATGGTCTCCATCTATTAACAGAGGTCACTGAACTTCTAATCCATCAACCAGCCTTTTAGACACAGCTTCTTTCCAGGGATTCTTGTTCACAAAGTGAAACAGCCAGTGTCTTCATGAGCACAGTCATGTCACTTTGCAAGACTCCATCTTGCATTTTTTTTAAAGATATCTTTCTCAGCTGTAGAAGTTCTCTGGTGGAGTTTTTTGGGTCGCTTAGGTAAACTATCATATCGTCTGCAAATAATGATAGTTTGACTTCTTCCTTTCCAATTTGTATCCCTTTGACTTCCTTATGTCGTCTAATTGCTCTTCCTAGAACTTCAAGTACTATATTGAAAAGATATGGAGAGAGAGGGCAGCCTTGTCTAGTCCCTGATTTTAGTGGGAATGCTTCAAGTTTCTCTCCATTTATTTTGATGTTGGCTACTGGTTTGCTGTAGATTGCTTTTACTATGTTTAGGTATGGGCCTTGAATTCCTGATCTTTCCAAGACTTTTAGCATGAAAGGATGCTGAATTTTGTCGAATGCTTTTTCAGCATCTAATGAGATGACCATGTGGTTTTTTTCTTTCAGTTTGTTTATGTAGTGGATTACATTGATGGATTTCCGTATATTGAACCATCCCTGCATCCCTGGGATGAAGCCTACTTGATCATGGTGGATGATCGTTTTGATGTGCTCTTGGATTCGGTTAGCAAGAATTTTATTTAGTATTTTTGCATCTATATTCATAAGAGAAATTGGCCTGAAGTTCTCTTTCTTTGTTGGATCTTTTTGTGGTTTAGGTATTAGCGTAATTGTGGCTTCGAAGAATGAGTTGGGCAGTGTCCCTTCTGTCTCTATTTTGTGGAATAGTTTGAAGAGTATTGGTGTTAAGTCTTCTTTGAAGGTCTGGTAGAATTCTGCACTAAAACCATCTGGTCCCATACTTTTTTTGGTTGGGGGGCTTTCTATAACCCCTTCTATTTCTTTAGGGGTTATGGGACTATTTAGCTGGTCTACTTGATGCTGATTTAATTTTGGTATTTGATATCTGTCTAGGAAATCGAACAACTTCAGCAAAGTGGCAGGTTATAAAATTAACTCAAGCAAGTCAGTGGCCTTCTTGTACTCAAAGGACAAGCAGGCTGAGAAAGAAATTAGGGAAATAACACCCTTCACAATAGCCACAAACAACATAAAGTATCTTGGCGTAACTCTAACCAAACAAACGAAAGATCTGTACAACAGGAACTTCAAGTACTTGAAGAAAGAAATCGAAGAAGACCTCAGAAGATGGAAAAATATTTCTTGCTCCTGGATGGGCAGGATCAATATAGTAAAAATGGCCATCTTGCCAAAAGCAATATACAGATTCAATGCAATCCCCATCAAATTCCCAACTCAATTCTTCATAGATCTAGAAAGAGCAATTCTCAAATTCATCTGGAGCAACAAAAAACCCAGGATAGCTAAAACTATTCTCAACAATAAAAGGACTTCTGGGGGAATCAATATCCCTGACCTCAAGCAGTACTACAGAGCAATTGTGTTAAAAACTGCATGGTATTGGTATAGCAACAGGCAAGCAGATCAATGGAACAGGATTGAAGACCCAGAAATTAACCCACAGACTTATGGTCACTTGATCTTTGATAAAGGAGCCACAACCATCCGATGGAATAAAGATAGCCTTTTCAACAAATGGTGCTGGTTCAACTGGAGGTCAACATGCAGAAGAATGCGAATTGACCCACTCTTATCTCTTTGCACTAAGATCAACTCCAAGTGGATCAAGGACCTCCACATAAAACCAGACACACTGAAACTATTAGAAAAGAAACTTGGGAAGACCCTGGAGGACTTGGGCACAGGGGAAAAGTTCCTGAACAGAACACCAATAGCTTACGCACTAAGATCAAGAATCGACAAATGGGACCTCATAAAATTACAAAGTTTCTGCAAAGCAAAGGACACTGTCAGAAGGACAAAACGGCAACCAACAAAGTGGGAAAAGATCTTCACCAACCCCACATCCGACAGAGGGCTAATATCCAATATATACAAAGAACTCAAGAAGTTAGACTGCAAAGAACCAAATAACCCTATCAAAAAATGGGGCACAGAGCTAAACAAAGAATTTTCACCAGAAGAAATTCGGATGGCCGAGAAACACCTTAAAAGATGTTCAACATCATTAGTCATCAGGGAAATGCAAATCAAAACAACCCTGAGATTCCACCTCACACCAGTCAGAATGGCTAAGATTAAAAACTCAAGAGACAACAAGTGCTGGCGAGGATGTGGAGAAAGAGGAACACTCCTCCACTGTTGGTGGGATTGCAAAATGGTAAAACCGCTCTGGAAATCAGTTTGGCGGTTCCTCAGAAAATTGGGCATGTCACTTCCAGAGGACCCTGGCATACCACTCCTGGGCATATACCCAGAGGATTCCCCTGCATGCAATAAAGACACATGCTCCACTATGTTTATAGCAGCCTTGTTTATAATAGCCAGAAATTGGAAGGAGCCCAAATATCCCTCAAAGGAGGAATGGATACAGAAAATGTGGTATATTTATACAATGGAATACTACTCAGCAATTAAAAATAATGAATTCATGCAATTTGTAGGTAAATGGTTAGACCTGGAAAATATCATCCTGAGTGAGCTAACCCAATCACAAAAGAATGCACATGAAATGCAATCACTGATAAGTGGATATTAATGAGCCCAGAAGCCCTAAATACTCAAGACACAAATAGCAAGTCAAATGATTCCCAAGAAGAAGAAAGGAGAGGACCCTGGGCATGTAAAGATTGCATCCAGTTTAGTAAAGAAACCGAGGGGGGAGGGGGAATGATTGGGGAATAGTTGGGGGGGAGAGGAACTATGGGGACTATGGTGGGTGGGAACTGGGAAAGGGGAAAGCCTTTGGAATGTAAACATAGAATATAGAAAATAAAAAAAAAACAAACAAAAAAGAAAAAAAAGAAAAAAAAAGATATCTTTCTCCCTGTAGGTCAGGTATTTTTTTCTATGAATTATCATTTATTTTATGTATGAGAGTATACAGTCACTCTCTTCAGACACCAGAAGAGGGCATTGGATCCCATTACAGTTGGTTGTGAGCTACCATGTGGATGCTGTGATTTGAACTCAGGACCTCTGGAAGAGCAGACAGTGCTCTTACCCACTGAGCCACCTCCCCAGCCCCCATTTTGCATGTTGATTGCTGTCATTCCCGCATAGGAGTGAGCAGGGAGAGAGGGTCTTTGGACCCTCCTCTGAGTTTTCAGCTCCTCCTCCTAGCCATTTGAAAGGAATATTGCCTACTTGTGTCCTTGAGGACTACAGCATGTAGGTCTGGAAGGTTAGCCTAGGAGTGTTCTCCACCTAGGAGGAGGCTATCGTCCATCCTGGGCATAGTCCTTCCCATTCAGGCCGATCTAAGCTTGCCCAGGCACCTTCCTGTAACCCCTACCATGCTCTGTCACTAACCCTAGTAAACTCATTGGTTACCCTGTGTAGAGAATTTTGTCACTGGGACCTTATGAGGTGGGGTCTAGTGTTTACATCACTCCAGGGAAGAAGTGCTTACAACGCTTTTAAATTCTTTAGGTCTGCAGTTGACATCAAATCAGGTAAATAGACCCTATTTCAAGAGCCAAGCTCATACGATGCCACAGTGCTAGAGGTCAGCGCGGTGGCGGTGGGGTTGTCAGTCAGGAGCCAAGTCTTTCCTGGTAGAAGTGGAAAGACAATGACACTGTTAGTGAATCTCCATGGAAAGTGTGTGCGTGTGCGTGCGTGTGTGTGAGTGTGTGTGTGATTGTGTGTGTGAGTGTGTGTGTGTGTGTGTGTGTGTGTGTATGTGTGTAAGAGAATAGCTTGAGAATGAAATGCTAAGCTGGTCTTGAATAAGTGCAGAATGTAAAGGTTGACAGAGATTAACATGGGGCTTCTTTGCCCTGTTTCCTTATCTGGTTTGCGTCCTATGTGAGGGTGGAGTTGGGACTTGCCCCTTGGTAGTACAGGTGACAGACTCTTTTGGAGTAGTTTCTTCTCTAGCTCTGTACACACTTTAAAGGCAGCGTAACCTCAAATGCTCACTTTTCTTAGGCATCACCTCTCCTACAGCACTGGTTGGTCCTGTTGATTTCACTGGATGTCATATGCCAAGATGGAGAAGGCATCCCTCACTGCTTTCAAAGATGTCCTCCACCTGAATTTCCTCTGGATGGCTTTGACTTGGGTTGTGGCTACATGTGATGCTAGCTTGGATTCATAGCTGAACTCTGTTTTTGTTTTTCTTTGATATTATAATATGGGGTCTATATCTCTGTCTATCTATGTACGTACGTGTATGTATGTATGTATGTATGTATCTATCTATCTATCTATGTATCTATCTATGTATCTATGTATCTATCTATCTATCTATCTATCTATCTATCTATCTATCTATCTATCTACCTATCTAGGGTTTACTCAGTTATAAGAATTCTCGTGTAGAATATTTGTCTTCAGCTGCTCCACCACGTTGCCAGTTTCCCAAGCTTCACCTCTCTCTACACTCCATCATCTCTGGTGGGCAGGTCCCATTCTCAGGCTCTTCACCACATGGTAGCATGCTTCTCCTGCCTGACTCATGTCCAGGTTCCAGGCAGCAAAGAGGAGAAGGCAGGAAGAGGCCAGCTACACAACAATCTACTTATTTTATATCAGAGAAATACAGCAGATTTCTGCTTCCACATTTATATCTCACCAGTGAGAAGTGGGTCTTGGGGCTGCTGCTAGCTAGAAGGGAATCTAAGCTCATCCTCTGCTAAAGCAAGCACAGATAGAGGACAGGAAATCAGTGTAGATGTAGTCCTTCCACCCCTCCCCGTCTTGCCTTGGTGTTCCTCAGCTGTTCCCCACCCCTGCACATACTGGTTCCGTCTCCCAAAGACCTTCTGCTTCTTGCTCCTCTTCGGGAATCATAGAAAGCCTTGCTCAGATCTCCTTGGTGACTGTGCAGCAGAGATATTGGAGTTATCATTGCTGCTTGGTGTGGATTCCTCCACGGGGCCGTTATCCAAAGCCTGTCCATCCACCCATCCACCTGCCCCAGCCTTTCCCAGAGTTGTTCTGATCTCTTCAACCTTCCTTCCATCCCCTCCCATGGCTATTAGAATTGCCTTGAGCTCACGAGTGTCTCTCTTTCCACTTCCTCAAGCTTCCTGGTCTCTGCTTCATGAGGAGTGAACCCGGCACATTTCCGTTCCTGCCGTAACTGCACACATCCCTTTTCTTACTTAGTGAACCCCGTCCCTATCCCCATTCTGTTCTACAGTCTGCAAAGAGGTACAAGGCTCTACTTCTAATTTTTCAGAAATCCAGAGAGGGAGAGAGAGAGAGAGAGAGAGAGAGAGAGAGAGAGAGAGAACCCAAGGGAGAGTCTGTTTGAATTCTAATAATTCCTCTCACCTCACCACACAATGAACCAATTATATTTATTGAGCATTTGTTCTATGTGTCAGATACACCAATATCTGTCAGTCAGGGCCTCTGTCCTGGTGGATCTCAGGAGCCATGGGTTTAGGAAGGATAGAGTCTTCATCTTTCACCACTGGAAAAGACCTCTTCCTAATCACTCTCCCTGAAACACTGGGAACCCGCGTAGCTCAGCATCTCTACGTTTTTTTTTTTTTTTTTTTTTTTTTGCTTCTCTGCCATTTTCTTGGGAAATTATATATATAAAAAAGTGATATAGCTGTTGCCCTAGTGTCTAGTACATCAAGAGTCCAGATAACACAGACCCATTGTAACCATGGCAACCTTAATGGGGCGCAATGACCCAGAATAAATCCAGGTCCCAGCCTTCTGTGAAACGTGAGCTCTATCTGCTCCAGAGAGTTTGGAGGGAAAGGTGCCTTGAACCTAGTAGGTGACAGAGGAGAGGCTGGGGGTGCTGCGCCCAGTGAACGTGGATTGATGCCTGATTGATGCCCAAGGAGAATGGTGGTCACGTTCTGGATCTGCCTTGAGCTTGCTAAGCCAGATGGGCAGCTTTCATTTTTCAGCCGTGGAAGGCGCCTGGAGTATCTTCTATAAAAGCACACATGTGTGACACCGTCAAGACTTGTGTGTGCATGGTTTGCTGCAGTCTCTGCACTCGGCACAGCTGGGCGTGGCTTCAGGGCGTGGCTTCCTAGTCTCTGCCCTCTGCACAACTGGTTGTGGCTTCGGGGCGTGGCTTCAGGGCGTGCCTTCCTGATGAAGTTTTCTGTTCTTCACCATGGAGAAGCCCTTGTTTCAGGGACTTACACTTATCTTTTCCTCTGTTCTGCAATGCTTTGCTCATTTCCTTGAGTGCTTGTTTACTATGTAGCCCTTTCATGAACACAGGGCTTCCTTGTCAATCACATCTTGTCTCTGAGCATCTAGCAGAGGTCCTAGAATGAAGTTGGTGCTCAATAAATGCCTTTTCAAGGCCAGCTTCATGCTTTTTTCCTGGTATTTGGGAATGTACAATAAGGGCAATGCAGAGACACTTCAGAATCTTTTCCCTTAGAAGTTCTTTTGTCTTCCTCCTTCTCCTCCTCCTCCTCCTCCTCCTCCTCTTCTTTTCCTTTCCTCCTCCTCCTCCTCCTCCTTCCTCCTCCTCCTCCTCTTCCTCCTCCTCCTTCTCCTCCTCCTCCTTCTCCTCCTCCTCTTCCTCCTCCTCCTCCTCCTCCTCCTCCTCCTCCTCCTCTTTCTTCTTCAGCTACCAGGACAATCATAGAATGTATAGCCTAGATAGCTCATTGCTATCTCTGCCAGGCATATGCCTCGATCCCGAGGAGCATGGCTTGAGGGGAGGACTGAGAGGATAGAAATTTCTACTTCTATTCTTTGTCTCTTCCTGTGTGTGTGTGTGTGTGTGTGTGTGTGTGTGTGTGTGTGTGATGTATCTCTATCTTGTTGCCTTAATTTAGTTTGTGCTACTTGGGATTGAACCTGTGGCCTTGTGCATTCTAAGCATGTGCTCTACCACCGAGCTATACCCTCATACACTCCTACTGCTTTATTAAAAGCAATCTGAGCGATGTACACCAAACTGAGAAATCTCCTCGGTAGAACCACACAGATGCCTATTTTAGGTCATAAGTTGACCACGTTCTGATACTTTCTAAAAAAAAAAAAAAAAAAAAAAGAAACATAAATTAAAAACTCTTTGAGTCCTGCATATCTCCAGCTCCATCCTTTGGTAATTATGGAGAGATGTGAAGGCTACCTGTCCCCCCTGATCCACTGGACGCTCCCCTTCCTGGCTCAAATCCCAGTGCGGACCACCTGACCCCTGAGTGCCTGCTGGCTAGAAGATAACTATAAACGGATGATACACTTCTGTCCTGCCTGACTAGGGCCAGGCATGCAGTGTTGCTGGGTAGGGCCTGGAGTTAATGCTCTTTGGAAAAAGTTCCCAGGAGAGGATGCTATGATTTCGTCACTTTCTGCTGTCCTGTGAGTCCAGCCGAGATAGACATTTCTACTTGTCCCGCTACTGTTGACAATGCTTTGAGCCCGCAGTGGTCCTCGCTCTGATTAGAGAGGCTGCTGCCCAGACAGTATTCATGGGAAGCCCGAGGACGCTCCACAGAACAGGTGGCAAAGTACGGCAGCAGATTCAGCACCAACTTAGCACGGCTGGTATACGTTCCTGCCCAGCGTCTCTCTCTTCGTGAATGTGTGTGCGCAGGAGTGTGTGTGTGAGTGTGCATGTGGAAGACCAAGGCCAACCTCGGGTAGTTCCTCAGGTACAAACCTCTCTTTTATTTTGAGACAGGTTCTCTCAGTGGCCTGGAGCTGAGTAGACTAGACTGGCTCGCCCATGAGAGTCAGGGATCGGCTCCATTTTGCCTTTCCAGCACTGGGATCACAGTTATTAGCACACCTATTCTCCCCCTCTCCATTTCAATGCCACTTCTGAGGATCAAGAAGGGCAGGAAGTGTGATGGTTTGTATATGCTCAGCCCAGGGAGTGGCACTTTTGGGAATTGTGGCCCTGTTGGAGTAGGCGTGACCTTGTTGGAGTAGGTGTGTCACTGTGAGCCTGGGCTTTAAGACCCTCATCCTAGCTGCCTGGAAGCTAGTATTCTGCTAGCAGCCTTCAGATGAAGATGTAGAACTCTCAGTTCCTCCTGCACCATGCCTGCCTGGATGCTGCCATGTTTCTGCCTTGAACCTCTGAACCTGTAAGCCAGCCCTAATTAAATGTTGTCCTTATAAGAGTTGCCTTGGTCATGGTGTCTGTTCACAGCAGTGAAACCCTAACGAAGACAGCACACTACCTCCCTAGCCCCTGTTTTCCATCATCAGCCGCAGCATGGCTGGATGGCTGGGAGCTCTGTCTGCCTTCGGTAGAGCTCTCTGATTTCCAGAGGCTTCCCCTCTACAGCCTGACACGCTCCGCCGTGCTCCCGGCATGCTGATCCTGATGCCCCTGCCGAGGCTGGCGTGACAAGCTCCTCCTCCCCCGTCCCATTCCTGCAGTGTCCTGGGTGGGCCCGCTGAGGAGCGCTGTGTATCTGGCTTCCCTCGCCTCTTCCACCCCGGGCATCGCTTTCTTGTTCATCTGACAGTGGCACTTAAGGTGTCAAGCCCACTGTCACACGAGGAATGGCTGCAGGCCTGAGCTGTCACATAACATCAGGGACAGTCACTGAAAATATTTTTGCTTTCTCCCAAGTGACTTTCAGATTCCTCCAGAGAACATTTTTGAAATTGCTCAAGTCCTCAGAGTCCATCAAAAATTCTCCTTGTGCAAACAGGGCATACTTTAGAGCACATTAAGGCCTTTTAAATGTTCTTAAGGGATTTTATTTCCCGGCCATTTCCCATTTTATGATCACATGGCAGGCGAGTCCTTTGGCTCGCTGATTCTCAGGGTAAAACTGTCTGGGATCTCATGAGCGGTAGAATTGGTGTGGCTGCCTAGTACTGGGAACTTTAAGAAGTCTTGTGGGTCTGTGGTGGGGGCCTGTGGGAACAAACTGGAGATAAAGCGCCAATATGCAGGGTCGAGAGTTTACAAATTGCCTTCTTCTACAGATCTATAGGGCTAAAATTCTTGTTTTGAAATTTCATTTATCTTTATTTTATGAGTACGGGTATTTTGTCTGCTTGTATGTCTGCACACCTCATGCGTGCAGTGCCTGCAGAAACCGGAGGAGGGGCGGGCTCCCCTGAGACTGGAGGCAGAGGTGGCTGTGAGCTACCCGGTGGGTGCTGGGTATGGAATTCAGGTCCTTTGGGGGTGAACCTAGTGCTCTTAACTTTTGAGCCACCTCTCCAGCCCCAGGACCCCACCCACTTACACTTGTGGATAGTCCCAGCCAACAAGCAGAACAAAGGGGCTAGAGAGAGTGGCGTCCTCTGCTCCGCATAAGAACTGGGAGGAGGCAGAGGCAATGCTTTATGAAGTTTCCGAAACTGAGGGCGTGTGCTGGTGGCAGCCTTCAGTTCAGGTTTGAAGAGGACAAGCACAGCGACGGGCCCTGCGTGTGGTCAGCAGACCAGCGAACGCCTTGGCATCTTATATGCAGCACCAATGATATGTATAAGATACATAGTGTATGCTTAATCCTGCCATGTTTTCTGAAGTGCTTTCTGCAGACCTTTAAAGTCATGGCGGAAGCCACGCAGCCAGATGGAATATTCCCATTTTACAGATCACACACACTCTGCCAAGCATGTCCACAAGGCTCGCTTAGCTCTCCCCGTTCTTCGACGGTGGACTCGTTTGAGGAATCAGTCCTCCTTGCTACCAGGTCACGATTACATATTGACTTTGTATACTGGCTTTAAGGACCATTCTGTGAGCCCTTTCTCCAGCCTTCCCCTCTACCTGTCTTGTCTGGTATCTAATTAAGTGAGTCTCTTCTCTGGCTAAGTGGGTCTCTTTTCTGGTTAAATGAGTCTCTTTTCTGGTTAAGTGGGTCTCTTTTCTGGTTAAGTGGGCCTCTTTTCTGGTTAAATGAGTCTCTTTTCTGGTTAAACGAGACTCTTTTCTGGTTAAACGAGTCTCTCTCTCTCTTTTGTCTTGGGGGAGAGGGTCCTCCCATTCAGGAGGCTCTTGCATTCAAACACTCAGCCTTTTTCTTTTCCTGTGAGCATTCATCCTTTGCACACCCCCCACCACAAGGTGACTTTAGTTTAATCTCTCCCTAGGTTTATGGTGCTGTTCAGATACTTGGTTTTTAACCAGCTTCCGTGATTCCTGCACAGGTGATCCACAGCCTGCTCTGTCTTGGAGAATATATAGTTTGCCCCGTAATAGAACATCTCAGGACACCACTGTAGGAACCTGCAGAAAAGTAAAGTAAGATTTGAGACTTCTTCTGTCATGATCACGAGTTGTGGGGATATTGAGTCAGGTCCTCACACAGCCCAGATTGGCCTTGAACTTGCTACCCACATTCTTGGATTACAAGGCTTGTGCCACTGTATCAAGTCTGACGTGGTGCTGGGGACTGAATCCAGGGTTTCATGCATGTTAGACAAGTACTCTATCAACGAGTTCTATTCCCAGTACAGTGGGTCTTTTGAAAACCAAACAGATAATGCTTTCTCTCAGCTAGCTTGCTTGCCCAGTTCACATACACATTGAGCCAAACATCTTATGGAGACACTTCTCTGAACCTCACCCTCTGAACTGCAGGAGGCAAAAGTCGTTACCACTGAAGATCTAAAAGGGGCGGCTACAACAATAATTTGGGTGGCAGCTCTGTACCAGGAAAATGTGATTAATCTTTCAGGGGAACACAGGGAACAGCAGGTGTGTTAGCAGTGCAGGAGCCGTGAGCCCAGGAAACGCCAGGCTGGTCCTGTGGTGTAGAACTCTGTGGCAAAGGTTTTTGGGTCAGATATCTCCATGTTCACTGGGCGCATCAGGACTGTGGATCCTACAGTCACACTGATGTTCCTAAAGAACCTGAAACTTTCATGTCCTCAAGGGTCATGTGCAACATTTGGGAAGAGGAAAGAAAGGGTTACAAGATGATCAACACACTGCGGCCCGTGGAATAACACCAGAGAATGCCTTCAGTTCCTTGGTCCCCCAAGCTACTGTGAATTTGCCATAGTTAAGTTTTCCTTATTAGTTTTTATATTTTAACCAGGCTTTTTATTGAATATATTCTTTATTTCCATTTCAAACGTTATTCCCTTTCCCAGTTTCCCCTCTCTGAGAACGCCCCTAACCTATCCTTCCTCCACCAGCCCACTCCCACCTCCCCTCCCTTGATTTCCCCATGCTGGGGCGTCAGTTGAGCCTTCATAGGGCCAAGGACCTCTCCTCCCATCGATGCCTGACAAGGCCATCCTCTGCTACATATGCAGCTGGAGCCATGTGTACCCCTTGACTGATGGCTTAGTTCCTGGGAGCTCTTGGTAGTGGGTTGGTTGATTGAACTGATCCTATAAGGTTGCAAACCCCATCCTTTAGTCCTTTCTCTAACTTCTCCATTGGGGACCCTGTGCTCAGTCCAATGGTTGGCTGTGAGCATCTGCCTCTGTATTTGTAAGGCTCTGGCGGAGCCTCTCAGGAGACAGCTATATCAGGCTCCTTTCGGCAAGCATTTCTTGGCATCCACAATAGTGTTGGGGTTTGGTGACTGTTTATAGGATGAATCCCCAGGTAGGACAGTCTCAGGGTGGCCTTTCCTTCAGTCTCTGCTCTATACTTTATCTCTACAATTGTTCCTGTGAGTATTTTGTTCCCTTTCTCAGAAGAATTGTAGCACCCACACGTTGGTCTTCCTTCTTCTTGAGCTTCATGTGGTCTGTGAATTATATCTTGGGTTTTCCGAGCTTTTGGGCTAATGTTCACTCATTAGTGAGTACATACCATGTGTGTTCTTTTGTGATTGGGTTACCATACGCAGGATGATATTTAGCTTTCATTTTTCTGTATATCCCTTAGTAAGGATGGAAAAAGAAGGTAAATCTACACCACACACACACACAGACACACACACATACACACACACACCCTGCATCCCTAAAGCAACATCTTCCTTTCAAGTCATCAAAGAAATTATTCTTTTCTGTGTTCAAAGCGTAAAGGGGAATAAGGTTCAAAATAAACCTGCAGTCCCCTCCCCCTCCCTCCTCCCCCATTCGTTTCCCACCTGCCTGTCCAGTACCAGGTACTGAGCATTTACTTTGGACCCTTCTTTTTAGAGTTCACATTCAGGATGTAAGGTTATACCTGGCAGCCCTTGCCCTTCCCAAGCTAGTGGTTTTAGGTAGGAGTGAAATGGAGGGAGATAGCCATTCAGAAATCAACAGTTAAGTACCGCCGATATAAATCCTCTCTGCGAAATGCAGGAGACCATGAGAAATCACTGCAGAGGGTCAGGAAGCACCTCTGAGTAGGTTTGCTTGAGCTGAGACTGGAGGATAAGGAGGAATCCTCTGGCTGGAGCTGGGCAGGTTCAGAGCATCCTTTAGGGATGCTGGGCAGGTTCAGAGCATCCTTTAGGGATGCTGGGCAGGTTCAGGGCATCCTTTAGGGATGCTCGTGAGACACAGTGACAAAGACTCTAGGGAAGACAGGGCGGCTGAGCAATTGGAAGACGGACAGAATGCAGCAGAACGGGAGACATGAGACCAGGGACCACTCAGGCCTCCACAAGCCAAGGCTGAGGCTGTGAACTTAACTTCAAGAGCAGTGAGAATCCACTGGAGTGTTTGCCAGTTCGCCCATGCTCACTCTAAAAGTTAAAACGGATACAGGGAGGTAAGAACTGGGTCAGGAGGGCCATTCAGGCGGTTGGAAGGATAGCTTGGGACTAAGGTCATGGCGGTTTGAAGGGACAATGGAGGTGAAGGTGCAGAGTGATAATGGGTGGGGGAAGCCCTGAGATGGCAGAGCTGTGTCAAGGACCTCAAGAAAGGGGGACGAGGCATGATGACGATGGGCGTGTCTGCGGGCTCCACCTGTTTTGCTTCCTGAGAGGCTGAAGCTGGAGCTCAAGGGGGGGGGGCAGGTACAATGGCCACTTGGGCTGTGTACATGCCAGGTTGAAGGCACCCCAGGGTCGTCCGAGCAGAGGCCTCAAGAAGGCAGGGTGCTGTTGCAGAGTATTTAACCACACTGTGAACTCCAAGACGGAGAGCTGGAAAAAGCTTGCTGTGGTGTGACTTGGCCCCAGACCACATGTTTACTACAAGAGCTAAGTAAAGTCAACCCTAGGCGAAGGGCGGAGCAAGCAAGCAGCGGACAGGAAGTGATCATCAGTAAATGGAAAGGGGGGACTTTGAGTTGAAGGGGGTTTAAGACAGCGGCATGGAGAAGAAGGAGCCTTTTCTTTCTGGGACATCAGTGGAGTAGGAAGGTCAGCTGGGTGCTTCCTCTGCCTCTCTGAGCTAGCAGGCTTTCACTCCAGCATCTAGCCCCCGAGTCTTCATTGGTAAAACTGAATGCTTGGGATTTTTTTTCTTTTTTAAAGCAACAGACTGTAGGTGGGACTAGTCCTCAGACCATAGGAGTACCCCCATGAGAGATAGTTGTAAAATTTTGCCATTCCCGAACACGTTTTAAGACTCTAAGCACCCCTAGTATGACCAGCATTGCCACCGCAGCGCTGTGGCAGGTCTCCGGAGAGTGCCAGACCCACCGAGGCGCTGAGTTCTGCTCTCACGCCTTCTCTTGTTCAGCTGTGACTTTAGTGTCCAGAGATCCGTAGGCAGTCATCACAGGTGCTGTGGAACGAGGCTCGAGGCTCGTCACAAGCTGCAGAGTGGATGGGATGGTCCACCCGAGGGCCAACGCTGCAATGATTGACAACTTCAGAAGCCCCAGGAGATCAGGGAAGCCAGCCCTGCCCCTGCGGAAGGAGATCAAAGATGTCAGAGATCAGTGAGAAATGGAATTGAATATTAAGAGAGAGTGCTAAGAAAATCAATAGATGCTAACCAGGGAAGTGCGGAGGCTGGGCCATCAACACATGGGTTCAGGGAGGAGGGCAGGGCAGGGCATGGTGGGCTCCCCGGGGGAGGGTAGACTTCTTTTCTTTTCTTTTCTTTTCTTTTCTTTTCTTTTCTTTTCTTTTCTTTTCTTTTCTTTTCTTTTCTTTTCTCTTCTCTTCTCTTCTCTCCTCTCCTCTCCTCTCCTCTCCCCTCCCCTCCCCTCCCCTCCCCTCCCCTCCCCTCCCCTCCCCCCTCCCCTCCCCTCCCCTCCCCTCCCCTCCCCTCTCCTCTCTTCTCCTCTCCTCTCCTTTCCTTTCCTTTTCTTTTCTTCTCTCATGACACTAATAGAAGAAAACGACAAGAAACCTCAGCAGAAATTGTCAACTATAGCCGACCTGCTTGCTTAGGACAGCGTAAGAAGCTTGATTCTCCCTCTTTATACAAGTACAAAGTTAAGGGGGAGGGGGGGGGAAGGGAACGCTTCGGTTTGCATGCGGAGAGACGGCTTCCCATCCAAGTCTCTGTTGGACTGTTCTCTCTCCTTCTTGTCCAGTCCTCAGTCACAGTCTTTCTTCTCCTCTGTTGCATGACTTGACACCCCTGAAGAATTAGGCCAGCATTAAACACTACTGAGAAATAACTGTGCCACGGTACATGGTAGACATGCTGATGGGATAGGCGTGTCCTGGTGGGATAGGCAGGTCCTGGTGGGATAGGCGTGTCCTGGGGGGATAGGCGTGTCCTGGTGGGATAGGCGTGTCTTGGGGGATGGGCGTGTCCTGGGGGATAGGCGTGTCCTGGTGTGATGGGCGTGTCTTGGGGGATAGGCGTGTCCTGGTTGGATAGGCGTGTCCTGGGTTCAGGGGCAGTTTTCATTTTGCTCTCTGGCTGACCCTGAGCCAGGCTCAGTTTCCTCTCATTTCTTCACCAACGTCTTTGTTTACTGGAAGAAGGAGAGAACGGAGACCCCAGGGGGAGGAGTGTCGACACGGAAGGGAGGAGGACAGGTCCTCACCTGACTCAGCCCAGGAGTGCGGTTTTAGCCTGAATGTCTTAAGCCATCAAGTCACCAGTCGTAGTGACAGCGGCAGATCTCCCTTTGGCTGGCTGAGCTGTCCGGTGGATTGCCCTTCTTCTGATCTTCAGGCAGGGATGGTCCCTGTCTCCCTTCACTATGATTTGTGACGTAAAAACCGAAGTAAAGCAGCACGCACAAACTTTTCATAACGAAATTAGCCATGGCTATTACCCTTGACACAAATCCGAGGTGGTTTGTAGTAAGGTCTGTGCGTGCACCCGTGGACCCTGGGACTCATACTTGTAAGGCCACGTCAACCACTGGACTGCACCCTCACTCTGATGTGGAATAGTAAGTAGGACACCTGCATATAGCAACAATCCCAGGTCAAAAAGAGTTGAACTTCCCAGCTGACAATGCGAGGGGAAGCTAACTAAGAAAAGACTCTGCTGTTTCATTGGAAATATCAACTTAAAACAAACTTCATAAATTACTGCTGGTATTGTTTCTAATTTCGGATATGCTTAGAAAATGTTTGGCAAATTGAGCAAACACCGATATGATGTAATCCTTCCTGCGAGCCCAATGGGGAGAAAGTACTGTAATGGTGTTTTTACAAAAGGGACTGAGCTCAACAGCAAGACCCATTCTCAGAAGCTCCCTCACCAGGAAGCAGGGGTCGCCTCGTCAGGGCCATTTCTTTCTACAGAAGCCTGTTTGAACAATCAGCAGTCATTTCTGGGAGACTCTTCGGTGTGGAAACTGCAGTGGTTCAGCAGAGGAAGGAAAAGGGGCTGTAAGGACCTAACGTCTCAAATCTAGAATTTATCCTTGAAAGTGTTCCCTTAGGGGCACACAGGGCTATGAAAAAGCTGTGCACAAAAGCCCTCAGCGACAGACAAGGGAGCACAGAAGGCCTGCGTGCCCACAGACCTGTCCATGCAGGAGCTGCTCACTGACTCTGCACCCTCCCACAATGCATCACTCCACAGCTCTAAAAACCAGGTAGACAACATGGCTGCCTAAGCATGATCTGAACAAGGATGACGTCATAGACATGCTAATGTGGATCATGGAAAGCTCTGGAGGCCTCATCTCTAAAACTACAGGCAACTAAGGAAAGTTGAGAACGTCTTCCCTAGGGAAGGACACACAACTGGATACACACACATACACACACACACACACACACATACACACACACACCTGGACTAACAGTTTGGTTACATAAATGTATATACATATAATATTCTCTCTCTCTCTCTCTCTCTCTCTCTCTCTCTCTCTCTCTCTGTGTGTGTGTGTGTGTGTGTGTGTGTGTGTGGTGTGGTGTGCATAACAACAAGAAACAGAGGTCATGATTTCGAAAGAGACCAGGCAAAAGGAGGTACATGGGAAGGAAGGTTTGAAGAGAGGAAAGGGAAGGGAAGGAAGAAATGCTATATCATAATCTCAAAAATTTAAAATAATCAAGGTAGAGACATGAGCTTCCTTGAGAATGCATGTACCTCTCTTATACTGAGTAATAAAATCAAATTGCAAGGCGACATGTAGACAATGATTTAATCTTTAGGGAGCAGTTTGACATTAATAATTTATATTTTAATATGCAAATTGTTGGCAGAATATGCATCAAATTGACTAGTTATCTCGTGACAGGGAGGTTTGGGGGCAATGTCACGGCTGCTATTATATGTCTGTCAGAGTTGAATTTTATATTTCCTCATATTACATGTGTAATCAACAAGAGTAATAAAGATACTAAGCAGTGTGCAGGGAAGTGGGGAATATAACCTATAAGTGTGGCCTCCACCCTCATGGGGTCAAAGTCTGATGGGGCAGGAAAACCACATCAACCAATACCCTGCCATGTAAGCCCTGTAATAAGAGAGCCGTGGACGAGGGGCAGCAGCGGTGCGGGGAGCGGTCACTGGAAGGTTCTATAGACGGGTGTTATAATTACCTTCTGTTGCTGTGATAAACACTGACTGAAAGCACTTAGAGAGGAGAGGCTGTGTTTGGCTAACATTTCCAGGTCACCATCCATCACCGAGGAAAGCCAGGACAGGAACTCAAAGCAGGAGCTAAAGCACAGACTGGAGGAATGCTGCCCACTGGCTTGTTCTTAAGGTCATGCTCAGCTACCTTTCTCCCACAGTCAATCCCCCTCCCCGCCATGCCCAGGCCTGGTACTGTTCATAGAGGGTCCAGCCCTCCTGCACCAATCAGCAATAGAGGAAACACCCTACAGACACGTATACAAGGTAATCTATTGGAGACTGTTCCTCAGCCGAGGCGTCGTCTTCCCAGGTGTGTCAAGTTGACAAGATTAGACATGGTGAAAGGGTCCCTCGCCTTGGTCTGGAAGGACACTCACAGTGGCCACGGCAAGGTGGCTAGGCTAACAGATGCCAAGGGAAGATTCAGACCATTATTCCTCTGTCTCGGGAGCTCAGAAAGCAGCCCTGGGGCCATTCTGACTCACGAAATGTCACAGGAGTCCAGTTGGTGCCGTGGACATTTGATGACAGATGATCCGAGGGGGCACGGAAGGCCAGCTGAAGTCGCATGCTGATGCTTGTCCCGCCGCTCCAGCTTGGCACTAAATCAGAGCTGCTTCAGTGGTGATCTAAAGACCAGTTCCAGACGACTCTAATTAGCCCCCGATGTTCCTGCTTCACGGGATTCTTAAATCTTGACTTTATGATCCGGAGGCAAGACACCCATGTCGTCAGAGGAATTATTTATCAAGAGATGAAATCACTGCGCTGCTTTGATTGATATCAGGGCGAAGGGACAGAGCTTCATATTTCTTGTTGACAAGAAGAACTTTGTGTTTGCACAGTGCTCTGACCATTGTTCACCCCGAGGAAGGCGTCCCGTGGACTCGCGGTGGCCTGCTTCCATTTTTTTCTGGTTCTTGAAGTTGGGCTGTGGAGCCGCATCTCTCTCCTATGCTCCTAGTTAGACCACAGTTTAGGGTAGACAAAGTCCAGGGTGAGTCTTCTGTCTTTAACTTCGTTCTCATGCTGAGCAGATAGGGATGGATGGGGGGTGGGTGTGGAGGGGAGGGGATGAAGATGGAGAGGAGAGGGCTGGAGAAGAGGAATCGATGGCAGACCAGTGGGGAAGAAGAGAGGGCTGGTCAAGGACTGCGTGCCTGGGGGCAGGGAGGGGCTGTACCTGCTCAGAGATGTCCATCCCCGAGGATGGGAGGCCATCTCATATGGATTTGTTCCTACAGACAAGCTCTAACTACAACCTCTGGGCTGTCCTTGATACGATGCTCACATCTCTCTCAGTTTTCCCACCCTGCAGGGCCCCTTTACAACCATTTAGGGCAACAAATGTCATTTTCACCCCAGGTCCTAACTATCGCTTGAGTACAGGACACACCCCTCAATGTAGCTCTCTCAGAATCCCAGAAACAGTCCGCACTCCCAAACCCTAGCCCTCCCCATCCAGCCACTACCCACCTTCTAATGCCACACGCAGTTCCGGTCTACTTCTTTTTAAAGATGTTTTTATTTAAAATACTTAGGTTTATTCATCTTATTTTATGCATATAAGTTTTGCTTACATGTATACATGTGTACTACATGCATACCTGTTGACTAAGGAGGCCAGAGAAGGGATCAGATTTCCTGAAACTGGAGTTACAGGTGCCTTTGAACCACTAAGTGGGTCCTAGGATCTGAACCCAGGTCCTCTGCAAGAGACACAAGTGCTCTTATCTGCTGATCCATATCTCCAACCCCAAAAGACTTAATTATTTTTACATATATGACATTGATCTGTGTATATGTATATGTGATTCCCTGGGAACCCAGAAGAGAGATCAGATCTTCTGGACCTGGAGTTATAGGTAGTATTGAGCCAGTATGTAAAGGTGCTAGAAACAGAACAAGAGCAGCACGTGTTCCTGACTGCCGAGACCTCTCTCTAGGCCCCAACTGCAAATACAGAAGCATAGATTGTATATGTCTAACTTCTTCGCTTCAACATTATATTTATGTGATTCATTTGCAGGCTGAAGATGTTTTAAGTGTTTTTTTTTTTTTGTCCTTACAATTTTGTTTAGGACTACAAAGTTTAAACTTTACGACAGGAACAGCAACAAACCACTAATTCACATTATTCCTTATCATTCTAATAAATGTTCTAAACTTGTGTCACAAAGGAAATAACTGAGACATGTTTGGTATTTTGTTGGTTTGTTGGTGTTGGGGGTTGGGAGGTAAAGTTTACAGCCATCATCCAGAGAAGTCAGGACACGAGCCTTGAGACAAGAGTTGGTGCCCAGAGTGTAGAGGAGTCCTGTAATAACATTCTTACCACGGTCTAGCATTATAATGAAATCTATTCTACTGCCTATGGGCATTTTGTTTATTCAAATTTTGGGGTGTTACAAGTAGCTCACTATGAGCAGTTCTTGTGCATGCACGTGTGTGAGTATAGGCCGACTGTGCTGCCAGGGGAGAGGCTGTGGTTACAGGAATGCATATTTCGATTTAGCATCCACAGTGGAGTGGACTTCAACGCGGGTATGCAAATCTGCAGTCCACCCTTGGAAGCATAGACAACGTCTGTGTTCCAAGTCCTCATAGATGCTTGAAGTGTCACCCCTTCTCCACTCGGAGAGGCACTGTGGTCCCTGTTTGTGGCGTCTTAATTTGGTATTTCCCCAGGGATACATGAAGTCACCAGCCTTGTGTAGGAGCCGGCTTCCTCTTCAAGCACCTGCTCAAGCCGTCTGCCTGATCCTTGTG
Organism: Apodemus agrarius; assembly: GCA_964023405.1. NCBI lineage: Eukaryota > Metazoa > Chordata > Mammalia > Rodentia > Muridae > Apodemus > Apodemus agrarius. The sequence goes on from OZ030005.1 coordinate 193,396,424, forward strand.
TCCCTCACCCTTGTTTACTGATCACAGGTTCATTGCCTTTTTCTTTTTCATATTTTAAAATCTCCTTTTGAAAAAAAATCTTGAAATCTTTTCATGAACAATTTTCAAAAACTTTTAATGTAGTTAGTGCACTTTGTGGACCTCCGAGGAACTTATGCCTACACAAAACATCCTGCTAGGTCCTCCTGTGTCTAGTCCTTCAGTCTGTCTACAGCCGACGCCTGGGGCTCGTATGCTGCCAAGGCCAGGCTGTTCTTTTCTCCGCAGAGAACTGTGATTGAACCCGCCCTGCACTGAGAGACCCAGGCTCTGCCCAGTGCCCTGCCCTGCGAGTGCTTAGACTCTGCTCGCAGACAACACGGCTGCATCTTCTGTGTTGGGGTAAGACTCTGCATTATCTCCCAAGGCCCCTAAGTTCTTTCACATTCTTACAAAAGTTTCTTTGTTACTTAAACTGATAAGAGAGGTGTGTTGACTTCTTGAACTCATTCTAGTTAGATCTGTTTCCCCTTTGTTCTCTTTTGTGTTTACATATTTGGAAACTTTGTATACTAGGTGCATAGTCCTGAGGTCACATCTGCTTGTTAAACGCTAAGTGTGACAGGTAGCCACACCGCCTTTCTTGTGGTTGTCATTTGTGCTATTTATCTGTTCACAATTCTGTATCACGTCTGATGTTTGACAGTTCTCTTTCACTGGCTTGCTAATCTCTGGATTAATACAATTATCCATACAATTATGTTTAAAATCATATTATTTTCGAAGAGTCCCATCTATTCTCCCTCCTCCCTTTCTTGTGGATATATTTTAGTGTTCTACTTATTTCCATCGTTAACCAAAGATCTTTTAGTTAATATTTTTGCTTGTTTCTGTTTTAAGTTTACAAATTCATGTAGAAACTCACAAAGTATATTTCCTTTCCTCTGAAACTATAATCATTCGTTTCACTTCTAAATGTTACAGGCACATTGCATTTTTGTACTGTTAAAAAGTCTTTAAGGTGTTTTTAAAAGTTTTTTTTATATTCATATAAATGATATTATTTTATGTTTTAAGAATTTTATATTTACCTGCTTGAGGAAAGCAGGCAGCGTTCTGTAATGGAGGTGCACGCTCCATGGTCTCTGCTTCTGCAGTTCTTCATTCCTTTGGGTTGACATTAGATTTTCACGTGCACATTCGCTTCCCAACGTCCGTCCCTCATGTGCTCTTCTTCGTGGGGGACTTTCTGTACCTCTTCTTGACCTGTCAGCAAACTGCACAGGTTTCCTCAACTGTTCCTCCCATGCCTCTCCTCTCCTCTGGCTAGGACCCAGACATGTGCACATGCTAAGCAAGCACTCAGACCCAGACATGTGCACATGCTCAGCAAGTGCTCGCACCCAGACATGTGTACATGCTAAGCAAGTGCTCAGACCCAGACATGTGAACATGCTAAGCAAGCGCTCAGACCCGGACATGTGCACATGCTAAGCAAGTGCTCAGACCCATCCATGTGCACATGCTCAGCAAGCGTTCAGACCCAGACATGTGCACATGCTAAGCAAGTGCTCAGACCCAGACATGTGCACATGCTCAGCAAGTGCTCAGACCCAGACATGTGCACATGCTCAGCAAGTGCTCGCACCCAGACATGTGCACATGCTAAGCAAGCACTCAGGCCCAGACATGTGCACATGCTAAGCAAGTGCTCAGACCCAGACATGTGCACATGCTAAGCAAGCGCTCAGACCCAGACATGTGCACATGCTCAGCAAGTGCTCAGACCCAGACATGTGCACATGCTCAGCAAGTGCTCAGACCCAGACATGTGCACACGCTAAGCAAGTGCTCAGACCCATCCATGTGCACATGCTCAGCAAGCGTTCAGACCCAGACATGTGCACATGCTAAGCAAGCGCTCAGACCCAGACATGTGCACATGCTAAGCAAGCGCTCAGACCCAGACATGTGCACATGCTAAGCAAGTGCTCAGACCCAGACATGTGCACATGCTAAGCAAGCGCTCAGACCCAGACATGTGCACATGCTAAGCAAGCGCTCAGACCCAGACATGTGCATATGCTAAGCAAGTGCTCAGACCCAGACATGTGCACATGCTAAGCAAGTGCTCAGACCCAGACATGTGCACATGCTCAGCAAGTGCTCAGACCCAGACATGTGCACATGCTCAGTAAGTGCTCAGACCCAGACATGTGCACATGCTAAGCAAGTGTTCGCACCCAGACATGTGCACATGCTAAGCAAGCGCTCAGACCCAGACATGTGCACATGCTAAGCAAGTGCTCGGACCCAGACATGTGCACATGCTAAGCAAGTGCTCAGACCCAGACATATGCACATGCTAAGCAAGTGTTCGCACCCAGACATGTGCACATGCTCAGCAAGTGCTCAGACCCAGACATGTGCACATGCTAAGCAAGTGCTCAGACCCAGACATGTGCACATGCTAAGCAAGCGCTCGGACCCAGACATGTGCACATGCTAAGCAAGCGCTCAGACCCAGACATGTGCACATGCTCAGCAAGTGCTCAGACCCAGACATGTACACATGCTCAGCAAGTGCTCGGACCCAGACATGTGCACATGCTAAGCAAGTGTTCGCACCCAGACATGTGCACATGCTAAGCAAGCACTCAGACCCAGACATGTGCACATGCTAAGCAAGTGCTCGGACCCAGACATGTGCACATGCTAAGCAAGTGCTCAGACCCAGACATGTGCACATGCTAAGCAAGTGTTCGCACCCAGACATGTGCACATGCTCAGCAAGTGCTCAGACCCAGACATGTGCACATGCTAAGCAAGTGCTCAGACCCAGACATGTGCACATGCTAAGCAAGCGCTCGGACCCAGACATGTGCACATGCTAAGCAAGCGCTCGCACCCAGACATGTGCACATGCTAAGCAAGCGCTCGCACCCAGACATGTGCACATGCCAAGCAAGTGCTCGGACCCAGACATGTGCACATGCTAAGCAAGTGCTCAGACCCAGACATGTGCACATGCTAAGCAAGTGCTCGGACCCAGACATGTGCACATGCTAAGCAAGCGCTCGCACCCAGACATGTGCACATGCTAAGCAAGCGCTCGCACCCAGACATGTGCACATGCTAAGCAAGTGCTCGGACCCAGACATGTGCACATGCTAAGCAAGCGCTCGGACCCAGACATGTGCACATGCCAAGCAAGTGCTCGGACCCAGACATGTGCACATGCTAAGCAAGCGCTCGGACCCAGACATGTGCACATGCTCAGTAAGCCCTCGGACCTAGACATGTGCACATGCTAAGCAAGTGCTCGGCCACCGAGCTAGCCCCAGCCCTTTGCCTTAGTTTTTTCAATAGCCTTCGAGTGTGATTCCACCTCAGTGGGCCATTTATCTATTTATTAACTAATCTCGCTCTTCTGTGTCATTTTGATTTTATTGCTTTTGACCAGGTCCTTGCAATCACACCACATCATTTATCTGTGTGTCCTGCCTCCCCCAGGCTCCCTGTGCAATACATCCTTATCACTGCCTTTTGACAATTTTATTGTATATCATCGTACGGCTTTCTTCACGTTCATATTGCTTGGGATTATCAAACTTGTGAGATCTGTAGGCTTATAGTTTTTTAAAAATCAAATTTAGAAAAATTTTGGCTGTTATTCTTCAAAGATGTCTCCTGCTCCTCCCTCTTAATGGTTATAGTTACAGGAGTGGCAGACGCTGGCTTTGGTGTCATAGGTCACATTTCTTGTTTAAGGAGATTTTTGTTTGTTCTGTTTTTTCTTTCTCTCTCTCTCTCTCTCTCTCTCTCTCTCTCTCTCTCTTTCTTTTGGTTTTTGGTTTTTGGTTGTTTTAATTGTTGAGTCTTTTTGGCACTTTGATTCTTCTAAGTCATATCTAATGCATGATTAAAAGACAACGGCTGATTTGAAGTGTCAGTCTGGCTGGGATATGTTGTCTTGATATTTGGTCCAACATTATTCTAGAGGTTTCTGTGCGGGTGGTTCCTTCATTTTTCTGTTTCGTGGGTGGGGCGAGCATTTCAATTTTACGTCAGTGGACATGGAGGGAAGCAGATTGCCTTTGTTATAAGGGTGGGCCTTATGTGATTAATTGGAAGATTTGTAAGAAAGGCTGAGCCCTACTTCCCCGCAGTGGGGCTCCCAAGGACTCCTGCAATGGCTTCTTCTGGACTCGCCTACAGCATGAGCTCCTTGGATATCCATCTCGATATCCTGTCCTGCGTGGTTTGTACCTGCAGGCTCTGTAACTGTGTGCACCAACTCCTGATGCCCATCTCTCCTGCGTCTGTGCCCTTCCTCCTGCGCCCGCCTCCCTCCACCGAATGACCCAAGTCAACACAACAGATGCAGGAAAATTCTTATTCTGATTTGACCTTTGAAATCCCATTTTTGTTCTTTTATTATTACCTTTAAAATATTTATCTATTTGTTGGAGCTGCAAAGATGGCTCAGTGGTTAAGAGCACTCTCCGTGGGCATAAAACAAATATATCTATATCTATCTATCTATATCTATCTATCTATCTATCTATCTATCTATCTATCTATATCTATCTATATATATATATATATACACACACACATACATATATGTGTAAGCAAACACTCATGCATCAATTAGTAACATACAGCTATCTTAAAATATTAATTAAATGTGTGGGTGTGCATGATTTATTTATTTATTTATTTATTTGTTTGTTTGTTTATTTACTACATGTGTGGGTATGCATGTCCCAGTAATTTATTCATTTCTTATATGCATGTCTGTTATTCATTTATTATTATATGTCTGGGTGTGCATGTCTCAGTTATTTGTATTATTCTGTGTGTGGCTGTGCATGTCTCAGTGCACGCATGGAGGTCAGAGGCCCTTCTGCAGTCAGCTCTCTCCTACCACCTGGATCCCAGGGAGACAACTTAGCTTTCAGCCTTCGTGGCTGCTGCCTCTGCACCTCACCCCTGCCAACCCACCTGGCCAGGTCTCTCTTGTCTTTCGTATTTGCTATGTTGACGCCGTTCTCTATTATGACTGTGTGGATAATGGATTCAGAACCCAACCCTTCTCTGCTGTTCCCACTATCGCTGGATCCGTTTCCCTTGGGTCGGTTTTCTCCATTTATAGATCATACACACGCTTCCCAGAAGGACGCTCTTGATGAAGACGGCTAATTTGACATTTTCATCTTCCATGCAGTATTCTGGCGCAGACAGCCTTGTCTTCTTTCTCACGTGCTTGTTCTTCTTGGTAGTGATGTAAGACTCGTCCATCCCTTCCTAGCACCGCCATGACGTCTCCATGCACGAGGAAGGGTGCACTCCTTTTGAAGGTTGTGTCTTGCGGCTGCTTACCCGAAAGATCAGGCTTTGGTGATCAGGAGAAATCCCTTCCTTGTCCTGGATCTTGGCCTTACATTCTCTGTAGTGTCTGGGGATTCAACCTCATGCTCGATGGTCTTCCCCAGAGGGTCCTTATGAACTGTGTGTCTTGGCAGCGGTTTTGCTGCAGATGGTGCATCGGAAAGCGCTCTCAGCCGTTTGGTTATAGGACGCACTCAGCTTGCAGGGCCTCTGAGCCTTTGGACTTTTCCCTGCTAATGCCAGTTTAGTACTTGGTAACAGACAAAGGAACCCTTGTGGGCTTTCTGAAGTTCTTTCTCTACCCCACAGAATCCAGCTGCCCTAAACGCCTTGCGTTTATATCTGCATTCCCTGAGCCCACTGGGACAAGCACAGGCTAACCCTGCTTGGGTGTCACAGGTTAACCCTGCTTGGATGTCTCCTCCCCTTTCCCAGCACACAGTCCTGTAGCGGCTGCTGTTTAGACATTTGAAACCATCACTGGTATAGTTTCTTACCATCCAGCCGTTGATAGCAACAACCATGACCAATCTTTTTCACTATTCAGACACACAGTCATTACATGTTGGGTACCCCTGCATCTAGACAGTCATTACATGTAAAGGGTCGCTGTGTCTAGATCTTGTCTCTTCTGTCTGTTTTTTCTTACCTTGGTTCAGCAAGATTTCTCTCCCCATTAAAAGCTATATAGAGTCACTTGAAATAGTCACTTGCTATTCTCTTATAAGCCGGTGTATTTGGACTGAAGAACAAGGCTAGGGATGGATCCTGGACCTGGGACTTGGCTCTTTGAGGCCCCTGGCCCCAGGAAAATGAGATCTGGGGCCCTGGGCTATGGGGGTCAGGTGGTATCTTTCCACACAACTGTTATTCTCTCAAGTTATGTACCATCTTTTTGTTTTCTCAAATAACCGTTTTTGCTATAGGCGAGTCTCTAGCATTGGAATGTAGGTGAGAAAATCATGGCCATTGGAGGACAGCCTTGCTTAGCTCCAGCCTCTGCTTCCTCAGTCAACAGCTATGCTAGGTCCTCACAGTCTGTCTTTGTTCACCGGAGGGCAGGGGATGCTCAGATTTGGCTCTAAGACTTCCTTCAGGTGCAACCAAGATGCTCCCCCCCTTTCCACCCAGTGCCTTGGTGTACTGCCTAATGTATGCTAGGTTCTCTTTAGTTAGTTACAGGGTGGCTTTCTTCTATATAATCCGGCACTGGACTATGGGATGGTGATGCCCCAGCCTGAGAAAGGCTACAGGGGGCTCTGGAGCATTCCCTTACGTCTCCCTGCTCATAGTCTGGAAAACAAGACAAATTTAGCCCAACACTCATTGTTATAAACATGACTCGTGGCTGGGATTGAGCCCAACGAGGCTTATCTTTGTCTGGTTCTTCTCAGACCAGCTGCATGGGCCATTGTGAACCCCGGACAAATCCTGTCTAGTCAGTGATTCAGCCTTTCTCTCCAGTCTGCCACCAGCTGGAGCCTGGCTGGGCCGTGTCAAGCCCATGGGCGCAAGCACTGATGAGCCTGGGTCTCAGTTATTCACAGTTGGGTCCCCAGACCTTCCATGAATAACACCTTCGCTTCAGTCTCAACAGAATGGCCCAGCTAGTAATTTTATTAATAAAATCTGTTTAAGCAAAAATAAAGAAGATCGAAAGAGTAAGTGTTAAAAAGCTGTGTCTACAATCTACCTGATTGTGAACGTGTTCCTCATGCAGGCACAGTCAGGAAGTGCGTTAAACACGAAGGGAGGACTGTCAGGGCTCCTGGGGTTGTGAAGGTCAATGATTCAGCGCATGTTAGCTGTACCTTGCATACAGTGTAGACCTCACACACGTGTGTGACCATCTTGTGCTTTGAGTCCGGTCATGGACATGGGCCCGTCTCTGTGTTGGCTAAATTGAGAAGCTGGTTTTTGTCAGACTCACATTTTCATTCTCTTTTCTCTGTTCTTCATTTTTCTTGTTGACTAGCCCCCATCTAAAGCGCAGTCTCACCCAGGGATGAGGCTGAACCCTGTGGATGTTTCTTCATTGTGCTGGCAGGAACTTGAAAGCTGGATAATCATGCTACTACCTTAGTGAGTGGGAGCTGGGTGCTGCACAGCTGGAGAGAGGATGCGCTGGCTGAAGCATGATGGGCGGAGCCGAGGCGCGGTGGGCGTGGCCCCGTGTTGCTTTTATCCCTCATAGTTATTCTCCCACTTCCTTCCTGAGGCCTGGCTCCACCCACTTCTGGTCTACAGTAGTCCTTCCAGGTCTACATACTTGGGTTCTCTCAGACTCTAGTTCCCTTGGAAAGAACTTGTCTTTTCTCTCTTGCTCAGAAGCTACTTGGTAAACTCTGACTTCTCTAGTTGACTAGTGGATGCTAGTGGGCGAGGAGGGTGCTAGCAGAGTAAAACCACCCTCTGAGGTGGCCAGCACATCTTCAAGAGGACGGAGAGCATGCTTTCTGGGGGAATGAATTTCTGAGAAAAAGGAGAATTCAGGTATTGAAGAAGAGGATGCTGGGAGAAAGCTGGGTAAACCGAGTCACGGCTCAGCTTCTTGCTCAAAGCCTATTATCAGGAGTATCATGTGGCTAAGAGGGACCATATGGAAAGCTGCGGATTTGACCCCTAGCGTTAGGGTATGCGTGTGAGGGGTGGAAATTCCATAAGCAGCAAAGGAAGTTATGGCACACACTATGTGGTTCTGGATTTCATGTTGTATCTCTTTCAAGTTGTTGGTTCAAGTGTCCGTTTCTTGTTTCCTTCTTCTTCTAAAGGGAGACAGGGCCTGCAACCCAAGAGGAAGGTGTGTAGGATGCCACATGTCCCGGACATTCTTCATATGTCTTAGCTTTGGAGCATCCTTCTGCCAATCATCCCCACCACAAGAGGAGGAGCATGCTGGTGGCGATGTGTAGACAGTGCGTGGTCGCTTGGCCTCACTTGCTCCTACACTGTACCAGAAAGCCAGCCTTCCCTCTATTCCCCTGTCCCTTCCTTATCTGCCCCTCTACTCCTCCAACAGCCCAGTGTCCTTGGTTTCCTCTTCTGAGGATGCCTGATTACCCAGTCCCTGCGGGCTCTCCTGATTCATCTGTCCGAGCCCAGCCCCTGCTCCGGTCCCGGACTCTCCTTGGCTCTTCAGTCTCTGCCCTGGTTCTGAAGTGCTTGTTAGTCATTTCCTGTTTGCCTGTGCACACCGTCTGACACGAGGCAGGCATTTTATTGACTAACTCAGGAAATCAGGAGGGAAGATGGTTAATCGTTTAATTTGAGAAATAAAACAGTAGAAAAGGAGAAGATTGCAGAAACCGTTCCTTAGCTGCGCCAGAGGGAAGGCTGTGTCGGAGAGAGGGCACTGCAGACCCAGCATTGCTTGGGATTGCCACAGGCGCTCCACAGCTTCGGTTCTGAAGGTGTTCCAGGATCTTCTGGAGGCAGCACTGAGAACTCGTTAGCTTGCTTGTTCCTTCATTCAATATTTATTGACCTTTATGGTCCAAAAAGCTCTTCTAGGATCTAGAAATATGGCAGAACAGAGGAAAAGAAAACAAAACCCATGTCTCCATGAAGTTTACAATTCATTGGTTGCATTTAGTAATGAATAAAGAAAGAGGAGTTGGAGATCACTGAGTTGGCAAAGCATGAAGACCTGAGTTCAGTTTCCAGCATGCATCTGGCATTTTACATAGGGGCGGTGGCGGGTGCTGCAGACCTGGAGCCGGGCAGGCGGGGTGGTGGCGGGCGCTGCAGTCCTGGAGCCGGGCAGGCAGGGACAACAGAGGGTGCAGGGTTTATTGGATGTCTAGTCTAGCTGAATTGGTAACCTCGGGTTCAGAGAGAGAAACTGTCCAAAAAAAGTGAATATATTCTAAATATACTGTATTCATGTATGGAATTGCCAAAGCATAAGTAAAAAAAATAAGGTGGTTTATCAATTAAGAATATCTGACATCAACCTCTGACCTTCTAGAAACACATAGAGAGGTGAGTCTGTGCCTGTATGCATGTATTCACAGACATAGCATGTGCTCATGGCATGTATACACAAACACAGCATGTGATCATGGCATGTATACACAGACACAGCATGTGCTCATGACATGTATACACAGACACAGCATGTGCTCACAGCCATACCCAACACAAGACTGATAGAGCCCATAGCCCAGGCACTGACGAGCACCACGAAGAGAGAGGCTCAGCACTAGCAGACGGGAAGGGAGATGCTACGGACTGGCATGACCTCTAACCTTCTCTGAGAAGATGCACTTGAGCTGAGGTCTGGATGAAGCAGAGACTCGGCCATTGCGTGTATCTGATCTTCAAGCGAGACAGTAATTGGTGCAGGCAGAAGGAAGAGCAAGTGCAAAAGCCCTGGGGCAGACGCAAGCGAGACAGCAACAAGCCCGGGAAGTCTCTCTCACCCGCTCTCTTACCACTTTCCGTTATAGCCTTGCCAGATAAGCCAAACAATGTTATAAGTTCATCTCATGACATACAGTGCACATATTCCTGGAAATGTGAGCACATCTATATGAATTTAATTTGGGTAATTGGATTCCACCTAAAGGCACACAAGGAGCTTGCCTTGTTAAGTGACTCTGTGGTGTCCGTTTACTAAATGAACCATCGGCTCAAGAGGATCCTGTGGGTTCCCCTCACCCCAAAGCCATGTGATTTTACATCTGTAGAGAAGCCAAACACTTATGTACTGTGCGGAAGATGGAGGCAGCACAGAGCCATATATATAAATGATCTATGTCTGCAGCCTATGGGGTCAGTGGTGCTCAGGCATTCTGTGTGTATGGTGGTCCCCGCACCCACAAGAGTGAACAGATCGGAGGGCTCTGCTTTTCCAGCTTCCTTGCTGAAGATGGGGATCCATCCATCTATGCTTCCATGCATCCATCCATCTTACATTTATAATATATAATACACACTATAACATACATGATAAATATAATGATATATAATACAATATAATATAATATGTAATACAATATACAATATGCATAATACATAATAATACATGATATATGATATATGATAATATATAACACATAACATATAACATATAATATATAATACATAACACATAACATTATAATTACAAAATGTTTATAATATAATATATAATATAATATATAACTATAATAATATAATATAATAATTATCTATCTATCTATCTATCTATCTATCTATCTATCTATACATATATATGACAGCCAGGAGTTAGGCAGAGGAAATTGTTTGGAAAATACTGATTCTGCTTTCTGACTATAAGGCTGGGTGGGAGTGGTGGGCTGAGTCCTGCTAACTTAGGAGGCCAAAGGTAGGGGGATTGTTTGAGCCCACAGTTTTGAGTTTGACCATGGTGCCATTATAAAATGCTGTGACATAAAATGAGGTGCCTAACCACCGGTGTTACCTCCAGTCCATGTCTGTTAAAGGTGACAAATCTTAGTTTGAAGAAAATAAAGCCGAGAAAGCCAATGACTGTAGAGTAGCTCCTTCCTAAGTCTCAGTCTGAAAGAGCAAGTCCACACTTCTCTGAATAAAAGCAGCTTCCAGCCTTCCCAACACTCAGTGTGCACAGGCACGGGCTGTGTAGAGACAGGCGCGGCCGGATGGCCCACTTTCTAACACTATCTGGGTCGTTTTAACCAAATGAGTTAATTAGCAGTGAGGAACCCAAACTTCGCCAGTGCTGTGTGTGTGGGCAAGCTTTTCACATGAGAAAAATTTCATGTGTCCTTTCAGGCCCCGCGAGGACACCCGGCACCCAAGGATGGTGCTGGCAACGTGGCTCATATTTAATGTGTTAATTTCCTAAATGGATTTGTTTGGGAACTGGGTGGTTAACTTTTAATTGTCAATTTGATGTTTCTAGGCTCTAGATCTGGATTTTAGATCCAGATCCAGGAAGTGAGACTCAGTAAGGAATGATCTAGATCAGGCTGCCTTGTGAGCCTGTCCCTGGGGATGATTTTGACTTCATTAGTTGGCATGGGAAGACCCATCCCCAAGTGGACAGCACCATTTCCTAGTTGGTACTAGGCTGTGTAAGGGTTGAGAGAGAGAACCGGGCAGAAGGAGCGTGAGCTCTGCTCTTGAGTGTGGATAGGGTGTGTGACCCGCCACCCTGAATGAATGTCCCACAGGGAATCCCACGTGGAACTGTGAGCTGAGAAAACCTGCTCTCCTCTGAGCTTCGTTTGCAAGGACGCTTTCTCCCAGCTGCGGGAAGAGAAACCAGAACAGGTAGCCAGCAGGCCCGTAACACAGCAACTGCCTATGTCACATAGGAGATAGGACCTTATTTATTGAAAACATTTTTTATGGCCATTAAACCAAAAATGGGTAAAAATAAAGAACAATGGAAAATAACTAAGTAAATAACCAGCTTTTGTATATTCAGACTGAACTAGCTGCAGACAGAAAAATATTACATCCATACCTGAACATGTCTGGACTTTTGTCATTTCCTCTAACAGTTCAATACGTCTACTTTAAAACGTGTACATTTCAGTTGGTATTCTAATAACTAGAGATGACTTAAAATCTGCACGATCTGTGCCTAGGTTATATACCAACACTGCAGTATTTTATGTAACGTACTTAGCTATTTATGGGTTTTGGTGTATGTGCGTTCCAGGGCTGATTCCCTAAGGACACCAGGGGGTGACTATATCATTGAGAAATAAGGTAATTGTGTAGCTAGAATAAGGAGGCAGCCCAGGAAGAGCCAGAGCACTAAGCCCAGTCTGTAGCCTCTACCCTTTAGGTCACTGTTAGCCCCCGCCCTCTGTATGGTGGCCCCTGCACAAGGGCGGGCTCTTTCAGCCTCCTCTCATCACTGGTGAGCTGACAGGGGTACATGTTAGTGACAGTTTTCCATGCAGTGTGTGCTTCTCAGCTTTTCACAAAGTAGCTTGTCATATTCTTGTGTGTGTGTCTGCTGGGAGGCTCAGGTGGGTCTGCACCCGGCAACTGTAGGTGACCAGCGGAGCCATTGGTTTGCTGTCTATAAAACGCTGTGGCCCTCCCTCAGGGGCCCGTCTCAGTACCCTGTTCATCTTGCCTTCAGCCTTCACCTGTGCATGAGACACATCACTCGCTTCCCCATCCTCAAACTTTCTTCCCAGTCTATGTGGCTCTTGTCTGGACCATTTATATTTTACTCTTCATTTTCAAAACTGGAGTCAGTTTGTCTATGCATGTCTGTTATAGCTTTGCCCAGTAGTCTTTAGAAATACCTTCACCAAATCCTTCAACCTGTAAGGAATTCTGGAGCTATTCTGGGTTAGGTACTTTCCTGTCCTGGATATATGCTATATCTGTTAGCAATGTAGAGTCCACTGTTAAGTTTATGGGTGTTGTACCTTCCATCTTTGTGAATAATTAGTGATGTGTGATGTGTTGGTTCTGGCAGGAGAAGACACAGTTCTTTCTGCATCTTTGGTCCGATGGACTGATGATCTATGAGTTGGTTGGGAATAAAGCCTCTACTGTGGAGAAAAGAAGACACAGTCATTTAGTCAACTCCTAAGCATTTTGTATTACATAGGTCCCTTCCAGGAGCAGAGTTGATGAGGTGTCTGTATTGCACAAGAAGATTGAGTAGAACGGCTTATACAGTGGGATATCACTAGACCAAAATGCCTGCTTAGCAGAGAGACCGAGAGCTCAGGGCTGCTCAGTCCAGGGGGCTGAGTGTCTCAGCGGTTTGGATTTGATGTTGAAGGGCTGGAAGCTTCCCGGAGAGGCACTGGTCTTTCGTTCACATTGGAAGGCTGCAGAAGATGGTGTCTGATGTCAGTGAAGTCTAGAGCAGCAGCAACGGGGAACAGTGAGAACAGGGAAAGAGGTTCTCACCAGGGAGAAGTAAGGCAGCAAGACAGACAGCACTGCCTTTGCACGGGATCTCACATCTGGGCCGCCTATCCCCGGCTGCCATCTGCTCTGGACGTGTTCTCCCCTCAGTCAAACCTTCCTAGAAATGCCCTCTCAGGCCTTTCCCGAGTCATGTCTCAGTTGGCTCTAGGTCATTAACTTGATAACAATTGTGATTAACCATCACACATTGCATCTCAAAACCTCATTCTAAGTCATGAGCACCTCTCTCTCTCTTCCTACTTCCTTCCATCTGCCTCTTTATTCTTCCCAATTGGATGGCTTCAGAGAAATCACTTATGGTTTCAATTCTGACAAAGTGATTTTGTATCAGAGTTATTTTAAAAGCAACTTGAATAGAACCCAACGAAGAGTTTTAAGTGTTTATTTTTCCCCCTGAGTATTTCTTGTTGAACTAAATATCTTGGGGGAGATTAAAAGCAGAGACGGGGGACAGCTTGGCATGTGCTTGACCTTTTCCCGGAAGGTCTCATGTGAACCAGAAACTTGCAACTCAAGTTCTATTTTAAAATCACCCTGAAGAGTTGTTTTTTAGAAGCTATTCTATAAAGAAAATAATCATGAAAGCCCCGCCCCTAACTCTTAGGATTAGTGGGGGCACACAGATTTGTTTGTGAGTCCTGCCCCTAGCTGTTAGGGTTGGTGGGGACATATGGAGTTGTTTGTGAGGAGGGTGAGAACATGACTCTTACAACCATCCTGGTTCCTCCACCCCCATGTTTGAGGGGCCTGGGAATGTGACATTCCCCCCCCCCCCTTAGGAAAGTTCGGGGACAGTGAAAAGTGAGAATGTGAATGAGAAAGCTCTGTGGAACCTGGGCAGTTCTGCAGTGCTCCCCATTTGGGAAGTAGGTGCTCTCCCCAGGAAGGCGTTCAGAGAAAGCCTCAGTTCATCCTGAAATGGCTGGGAGGAGGGTAAGGATGCCCTTGTTTCATGAAACCTAGTGACCTGATAGAGTGTCCTGACCTGAGAGCCCAGGGTTCAACATGTCAGGGGACCAGGATTTATACTCCTGTGGAGAAGTTTCTAAGCATGAACTTGCAATATTTTGTCTGGAAAAGAAGCAAGACCTGTTGTTTGAACATCTGGGTTGGTCACAGGGATCCTATCAGTTATCTACTGGGGACATTTTGTGGATGGCTGTTTTGAGAAGGAACAACAGAAAAAACTTGGTTCCAAACTCAACATTCCACAAGGAGATGGAATTTTCTCTGCCTTTTTCTGACATAAAAGGTCATCTTGTTGTTTATCTATAAAGGCAGGGGAGACAGAACTATGGTGTATTTTGCATTTGGAAACACTGGCCCAAATTCAAAGAGCCCAGTGCTCTCTCTCCACTTTTCATTCTGTTTTTATTTAAAGACGTTGGCCTCATGAGTCATTGGGGGAAGCTTGACCTACAGATCTGCTTGAGGAGGTGATGGCTGTGGTCCAGATGGAGAAACTCAAAGTCACGGATGACATTAGGGATTGACTCAGTGCATCTCAAAGTAATATATGTGGTGGGCAACATGACACCAAGCAGACATGGACTGAGAGCATGTCCCTAAAATGAAGAAAGAGATCAGGGTGTTACCTCACATCTCCTACTCAGTATAGTGGTCAAAGTCTTAGCCAGAACAGTAAGACAATAGAGAGATAACACAAAATGGGAAATGGATAACTCAGAGTAGCCCCATTTACAGACACCAATACTCAAATGACTGTATCTACCAGAAAACTCTTATAGCTGGGAAACACTTTCAGTAGAATTTCAAGACATAAAACCAATATCCAAAAATGAGTATGCTTCATGTATAACAAGTACCTTTCATAGAAAGACATATGGAAAGGCATCACATTCATAAATAGCTAACATGTAAATAAACAAAATACCAAAGGAATAAATCTAACCAAGGAAATGAAGGACCTCTACCTCAAAAACCCCAAGACATTGAGGAAGAAGTTCAAAGAAGACACTAGATCATGAGAGGCCTTCTGAGCTCCTGGACTCCCAGAATTAACATGAGAATGTCAAAGGTTACTGAGAGTAATTTACAGTTTCAATATGAGTCCCATCTAAATTCCAATATCAATTCACAAAGGACCAGAAAAGGCACTCTAAGGATTCATAGGGACCGTCAGAAGAGTGTGTAGGCAAAGAAACCCCTCAGGAGAACACAGCTGGAAGGATCACACCATCTGACACCAGCTTATACCATAGAGTGCCAGAGAGAACATGGCGCTGCCATCAAAGCAGACAGACACAAGGAACAGAACAGATAGATACAGAAATAAACAGGCAAAGCTCCGGCCACTTAACTTTCGACAAGGGTACCAAAAACACGGAGAGGACCAAAGACACCATTCAATGAATGGTGCTCGTCAAACTGGCTCTCCACATGCAGAAGAGAGAAATTAGGTCTATGTCTTTTGCCTTGTATAAAAATCGACTTGACATGGGTTAGCAATCTGAATTTAAAATCTGAAACATTGTAACTCTTAGAAAGAAGTTGAGTCAATGCACTTGAAGATAGAAGTTTAAGCGAGAACTTTCTGAACAGGATCTGCAGTAGGTCAGCAACTGGCCACGAGCTTTAACAGGTGGAACTATGTGAGATTATGCCGGAAGAAATGATCAGCTGGGCAAACAGGCTGCCTGACAGTTGGAGGAAGCTGTGCTTCCGATAGGATGCCCATATCCAGCACCTACAAAGAACTGTGTCAATCAAACACAAACAAGCAGACAGATAAACACACAAACATGCTAAGCAGCGAAATGGGGCTGATGAAATGAATGGAGAACAGTATCCTTTCAAGTGTTCAATATTCCTGTCCTCTGTAGATTAAAACTGCTTTGCGATACAACCACATCCCACCAGAGTGGCTAAACTCAAGAAATCTGACAACAAGTGCTGCTAAGGGGACCTGAAAGAGAAACTCTTTAAAAGTTAATTAATTGACTTACATTCCACCTGCAGCTTCCACTCCCTCCTCTCCCAGTAAGTACTCCCCTCCACTCCTCCCCAACATCCACACTTCCTCAGAAAAGGGCAGCCCCACATGGATAGAACTGGCCCTGGTGTATCAAAGTTGCAGTAAGACTAAGCGCACCCTCTCCTGTTGAGGCCAGCAGTGGGGAAAGGGTCTCAAAAGCAGGCAACGGAGTCAGAGATAACTCCTGCTCCTACCGTGAGGAGTCCCCCAGGACAGGCCACACAACTGTTACATTTGCACAGAGAGTGCTGGTCCTTTCCATACATACTTCCTGATTTGTAACTCAGTCTCTGTTGATTCTGTAGGTTTTCTTGTGGTGTCCTTGACTGTGAAAGAGGAATTCTTACTGTAGGCAGGAGTGCAAACTGGTACGGCCATTGTGGAAAGAGGATGGCAGTCTCTTGAAAAACTAAAACAGAACTTCTATATGACACAGCTATACAGCTCCTGGCCTCTCTGCAAAGGGCTGCATGTCCCACCCTAGAGAGCCTTGCACAGTCACACTTAGTTCTATACTGCTATAGGATAGTGAGGAACTTGAGCCAGGCTAGAGACCCATCAGTACATGAATGGGTAATGAACATGTGGTGCACATGTACGGTATAATTTTATTCAGCTGCAATGAAAAAACGAAATCAGTAAATTTAAAGAAAAGTAGATGTATTTGCAAAGTATTAAACAAGTGTGATCCAGACCCAGAGGCAAAGTTGCACATTCTCCCTAGCCTGCAAAACACATACGCATGTCAGTGTGCACATGTATGTATGTATGTATGAGTGCATGTGTTCATGCATGCATGTGTGATTGCATGTGTTTGTGTGTGTTAGTGCCTGCAGGCATGTGTGTGTGCATGCACACGGGTTTGTATATGAATGTATGTGCGTGTATGTGTGTTCGTGCATGTGTGCATGTAAGTTTAAGCAAAACCTAAAGAGTGAGAAAGGAGACCAAGAGAGGGTAAAAAGAGGTGGTGAGGAGGGATGGACTGGCGGACCAAGGACACGTGTGACATGAAGGAGGAACGTAGCCAGGGACAGGGAGAGGGAGGCAGTGAGGGGGCGGGGAGAGAGTGGCCCCAACACATTTTGTTTGAAAACACCACAATATCTAACACTTTACACATTAGAAATAAAATAAAATTATCTTTCTTACTAGTCATTTGCTCGTCCAAAGCTTTTAATGGAAACAGTGTTCTTTCCTGTTGAAGGCATCAGTACTTAAGGTTAATTTCGGTTTCTAAGCGCGTGAGTATTTGCTTTGCCATGCTGAATCAGTTTTGGAGTCGGAGAGTCAAAGCTCCACAGAGCTCCGACAGTGCTCGGATATCTTTATTGCGAGTCCATACGGGCTTTTTTTATTTTGCAGTAATTTACTAACGCAGTTCGTTGCCTGGACACCAGTGATCCTCCCCCTGGCACTCAGGATGGAGCATTCCCATTTAAGCAGATGCCTCAGGGATAGTTCCAAGGACTGGTGGGTAGGCCAGCTTGCCACTGCGGAGGCCACTGCTGGGGCTTTATCGTCACTGTGGCCATCTGGGCTCTGGTCCTGGCTCTGGCTGCTCCCTGGGGATCCCTGACATGTTGGGCGTCCCCTGGAGAGCCAGGCCAATCGCTGAGCACGGGCACTGCTCCCGCTTGCGGTCCCGGCACACGGAGCCTTGTGCACTGTCGTGCCCGCTTACATTGCCTTGTCAGGGCTCACTTGCAACACTCACACTCAGAGAAGCAAGGATCCGTAGTTTCAGGGAAACAAGGCCCTGAGATGCAAGGTACCTGATCTAGTGCACAGCGCGTGCAAGCAGCAGAGTCGGGCTTAGAACCCATTTATCTCAGATCCCAGAGCAAGAGGTGGTCATTAGACCTGGCCAGGAGACCCTTCTGAAAGTGATTCCCAGTGAGTGTCATGTACACGTGCTAAGCATGGCTATCTGGAAAACCCCCAGGCTCCCTAGTGTATATAGCCTAAGTTAATTTTGGGTACATGTATTGGCGATTCCTCATTGTCAGCTTGACTATATCTGGAATGAACTACAATCCAGAATTGGAAGGCTCACCTGTGATCCTAATCTGGAGGCTGAGAGACACAAGTTTCTGACCTGGATTTTGGCATGGAGATCTTGAGGCATAGTGGCTATGAATCCCAGAAGATTAAGACAGGGAGATCTCTGAGTTCAAGGTCATCTGGGATGAAGCAAGTCCCAGATCCAGGCATGGTGGCACACACCTTTAATCTGGGCCACACCTTCTTCTGGAGACCTACATAAGGACATTGGAAGAAGGAAGATTCACTCTCTCTTCTTTGCCTGCTTGCCTTGTGGGACTGAGCAACTGCTAGATCTTTGGACTTCCATTCACAGCTGCTGCTGATCATTGTTGGGGAGTTGGACTACAGACTGTAAGTCATCAACAGATTCCCTTACTATATAGAGACTATATAGTTCTGTGACTCTAGAGAACCCTGACTAATACAGTACAGCATCTAGAGACTCAGGAAATTCATCTTGCATCCACACCTGTATAACGATGCTCGTCCTCTACAGATTATGCTGTTCACATTTGTCAAAGCCTGCCATTGGTTTGCCCCACAAGTGGGTTCAGGGGAGCCCAGCCTTGCATCTGTTCTTCCTGTGGATGCTCGTCTCTGATTCAGAGCTACACGGGCTTCATGGTTCCCCTCCTGTGGCTGGCCACTTCCCTGAATATCCTAGGTACTTCACACCTAGAGAATCTGGTTTGGATTTGGGAAATATGGAACTTAGCCAGCAGCCAGGGCTTCTGATGGACAGCCAGATGGGCCGCTGTTTGCTGATTTTCCTTCTTAGTTTTTCCAGGCCTCTACAGACTCATGCCTCTCTGTCTTAAGAGCAGAATTCATTCCACCTCTACTCTGTGTCTTGCTTTATCTGGTTCAGCCATCCAAGTCACACACACTGCTGTGACATGGAAGTGACCACATTCTTTACCTATTTCTGTCGTGTTAAATCCCCCATCTTGTTCTGTGGAGTGACTTTTTCCAATGTAGCAGAGAAGGTAGTGGGTGTTCAAGTCCTTGCAGGGCAGACATCATTGAGTAGAGGATGGTGTGTGGGTGTGTGTGCACGCGCTCACATGTGCACACACATGTGCATATTTCATGTGTCCCTGGGCAGGGATAATGGTGGAGGAAGTATATTTTGATTGACACTAAATGCCAGAGCACTTCAGACTGGAGATACAAAGTCTTACGAGGGGTCTGAGGAAGACCTAGAACTTGGCATAGGTTAGCTCACTTTTAAGGGCTTTGTTTTTGCTATAGCAAGGAAGAGATCCCCATCTTTGCAGCTTTAAGAACTCCCATGACAGACATGTTCCTTGCAGTTCATCAGGGTCTCAGTTATGTCTCCTCTTTCTCAGATTCTTGGTGCGTGGAAGAGCAGACTGAAGCCCTGCAGGCTTCCTAGCGGAGAAAAAGAAGTTGGGAACATCTTGTACAGAAAGGCACCGCTTTGGCTTGGAGATGCTATGTTGTTTCTGCTTACAAACTGCCAGCCAGCACTGGCGATGGGTCTGTAGAGAGTAAACAGCCAGAGCACACCGACTCTCACCAAAATAGCTCACCCACCGCAGAGCACTGGACACGGTCAATCGACTTTCTGAGGTTTCTTATAAGGATACACAAACTAGTGAAGGCTACTTATACCACCCCAGAACCAGAGTCCCGAGGTCAGCCCTTCAGATGGGCCAACCACTAAAATTAAAAGGGCCCCTTAGCTGAGTGAACAGTTTTGGACAGATGAAAAGTTCTAACATTCAGGTCTTCTGGAATGACCATGGGTAATATTTTGATGTACTCAGTGTAAGTTAAAAAAAATTACAAGTGAATGTACATTGAAAATATGTAGTGTGCTCGCTCAGTAACTCAGGTCACGGTCACTGCTGTCTGTTTCCTGTTGGGATTGTGACTGGAGCTGTCCCTTCCTGCTCCAATGACAGTATTCTACTACTGTGCCTGGATGGGGAAAAGCCCCAAATTCCAAAAGTAAGGACTCTACGGGATGTGTATTGGAAAACATTTGTATGGGGAAATCTAGTTGATTTTTATTGTAGACCCTGGTAGTAATCCTCCTCGTTTCCTGGTTTCTATTCTGGGCATTTGCCTGGTCCCTGGTCCCCCTATGAGGTTTCCTTCGTTGTATGTCCCCCATGTGGCTGCAGGTGTTGGTGTGTAGAGGTGCTGTACAGGGCTGGATGCTCGATTTTCTAATGAGAAGATAGTCACCATCTGTAATCACATTGCTACTTTGTCTCCCTGGCTCCGTGTCTGACTCCCTGCTGTGTTTTTACTTTCTATCCATGCTCACGTAAGACCTGAAACCCTCACATTCTAGGGCCTGGAATGAGAACGCCTTTGAGGGTACTAGAACCAATGAGAAACTGTGGTCCCTTCATGGGAGTTGTGTCTGCCTGATATGATCATAGCGTTTTCCAGGTGTGTTTCAGTAGTGGTAGAGCAGCGGACCTCGGTCATAAACATAACTCTTATATTCTACACACTCCACAACTGGGAAAAGACGCTCAACCTCGGAGCAAAACATGTTCATTTTTCGTCACCATATGGAATCATGAGAATGTTAGCAGTGCTTTCTCTGGGGTCAGAGAAGCCCAGTTCTGCTGCGTGCTGTGTGTGGACGCTCAAGAGACACCTGCATCGTGGCACCTCGTTTCCTTCCCTTGTGAGATGGGGTGGTTAGAGAACTTACAGCGGACTCGTGGACTGTATCGTGGGCGTGGTCTACACAGTACTGGCAATGACGGAGCTGGCGGAGTTGCTGACATTATCATCGTTGTCAGGGTTATTGACATCACGACCCCTGTCCTCAGCATTGGAGTTCTCCAGCATCCAGCTTGCTCTTACCAGGATGTGGGGTGGGTGGGGGATCTGTGGAGGAGCTGTCTGTCTTCTGGCCTGTTATCTCACGGTTTCACCTACCAAGTGGGTTTCTCTTCATGTCCCCATGGCTCCCTTCTAAACGTCAGCCTCTGTTTTCGGCAGCGCTTTGGGCTGCACACGTGTGATTTATTTACAGTCCTCAGACTGCTCAGGAGATTTCTGAGTGCCATTTGAAGAAACCTGTATCTTCTGAGCTCCCTAAGTACAGAGAACCCAGGTTTCTGTCAGTAGAAAACTTTGTCCGATTTAATGATGTGGGGCCCCAATGAGAGCCTTCCCATGTTTTCTCTCTGCTAAATAGTGACATTTATACTTAACCTGCCACATTTTATTTACAGATATTAACTCTACCCCATTTCGAAACACCAGGCTTACTGTGGCATAATTTATATAAAGTTTTCCATTTGTAAGTTGAGAAGTCTGATAAATGCACACAGTTGTGTGGTTACCACGATAGGCAGATTAAAAACATCCATTATTTTTTAAAGGTCCGTGGTGTCCCTTTGAAGCCAATCCCCCTTCCATAAGCTCTGTTCCTCAAGCCACTGATCTGTTTTCTGTCCCTTGGGGTTTCTGTCTTGCGGACTGTAATAGAAATGGATGGTGAGTTAGTTTGCTTTTCCATTTCTGTGATGAATGCCGTGGCCAAAAGCGACTTGTGAGGCAGAGGGTTTATTTCATCTTTCAGTTTACAGTCCATCACTGAGGGAAGGTTAGAGCCCACGGAACCAGGCTCAGAGTGACGAATTTTGCAAATATTCTGCTGTGTGCTGGATTGTAGCAAAGAGATGTGGAAGTAAGGGGGAACTGTGGAGTAAGATAAAGGAAGCAGTGGGGAGCCAGGAGAGAGGGCGTGACTGGGGGGCAGGAATACAGTGAAACATGCTATCTGCATGTATGGTGTCACAACCTGCTTGCTCTTGCATATAATCAATATACACCATTGAAACGGCTTCTATGAGGTGTGCTCAGCAGCTAAGTTGCTCATATACCAATCGCTTAAAGCGTTTTGTTATCAGTCACTTGGAGAAGATGGCACACGTGATATGTGTGCTCTACTCTAGAAAGATAGGTGTAGCACACACATTTTACTTTGTGTGCAGATGTATGTGGGGTGTGCATGAATATTTGCATGATAGAATATGTGTGAGTGTGCCTGCAGATATGTCAACAGAGGTGTGAGTGTGCTTGCAGATGTACTGACAGATGTGTGAGTGTACCTGCAGATATGCTGACAGATGTGTGAGTGTACCTGCAGATGTGCTGACAGATGTGTGAGTGTCTAAAGATATACTAAGAGATATGTGAGTGTGCCTGGCAGATGTGCTGACAGATGTGTGAGCGCACCAGTGCCAACAGATGTGTGAGTGTGCCTGGCAGATGTGCTGACAGATGTGTGAGTGTGCCTGCAGATAAGCTAACAGATGTGTGGGTGTGCCTGGCAGATGTGCTGACAGATGTGTGTGTGTGCCTGGTAGATGTGCTGACAGATGTGTGAGTGTGCCTGGCAGATGTGCTGACAGATGTGTGAGTGTGCCTGGCAGATGTGCTGACAGATGTGTGAGTGTGCCTGCAGATGTGCTGACAGATGTGTGTGTGTCTGGCAGATGTGCTGACAGATGTGTGAGTGTGCCTGCAGATGTGCTGACAGATGTGTAGCTGTGCCTGCAGATGTGCTGACAGATGTGTAGGTGTGTCAGCAGATGTGTAAATAGTTGGCACCTGATATCTTCCTTGAGTGCTCCCTGCCTTTTTGATCGAGGCAGAGTTTCTCACCAGTTTGGTAAGTCTGGCTAGCCAGCTCACTCTGGTGACGCCCCTCGCTGTGCCCATGTGGCCCGGTGCTCTCAGGTGGGCCACCACAGCCATCCCTCCCTGGTGTTTGTGTGGATGCTGGAGACTCACTTGGTCTCACATTTTTACAGCGAGTGATTTACTGGCTGAGCTGCCTCTCCGGGCCTCCCATACTCTCACTCTTCACTCTAGCTCAACGCTGTCTGGAGTTTGCAGTCAGATGAGCCCACTGTCACACTGTCACACTGTCACACTGGGCTGGCTCGCACTCCCTTCTTGCTTCATTTACCCTCTCTGCCATCACGACGCTGGAAAATTCAGGAACCGTGGAAGGCAGCAGGGTATGATAGAATGTGTACTTGAGCCCTGGAAAGACACACACACACACACACACACACACACACACACACACACACACACCACTGCACATGAGTAATGAGCACATGCCTGGGCTTATCTCTGGGAACTCCAGGAGAGCCTGGAGACAACGTCCCCGCCATTCCTGAGCCTTGTGGAGGGAGACCTGGCTCACTCTCTCTCTGTGAGAGAGGCTCCTCGTTTTGTCCGTTCCTCCCTGAACAGACCATCCCGGCCTCCCATCCACCCTAATGGCTCATCACTCAGACTTGCCGCTCATTTCTGCCATTCTGGAAAATTGCAAGTCCCATTTTCATATTGGCTTCCACCGCTGGGGCTCCTTATGAGGCAGGACAGCCTGGTGTGGCTTGCGGGGGGACCCTGTGGCAGCTATCTCCTTATTTGGCCCAGCTGGAGGTGCACATTAGCGGAGAGAGGATGGGCTGGAGCTGCTTGAAGTTCCTGCTTGTGTGGGCAGTCCGTGACTCCTCACGTGGATGCTGTCCACAGAGTGGAACGTGGGGGTCTCATGCCTTCCTTTGCTGGTGGTCACAACTCCCCGCAGCTGTTCCCACACCAGACCTGACCATTCCATTGTCCCCTTTCCTCTCAGGACCCCATTCTCCTGGAATCTTATTCTATGAAGTATCTATGGTAGACAGAATTCTACAGGCATTTGAAGGTCCTTAGAGAACAGAATAGATCCTCTCGGAGTTCTGAGGGTGGGGCCCAGCGGCGAGGCATCTACAGGGCTGGTTTTCTCTGAGCCTCCCCTCTTGACATGGATACCTCTTACTGTGGTCACCAGTCACCTTGGCTTGGCAAACCATCCTCATCAACTTAACTTCCCTGATCTGCATTATCTCCAAAATAGACACACGGGGAGTTGGGATTTCCAAATGCGTTTGGGAAAGGACACATAATTTAATTCCTAGTAATTTCATTATAGTCTATATTGAACACACACGCACACATATACACACACACACATGCACACACACACACACACACACACACACACACGGTTTCAAGGTTTACAAATTTTAGGAGAACTGTATCAGGTCCATCCATGTGGATTATGAACATACTATGTTAGAAACACAGATATATGTGTATCTTTCCATAATGTTAGAATAACAATAAATCCACAAGCCACCTTATTTGGTTAGCTTAAATTTACCAAGGATTATTGAATTCACTTGCTAGACATGACCGTTGAAAACCAGATTCTTTTATTCCAGTCTTAATTACTAATATTAGCTCCCAGATTACATAGTAACTTAGACATTTGCTGGTTGTAGATGCTGAAGAAGATGAAGAAATTGCAGAGTCTCAGGGAGGTTGTATGGGAAACAGGGGTGGGGGGAGGGGAGACAGAGACAGAGAGACACAGAGAGACAGAAAGACAGAGATGAAGTCACACACACAGAGACAAAGAGAGACAGAGAGACAGAAAGACAGAGAGAAATAGAGGGACATAGACACAGAGAGAGAGAGAGAGACATGGAGAGACACAGAGACACAGAGAGACACAGAAAGACAGAGTCACATACACACACTCAGAGAGAGAGAGAGGGAGGGAGGGAGAGAGAGAGAGAGAGAGAGAGAGAGAGAGAGAGAGAGAGAATGAATCATCGCAGGGAACTAGAAGCTTTATGCATCACAGATGCAGCATTGAGGAGAGTACGAGGTTATCACTGCACGTCCAGGTGGTGGGCATTTTGCCTGCGCACCTGAGGTGGGCTGTGTGACACAGGCAGGAGCACTTCCAGTCATCTGTGTGGAGCCTGGGGACGCAGATAGAGGAAAGTCACTGGGGAAGTTTCCCTCCCATCCGGCTCATGACAAGCCAGTGGGGATGGGCCAGAGTGCCACTACCTCTCCATTGTGGGGTGCTCCTTTATAGCCTCGGGCGGGGCGGGGTGCGTCTGTGTGATTGGGAAGCTCACGTGGCTGGTATTTCCGAGGCTCGATGCACGCACAGGTGCAGTTATTCACGGGCACAATGAAGCAGCAGTCTGTCTCCTGGTGTGCCGGCAGGTGCCGGTCATTTACTTCTCTGAATGAGATGAAGAGTGATTCTTTCATGGCGCTCCTGCTCAGATGGAGAGACTTGGGTCAAACCCGTCACTTTATAAAATTGAATAATTCAAAGCGTGGCCCAACTTGAAAATGCTGTTTAAATAACACAGAGTAACAGGGGCCGTGGCCTGCTTATTCTCCTCAATAGGGCGGGAGACTGTCAGGTCTAGGGAAGGCCCTCCGGGCAGGAGGCCCTGGGAGGCGAGGCAAACTCCCTCCAGACTCGCTTGGTGCTCCTCGTGGCATCACCAAGGCCAGCAGCTGATGCAAAACTTTAAACCCAGGGGCACTGTGAGTCCAGTCCTCCTGGAGTGAGTGCCGAGGCCGTGACTACGGTCTCTTGCTCTCTACACTCGGCTGCCCTGTTGGATTGTTGGCGAAGGCGCACACCAAGGCCCTGACTTCCATCCTCTGAGGTACAGCTCTCCTCAGACTGCCTCCTGGGGAGGCGGGATGCAGGGAGTTTGACCGTGCTTATCCCACGCCACCAGAGATGAACAGACCTTTGACCCTTCAGAGCACGCGGGAAGTGGGGCCAGAGAGCAATGGCTTAAACCACGAGTCCCACGCCAGTTAACGGTGTGACTATTGCTTCTCTATAGGCCTTGGTCCTCTTGTCTGTAAAAAGTGGCATAAAATGGAGTTGGGAGTGGGGCCTCTTCACTCCGTGGAATTGGGGGTGGGGCCTCTTCACTCCGTGGAGTTGGGGGTGGGGCCTCTTCACTCTGTGGAGTTGGGGGTGGGGCCTCTTCACTCATTCGCTCCTCTGCTCTTTCCTCCTTTGCCCACTCCATCTTCACTCAGGTTCTCCCTAACTTGATCTCGGTGTATATACATACATACACATGTACACACATACATATACATACACACACATATTCTTACACATACACACATATACTCATACATATATCTACATACACACATACAATTACACATACACACACACACACACACACACACAAAGGGTAAACTAGAGGAGAGGGACAGACTGGGTTCATGCATACACATTACACATACATAATACATATACACATATACACTTGGACACATTTACATACACACATGCACTTACACACATACACACATATACATATACATATATGCACACATACACGTACATACACAGGGTAAACTAGAGGAGAAGCACAGACTGGGTTCATACATACACACATACATACTCATACATGCATGCACACTTGGACACATATACATATACACACATACATACATGATACACTAGAGGAGAGGGACAGACTGGGTTCATAATACACACATACATAAGCATACATATCCACACATATGATTGGACACATACACATACACATACATACATGACTGCCTGGAGGGATGGTCAGTGTACAGAAGGGCCCTCAGGCTGCATAAGACAGGGCACCCTTGGTGCCACCGTGGTTCCAAGACCAATGTCAAGAGGTGTCTGTCGGTCAGTGGTCTGTGCCCACAGAAACCATGAACTGCCGCCCTGTACCAGAAGCCCAGGAAGTCTCCGCCCAAATGGCTCTCCTATGCAGGCCTCTTCCTTGAATTCAAGTCCCCAAGATTAGGCCAGGTTGCAGGTACACAGTGTCCAGGAAGAGGGCGAGGTTTTAGAGGGTGTGGCCTGTATGCTTACCTAGATAGTGCAAGGTCCTGCTGGTGTGGGAAGGAACCTGGGTTCCAGGATGGGAGTGGAAGGATGTGCTGGAGAGGTCAAGATCTCTGCTTGGGCTCCTGCCCCAGTGTCAGGGCTGAGTCAGCGCTCACCCCTGCATTACCTCAGAGGCCTGGGCTTCAGTCTCTACAGATGGGACCAGGGGCTCTACCATGGGGCTACGAGATCTATTGCAGTAAACACCAGCGGTGACGCGCTGCCTGCCGGGCAAATCCAGACTTGCCCTGTGGTAGCTGTTGACCTTGGCCAAATGGATTCAACTTTTGCTTTAGGTTTCACGTCTATGAGCAGCAGCAGGAGCATCATCATATCATATCATATCATCATCATCATCATCATCATCAGCAGCAGCAGCAGCAGCAATGTGTCCTTTCAGGGACTGAAGTGGGTGAACGGAGCATGCTCAGTGTTTGGAATGGGAGAAATGCCTGATGGCATAGATGGACAATCCCCAACCCCTCAGTGTTTTCACCAGAGAGACGCCCAGTGGGGTCGATGGGCAACCCCCTCGGTGCTTGGCACACAGGAAAGATGACCAGAGGGGAAATTGGACAGCCCTCCCCTCTGCGTGTTCCAGTCACCTGGAATCTCATGTCTCCATCCATTACACGCATGTCTCACTTTCACCATCCCGAATCACTGTCACCTGCTCCATGTATTTCCAAGATCTTGACCACTGAGAGCTTCGGGGTTCACAGACTAATTTCTCCATATGGGGAGAAAAAGGACGGTGGGATCATGGAAATGGAAAATATTCAGAATCCTTGGGTATGAGCTTAGTTTGAAAACCTAGGACTTCCAGGGGTAGGAGAAGAATTTGCCATTTTATTATTATTATTATTATTATTATTATTATTATTATTATTAATTCTATATTCTTTGTTTACATTCCAAAGGCTCTAGAATTTGCTATTTTAAAGGTTTATTATTTACTTATTTGTTTTTAATCACACAAGAGTCATGATATAGGAAGCTACAAACTCTGCCCCTCCCTTGGGCGTCTCCTCCTCTTGTGATCCCCCAGCACTCGGGAGTGGTGCCTTCTCTTCTCAGCTCCCTGCAACACTTGGGCCACTTTTCTCTAGCCTCATCAGTTTTGATTTTCCTCCACTTAAAAGTAGAGGAGAGTCAGAAAAAAGCCATCATGTTCCTTCAGATGCATTCCATGCACAGTTTCTGTGGAAGAACCCACCCTTCCAAGGACAGAGGAGGAGGTTCGAGAGTCTGATGAAAGTCAGGAGAAATCGTTCACGGAGAGAGCAAGGCGAAATGGAATCCCTTGTTCTCACGCTGACTGCTGCCTTGCTGTCGCTGCTGCATCTGAGAGGCAGAAGGGCTGGGGCGTCATCCATCTTGGCTTATTTCAACATGTGCCACGAAGCCCTATGTGCTGTGAGGTGCAGGTGTGGTCCTTGGCTCCTGGAACCCAGGGTACCCCCACTGCTCTGGGCTGGTTAGCGGTGGGGTCCAGCCTGGAAACAGATAGTCTAGGCAGGGGACATGCCCGTCCACTCAGGGGTGCCAACAACACAGTGGCGTCTCACCGGCTCTGCTGGTGCTGACAGCTGGGAAGAGGTGAGTCAGACAGGTGTTGCGGTAAACACTGACCATCCCTAACATGGGGGAGAGCCATTCTGGAGTCGGGTGTGCTGCGTGCTGTATGCCTGGCAGCGGTGTAGTGGTCGCCATGATTACTGCTTGTTTTTCAGCGTGGATTCTGTGCTTCTGTGGCAGTCATGACATGAGCTGTTAATCCAGTGTGACTCACTTGCAGACCTTTTGAAGGCTCTGAAGCCAAAATACAACCATGGTCCCCTCCCCTCTAAGTCACTGCTCTATTGGTGGACTCAGAGAGATCCTCTGTCGCTGAGGTCTATTGACCTGACCTGTCCTGACTTACCAGTGGCATGATCCTTGTCTTTAGTGTTCCTTCCATGGTGGGCTACACCCAGGCACCACATCCCCTTTGCCTTTACCCGCATGGTCCTTCTGTTCCTGAGAAGGCTGCTTCCTCTTGAAGTGTGCCAGAACCCCACAGCTCTGGTGGTCTCATTGTGACCCTACTCTGAGTGTCTCCCTAATGTAGCTCAAGATGCCTCTCCTCCAAGCCCAACAGGACATATACCTTCTTTCCAGCAACCCTTGTGCTTCTATTGTAGTTTGTGGAATAGTCTTGCTATTCCTCAGTTACTGCAGACAGGGACCAGACCTTGTTCATGCAGCTCCTGCACCTGGTGGCCCCAAGCACCAGCCAAGCCCAGGGCAGAGTTATGCTGGTGCTTGTTGAGTGATTACAGGATGGTGAGGGGAGCCGCATGCACGGAGCAGGAGCTGTAGAGCAGACATGCCAGCAGCTGTCACCTGTGCACTGGGAGGATGTCAGCCACCTTGGCCCATGTAGCCGAAGCTGCGTGAGACTGTCCCCAAAGCCCGTGGGAAAGTGCAGATAAGAGGTCAAGGTTCTCCGGAGAGCTGTCTGCACTTCAGGGTAGGGCTGTTGTTGATATGGAGAACAGCCCGGGGATGCTTTTAATCATGAATGGAAACTCAAAGGCTGGCCTCATTCCAAACACGAGGGTCCTTAGGGCCAGTAATTTAGCTTAATCATTTACATAAACTGAACCTGTGTTTCCAGAAAGGAGACATAATACCTGGTGTGTGATCCAGCTCTCCTTTGCCAGCTACATGGCTTGGCAAACCTCCTCTCCAAAGCACCATCCTCACTGCTCGCATCATCTGCCCTTGTGAGATGAGACACACCTGCCCAGCCCACCTGTCGGGGTGTTGTGAGGACCCCAAGCACTGAGGTGGGAGCAGCTGTGAGGAGAAAGCCTCCGCGCTTCAGTTCATGTCTTCAGCAGCGGGAGGTGCTGGGTGTGGCTGGGATTGGTGTCCCCAAAGCTCCCACTTGGGCTGTAGCAAGTGCAGCCCACGAGGGTGCACACCTGTGCCCTCCTCACAGAGGAGCAACTGCCTGCTTGCCTCTGGCCTTGCCGATGGCGTGAGGGATTCTCTGCCTCAGCAGGGTCCTGGGTGGATAACTGGTGCCCAGTTTCCTCAAGAGTGGCTTGTGACTCCCCAAACGAGCTCTTGTGCGAATCGACACCAGTTCTCACAGAAGGTCATCTAATGCTTATCAATATTGAATGTGACCAAAAGGATCAGAGTCATTACTGTCTATCTTCCTGTGTGGTTTCTAGAAGGCCCACCTTCTAGACCACCTCTCAGTATGCAGAAGAGGAAGCCCTGAAAGAACCTGGACCTCCCTGGATGACCCAAACTCTTCAGTGTCAGACGGCTCCAGCCTAGAGAGGCCGGGGATTTGCTCAGGGTTATGGAGCCAGTCAGAGGCACGGCTAAACGTGGGACTCAGCTCGCCTGACCAAAGGTCAGTGCCCTTCACAGCATCTCACCACCAGCCAGGACCTTACAAATGCAGCCCTGCTCAGATGGGTTGCCGAGGAGGAACCTCATGGAGCTCAGGCAAGATTCAGGGACCCACGGGCCTGTGAGGCCCCACATAGGCAGGGTTGAGGTGATCTACGGGACTGCAGGACACTGCACAGGCAGGGTCATGGGGATCCTGTGAGAGACCAGAGACAAGCAAGAGCAGGCACATTTCAGTTTCTAGGCTGAAGGGAGAGCACTGGCTATTGGAGCTGTGTGAACAGAGGGGCTGCCCTGCTGTGGCTGCAGTGTACAGGAAGCATCCTCCACCCAAGGCTCCTGCGTGGGCTCGTGGACAGTCATCAGCGAAGAGGGGCCCGCTACTGAGAAAGTGACGCCATTAGGTTGGCCTGTAGGCAAGTCTTGGGGCATTGTCTTGATAAATGTAAAATGTAGGAGGGCCACAGCTTACTGTGGGTAGTGCCACCTCTGGGCAAATAGTTCTGGGAAGTATAAGAAAAGCAGCTGAACATGAGCCTGAGAACAAGGCAGGGAACAATGTTTCTTTCTCTAAGGGTTCTGTTTCGCTTCCTGGCCCCCAGGTTTATGCTGTGAGCTCCTGCCTTGGCTTTCCTCAATGGTCCGTGAGCCCCCTTCTCCCCAAGTGACTTTTGTTCATGGTGTACATCAAAGCAAGAGAAAATAAACTAAGATGCTGCCCAAGGAAGGGCTGGGGGAGGGGGAGTAGAAGTTCTTCTGGCTTATGTTCTTCTCTTCTGAGGACTTCCGGCTGGGCAAAGTCTGTCTGAGGACAGAGGCAGCCCTGCAGCCCTCCCTGGGGTGCAGTTCCTACAGGCTCCTCTTGGGGTAGAGAAAGGCAGAGAGTGCACCAAGATTATAAAAGCAGCTTTGCAACACCGTCGTCGATGTGTTTATTAAAAGACAAAGACAGAAAGAATATGTTCTGGGGGGGGAAGGGAGTGTCTCCGTGGGCCTGTGCTGAGACATCCCTTCCCCCTGAGGGACCAGCCACAGGATGGTAGAGCACAGAATAGAGTTTATTCAGGGCACGGGGAGGGGAGTTAGGAGGGAAATAGAGGTAAAGAGAGGCAGAGAGAGAGGGAGAGAGTAGAGAAGTAGAGGGAAAGAATAGAGCCGGCCATGAGCACATGGAGAGAGAGGGGGGAAGGGAAGGGCAAGAGAGGAGGGGCAAGAAACCCCTTTTATAGTGGGCCAGGCCTACCTAGCTGTTGCCAGGTAACTGTGGGCGGGGCATACCTGCCTGTTGCCAGGTAACTGTGGGGTGGAGTTTAGACAGAATGCTAACAGTAATGCCTCATTTTCCTATAAAGAAAAGGGACAGGGATGGGCCACAGTGGTTGGCAAGACAGACTTCCTAGGCCCAGTTGGGGTGGGTGGTGAATTTCCCTCTCGTGAACATACTTCAAGGTCCCTTGGCCCCAGAACCATCTGGTTGTGAGCAGAGGAACAATCTCTGTACACAAAAGGAGAAAATGTTCCCCAGCGTGGTAGGCGGGAGAATGGCTGACAGGGTAGAGACATCCCAGACAACGGAGAAGCATGCGTTTTACCAAAGACTGGCTACGGAGCAGGTGCAGGGGATTCACTGGTAGTTCGGACAAAAGTTGAGCTTTGCTGGCAAGTCCTCATTCCCCCGTGATAGACCGTGTGCCTCCGATCCCAAGGTCCCCATTCCAGGGGCTCGACTTTGCATGCTCTTTCAGGAAGAATCTTCTACTGCTGTGGCCTTCTCTACCCATCTTGGTTCTGCATATCCTACGAAGGGAGGCTTGTCTACAGTAACCCTCTTGTGTTGTTTGGAAATGAAGTCTCTCTCCTTATAAATTCTTGTCCTCTCAGAGTCGAGCCTCTCCTTGGCAGCCATTCTTCAGAGAATGCCCAGGGGACCAAGCAACACTTGAGTTATTTTTAAGTCAAACATATTCACACTGACTCGGAGACGGCGTCAGCTCATGTCGGCAGAACAAGCACACCACACAGGAGCGGTGCCTGAATGATGGGCTTCCCCGCAGGGCGGTGTGGGGAAATCGTCCCCGCAGGGCGGTGTGGGGAAATTGTCCCTGCTTGGAACTCAACACGACCAAAGGAGGCAAGACACAGACAAAACAGAGTTCTGTTTCCTGTGCAATGCCTGGAGCGCATGCCACATAGCCTCTCCACACTAGCTTTGGATAACTTCTTATAGAGAGACTCATACGGTTGACAACAACAGTTCCTCTTACAGTTGTGCAAGGACTGCCGAGCCTGGCGACTGTCACTTTAGATTCTTCAGGGTGTAACAAGCCAAAGTTGGCTGCATCTAAGCAGCTGGTCTCTGGGTCGTGGGGGGAAGTAGTCTCTTGTGCTCACCACTCTTCCTGGCCTTCAACAGGCAATGCTTCAACTCCTAGAGTGTATTCAGTTATATGGACTGTATAAGTTATCAGCCTAGAACAGGACTTGGGATCTTCCTTTTGTGTATTAGTAGATCTGACAGGCAAGCTAAGCTAGAGATGTCAAACGTACATAAGTGTGTGGACAAGGTGTGTGTGTGTGTGTGTGTGTGTGTGTGCACTTCAGCGCAAGGCAGTGTCAAGACTTTCTTCCCATTACCTATGTGTTTAGCAAGTACTTATTTGGACACCATCATGTGCAAAGCCCTGTCAGGCATTGAGGATGTGGTTATCAAGGAAAATAAAGCATTATGTAAGTGTGGTTTTGGCTTAAATGTAGAGAGTTTTGACCCATCTAACCAGTGACCCACCTTCCACCTATTATCAATCCATATGTATGTATAATTCTATATTGTCTTGCCATGTAACTCTGCATGGGTGAAAGGAATAGACCACCAAGTCCTCTGTCATTTACTGTAGCCAAGAGATGAAGCCGGTCTGCTTGCTTGTGTAACAATTCAGGGCGTAGAGCCACAGTGAGACCGATGACCCTGCTTAGAGACTTAGGAATAGAAGTCTAAGGATTCCCATATAATGGGAACGAGATAGAACATCACTTCAAGAACATGTCTGTGTGGCCAAGACTTTTCTCCCATACCTCTTGATCTTTATATTTATAATTTTTCATTCATTGAGGCATGAATTTACTCAAGGAGTGCTGCTTAAACACCTGCTGTGGACTGAGCATTGGGGGTTCAGAGATAAGCACGTGTAGTCTGTGACTCCGGAGGGCTGCAGGCTGGAGGATTTGAACTGATCAATGGTGGATCCTGAGTTAGAACTCGCCTCCATCCTTGAAGCTCACTAACCCCAATCCCTCCAATAGCTGCACAGTGAGGCCGTTTTTTGCCTTTGTGACTTTTTCTAGAAAGCCGGGTCAGGTTTTGAACGTACTCCCATAGTGGCGACCTGCAGGGCAGGCGTTTGTTTGAGAATCCTTCCTTCGTGGCATGGTGATGAGCAATGAGATGATCAGGTAGAGTTTGGGTGTCAAGACCCAAAGGGAAGCAGCCTAGCGTGCTTGTGTTCTACAGTCTACAGAGCAGGCGCAGAAGCCCGCTCTTGGCTTGTGAGTTGGAGAATCACAGGCAAGCTTGCTATCTTCCTCATCCCTCAGTTTCTCCTTATGAAAACTGGGATACGGTAATAGTCCCTGAATCATAAGTAGGTCTGTTCTGAAAGCAATCATGGTGGTGGGCCCATGCCTGTGTATTTCTCAAAGCATGCAGAACTGAAAATCAAAAGTACACACATTATAGAACATAAATGGAAAAAATCAATGTGTGTGTGTGTGTGTGTGTGTGTGTGTGTGTGTGTGTTTTGCCATGGAGTGCTAGACTGTAGATTAGGGGGAAATAACTACATTTGAAACATCACAGAAAGATAGAATATAGAGACTATTTCTCATTGGCTTCTATATCTGTGGCTTCTGAGTAAGCTTTCTCAGACTGACTACCTAGTCACCAGTGTCCTCTTGGTTGGCTCTGACTAAAATTTAGTGGTCACTTATGTTTCCTTTTCTTTTTTTCCCTTTACTTCACTGACTATTATTTGCATTTGTTTGATAGAGATCTTACACTGATGGTTTCATATGTTCTGTTTGATATACCTTATTGTTTATTTTTACATATATTTATGCTTACCAAAGATCACCACCACAACTACTATAGGGAAGGCATACAAGCCCTGCAATCAGCTTCCTCTAATGTTTATTAACATTTTACATGGTATAGTGATGATGATGATAATGATGATGATGATGATGATGATGATACTGAATCCTTAACCAACCCATAGTCTTCATCCAAACTTCACCAGTTTTTCAACGAATGTCATTTTATTTTAACTTAGGGTCTAATCTGACACCCCCTCGTTCATCTGTGACATCTTCTCTTCAGTGACTTTAACCCTTTTTGAAGAGCTCTGGCCAGTTACTTTGTAGATTTGGCCTTGGTTGGTGTTTATCTTAAATTTTCTTACAATTAAACTAAGGGATATTTTTGAGGTGGTGTTTTCTTCAGTACACAATATTGGCATACTAATGAAGTTGGTACTTACTATTGATGACATTAGTCTTAATCCCTTTGTCAAAACCACAACTGACAGGAGTCTTCATTATAAAATTATGCTGGAGAGATGGCTCAGCAGTTGAGAGCACTTGTCCTTGTGGAGAATTGGGCTTGGTGTTCAGCAAGGGTTAACAACCATCCGGAAGTCCAGTTCCCAGGATGTGATGTCCTCTGCACTGTATTCTATTCTGTTGACACATTTGTTTATCTTTTTGCCAGGGCCTACTCACTGTCAGGCTTATTATATTATTATAATATTATTAAATTCTATTATTAAATATTATTATTTACATCAAGATTTTACATGGGATGTTCTTGCTCCTCTATTTTAATTTTAATTTTGTTTTATTTACTTTTTTTTTTTGCTAGACTAGTTCCTAGTCTTTGCACATACATTTTAGAATCCACATCTTGCTATCCTCGTGAGCCTGCTGAGATTCTGATGGAAACCACTTTGGCCGTGTAGATGAAGACTGACACCTAAACACCAGCTCTCCCACTCCACAGATGTGTTGTGTGTCTCCATTCCCCGAGGTCTTCTTTGATATTTGAAGCCAGAGGTTCATCGCTTTAAGCACAAAGAACCTTTGCACACTCATTAGACTTTTAGCTATGCACTTTCTGAAATCACCACCAATGATTCTATTTAGACAAGTTGTGTGCACTCACTGCTACTATACAGGAACACACCTGGCCCTCCTGCTGGTTTTGTAGTGTACAGCCTTGTTAAATGTCGATTAGTTCTAGGAGTGATCTTTGAGATACTGTTCAGATTTTCTGTGTAGTCAATCATATAACCTAAGTCCAAGAGTAGCTTTATTCATTCTTCAGATCGTGATGGTTTCAGTTGCTCTCTTCTTGCTAGGATGTCCTGTATCACTCCTGTATCATCCACATAACATCCTAGTGGAGGTGAGAAGACATCATTGTTGTATTGTTCCTGTCATTGTTTTTGCAATGTTAATATAGATATTATGTTCTTACTATGGATCATTTTATTTCTTTTCCACCTGTAACCAGTGTAGCTAAAGAACTGTCGATATTATCTTTTCAAGTGGATCTGGTGTTTAGAACATTGATTTTATTCTTTTTGTTGTCAGTATAGTTGATTCTCCTCTTTAATGTTTTTTTCTTCAATTTAAATTTTGGGTTTTTTCTTCTTTATTATTGAGAAAGATTAGGTAATTTGAGAATCTCTCATTTCTCTGGAAACATTGTTTTAACTGCATACTTTATTTTTATTATATTTTATTTTTCACCAGCTCAAAAACAGTTGTTACTTTTATACTTCTTTTTAAGTTTTTATTTAAAACTTTTTAATATATATTTTGATCCTTTGATTGGATATATTTTTTCACCAAATCTTCCCTGATCCTTCCCAACCAACATCATTTTCTGTCTCTCACACCAGCACCAAAAATGAAAATAATACAAACTTAAAACAAATCAAAATCAATAAGACAAGCATACACATAAACATATACACATGCAATCATGCTCACACATGCACACACACATTCACACACACACACACACACACACACACACACACACACACATGCAGAGTCTGTTGTGTTGGACAACTGTTCCTGGAGTGTTATTGCTATACACAGTAACATTCCATTGGAGAAGGGTGATTTTCTGTATAATCTATATATTTCCCATCAGACACAAATTGCAAATAGATTCTTTGTTAGTGGTGGGAATTTGTGTCCATCTCTCCTCCTTAGCACTGTGAGTTTGTATGGTTCGAGCCTTTCTCAGGTCTTGTGCCTGCTCTCTCTGTGAGCTTCTCTACATATCAGTTCTCCTATGTCTGGAAGACATGGCTTCCTCGGTGTCATCCCGCTTCTTGTTCCATGTCCTCGTCCACATAGCTCCCTGAGTCCTGAGGAGGGGCGTTTGATAAGACTTTCCATTAAGGACCGAGTGCCCCAAGGTCTCTCACTCTGCCCGTTGTCCAGTTGTGGGGCTCCTGGCTGATTCCCGTTTAGTTCCAGAAGAAGCTTCTCTGATGAGGGTTGAGCTCTGCTCTGTGGGCAATGTATCATTCAGAATCCGTTTGCGGGCATAGCAGTGCATCATTTGGAGTCTTGCTTGCCACGTTTCTTTAGCACTACAATGATACTTTCTTTCTTATGTACAGCTTCTTATATTTAGAAGTATGTTGCTAACTGCAATGATTTGCAAAATTTTCTTATATAAATTAGCTATTTCTAGTTTCTTTTATGGAAGGTACACACACTTTCTATTGCCTATTCTTTGAGATCTGTTGCCTTGTGTATTAGGTGAGAATATGAGGAATCTGGGTAAATGTTCTGCCCTGGGTGGTATGTTCAGTAAGTAAATAAGTGTCAGGTCTAGTTGGCTACTAATGTTGAGCTCTTCTTTGCTGTTACTGATGTCTTTCTGACTGCTAGGGGAGGAGGAGTGAGTTCTCCAGACAAAGCTGTTATTTTCTTCCTTTTTCCTTCCAGTTCAGTCAGCGTTTGTGCCACGATTCTCCCTCTTTCTCTATATACATCCTAATGTAGAATTGTTTAATGTTACAGAACTGCCTGTTGTTAGGAGCATTGGCCTGCTTGTCATTATGCAATATCCTTCTTTGCTCTTGGTCATAGTGTTGTAAAATTTGCCTCACCAGATGCATGCTAGCATTTTGTTCAGTTCTGCATTACACACACACACACACACACACACACACACACACACATATATATATGTAGATTTGTAACACAAAAACAAATGTTTGTTTGTTAGAGTCACTTGACAGTTTGTCTTTTAACTAGGATGTTGGGTAGATTCATCTTTTTCCATTTCAATCTTTATTCTTTATAATTTTCATATTTGTATACAATATATCTTGATCATATCTGCTTCTCTCTCCCTATGTTCAACTCTCTATGGGATCCTGAACACATCTTCCTCCCAACATCCTGTTTTCTTAAAAGACAAACAAACAAATCAACTCACTAAGTCCAGTTAGTACTGCACATGTGCACATGGGTCTGAGGTCACTGCAGATTGGGCAACAGGTTCATTGATCAAATGAAAAGATGACTCCTCCTTCCTCAGCTGCCCTCAGCTGTCAAGAATGCCTTGGTTACAGATGTTGCCCTGGGAGTGCCTCTCCCTTCCATGCTCGATGCTAAAGTAAGATTCATCTTGTGCAGCTCGTGTTGGTGATTGTAGCTGCTATGAGTTCTGTGTGCAGCTGCAATGTCATAAGAAAAGAATTTCTTAGCATTTCTCCCCATTTCCAAGCTCTTGCATTCTGTCTGCCCCTTCTCCAGTGTTCCTTAAGCCTTGGACAGAACTTGATACAGATGTCGTCTTTATAGCTGAGCACTCCTGGTTGCTTATTCTCAGAACTTTGAGTAGTTCTGAGTCTCAGCCTTAACCACCACCCACTGTAATAAGAAACTCCTCTGGTCAACATTGAGAGCAGCACAGATTTATGTGTAGAAATAAATATTTATAAGGGGTTTGACAACACGACCATTTAGAAAAACAAAAACATCAATAAGTTCTCTCCTTGGGACTATGATTTCCGTAGCCATAGGTTTTGACCATGCTTATAGTATTAGGCAGTTGGTTACTGCTACAAAGTGTTGGCCCTGTTATGCCAGTGTACACATCGTGCCCATCAGGTTGGTACTGTAGCATGTAGGGTCAAACATTAGGAAATAACCATTGATGTCTTTTCTCTCTTAGCAGCCTACATAGCACTTTCCTCTGCTATGAAAGTTAGCCAGCTGGGAGAATTCCCTGTCATTTCAAGAATGATCTCTCTGGGTTCTGTAACCAAAATCCATAGTATCTGCAACAATAAAGTCTTACCATCTAGTTATGGTGGATAACTGGGAGCAATGGCTTAGGCTACCTCAGGGGCCTCCTGGATCCATAACTTACAGAGCCGTGACCAATGCCCTGGACTGGGCGTTTTCATATGTAAACGTATTTACTGGTATATCAAACTCTAGCATACTGAGCTAGTTATGTCGGTCTATTTTTCTTTGTTCCTTTATCCTTTAATTTTCTCTTTCTGGATAGTTGAGCGTTTTTATGATTCTATTTTATATCTGCTGCTGAATTATTCTCTTATCATTGGCTTTTTAAATGTGTGCCATCAAGTGTGCAGCGTGCACACTTTCAAAATTGAGTGGAGCCTTCCTTCAAATGCTATTGCACCCCCTCGTGCATATGATAACGACTTTCTAATACTATGTTTCTTATTTCTCTCCTTGATCATTCGTACTGTTGCTGCTGTCGCAGATTTTATTTTTATATTTGCTATGAAATAATGGTTGGTGTTATTGCTTCTGCCTGCATCTGAGAGTGAAAAACCAAATGTACTGCATGCCGCCCCTGTTCTCTCCCTTTCCAGCACACGCCTCATGCCACGTGTGAACTCAGGGTTCAGTTCTGTTGGTTCATTCGCACATAGAAGAACCGTCCTCTATGTGCACCAGTTCTAATGCTCTTGTACATGGGTCATTCTGCTCACTGTAGTGGAGAGTTTCTTCTGATCCCGGTATCAGAGGATCTGTCTCTCTGTCTCTCTGTGACTGTCTGTCTCTCTGTGCCTGTCTTTCTGTTTCTCTGTCTCTTTGTCTGTCTGTCTGTCTCTCTGTACGTGTATAATCAATTTATTTAAATCTGTGGTTGGTTACTCTTATTGCCAAGCATGTAAGTACAACTGCAGTGTGCATATGTAGGTGTGGCCCTCTTGAATTAACCTAGTTTTACATATTGAACAGAAGTCAATTGATTTAATTATTCACTTGCACCGAGTAACCAATGATTTCATCTAATTAACTATTTAATTTAAAAATCAGTCAAGTTAATTTTCAACCGGGTTCAAAAGCACGTTCTCCCAGAACTTGGCCTTGGCCTTGCTGGAATAGGTTTCCTAAGGAAGCTCTGTCACTTCTCCTTAGGCCACTGCTGTACCTCTGGCACTTTCAGTGATGACCTCAGGGATTTAGTGACTCATCCCAGGGCACTAGCCAGATAAATATAGAATAAGAAATTTTCATGCTATCTTCTGTCTTAAGCTAAGAGGGTTTATTT
The DNA here is from genome assembly GCA_964023405.1 of Apodemus agrarius. Lineage (NCBI taxonomy): Eukaryota > Metazoa > Chordata > Mammalia > Rodentia > Muridae > Apodemus > Apodemus agrarius. The sequence continues at coordinate 193,436,525 of OZ030005.1, forward strand.
GAGAGCCATCATCTCCATCAGGTGTCCTGAGCCACCATCTTTACCCCCAGGGTGTACCTCAGCTGGTACTTAGGCTCTTATTCTCTTGAATTTTCCCTATTATCACCCTTTGAGGTAACAGCTCATGTAGGCGGGGTGTGGTATATGAGGCCGGTGTCCAGGGATGTTTGAGCGATTCTCCTTCCCATCAGCCTCTTGTGCAGGGCTGGACCTTCAGTCAGCCAGCGCAACTCCATTCGTTTCAGGGCTTGGGGATGCCAGGAGGAAGAGAGACACTTCCTTAGTACAGGATGAAGAAGAGAGTAGATGGTGGAGGTGGAGAGGGCAGCTTAAGGGTGGTGAGTAAAGCAGGTGGTCCCAAGAGGGCATGGGAGAGCTGTGCGGAAGCCTGCCCTGTGGAAGGAAGAACGGAAAGCAGCCCAGCACCCTTCTCAACCTGTTCCCTCCTGTAAGTTTAGCAGAAAGTTCTCTCATGACCAGATTAGCCTGGCATCCAGGGATGTGGGCCTCGAGGGGCTGTGCCCTTTTGATGTGATTAATTACAAAGAGAAATCCTCAAAAAAAAAAAAAAGCAATATGCTCAGACAGGAGCATCCTTTACTTTTACTTAACAGAATAAATAAGTGCTTTCCTCCCCCTTGTGCTGTGTCCTATGAATAGAAAGTAATAGAAATAAACAAGGTTTTCTTAAATGGAAAAGACAGCTGGAAAGATTCTCTTTGCTGACATCTGGCCTTAGCCAGCTACCCTTGTCGTCAAGGCTTCCCATTAGCTGGGCACCCACCGGGCCTGAAATGGGGGCTCTTTATGCGTTACTTTTGTTGTTGGCACTTTAAAACCCAGGATAAAAGGACTCTGCCACTTCTGAAAAAAGAAGCCACTTTGCTTATTTTATCAGGAAAGGATTCAATAGAAGAAAAAAACAACATGCTGCTTAGAATCTTTGGAAGGTTTAGCATATGTGCCATAGATGACTCTGGGAAACAGAGGAACTCAGGAAGTTGAGGCTTGTAGCCTGAAGCAGGCTTACCACGAGTGAGTGGGTCCAAAGTCATCTGAAACATGTATCCGCCGCTTTCTGTGAGTCCTATGGCCTCCGTCCGAAGAAAACACCACTTTCCACTGTGCTGAATTTGTTCAATAAGAGAATCCTCAGCTGACATCATGATTTAACTTTGTGGCTGCTTTTCTTAATCCACATTTTCTTAATACATTTGCAGTGACTGCTGCTATAATTGGGTCTTGAGTATCCTCCTGAAGGATCATGTTTTAAAGGCTTGGTCCTCCGATCAGAGCTTTAGGGCGATGGGATACATCTTTACAAAGGGTTCTGGGGCCATCTTTGGCCACCATGGAAGACAGTTTTGGAACCCTCAAGCCCTTCTTCTTTCACTCTTCTTTGCTTCTTGGCTGCCATGGAGTGAAGATCAATTTTCACTATGGTCTTCTGCTTTATGTGATGCTTTTTTTCCTGTCCAAAAGCAGCAGGGCTCTCCATGGCACCAGGGACTGACAGCTCCAAACACGTGCTGCAATATAAACTGTTTCTTTTCAAGTTGATTACTGTCTGGTGTTTGTTACAGTGAGGTAGAAGCGACTGGCATTCACGAAAAGCTGGTATCCAGTGGCTCTCCTCAGAGCTAATAGAAGGCCTATCGCACTGCATTGTGGGAATTCTTTTTGATGACTTGTCCTTGTAATGGTTGATTTTGGGGGACTCATATATCTGTGTGCATGGTGTGTGTACATGCATATGTATGTGTATATATATTTGTGTATGTGTGCACATGTATGTGGGTGCCCATGTAAATGTGTGAGCATGTGTGTGAAAGGTCAAGGCAGACATCAGGACTCTTATGGAAAATTAATAATTTTCCATTTTTTGTATTGAGGTAGTGTCCTCTCTTAAAGCTTAATGATATGGTTAAGTTTGGCTAGCCAGTTTTGGCCTTTTGAGCACTGAGATTATGGGATGTCAGACCCATCTGACATTTGTGGGAGTTCTGGAATCTTCATGCTTGCATGGCAAAGCCATTATTCTCTAAGCCATCTCTTCCAATGTAGTGATTAATCTTAATTGTCCATAGAAATACCTAATAGGTTAGTAAAGCACACTTTGGGTTATTTTTATGAGGACATTTCCAGTAATAGTTAAGTAAGGGTGAAGGTCTACCCTGACTGTGGATATCTGGAAAGCCAGCGTATTACCTTTATTGTGTTTCCTGTCTGCCATAGGTGGGTAGCTTCGATTGACCACATTTTCACCATGATGTATTTCCCATGATTCAGATATATGAATCCAGTCTGCTGGAGACTGCCCTTCTGAAAGCAGGAGCCTTTAAGTTAGTCTCCTGGGCATTTGTCATGTGATGAAAAAAAAAAACCAACTTACTTCTGTAAGTCAAATAATCAATTACAAATAAAGGCTCATACATGGATGTATAGTTACAATGTAGCAAGCATGCACCACTTATTAATTGCATCCTTTTATTTGGCATCTACTCAAATCTCTTAAGTTGTTGTTATATCCAATATAAAAATGAAGGCTCTGGATGTACAAGTTGCTACCCAAACACACAGCTAGAAGGCAGGGTGCTCAGGGTGGAAATGCTTTTCATCAGTTGGAGCTCTCTGACCCACGGGGATGGTTTAGATGATAGCAGAGAAGATGATCATCTGGCAGAGGAAAGCTGTTGGTTGTGGTTGTCTGCTCTGGATCACTAGAAGCTGTAAGAACAGACTTTGGATGGTGGAGAGATATCAGGATGATCTGAAGACATCGTCCTGTGTGGAGGCAATTGGGCTTTCTCTACCTGGAAAAGGGCAGAATGCGGGGGGGGGGGGAGCAGTGTTGGGGGGGAGGGGGGAGGGTCACTGACATGAATGGGTTACCTGTAAGTGGTTGCAGAGGGGAGTGTTCTGGGCAGCTCCCAGCATGCTGAGCAGAATAGAACCTGGTCTGACTTAGCTGTCTGACTTGGCCAAGTGCCAGGGCGAGAGGCAGGGCCTTCTCTGAGAGGTAAACCTGGTTGTTGGGATTCTAGTCCTCATGGATAAAAGAATACCCGAGTTTGTCTGGGGACCCCAGTAATGTCCAGGGAACTGAGGTTGATGTTTTAGTGGGGTTGCTTCTGGTCTTCTCAGCTGTAAATAGTACTGGCCACATGTGCTCCTGAGTGATTATGGCTACACTATAGCTAGCCGCAACCCACTTTTATTGCTGCTGTTGTCTTCCACATTTAGATCATGCTTGTCTGCAAAGGAGGATGGTGTTTACTGAAAGAGAACTGAGATTAGTCAAGAATCTGAGATCCTCAATGATGTCCTCACAGACTCCTCCCATGAGCAAGCCCCTAAACATTAATGATTTGTTAGCCTGGGACTGGGTACCATTCACACACAAAAGGTCTGTGTCTAACACATGATCTCCATTCTTCCACAAAGAATCAGTGGCTGTAAACAGCAGGAGCTCTACTTAGGATGTGGTTGACTCCCTTTCCTACATCTCATAGCTCATTTGCTAGCTCAGGGTAGCTGCCGAGCTCTGTAAGACCTCTATAAAGATCATTTGAGAGGAACATTCAGGAAATAGTGCAGGAGCAGCAACTGACTGGGCAGCACACACTGGCGTTGATTAGCAGGAGCCTGCAACGAAACTGACTTAAGACAACTCAGGGAGGCAAGGAGATCATCGCCCAGACAGTCTTGGAGAAGCAGGCACAGGGTGAGTTGGTGAATGCTGTCTGCGTGATCCACAGGCAGTGGGCAGTAGAGTTGCCTCCTCCTGTCTCACGCCCATCTAGAGAATGCTACAGGAGTCCAGCAGGTATAGAAGCCACCAGTAGAAGGCCCCAATGACTCTGTTTCACACCCAGCAGTAGTTGGACACTAATCTCCAATTCCTGCATATCCAATGCTCCTCATTGAAAAATTAGATCTGACAGGGCTTTGGGGGAACGTGATCATAAGAGATGAAGAGATGGCTCAGTGGGTAGTGTGCCCAGTGTGCAAGTGTGAGAGCCACGGAGCATCAGATGCCCAGTACTATGTGAAGGACAGATGAGGCGGGGCACGCCTGTGGCTTCTGTGCTGGCTAGGAACAATCAGGTGAATCTCTGAAGCTCTGTAGACAAACTTAGCTAAGTCAATAGCTCTAGGTGCAGGGAGAGAGCCTGACACAAAAAGTCAGGTGGAATGGGCAAACACCAATCTCTGACAGTATGAATGATACTCTGCTGTGCTTGCAGACAGGAGTCTAGCTTAACTGTCCTCTGAGAGGCTCTACCCAGAGGCTGACGGAAACAGACTCCAATGACAGCCATGGCCAAACATTGGACAGAGTTGGAGGAAGGATTGAAGGCTCCAAAGGGGATGGGAACCCCACGGGACGACCAACAGACTCAACTAACCTGGACCTCAGGGAGCTCTCAGAACTGAGCCACCATCAAAAACACATACCAGTTGGAATGAGGCCCCTGGCACTGACTGCAACTCAGTCTCCATCTGACCCCCCCCCCATCCCCAAGATCTGGAGCAGAAACTCTCCCTAAAGCTGTAGCCTGACTGTGATATCCCTTCCCCAACAGGGCTGCCTTGTCTGGCCTCAGTGGGAGAGAATTCACCTACTCCGGTAGAGACTTGATACACCAAGACAGGAGATACTTAGGGGGACCTGCCCTCTCTGAGAAGAAAGGGATGAGGGATGGGGAGGGCGTTTGTGAGGGGGGACTGGCAGTGGGACAGTGTTTGGGATGTAAATAAATAAATATTAAAAAATGAGGTGGCGAGTGATTAAGGACATTGACTTCTAACTTCCGCATGAAGGTAAACACATGAGCATACACACACATGTATACACACACCATATGCACACACATACATATACCACACACATAAGTGCACACAACAATTTACAAAAGACCCTACAATCTTATAATATGGCAGTTGCCTTTCAGTGGTAATTCATACTCTGGCTTTGAAAGTGTCTCTCAAGCAGAATGGTGTGGCCCATCGTGGGGACACTGTGGTTGCATTTTGAGATGCTATTCAGCATGTAGCTCAAATCTGAGCTTTTCTTGAAACTTCCATGGCTACTGCGTTTCCTGCGACCCCTTCAATCCTTCGTGGACTGGTCACCTGCAATCTTCCCAGGCGCTTATCCTTTAAGGTCATTTTCTCTTGGGTCTATTTGAGCTCGCCAATTATGAGACAGGCTCTTGAAGGCCAGGTTCATGACTTGCACAGCTCTGCTATGGATTCTGAGCCCTTTGAGAGTTTAATGTTAAATGTCAGAGTTAAATACTAAACTTGCCACGTTCTAACATGGCAGTCAGTACAGTTACCTGCTGGACGGTAGGATAATATACTTCCCTTTTGGGGACTAGAAGTAGGCAGACAAATGTGGTTCCAGAGAGACTTAAATTATGATTTTTCTTTTCAGTCCCTAAGAGCTGGCATGCCAGGTGCCTCCTAGAGATTACGAAATGCGTTAACTCATTAATGCCCAACTCCAATTTGTAGATGAGAAAACTGAGCCACAGATAAGAAGAGAACCTGTACAAAGTCAGACATGATCTGAATTCTGGAGTAAGATTCTCTCCACCAAGACACATGGTTCTCACGGCGAGGAGAGGTGAAGTATGTGTTGAGTTGGCAGAAGCAACATCAGCTACTTCGTTCCTGTATCTACTGCGGAGGGTCACAGAGGGAGCATCCTGGAGCTGAAGGCAGCAGTGTCCACACTTAGAATGAGAGTTTAAAAGACACCAGATAGTAGAACAGTGCCCGACGCTGGGGCTTATTCCTGCTCTGTCCTAGAATGTCTACTCATCTCTTTTTCTCAGCTTGATTCTCTCTGCATATGGGATTTTAACTGCAGCCCAGTTCACCATGGCTAGGAGCAGGGAGCTTAGGTTTCAGCCCTGTTGTATACTCCGCCTGTGTTTCTGCACCTTCGTGGTGCCCTAATTAGCAGTCATTGTGTTGAAGGATTTCAAACAGTCCCTAAGCAATGGAGATCCTGCGTGTTTTGTTTTGTTTTGTTTTGTTTTTTCCTGTTGCCTTTCTATTCAAATCCCGGGGTCAGGTATGGTGACACACTCCTTTTTTTTTTTTAAATAAAGATTTATTTATTTTATGTATATCACCATTGCTCTCTTCATGGAATTCTTAGGCAAATGGTTGGAACTAGAAAATATCATCCTAAGTGAGGTAACTCATTCACAAAAGAACACACATGGAATGCAGTCACTGATAAGTAGATATTAGCCTGGAAGCTCTGAATACCCAAAACACAACTCACATATCAGATTATTTCCAAGAAGAAGGAAGGAGAGGACCCTGGTCCTGGAAAGGCTCCATGCAGCATTGTAGGGGATTACCAAAACAGGGAAGTGGGAGGGGGTTGATTGGGGAAAGGGTGGAGGGAAGAGGGCTTATGGGACTTATGGGGAGGAGGGAACCAGGAAAGGGAAAATCATTTGGAATGTAAACAAAGAATATAGGAAATAAAAAAACCCCAAAACCCCGTGTTCCTCACCCTTCGGTGAGTTCAGCTTGATGCTGGCTGGGAATCCAGGTGTCTGGTGGAAGCGGGTGGGGGAGGGGCTTTGTGTCACATCTCCAGGCTCTGCACATGCCCAGGGTGCTCAGGACTGACAGGAAGCACAAATAAGAGGCTGCTTCCTTGGTTCAGTAGTTCTCAGTCTGCCTGGGATGATTTAACCGATTGTCTTTATCTTGGTGTGGGCAGGACTCAGACGTCAAAAAGATTTAGGGTGACCCTGATGACTCAGCAAGAGGGCCAGAGCCAGGAGCTCCTGTGTTGGCTCCAGTTTGTAGCTTTGGGAGAGAATGCTGTGGAGTCATTAGAAAAACTCGAGGGGTCAGCAAGGCAGAGGCTTGCCCTTCTCTCCTACCTTTCCCTGCGGACTCTTCTAGAAACTCCCACAATGCACTGCTCCTGCTGACACGAGGGGATGGGTTGCACTCCGTCTCCTCTCTTTAAGGATTTCCAATGGAGAGAGCACAAGGGGATTTAGTGTGCTGGGTCCATTCTGCACGGATGGCAGCTCTGCCCAGAGAATCCTTGCTAGAGTGAGAATCTGTGAAAGTGCCCTCCCCAGGAAGATGTAGTCTCTGGATAATCACCTTGAAGTTATGGATTCTTTCTCCCTGGTTAATAGTGTGCCTCTCTGCCCTCCAGAGAGTTGTGGATGCCTCGCTGGCCTATTTCTTGGAGATAAGAGGAGGGCAATGCTTTAAGAGGCCCCTTGGGGAGTGTAACTCAATGATACCTATGGGCCTGTACCCTAATCCTTATTTTCTAGTCATGGGAATTCTCAACATGGCAATCAGAGTTTTATCAGCTCCTGTCCTTGTTGCTGCCATGACATACATGACCAAAATCACTTAGGAAAGGGAAAGTTTGTTTTGGTGCCCAGTGCGTGTGTAGTTTATCACAAGCCATGTTGGCAGGAGCAGGAGGCAGCAGTTCACACTGTATCCACAGTCGGAAAATAAAGCGCGGGAAGGAGATGAACTGTGGTATCCAGCTCATGGCCTATTTTGTATGTAGTGTAGACCCCCAGGTCATGGAATGCTGTCTACATTTGGGTGGGTCTTCCCACTCATGTGATCTAGCTTAGAATTTTCACACACACACACACACACACACACACACACACACACACACTCAGTTTTGCCTTCTAGGCTGGTTCTAGATTTTGTCAGTTGACAATGTTGACTATCAAAGAGTTCCAAGCAGGGACTTGGAAGCCAGATCCTGGGATTGAATGAGGATGTCTCAGAGGTCTTCAAGGTCAGGGTTAGACTGCCCTCAAGTTGGCGCTGAGTTTCTTGCAGACTTACATCTGCTTTCAGACACCTTGAGGCTAGAGTTTATGTCAGGGGAAACCTGTCACCTCTTGTCTACTATTCCTTTTGGAGCCCTCTCCTATGGCTCCCTCTGCTTCACTATAGTTTGGTAGGCTGTTTCTATTATTCAGGAGGCTGAAAGTCCCACTGAACTGATGTTTCAGGAAGTGTGATAACTCTGGTTCACAGATCTGTGTCTGATGCCTGGCATCCATTCCCGATGAACATCAGCCCCCTGGCTCAGGACTCTATTAGGTAAGACTCTCCTTCACATAAACAACAGAAATCAAAACACAGGGAGAATTCTGTAATTTGAGAATGAAGGGGGAAGGCTTTTGTCTTTTGTGAGTGTTGAGTTTAAAGGTTTCAGTCCTGGCAGACCCACAGTTCACATGGTGATTCATCAAAGCTCTGCTTTCTCCATCTCTTGACTCTGCCCCCTGTATATGCTGCCTTTGTTCTCCTGCAGATTTTACCCATTTGAAAGAAAAGATGGCCTCAGGTAGGGCCAAGCCAGCATGTCCAAGTTCATAATCCAAAAGGAAGAGAGACTGACTTCTTACTGTATCCTATCTCTGTCTTAGCTCTCAGGCAAAATTAGGACCAGTTGTGGTGGGTGCATATCCTTTCCTGGATTCAGTCATGTTGAGGGATAGAGAATTGTATGCCCAGCTGGCTGTTATTCCCTTCTTGGATTCAAGAAGTCAGGCTGAGGGATAGCATAGTCTATGCCTGGATCAACTAGAGCTGATTCCTACTGCAAAAGCATTTCTCATGAAAGAAGGGGTTGAAGAAGAAGGAGGAAGAGAAGGAGGAGGAGAAGGGAAGAAGAAGAAGAAGAAGAAGAAGAAGAAGAAGAAGAAGAAGAAGAAGAAGAAGAAGAAGAGGAAGGGTGCTCTGCAGACAGAAGCAACACTGTTCACCTAAGTGGCTGAGCTTGCTTTTCTCTTAGCCTACAGGGTAGTGTTGTGGGTTTTGTGTACACATCTTCCTAACATTGCAAAGTTATTTAATTGTTCTAGCTGTATAATTGTCTAAATTGGCTAAATTGTCTATAATGCTCCTTATTCAGTGGCTCCATACGTAGTGTGTGTGCTTTCCCCTCCCGTTTGCTAGTCCCCAACCCTACTCCTGCATGAGTCACCACTAACATTTTTCCAGGACTCTCCTGCTTTGAATGGATAATTCCTTACTTGAGAAGGAAGAGGATGAAAACAATTAGCTAAATACCTGGGGCCAGCATGCATCCATCTGGGCCTCCTTGGAGGATTCTGTGTTCTGTAGGAGGTTAATCTGGTTAGGGATAATTGAGGAAAGCCAATGACATGAGATGGCACTTGGCTTTTCTGAAAAGGGCACTTCCCATCTCCACCAGGCTGGAACATTCTGTGAGAGGAGGCATGGGAAACATAGTTTGGGAATACCCTTAGGCTCACTGATCAATGACACAGACCTTGGGTAAGGAAAGAAAAAGAGAAGAAGAAAGCATCATTGTTGCTGGTGTGGGCTGGTCAGTCTACCCGGAGATACCTGAAATAAAGGCAGATTGCCTCGGTAGCAAATGAGAGGCTGTACATGGCATGTTTAAGCTATGCTTTGGGCTAGAAAATGGAAATGAGAATAATAAGAATCTAGTGCAGCCTAAGACAGCTCCATGAAAGTATTTGCAGAGCTGTGCAAGAAGCATGGTGGAAGAGAGAAAGAAAAACATGGAACATACCATATCTCAGAGGAGCAATTGGATGTGTGTGGGAGGCAGGCTGGAAGACATGCTGGTGGGAGTGTGAGGCACAGATCTGGGTGACAAGGAGTCTGTAGTGTGCTGGCTGCCATTGAGGGGCTCTCTGGTCACTGCTAGGCCAGGCTTTTGCATGGTGCAAGAGTCATCCATGTGGCCGGGAAGGTGCTAACAGTATTCTTTACTTGAACGCTGCCCCCGACAGCTCTCACAACAGCAGCCATCCATCGGCTTCTGGACAACTCCAGAAGCTGTAAGAAAACTTCTTCCTTTCTCGAATAAAAACCCACTTCCTCCTAACACCCACTGGCGCGTTCCAGTTTTCTTGATGGAACGAATCTTGTTATTTTGGATGGCGAGGCGGTGATGCCAGCGCCTGCTATAGTTGACATCTAAGGCAGTTTTGGCGTGTGCTCCCTAACTCCTCACTCCACACGGGCTCATTCGCAGTGTTCTGACCTCTGTGCCCCTCTCTGGAGGGAAGAGATCCTTGTACCCAAGATCCCAGCCTCCCGAAGCTTTCTGTTTGCCGGTTATCTCCTTTCTCATCTTTAACATCTTCTTGACTGGCTCAATGCACTCAGCCTCTAAATATATTTGAGTATTTCTATCCTCACAACAAAAATAAAACTCTCCACAGTGTCCCCAGCCCACTCCTCTGGCTTTTTCTTCCTCTTCACAGCCAACTTGTGAAAAGATTGTATCTGTTCACTCTTCCAGCTCCTCACCTCCTAGTCTCTCTTCAACCACTCCAAACCGCTTCCCCATCACCTGCTCCATGGAGGGAAAAACTGACTGGGCACAGGTTGTCTGAGATCTGCCAGTCACTAGGCTGTATGGATACATTTTAAGTCTAGTCTTGTATGATCATTTGACACCATGGGTCTCTCCTTAGAAAAAATATTCTCTCCTTTGGGCTTTGCCTGACTCATAGTATTCTGTGTGTATTTCACATTTTCCTATTGATCATCAATGGCTTTGAAGATACATGTTTCAATGCATAAAGTACTGGGATTCTTTGAAATTCTTTCCCTACATTCGTTTTTTAGCTGGAGTACTGCTCGTGCCCTTGATCACTGCCTATGTCAGATGACAAATTACCTGAATTCTATACATTCACAATTAGATTTGACATACTTCCTCTTAAAACTTGTTGATGGTCTGGTGTGCCCAGATTAGTATTGAACAGTAACATCTTATATATTGTTTAGCCAGAAAGACTGGGATTATTTAGACATCTGCTTCTCTCTTCTTCACATAAATTTCATATTCTGTATTCACATCTTGCCTATCCTAGTGCCTAAATACTTCTTGAGGCTACCATTTCATCTGTAAGTGTCATTTTTTAGTGTATTTTATCATCCCCTACACTCCTTGTACTGGGGACAGCAATTTTTTCAAGAGGCAAAAGTTCTCTTCCTATTCCCTCCATATTTCAGGTCCTCCAGTGGCCTGCTTACATTGTGTTCAGTGATTTGAGATAGAAGCAGGCTGGTTTGTGGGTAGGATTGTAATTGTAGATTGTAATCAAGAGGCGGAGCTTAGTTCATAGAGGCTTGTGAAGGGTTGCAAGGAATCCTGGGGTTGAGCGTGGATGTGGTTAAAGGTATTAATGGGGATGATCGGTCTGGAAGATACTGAGATATGGCAGAAGCATTGTCAGAACATTGTGAGAACCCCTCGAGTGCCCGAGCTACTGTAGCTGTTGACCCAGTACCAAGGACAGCTCCAGAGTTTCCATTTCCGGTAGTAGTAACAGCCCCTTTTGCTGTGAAATATCCTCAGGCTTGGCTTATCTGTTTGGGCTCTTTGATAGGAGGACGGACGAAACGCTGGGGGTGGGGTGGCGTGGAGGGGGTGGTAGAGCAAAGCATGACCATTTTTACCATAGGAGCTTCATCCTTGGTCTCTCAGAACCGTGCCTGGTTTGAGAGAGGGCCATTCCGAGTTAGTGGGTCAGGGCTTGCGCAAAGGATCCTGGGAAAAGATTGCTTCATTCTCTTCTTTGCGGTTCCTCTTACCGGAGGAATCGGATGAGACTGGCTTAGGGCTTCAACAGTTTTGAAGGCTGAACATTAGATCAAAGCATTGCTGTGGCCCAGGACAGAGCTGACACACATTCTGGAGGGGAGAGGAGGAAGGGGCTCTGTGCGTCAGCTCTGTCCTGTGCTGCATTAGGCTCTCCTTCTGGCACAGTTGTGAGATGGTGCTGACGAGGCATTCCCAGCAGATGCCCGATGCTCCCTCCCTAGAGCTCTCTCGGGGACTCTGCAGTCTGGGGAACTTCAGGAAGTAGGGGAATAGGGGAAGTCACTGAGATGCACCCTTCACGTCTGCTCTCCTCGGGAAGTGGTGGTGCATTCCGCTCAATAGCCAGGTTTTCCTTATTTATCTCCGGATCCTGCTCTCTGGCTTGGCAGGATGTCAGGCTCCCCTCTCCTGGAAACGGTTAAGGAAGGGCTGGGGCTGGGGAAAATCAAACAGTCCTAGTCAGCATGAAAAAGAAACGAGCCTTGTTGGAGGAAGCTGCTGATGGTGCACAGCTCAAAGACAGATCCCAGATATTTTAAAGCCATCCCAAGGAGAACAAATTCAAATTGTGGCATTTTTGTCTCCCAGGCGCAGTCAGAAAATGGCGAATTGCCTTCCAACATTTTTTTTTCCATGTTGGTGGTGGCAACAGGGAAGGTATTATTATCCTTCTTGGTGGGTACAAGGAAGGGGGAATAGAAAACAATCTTATCCCAGACTAGACTTATTCCTTAGAGTTGGCAGTCTCTGCTGTTTAGATTTCTCCAAGTCTCCTTACAGCCCAAGGCATTCATTAGTGCCACTTGCATATTTGCAGTGGCCAGTGCGTAAGAGAAAAGGTAACCAGGATCACCTTAATCTCACCACTGTCCCCTGAACAAAGAACGCTGGGGATGCTGGGGCGGGAGCGCCTAGGCCCATGTTCCTCAGGGAAATGAATGCGGCCCCACAGAGGAGCAGATGCTCTTAGAGGAGCAGCCCAAGTCTTCCCACAGCATCTGCTTGGGCCCCCACTCGGATCCTGAGCTTTTCTGAGTTATTAAAAGTGGGAACTGGAATCTGGCTAGGAATGGAGACCTGTACTTGCAATCCCAGCACCAGAGAATTATTGTAGGGGGATTGCAGTCACAAGGCCAGTCTTGGACGTCTCAGAAAACAATGAAAAGATTAAGAAACCCAAACAGAGAAAGCAGAGACTTTCGAGCCTGTAGTGCTTGGGATGTGGTTTGGGGGAGGCAGGGACTGGAAGGCACACATCTGTTAGTTGCTAAGGCAACTGGCACCTGATATCACAGCTTCCTACAGGGTCCTCTTTACCCTATTCTAAAAGCCAACAACTTTTCAACTTCACAGTGAAAAACTGTGAAGAGGAACCCTAGAAGGAGCTGGAGGGAGGCCCAGACACGCAAGAAGGCCTCCACATCCCACCACAATGCTGGTGGGAAGTTTAAAACTCCAGGAGCATTTGCCATTCATGTTATCTTGGAAACTTTCAGCACCATGGTCGCTGGCTCAGGGCCAGCTGCCCTTTAGAGAGATAGTTTATTTTGGAAACCTGCCAAAGGATGTTGATTGTTCTTTCAAACTTGTGAACAGAAAGTCTTGATATGCTAAGCAGGTGCATAGCTCGGAGGTAGAAGGTATGGTCTGTGGGGTGGGAGACGCGGCGAGGGGGTACTGGCTTTGCTACTTTGTTTTAAAAAATTATTTAATTTTTTTTTATACTCCATATTTAATGTCCCTCCTGGTCCACCCTCGGACTGTTCCACATCCCATACTCCCTCCCTCCCTGTCTCCATGAGGATGCCCCCCCCAACACACCAGACCTCCCCACTCCCTGGGGCCTCCAGTCGCTAGAGGGTTATGTGTATCTTTTCCGACTGAACCCAGACCCGTCAGTCCTTTGCTGTATAAGTGTTGGGGGCCTCATATCAACTGGTGTATGCTTCCTGGTTGGTGGTCCCTGAGAGATCTCGGCAGTTCAGGTTAGTTGAGACTGCTGGTCCTCCTACAGAGTCGCCTTCCTCCTCAGCTTCTTCTAGGGAAAATTCAGCTTTTCCCTAATTCAACCACAGGGGTCAGAAGCGTCTGTCCATTGGTTGGATGCAAATATCTGCATCTGACTCTTGTTGGGTCTTTCGGAGGGCGTTCATGCTAGGCCCCTTTTGGTGAGCACTCCAGAGCCTCAGTAATAGTGTCAGGTCTTGGGACCTCCCATTGTTGCTTCTTAAGAAGGTGACATGGAATTTAATGTCTCCAAGTGTCAGTGGTTTAAAATAGGAAGAGAACTGCCCCACAATCTTGTCATAGGGGCTCAATGATGATGAATTCAGGCGTGTGAGGTAGTCTTAGAATGTGGGGGGCAAAGTGCAGTCATTAGCTAGATGAAAAACTCACTCTGGTTTTATTTCTCCTATAGTGGCAGCCCTAGGAGGAAGATGCACTCTGTCTTGCACGCTCTGTTGAGAGTACTAGCTCTCAAATGCAGGGTCAGTAGCAGCTCCACTATTTTGTAATGATCTTGGGCTCATCTCATCTCATGTTTCTGACTGAATTCTAAGAATTAAGCTGAATACCACACACAAGAGCCTTCCCAAAGTGTTTTTCCCAAAGAAAGGATCGTAATATTGTTATTTTGTAACTATTACTTAAATGGCTACATCCTAAGTACGCTTACCCTGATAGAGAAGTGATTCCGACCAGTTCCTTGAAAATACTTGATCCCAAGATCTATTTTGGCCTGGTCACTGTTTGTCTTCTGTTCTATATCATCAAGTTTTCCTGACCTAATGTTAGTCTTACAGGTGTGAGGAGAAGTATTTGGGGGTGCTTAAGGCACCTGAAGCTCACTAGGAGCCTTCTTGATTTCTTTGAAGGAAGTGCCACCTCTTTACCCGTGAGCCCAAAAGCCATCACCTACTGGTTTATCCTGATCCCTAGCAGAGAAAAGTAGAGGTTTGGAAAGGAACAGTGTGGGCAGTGCCTATACACCCAGATGAGCGTGTGCACAGATGAACCTGCATCCTGCCTTCGGGAAGCAGAGTGCTGGAACAGTCCCCAAGCTTTCTGTTAGCAGGCGGGGAGGCTTGGTAGGTTGTTTCAAAACCTCTGCAAGTTTGAGCTGTTTTCCCACCGAAATTACACGTCTCCCTCTTCAGGTGGGTATTCTTTAATAAAACTGGAATGCATTTAGTTTCTTCCTGTGTTTATTGCCACATGCTTATAATAGCTCTCCTCCCTTTGCGGTATTAGCGCAGCCCACAGCCTTTGAGCAATCAAAAGAAAAATTGGAGTCACAAAGCAGGGGTATCATTTTTGCAAAAGTAATGTACAGCACACAGAAATGACAGGTTGGCAAATGTAGGTAAGTCTGATAAACTCCAGGTAAAAATGTGCCTTCTTGCACAGTTGGTGACAATCTACAGCTGAAGCAAACCTCTGCAGAGAGGCCAAGTCATGCCTGGACCTTCTCCCTTCTCCTAATATACAAGATGCGAGTTCTTGCCAGACACTTGGGCTTCCACGAGACAAACATCTCCACTCGTTAGCTTTAGCATCAGATAGTCACAGCGGCCAAGCGATGCCTCTGTGCGGAGCTTGAGTGCCAAGGGGATCCGAAGGATAGCCCAAATTTTTCTTACCTAGCAGCAATTATATATTTCTGATGGGTAGATCCTTTGCCCAGCAAGACAGAAGGATACAGGGAGAATGATGGAGAACGTGTCTGGGAGGGGATGATGTAGGCAGCCATGATGTGGTAGGATTTAGTGGGGAGAGGACTGGTGTGCATTTCAAAGATGAGACAAAGCAATATTTACTGATGCTTAAAAAAATCCTGGCAGGAATTCAGGCATTTAACAGGTATTAACCCCTTTCTTCCTTGTGCCAGTTGGACAGGTCTGCAAGATGATCACCAAGTTGGGATGCCCCAGTGAATACAATAAGTGTCATTATCACACCTTCCATGTGTCAAATGAAGATTTCCCTTCTGTGTTTTCTGACTCTCTGGGGCCCTCATTTACAGACAAACAAGGTGAAGCTCAATTGCTAGGAGAGGACTGGGGACCGGAACATAAGCCTGTGTGATTTCAAAGCACGTTCTCTCCGTGGCAACCCACGGCCGTGCCCAGGACTTTGGCCAGCCTACGAGCTTGTGCTGCGTTTTACTAATGAACAGATGTCCAAGTTCCAAGACCAGGGCAGGGGGGCACTGGGTAGAGGTAGAGGAGTGGGTCCAGGAAATTGTTCTGGAGTTCAGGGATCAGCAAAGTGAGCAGGGCTGGGCATTAGTCAATCATCCTGAGGTCTTCGGCTTCCCAGTAGAAGAAAGGCAGAAGGAGACCTGAGGTCTACATCTGGTTTTCTGATGGCATCATCACACGGCTGCCAGGGAAGTGAGTCTCTTTAGAACCATCAGGGCTGGCCTGTGTGGGAGGGGTAGTCAAGGCCAGCTGACACAAAGCGACTACAGTCCCAAGTAAGGCAGCAAGAATGAACAAGAGGACAGCAGATCACGCTGGAGGGAAGGTGAGGGGAAGTGGGCTGCCTGCCACCCTGAGAGAGGTGGAGGGGACTGCCAATTTATCCTAGAACACTTCAGAGCACTCTGATTGGAAGAGGAAGACGGGATCCCAAAATCCCTTGCAAGCACTGGGAAAATTCCTTCCAGATTTGGATCTTGACATTCTCAAGGTGTCTGGTAGAAGGGGCCCCAGATTCAAGCCTGGAACTTTTTTCTTGTAGGGTCCTATTTTTATTTTTTTGCAAACCTTTTAGTTTTGTGAGCTCCAAGATCTCCATTACTGTTTCCATTTAAAAAGAAAGTTAAAGAGAATCTAAGGGCTCCTCCTATATCCTGGAGCCTTAACTGGAATTCCAAATGAGTCGTTCCCTCCCTGGCTCAGAGGCAAACCCATGCAACTGCTAATAGGAGAATGCCTGGGCCCTGAGCCCAGGAACTTCTGGATCAGGCAATAAAGCCAACACTTTGCCAGGAGAAGCAAAATGAGGTGGCCTGTTTATCCTACCTTGATGTAAAAGAGGATTTTGTGCTTAGAGGCAGTAGTTTAAAAAAGAAACCAATAGACAGAGTCCTGAGACTTTAGTTTCTTTTCTTTTCCCCTTTGTTTCTTTGTTTCTTCTTCTTTTCTTCTTCTTCTTCTTCTTCTTCTTCTTCTTCTTCTTCTTCTTCTTCTTCTCCTCCTCCTCCTCCTCCTCCTCCTCCTCCTCCTCTTCCTCCTCTTCCTCCTCCTCCTTCCTTTCTTCTTTCCTTTCCAGATCCAACCATTTGCCTAAGAATTTCATGAATTCATTGTTTTTAATTGCTGAGTAGTATTCCATTGGGCAGTTATTTAACTAACTGGTTTAGTATCCTATTCTTTCCTGCACCCCAGGACAAGTTCTGTAGTTGCATTCCTCAGAGTCTATCCCAGGCTTCAGCACACAGTATGGGAAAGGTACTTGGGGAAGGGTGACTGAATGAACATCCATAACAGCTGTGTCTTCAGCACAGGGTATGGAATGATCCACAGTCTGTCTCTATCCACACAAGGATGGACAAAGCAGTCTGGTCCTTAGGTGCATCATAGCGTGTTGATGGGGAAACAAGGCAAGAAGTAGAGGCAGAAGTGCAGAAGGTGGGAGGTCAGAGGCCAGAGGTCAGAGGTCAGAGGTCATGGAAGGCTTGAGCTGATTTTCTCAAGGATCTCCTTAAGGTAGATGAGATGAAGGCACACTCAGTGACTTGGGGCATGAGGCAGAGTCCAAAACTGAACCGGAGGGTTTGAGTAGTGACTGCACTCACCCCAGAACTTTCACACCCAACTAGAAGATGGCGGAGATTATGAGAGGGCATGGAGAAACCATATAAATCTGCTATGTTAGTTCCCCATGCTCGTGCTGTGGTGGTGCATCGACAGAGCCAATGTAAGGGGAAAGGTTTATTGATTTATTTTTAATAATTTTTTTAAAAATTGAATATTTTATTTGTTTGGTTTCCCCTCTGCAAACCCTCTATCCCATCAACCCTTACCCAGCTTCTATGAGGGTGCTCCCTCACCCACCTACCCACCCCCACCTCACTGCCCTAGCATTCCTCTACACTGGAGCATCGAGCCTTCACAGGACCAAGGGCCTCCCCTCCCATTGATGCCAGATAAGGCCCTTTAGCTCCGTCAGTCCTTCCCCTAACTCTTCCATTGGGGTTTGATGTGCTCAGTCCGATGGTTGGCTGCAAGCATCTGCATCTGTATTGGTCAGGATATGGAAGAGTCTCTCAGGAGACAGCTCTATCAGGCTCCTGTCAGCAAGCACTTGGCCTCAGCAATAGTGCCTGGGTTTGGTGTCTGCATGTGGGATGGATCCCCAGGTGGGGCAGTCTCTGGGTGGCCTTTCCTTCAGTCTCTGTTCCGCTCTTTGTCCCGCTATTTCCTTTAGACAGGAGCAATTCATGGTTAAATTTTGGAGATGGGTGAGTGGCCCCATCCCTCAACCAGGCAGCCACGCCTAACCTCTGGATATGCTCTTGACAGGTTCTCCCTCTCCTTTGTGATGTATTTCAGCTAATGTCATCCCTGGATAATAGGTAGAGAAGAGAGTAAGAGAAAAGATTATTTTAATGGGCAGTTAGTTCCCAGTTAAGGTCCCTCATTGCAAGCAAGTCACAGTGGCAAGAGCTTGAATCAACCAGTCACATTTGTACCCACAGTTCAGAAACATCAATGAAGCCCCCCTCTCTGCAGTCTCCCTTTCCATTGACATGGCCAGGATCCCAGTCATGGAGAATGCCACCCGTAGTGGGTGGGTCTTCCCGCCCCAGTGAACTTAACTGTAACAACCGCATAGGCATTCTTAAACATTCATCTCCTAGCTGATTCTTCATTACATCATGTTGATGACCCACATTGTTAGAGGTACTTAATTTTAAAAAACGATTTACTTATTTTTATGTATGTTTTGCCTGCTTGCATGTCTGTGCTCCACATGCATGCAGTGCCCAAGGAGGCCAGAAGAGGGCACTGGATCTTCTGCAACTGGAGTTACGGATGGTTCTTAGCTATGCTGAGGGGGCTGGGAACTGAGCCGGGTGCCGCTGCAAGACGAACTGGCGCTTTAAACCACTGAGCCATCTTTCCAGCTCCCATAGGTACATTTCTATCAATAACAGTATTTATGGATCTAATTGAATCCCAGGAGTTAGACCAGTCGATGTGAAGTAGGACTGACTCTGGACCCCGATCCTCTCTGCACTGTAATCTGACTCCCGAGGCCACTCTCCTCCCCCACACCTGGTGCGATCTCCGTTTAGCAGACTTGTTGGTGCTTGTGCTCTATTTCACTACAGCCGTCCCCAGAAGAAAGGATTTACAGTCCCTTCTCACTCTTGTCTTGTAGTCGTTGCGACACGGCTGAGTTACTTTCCTCATTGCTGCGATAAGATCCAAACAAAATGAACTTAAAGCAGGGCCTCTTTTGGCTCGCAATTCAAGGCCACAGTCCGCTGTAGTAGGAAGGCAGACGGCAGGAGCTTGGAGCAGCCGGACCATCATGCTCACAGTTTGGATTCGGAGACAGGAGAATGCTCATACTCTGCCTGTTTGGACTTTTTATTTAGGATGGGACCCCCACCAATGGGATCATTCCACAGAGAGTCCGTATGGGTCTTCCTGCCTTAGTTTACTTTCATGAAGACTTTATAAAGACAACCAGAGATGTGCTCCTTAGGCGACTCTAAATCCAGTCTGGTTAATAATGAAGATACAACATCACAATATCTGCTCAAGTATCACCAATGGGCTCTCTTGGGGCCCTAGAGCCTGAAGTTGGTGTGTCAGGCAGGCCTTAGAGTCCTGGCAACCTGGCTCCCAGTCCCCGCTTCCAGACTCCTATCTGCGAGGCTTAACTGTTACATCAATGCTGAGACTTGATAACCCTGGCTGGCTCACAGCTCGGGGGCCTGCAGCTCAGAGAGCATAGAGTGCAGAGTTCCAGCCCCAGGCTTGACATATGGGCTAGAGACTCTTGGGTAAAGGGACAGCTATTTCAGTTCCTGGGTGTTAGGCAGTGAAGGAAGTTTAATTCGTCACACTGTTCATTCTTTGAAAAATGTCCAAACTTTAGGTGATCTTCCAAGAAAAGTAGAAAGAACAACATGACATATTTTTGTGCTATGGCCTTGAGTGGCAGAGAGTTGACTGGGTGACTAGAAATCTCTCGGTGCACAGCTCTTAGTGCCTCTCTCTCTCTCTCTCTCTCTCTCTCTCTCTCTCTCTCTCTCTGTGTGTGTGTGTGTGTGTGTGTGTAAGGATGATGGATATGCAGAGGAAGTGTTGCTGTGGTTACAGCCTAGAAAATAAAAATCCTGCATGCCAAACAAAATTCGCTTAAAATTCAGTTGGAATTTATAAGCTGATGAAACAGGTGTTCTTGGAATTTAATTAAGCACTGAAATATTGTTTAAGTCTGCTGAGGAGTTGCCAACAAATTTGTTTCCATGGCTTGGGGATGTCAGAGCCCACTGTTCTGGACTCTGGTTCAGAGCTAAAGAAACATGGTTTGCATTCAGTGGACACTGTTTCTGAGTGTTAACTTTTGCTTTATATGTGAAGAGTGAGTGTGCCTTTGTCAGCCAGGAGAGGGGAGCATAGTATTTGTTCAGTAGGCCAACTCGAAGGTGTGCCAGAGGTGCTCACTGATATAAGTACCATTTTAATCAATGGAATTGAGAAATCCATGACAAACCACATTTCGAAATCTGAAATACGGTACCCGAGTCATGGTAAGCTGCCTTAAACCCAGCCTTCATGCTCCCATAACTGAACGAAGAGGATAACCACCACCATAACCATCAGAAGAGGATGCATAACCCCAGTGCAGCAGGAGAAAGAGCATCTGCCAAACTTCCAGATGCCGGTTCTATCCCGGCCATCAGGAAAGACAGACATCTTCATCAAAGCACTAGCTAATGCAAATGCCAACCTGTTTCAACAAAACTCTTACAGGCTCACCCGGGAAGGGTGCATCGTGACTCTCAACTTCGGTCAATGTCAGACAGAAGTGATAGCTTCCTGGATGGCTTCATGGTCTCCTGTCAAGGGAATCACTTTCACTCTGTTCCTCCCTGTCAGCAGACAGAGGCGGTGACACAGCCATGCAGGGATTCTGTACCCTAGCTCCGACCCCGTCCCGACTCCTGCGTAGCTGAGTGAGGCGAAGAGGTGGGCCAGTGATTCCGGAGTTCTAGAGGGGTCTATATGCTCGGGACCTGGGATTCTTTTGTCCTTTGGGATCTTTCCTTCTTCCACAGAATCTCCAAGTATTTTTGTGGCTGGGAAAGCTATTTTTGTATACGAACTTGGCTAAGAGATATCCAGGGGGCAGACGAAGCACCGTTCCTGGGTGTGCCTGTAAGAGTTTTGTTGAGACAGGTTGGCATTTGCATTAGCTAGTGCTTTGATGAAGATAGTCTTTCCTGATGGCCGGGATAGAACCGGCATCTGGAAGTTTGGCAGATTCTCTTTCTCCTACTGCACTGGGGCTAAGCACCCTCTTCTGATGTGGGGGTCAAGGCTCCTTGGCTTAGGGCCTTTAGTCCTGGAGAGGATTATACCATATTTGATCCTCAGCTAACAGAGGGGATGATGGGACTTCTTACTCTCCATTCTCCCATGAGTCCGTTCCTGTAATAATTCTCTCCCTTGACACATGAGTCTTGTTGGTTCTATTCCTCTGGAAGATTCTGAGTAACACCGAGGTCTCAGTGAAACGGTTTAAGAGGTCAGCTCTTAGAGCGTGCTGTGTTTTAATTTTGCCTTCCCAGATATGGTCGCACTCTGTAGATCTGGTGGGCCTGGAACTTTCTGTGTAGAGGAGGCTGGCTTCAAACTTCTGGCATTCCTCCTGCGCATGCTCCCTAAGTCCCGGAGGTGTGGGCAAGAGTCACCTGATCAGCTTAGGCGCTCAGCACCTAATTTCCAATTCCAGATTTGTCACGTATGGATTGCTTTCAAGACGATTCCATATAGCACAGGGTCACCGCGCAGCTGCACAGGAGGTGGCGCAGGGCTGGGGATCCGTGGTATCTGCTCACAGGTGTCAGACAGAGCCGTTTGAAAGGCGTGGGAGCAGCAGTGGCAACACGAACCATGGAAACCAGTCCGAGGTGGACGACAGTGGGAAGCCATCTTTCCCGAGGCTCCTGAAGCCGGAGGTGCTTGGTAGCAACTCGTATGGCTGCTGGTGACTGTTCTAGATGAGGCCACATTTCACTCGTCCAGAGTCTCCCAGGATTCACTTACTGCATCTCTTGATTTAATTGTCTGTGCTCGTTGAGCTGTCTCCCAGTCATAGACATATTAGCAACAGGTATAACCTTATTATTTTATTATTAGACGCTGGCCATGGATAATGCACTTGGTCTGTATCAGCTTTACAGACTCAGGACATGAGTTGTGTAGTAGGTACTGCTGGGAACTTAGTGAGCTATTTTCAGCTGACAGCCCCTCCGTGATGTGATTGGTAGAGCATGGACATTGCTGAGTTTTGATTGGCTGAGCTCTCCGGACACACCAGCTGATCATGATAACCTGCAGACTCTGGACCATGGTTCTGGTTTCTGCACGAGAACCATTGTTTCGAAGGTTTTGTATTTATTACGTTATCAGAATTCTAAAAGCTTCTCGTTGCCACCTAGGATCTTGTAGAAAAAGGCATACGTTACAAATGTATAGTTTGATGGGTTTTATTAAATGCACATAAACCAACACTCAGACCAAGATATGGAACATTGTCTTAGAAGTCCCTCCCCTATCCAAGCTGTCTTCCCCATGTTGCTGCTTCCTGTCTGTTTTCTGACTCCTTCAAGATTAAATTAGAGGAAATAATAACATTACTGTTCTTTTTTGGGGGTGGAGAGTCTGGTGTCATTTTTTTAATAAACCTGTGAGGTTCACCCATTGTGTTAGTGGTTGGAAATTGTTTGCTCTCAATGCTGTGGTGCATTCCACAGCAATGTTGCCCGAAGACAACCCTTCTACTCTGAGGCTATTAACAAGTGCTTTTGACAGAGAACAAAATGGACTAGAAGACAGTCCAGCCCTGAAACCTCATATATGGGGAAGGTTGTGTCGACGTGACAGAACACTGGAAAGGCGCCGTCCCCGTCAGAGGGTCTTCCCAGGGACTCCTGCATTGCTCAGCTGACTGCAGGCACCACTCCTTAGGTGAAGGATGTTCCTAAAATAGTGTGGACAGGGAACACTGGACATCTAAATGCAGAACAAGGGAGTCAGACCTGTTCTTAATACAAACTCACAATGGGCAAGCGCCCTACGTTTAAGAGCTAAAATAGAGCTCTTAGCATTAGACAGCAGCGAAACAAACTTATGACTAAAATTGACAGATATTTCGTCGGTTATAACACCAAAAGCTCAGGCAACAAAGGAAAATTAGATAAACGGAAACAGACCGGAGCTCAACATTTTAAAATATTAAGGGATATGATTGACAGTTTGAAATTGCAAATGTAGAAAACTGAAGGGGCGAGGAGGCGGCCCCGTCAGTGAAGTGCTCACTGTGTAAGCCTGAAGCCGAGTTAGATGCTCTGTAAGCTGTGGGAAGGCCCAGGTATGGTGGTGTAAACCTTTGTTTCAGTGTGGTAGAGGCAGATGCAGGAAGATCCCTGAAGCTTGCTGGCCAACTGATCTAGCTGAACCAATGTGCTTTAGCTGAAGTGAGAAACCCTGTATTTAAAAAACAAACAAATGAGATTGAGGCCAGCCTGGTCTACAGTCTAAGTTCCAGGCTAGCCAAAACTACATAGTGGGACCCTGTCTCAAAGCACCAAAAGTAAGATAGAAAGCCATTGAGGAAGACATCTGATGCTGACTTCTGACCTAAGTGTGCCCACACACTCCTACACACATGTGCTGCATATTTTCCTTTCCTGATTGTTGTGATGAAATCCTCCAAATAAATCACTTAAAGGCTGGGAAGTATTTCTGCTTCCAGTTTCAGAGGACTCAGATCGTGATCACTTGGCCCCATGTACTCGGGCAGAACATTATTAAGCAGGAGCTGTTTACCTCTTGGTGCACAGGAGAGAAGAGGAATGCAGGGAGATGCCAGGGAGATATGTAACCCATGAGGATACATCCACAAGGGCCTCTGCTAAATACTCCTTATTATGAGCCTCTCAAAAAACTAGTCTGTTCATTAGAACAGAGTCCTTATGGCCCAGTCGTCTCTGGAAACTCTCACAGACAAATACAGAGGGTTGGCTAGTTGAGTTGACAACCAATATTAACTGTCACAATACTTTAAAACACATTATATATTGAGTTTCACATATCTCCAGTTATGTATGTGTATCTGTTTAACACCTGTGTGTGTATATACATCTAGATCTACATCTACATCTACAGTGGTAGGAGTGTGAGTGTCCTCTGCAGGGTCATGAGCTTGAGCTCTTGGTCTCTAGCTGGGGCTGCTGGTTTTGATGGTTGTAGAACATTTTGGAGGGAGGTGTGGAGTCACTGAAGGAAATGGGTCACTGGGGTTGGATCTGGAGCTTTTGGGCTTGACCCCATTTCCTGTCTGCTGTCAGTTTCCTGTGGCACCACGATGTGAGGAGGGGAAGGAATCCCAGCTGCACACTCCAGCCATGCAGAGCTACCTGTACCACGAAAAGGGAAGTAATATACATGTATTCCCTCATGCAAACACATGGGCTGAAAGAGTACTGATGTTCCTCCGAATCAATCAAACAAAGCAAAGCAAAGCAAAGCAAAGCAAAGCAAAGCAAAGCAAAACAAAACAAAACACACTTTTCATGTAATCTACCCACATCCTCTTCAGGGCATGCTCCCCTGAGGATAGATACTTCCTATTGTCTAAGACTAGGAACTCTAATAGATATTTGAACACTCTTAGGAGCATTGCAACTGTAGCGGGGAAGCAGCCATGTGCCCATTAGCAGATGGATGGAGAAACCAAATGTGGAATAAGCACACACTGGAATATTATTCATCTGTGAAGGGAAGTCAAAATGCACGCTATGGCATGTATGAACCCTGGAGACACTTTGCCAAATGAAAGGAGCATCATTTTGTCTGGCATCAAAAGGACAGGGTTGTTTTAATTCTATTTGCATGAGCTAGCATGATGTCATGGATTTAACTTGTATTCTCAGAAGACTGAAAAAAAATTCAAGCCTAACTCAGCAAATATTTGTTTTAATTGAGTTGACTGTCTTTTCCTTCTAGAGTGAGAAAATACTTTTATTAGTCTTAGGTAGGAGTCTGATTCTGTCTAATGTCATTGGCTCTGAGAAGAAGATGCCCACAACAGCCTAAATATATACACTTTCATTGTACATTCATGAAAACAGAAATTATGTAAGTGAACCCAGATTCTCCAAGATCTCTTTGTTGGGAGTTTTGGGTCTCTTCAGCTGCCTCTTTTATCCGCAGAGCCTGCTTCTGGTTAGTGTTTGTCAAACCCAGATGGCCAGGGCAAGATCCAGCACAAGGTTAGTCTTGGTCAGTCTACACAGGAGGTGGCTGTGGCGTTTACAGAAAATGTTGCCCTGTCAGCTGCATCAGCTCTGCTTTGACTTAATGTCATGCATGTTCAGTCTTTTTATTTTTTTTAAAGATTTAATTTTATTTGTGTGTGTGTGTGTGTGTGTGTGTGTGTGTGTGAGAGTATGTGGGTTTGCATGCCTGTGCACATGTGGATGCCAGCAGGTGTTAGATCTTTCAGGGCTGGGGAGCTAGTGTTACAGACATTTGAGGGTATCTGACTTGTTATGTGGGTGCTGGGATGTGAATTCTGGTCCTCATGATTGTGAGCACTTGAAAACACCTTGATGTTAACCAAATGAATCTGGCTCCAGATTTCTGAGAATACAAGAGGGCTTATATGTGTTGTTTTAACAGCTAAGTTTATGGACATTCGTTTACAACAGCAATAAGAAACTAATACCCTGGGTGTGTTGGTGCATTCCTGTAAACCCAGCTCTGGGAAGCCAGGATGGAAATGGAGCCAGCAATACATGGGTTCAAGACCAGCTTGTAACACACAGGAAATCCTGTCTCATGCAAAATAAAACAACCAGAAAACCAAAACGAATCAGGAAAGGAATAAAGGCCATGGATTGTTGCAATGTGTGATGGAGGAACTCTATCCGGACAGAGCATGTCTACGAGAAGTGCTTATGAATGGGCTGAGTTTAAGGTCAGTTTCAGGGGGAAAAAGAGGTAGGATGTATCATTAGGGTGTGGGCTTTGCTTTCTGAACAGGCTGGACAGCTAGGATGGGCCTAGGCAGCAGCACTGCCATGCCGTGCTCTCTGAGGATGGAGTCCCGAGGTCCTCCCAGGTGGCTGGTCCCAGGGCATCCATCTCTTCATGAAGCTGAGCCGGAAGCTCTCTCATTCCAAGTTGGCAGAGCAGGAGAAGGCCACTTGCGGTCTGCCTTCATTGCTGGGAAGTTCTGCGTTGTCGTCTCTGCACCCAGCATGCCTCGCGGTGCTGTCTCTGGACCCAGCACGCGTGGTGAGAACTCAGTTCCGCTCATTGTTGATTCTGCTGTGCTGATTTTCTACCCGTTTTGTTTCTGCTTTTCCCATCTGGCTCCTCAATCCATGTAACAGCTAGAGTGTCGTTAAAGCACCTTAAAAAGAATAGAGGTATCCTTTAAAAATTTTCTAATGTCGTTGATTATATAAGATACATAAATATGTATATATAGTGTAATGTATGTATGCAGGTACATGTATGTGGGAAGGTAAGCTTGGTCATATGTGCAGAGGTCAGAGGACAGCCTCCATCGCCGTTCTTTAGGTGACATCCCCTTAATTTTTTTATGAGGCTGCTCTCCCAGTGCTTTGGAACGTACCAATACTTGGTGATAGAATTCACCACCCTGGCTGGCCAGTGAGCCCCAGGGACTGCTTGCTTGGCCTCCCCAGATCTTGGATGGCAAGTATGTCCTACCTGGACTACTTTTTAATTTTTTTATATGTGGGTTCCAGGGATCGAACTGAGGTCCACCTATTTGTGCAGTGAGGACGTTACTGACTGAGCCGTCTTTTTGCGATTCTACAGACTGTTTTCTGTTCATCTAGACCCTCAAGCTGATTCACAGAGAGGCGTCCTCATAGTCGAGTCACTCTTCATGGTACCTCTGAACAAGGGCACCCTGGAACCACCCGAGCTTGGGAGGAGGTCCGCTCCAGCCCAGGCCCACCCTGGCTGGTTTTCCTTACGTTGCTTATCTCAGTACCTGGCCTGTATCTGTACTGTCACCGCTGCCACACTGTGTGCCCCTGAGCACAGGCACTGTTTTCCTGGAAAACCTGACTTTAGTGCGGATTGTCCCAAAGCCTGCCGTGTAGTGCGTGCGCAGGAGACACTGGGCGGAGGAATGGACGCCTCACTGTGGAAACGTGGCTTTGCTCTTTCTCATTCCTGCCTTCTACCCTTACATTCGGCTCCCACCCAACAGCCAATCTACTGGCTTCACACTTGGCGACAGCAGCAGCGAGGAAACAGGATTTAGAGACTTCTTCCTCAGTGGCAGCTGCGCAAGGCCTTGTCAAATGTGGTCTCTGTGGGCAGAGCAGAGGGCGTGTTCTCCGTGGGGAGACCAGAGGGCGTGTTCTCCATGGGCAGAGCAGAGGGCATGGTCTCCGTGGGCAGAGCAGAGGGCATGGTCTCAGTGGGCAGAGCAGAGGCTGTGGTCTCTGTGGGCAGAGCAGAGGGCGTGGCCTCAGTGGGCAGAGCAGAGGGCGGGGTCTCTGTAGGCAGAGCAGAGGGCATATTCTCCGTGGGCAGAGCAGAGGGTGTGTTCTCCATGGGTAGAGCAGAGGGCATGGTCTCTGTGGGCAGAGCAGAGGGCATGGTCTCAGTGGGCAGAGCAGAGGCGGTGGTCTCTGTGGGCAGAGTGAAGGGCGTGGTCTCTGTGGGCAGAGCAAGGGCGTGGTCTCTGTGGACAGAGCTAAGGGCGTGGTCTCCGTGGGCAAATCACTCCCCTCACCATTCCCTCTAAGATTAAGTTTCCCCTTTAGTAAAGTAGGCAGGGATCACCTGAGTAAGGTGACTAAATGTGCAAAATCTCAGAGTTCCAAAGACCCCCATCATCTAAGGGGTGTCTCTCGAGACAGAGGAAACAGAAACATCTCTAAAACGTTAGGCTCCTTTTCACTGTATTCATCCCAGTGACTGGCTGAAGATGACTTGCTCCTTCCCCTCCTGTTCATATCCTACCTTCGAGAAGAGGACACTGTCAGGACTCCTCTTCCAAGACGCCTGCTGTGACTGCTGCAATCACGGATTGTTCTCTCCCTCGCCTGCCACACCACCCATACTCAGCCATACCACCTGGAGTGGCTCTAATTCGCTATCCTTGAAATATATTTTTTCTTCAACAGTATTCATGACACATGTTTACGAGTTACACTGTGACAATTCAGTACATATTGAATATATATAATAGGGGTGAAAACTGTCCATTGTTTTGTACACTTATCAGCACAGGAAGCTTCTTGTGTGATCGTCGCCAGCCGGAGCTGACAGTACTGGATAGATAGCTGCGGTGGTTTCTCTCATCATAATTAATGTTTTGTGGGCTTATGTCCCTCTTGGCTCCAGCCAAAGCTGCTTTATGCTTCCATGGCACTGGACAATTGTCCTCAAAAGTCTGGCTCCCGCTCACCCCTTTCCATCCCACCCCCGGCTCCCTTCTCCGTGATTGGATCGCAGCCTCATGCCGGGTCCCAGCCCTGCTTAGCCCCTCAACTCTAGTCTTCCCTGGTCTGAGTCTCCAACCCCAGGGCCTGCTGGGAAATTGTAGCCTAGGTTTGGGTTTGTGTCCTCTGGGTTGGTGGTGGCATAGTGACCAGGTTGCAGAGTGGGGACTTGAGGCTTCAGTTTGCTGCAGGCTCAAATTCCACTTCCCAATGGTTACATTGTGGTTTCAGGGAGGCACCTGATCTTTCGTTTTTTTCTTTGTCTTGTGTCAATAATAAAAGTCTCTTAATACTTTTACAATTTAATCTGCACCATATAATATATAACATAATAGAATTAGTGTAATGGAGTTGAGATGGTGGAAGTACATTGCACACACACACACACACACACACACACACACACGTGCATACACACACATTTGAGAATCCAGTGGAAAATAGACTCTGAACTGAGCCTTCATTAATGATAGGTGATCAGTTACTTTTTAAATTAGGATATTCCTATTATCATAGTCTTTCTGGAATTTGCTGTGTAGCTTAGAGTCTTGAACTCCATTTTAACAGACTAACTTTGTGCTGGATGGTGGTGGCACGTGCCTTTGATCCCAGCATGTGGGAAGCAAAGGCCGGTGGATCTTTAAGACTTTGAGGCCAACCTGGTCTACAATGTGGGTGGGTTCCAGGACAGCCAACACGACAAAGAGAAAAACCCTGTCTCAAGAAACCAAACCAAACCAAATCCGAACTAAAACACTAACATTGTTTTTATTGATTTATGTGTGTGCAGCGTGCTCTTTGTCTCTCTGTTTCTTTCTGTCTCTCTGTCTCCTGTATCTATCTATCTATCTATCTATCTATCTATCTATCTATCTATCTATCTATCTATCCATCCATCTATCTATCTATCTATGTGTATGTCTGTGTAGTCTTGCTGTCTCTCTGTCTTTCTGTCTCTCTCTGGGTCTGTCCAGGTCTCTGTCTGTCTGTCTCTGTCTGTCTCTCTGTCTCTGTCTCTTTCTCTCTGTGTATGTGTGTATGTGCATGCACATGCCATGAGGACGCCAGCACCCATGGAGACAGGGGGAAGATTTGGGATCCCATGAATCTGGAATTTCTAGGTGGTTGTGAGACACACGATGTGGAACCAGGCAAGCCTTTGGGACAGGGCGAATGCTTTTAAGTGCTGAGCCCCTCTCGGCCTCCAACTGATTATTCCCGTGGGGTCTCAGTGCTGGGAGAGCAGGCAGGTGCCGCCACACCAACCTTGTAATTACGTTCCAGCCTCGTTGCTACTTAGTTTTGAGATGTAGCCTTGGCTAGCCCAATATCCACTATGTAGCCCAGGTTGGTCTCAAATTCACGGCAATCCCCCTGTCTCTCCTGTTATTATAAGTTTGCAATACCCTCGCCCAATTTCATTGTTATTCTTATTACAGAGGCAATGCTGATCTCCACAGCCTTTTTGGAGAGTGGGCCCTGGGCCTCGGTCTCGGTATGAGCTTTTCCCCACGTTGGTTCAGCCAGCAGCGGTCTGGGCCATCAGGATTGACACGGAAAACAGCAGCAAGGCGCCTACTCGTCAGCTGTGCCGAGCCAACCTTGGCATCCTCCCCCTCCCCCAGGGGAGGCTTTTATGTTGCCTCCCATCTGTGCACATCTGGAACATCTGTGATTAGCCCATTCAGGTTCACCAGAGCCTGATGATCCCCAAGGAGATCTGTCCCTTGCTCCCTGCCAGTTGAAAGGCCCTCTGTGCTAGCCGGGTGGTGGCCGCCAGAGTCAGGTTTAGCCAACAGCACCTTAACTGGGCATCTTATTATCCCATTCCCAGCACTGAGGAGAGCCTCCTCCTGCATTGCCAAGGTGAGCTCATCCTCAGACAAGGCAGAGATAGCTAATCAGCCTGGGCAGGGCATGAGCAGAGAGGGAGAGAAGGACCAGAGCCCAGGTCCCCAGCATTGCAAATGACTCTCAGGAAACTCTTGATTGCATTTGGAAAGTAATTTCTTCCTGTGAGGGAAAAGTCCCCGAGAGATTGATTTCCTTTGCGAGGAGGCTGGCTTACTCGTGCCCTCACTCCGGCACCCATCCCTACGTTTCAATCAAAGTCTTGGGATGAGTGACTGCTGTGTGTGGGCTGTACTCCTCCTACAGGGACTG
This sequence comes from Apodemus agrarius, assembly GCA_964023405.1. Taxonomy (NCBI): domain Eukaryota; kingdom Metazoa; phylum Chordata; class Mammalia; order Rodentia; family Muridae; genus Apodemus; species Apodemus agrarius. Next base: position 193,467,079 of record OZ030005.1, read on the forward strand.
TGAAGCGAAACTGCTTAGCTGGTTGTTGGTGCGACATAACGCCAGACAGAGTGTAAAGAGAAAGGTTCTCTCTGGCTCAAATTCACCAAACGCGTACAAAACACTGTTTATTAATTAATGGTTTGCCAATTCTTTCCTTTCTGGAAATTTAATTTTGGAATTTAATTAATAATGCACTTGCACTCATTAACTTTTTAGCAGGGTCAAGCTATGCATTCCAGACTGGCCTGGATTTTACTATGCAGCCCAAGCTTTCCTGGTACTCTCTCAATCCTCCTGCCTTAGCTTCCCGAGTGCTGGGACTCTAGGGATACACCACCATGCCAGGCTTTATTAATTTTTCTTGAGTTATTTGCAAATATACTTCAGTTATCATATCCTTCACATATAAACATTTCCACATGTATTTCTGGAAGGCAAAGGCATTATCATGCGCATGTGTGTGTGTGCGCGCGTGCTTGTGCATGTGTGTGTGTTAGCGTGGGCATACATACTTAGCATCTGTACACCCATGCATTCATGAATGGGAGCTGGAAGAGGACGTCAGGCGTCCTCTTGATCGCTTGCCGTGCTCTCTACTTTATGCTCCTGAGACAACATCCTCAGTGAAGCAGGAATTTGCTGTTTTTGGCTAGGCTAGCTGCTGGCCCATGAGCCCCCTGGTTCTACCTGTCTCTGACCATACCACTGTAGATTTGTGCTCATGTTCCAATGCCTGTACAGTAAGAGTTCCTACCCACTGGTCCATCCTCCCAGACAGTTTCTTTTATGACCGAAGTGAAGGGCAGGGATTCAGCACTGTTCTATTATTTTCTGTCACCCATGTTCAAAACTTAGTAATTTCCAGCAATTTCTTTGTATTGCTTGATTTTGCCATTTTCAAAGGCTCAGCTCTTTTGGACAATGTCTCCTAGTCCAATTTGTCTGCGTCTTTCCTGTGATTTAATTTAATCTGTGCCTTTTTGACAGAAACACCAAAGGCATATGCACGCTGTGCAGACGTGGTACTGATGATGTTGACTTGAGCGCTTTGTCACTGTGGTGTGACACACCACATATCAGTAACAGTGAGAAAGCAAGAGGCAGGTCCCGGAGATTACAAAATATCCTGTTGGAATTTTGTCAAAAATTTCATTTACCAGTTTTAGTGTCCATTGTGGTGGATTTGTCTTTATTGTCTTTATGTGGACTTAATGTACTTTACTGTCTCTTAGCTGTTTTTCTATTGCAAATAATATTTTCTTCTTACTGTTTTTCTATTGCAAATAATATTTTCTTCTTACTTATTCCATTTACCTGTATCAGTATAGACTTTTGGAATTACAGTTATTTAATAGGTTATTGATTACACCTTTATTTTATTTATTATTAGTGGGAGAAACAGAGACAGTGACAGAGAGACAAAGAGGGAGAGAGAAGAGTTGGGAGAGGAAGGGAGGGGAGGGGAGGGGAGGGGAGGGGTGGGGGGGAGAGAGAGAGAGAGAGAGAGAGAGAGAGAGAGAGAACATATATCATGGTGCTCATACCAGAGAACCCTGAGGACGTTTGGAAATTGGTTCTGACTTTTCACCTTGGGTTCTGGGGATTCAACTCAGGCTGCCCAACTTGCAAGGTGCTGTGTGACATTTTCCCTGGGGAGGCACTCAGCATAGACGGTAAACTGACAACAGAGCAAAGTACACATAGCACCACGGTCCAGCCTAGTGAACAATGAGTTTTATTGGGGTTATTTACAGGAATTCGGGTGAAGGGTCACTTCCAGGAGCAGAACGACTCTGAGAGAGCTGAATCACCGCTGCAGTATAGATGAGGTGTGGGAAAAGGGAACACACTGTATGCGGGGGTGGAGGTGGGGGTGGGGGTGGGGGTGGGGTGGGTGGGGTGGGCGGGGCTCCATGGATTAGAAAGCGTCCTTTCTAGGTGGATCAGGTGGCTGAAGATCTTTCAAGCTGTTCTTTGCTTCATCTAGACAGTTAGGTGGCTCTCGGCCTCTTCCAAGCCGCCGGGGACAGTGTCTGCTTCTTTTGGGTGGCTGGGTTTCTCTGAGACTGACTCCTAAAAATCTATTGTTTATAAAATCTTGGAGGTTTAGGTAGTGAATCTGCTCCATAGCAGGGACTTCCTGAAGCTATTTTGAGCGTTTACTTTTTGTTCTAAGGAGCTTCCTCCTCAGAATGAATGTTTCACTGTGGAGGAAACTGCGTCATGGCACATGGCAAATGCCTTTCCTAGCGAAGGCAACTTGTCCACCCTATTTTATTTTATCTTGATATTTTATTTTTGATGGTCAAGCTCTCCTAAATTTGGCCAATGGAATTGTATAGAGCATTTTTATTCTTTAAGTATTTCCTTAATTTCAGTTTAACAAGGCATTTTCTCCTGTTCTGTCCCTGGGCCCAGCATTTGTAAGGGGTTCTTGCTGGCTTTGGTGGAGAACAATATCGAGAAGCCCAGATCCACTTGTGGACTCTGCTGACTGCTCCTGCACTTCCAGTCCCAACCAGTATGCTCTGGCTGTTCCTCTAACACAATGCCCTGTCCACAGCCTTGCGCAGTGCATTGACTTCATTGCTCAACACTAGAATAACAGGCTGTGCTCTCGGGTTTGTTCACCCATGGCGCTGTGAAGGGAGCCTACTGACTGGTCTTCGGTATCTGTTTATATCCCCTTTAGAAGGGAAACTCTCCTTAGAATGACACGTGTAAATCCTGAGTGTACATTTCAATTAGTTGTGACGAATGCACGGAAGTGTGTAATCCACATCCTTCTTGAAACAGAGAATCTGTATCCCTCAGAAAACATGCTCATTTCTGTTCCCAGTCAACCTTCTTTCAGGAGCTAAACCTTGATTCACCTTCCAGTGGTCTAGCGCTTCCTGTGAATGCAACTGTACAATGACTTGCTCGAACTTTCACTTAGCATAGTACTTGTGAGATCTATGCATGCTAATATATCACAGTTTGTGACTTTTTTAAAAACTAAGAACTAGTATCCCACAATGCATCACTCACTTACCCACTCTTCTCTTGATAGATCTTGGCTACATTTCTGCCCTGTTTTGGCTCTGATGAACAGGACACCTGTGAGCTTTCTATTCACGTCTGTTTGTGGCTTGTTTTCATTTCTTTTGTATAAACAACTAGAGGGGAACTTTCTGGGTCAACAGGGTAGGTAAATGTTTAACTTCTTCTTTATTAGTTAAGAGATGGATAGACTCAAAGGCATTTCCTCTTCCAGATGGTTTTACTGCCAGCTGTGTGAAATTTAAACAAGGTCCTCAGGTTGAACTTGGTTTTATGTCTTTACCAGTCTCTCTTCATCCCTAAAAGCTTTTAAAGTTTATAGTAAGTGACAGCTCCTAAAAGTATTTACTTCACAGATTTGGCATTTAATGCAACACGCTGATATCTGTGTACAATGTAAGATGAATTAAGCCCACATTAATTAACATGTCCATCACTTTAATTACTCGACATTTTCGAGATGATGTCATGGTAACTGACTTTCCTGTTATTCTGAACATATAGTCCATTATCACCGACTCGACGTCCATGTGTGTAGTAGGCGACACAGCTTGTTTTCCCATCTAGATAAGGCTCTGTACCCCTTAGCCAGGAACTGTTCCTCCTCTCTTTCCCCACCCGACCTATGCTCTCCACTGTTCTCCTCACCCCAGCACTCGTATGAGTTCAGTTAAGCGCCAAACTTAATCAAGACAATGAGGCTTTTGCCCTATGTGCCTGTATTATCTCACTTAGCAGAGAGTCTCCTGGGCTCATTCATACACACCACATTGTAAGGTCATGACAAAATTCTCAGTGCCATGGACTATCAGGGAAATACAAAAGAAAGATGCAGTGAGATGTCGCATCATGCCTGCTAGAATGATTTCTTAAAAGAAAAAAGATGCAAGATGACAAGGGTTGGCAAAGAGAGAGTTTAGTGGGGATCTAAATTAGCAGTCTCAGGAAATGGAAACCCACCCCATCCATCTGCCCCTTGCTTTCATTTCATTGGTTGGAGATACCAGTCATGTGACCTGTAGGAGACTCCGTGTTCCAGTTGTCCTGGGTTTGATTCCTTTTCATGCCACTGAGCTCGGTATCATGTTCTCATAACATGCTGTGGTTGAGACATTGAGCTCTGCGCTCAGTTGCTTTCTCCTGGCAAGAACACTTAAGAGCATCACAGTAAAGCAGGGTACCACTCACTTGCTATCTTAGGGTTTCTATTGCTGTGATGAAACACCATTACCAGAAGCAGACAGGGGAGGGGAGGAAGGAGTTCATTTGGCTTACACTTCCATGTAGGTCATCTCTGAAGGACGTTAGGACAGGATCTCAAGCAAGGCAGGAACCTGGAGGCAGGAGCAGATGCAGAGGCCATGGAGGGATGCTATTTACTGGCTTTGCTTCACATGGCTTGCTCAGTCTGCTTTTTTACAGAACTCAGGACCACCAGCCTAGGGGATGGAACCACCCACAATGGGCAGGGCCCTCCCAAATTGATCCGTTGAGAAAATGCCTTACAGCTGGATCTCATGGAGGCATTTTTCTCCCCTCTGATGACCCTCGCCTTTATCAGCTGACACAGAACCAGTAATCAATCACCCTCTGCCCCCATGACTCTAGCCTGTGTCAGCGGACATAGAACCAGCCAGCACACGTCTGTTTTTGATTGACTCATGGGTTTCATGCTGGAGCTGTGACTCCATCATCCCTTCTTGTCTAACTTACTGCGATATTTTTTCCAGGAAGAGGTTGCCCCCAGCAATCTTTCATTCTGCAAAGCAGAGTCTATATTCACAAGACAGGTTGAAACCTTGGTTTTTGTATGGCGTTAACTTTTACAGTAATAGTTGGTTACCGACTTCCAGTGGCAATGGATAAGAATATTTTTTTTTTTGGTTTTGTGTTCTGATTAGCTCATGATTTTTTATAAGTCTCACATCCCATAAGAATAGAAAAAAGTTCTCAGTAATGCATTGTTAGGTGGTGTTGTGGGATCATTGGATCTTTCTACTCAGACCTTGATGGTGGACGTCAGCCACCACCTGTGTCCTCTTCATGAGATCAGGAGGTAGCAAATGCGGAGTTTACACCCCTCCCCCCCCCACACACTGATGCACTCCACAGCACACTGATTTGTAGGGAATAAAGTGGGTGTGTGCTCTGAGACAGCAATAACGTAGTGTGAGGCCTTAAGCCAGTAACTTAGTTCCTTATTATCAAGTATTTTGGGCTGTTTGCACATCAATATTGCTGTATTTTTATAGAGCCAGGACTACAGCTGATTGTTTACACGCCATCTACACACACACACACCCAAGAGGCATGTTACATCATGACACTATGGCGTCAAAGACATCAGCAGGAGAAAGGAATTCTTCAGCTCCATCGTAATCTTTTGGCATGGCCTGCGGTGGACTAAGACACGCTCAGTGGTATATGACTGTGCGCAATGTTTCCATTCACTATAATTACATTTTCCCTTACATTATGCCATCTTAGGACATTATGTGCCTTGGACTTGGATCCTGTGATGTTTTAGGCAGAGCCCTGTTTGTCACTAACAATGTCCTTACTTTCTTGGCATGATAGCTCAGGTCTGGAGTCTCTCTGTGGGAGGTGATATTCGGAAAGGATTGTCTGGCATTCGGGCCCATGGCTAAGGGCTGCCATTGTTTTTAGGTCTTTTTAGTGGTTTAAAATGGGAAATGCACATGTATGTTTAGAAAGAATAAAAGTAGAAGAACATGCTGATTTTTTTCCTACTTAAATTTAACTTCCCAAGGCCTTTCTTTATGTTGTTGGTATGCACACTGTGAGGGCTAGCTTAAACGTTTCACTCTAGTTATTCTAGAATGACCTGGAAAGATCATTTCCATGAGTGCTTGGCTATGTCAGTTCTGTAGACATGTGGGCACAGATGTGGGGGTTATATTAATAAGTTGTTGATGTGGGAAGACCCAGGCCACTTTAGGCAGTGTCATTCCCTAGGCAGACTCTGATGGACTGTCTGAGAGTGGAGGCCTGATGGACTGTCTGAGGGCGGAGGCCTTGGGATGAGTACAAGAAAGCAAATGGGTAACAAGGTGTTCACTGCTCCGCTGTTGACTGCTGTGTTTGAAGTTCCTGCCTTGGCTTCACCACAATGACAATGAGCTGTCAGATGGAATGTTAAGCTAAAACAAGCACCTTTCTGCTCGTTCCTTTTGTCAGGTATTTTTTTTATCACTGTAGGAGAATTGAAACTAAGGGAGATTCAGGAAGCTAGTGAGGTTACCTCAATCCCTTGCAGTAAAATCATCATTGGAAAGCGGTATGCATGCTGCCATGGCGCTCATTTCTGATGGCCCATATTGTGCCAATGGTGCTCTGGCGGTGGCGGGTCTGACCAGCAAAGAGAGTCCAACGCGGCTCACTCATATACCTGGTGCCTCACGGGAATGGGTGCCTGGCTAGGGTCTTTGTTGACTCTAAGTAGCCTGGGGTCTTTCTATGGGGTGGTCTCCCTAGCAGGCTAGTGGGATTGCTTCCACGGTCACTCAAGTTTCTAAGTCTGGTGGAAGGCGCCAGTCTTGTTAAAGACAAGGCTTCTGCTGGCCTTATTTCACGAGACAGCAAGGACACGCATCTGGTTATGGATGGGTGAGGAGCGTCAGAGTTTTCACACCTACTTTGTTGAGTCATAGCTTCAAAAGGGTCTTCTAGTTTGTCCCTTTTGCCCCTGAGTGATGTTGCTGGAGTAGGTGGAAGACAGTCTACATCCTTAACATCACATCAGCCTCCATGATGTGGATTCTGCACCATCTGCGCAATGAGCCCCCAGTGCTCGAGCTACACCTTCTCTTCAATTCTCTTGCGGTTAGGAAAATTTGTGATGAATACCCTTGGGTGCACTCCATTTTGTCTTTCTTGACAGTTGTGATTCCTGGAAGCCTTGTTGCTAGGTGAGATTTGGATAGACACTGCCACACCCTTACACGAATGCTGCCCGTGGTAATGTCTATGTGCCTGCTTTACTGTAACTTCAAAGGGAGTGTTGGCCTGACTCTGGAGTTTTGCCAATATAATGAGAATTTTACCTTCTGTTTTGTATGCTTTAACTTTAGGGTGGTCTAATCTCTAAACGAGAACAGAACATTAATAAATGTTAACATTATGACGTTTATGTATTTTGTAAATGTTTGCTATTTGCATTAACTACCATGTGTATAATGGTGCAAAATATTTCCAGAATCTGGAAGACTTTTTCACTCTATATTTATTATTATTATTATTATTATTATTATTATTATTAATTACTACTACTATGTGTGTGTATGCCTGTGTGTAGGTCTGTCTGATGACAGTTTGAAAAAATCAGTTCTCTCTTTCTATTCTGTGGGTCGCAGAAATCAAATTGAGGTTGCCAGCTTTGCAGGAAAGCTGCCTATTCATCAAGTCATCATCATTCTGGCCTCAGAAATCATAATCACATCATCTTGATTATAGTGACATAGATATCTTGACTTCATATTAGTGAATTACATAGTGTACACACTTTGTTTTTTACTTCCTCCTCCTCCTCCTGGTCCTCCTCCTCCTCTTCTTCTTTAGCAGGGGCATGTTGAGACGGTTTCTCTGTGTAACAGCCCTGCCTGTCCTTGAACTCGCCTTATAGACCAGGCTGGCTCCAATCTCACAGAGATGCACCTTCCTCTGCCTCCTGAGTGCTGAGATTAAAGGCGTGCTACCATGCTGGCTGATTTTTCGCTTCTCTTATTCAGTATGGCATCTCTCAGATGCGTCTATATTGGTTATCTATTGCATATTGGTTATTTATTGCTGTTGATTATTTTACTATAAATATCCCCACCATGACATCAGTGCTGTTGGTAGGCATATTAACATAGCATGCAAAGACATAGTAATTCTGTAGGTGGATTGTTTTCAATTCTTAGTGCTTTTTTGAATAATGCCAGTATGGACGTTTGGTTTATGTAATGTACATTTTTCTCATGAGTTAAATGTGGAAGTTTTGCTCGGGAGGCAGACAGCTGTTTAACTGTACCTGACATTAACCCAAATGCCTTTTCAAGTTGTACCGATTTGCATCTCACCTGCATCTGAAGCTGTTGTTGACCTCTCTCCCACCAACCCTCACTATTGATCTTTAAAAGTACCAGAATTTTAGTGTGTTTGGAGCGATGGCTCATTGGGATACCGATCTGCATTTGCTCTAAGCCAGCGGCATTCACCGTCTTCTGTAAGTAGCTTACTTTTTTCTTCAGTGAAATGAGTGTTTATGTCTCATTCTTAATGATTTGGGGTTTCTTTTTGTACTTTGTGCTTTTGATCCTTTGTCTCAGAGTGTCTCAGTCTATTCTGATTTTGAGTGAGGGTTGGGCTTGTTTGAAAATTCAGTTGTCAATCTTTCTTCCTTAAGAGATCTCTAGCTAGGGCATACAGGACACCGTTTCCCTCAGCTGTCATTGACTTCCGACTTTATGTGTCTTTGTCTTTGCAAAGTATTTTTAAATGTCTTAGCCAATATGTAGTTTCTTATTAGCTTTAGATTTTAAGTCATAGCCAGGACAGATGTCTTTAGTTAATAATTCAGTTCAGTTCCATTTGGAACTTATCATGATGCTTGCGTGATGTACCCATCTATTTTGGGCTTTTCCCATATGGTCGTGCAGTGGTCGCTCATCATTTATTAAGGCCACCTTTTCTCATTTCTTTAGCTGTTTAGTGTTGCAGCATATATTACGTTGCCTACCCGCTTAGATCTAGTTTGAGCCCCCTGTCTTGGCACGTAGGTCTGTTTACTGAGAATGTACTATGGCAGCTTTGTCCGTGGGGACTTTAATATGCTTTGCTACCGAGCAGGACTGGTTTCATCTCCCCAGCATGGGTTTTGGTTTTAGAGTTTCCTGATTTTTAATATTTCCATATGAACCTCGTTAACTTGCTTAGCTCCCACAGAAAATAAATAAAACCCGATAGAGCTTCACTGCATCTCAAAACTGTAAGTTAACTCAGAAGGAACAGGCAGATTTACACTGTTCACACTTTCTAAGAGAACGTGAGTCTCTCTGTTCCCACAGTTTTCTCAGACAGCACACGGGCCATGCCCTTCTCTTCCTAGTTCAGGGCCTAGGTGTTTGGTCTCGTTTGTTCTTTGTGAACTTTCTCCCCTTTCTTCCTTTTTTTTTTTTTTTTTTGTATTTGTTATCTTCTAATTGGTTACGTCATATACATGATGTCTGTGGCTTTTTGCATGTGTTCAAATACCCCGAGAAAAGCCAGAAACAACACCAGTTATTTCAGCAGAGATCATTGAATGCAATTGTTGGCTTCTCTAAGGAGGTCAAGTGGGAATGGGACAGAAGACAGGAGACTACGGGGATATCATAGAAGGGACGCAATCATGTTCCAGGGAACAGCTGCCACCCCAGGCTGTGCTGCAAAGGGACATAACTGTGGCTATTGGATCTGGAAACACGAAGAAGGGCCCTGAGCACCTGCAACTGAGCTTTGTGAGGGGGGGGAATCCTTGCTGGTGCCAGGATTCCTGTTTGCAGAGGGTGGCCAGGCATGAGAAACAGACCTCCAAGAAAGGGTCTTTCGGTGGTTGTCTCTGAAGCTACACAGTGAGACTGGCTCTGTTCCTCTTAGAAAAAACAGCATTATATCGAGTAGCTGTCCCTGGTGTGAAGCATGACTGGTTAGGGCTGGTCACAGCAGCAGGAATCAGGCAGGTGGCCAGTAGGACAAAGTGAGGAGGCCCTGATGGTATTCTCTCTCCAGAGCATAGCCAGGCAGGGAACTCCAGCCTCTGTATTTGCAGCTTGCTAGAGAAGGACAGACTTAGAGCAGAGGGTGCGAACTTAAAAACTGATGTGTATATTAATTTTATATTCAAATGTTTGATGAAGTTGTTTTTATATTTATATTTCACTCGTGATTCTTTTAGGTTTCTGTATCATTTACAAATGAAGATAAAAAAAAAAAAACCCAAACCTAAACCCTCTTCTTTCTGTGACATGTTTACGGTTAATGACCTTTGTTCCCCAAATGTCTCTACCGGATAATTAGGGAAAGTAAGCTCCACCTCTCTTGGAGTCAGTTACTCTCTGTTCATGGAGCGACACAGTGAGGACAGGTGGTGGTGTGCAGGGGGAAAGCAAGGGCTTCTTGTTCTCTATGGCTCCGTGAAATGCTAGGCGGCTGTGAGGTGGGTGCTTGGGTTTGGTATCCGTCTATTCCTCCTTCTTCTAACGTGTGTGCCCTGTCACCCCTTCTTCTGATATAGTTGGAGACTCGTGGTCAATTCAGGGAATGGTAGGGTTTCAAAACTAACCCAGTGAGGCTCAGTGTTGGAATTCTTGCAGAAGCCAATGGAAGGGCATGGTTCTTCTGTCTTGGGTCAGCGACTCGTTCGATGTCTGCTTTTGGTGTGCCCTTTCCTCCTGCTGGCTTTTATAGGAGCTACTGGAGAAAGGTGTTTCTTGTGGTTTTGTTTGAGTGCCTGGACCTAAGTTATATCTGTAAGTGTAGGTCTTTAAGCTTCTAATGTGAAAAATGTCATTGTAAACATTTAAAACGTTTTCACCTGGATTTTCCATTCTTTACAGCTAAGCAAATCCTAGTTGGCCACATGATAGTGGCAGCTTGCTCCTGGGCCACGAGACAGTGCTCTGTGGAGACTCCTCACTGCAGACCAGGCATGTTTGCCCCATGTGCACAGCATTCAGACTCGTCCTGATCCTCTGTGGAGGATGCCCACAGGCTGGTGTGAATCATGGCTGATTATTTTGAGGACAATCGTATCACAGAAAACTTCTGCGTCTGCCATTGGTCATGAGCTTTGGACAGTGATGTGTTTATGTAGAGGCAGAGAATGGGGGCACTGCAGTGAGCCTTGGCCCTCTCCCTTCTGGTCTCTCTCTCTCTCTCTCTCTCTCTCTCTCTCTCTCTCTCTCTCTCTCTCTCTCCCTCTCCACATTTGTATGTTGGTCCATGTGCATGGATGGGAAGTCAGAGAAGAAGCTCAGTTATCATTCCACAGGCACTATCTACTTTTGATTTGTTTTTATTGAGATAGAGTCTCTCATTGGCTTAGAAATTTCCAACTAGAACAGGCTGATTAGTTAGGGAGAGCCATGGGTCACTTGCAACTACCTCACCAGTGTTGGGATTAAAGCTCAGCTTTTTTAAAACAAAAATCTATTTATTTATTTATTTATTTATTTTACTTACTCACTTTACATCCTGCTCACTGCTCCCTCTTAGTCACCTCCTCCCACAATTCATCCCCCCCTTCTCCTCTGAGAGGGTACCCCCTCCAGGTGTCTCCCTACCCTGGCATATCAAGTTTCTGCAGGGATGGATGTATCCTCTCCCACTGAGGCCAGACAAGGCAGTGTAGCTAGAAGAACATATCCTAAGTACAGGCACCAGATTTTGGGACAGCCTCCATCCCAGTGGTCCATGACCCACATGAAGACCAAGCTGCACATCTGCTCTGTACGTGTGGTAAGGCCTGGCTCCAGCCTGCGCATGCTCTTTGGTTGTTGGTTCAGTTTCTGAAAGCCCTAAGGGTCCAAGTTGATTGACTCTGTTGGTCTTCCTGTGGAGTTCCTATCCCCTTGGGAGCCTCAATCCTTCTCCCATTCCTTCTATGAGTCTCCAGACTCCAACTACTCTTTGGCTGTGGTATCTACATCTATCTGAGTCAGGTGCTGGCTGGAGCCTCTCAGAGGACAGCCATGCTAGATTCCTGTTTGCAAGCATAACAGCGTATAATCAACAGTGCCAGGGATTGGCGCTTGCCCATGGAATGGGTCTCTAGTTGGGCCAGTTATTGGTTGACCAGTCTCTGGGTCTCTACTCGATTCCATGTCCCTGTGTTTCTTCTAGATAAATTAAATTTTGGGTCTAAAATTTTGTGGGTGGGTTGGTGTCTCTATTGTTCCACTGTGGCTCCTGCCTGGCTACAGGAGGTGGCCTCTTTAGGCTCCATATCCCCAGTGCTGTGAGTCACAGCTAAGGTCACCCTCATTGGTTCTTGAGCTCCCCCCTTATCCAAGGTCTCTCTCAGGCGCTGGAGATATCTCCCATACCCTCACCCCTATCAGTTGCAGATTTCCATTCATTCTCATGGCCATCTGGCCATCTTCCCTGTCCCTCTCCACACCTGATCCTGAGCCCCCCATTCCCCTCCCCATCCCCTTTCCCACCCAGTTCCCTCCCTCCATCTGCCTCTTATGACTATTTTATTCCTTCTTCTAAGTGAGATTTAAGCCTCCTCATTTCCCTCAGTTGAAGAATGGATACAGAAAATGTGGTACAGCTACACAGTGGAATACTATTCAGCTATTTAAAACAAAGACATCATGAATTTTTCAGGAAAATGAATAGGTCTTAAGGACATGCATGGCATGTACTCATTTATAAGTGGATACTAGCCACAAACTACAGGATAGCCATGCTATACTCCACAGACCCAAAGAAGCTACACACGAAGGAAGGCACAAACGAGGATGCTTGTTTACCCCTTAATGTGGGCTCTGTGGGTTGAATATATTTGTGCTTGTCAAATGAGCACTTTCCACCCCATACTCTCTGGTTTGTGGTGTGGTTTCTGGTCCCTTTCATCATTAATATTATTTTAGATATTCTTATTTTATGTGTATGAGTGTTTTGCTGGCATGGGTGAATGTATGTCATGGGCATGCCTGGTGCCCAAGGAGGTTGGAAAAAGGGTGTCAGGTTCCTAGAAACTAGAGTTATGGATGTTTGCGGATGTTCTTGTGAATGCTGGGAACCAAACCCAGGTCCTTTGCAAGAACAAGTGATCTTAACTGCTGAGTTGATTGTCACTGGTCCATCCCTTGTTTCTGGTTTCTGATTCATAGAGTGATTAAGGTGACTCTCTTCAAGGGCCCTCACACCACGAGTTAGACACGCTATGTTCATGGCACCTGGTGTCTGCAGTCAATCTTTACCCTCATGCTGCTACCCTTGTGGAGCGTAGTTGCAGTGCCCTGTGCTAAAAGTCACATGTGGCATCCAAAAATGAGTAAGACGGAAACTGACAAAATGGCCTATAATGAAAGAGGGGTGATTGGTGTGGTCTGGGGGACAGCCTCTTTGTTGGTCAGGTGCTTACTGTGTAAGCATGAGGAATGTTTTTGTCCCAGAATCCACATAAGAGCACCAAGCCTTGGTGAAGTGAACCATAATTTCAGTGCCAGGAAGGTGGAGACAGGGCACCTGGGGTTGCTGACCATGCAATTTAGTTTAACTGGTGAATTCTAGATCAGCAAGAGAAGGGAGTTATCACTGGGGATGACACCTGAGGCTTCTGGCCTGGACATGCATGTGCACACACGTGTGTGCACATGCTGACACCCACACAAACATGCACACATGCTTACACCAATTACCAAAAGAGAGGAGACACAGGACTTGTGCACGTTCAAATGGCACCTTTTGCCTTTTAGTCACTATGGGTAGTGCAAAGCTGGGGGGCATTGGTGGGGCTATTTCTCACCCCGTGTGATTATTATTCCTGTTAATAAGGATGAAACGTCACTGTGTGCTGACATCTCTGGATAAGGACATGGATTCGGCCTGTCAGTAAAGAAAGAGAGAGACCCATAAAGCAGCAGAAGACAGAGCCCCAGGGGAGAAAGGCTCCCTGTCATTAGCTTCATTTTCCTTCCCTTCAGAACCTCCCCACACTGACAAGAGGCTTCTGGCACCCTTGACAGCACTCCTTACTGTAATTTCCAAGACCCCTCTCCTCTATATTTTGTGTGATATTCTTCCTGAAAGATGACAATACTTTGCTTGAAAACCAACTGAAAGTTACAAATTCTTTCAGGTCTGGAATAAAAGCAGTAGTCACACTTTGCAAAATTCTCATTATAAGATCGGAAAAGAAAAGTAATAAAGGAGGGGTGCTCTCAAGGGGAAAAGCTGGAAGAGAAGCTTAATCTATCAAGTAGATAGAGGGAGGAATTGGACAATGCCTTCTCGCTCACGACTGTACTAGACACAGGCATGGGGAGACCAAGCGGGGCTGATTAAAACAACTTATCACCTGAAAGAAGTTCAGGATGAGGAAGTCTGGGCATATGAATTCTACCTCTGCTGATCTAGCTGGGCGAGCACAGCAGCAAGGTAGCTCAGAGGAAACCAGCATAAGATAGCTCAAGCCTTTCTTATCTCTTGGGTTCTTCTTGCTGTTCTAGTCTGTTTACTTCAATCAGATCTCCCTCCCCCCATCTTCTCCCCTCCCTCCTCCTTCTCCTCTTCTCTCTATCTCTTCTGCCTCTTCATTTCTCTTCTTTCCTTTACCTTCTCATTGTTTCCATGTGGCCCCAAGGAAAACCTTCTGGGCCCCATTTAATGATAAAAGCATAAAAAAATACTCTTTGTCTGGCCTTTCTACAGGACATGTTTGCTGCTTGGACATTCATGGCCTTCATTAGCATTCCATGGTTGGGCGTTTGTGAGTTGAATTTAAATTTATAAATAGTCCTTGGGTCCTTACAAAGAGCCAGGTGCCTTCGATGTTATGATGGTGGAGAGAAAGAAGAGGAAGAGAAAGAGAAAAGGAGGAAGAGGAAGAAGAGGAAGAGGAAGAAGAAGAGGAAGAGGAGGAGAATAAACAGCTCTTGACTTCAGTTTTCTTATCCTCAATCAGGAAAATCAATCCACCAACCAAACAGTGAGCTGTTGATATCCAACTCCATGTCAGGGAGGTGTCAGGAGTCTGATTCACTCTCCCCCTTCCTTGCCCATATACATTTCTATGGGGTGGTAGGAGCAATTATGTAAGGACAGGACAGGGCAGTGTGGAAGAGAGAGGAGCATGGCCAAGGCTTCCTGACTGGCTCTGGGTGGTGCCATGTGTGAGACTACCTTGAATATATAGGGAGTTGGTCAGGCAAATAGAACAAACAAGCAATATGACAGTATCTGGGATATGGCAAGCCACTCGCTGTCCTGGGAGAAACCGTCCTGGCAAGGAAGGCTGTGTTACCTAAGGAAAGAAAGGTGGTGTCTCTGTGGAAAACAACCCGAGCCTCCTTTATCACTTACAGCATGGTGTCTGTGCCCGAATGCATCACTAACAGTAGTGTGTGAGCTTGTGGTGGAGATGAGTTTGGCATGAACACTGTCTCTCATTTTCTCCGGGGAGTCGTCCCATGTGCTGTGAGTCATCAAGCTCTGACATGGTCAAGGGTATCTTTTAGTTTCTTGAATGCAGCGGCTACTTGCCTCTGAAGTTCTGAGCCAGACGCTTCCATAGCTGTGCTCTTAGGCCTTAGGCCTTCTCGCTGTGGATGGAAGGAATGGCTACGCCCTGAAGGGTGACTTCCAGGGAAATTGAGAGTTTATGAGTCCAGTCAAATTGGTTGCTTTTGGAGGCCTTGAGAGCCATATTCCTTTAGAATTTAGGTGACAACAACCAGAGGGTGGCTTGGGAAAAACTTAGAGCACAGCAGAAGTTCTCAGAGAGCACTGATGGGCCAGACTAAGCTGTTGGAAGAATCTTTTTGTACGCTGTGTGAAGATGTTTCTCTGTCCTTCCTTATCCAGCTGAGAGACATTATGATTGGTTTAATAAAGAGCTGAATGGCCAATAGCGAGGCACGCCTGGGAGAGCTATGAACCCTGGGAAGGTACGTGGGTGGGAGGTTCACCATCCAGATGCAGAAGAAGTGGTACCAGGACTGAGAAGAGGCAAGGAGTCACATGACAGAACAAAGACTAGTGTAAATGGGTTGATTTAAGTTAAGAGCTAATTGGGAGCAAGCCTAGGCTAAGGCCTAAAGCATTCATAATTAATAAATAGCCTCTATGTCATTATTCGGAAGCTGGCACCTCAGAGACCTCCGGTTATACTAAGCTCTAGGACTTTGGGTTCTAGGTCAGATTGCCTCAGGAGGAGAGGCAGATCAACTCTGTCAGTAAAAGTTCCTGCTGGGCTGTGGTTTCCCCTGCGTAGCAGACACCACAGAAATCCCGTCAGTGACACTGCCAGGGTGATATACGTTTCTGACCCACAGGACCGTAGATTTAGCATTTGGGAAGAGAGTGAGGAAGGGAGAGGAGAGGGAGAATGGAGAGAGAAGGGAGGGAGGAGGGTGGGAGAAGAGAAGGAAGAGGGAGGGAGGAGGGAGGGGAAGACAAAGAGGGAAGAGGTTGGTCCTTGTATTGAAGTGAACATGAGCTTAATCAGCCCGTGCAGCCACCCCAGGATGGACTTCGAATCCTGCTCTTAGGACAGATGCCATGAGCAGTGGTGCCCCAATACTGCAATATATGCAGAGCCCAGCTAGGTGACTGTGACTAAGAAAACTCAGGACATTACAGCGGTGAAAGCATCCTACACTGCCTAGTGTCCTTTATGAACCAGGCATTTAGATACTTTATGACTAGGGTGAATTCAACACAGGAAGTAGTCATTTTATTCCCATTCCATAGAAGGGGAAACTAAGGCGTAGACAGACGAGGCTGCGGGTCCAGGACCCGTGCTGGTTCTCAGGGTGGAGACCATGTCTGTGATGGCTCATCCTGGAAACCCCAGAGTTTATCACACAGTGGGTGGTCAGCGAATAGCTGAAGGCTAAATGAAGAGCCGACCGACCACAGCGTTGGAATTTTCCCAAAGTGGGTTTGGCATCTGAGACCAGAATTCAAGACAATTTGCCCATGGTCGCATACCAGAAAGAGTGGAGTACAAGAACCAAGATGAATGTGGAGACTGTAAGTGGCTTTAGGAGACCAAAGAAAGGATTCACAGTGGCCTGGCAAAGGTCAAAGAAAGGACCACATGACAGTGGGGCACGAGGAGGGCTTTGAAGGTCGGTCTAAATGGTGTGAGTTAAGGGGGAATGTCTGTATTCTGGTTGGCTTGAGAGGCGGGAGGGAGTCAGATGTCATAGTCGGGAGACTGGTCTCAGGGCTGCCACTGTCCTGGGTGCACTAGGAAGCTGTGTGACATGCAGCAGGATTCTCTGTGTGACATGGGGCAGGATTTTCTGTGTGACATGGGGTAGGATTCTCTGTGTGACATGGGGCAGGATTCTCTGTGTGACATGGGGCAGGATTCTCTGTGTGACATGGGGCAGGATTCTCTGTGTGACATGGGGCAGGATTCTCGTGCCTTTATCTGCTCATTTATAAATGGGTGTAATTCAAGATAATTCATGCAAAGGACTTTGCAAGTAGGGCCTGGTACATAGGAACTAATTCTATGGAAACGCTTTGTCCTGATAGCAAATCAAGGAACCTCTTTAATGTGGAACAGGGAGGAGGGTTGGGAAGATGGGCAGGACTCTGAACGCGCTGCGCCTTGCTGTCGAAGTAGGGATTCAGGATTTCACTTCATCACTGAGTGGCTCCGACAAGACACGGATGCCTCCCAGCACCCAACTGCTGCCGATTTTACAGCCTCTCTTGCTTACTGCGAATCAAGAATGGTAGAAAGCACACCACGGCCGCCAGCCCCTCCATCTTCATCATCTTCCACACTCAGTTGGCCTCCTGAGTCTCTGGGGTTTGGGATGGGGCACTGTCTGAATCTGGGGGTGCCTTTGCTGAAGCCCTGTAAATGGAGGCCAGGCTGGAAACATAAGCCAAACACTAAAATTCCATGAAGAGGGAATAGACCCATAAACAAGCCACAGCCTAGAGGAAGCTAAACTTTATAAAGAACAGCTTGGGTCCTGTCACTTTAACCCCTGTCCTGAAAGATGGCTGCAATATCTCTCAGACCCTTTACACATTAATGCCTGAAACACACAGTAATCCTATTTGTGAAATTTCCTTTGAAGGCAGCCTGTTTGTGGCACTCATTAGCTTGGGATGCTGGCGTGCGGAGAGACTTCACAAGTGGCCAGCCTTCATCCCTGTGATGGATTGGCTTTGGATTGTAATACTGGATGAGCATCTCCAGCTATTGCCTTAAAGTGCTTTATGGGTTGGGATCCTATTATTTCAGCCTTGCCTTGACACATCAGACTGTATAACTAACCCGTATGAATTGTAAGAAAGATGGCTACCCACAGTGCTTCAGTTGTTTCCTTCTTGAATGTTTCCTTGAAGAGACTGAAACCTTCGAAGTAACTGTCAAAAATAAATGTGCCCCAAAGCTCTGTGTGGAGAAACTCAAAAGTCCACAGGGCTGTCTGTAGGGCTGTCTCGATACTAAAGTGTACACATCTAAGGACCTTGGCTGCTCTTAAGACGATGCGTTTTGCTTGGCGTGTAACTGAGAGGTAAAGTTCTTACCTAGTGTGCACAGGACCCTGGGATCTAGGCATTACAAAAAGTAAAAAGGACAGTGCTTTCTACTTATATTGTACCAAGAAAGGAAGAGAACTTAAGATGTTCCAGGCAATGGCGAATCAAGAGAGAACTAACACAAAGCTCAGTAGAGACATTTTGAAGGAGATACGCTCACCTCCAAACAACCCAGAACTTTGGAAAGTTACTGTCTGAGAAGCAGAAATCTGTGCTCTGCTGTGTGATGGGCAGCAGCGATGCTGGATTCTGGATGCTGGAGAAAGACTGGCGTTGGTGAAATCTCACACCCACCACTGTGACTGTGGAACAACTGGCCCAGTGCCTGCAACCCCGTCGTCTGTAGAACAGGAGTCATAGCATTTATTTATAACTATTTTGAAAAATGACATTTTGTCATTGAATGTCTGCATCAGTCTGTGGCATATTGTGGGCTGTTACTAAATAGTAATTAGTTACAGTAGCAGGTGGAAATACCCTCCTGTGGCAATAAAGACACGAGTTAGATAACGACACAGTCTGGTTTGGAGCAGAAATTTAGATTGATGGCAGAATTTGTGGGACATACCCAGGGGCAGAAGTGTGAGTGAAGGGAAAGACAGGTTCTTGGAACTTAGGGACATAAATATGTCTTTTCTCACTGAGTGAATTCATTGTCTGATAACCTTGGCCCAGCCCTTGACTAGAGTTACCATGGAAGAAAGAACATGTCTCCATCTCTCAAAACTTCCAGCCCATATCAACAGAGGTGGGTCTGGAGCGGAGATGCTCTTTCTCTTTATGGGGAAGCCCTGACTTGTGGCAAAGGGGTGAATTGGCTCCAGTTATGAAGCCGTAGGAGCCCTGGCCCACCGAGAGACTGGGTGAAAGAAGTCCTCCTGGTTGAACTCACACGATTGTGAGTGATCATTACACTCCTGAGAAGTTCATGCCATCTTGGATACCTTCAAGATGTAATTTCCAGAGGAAACGAGGGGCTCACGTCTTTTTAAACTGCAACGTGGTATGCAGCCCCAGGCAGGAGAACAGTCTCTCTCACGTCTCTTGTTTTCTGAGAAATGGCAGGACATATCATAATGCAGGGGCTGCTGAGAATATCCAGGTCCATTTTTGACTTCTAAGTTTCTGTCTTTTTCCAGGACACAGAGAGGCTGTCAGGGCTCCATTTATAAACAGAAAGCAGTTATTCACTTTATGACACACTGAAAAATTGTACTAAATACAATATTTTTCCACCTTTCCCATAAGCTGTAAAAACTGGCTAAAATCTACACAAAGGCAAATTTCATGTCCTCGGGAACTGAGTTTATAGATCCCATTTTTCACCTTGGGGAAGGTTTTTAAAGTGGAGTCTTCAAACCCCCCTGATAAAGGATGGAAATAGGAAACACACTTTTAGCCAGTATGCTTTCTGCCCAGGTTTCATTACAGGTGGGCAGATGGCCCCGCAGATGGCAGGCTCTGAAGAAATTTAAACAAGGGTTATATTAGGGACGGAGGAGAAAAGTGGATTTTTTAAAAATGTTAAACAATAGCTCTTTAAAGTGTCTGGAAAGGTGATTTAAAGCAGTTGGCCCGCAAGGAGGAGGACCTGAGTTCAATCCCCAGGGCCCTCATAAAATCCAGACATGGTGGTTCATATGTGTAATTTCAGCAATGGCAAGACAGGATGAGAGGTGTAGGCAGGCGGGCCCTTGGAGATCTCTCTATCACCAGCTAAGTCTACTTGGCGAAGGTGTAGGCCAAGAACAGACCCTGTCTCAAGCAAAAAGCTAGTAGGTGTCAGAGTAAGGACAGCGAATGTTGCCCTCTGACCTCCACATGCATGCACACACACCACGCGTGTGTTTCATCTCCCCACACACGCCCGCAAGCTCACGAACACCCACCACCTCAGAATAACTCGGCAGGCGCCCCTTCTATGGTTTGACAAGTTTCAGCCCTGCGTGCACAGGCACTCTGGTGAGCACCCAGTCCTGGCGGCTCGGTGCTCATGTGCAGCCAGCGGATTGCTGAGGAGCGTCTGCGGGGGAGGAAGGGCGGGGCTGCAGATGCTCCCGACCTGAACCAACAGCTCATGGATCGCCATTTTCATCTTCCTGATCAGGTCTCTGGTAGAGCGGGCAGACTGCCGAGAGAGCTAGTGTTACCAATCCCCTTTACAAGATCCTTTAGATTTAAGACAGAATTCATTAATTTTCTAGGGATTTGGATGGTCCTCTTCCTGCTCCTGAATGTGATGGGCGAGTGAATTCATTTCACATATGGTTTTGACACTGACGTATCAGATCAGTGGCCCTCAGAGGGAGGTCGGGGCGGCTGGGAAGGAAGCTCTTCAAACCCATCTCAAAGGCTCCTGGTGCAGCAGGGAGAATAACTTGGAGGACTGTGTCTTTTCAGGATGTCATATTTTACCAAATAACAATAAATTCACAGGGTTTTGCAGTTTTAGTGATAGCGGTTTGTCTAAAACTCTGCCCTCCTTGGTAGCCTGGCCAATGCAAATGCTATTTTTCTGTTGCTGTGGGAAAACGCCATGACCAAGACATCTCATAGAAGAGTTTATTTAGGCTAGCACGTGGGTGGAGGGGGTGGGGGTTAGGAGGTAGAGGGTAGGGGGCACTGTCAAGTTTCGTGGGAAGCAGCAAGCAGGAAGGGGCAGGGGCAGGGGCAGGGGCAGGGGCAGGGGCAGGGGCAGGGGCAGGCACTAATTAGCGAGACTGAATTGGAAATGGTGTGAGTATTTAAAGGTCAAAGCACACCTCTAGTGCTGTTCTTCCTCCAAAACCCACCCGAGCTCCTACACTTCCACAAACTGTGGCACCGGCTGGGCACCAAGCGTTTAAATGCCCAAGTCTATGGCAGGTATGTCTCATCCAACACCATACCCAAGGTTTCTGGGTCATCTGTCACCTTCAAAGGGAGCCAGCAGCTGCTTGTAAGAGTCTTCTAGTGTGGTGCACAGTGCTGAAAACATTGCCGTATACGCTGTGGCAGAATTCAGAGTAGGGCATAGCCTGATTTCAACACAGTCCTCCTTCCACACATCCTGTGCAGGGAAACGGCTTCCTCGTCGCCTCCAGGGCACGGGATTTTCAACCTTGAGGACATATCAGAAATCCCAGGAAATTAGTAAGACCCCGTCAGCTGTGGAGACTTCTCCCCCACCCCATCATCCTGATTCGGTGCTTATGAGTAGGTCCCAGGAATCAGTATTTTAATCAGTGACTCGAGTGGTTCACAAGGTAGACTTTGAGGCTTCTTGGAGGATTTTTCATGTTGAAAAAAAAATTCCTTTCATCGTTGAAATCATTGTGCAAGAATTGAGCTCCCTGAGGTGACGGACTGACTTTGGCCACGTGATGTCTGTTTCCACATTGGCAGAGCCAGCCTCCTCTTGGTTTCACAGCTTCCAGAACAAGGACGGTGACTAGCATGTGAGTCACGTGGTCGCAGTTGAGATCCCGTGTCTTTGCATTGGTAAGTGCCTAGCCTCAACTCTCATTTCTATAAATGGGTTGGTAATTCCCTGACCTGTTATGGGCTGAGTGAAATTACTCTTGTGGGAGTCTCCCCTGCACAACCCAGGGCTCTCCTGGATACTCCAGGGGTGCAGGCTGCTTCATGTGAGCATATTAATGGCTCTGCCCCTCCCCCCTTGGGTCGAGGCTCACTAAGGCAGATGTGCTGCGGGGTTACCTGGATCTCACCGGCTTGGTTTGGCTCTTGGCATCTGAGAGGAGGTGGCCGTGGAGTAAGGGAGATGCGGCGGGTTGGGAGGTCTGGGCGGTTAGTGCAGGATTGTTGGAGAGGTTACTGTGGAGAGTCATTGCCTACCCCGAGGAGATGAAATGAAGCATTTGGCAAGTGTGTGTCATCCCAGAAGAGGGGAAAGTGTGTAGGGAATGGGTAGACTCTTAAAAATAAAAGCAGCTTCGAGGAATCTAATCTCCTGTTTCATTTTGGATCTGTGATGGCCAGGAGTGACAGATTGATTTTCTTCGAACTAAAGGGAAGCCTTGTCTCTGTGCCAGAGTTTAGATGGCCTTGCCGCCAGAGTGGTGAGGGCAGGACAGTGGATGAGATGCTCCCTGGCTCAGGCCTCTCTGTGTGAAGTCGCACAGCCCTTATCCATTCCATTAACACACTCCACTAGACTCTTCTCCCACCTGGCCTGGTCCTGAAGACTCAGACATCAGGGATGCCAGAGGCCAGCCTTAGCCCCATGGAGAGACTCACACAAACCGAGGCTGTGGCTGTGGTGTGACACAGTCCTGAGGGCAGGCTTCCTAGGCTGAAATCTGTCTGGCCACTTAAGGCCTGTGAGACTTGAGCAAGCCGCCCAGTCTGTGTGTGTCTCTGGATTTCATCTACGTGTTTGGGGTTTTAATCTTGCATCCTTCATAAGTTCACAGAGAATTTAATATAGCTCAGGTGGTCAAGTGCTGGCCTCGAAACCACGAGGATCTGAGTTTGAACCCTAAAACCTATTTACAAGAGCCAGGTTTGAGGGCACTTGCTTGTGTTACCAGTGCTGGGGATGGGGGCTAGCTGGCTCTGAGGGGCTTGCTGGCTGTCCCCCTAGTCTACTGGCCCTCAAGTCTAATCAGTGAGATCCAGGCCAATGATAGACCTTGTCTCACAAAAACAAGGTGAATAATATTTCCTGAGGAAAGTTACTCAAGGTTGACCACTGGCCTCCACACAATATAAGATGCAAACAGATACACAGGCTCACATAGAAATAGTGAATACATTGTAAGTGCAGTTAAGTACATAGCTAAAATGTATTATTATTATTGTTGTTATTATTATTATTACTATTATTAGTATTAGTATTAAAGTACTTAAAATGCTTATGGTCATAATTGATGGAATAATTTTTGACAAGTTTTGCCTAAGTATACAGGGCACCCTGGAGAGAGTATTCTGTTGAGTATAAAGGAATGTGCATAAATACAGAAGTGTGTGTGTGTGTGTGTCTGTCTGTCTGCTTGTCTGTGTCCATATGTATACTATGCATGTATATGTGCCTGTATGTATGTGTATTTATATGTGTATATGTATAAGTTTGTGTCTGTCTGTGTATATGTATGTTTGTGTATGTATGTGTATATGTATAATGCATATATATGGGTATCTGTCTGTATATGTATGTATTTATGTGTATATATGTGTGTATGTGTATGTGGGATATTGGTATGTGTAGAGTATTTTATCCTTTGGCTGATTGACATATTCAATTTTATCACAGATTTTTGAATTCATGAATTTCATGAGTATATAATGAATAGCTACTATGTAGAAGATGCTTTGCTCAGTCTCCTTACCCTGTAAAGGGGTCTTGGGATTTGGAAGCCTTCCATTTTAGCCACTAGAGACCTCGTGTAAATTGTTCCTCTTGGAGTAAATCTCATCATCCCTGGAGAGGAGGTAGTTATCTTCCCTACTGTTAGCTAATTAACTTATATAGATTCTTTGATCACTCACTCAACAAATCATGGTAGAATTTAATCATTCCACACACACCTATTGTTTCTCTGTGAGTGGCACGAGGTCTGCTGTGTACTGTCTGCTTATGTGAAGTTTCCATTTATATTAAAGCAGGTGATCTCTGAGAAAATTTAAGTATCAGATGACTTAGCATGAGATAGCTGAAGGCCACGTTCCAAAGCATTGTTTGACTTGTCCCTTGGTGGTATGTGCTCAGCCTGCAGTCTTCTGAGACAGGTCAACACAAGGACACACACTGTTATTCTTATACTTGAGGCTTTCCTCGTGTTAACGGGCACACAGCATCCAGTTCCCTCTGATGGGGTGGATTCCTGTGCCCGTCCAGCTGGCCTTGAACCTCACTTGGACCCACTGAAGCACTGAGAGTTTCACTCTGCGCACATTTAAGAACCTGTTCTGACGCTCCTTTGTGGGTCTTCATCTATCTTCTTGCAAGCCACTCAAAATATTCTGACTACTTGGAAGGGTGAGAGAATGGGGAAAAGACCTTCAGTCATCCCTCGGGCCAGCCAGACCTGTGGGTAAGGTCATGACTCAAGAGCATCATGCTTTGACAGAACACAGAGCAAAGACAAACCATCCATGCAGAACCTTGCTTGGACGTGATGAGCAAAAATGGCTGACTTTTTAAGGTAGTTTAAGCTGCTCTTTCTCTGTGGATTGTTTGTTTGTGTGTTCGTTGACAGGGTTTCTCTGTGTAGCCCTGGCCATCCTAGAACTTTCTCTGTAGAACAAGCTGGCCCTGAACTCACCAAGATCCTTCACCTGCCTCTGCTTCATGAATGCTGGGATTAAAGTCATATGCCACCACCACCCAGCTACACACCTCTGTAGCTGTAGATTGCTATTCACATGCTGAGTAGTCTTTGACATGACATCTTTTGTATCGTTCTGGCCTTCACTGTCCATGTAACCTAACATTTGGAAAGATAAGAGCTTCGACAGTAGGAAAAGAGACAAGGAAGCAAGGCTCCTTCCTATAGCCACATGCCCAGCGGATATGGAGGTTAGAACATGTCACCACTGTTCTAACAAGTAGTGGCCATGCCTTCTGGGCCCTGAACCAGAGGCTTAGAAATATAAAGGTCCACTAGCCTTATCAAGGCCACACTGGATGCCTGCTCAGGCCATCCACCCAAAGGTGCTGTGTTACACTGCAGGCCATACTGGCTGCTTGTTCTGGCCGGCCATCTACAGGTACTATGCTATGGTGCAGAGGAAGATGAGGCATATGGGTGATTTCCCAGCACTGCACAGGGCTATGCCCTTATATTGAAGGGCCGGACATTCTCCCTCCAGACAAAGGGACTGCAATGAACCTAAGCCACCCTAGACAGATCTCAGGGAACCCCTGTACTATTCATATACACAAAGATCTTCAGCATCTCACTTCTGCTTGGGCGGATAGCTTCAGGGTCATTTGGCATTGTTAAAAGTGTGTTGAATACTAGTCTCCAGCCAACCCAGTCTGCAGCTTACACGAGTTAGTGCCTATATCCTCCCATGCCTATACGGTCAGAATCATTAGTGCCATTAGTTAATGAGGAGATGAGAAAGAGGAATGGGAGCTTCCTCCTGGGTTCTCCACTTAGTCTGACCTGGGCATTGAAGTTTAAGAAAGGCCTCACAGAGGCCCCCATCTGACAAGAGCCTCAGGGCATCAATGAGAAGGCTGTGGACATCTTCCAGGACTCTCCATGTCTTCACACTTGGTCATTAATTTATTTGGTCCTTGACTTCACATATGGAGAGTCTGTCTGTGAATGAGGGATGTGATAGCTTATATATGCTCATCCCAGGGAGTGGCACTATTAGAGGGTGTGGCCTTGTTGAAGGAAGTGTGTCACTGTGGGGTTGGGCTTAAAGATCTTCCTCTTAGATGCCAGAGGATGCCCAGTCTGTTCCTGGTTTCCTTTGGATAAAGATGTAGAACCCTCGGCTCCTCCTGCACCATGCCTGCCTGGATGCTGCCATGCTTCGGTCTTGATGACAATAGACTGGAACTCTGATCCTGTAAGCCATTCCCAAGTAAATGTTGCCTTTTATAAAGCTTGCATTGGTCATGGTGTCTGTTCACAGCAGTAAAACCCTAACTAAGACAAGGGACATGGTATTAAGTGAGGCAGGTTAACAAACTGTTCCATGTAGCTCACATACTCAGGTGGAACATGGCATCTTAAATGATGGGGCAAAGACATCCCCACCAGGGTTTACTTTCAGCCTTAACAAAGGTCAGGTATCAAATCCCAATGGTAGCTACCAGCGCTGGACTCTACAAGGATGCTGTCTATTCAGTGATTTGTTCCTTCATGCATGATTCTTCACTTCGTAGGACAGATAAAAATATCTGCTTTGGAGTGCCCAAGATCTGGGATAAACAGACCCAATATGAAAGTAACAAAGACTTTCCATAGTACAGGAGTTGCTGTAGAAAAATCACATGGTCTCTAAGTTAAAGAGAGCCTGTGGCTCTCAGCCTGGTGGGCGGGGCCAGCTAACTGAGCATTCATCTTTGCATTCAGTTTATCTGATGCTCCACCATATCACAAGTTTGGTGGGTGATGCTGAAATGGAAGTCACGCAAGTGTAAGAGTTTATAGTCCAGAAAGAAAGGAAAGTTCCGTGTGGTTGAGTGGAGGATTGGATAGAGCAACAGACAGAGGAGCACATGGACAGACAGACAATGAGGGTCCCAGGAGTTCTCAGAAGGGTCTGCGGACACGACACTGGGTGAGTGAGAGATGCATCAATGGGACTCACGCAGTGACTCAGAGAGGAAGGGTAAGTAAGCAGGAATGCACGTTTAGAGACCAAGGAAAGAAGGAAAGAGCAAGAGGAAGGACTAGAGGCTGGTGGGAGAAGAATGTCCATGAGAAGCCGTTTCTGGTCGTGGAGGTCAAGGGCCAAGGCCTCCAAAGGTCAGTCACTGAGGGAAAGCAGGAGACCCATGGTGAAGGGGTCTCCCCCTGGCCCAGCCTGTGCTCTCCTCACCTATGCTGTGCTCTCCACCAGGGGTGGAGCTGAGAGCAAGCCTGAGGTAGGGAGGTTCCAGAAACAGGCTGAGGATGTGCCATAACTGCTTGATGACAACAACTGGCTAGTGGAGGACTCCGAGCACCCCTTTACTGCAGAAAGGTCCTCGCCAGGCCACTTTCTGCGTCGAACCCCGTGCCCCACCACCGCGGCAGTCTTGGTTTTCTACCTTCCTTTCTTCCCATCCAGTAGCCGCAGGTGTCTCTTCCCTTCTTCATCTCCAGCATTTCTCAGGCAGTTGGAAATGCTCTTTTACCACACAGAGTGATTTTCTGAGTACATCTGGGTCTTGAGTTTGCTCTTGGGATGTCCCCTTCCCCTCTGAGGCATCTCTCCAAAGTGCTGTGCACTGTACAGGAAGATCTAGTGGGAGGAGCATTCCCCAGCTTCCTTTCTGCTATAGTTAACGTCCAAGGTTGTACCTAAGTTGTAAATGTTTGTAAAATTTGGGTTTTCTTTATTGTTTGCCCAAGGAATGACTCCTGCCTGTAATCTGTTCTCATCAAAAATGTTACATTTAATCTCTGGCACCCAAAATCATAACTGTGTTGGTAAATCAAAAAATGGAAAGTTAACGGCGAGTGCATGTAGGTTCTTATTATAGAATCATGGTAGTGTCTAAGGCAGACCGTCAGCCATGGGTGACATAGTGTGCAAAAATGTATGTTAGTGTGTAAGACAGACCACCAGGTCAGCTATGGTGGTATAGTGTGCAAAAGTGTGGGACAGCATAGCCTTGTGTGCTGAGGTTGATGTGTGTGTGTGTGCACATATATGTGTGTAGGCACATGTGTTTGGGGTGCATGTATATGTGCATGCATGTACATACATATATATGTGTGTGTGCATGTATGTGTATGTGCCTGTGTATGTATATGTATGGGGTACATGTCTATGTGCATGTGTGCCCTTGCATGTGTGTTTATATGTGTGTGCATGCATGTTTCTATGTGAGCACATGTGTACATGTGTCATGGTTGGAATCAAAATGGCCTCCCAAGTCCCATAGGAGTAGCACGATTAGGAGGAGTGTCTTTGTTGGAGTAGCTGTGCCTTTGTTGGTGGAGGTGTGTAAGGTGGGGGCTGGCTTTAAAAATCTCACAAGCTCAGGCCTGGCCAGTGTGTTACTATTACTTCCTGCTGCCACCTGCTGCCTTTAGAACTCTTTAGGTCCCAGTCTGCCTGCATGTCCCCATGCTTCCTGCCATGACTATAGTGGACTGAACCTCTGAGCTGTGAGCCAGCCCCAATGAAATGTTTTCCTTTATAAGAGTTGTCATGGTCATGGTATCTTCTTACATCAATAATATCTTAAGTAAGAACACGGATGTTGTAGACAGTCTTTTGGCTCTCTGCATATGTAGATATGCTAGCACTTCCTATTGAGAGATAGGGCGAAAGTGAAGACCAGCTTTGGTCTTCCTTAGCAATCCATACAGAAATCCATACAGAAAAATCACAGTTTCGTTGCTTCTTTGTCTATATTGGGGAAAAAATCAACACATTGATTCAGGTAAAATTTTGTTCAGTCTGCAGACATGGTAGCTGTTTGCTAATGTACCTCCAGGACTCCTTCCAAAGCCAAGTCACGCTTCACTATTATTTAATAGACTTTCAAGGTAGTATTAAAAACTAAATGGGATTCTCCTGGGCTGGTAGATGAAGCAGGCATGTTTATTTCTCATTCTGTATTTATTATTTTATTTTAATTTTTTTGCACATAGACACTGATTATAAAAAATAGCCCTGCGGTTGATAAAACCCAGCCTCCCTCAACTTTCCCAGTCTGCTCAGAGTTACTCTTATTTCCAATTACCCAACTCACTGCCCACTGAAGTATTGTTCCTTCAGCGCTGCAGACAAGAGGAATTAGTTACAGAGGCAAATTGCTTTGTTGTGTTTCTCTCTTGAGTCATAATTCATGTTCAGGGGCATCCAGTACCATGCCAGGCTCCTTATTCAAAGTGCTCGTGTGCATGGAAGTGCTCTTTTGCCTTGGGCACTGCACAGTGAACCACCATTCGTCACCCAAACTAGAGCCGCAGAAAAATCTCCATCAGTCTTTCTTTGGTCAGGCAGCCTAACACTTTGATGAACCAGCACCACGTCTGATTATTTAACACACTAGATTACATAAAGCCCCTGGATGCTTTTGGAACCGGTGCCCCTTATAAGATGAAATGCCTTACGAGGCCAGAACATTTTACAGTGGAAATGAGCAGCCTAAGAAGGAGCCTCCTGGATGTTACTCACGTCTGAACCTGAGCCCGCCTTTGCCATCAGTTATACATTGTGTTGAATCTGTTTTCTCATCTACAAATGCTGGTTAGTGTTCATCCAAAAGCTGGAACAAAGATCAGATGACAAGGATGTATCTATCACTTATGCCCATCACTGTCATGTAATCAGGTACATAGTAGGATTCCTGCTAGTTCCCTTTCAGGGTTTGCATAGGCTTACTTAATCTAGCCCACACTTACTAAGTTTTATTGTATGCTAGGCAGTGAGTGGCACTCTAACAGCAAATCAGACACCGTCCCTGCTCTCTGGACTCTTACAGCATACACTAAACATTAGTGTATACTATAATCTAATAAAGCAAAAATGTGAAATTTATACCTTCAGACCAGTTTGGCCCTGTTGGGACATGACTTCCTGAAGCAGCAAGGTTGCGGTGTGATTCCTAAATTAGCTTTTGCCTTAGCCTCTGTTTTCTGGCTTTGATATTTCCTTATTGTCTTGTAGTGAGATCTAGAACAAATCCCTTCCCTATGTAGAGTCTATCAGAGCTTTGGAGGACATGAAAGATAGCTAACCACAAATGACCAGTGATACCTCTGACCCATACTTATTTTTTACTCTAAAACTGATTTTTTAAAAAACAATAGTTTAAAATATAATTTCCCCAAGATTTTGAGCTGTTCAAAATTTCTGCAGGTCTTGGTTCTGTAGGTTATTTTGACCTGTTGTGTCATTAGCACAAGGATTGTGTTGTACAAGACTGGTGTACAAATGTGCATACATTGGTCTGTAAGATGCAGGCAAGCTCATAAAGAAATTTCTATCTATAGGAATCCAACAGTCCAAACATTAAAAACGTCATTAAATAAGTGTGCAGCTAGCATACTCGTGCATGCATGTCTGTGCATACATGTGTGTGTGTGTGTGTGTGTGTGTGTGTGTGTGTGTAACTTCTAGAATGCTCTTATAGCAGAGAAAGGATTGGTTGGAAGGAAGAGACATGCTTGGTTCTGCCTCCACAACCCTGTGGAGTGCAAGGTTGAGCTGTGCACAGTGGTGTGTGCCCATAATCCCAGGGTTGTGGAGGCAGAGAGGTTGCAGAATAAATTAACATGATCGACTTGGATTTCGGGGTCATTGGTGAACAGGGTATACTGCTGCTTGAAATTGCTCATCAACACACAGTGTGTGAAGGCCTACTATGTGCTAAGAATCATCTTGGATATTGGTATGCAGTGGCAAGTGAAAGAAGTCCCCAGCCTTCATGGAGTCTCTTCCTTTCTTGCATTCTTTGCTAGTCTTGAATGTCTGGTGTTGCTCTTGCTGGTGACACCATGGTCACGCTGCCTGGAATACTGTGCAGCAGAAACAGAAGTTGGCAATGGTGGAATTTGCCTTCTCTCTGTGCACTAAGAAAGGAAATGAACGGGTTGCCAAGGGTTCTTGGAAGGAGTGATTAAGCCATGCACAAGAAAAGCCCAGGCAGAAGGAAGACATATCAATAGCTTCTATATTGTATTATAGCAATTCCTTGAAAATAAGCAAGTAAACCCCTGAATCCAGGCAGGTTTATCTTCTGCATTTTCCTAACCCAAAGCTGTTTTTAAATGGGCACTTTAAAGGATTTATGAAGTAGACCAGGAAAGTGTTACTGTCTACAGAGGCTTACCCGCTCTCAGTGGTAAGGTTTCCTTGGGCCTTTTGATGTTGACTTTTGGTACTAGTTTATGTCTGGGTACTTGAATGTTTCCCTATGAACTGCCACTGGGGTCTTGGTGGCAGGGCTGACGTCTACTGGTGATGTGATGATGTGACGCTAACAGGCTGATGTGTAAGGATAGGCACAGCTCTCCTTAAATGCAGTGAACTGTGTGTGCCTGCTATTAACAGTGATTCTCGTAGACTTGTAAATATAGCTCATACCATGGATGTCCCAAAGTCTATGTTTGGTTTGGAAGTTTCCAGAGCTTATGTGTGGAGGTAGACAGCTGGGAGTTTCTCTTCTGACCTCCATTAAGGAGGTGTGGGCATATGGCCTCCTTGGCTTCCTTCTTTGTTTCTGTTTCTTCCCTGTCTCTCTCTCCCATCAGAAAGAAGTGCAAGGTTGAGCTGTGCACAGTGGTGTGTGCCCATAATCCCAGGGTTGTGGAGGTAGAGAGAAGTGAGTTTCTGTTGCAGGATATTTGATCACACTGTGAGCCCCGAGATTATAAACTGGAAAGACCTGTCTCTAGTTGTGGTGCGGCTCAGCCCTAGCACACACCTTGAATCTGAGAGCTTTCTGTTTATTGTAACCAAGATGGGATAAAGTCAACCATAGGTTAAGAGGTGGAACATGTCAACAATTAGTTGACAGGGAGTGAACTCAGGAAAAAAAAAACTGTTGCGGGATTTTCCCTGTTCAATCACATTAGGACAGTGGGAGGCCTGTAATTGGACAGGGAGAAGGGAGGCAGAGCTAAGAGTCAAGCAGAGAGGCATGTCTCAGGGTAGGGAGAGGAACCAAGATGGCTTTGGACTTGTACCTGCGTGGCATTTTCCAGCCACAAGTAGCTATGATTTCACAAGCTTGAAATATTGGGATAAAGCTTTTATCATTATCAATTGGCTCTGAAGTCATTGAATGGGCATCTTGTAAGTTCTGATATTATTGATACTCAAATCTGATTGGTTAATTAAGCTTTAAGAGTCATGTTTCAGCCGGGTATTGTGTTATGCAACCTTGAGGATGGTGGTTCCATTCAGTTACTAGAAGGTGGGATCGCCGACTGCGCGGGTGGGTTTATGGCTGAGGAAGAACTAGCGGCTCCAGGGAAAAGAGAAGGAGAGCTGGAGCCGCAGAGCTCAGGCACGGCGCGGGCTAGCCGAGGAGAGCAGCACTGGAGAACGCGCAGTGCTGGCAGGAGTGCAGGAGGAGAGGCTGGCACTGCGGAGGGTTTTTGGGTCCATTTTTCATACTTCCTGCAACAGAAACCATAGAGAGGAGGTCAGGAGGACAAATAGACACACAGGAAGTAGAAAGTAGAAGTTTGGAAGGGTTTTTAAGACATTGTGGAAAAGCAGAACTGACTTTTCCTTCTGGAACGCCAGTGGAGTAGGAAGGTCAGCGGCCACTTTCTCTGCCTCTCTGAGCCAGCACACTTTCACCTCAGCACTGGGCTCCCAGGTCTTCACTGGTAAATTGAATGTTTGGGACTTTTTTTTAACAATGATTTTCCCTTTTCTATTGGGTATCAATTATAAATAGCTTCTTGGTTAGGGGTAGGACTTTGTGTCCATTTGCTCTTCCCAGTGGTGGGAGTCTGTCTGGTTTAATCTTATGCATGCTGTCACGGTCTCTTCTGAGTTTATATGTGTGTCAGTCCTCTTGTGTCTGGAAGACACTGTATCCACTACCTCTGGCTCTTACAGTCTTTCTACCTCTTCTTCTGCATATATCCCTGGGCTTTGAGGGAAGGAGGGGCTTTGATGAAGACATTACATGTAGGGCAGAGGGGCAGGCACACATGTATAAGCCTTAGCAGAGCTTCACATTTTACATTCCAAACAAATCTTATAAACTGGAAATTCTGTTTCAAAATGCTTCTTGTGTCAGAAGCAAAGGGGTGAGCTCTGGAGTGTAGAAAGATACACCCTTGAGGAAACTGGACCTGGATTCAAGTTCAACTATGCTTCATTCTAACTGCCCGACCTTGGACAGGTTATCCAGACTCCTGAACTTCACTTTCCTCTATTTGTAATAGAGAGTACAGAGTCTAGTGAGCTCAGATAGTATATATAAGATAAAAATGATAAGGGCTATGGAACTCTGGACACGAGAGTTCTTATATACCCCGGGACCAGCTGCCCAGGAATGGTGCTGCCCACTGTGGACGAAGGCAATGCTCCACAAACATGCCATAGGTCAATGTGACCTGAGCCATCCTTCAATTAGGACTCCCCTCTCAAGCATAGTTAAGCTACAAGTTGATAGTTAAAGTAAGGTAGGACTCAGAATAGTGCACCCGATTCCCTCTCTACCCTGTCGCCCTGCCACTTCCCTCTGTATTTGGTGGCTTTGTTTGAAGTTTGTAGAACAGGAGGGATAAACTATAGTGAAAACATGGGGCAGGGTCCCTCAGGGGAGATGTATTTTAGTTTCATTCTGTTGCTGTGACAGATATCATGAGCAATAGCAACTTAAGGGAAGAATTGTTTATTTTAGTATACAGGTCATAGTCTGTCACTGACAAAAATGGGCTAAGAATCTAAGCAGAAATTTGAAGCAGAAACCATACAGGAATGCTGTTCTGTGGCCCACTCACAGACTCATGCTCAGCTAGCTTTCTTATATAGCCCAGGACCAGCCACCTAGGGAATGGTACCACCCACTGTGGGCTGGGCCTCCCCTATATCAATTAATCATCAAGGCAATGCTCCACAGACATGTCACAGGTCAATGTGACCTGAACTATCCTTCAGTTGAGATTCCCTACTCAAGCATAGTTAAGCTCTGACAAGTTGATAGTTTAAGTAATGCAGGACAAGGTGGCACATGAGATGGTCATACTCAGTGCTAACGATCCTTCCAAGAAGGAAGAGGGAAGCATACTCTCTTTGTACTGCATATTACAGCTCATCTAGATCGAAGAAAAATGGATTCAAGAAGGACTACTTATGATACCTAACCCAGGAGCTGAGCATCTACTGGCACCAACTGCTTGAGCTCCACTCTTTGGCATGAGATGGTTCAACCCAACACAGGCCTAAGGAAGGCAGAACCCTCAGTTCAATGGGGGTGAGTCCTGATAAAGGTGCATGGGGCTAGTTTCTTGGTTTCTTATAGACTTGTGTATGCCTAAGGGCTCCGTCTTCATCTCCTGGTCTTTAGATCAGGAGTTGCACTTATTGTCAAATAATTAAAAATAAAAGCAGAGGTGATGATTAATACTTGGGAGTGTTCATTTGTGGATGAGCAATTAGCTTGTCTTTAAAAAGGGTAAAATTGACAAAGTCCAGCCAACATTATGTTCACAGTCTCAGAGGCCTCTGTGGAGTAGGGTGGGATAATTGGTCCCCTGGAATTAAGAGGAGCTGTTCTCCCTTTCCAAACATGACAGTGTATTCCAGTTTTTTCAGACTCACACCTACCACTACTCAAGACCAGGTAAGGCCCCAATGGTTCCCATATTGTCCCATGAGGACCACTATACTGGCTGTCACGGACACCACCATATTTATTTTATTATATTTTATTTTATACAGAGAGAACTCTTTATCTGTATCTATCCAAAGCAGAAAATAAAACTCTAGGAGACAGGGGTCTCACTGAAAGACAGTCAGGACTGAGCAGTTCTGGGAGGAGGTACAGGACCCTCCAGCCTGGCTACTGGACATAACTGAACGTGTCACCTGGCCTTGCAGTTCCAAGAGGTCTTAGCTGTTCGCTGGCAGATGAATCTTTGCTGAAACTTTCTTCACTCAAAGTCAACAGTTTTCAACCTGTGAGTCATGGCCCCTTTGGAGGTCAAATTAACCCTGTCTCAGGGATCACCTCAGACCATCAGAAAATACAGATGTTTACATTATGATTCATAACATCAGCAAAATTACACTTATGAAGGAGAAACAAAAATAATTTTATGGTTGGGGGTCACCACAACATGAGGAGCTGTATTAAAGGGTCATAGTACTAAGAAGGCTAGTGTTCAAAGAGAAGACTTTAGATTTCGTGTATTTTGCAAAGAGGTTTGTGGAGAGACTCTAAAAGAGACCTTTTCTTTCTTTTCTCCAGAACGCCCTAAAATGAATGCCATAATGTGTTCTAGAAATGACTCAGTTCCAGCAGATAACCTAAAGGCAGGTGCTTCCTCATGGCTGCAAAGAATAGATTATTAGGTGGGCTCTCCTGTGTCTTCCTGATAGACCTCCTTTGACACCTCTGCATCCAAGTACCAAAATGTGTAGCTTTTAATATGAAGCTGGTACTAACAGGCTCAAAGAATGTCTTTTGATCTCCTCGCAAGACGTACCCAGGGATTGACTATGGCTCCCCTAGTGACTGTCCTACAAAGATAGCATGCCATCTTTCAAAATAAATCAAGTCCTGGGTCCATTAAGCTCCCTCCTAGGAAGGTTAACTTTCTCCCGGGGCAATTTTCTGGTGGTTCATGATTGAAGAGCCACTTCTTGACCAATGAGGCAAAAATTGCTTCACTCACAGAAGCGACCTAGGACAAAGATGATGAAGTGAAGAACTTACTGGGCAAGCACACTCTAGTCTGAGCACGGTGACCTAACAGGCTTGGGAGGACCTGGGAGTATTCTTGGGGACGGCGTGTGATGTTCTATAGGGTATTTGAGCAACCCCCTTGCTTCCAGCATATTAGTGACTTTTGTCTCTGTGATAAAATATTGTGGAAAAAAACTCCTTAAGGGAAAGTAAGGCTTATTTTGTCTCACAGTTTGAGAATACGGTCTGTTATGATGGAGAGGTCAAGGGTGCCAGGAGTCTGAAGCAGCTGTTTCGTTGCATCTGCAGTCAGGATTTGGAAATGAACACTAGTGATTTCAGCTTCCTTCCTTCCTTCCTTCCTTCCTTCCTTCCTTCCTTCCTTCCTTCTTTCCTTCCTTCCTTCCTTCCCTTCAGTGTAGGACTGCAGTCCATGACAGGATGCTGCCTGTAGCTGCTGTGGCTATTCCCACCTCAGTTAACCCAAGCAAGATAATTCCTCACAAGTAGGCCTAGAAGGTGTGTCCCGTGCGACTGATTCTGGATCCTATCAAGCTGGAGACAATATTAGTCATCATCATAACTCATCTCTACATGATTACCTGTCCCTTTAGAATTTTCTGGAAGGGAGCATGGACAACTTTCTCTCTTTGGTTATGTGTGTAGTCTGGAGAATAGGTTTGATTTCCAGTGCAGAAGGGTGATGCCTCAGGGTGGAAATCCATTTTTGGGGCTCAGCTAAGGTGCACAGAAAGCAGAGGTGACTATCAACCCTCAAATCTGCAATCCTCATGTTGGTATTTATCCTGGGGTCAGCTGGGCTCTTATGAAAAGTGCTTCCTTTCAATCTCTACTCACTCAAAATCTGGTTTTCAAAGTGGTTTGGAAGCAGTGCCTAGGACTTTGCATTCTCCCAAGTCTTGAAAAATTCTAGTGCAAACATTCTTCAGATCAGTCCTCTGCTCAGTGCTTCTCCAGACCCACTTCATAAATAGTCTTCAGCTGGTTAGAAAAGCACTTAAGGATTTATGAGTATGTCCTCAGAACTTGGACCTCAGCACCGCTTCAACAGACAAGCTTATTATTTTGGTTTTTAACACAATGGAATTATAAATTATTCATTCTCAGTTGAAAAAAATAAAAAGAACGCAGCTCATCTGGGAGCAGAAGATGACATAGAGATGGCTTATGCTATCTCTACAAAAAATGAAATCCATATTCCATTGAGGGATGGAAGTTGCTCTCATCCCCTTGCCCCATGGTTAGGATTCTAGGATGAGACTGGTACCCAAGATTCCCATGAACTTCCTTCATTCTCCCCACCACCCAACTGGGCCTCAGATCATTGGTTCCAGAATGTTGTTATGCAAACCATCTCCTGGAGACCTGAAAAACGAATAAAAAATATGAAATTCTGGGTTCAGATCCAGAAATTCCAGCTTAATCAGTGTGGGTGAAGTCTGAAATCCCTGTAGAGCAACGTTCTGTGCATCTTTGTGGGCCAGTCCTGGGACATCTAGCAGCTTGTCCATTAGCCTTGCTAAGTGCAGTATGAGATGGCTTTTGACGTTGATAGAAGTGTATAAACCCTGACCAACTTTGTTGGTTCTGAGATATGAGTCGAAAAGTGCAAAATCATAGTCCATGATTTTCCAAAATCATGAACCAAACATAACACGCTGACTCCATTCATTATTAGGTTCAGTCTTCATAGAAATCTCATTATATTTGAAAACAATTTGCAGGCTAGATTTTTTCTCTCGCTTCCCAAGAAGTCCTGCCTATGTATAATAATCATTAAGAAGCCACAGTCAATTATAAAATGACTTGTAACCAGTACTTAAAGGCCAAATTATAAGAAATTCATTCTGAAAATTATTACTTATTTGTACTTAGAATGGACTGTGGCTGTGATTTAATGTTTGATGCTCTGCTTCAGTGGACCTTCTGAAAAAATTATGATGTATTTAGGATTTTCTTGGGGTTTAGACTAATGAGTTCATAAGTTCCTTTGCTCTTATGAAAAAGGAGATGCTTTGATATTCATGTTAGAGAGAGAAGGAAGTTGAATAGCATATTGACTTACCCAATGACCAACAGAATCAGCTCCTATAGTCTTGGGACTCCATATTTTATATGTTCCTGAGCTTCAGTGTTGGGGCCATGTCGGCAAAGGCCCCACACTGATATTACTTCAGGATTCACTGTGTCATCAGCCATGAACCAACTCAGAAATGATTCTTTTTAAACTTGGGCCAGAAAGCAACATGTTGACCATGATCTTAAAGCAGTTAGCAGGAAAGACAGTAAGCATTGGCTCATGAGTCTGAGAGCGTAGTATCCCTTTTAACTGTGGATATGGGGGTAGAATGTGGGGGCTCTGGTTGAGATGGCAGTAGATCTGCTTTTCTAGAGCGTTAGAATTCTATAATTCCTATTCCAGGAAAGCCAGTGCAAGGAAGCACATGGGTGCTGCAGAATATTCAACTACACTGTCTTCCCTGAGGTTGAGTTATTTACTGGAAACAAAAACCCGTTTCTAGTTGTGGTATGGCTCAACCCTTAGTTCCTCTGGCTTGAATACAGACTTGCCTAAGGACACGCCTTTAATACCAACAATGAAGGTAAAGTGTAGAAGGAAGCACCTATGTTTGAAAGCGATGTCTAATTGAGTGGCAGACAGTGATGAATCAAAGAAAGATTTGACGGAACAGGATAGGACCAACTCTCATGAGACCAGATAGGAAAACGAGGCTAATTAAGAGAGCACCCCAGAAAAGAGAGGGAGAAGGGGAAAGGGGAGAGGGGGAGGAAGAG
Organism: Apodemus agrarius; assembly: GCA_964023405.1. NCBI lineage: Eukaryota > Metazoa > Chordata > Mammalia > Rodentia > Muridae > Apodemus > Apodemus agrarius. The sequence continues at coordinate 193,505,204 of OZ030005.1, forward strand.
GGAGAGGGAGAGGGGAAGGGGGAGGAAGAGGAGGAGGGGGAGGGAAACGGGGATGGGGAGGGAGAGAGACTACAGAAGAGAGCAGTGCAGAGAAAGAAAGGAAGAGAGACAGTCTTACTGGGACAGTTGTATAGAGACAGGTTGCAGAGAAGGAACAAGCTAGATACAGGTGAAGACAGAATGAGCCAGATAATAATAAGAAGCCAGATTAGAAGGTATTGCTAGAGTTAGTATGAAGCCAAATAGAGTAATTCAGGAGCAGCTGAGAGAAGCCAGATTGAGTCAGCCAGCTTGGAGGGGAGTTTGACCCAGAAGAGCTCAGTTGACCCAGCCAGCTAGAGTTCAGAAAGAACAAGTAAGTGTGAGTTTATTCAGCAATACGTCCCAAAGGCTGAAAGCATTCTAGGCTTGTATAAGATTGTACACGGACTAGAAGCTTCCAGGATTAGGCCTAGGTTGGCAGATGGAGGCAGTAAGCCTCAGAGACTACGATTACTACAGGAAAATAAAAAAATATACTTTTACACATGGGTTTTTATCATAAAGGTAGTGTTTACCAGAAACCTGCATTAGAAAACTGAAGTGCAGTGCCAGCTAGCTGTGCCCTAGACAGCTCTTCTGACCACACCGTGGACCTCGTGGGCATCAGTGGGCTACAGCTGCTGCCCAGGCGTGTTTTGCCGCCATTCCTTCTGTGGCTTTAAACCTTTTTGACAGAACAGTTGAGGGAGCAGAACCTGTCAATCAGGGATATTTTTGTCCATCTTTAAACAATAAGTTTTTACTGCATAAAATTGAGAATGGGCAAAAGCAGAGGCCTCCCTCCAGAACATGGGCCGTTAATTTCTTTGTAAATGTCATTTCTAAAGGTTTCCTTTTTTAATCCTTCTAAGTTTGTAATATGCTCCCTGGGTACTTGAGTTCACACTGTGTATCTTTTCTATCTATCATCCCCCAACCTGTGGCAGGGCATGAGAGATGGTGGTTGTCATATTTCCACAATAACAAGAGAATAAAAATGCACCTGACTTCCCAACACAGAGTACTACATTTCAGATCATTTGTCCCCTTGGTCCAGTGAAAATATTTTTGAAGTTCACAGTGCTCCTGAAAATATAATGTAATGCATTGTTTTGTGATATATGTAGCCTTGTGAATGATATATTGTAAAGGGGTAAATGTATGCATGACTTAAGATTTATTTTAGTGGAAAGTCTTATTAGCTGACTGAAATTATGCATATGTGATCTGGAAGCCTTCCCTTGGGTTCTAGGAAGTAGATCCACTAGTTATTCAAGAATACTGGAATTCTGGGGATCATTGGCTTGAGAAAGTCTGTGTCTCATCTTAGATAATTCACTCTTTATCATCTCACGCATCTCAGAATGCAGAAGTTTTAGTACACAGGCTACTCAAATCCCAATGTAGTGTTTGTAGCACAGGTGTTGTGTTGAAAAAGACCTTCTAGGGCTCATGTTCTGGACACACCTTCTTTACCTGTTGGCATCATTGGGGGATTTGGGAGATGCTAGGATGTAAAGTCTCCTTGGAAGAAGCAGGTAGCTAGGTTGGGCCTTTGACAGTTAGACCCTAGCCTCTTGGTTTGTCTTCTCCCCTCTTTTGGACCACAGTGGTTTGAGGAGTCTCTTCTGCTTGTGAACTCTGATACATCCTCCCTGCCATGGTAGACAGAGAGAGCTCCACGAGACAAAACAATCCATCTTCCCTTAGGTTGTTTCTGTCTGGCATCACAGCAACGCAACCAACTGTATAACAGGTGTCAGTCAACTAAACATTGACCAGAGGGAGTGGTCCATCTGCTTCTAGAGGAAGGGGATTTATTTCTTTCAGTTAATCACTTAAAATATTAGAAAATGTTTTTTTTTTTTTTTTTTTTTTTTTTTTTTTTTTTAGTATTGGTAGGGCAAACTTTTCTCTGTGTAGAGCCTAATACAGGAACAATGAGTTAAACAGGCTTGCATTTATTTAATTATTTATTTATTTATTTATTTATGGTGTGATCTCACTCTTTTGTAGCTTTCCTTTCACCTCAGCTCTGCCATCTACTTTCCTGAGTTGTACATCTTTTGTAGGAAATAGCTTTTATTTCCTGGAAACCCTGTCCTCCTTTGTGATTTTTTTCCCCCTTTGTGACTCTCGTGTCTGTGAGATGAAGATTTGTGCTGACCTTTCGAGTCTTCAGATTTGCTTGCCTATCTCCTCAGATGACTGATAATGAACTCTCCCCATTTCATAAACTATTCAAGAAGTCTCTTTATCCCCGCAACTTCAGCTGACGACTCTGACAATAAGTGCCGCGACGGCGTGGCCTCTCATTCTTCGACATCTCCATTGAGAGTAGAGGTCTGTGCTCCTTTTCAAATCTGTGCATACTTGTGCTTGTGCTAACAATAGAATGCATAAAAGTGAAGCTAAGATGCTCCCAAAGGAAGGTTATAAAAGACTAAACTTCTGGAAACTCTTGTTCCTAGAATCCTTGGAACGCTGAGGTCCGACATCTCAGGCTATCTTGTCAGGTTTCTTCCAGGCTATCTTCCACTATCCAAGTTCAGTCAATACTACAGTGTGAGTGAAGGAGCCTTCTCAAAACTGAGTTTTCAAAGTCAGCTGTTCTACCCAGCTCTCCGTCTCTGGTTGGGATGGACTTTCCTTCTGTGTTAACATGTTTATTGGTATTGTCCTTGTTCAGATGGTGTTTGGGCAGCCATGTTGAGTAGACTTTATGGCTTTAGCTTCTCTGACATTTCTAGAAGATGAAATCTCACAGCAGACTTCCTATTCCTCTTGCTCAGAAAAAATCTTTCTACCCCATTTCCCGATGTTCCTTGATCTTTAGGATTAAGATGTATCAGTTGGACCTGGGCTTTACAATTCTGCATTTTGATCCATTGTCTTTTTCTGAAATGGTCTCTGTCTCTTCTAAAGAGACATTCCCTTGGTAGAGGGGTGAGAATTACAGTATAAGGATAAATATTTGCAATTCAGTTAGGAACTATGCTGGTTTAGTCAAGTGGCAGACCCAGGTAGTTGGCTGTTCCTAGTATTAGGCATTCCCTCTTGTTGAGCATGCCTTCAGAGCAATCAGAGAGCTGTTGGTTACTGCCAAGGCATGAGCGCCACTACTGCACCCTTAGCTCACCCTAAGAACATTAACAGTTTTGTTCCTCAGTGGTTTTATAATGAGCTAAAGAAAGAGAAGTTTTTATTTTGACGAAATTTGTGACTGTACATTTTTTTTTGGTTATAGAGTAGGTTTAAAATGTATTCTAAGAGACACATACCATATTTTAAAAAAGGAATTCTATCAGATTGGATGTAATGAGATAGCAGAAATACAAAACAGAAAGAAGTCTGAAGATTTCCCATGTTCTATGTGCAGGGGGCAGGCAGGGAACTACTCAGTTTTAAAACAAGAGCTTCCTTAATGGAAAAGGAAGGATTGCTTAAAGGGTAGAGTCAAGAGCTCTGGAGAATCATTTCTAAAGAGAAGGGGGACCCGTCAGCAGGTAACTGGCAACACTGACCAGCTGGGTTATAAGACTGCTGTGCACGTGGACTGCAGTGTGGCTTTTAGTTCCCCTTCTTTTTATCTATGCTCACTGTTCCTGTTCCATCATTATGAGTTACATCTATTGGATTCTTTTCTAGTTGTTCTTGATCTCTATCTATACTAAGACTCAAACCCAAGCCTTCATTGATGCTAGGTATGCCCACTGCCATGGAAGCATTTCTAGACAATTGGTCCTTTATAATGGTTTTTCGATCAAGAGCCCTTACGGTCAAGAATCTGAACTCAGCAGGCTTCATTCACACTGGGTGGGTCATCATCTTTCCACACTCAGTGTTCCATTTCTAGGATGCACAGGGTACTCATACTTTTGTGCTACCAGGACTCTGGGTATTTTCCATCAGTGACACTCAGGCCTTTCTCCTGGATATTTTGTGTCAGTAATTCTGTGTCAGGTACTGCTCACTTCTGTTGAGGTGGTTGGTTGCCTAGTCAGTAGAAGAAGTTAGATCCATGGGGCTTTAAAAATGCAGTATTGCCAGCTCTTCTGGTTTCCTTGATGACAGCCTCTCTCTTTGTAGTGATGCCCTCCTCCATCCCAGCCTGAGAGAACAGGAATGTGGCAGATGGTAGTACATTCTAGTGTGTGCTTCATGACCCTGTACAATCTCCCTTCTACACTTTCTTTTTTGTAGAGGTGCTTCGGAATACTGTCTTCTTCTTGCCATTTCAAGTAGGATTGGATTTTCAATGATCTGATAGTATAGCATGTCCTTGAGGAGACATTTGGTTTGACAAATGTGCATAGCTAAGTTGGTTCTACTCAATCGACGTGTTCAGTATTTAGTTGAAAGTGCTTATTCTTCATCAGGCCTTGTAGTAGCATTTGTCTTAATGAAGAAAGAAGTGGTTTGATCTTTAAGTTATTTGGTGAAAATTTTTTAAAAAAAATTTAAGCTTGGTTTATTTGTTTGAATTGTGTTTCCCAGATGTAGAGATCAATTGGCATCACAGGATAATAAATGAAAGATTTACATACAACACATGTTTCTTGACTCAGAATTCCCATCAGTCATTCAGTAATTCCATAAACTTCTGCTGTGTAACCCATAAATACCTCAAACATCAGGATAGTTAATATTTCAAAGTATCTAAAAATCACCTAGGAAACATATTTCCGAAAGTGTCAGAGGGAGTTTCTAGATTAGGTTAGTTGAGGTGGGAAGACCTCCATAACTATACGTCACCATTCTGTGGCTAGGGTTCCAAACTGAACTGAAGAAAGGACACCAAGGCCATCATTTATCTTTCTGTTTCCTAATCACACACACTACCAGCTGCCCCATGATCCCACCAGGCTTCCCTACAGGCCAAAGAAACCTTGGCAGTCTGTGTACTCTTTCCTTCCCCAAGTAGGCATCATCTTTTTGTTGGCTTGACATGACTCAAGATATCTCCGTCTATATGGCTAGAGGGTCCAGGCTTTCACTTTAGGCCTCAAGTCCAGACTCTAATGTTATGGCTATATGTTCTCAAATGCTATTTTCAAGCTATCTTTCAAAAGATTGGAAGAGCATATTTATCTATACGCAGAGGTTGTCCCTTTACTTCATGATAGTTTTCAAAAAGGTAAGTACTTAAAGCCTGCCATGATTTTGTAAGTATAGTATTAGCATTTCTTGGTTTTGAACATTTGGAATTGACACAATGAAAAGGCAATCAAGTAAGCAGACATGAACAACAAAGTTTTCTTTTATTTCTGAAACATCTTAAATGGCAGTCTTTCTGTGTTGAGGAAGTTTAGAGCAGCAACAAAAGTCCCTTGGATAGAGGTACTATTTGTTGGTCGGCCTCTGCAGCCATACTTAAGGCAAACCCAGGCTGCTCCAAATGAGACTTGCCAAGACCACAGGGTTGGCACACGAGCTGAATTGATAGGTTCAGTGAGGCTCTGATATTCTGGCCATCACTGTTAGGCCAACAACAGAGAGACGGGCACTCATTGGCCGCTCAACCTGCTGTCTTGGCCAGGGGTCATCTTGCTTGACATGGCTGCTTTGTAAGGTCATTTCTTTGATTCCTTTTCAAGTTATGCAAGCTGCACAGACCCCCCTCCTTACAAAACTGAGTGCAGACTTTGCCTTATATTTTGGGGAGGAAAAACAACCAGACAGAAGCAGCAGGATAGTAAGTGATCTTGTTCTCTCAGTGTGACTAGAGTAGGAATAAACAAATCCCTACAAACTTGGGCGTTGACAGAGTTACTGCTGTAATAAATACTGTTGGGCAGAGGCAGCCCCATGATGCCCTGTTATTGATGCTCCCCCAGGAGAAAAAGTCTTCCTGCCAACAGTGGATCACTCTCTGTGGTGTAGAGAGAGAATGAGAAGGAAATTATGTCTGAGTGTCCTTAAAGGAGGGAATGTGAACTCCTTATAGAAATCGTCCTTTTCTCTTTTGGCCAAGGCTACAACGAGACCAGTGTCCTCCCACGGAGATGACATTGGTGATTCCTCATTCCACTGTGCTAGGTGCTCCCTTGGGGCAGTAGCCATCCTATTTCTTTATCCCTTAGTAGGGGATTTAATGTCCAGCACACATATACATCTCATACATATGCTTCTGAAGCTAGAATTCACATGTGGTGAAGAATACTCAGTATGTGTCTTTTTGAGCCTGGGATACTTCATTTAATATAATATTTCCCATTTCAACCCATGGCCACATCCTACAACCCCCAGAACTTCATAAGCACTCCTCCCTGTGTTTGGATTGGTCAAGTGACTGTACGAGTTACTTAAGGCAGGAAGCATATTGGATCATGGTGAAGAAGTGTTTCAGTCCATTATAGGTAGAGGAATCGTAGCCGAGCTGCTCAGGCTAGGGAGGTGGGGGCTTGGGGTAACAGATGTTCACATAGCTGTAGACTAGGAGTTAGAGAGGAAACCAAGCCAGGAGCTGAGTTGTAATCCTCAATGACTTGTTTCTATTTCTATTTCTACAAGGTAGGCCCCACCCTGGCCTCTCTCCACACATTTTCACATGTATATAAATATATACATATGCAATATATGTATATCACACACATGCACACACATATCTTATATATATCCTTTAGAAGCTAGACTTCACATGTGATTGAGAGCCCTCAGTATTTGCCTTTTGTGCCTGGGATACTTTGCATAATATAATATTTTCCAGTTCAATCAATGGCCACATCCTACACTGCTTACTCCTGGAAACTTGACTGGGTTGATGAGGGGATGAAGAAAGGACAGACAGACAGACAGACAGACCTATAGAAAGACTGGGATGGGGTGGGCTGTACTAACTCTGATGGCAAGGTAACAGCTATGCAGCACACCAGAGTCTTAGCGCCTTTATTATGCACAGCGTCTGGGAGAGGAGTTGTAGTCTCTGCAGAAGGTCTCTGCAGGCAGCAGTCTCAGGGTCTAGGCATCTAGCAGGAGGGAGCCCCGCTGCAGGCTTTTGCACACACAGGTCAATTGTTTGTAAGCACTCTGATATTTGCATATCGCCAACATGTGGACTCAGACCTGAGAACTTTGCCTTTCTTCCTAGCCTGACCCAGATGGGGAAGGCTTTGTCATTCCCGTGAGGGGCACTGGGTCCTTGACACAGCTTTGTTCATGTCAGCCGTGTGTCACCAGGACGCCACAAGCCCTTCACTCAGGGGTTCTTTGGTTCCCCACAATCCACCTCCTTGTGGATTTCGCCATTTCACCTTTTCTTTATGGATGAATGAAGAACTAGAAATGCTGAGCTGCTAAAGGGGAAAAGGAACGTAGGGAAAGCAGTGCAGGCTGGAGATATGGGCAGATTCTTGTGAGCAGAACCCCAGCAGCAAGAGTTACTCCAAAGAGCTGACAAATGGCATACATAAAATTAAAAAGCTTCCGCAGTGGAGGACAAGAAACCATCAACTGAGGGAATAAATAGCATACAGAATGGAAGGAAATTCTCCGTTCTCTCTGCTTCAAACAAGGGATTAACATCTGGACTATATAAATAACTTTAAAAGGTAAAAGCCCTGACTTTCCCAAGCTGCATACCCATAACTTATATCAACTATCCATACGTCAATCTACATATCCACAGGCAGGAAATGAGCTGAATAAACGCTTCTCAGAAGAGGCTCAAGTGACCAGTAAATACTCTTGATAGTGCTCAGCAGTCTGAGCCACCAGAGACATGCAAACGAAAGCTACACTGAGATCCCAGCTTACTCCACTCAGAATACCTGTAGAGCAGAGACTGTAGGAAAGGCCACCCAGAGACTGCCCTACCTGGGGATCCATCCTATAAACAGTCAACAAACCCTGACACTACTATGGATGACAAGAAGTGCATACCAAAAGGAGCATGCCATGGTTGTCTCCGGAGGGGCCCTGCCAGAGCCTTACAAATACAGAGGAAGATGCTAACAACCAACTATTGAACTGGGCATGGGGTCCCCAATGGAGGAGCTGGAGGGTGGTCCAGAGGAGCTGAAGGAGTTTACAGCCCCATGGGAAGAACAATGATTTCGGCTACCCAGATGCCCCAAGACTCCCAGGGATTGAACCATTGACCAAGAGGCACACATGGTTCCAGCCAAAAATGTGGCAGAGGAAGGCCTTGTTGGGCATCAGTGGGAAGAATGGTCCTTGGTCAGATAAAGGCTCAACAGAGGCCCAAACAAAGGGAAACTGAGGGGGGGAGTGTATTGAGTGGACATATATGTAGAGGCAGGAGGAAGGAGGAAGAGGAGGGGTTGGGGGTCTTAGGGGAGGGGGAATATTGGGAAAGGTTTTACCATTGGCAATGTAAATGAAGAAGATATTCAACAACAAAAAAAATGAAGTTAAAGGAACACGGATGCTGAGGTGGTTGGGAAAGAGACTTTATCCTCTGGGGGGGAGGGAAAGGGGGGAGGGGGGTGTAGAGGGGGGGAGGTGGGAGTAAATGGGTCCATCCATAATGGATGTCAGCGTGCAGTGTTTCACAAAGAAAACAAACAAAACAACCTTAAGAGTATCAAATGTATTATCTCATCCTGTGGTATGTTTCATTGTATTGTAAGGGAGGTTTAGGTATGGCTTTTCCATACACCTTTCTCCCTTCCCTTCCCTTCCCTTCCCTTCCCTTCCCTTCCCTTCCCTTCCCTTCCCTTCCCTTCCCTTCCCTTCCCTTCCCTTCCCTTCCCTTCCCTTCCCTTCCCTTCCCTTCCCTTCCCTTCCCTTCCCCTCTCTTTCCTTCCCCTCCCTTCCCTTCCTGTCCCTTCTCTCCTTTCTCTTCCCTCTCTTCCCTTCCTTTCTCTTCCATTCTCCTTCCTTCTCTCTCTCCCTCTCCCTCCCTCCCTCCCTCTCTCTCTCCCTCCCTCCCCCCCTCTCTCTCCTCTCTTCCTTTTGAGAATTTTATGTTTCTTCCTTGCCAACTTTTTGTCTTATATTTATTTTTGACTTTCCCCTCTTCAATCAATCCATGTTTCCAAAGATAGCTGATTATTTAATTTAATCATCATTCAAGGAAAAGAAAAACAGGTCCTGGTACTTGTTACAACACAGCATACAGTGAGCAGTTAAAAATCACAAATGACATTTAAGACTAAAGAGGATTCTAAGTTTCTTTAAGTTGGGAGCCTTAAACTTAATGAGTTAAACAGATCTTCCAGAAAATACATGCAAATGTAACTAGATCTGTTAAATGTTAGTGTTCTTCCCAGTTCACTGAACCAAAATGGTCACATGAGTTTTGTTGAGATAACTGATCATAAGTAGGTAATTGCTATTTAATTAGCAAGGCCAGTGCAGTAATACAGATTTTTTAAAAATTATTTAATACATACACAAAAGTAAGGTAGATTTTTGGTTGTTGTTGTTTTATTTTTTGTTTTGTTTTGTCTAGTCCATTTTTAATTCATTTGCTTATTTGCTTAATGTTTAGTTTGATTGATGTCTTAGGGTTTCCATTGCTGTGGAAGAGACATCATGACCAAGGCAACTCTTATAAAGGACAGCATTTAATTGGGGCTGACTTACAGGTTCCGGGGTTCAGCCCACTATTATCGAGGTGGAAACATGGCAGCATCCAGGCAGACATGGCACTGGTGAAGGAACTGAGAGTTCTCCATCTTGTTCCCAAGAGAAACAGGAGAAGCCTGGCATCCTCGGGCAGCTAGGAGGAGGCTCTCTAAAAGCCTACCCCTGAGGTGACACACTTCCTCCAACAAGGCCACACCTACCCCAAGGCCACACCCACTCCAACAAGGTCACACCCACCCCAACAAAGTCACATCTACTCCAACAAGGTCACACCCACCCCAACAAGGCCACACCTATTCCAATAAGACTACACCCACTCCAATAAAGCCACACCTCCTAATAGTGCCACTTCTGGAATGGCTGGGGACATATTCAACCAACCACAGGGAGTGTCTTTATATATTATAAATATTATAGATATGTGATCCTTCTGTCAGATCAATAGCTGGCAAAGATATTCTCTGATTCTGTGGGTTACCTCCTGACTGGTTTGATGGTTTCCTTTGCACAAGATCCCATTTGTCAAATGCTGGTCTCGATCCTTGTGTGACTAGGGCTCTATCACAGAAGTCCTTATCTGTGTCTGTAATTTGGAGGCATTCCCTACATTTTTGCCTGGCAATTTCAGGGCTATGTTGAGGTCTTTGATCCATTTGGAGTTGAGTTTGTGTAGGACAAGAGATAAAGATCTAGTTTCATTTTTTCCATGTTGAAATTCTGTTTTATTTTTCTTTTTTGGAAAAGACAAGACTGGGAGGTAGGGTCTGTGGGGACCTGGGGTGGAGAAGAATAATGGTCTGACTGTAATACATTGTACACATGTGTGAAAATTTCAAAGAATAATAGTTTAAAACCTGCCAACTACTACCTCCTTCAGCAGCGTGAGACACACACACCAGTTACAGCTGAATTCTTTTGCCTTGGGAGCAAGCATTTCCCTGAGAAGGTTTTATATTAGTGATTACTAACAACCTCAAAGTTATTTTTTAAATGTGCAAATTTATGAATATATAGGTGCTTTAATAATTTGAGTGTTTCACGCTTTCTAAATAATTAGGGAGGTAGAAGACGCTTAGTTTGGATATATGAATTATATATACATATAGGCCTGGTGCTTCCAGTTGCTTCTAAAGCAACATTTTAAATTTTTCTGATAAAATTCATATCAACTGCAATAAAACAGAAGTTCAATTCTTAGACACTAAAAATAGACCTACTCTACGACTTAGTTATGTCACTCCTGGGCATAGTCTCAAAAGACTCCACATTCTCCTGCAGAGACTTTGACACATCCATGTTTATTGCAGCTGTCTTCACAGTAGCAAGGAAATGAAAATATGGGACCTGCAACTTCTATTTTCGTGGCATTAACTTCTTTAACAGTGATGACCAAGGGCGGAAGAGATAGCTCAGGAGTTAAGAACACTTGCTGCTCTTGCAAGAGGAACCAGGTTCAGCTCCCAGAACCCATATCGGCCAGCTAGCTCACTACAGCCACAATCTCCAGCTCCAGGGCGCCCGCGGCGGACGCCCTCTTCTGGCCGCTGCAGGCATTAGGAATGCACATGGTTCACAAACAAACCAGCAGGTACTTGAGAAAAATAAAAACAAGTAACAAGGCCAGCCAATTTGTCTGCAACTTTGTTTCCTGGGAGTCTTTAAATGCATTCATGTTCCTTTCTTGCCCATACACAATTTTCAAGTTCCCTGGGGGCCTCTCTTTAAACCCAGCTGTACCCAACCAGCAACAATCAGGTCAAAGAATAAATGCTCTGCCATCTTTAAATTCCTTCACCAAATTAGTTAGTTGTTTTTTTCTTTTTAATTGATTCAACCTTGCTCAAACTTTCAGGCAATGTGTAGGCCATAGAGCAATTCTTTGTTGCCTGTGAAATGTCTGGCCTGTGGTTAATCTCTAATCCTTGTCAGTATGGTCTGCTCTGTTTGCACTTTGATCAGCATCTGGCCTTCATTCCCCACAGAGTCACTAAGTGGGACTTATGGTGGGAATCCATACTTCCAAACTCTTTGCAGTTCTTCTCATTGGCCAGTTCCAAAGATAGAAGGACCACACTTTCATGTCTAGTCAGAGCAATGATGACCCTCTTCTAGTACCAATTTTATTTATTAGTTAATTTTGTATTACTGTGGCCATAATACTCCAAACATTCAACTTAGAAGGAAGATATGTTTTGGCTCACTGTTTTTTTCAGAGCAGTTTCTGCTCATCATAGGAGAGAAGCTATGGGGGCGGGGTGGGGGATGCAGTCCACCTGTGTGGCCAGAGATAGTGGTCTCATGGCTGTGGTCTGTGTTAAAGCCTTCAAAAGCACATCCCCAGTGGACATAATTCTACCAGCTAGACTTCATTTGAGATTACAGAGCCTCCCCAAAGAACACCACCAGATGTGAGATGCCATTGGGTCATGAGTGTATGGGGTCATTTTTGTTTCAAACCATAGCAGTGGTCAATGGAAGAAATGCACAGATACTTGCCATTCACAACCAAAGGGAAGACTGCCCACTAAGGCCCAGCAGGCTGCTCCTTCCTCATGTCTATGAGTCCTTACATCAACCCCCATCAGACATTGCTAATCTACTTTTCGTGAGTGTTGAGTGGATGTGAAGCTGTGACCAACAGTGTTAGTCAGCCTGCCCACAAGATAACAGCCCACAGCACTGTGGGTCCTTTGGAGTGTAGGGCCAATGGTTCCATTAGTCATGGGTCTTTGTTTCAGAAGCTAATTTGTTTCTGCAGAACATCTGAGAGTTTACTATGTGCCAAGAACTGTTCTGACTACTCTAGTTACAACTGGTTATTGAATTTTTTCTTGTGTTTTTGTGAGGCAAAGTCTAATGTTACTTGTAGTTATATAGATGAAGTGGAAAGATTTGTCCCAATTGACATGTTTATCTGGCAGGCCTAAGGCTTGAAACAATACTTTTATGGTAACTCATGTCTTAAAACTTTTGGCTGAACTAGAAAACAAAACAAAACAAAAAAAACGCTATAAGCTGAAAAGTCTGACATTTCCATGCAGCAAAGATGGAGAATGACTTGCTTGTCACATGACATGTGATCCTCAGTCAGTACACGTTCTAGAAATCCATTCATTGACTGGACTTGGTCAAGCAAAAAGTCATAGAGAACCTTCTGAGATCAATCACTTTGGTGAGTTATAGAAGACTCTTGGGTGATTCGATGAAATGGAAGTTTCTAAAAAGGTTTCATGAAGCATCTAAAAATCTCAGGTCATAGAGAGAACACCATGTAGTATTCTATCCTGAAGGGATGTTGGGGGATTAGTCAGTTCTGCTTCCCAGACATGTAGATTTCATAGGCCAATTAAAGAAGCCTTTGAGCTGAGTGAGTTGACAATTTTTATTTTGTTATTCAGGCTATATTATTTTTTTGTTTTACAAAGCAGCAATTTACTATCATTTCTTAAAAGGAAAGATGCTTAAAATTACAAGCTATTAGAACAAAGATTCAGAATAAGGGTAATTTTCTCTTAAGAAAAGACAGCTGTTGAGAGGCGAGCTCTGCGCTCACCTGTGGGGACAAGGGGACTTCTCTTTGCAGGAGATGAAGACACAACAGAAAACCACAACCTGTCAGAATGAGGACGACAACCAACTGCAGAGTGCCCAGCGCAAGCTGATACACCCACTTGCAACTGTGCTGCCTAAGGCCAGGGACCATCCCAGAAGAGGCAGAATGATTATGATATATATATATATATATATATATATATATATATATATATATATATGTGTGTGTGTGTGTGTGTGTGTGTGTATGTATGTATGTATATATATATATACATATATATTCATACACATGACAATAACAAAAATAAAAGAAGCCATGGTTTCCAGAGGGTGCAAAGGGGTGATACATGGAAAGATTGGAGAGAGGAAAGGAACGCATTATTGTATATAATATGTATAATCTAAAATTAAATTTAAAAATTGATAAAAATACAAACAAAAAAACAGAAGGAAAAAATAAAGGACAGTTGCTGACATTTAAAAAGAAACTGAACGTGTTTTCAGTTTTGGGTTTTCTATTGTATAGACTGCCAATCAATTTGAATGACAACCACTTTAAATCTTTACCCTTGAAGATATATACTAATTCAGAAATCACTGGGCTAAGGCACTCTCGGCTCACTTTTGTTTTTTTGTATGTTTTTTTTTTTTAAACAAAGAAAACTGTTTCGAGAATACCACACAATATGCATCTGATACAGACACATCTGTGGCGCCCTAAACAAGGGGACCTCAGAAGGCAGTGTGAAGATTCATAGACATCCAGTTTCACGAAGAGATGCTGTGGAAACGGGCCCTGGGGTCCTGGCCGGGACTGCTCAGGGTAGAGTGTTCTTAGAGAACTGAGAGAAACGTTAGTGCCTTGACCCCGAGGCTCAGGCTGTTGTCTTTGTCTTGAAGGCCTGTGAAGCTGGCCTTGAGGTCCTCGGGGACTTTCTGAAGATGCAGGGATGGGCCTGCTCTCAGCCTGCTGACCCAGCATGACCGGTCCAGTTCATCTGAGACACCACTGATCGGGACTTGTGGAAACTGACTAATGTCTCTGTGTCTAGGTTGGGTACTCTCCCTCCAATACGTGGAAGCCAGGTTCTGAGAGGCCGACCATGGCCAAGGCTACTCTCATCATTATCTTGGATCTTTTAACCCTTTTCCTGTCCCCCTGTGCCTCAGACACGTGCATGCCAGCCCCCAGTGGCAGATTCTGCAGGAGTAGCCTTCTTGCCAGCTGAGTTCAGATTCCCAGCAAACATATATCTGTAATTCTCAGTGCTGAGCAGGGTGTCTGGGAGATAGGCAGCTCTCCAAGGCTCTCTGACCAGGCAGTCTAGCTGACTGTGAGCTACTAGGTTCAGTGAGAAAGTCTGTCTTAAAAAATATTGTGCAGAGTAATAAAACAAGACACTATACATTGGTTTCTGGTCACAGATAAAGATATTACATATGCATAACACACACACACACACACACACACAAGTGTGTTATCATGCAAACTGTGCCTGAAAGAGGCAGATGGACAAAACCCAGTGACCCTGAGAATGACTTTGTTTTTCATACCTCCTTAAATTTTCTAAGTCACACATAATAAATGTGTATTCCCTTTAAATCAGAAATAACTACTGGGCAGCGGTGGTGAACTCCTTTGATCCTAGTACTAGGGAGGCAGAGGCAGGTAGGTCTCTGTGAACTAGAGTCCAGCTTGGTCTACAGAGTGAGTTTCAGGACAGCCAGGGCTACACAGAGAAACCCTGTACCAGTGGGAAGCTCTGCTTGCTAAGACTGGTGATGCTGTAAGTTCGACCCCTGGGACCCACACTGGAAAGAGAGAACTAATAATGAATAAATGCTTATTCATTTATTCACTATTAACAAAAAAATTACGGCTAAGCCACTTTTGGGAGCAACTTCAAACGTGATCACTAAGTTAAAGAAAGAGTTCTATGTGTGTAGTTAGTCTGATGGTTTTATTTGCATTGTGAGCACTGGAAAACGTCCAGCAATTGGGCATCATGTGAGCGGAACATGGAGTGTTCATACAGTGGAAGGCTTGGCAGCCGTTGTTCTGACAGCAAAGCCAGTGCAGTGGGGTATAAGGCAGAGAGAGAACGCTGAGCTGCTTAGCACTGGGCTTTGAAGTGAGCTTAGAGACGATGTGTGCACAGCAAAGATGTGCAGGACAATACAGCATGCACTTCTTAAAAAATCAATCAGGTCCTTGGGCAACTTTGAACATGTCTATCCTGGTTCTGTCTTTCCTAGAGTTTCCTTAGCGAGTTTGTGTAGAGGAAGGCTGTCATTAGCTGCCTCTGGGCATTCGCCGATAGACTCTGTTTCCTGAGGAGGCGAAGCACGCTTTGTTCTGTAGAGGCACGCTTTCCAGTTCCACTTGACGGCCAGGAAGCACGATTATCTTACTGTTTGATAAAAGCAATCCCATTGGTTATAGGGCTTGATTTATTCCTCTCTTAGGCTTTTAAGACTTATATTTAGTTAATTTCATTTTTAAAATTTATTTGATAGGGATATTTCGTCACAAACTACAAGGACCCTTTCCAAGTGGGCAACGTCGGTGTCAATAAATAATGCATAATAGTGTCTTTTGCAGTTTAAAGCAAAGAGGACTGCGTTCAGTAAAATTTAGATGTGTGTACATAAAAAGTACTCGCGTACCTGAGACCTCTTGGTAATCTAAGAATGCTGTCTGCCTCTCCTTGTCATTCTTCTGCTTTTAGTATCTTGGGCCTTTCCTCACCCTAATCATAGATGGTATTAATGAGAGTTCTTCAAATCTGGTCCGTGTTTAAAAGACACTGTACAGAAGCCGTGTGCAGAAACCTAATTCTGGATAAACACGCAAGCTCGAAAGTTTTTGTTGGTTTTCGCCCAAATGAGAGCAACTGAGTTTCCTGCTGATTAGATTACTTCATGTGAAGTCAAAAATGCTCTTCTATACATAAAGACTCTGGAAATAAGTTGGTAATTAAAATAGTCAGTATATTTGGAAATTTCAAAGCCCCGTGCTTGTGGAGAGAGAGCCCTAGAGAGGCTTGCTTTATGGCGGGACCTGGCTTCCTTGGAGTATCAAGCAAGACCACCAATGGATTTCTCTTCTGAGGCTCTAAAGGGAGGGACTTCAAATCTCAGTCTAAATTGGAACCATTTTTTCTCCCTTCAGTTCAGCAGCAGGTTTGTGCCTTAATCTAAGGGAGTGTCCGTATCTGTGATTCCGTGCCTTGCCTTCTCCCTGTGTACTTACCCCTCAGCGTGGCCCATGCTGATGGATCTATCAGCACACAAGGCTGGCAGATCTCATCCATTCTCACAGGAAGGCCACAGCCGTTGGCCAAGACTGGCCTGGCCTCTACTCTGTTGGCTGGAATAGCCACCCTTAAACATGAAAGGGGATAGCTCTCTGCATCCCAGGACTGTGTTAACAGGATGAGCACAGGATACCCCAGTTCAGAAGTGACGTCACAGGGTTAGCTCAAGCTCTTGGCAGCTCTGTGACCAAGAGAGTTCTGTGACATCTCCATGATCTGATAGCACGAGAGAACAGGAGAAATTCAAGCTGACATTTCCCTGCTCTGCACGCCTCACCATCCTGGGGGTGGGGCACCCGTCTCTCCTCACGGACCCTTCCTGTTCTGCAAAGAATGTTTCTCTTCTTTTTCTCCCCCTTGCCTCTTTCTCTGACATGTTGTGATCGTGTTGCTTCTCTGGGCATGGTAATTTTGAGCACAGCCCTTTAGACTGTATCAGGTAGCTACTGCTGCGTGACAAACTGTCTGAGATGTAGTAGCTTCCTTCAGTCATGGTATTGCAATTATGATTCTGAATCACTCAGTTCACCTGCTGGCCTCAACTGTTCTTCTTCATGCCGCCGTTGTGGTTTGGGGGTGTGTAGGTGGTGGCATCTGGAAAGCCATTACCAATGTATCTAAGATTGTTAGCCTGTATCTTGTCATTCAGGGGGACATAGTCCCTAAGGGCAGACATGGACACTCAAGGTCTCTTATGTTTAGAG
This sequence comes from Apodemus agrarius, assembly GCA_964023405.1. Lineage (NCBI taxonomy): Eukaryota > Metazoa > Chordata > Mammalia > Rodentia > Muridae > Apodemus > Apodemus agrarius. The sequence continues at coordinate 193,522,350 of OZ030005.1, forward strand.
TCTGATGTCCAACCTTCTACCATCCCTGAATGGAAATATATCAGAGCACAGGTTGTTTTTAAAAGGAGAATACATGTTACCTCTTGATGAGGGGATGGCAGGGATGGCAAAAATCTGACTTATCTGGAGGCAGAAGGAGTGACCAAGGTTCCTTGCAACAAATATTTGTTGCTGAAGCCATTCATTAGCGGCTGTCTCTCCAGCTCGTGGAAGGAATACACAGCAGAGATGAGAGAAAACCAGGGACCAGAGCCAGAGGCCCCCGAAAGAACCAGTGCCCCAGGGACCATAACCCTGCTCTTCCTGCTGGAGAGCCCTGCCCTTTCTCTCCTAATCTGATTTGGGTTGAGTTTCTGTCATGCTTTCCCCAGGACAATGACTCAATATCTGTTGGGCCTTTCGCCTTTGTCTACCTTTCTCTGGAAGGATGGAGCAAGGGGCGAGAGTGGAGGTCTGGGAGATGTAAATTAATTATACAGGCAGCCTTTTCTCTCAACCCAGTCCCCAGTCAGCCAGGGACAGAGCGTACTGGCAACTTCCTTCCTCACAGGGATTGGCTCGGGGATAGAAAGGAGCCTGGGCTCCCAGGGTATAGCATCCTACGGAAGAGGCCTTAAGTGAGGAGCTTGCCACGAGCATATGTGTGCAGCTTTATTCAGCTTCTCGGGGCGGTATTCCAGTCTACACCCAGAGAAACCCCCAAACCTCCGTGCCAGCAGAACGAGAACAGAGAACCTCCTTACGGTTCTGAATTAAGTTCTTATGATAATGGGTGACTCAGACTTTCCCAAAGCGCTCTCAGCACATCAGTGGCGGCCCCTCGTTCTTTTCAGGGGTTATCTTTTTGGACCAAATAAGCTAAAAAAGGGTTGTTGGTCTTTTAAACTAGAGATCCGAAGAGCTTGAAACCCCATGCTTCAGAAATGATAAGCCAACACTTCATGTTTCACCATCCCAAGGCAGAGATTCTGCCGCTTTAGCAGACGGCCATGGTACTCACCCTGCAACCCCTTCGTCGGGAGCCTCTCTCTGCCTGATGTAGAATGCCATTATCCAATTATCCTGGCAAACCTCTTCGTAAGAGCTGGACCTTTTCAGTGTTCTGTAATTTAATTCTCTAACCACATTACCTTTCCAAAGCGTTTCGTTTGTCCAACTCATAAACAATAAATATTTCTAAGGATGAGTTCTCAGACTTGACCTTGCGATGTACTCTTGCTGCTGAAGGCAGGAGACTGTTTGTCCTGGGGCAGGGTCAGTGGAGTGCCTGTGTCCTGGAGAGAAGTTGCCTTTCAGGCTGGCTGTTGGGAAAACCCTCACAGGTGCCGTTCTCTGAGGAAGACCTGAGAAATGGTCGTGTTGTATAGTTACCTGGAGAATTGTTCCCGTGCTCCTCCCTGATGGGTCTGAGGGATGAGAGAGGACTGAGGATCAGAGGCAGAGGCTAAGGCTTTATACACTGGAGTCAAACAGATTGGTTTGAACCCACCCCTGACCACTGCCAATCCCCACAACAATGAACAAGTTGCTTATCTCCTAGGAGCCCTGGTTTGCCCATCTGTAAAGTGGGTACATTGAGACATTCTAGGATCAAAGTGAATTAACTGAGGAAACAGTAGAATGCTAAATACTCCATGTACAATATATATTTTTACACAGTATTTAATTAAGCAAAGTCTAATTGATCTGAATCTTAGTTGGGGCTTCTATGATGAAGGGTCTCAGGCTGGTGGCTGACCCACAGTAGAGGCTCCTGTCTCAGAGTTCCAGAGGCTAGGAAGGACATCGAGCACAGCACAGCTGGGGTCTGGGAAAGAGCCTCTTCCAGGGTGCAGAATGAGAACTTCTCAGGTCGATCTGTCATAGAGCACCCGGGACTCAAGATCCGACCACCTCCGTCAGGCCTCGTCTTACCCTGTCGTGCCTGGGTCTTAGATGCCAACACCTGCATGTGTACTGGAGACAGGAATTTAGTTCATTGCAGCTGCCGTGGGGCAGGAGAATTTCTTGAGATTTTAAATGCAACCCTCAAGTCTTCAATCATCATTCTCTGCGTTTCTAGGTAGATGACAACGTGGCTTTAAGAAGCGACATTTTCGGTTCCGAGAGAGGATGATGACAGCAGTTCTGATGTAGTGCTGTGTTTTAACACGGGGAATGGTCCATCTACATTCTTTCCAGGAAGTCCAGGACTAATTCAGAACCTTCTTTAACCTTGAATTTTTAAAGCAATTCTTCCCTCGTCTGCTTCTGCCTCTGGGTCTCCGTCTCAATTTTTGTGATGTTTGAGGTTGTCTAGCTATGAGTGGTTTCAGATAATTATTTCCAAATAAGCTGATGTAGGAGGGGAGCAGCCTATCAATACTTTGCTCTCAGGGCTTAGTCTTTGCCACTGTGTGTTTAGATGCGAGGCTGAGTGGTCCGCCTGATAATTACGTCCTGTGATCTCACGTACTCCTGCTGTGGTGGTCTACACCGGTGCTGTGCTCAGTGTCAGAACTCGACCTCCATTCTTTCTCCCCCTAGATTCCTAACAGTTGTCCAGTAACTTCACAGTGTCTGCCACTGCACGCGGTCGGTCACTGTCTTGGCTCACCTCTGGCTCTGTTTATTCCTGGCCTGCTCCATCCTGTGTGGGTAACCACAGAACTGAACCATAGGAGCTGTGGCACGGATATTGTCCACACTCAGCCGCACGGGAGAAATCCCTCCTCTCTCCTAGAACCACAGAGGCAGGCTCTATAGCAATGTCTATAGGAGCATGGTGGGCAAGCACAGGACTGCATGGGGTCTGCTGCCAACAGTGCCACCTCGTGACCACAAGAGGCCATGATCATGGTGCATCACGCAGGCTTGCATGGCCTCCAGATCAGAAGCGGTAGAAAAACCATCTGTGGACTGGTCTGGGGACTCCTGGGGGCCACTTTACCCGAGAAATACACCCACACTCAGTTTACTGTTAGAAGTAAGATAAGGGATCAGAGTGTAATTATAAATGAGAGACCTGTGACACCTGCTAACTTGGGGTGTGTACCCCATGTTACTGTCAGGCTCAAGGATTATGAGGGCAGAGAAGCTTGAGGAAAGAAATGGGGCTCCTTGCGATCATGGTCTGGAAACTAGCTGGCGTTAGTCAGGAGGTTTTTGGGGTGATGCATGATGCTCTGATTTTAGGACTAACCTATGGTCCACGTGTCTGTACTACAGACATCTTACCAGCAGAGCCACCTCTTCAGCCCCTGTTCCCGCTGTTATTTATTTATCATTTATTTTTAAGGGGCACCCACAGGTCTCCTAGAGGGTAGTTCAGATACTGTTCTTGTTCTTCTGACCAGAAAGGAGACACATAGTTCCCCAGGAGGAAACTATAATTTGAGATGATTATTTATTTGCTCCAGTTCCAGCCCAGTAAATCCAGGAGGGTCCTGTTCCTTCCCATCTTGCAGGAATTTATCTCCCTCCCCTGGCCACACCATATCCCAGCATTTTCCAGCCAAGGCAGAGAAAATGGTCCTGCCTTGTCTGCTGTCTTATATGCCGCACTGACCTCAACCACACACTGAGCAGGAGATCCATCGGACCCCATTCCTCCCCTCCCCAGCTGACCTCTTCCTTCTCTTTCCGTGGCCTCACAAAGCCCTTCAGAATTCATTCGCACAGACATGAACACGATGCTGGAGGAGTTTCTCTTCGGCAGGCATGGTTATCTCTGACCGCGGCTGGCTTCTTAAGGAAATGGGTACCGGCAACTGCGACTTCGGGCATCAATTCCAGGCTTCTGGAGGGGGCATCCCCAGTCAGGAAGCTCATTAGCAAGGAATAATGGCATACATCTAGAGCACAAGATCACTGACAGAACCAAACACGTTTCCTTGTCTGCACTTGGTGGTCTGCATGCAGCGTCCTCACCACTAGCTTGGCTGTGGGGCACTAGCATTTCCTGTCTGCATGGCAAGAGGCTGGTTTGTTCATTCTGCTAGCTGGTAGATCTTGGACACATTCCTCAGGCTTTTGTGGGCCAGATGCAGATGTGGAAATAATACTAATACTGCTTCCTGTTTACCGAGCAGTGTGCTCGCTCAGACTACACTTCAATTTCATGTTCAGTAACTTAATTCTCTCGGTGATACCTGAGGACGTATCATTAGTTCCACTCGCATTTCCCAAACAAGAAAACAAGGGACACAGATGCTAACTAGCTTCCCCGACGTCACAGAACTGGAAGGATGAAGAAGCAGGATGCTGGCTCAGGACTTCAGACTGCGGAGCCGAGCCCTTAGCCTACGCCACGCTGGTCTGATGTTACCTTGTGACTAGCGATGGTGTCTGTGTCGGATTGCTGTGAGGGTGATGGAGATCAGATCCACAAAGCACACAGCATGGTGTGAGCTTGTTAAATGTCCACTGAGGCGCGGCTAGGCTCTCCACACAGGCACGCGAGTGTCAGTGACCACGTGGTCGAGGTTCAGGTTAAACGGCTCTGCTCACCACAGTGGTTTCTATAATTTTAAAAATGAATTCTGGAACAAACCCAGAGTTAATCCATGTAATCCCCCTGTCAAGCTGACTGGCATGAGTGAGAATAAAGAGATTATTATGCAATTATCTCTAAGCTTATTTCCTCAGTCTTTGGGCTCATATTCAAGTCCTTTTCTAACTGTGTCTGGGTCATGTGTGGCCCCCACCTACGTGGCCAGAACACTTAGAATGTCCTCTGGTGCTCCGATTAAAAAGATTTGCCACAGCCCCGTAAGAGACATAATTTAATCTATTCTTATTAAGCAAGTCAAATAATATGCAAATGAACTTGCTTGAGAGCTGTTTAATTAGAAGATATTTTTAATACCACCATTAGGTGATTCTGTTGACGGAGGAAGCCCTAAAATTTTTCTCTCTCTCCTTGAAGACGCCAGATACTGAGTTTGGAAGTATGCTTGCTTTAGAAGGATATGTGTTATGGGATGGGTCTGACCTAATTCCTCACAGGAGACTTTCTGAAAATATGGAGAACTAGAGTTGCTGGGACCTTTGAAACCAGCCTGTTGCTTCCTTAATGTGACAGAAAGGAAGCTGAGTTTCTTCCAAGAAGATTCCTGACCGATCCTAGTCTCCGGCCTGATTAATCGTCAGGATGTGAACGGAAGGTTTGTTGCATTACTGCAGTTGGCTGCCTTCATTGCTGGGTGTGCACACATGTGTTAGAAGGTATTTCGGGTTATGGGTACCTGAGGAATTCACTATTTACATATTATGTGCATTCTTTTTCTGTCTGTGGTATATATGTCCATGAGTGCATCTGTGCAGAGGTCAGATGTCAGCATCAGGCATCTTCTTCCTCTATTAATCTCCACTTTTTTTGGGGGGGTGGACAGGATCTCTCAACGAATCTGAAACTTGCCAGTTTGGCAACACTGGGTGGCCAGTGAGTTCCAAGGATTCTCCTGCCTCTGTCTCCTCCCGCCCCAGAGATACTGCTGCGATCAGGTTTCCTGTGGGTAATGGGGATCCAAACTCAGGTCCTCATATTTACAAGGTGAACATTTTACCCACTGTGAGGTAAAGCCCACATTTCTTATTGCAGTGATTTTCATATATTTGACAGAAGCAACTTAAAGAAGAGGGCTTGCCTTGGGTAACAGCTCAGGGGATCTAGAGGAGAAAGCACAGTGCTGGGGTTGGATTGTGGTCCTGGTAGCCGGAGTGTAACATGATCAGCCACATTATGATGGTCAACTGTGACTCAGTGAGCTCAGGTAGGAAGTGGGTCTGGGGCCAGATGTGGTGGTGCATGCCAAAAATCCTAACAACAAGGAAGGCTGGGGTAGGATTGGTGCGCATATGTACAGGGATAGCCTCTTGGACTTCAGGTGGTGGGGTGGAGTTATGACTGTTAAGACCTTCTCTATATCAACCTGCTAGGCTCTACACCCAAAAGGTTTCACAGCCTCTCCAAAAAGTGACCCAGTGGGGGCTAAGTATTTGACCATGAGCCCAAGAGAAAGAGTTCACATGCACACGGTATAGCTAGGGGCTGCTATTGCTTTGTCTACCCAGCATCCCTGACCCTCATCCCTGACCCTCATCCCTGACCCTCATCCCTGACCCTCATTCCTGACACCTGCATCTCTCATCTGCATCCAGTGGCCACAGGAGCAGTTCAGTCATGCCAGCCCCACATCTCCTTAGCCGGATCCATCCTACCTCTGTGCAGTTTGTTGACCCAGTGGGAGATACCCAAATTGGTCTTCTAATTTTCTTCCTCAGGATTTCTGTTGTTGAGGCAATAAAGACTAGTAGAGCATCTTTGGTAGGAAAATGATAACATTTGAATGTTGGAGGCTGACCTGTACTCTCAAATGCAGAAAGTTTGTCTGAGGCAAAGAGAAAAGATGAGATACTTTGGAGAAGCAGAGGGGAATAAAGCGGATTTGGCTGCCTGGGGTCCACTTGGGACTTCTTCAAGTCCTGGTGTAGTCCTGATCGTTCATCCCCTTCTCCTTGGATTACCCTGGACCAATTAATCCTCTTCAAAATTAATCTAATGTCACAGGGACCAAAAGAATACTAATGCATCCTGTCAAGAGAACAAAAGGTGAGGCCTTCTCCATGGGTGTCTTTGGATCATAATGGTTTACCTCATATCCTTATTTCTCCCTATGAAGTTTCACAGGAAACTTGTGCAAGGGGAGTATCAGTAATGGACAGGACACACCTTGGAGTCAGCATGAGGTTGACCACACAGCATACAATCACTTCTAGATATTGTTCCTGAACAAGCCTAGTGAATGCTTAAAAAGTGCTACATCGTATTTTTGTATCAGATACAGATTTTGAGTTCAGCCTCCGTACCCAACTTTTTCTTTTCTAGATCTTCACCACCAATGTGACCAGGAATCATTACAAGCCAGAAGAAGAGCTTTCTAATAACTGTGTACTGTGGAATCCTTCCTTCCTTCCTTCTTTCCTTCCTTCTTTCCTTCCTTCTTTCCTTCCTTCCTTCCTTCCTTCTTTCCTTCCTTCTTTCCCTCCCTCCTTCCCTCCACCCTTCCCTCACTCCTTCCCTTCCACCCTCCTACCTTTCTTTCTTCCTTCCTCCCTCCCCCTCCTTCCCTCCCTCCCTTTCTTCCTTCTTTCCCAAAGTCATTTCAATATAATGTTTCCATATAATTTCCCTTCCACTCATGCTGCAGGAGTGGCACCTTAACCATTTGTGTCATTCCTGCCCCTCCCCGAGGATGCTGAAGAGCCTGGGGCACTCAGTGGCACTTCTAGGGAAGGGGAAAGCCCTCTGATTGGTTCATCTGTTGTCATCCTTTATATTTCAACTCCTTTGGTTCCTAGAGTCCCCATAACTTTTCACTTCCAGTCCAGGCCGAATGCAAAGATTCCTGGAGTTATGTCAAGACCACTCCAGCTACAGATGTCTTGTCAGCTTTGTGGGGGAGCTATGTGAGGGGCACTGATGCCCTTGGGATCATGTCCTTTATCTATGTCCTAGTCTGGTGAAACACACATTCTCTTTGCAGGTCTCCCCCACTCCAGTTCTCTCAAAAGCCTTATGATTCTTCAACTAATTTAGTTTTTTTTTTTTTTTTTTTAACCAGGCTTGGAGCAACTAACTTCAAACATCTTACATTTTCTCCTTCTGTGGTAAGAGTAGAAACCTCAAAAAAATCTGAACAACTAATTGATGACTGGCTCAAAAATGTGGAACAGAGTAGGCTGAAGATGATAAGGAGAAGGTCCAGCAATTTGTGTTAAATAACTGTCTGAATCATATGCATTTACCACATGTATGAGAGGGAGCACCACGCCTGTCTTAGCTTCCTGTGGTATCAGATCTGGCACTCCACAAAATTTCTTGTGTGCCAGTTTGATTTTTTTGAAGGTTTTGTTGCTAAGATTTCTCAAAGCTGGTCCTCAGTGGTGTTTGGGATCAATTTAGCCTCACCGCTAAGGTGTGACAATGGGTATCTACCTAATGATTAAATCATACCTAATGATTAAAGATGCAATTTGTCCTCTCTACCTTTGAATGCAAGATGTGTCAGCCCTGACCTTGTCCGTTCATCATTTTACCAGCCCTGGCTGGAAGCTAAATCGAGAAGATGCCATATATATGGGAAAGGAAAAAGGAAACTGGCTGCTTTGTAATAGCCATGTCTTAGTAGAAAACCCAAAAGTGTTTAAATATAAGACTATAACTCAGAATTTACCAGAACTAGTGAGTGAGTTTATCCATGTTGCCAAAAGAAGGCTGTTCTAACAATGAACAACTAGAAACTGAAAAATTAAAATAACACTATTTGCAATATCACTAAATCCATGGAGTATCTAGGGAAAATTGAAAATGAAATATGCCTTAGAGCAGGCTGCCAACAACTAAAAACTGTAAACTTAGAAGAAATATAGAAGGACAAAAAACAAACCATCTAAACAAACAAACAAAATCCAAGGAACTATGCAGGGACAGTCATATATCTGCTAACTTAATATGCTGCTTTGGTCAGACTAATTCATTTATTCAACACAGTTATATTTAACAGCAGAATTATTTTTCTTAAGTTATTGGTGACTAAAAGATTTAGATAAAGCAAGTTTGAATAAGAACAAAGATTAAGAGGCACATCACCAGAGAGGGGAAAGGGTGGGGGAGGAACAGTGAGGGGGGATTAAGAGAAGAGGGAGGGGGACTGAGATAGAGAGGGAGAGGTATAGGAAGAAGGAGAGGGAGAGGGAGAGGGAAAGGGAAAAAGAGAGGGTGAGGAAGGAAGAGAGGAGGGGAGAGGAGAGGGAGCCTGGATTAATGGAAATATCTATCAACAGGCAAATAAGTAAACAGGCGGTGCATTTTCATATAGTAAAACAACTAACAACTTAAACATCCAACAGCATTGACATTTCTTTAGAAAAGTTTTAAAAATAATTTTATTACGTGTGTATGAGTACTTTACCTACAAGTATGTGTCTATGGTGTGTACATGACTGGTACCCTCAGAGGCCAGAAGAGGGCATTACACCTCCTGGACTGGGACCAGTGTTGCGAGCCTCTCCAGGACCTCTTCCAGTGGCTCCCTTTACTACTGAGCCATCTATCCAGCTCTAGTATAGATACTACCTAAAAGTGCAACAAGATCCATGTAAAAGACTATACTCCATCTTCATCAATAGCTCATATGAATGCTGATGAAGGGCTCAATTGTGGCAACAGAAAGATCAATCATCACATGAGGGCTGGGCAGAGTAAACAGACTATAAACAGGCTCTTGGGAGGCAGTGGGATGGTCTTGGCTCTGGTAGATACACCTCCAGAAAGTTACCAATGCTTTATAATTGAAGATGTAAATTTTGTTGTAAGTAAAGCACTTTGATAATTTTTTTAAATCATTGATGCTATCTAAGTCACATCTGACTTGGGCATCTTCTGATAATGTTACCTCTAGGCCTGCATCCCTGTAGGTTAGGGGACCATCTATGAGCGTAAATGCAAGAGACTTCCGGGATGTGGAGAGGAATTTGCTTGGAAGAATAATATCCCAAGTCAGTGAGAGGAGCTGGGAAGTTTAGAAAGTCAGAGTTGCACTTATTTTTCTCATATCCTAAGTTATTAAGATCCATTGATGAGTGCACACTAAAGAATATGTCAAGCATTTTACATACATTTACATACATATATTTTACATATCCCCAATGGGTGATTAGTTTACTTTATTATAACTTATTCAGAACATTCAAGATTCCTTTCTGTTACACTTTTGATAAGATATTTTAAGTTCATTTTGCTTTGCTGCAGAAACCATTCTTGAATGTAATGTTTAGAAGTCTAGTTCTTTGTGTTGATTTTTATTTGATTTGTGGCCATTTATTCTTAGCTTTTAGAAGATACTTCCTAGACCTAAACGAGGTCTGTTGAGGACAGAATAACCATGACTCTTCAGACAACAGGGTTTGGCTATACAGACATAGCACAGGGTGCGTGTGACTCAGTAACTACTTCCTGCTTGTTTAACATTTTTAAATTTTTTATGAGTTCATTTATTAAAAAAACTCAAATTCTTTTCTCCTAGCAGATACTGAGATTGGACTATGGTATACATAAAATAGCTGCACAAATTATTTCATGCAAATCCCAATGTAAGAGAGAAAATGGACTCCAAACATCTTTTGACACAATAAATGTTGCAAGAATGAAAAAAAAAATTAACACTGAGTGCCTCGCTGTCAGACAACAAGGGACTGGAGACAGTCTGAAGATGCTATGAAAGCCACAGATGAGACATTCTGTCTGAGATGTGGAATATAGTAGATTTTCAGAATGTTGTGGAAGGAGGAGTATTTTTCCAGAAGTCCAGGAAGATGGATGGCCTATGTAGAGGACTGGCTGGTTACATTCTGAAGGCAGATCAGTGTGAATGAGATACAGGGAGCTTAGTGAAGAGCATAATAGGTGCTGAACCATGCAGTACCATGTATCAGTGTGCATTGCTTTGTAGAGAACAAAACAAATCCTTGAAGAATTCTGATTGTGAGTTCATGTTTTCTTTTTAGAATTTTGACTGGCTACTATGTGAGATTTTGATTTTGGAGCAGGAATGGAAGCAGAGGAAAATTTATTAGGGAATGTACTCGATAAAGCAAACCTAAGGACTTCTCTCATCTCTCCAAGTAAAAGCTCATTTGATTAAATACATGCTCAGAATCCCTTGAAGCTAAGGGTGGCACAGATCTCTCTCTATAAATATGACCAATGTGATATAAATTGAATACTGCTTACGACTTTTGGTTAAGTTTTGTCTCTCCTGAGGTACATGTTCCCATACCTTTTTGCCAAGTACAGCATGATCATTTAAGGGAAAGGATTTCTACCCCTGGAGCAGAGCCAGCAGGACATGGGCCTCCATGAGTGTTGACGTTTGCTATGGATGAAAGGCTTGTTTGTATGATAATGTACATATTTTTATATTCCTCATTCTGGAAATATTCTCCCTGCCAAGGTTAATGACACCATGATATCTGAGATAGAGACAGTGTGTCTGTGTCCTTAGAAAAAAATGGTAAACGAGACCTTTAAGATAGCTCTTAAGGCTGAGAGACAGAACTCCAAAATCATGAGTTCAAAAATATATAATTCCTCAACTATGCAAAATGTAAGGATGTGATACACATTATATGGAGGTGGAGCTTCATGAACCTAAAAGAACAGAGTCAGCAGCACTGTGAGCCAGCTTGTCATATTAAAGGAGATAAAGAGATTTAGGGAGTGGTGGTTTCAGGGCAAGATCCCACCCAGCTAGATTTACTGTTTGTGCTTATAAAGGCAGGCAGATTTCTGAGTTCAAGGTCAGCCTGGGACAGTGCTAGTTTAGGCCTAGATGTGGAGAGAATGGCAATCTCAGGATGGGATCCCACCCAGCAAGGTTATTGTCTGTGCTTACAAAGGCAGGTAGATCTCTGAATTCATTTGCAATGTTTAAAAAATGTGCTTTCTGTCTCTTTCTAAGAATCAAGGGGCTAGGCTCATGAGATGCTGCTTTGTGGGGTAATCAAAAGGGAACTTGTGGTAAATGACTGACTTGATAATGTAAATAAAAGACTGGGTTTTTGGCCTGTAAGAGATGAGCTATCCAGAGAGTTTTTAGATTATTTTTTCTATCAAGAGAGAGCTGTCTTAAGCAGAGGGTTGTCTGGAAAACTGTCTCAAGAACACAGGCTGTCAACTTGTATACTGCAATTGACTTTGAGTCCTTGTTTTGTCACTTTCAAACACCCCTTCTCTCAGGAACCCATCTTCAAGCTGAGGCTGGTCCTTGGCACTTTCTTTACATCTATCTTCTTTCTGTACGAAACATGATCCTATGCCTGCAGGTAGCACAACTATCAAACAACCTTGGATAAAATGCTTGGGCTAGAAAACTCAATCGTGCAGGTTTGGCTCCAACTTACCTCTAGAGTCTTTACTTATTGAGATAGACCTCTATTTGTTGAGCTGTGTGGTTGGCTTTCTAGACAGTAACCAAAATTTCAAGTTAAGTAAAAATAGATTTAAGAAAATATTAGTGTGGAATAGGATGGGGACAGTTGAGGAGAAGCAAAGACATTTAACAGCCTTTTAGGATATGAGATTCAGACTTTCACAAGAAGATCTTTGCTGTGTTTTTTCTCCCATGGAAACTGCTGGAAGGCTAGAAAATAGCTAGATCATTTTTTATCGACATTTATCATTTATTTCATTTATTCCTTTAAACATCCATACTTGTCATATCCCTCGTTCTTATTCACAGCCTCTGATTTCTTACTTTCTTGAATGTCTCTAATAAGGATATTTAAATAACAGCATACTAAGCAAAAGTTTAAGTATTTTAATAGTGGAGACATATTTGGGACAGATTTATTTTGAGTCACTTCTATGTTCTTCATAGAGTATTTGAGTCACTTCAGACAACCCTCTTCATTATTTACATACAGGCTTTTTTTGGTCTGGCATTTAAAGGGTGCTTCGAGTGCAACATTCTGTGAGCTGACTGAGATAATGAAACAACTTCCCTGATAGGATGACTTCTTCCCAGGTTGATGACAACAGGTTCTTTGGAGATGGGAGTCAGTTGACAGCCATTTTAAAGTCCCCGTGCTGCTGAAGTTGGAACTCACTGGTCACGGGGGCTGGTTGGTGGCTGACGCTGGGTTTTAACTGTCTATATTCTCAAAACATTTCATAAGCAAAACCTAAGTGCTAACATTTTTGTTGACTGGACAAAACTACCAGATTGCCACATGTCACTCGGTTTCAACTTCCACGAGGATTTTTGTCTTGATAACTTTTTGTTTGCCTTCTTTACTTTGTGTTGAGATCTGTTAGGCCAGCCCTCATAAAGAAAATCATTTTTTCCCTGCCATTTTCATGAGACAGTTGCCAGAGAACTCTCAAAGCACAGAATGGAATTCCTCAAAGCTGGAATCGTGTGACCCAGTGAGTTGATGGAGCCTTAGAAAGTAGTGTCTGATGTTTTTAGGAACCATTTCGGCATTTCTTTTAGCTTCTTTGCTAAGAAGTTCACTGAGAGCCCATAGTGAACTTGTACAGTTGTTCCCACAATTACATGGGCCTCTTGGGGACTTCCCTCTTTTAAAGCCAAAACCCAAGAGGCACTCCACAGGCCAGGGAACCAGCAGGGCATCTGGTAACCACATATCTGCCCTTTGGAGCTCCCCCTTGACCTCTCTGCTGGTCATCATGTTCCTACTACAAATATTTTCTTAACTACGGGCCCAGAGACTGACCTTTCCCATATACAGGACATCCTCATCAGAGAGATGATCCTGAGGGATTGCAAAGTTTGAAGTTATCGGAGATGGCGAAGGAGGGATATCTGCATTGCCTTGTGCCAGGCCCTCTGCTTTGTTACATGTGCTTTGTGCATGGTGCTTGGCCTTTCTCTGTGACCTTTCCTGAACTTCTTTTTGTCAGGAGTCATCTTGCTTGTGGAAAATCAGTTTATGAAGACTCAGGTGTATAGTCTGAGTGCCATTTGCATCAAAATGACACTATGGGATGTCCTTGGAGATAGACCTTAGATTGCAGGATGCAAAACTGCAGATGGAATCCAACAGTCTGAATTCTTAAGCCATGCTCTGAGTGGTTCTGAGGACCGGTGACACCAGTAAAACATTCTTGTTAATTGCTGCATTTTGTTCTTCACAAGAAATTTTAGATTTGGACTTTCTATTGTCAGTCACCATTTCCTTGTTGCAGGAAAGCAATCTGCATAGAAAGGAAAAATTGTCTACAATGAAGAATCTGTCCCATAGATAGTGTCTAGTTCAGCACTGGTCCATGACTCATGTATAATAAGGGTGGTCCTGACTGGATAACATTTGCAATTGTGGAAGAAGCTATGGTCCATTTTCTACTTAGAGACCTGATATCTGGAAAGTCCTGGACTGAAGCCATGCCTAGGGACTGGCACAATCTAATGATGCCAAAAACAAAATTTCCTTCGGGAGGAGAATTTTTGAACATAGACCAAGGGCAGGGGGAATACTGGGCTATGGCCAAAATTTGAAATGGTTGAATTACCCCTCATCATTTCTGACATAAGTTAAGCAATTTGTCATAATAGTCTCTTTCCTGCTCTGCTTTTCTGTGCTGAAGTTGAATTCAAATGAGATTGGACAGGAGATCAGCTTGTTCAGTAGAGTTTTGGGGTGTTAGTTACTGACCGTGGTAAGTCAGAAAATGTAGTCAAGGCCAACTTCTAGTTCTGGACCAGTCAGCTGCATCAGTCTGGGGCTAAGAGTGCAAAGGTGCCATCCAGGCAGTGGCAGTGCTGTGCTCCCTGATGTATTCACCCAATCTGCTTCTCAGGGGTCGGGCAGGCAGGGGCACATGGCCAGGGGCTGCTTACTCTTTAGCTAACTTGGACTGTTGTGTCCTTTTGCCTGTTTAGGCTGTCCACATAGTTCTGTGATTGTTAACCTAAGTAATCAACTTGATGGTAAGGAACATGCCAGTGATTATTACACATTATATGCAAGCATTAGAATATTTAAAGGACTCCATAAATATGTACAAGTAGAGTCACCAAGGAAGCAAAACTCTGGACATGTGACTGAGAGATTATCTAGATTAGCTTAATTGAGACAAGAAGATTCACCCTAAATGAGTGGTGTGGTTCCTGGGCCAGGCTCCTGGAAAGAGCAAAAAAATAAAACTGAAGCAAGTTGAAAGCAATCAGTCCTTACTCTCTGCTTCCTGACCATGGGACAAAGGATTTCCTGCTCCCACCAGGAGAGATTTCCTGTGAGCCCAAACAACTCCTTTCTCAAGTTGCTTCAGTCCTAGCTTACAGACAAGTACTAATATAGGCCTTTGCATTTTCCGGAGAGCAGTAGTGTCTCCGAGCCTATGATTGCCCACGAGGTACCTCCCTCAGGTCTCCCTGCAGTCCTTTACAGTTCATTTCCTCACTTGGTCGTAAGCATCAGAGATTCATCCCCATGGCTGTACTGGCATAGCTCACTGCTTTTCACTGTAAAAAAAAAGCACGGGTGTTTTTACATGCATGCCAACTGAAGTGATGCGGATTACTTCATTTTATTGTGAAATATTTGTCTCAAATACTGTGAGTGTGTATATGTGTGTGCGTGTTGTGTGTGTGTGTGTGTGTGTGTGCGTGTGTGTGTGTGTGAATTTCTATTTTATTCGAGAGCAGGGCTTTCTCTAACATAAATAAATATGTATGTTTGTCTGTACACATGTGTTTTATACACATATTTAACAACACATAATAGTTGAACATATTTACGTAGTCCTTTAAAATATTCCAACCCGCGCATATATTGACATCAGAGTAGCTTGCACATCTCTTACCTCAAACATTTATTGTCTTTTTCTGTTTAGAATATTCAAAATTCACCCTAGTAGCTTTTGTGAAACACACTGTTAGTTGTTGCTCAGGGCTCCCGCAGTGTGCTACAAGGAAAGTCACCCTTCCTGCCGGCCACACCTCCTGCACATGTTAAGCAACCTCTCTATACTGTGTATCCCCCATCGCCCTCTCAGGCTCTGCTGAAGCAATTCATATTCCCGGCTTCTGCAGGCTCAACCTTTTAGGTGACAAGGCGGTGTTTGTCGTTCTGGTCTTGATGGTTTAACTCAACAGCACTCTGCCCTTCAGGCCAATTCGCATTTCTGAACACGCCAGTATTTCACTCTTCCTGTGCCCAAATAACACCCCATTGTGTACACACAGCACATTTAAAAAAATCCATTCCTCCATCGATGGCGCGCGGCTGCTTCTGTGTCTTGGTTGTTCTGCACAGTGGGGTCCAGGGCTCTGTAGAAACACCTGGTTTGTTTGAGGGAGTTCTCCTGCTGTTCACCTTTCCCATAAAGCTAAGTCAAAAGAGCGGGACTTCCCTGGGAGGGCTGGAGACACTCGAGATGGACTCGGCAGCTTCGGGTGCAGGGTAGCAGGAGCGAACAGCTGCTTAGCCATGAGCAGGGCTGTGGGCTCTGTGCTCACTGAGTTCCGCAGACCCACACTCTCCTCTCTGAATCAAGTTGTACGTTAAGTGAGGTGTATCCTCTCAGGCTCCTGCACACCTCTGCCACACTGCAGACTTTTCCCTGACAGACCTCATGCATCCGGGTCCCGCCAGGCTCCAACAGCCCCTGTCCACAGGGCAGCAGGAGCAGGGAACAGTGCACTGCACGGCTGTCCTCTGCCCAGTCACTGGCACGTCAGTCCTCTATGTAGAAGGAGCAGTGTTTACAACCATGAGGACTAGTGGCTTCCGACTTCCATAGCTGGTGTGAGGAAAGGATACGTGTGTGGACACCGGTTATCTATGTTCCCAACCTTGTTATAGTTTCTCTGTTTCCTCTATAACATTATCAAAGACTAGATCACTAGACATGACTTAGCAACTCTGATTTCTTGGGACATAAAATGAAAGTTATGGCTGAAACTTGGCTTAGCAATTTTGGGAGCAAAGTTCAACTTTTACACTCACAAGTTGTATAGTATTGTGCCAGTCACTTTTCTCTGGGCCTCTCTCTCTCTCTCTCTCTCTCTCTCTCTCTCTCTCTCTACCTATCAATCATCTATCATCTATCCATTGCCTACATATCATCCATCTATATCTATTATCTATCTATCTATCTATCTATCTATCTATCTATTGCCTAACTATCATCCATTTATCTCTATTATCTATCACCTATCTATCATCTATCTATATATCTATCATCTATCTATCTATCTATCTATCTATCTACCTACCTACCTATCAATCATCTATTGTCTACATATCATCCATCTATATCTATTATCTATCTAT
Organism: Apodemus agrarius; assembly: GCA_964023405.1. Taxonomy (NCBI): domain Eukaryota; kingdom Metazoa; phylum Chordata; class Mammalia; order Rodentia; family Muridae; genus Apodemus; species Apodemus agrarius. The sequence goes on from OZ030005.1 coordinate 193,539,189, forward strand.
CTATCTATCTATCTATCTATCTATCTTTCTATCTTCTATCTATTGCCTGCCTATCATCCATCTCTCTCTATTATCTATCACCTATCTACTTATCTATCTATCTATCTATCTATCTATCTATCTATCTATCTATCATCTATCATCTATCTATTGCCTAGCTATCATCTATCTATCTATCTATCTATCTATCTATCTATCTATCTATCATCTATCTATTGCCTAGCTATCATCTATCTATCTATCTATCTATCTATCTATCTATCTATCTATCATCTATCTATTGCTTACCTACCATCCACCTATCTCTATTATTTGTCATCTATCTATCTATCTATCTATCTATCATCTATAACCTATCTATCATCCATCTATCTCTATCTGTATGTTTGTCTGTCAATCTTTTTTTTTTTTTTTTTCCGAAACAGGGTTTCTCTGTGTGGTCCTGACTGTCCTGGAACTCACTCTGTAGACAAGGCTGGCCTTGAACTCAGAAATCCGCCTGCCTCTGCCTCCCAAGTGCTGGGATAACAGGTGTGTGCCACCACGCCCGGCTTTGTCTGTCAATCTTATGTCTTCAGTGGACTAAATAAAGGCCCACATCCTGAGTGTCTCTTCCTTTAATATGTGAAATTTTCATAGAGTAAATATGATAATTACAACAATCTTACTGATTGAGATACACAGGAGACACAGTGGCTGATACCACTCTCAAGGAGCCAGATCGACTAAATTCTCTCCTCGCTGTACCTCTACTTTCTCCTTTCCATTTGCCCTGTGGACCTGGGAGTTGATTCTTCCTCCTGGCTTCGGCAGGTGTCATTTGCTCAGAGGTCTGGAGATGGGTGGAAATGATCTTGCTGAAGCTGGGTAAAACAACCTCTTTATTTACAGTAAAACTTTATATGGCTTATTAGGTAAAGCACTTGTTACCAAGATTTAAAAAAAAAAAAGGCTAGCTGTCCTGATACATGTCTGTAATCCCAACACTGGACACGTGGCCAGTCCCTCAGTCTCTGCTCTATCCTCTGTCCCTGAATTTCTTCTAGACAGGATAAATTTTGGGTCAAAAGTTTTGTGGATAGATTGGATTCCCTATTGCTCCACTGCAGTTCCTGTCTGGCTGCAGGACGTGGCCTCTTCAGGTCCCATATCCCCAATGCTGTGAGTCACAGCTAAGGTCACCCCATTGATTCTTGGGTACCTTCCTTATCTCAGGTCTCTGTCTCACCCTGGAGATGCCCCCTACCTTCTTGAGACTGTCAGTTGCAAATTTCCATTCATTTTCAAGGCCATCTAGCCTTCTCCCCTGCCCCTCCTCACACCTGATCCTGAACCCCTATTCCAGCTCCCCTCTCCCCCTTTTCCCAGTTTCCTCCCTCCATCTGCCTCTTATGACTATTTTATTCTCCATTCTAAGTGAGATTCAAGCATCCTTGCTTGGCCCTTCTTTCTTGTTTAGCTTCTTTGGGTCTGTGGAGTGTAGCATGGGTATCCTGTATTTGATGGGTAATATCTACTTATAAGTGAGTACGTACCATGCATGTCCTTTTGGGACTGGGTTACCTCATTCAGGATGATAGTCTCAAGTTCCATCCATTTGCCTGCAAAATTCCTGATGTGTTGGTTTTTAACAGTTGAATAGTATTCCATTGTGTAAAGAAAATACGCTTTCTTTATCCATGGGGGAGGGAACAGAGACTGAGGGAATGGCTAACAAGTAACTGCTCCAACTTAAGACCCAGCCCATGGGCAAGCACCAATCCCTAACACTATTAATGACACGCTGTTATGCTTGCAGACAGGAGCATGTTGTCTTTTGAGAGGCTTCACCCAGCAGCCGACTCAGACAGGTATAGACACCCACAGCCAAACACTGGATGGAGCCTGGGGACTCTTATGGAAGAAGAGGAAGAAGGATTGTGGAACCCATGGGATAGGCACTCCCCAGGAAGACCAACAGAGTCAACTCACCTGGAACCTTGGGCTCTCAAAGTCTGAACCACCAACCAAAGAACATATATGGACTGGACCTCGACCTCCCCCTCATACACAGCAGAAGTGCAGCTTCACCTTCACGTGGGTCTTGAACAACTGGATTAGGGGCTATCCAAAAGCTGTCGCCTATATGAGGATAGGAGGAAGCTCCCAGCCTCGCAAAGACATGAAATGCCAGGGTGTGTTTGGGGCATACCCAGAGGGTCCCCACCTGCTCAGAGGAGAAGAGGCAGGGGGAGGATGGTGACCAGGACGGAGTCAATGAATGGGATGTAAAGTAATAAGTAAAAAAATTAAATTAAATTAAATTTAAAAAAGAGACCCTATCTCAATAAGGTGGTGAAAAATGATGGATGCCTAAAATTGACCTTTGACCTCTCTACAGGCACACATATAGGCAAATTGCACAATTATACATATATCTACACATTTACACACACACATAAACAGAGACAGACAGACACATACACACAGGTCTCTATCAATATCTCTGTATCTACCTATATTTATACATACATATCTGCCTATCTATCTCTCTATCTATCTCTCTATTTCTCTATCTATCTCTCTATATATCTCTCTATCTCTATCTATCTATCTATCTATCTATCTATCTATCTATCTATCTATCTATCTATCACTCTTATGTCGTCAGTGATCTAAAGGCCCATGTCCTGACTACCATTTCTGGTATCTTGCAAAACCTGCTTGAGAGGTAGACTTCTGCTCTGTGCTATTTTGTCTTGTGTCTTTGAGTAAGTCATTAGCTTGTTGAGATAGAACTTTCCTGTTTATCTGTAAAACAGATGAATGGTACACATTCTACGCACTATCCATGGAATGCAGAAGCAGCTATACCAGCACAACACACTTTTTTTACGGTTACCTAATATTTTGTGTGATTTAATTTAGCATCTTATGTTGTTCAGGGATGGCATCTATGCCTCAACTTTGGAAAATGGACCTGACGACATAGTCCAAAGGATTGAATTTAAAATTGTGAAGTTTCAAGGGCCTTGGTTCTAACCTAACCCATCTGTTTGAGAATGGGAAGAACTTCTTGCCGTCCCTAATGAGGTGTGGTTTCTGCAGCCGAGGGCTGTGCTGACATCTTAGACTGTCTCTGGTTCACACTCCTGGAGGCTCACTTCATGTCTGTGGGTGGCCTGGAATTTTGTTTTAGAAACAAGGTTTATGTGTCGGCTGTACTTCCTCTGTGGCTCTCATTGTCTATTTCTGACAATATTTGCATGAAGCCAGATATCTGATTCAGCGAACATCTGTTCTCAGAATTCATTCCCCACCTGAGCCACGGCTCTTCCGACAGGCTGTAAAAGCTGTTTCACTCAGCAATATTAGCCATGCAGGCCGAGAAGAGAAAGGAAAGGCTTCTAGGGACAGCATCGGGGCCTACAAACAAAGTTGCCTAGGATAGATGCCTTGGACAATGGATGGTGTTGGGCCAAATGTTTCTAATGGTATTTATTCTTTCAAACACAAGGACTTGAAATGATGTAGCTGTTTCCCTGGAGCTCTCTCTTGCTTATGACATGCATTCTTGCCCACCAGACTCAAGTATAGATAAAGTATGGAGTAGTCCTTGCATATCTGGCTTGGATTCAGCCTTTTGTGTGTGTGAATGTTATGTGAGTGTGTGTATATGAAATTAATAGCAGGGATAATTAGTTGGTGAAAGAAATGGCTGGAGAGGGATATGGTTCCTGGGCCTGAGTGTGCGCAGTCCCTCTCTCAGTATTGTGTTTACTATCCTCTCCGGGTTTCTGTATCTATTGCAAATGGACTTTCAATGTGTGGCACCTCACCTGAAGATGGGCTGGCTGGCGAAGCTTCTCAAGTGCCTCTGCAGCCATCACTCATGGACAGTGGCAGCGGCTAATATTATTTTATATTTGGTAAAAACAATCAAGTCAAAACTGGAGAACAACTGGAGAACAGACAGGCCTCGTTGTCGTGTCCCCCCCAACCCCCCCCAACTCATTTCCAGATATTTTGTTTGCAAATGGATATAGGATCCAGCAACTTGAAACTGTACCTATTGGTTCCCGGATCCTTACAAATAAGTAATTGTTTTCTGCCAAACTTGTAGCTACAAAGTATCGCCATCTGCAGCCCCCAGTGCCTCTTTGTTTCCATGTCCAGCACTCCATAGCCCGCTCGCTTTCTTTCCCTGGAGTATTCATATCTTCTGGTCATTCCACGTAGGGAGAACTTGCCCTAACGGGTGTTACAAGTTTTCTTTCCTTTTTTCCAGGCATGTGTCAATATTATGTTTCTTGTCACTGTTGAATAACATTCTGTTTTATTACTTTGTTTATCCCTTCAGAAATTGATGGATAGCCTAGTTTGCCAGTTTGGGGCTATTAATATCGAGTGGAACATTTGCCTGAAAGTCTTTATATGACCATATGTTTTTATTTCTTTTGGGCAAATGCCTCTGTGACATCTTATTTCCCCCCCCCATCCCATTTTACCATTCAGTAGTTCTTTTTATTGTATGTATGTATGTATGTATATATGTATGTATCTATATGTACCCCTGCAGTTTTAACTGGCTTACTGGTTTTTTGCAGTTTTAACTGGCTTACTGGTTTTTTTTTTACAGGAAATAAATTTTATGAATATTAATAAATATGACTTCCCCAATAACAGAGAATTCAATTCTTATTCTGAAATCCATGAAAGATGGGTAGAAGTTTCTTTTCAGTCACCTATCTGGGTTAGTAGAATTATTATATTTCTTTATTGGATATTTTTTTTGAAAAAATTAAAAATCCTTCCAATTTAATTACCGAGCTAATATTCAGATTCGCTGTAGGTTTTAGCAAGTGAGTGTATTCATCTTGGTGTCTGACTCATGTTCCACTTTAACTCCTGTCCCTGATGGCAACGGAAAAGCCTGGGCAGCTTCTGTGCTGGGAATGAAGATAGATTGGTGCGATGAGAAGCCTACGGGGCGGGGCAGGGGGAGCTCAGATTCTCAGCTCCATCCCACCTCACCCCCACACTGGCTTTGTTACCAGGCTTTCTCTGTGTGTTGACCCCCTGCAGTCATTTCTGGGTCACCCAGGAAGACTCTCAGGGGGCAGGTGGGGGGAGATGCTGACAAGGCACAAGGAGGCCCTGTGGGCGCACAGCGCATACTTTGGCAGCATGAGGAAGGCGACCACGGCTCTTCTTCCATTTGGCCTTCCGTCTTTCACTCATTGGCTTTATATCAATGCAATCCCAGTACCTGAGATTATTTTATATTTGGCAAAGAAAAAGATCAAATCAAAACAAAACAAAAAACAGCAACACAACAAAATCTGCCACATTTCCCTATAAGGGGAGGGTGATCACAAAGTTTCATCCAGGCCTGTCATTGTTCGGGTTTTGGCTTCAAAGTTTTTTGCTTTGTTTTCTATCTGCCAAGGACTCACAGCCATTTGGGGGCGGGGCATAGCGAATGCTCTGTCTGAATTAGCTGTGGGAACTCAAGCGGGCATTTGCTCACACTTGACTGATGCTGTCCTGAGATCCCTTTCTCAGCTGAACTTCTTCATTGTCTTTCTATATTCCTGATTCTTCACCTCAAGTAAGGCCTGATGGGAGAAGGGCAGCCCCAGGAAGCCCGTTGGGAGAGACAGACTCAGCGCTCACTGCAGTGGCAGGCATCGCTGCTTCCTTCCCTTGGTCAGCTTCCCGCTCTCCTCATCTTTGGTATCCGTGATGGCTGAGTGTATGAGTCTCCTGGGCAGTAAGTGCCCAGATCCTTGACTAAGCATTATTCCTGGGTTAGCTGTGAGGATGTCTGCCTGGGAGATTAGCATCTGAGTGAAACAGTTTGATATTCTCCTTGCCACGGGTAGAAATCACACCATCCTGCCCAAAACTTGAATGGAACAAAATGTAGAAGAGGAAAGGATCTGTTATCTTCAAAGGCAAAATTTTCCTGGGGGTGCTTGTTTTCTGCCCTGACATCTGCCCCTAGCACGCTCACGTCTCAGAACTTCAGACTCACACTCAGACTTATACATTTAGATCTGCCTCACAAGCCTTTGGATTAGAGCTCTACATTGGCTTTGCTGGATCTTCCACTTTTAGATGGAAGATGGGGTCTTCTCTGCCTCCAAGGTCATGTGAGATACATCTTTACAAATCTCATTATCTAAGTATTCGTTCGTTTTCTCTGGACTCAGATTAATACACATTTTGTTCCATTTTTCTTCATTTTTTAGCATAAATATAGAAAAAAGTTGAGTCTATTATTTTGCATTTCCAAGATTACTATTTCTGCAGGTAAGTTTCTGAAACTGTGAAGAAACCGCTTGTCTACTAAAGATGAAGCAAGGATACTATAGTATCAACCGGTGATCTGTTTATTGAGTGTGGTAATATCAGCTACTGGATAACTTAATCCACAGTGGTGGGCTGGGGTCTGTGACAATTCCTGGAGCAGCTATGGCTCTGAAGAATCTTCTGCTAATCCCACTAAAGCCATTCCAACTGTCCTGACCACATCCTCACTACCTTCTGATGGCAATGTCACTTCAGAACTTTTACTTAAGATCAGCTCTAGCTGTGCCAAGGAAATAACCTCTATGCCCGTTTTAGTCAATATCCCTTATTATTTCCTAAAGCTTGTTTATTCATAATAATACTCAAATAGAATATTTTGGATGAATTCAATTCTGCCTCTAGAGCTTTCCCATCTTGAGATCCAAGGTGTATTTGGATTTGGCCTGTTTGTGTGCAGACTCCCACGGAGGGCACTTGGAGCATTTATTTATTTATTTATTTATTTATTTATTTATTTATTTATTGGTTCTTTTTGCCCAGTTTCTTTTTAGCTTCCAGTAGTAGAACCCCAGTTTTACCATGGTGAACACTGCACTGTGACCTCAGGTCTGTGTGGCTTCTGTGTTATTTATTCTGTCTCAAATTCTGTAGCTAAACGTAAGATGCAGTCCTGACCCATGCACCCCTAATCTCCATGGTGATGATATTTGGATTTGTGGCTTTTAGGAGGTCATGAAGTCCAGATGGGGAGTCCAAACGCTAGGATCAACACTGCCACAGGCAGAAGAGGTTGTAGAGCATGTGTTGCAAGCCCTTTATCTTATGGATATTCTCAGTGGTTTGAACGTGCTTCCACGAGATTAAGCAGCATGACCTATGACCTATTGACTATTTCTTATTCCTTGCTGAGAATTATTTCTGCTTTTGTTTCTTTTTGAAAAAAATAAGGGCTGATTGTCTTATTGTAAATCAGATTAGCAAAGGCAGTGTTGAAGCTGTGTTTCTGCAACTTATGCCTTGTTTTTGATTCTCTTAAGAGCCACTGTTGATGAATTAAAAATAATCTTTGTTAGAAGTCTAACTGTTGTTTTGTGTTAAAATCTTTACTCAAATGCAGTGCATGTTTCCTTCTGTGTCTTGTCTAGAATTTGTGTATATTTTTCCCATCCAGGCCTATTCTGCAACTGATATCTATGCACGGTCCTGGTAAGGATGAAAGCTATAGTTTTCTTTCCTTTCTGTGGCCATCCAGTTGCCCTTGCTGTATGTGTTCTTTAGCTGTGTTTTTGCAGCAGAGCAGTGTCTGTGACTGCGTGTGTTCTGGGACCCCCGTCCCAGCCTTGGCCTCTCTTGCTGTAGAGGCACATTCGTGGACACTCAGCTGAAGAGTTTCTGTCGGTGCTGCAAGCCTTCCGAATGTCTTCATCGTTACTTGTTAGGACCTCTCAGATTCAACACATTTTCATGTAAGCTTTATAATAAGCTTGCCAGTTTTCCTAACAATCTTGGTAGTTATTGAAATTAAATGCATTTATATATTTTGGAAGAATTATATAAAAATATTGTCTGTTACAGTTCTTTCTAATTTCGTCTTTAATTGAGTAATATCTTATTGTTTTGTTGTAGAGAATTATGAATCTATTAATTTACCCTTAGATCTAACCTTTTACTTTATTTTTTATTTTTTATACTGCATATTGATCATATGCTTTCTCTTTCCCCAACTCCTTCTAGATTCTCCCTATTCCCTACCCACCATTTTCATGTTCCCTGTCTGTCTGTCTGTCTGTCTGAAATTAGATGTGATCTTTTAAATATTGCTGTGGATGAATTTTTCAAATTTTATTTTACAAATTATTCTTATTAATATATTCTGTTTAATTGAGACTGAATTAATTAAGATTGAGTTAAATTAATTAAGATTGAATGTGATATATTGACCTCAGGGTTGTGTATTGTCTTCAGGGTCACTGAAGAGAGGCTGCAGTGGCCAGCCTTACAGTAAGTCAGGATCACGCAGCTTCAAATACCTTTCCTTTTTCTTTTTAAAAAATTCTTCTCTCATGTATTCCATCCCAACAGCAGCTCCCCCTCACGCCCCTCTTCCCAGTCCCCCCACATCTTACCTCTCCCAGGTCCACTGCTCCTCCGTTTCGCTTCAGAAAAGAGCAGGTCTCCCAGTGAGTATCAACTGAACACAGGATAACAGCATACAGGGAGACTAGGCACAACCTCTCATCCTACCAAGCCTGAATGAGGCAACCCAGCAGGAGGAAAAGGGTCAGAGACATCCTCATTCCCACTGTTGGTCATCACATAAGAACCCCACACTAAGCCACCACAGCAGGTGTGCAGGGGGCCTATTGAGGGCCCATGCAGGCTCCTTGGTTTCTGCTTTAGCTTCTGAGTTCTCATGAGCTCTGCTTAGCTGATTCTGTGGTCCATGTTTTCCTGTCATCCTTCATACCTCTGGCTCTTAAAGTCCTTCCTTTACCTCTTTTGAAGTGTCCCCCAAGCTCTGTCTAATGTTTGGCTATTGGTCCTTATATCTGCTCCCATCAGCTGCTGGAGGAAGCCTCTCTGAGGATTACAGAAAAGCCACTGATCTGAGTATAGGTGAATATGTGAGTATTATTAGGAATCATTTCATTGACTTTTCTTCTTGTTCTTCTTGTTCTTGTTCTTGTTCTTATTCTTGTTCTTGTTCTTGCTCTTGTCCTTGTCCTCCTCCTTCCTCCTCCTCCCTCCTCCTCGTCCTCCTCGTCCTCCTCGTCCTCCTCGTCCTCGTCCTCCTCCTCCTCCCCTCCTCCTCCTCCTCCTCCTCAGTCATGTTTGGTTCTATCCCAGGTCTCTGAGCCATCCAGCTTCTAGTTCCTGGCCATCAATCCCTGAATATCTCTGCACATGGGCTCCCTCTCTTGAACTTAGACTTCAAGTTAGACAAAGAGGAAGGGTCTAGGAGATCTCCTTGGAAAAGGAAAATTGAATAGATTTTGTGGGTAGACTGGGGAAAAGTGGGAATGGGAACAGGAGGGATCAGATGGGGAAGGCTTATAGAAAGAGAAAGCACAGAGGGAGACAACTGGGATAGGTGGGCATTTAGGGCCAATGTGGAAATCTAGTTCAGTGGGAACTTCCTGGAACTGATAAGGGTGACCCTAGCAAGGACTCCTAGTAATGGTCAGTATAGAGTTTGAACTGGCCAACTTCTGTAACAAAATCTTGGACCTGAAACCTGTCCTGCTTGCAAGATGTGCTAGGGCAATGGTGGCTCAGAGCTTGTGAGAGTGGCCAGGCAATGACTGGTCTAACTTGAGGCCCAAATCTTTAAGACTAAATAGTTTTTACTAAACTGTCCTGTGCTAACTTTGGCAGTGAGAGGAATTTCAAAGAGCTGGCTAAGTGTCTCACCAGATTCTTTCTCATTGCTCTCTCTTTTCTAGAATCATAGTTGTTCCCAGAGCTGATAATTTCTTTTCAGCAGGTTCAAATAATCTCTGACAGTATCAGCACTGTAGTCCGCATTCCATTAGCCATGCCTTTTGCTTTCTAGTTTTGAGCCTTATTCCTTCTCCCAAGCTTGTTGATCATTGGCATCACATTTAGAGGCAAAGGGCCATGTATTTTCCATTGAATGAAGAAATGCATCAAACTTTGTGATGTAAAGTTTGGAATGAATTTTGTCCTGTTGTTAAACACAAAATGCTGTTTGCCAAATTTGTGTTTGCTCTTTCAATAGTTATGGAATAGAAATGGAATTTCTGTGAATTGTTTTATCTTTGCCTGGAACAAAATGAAAAGAATTTAACTTGGAGCTATTCCAGAAAACATGTATGACCCATTTCTACAGAGTTTTCCTATAATTTCCACAGGTTAAAATACTTGGTAATGTGAATATATTGAGTTTTCCAGCTAATCTCTACAGGGACATGGCAGTCACTAATTCAACTACCACTGAATGTCATTATTGAAAACTGTATATCACTACCAAGCTAGGGATAAGTTAGAAAACTTACTACAATAATTTTAGACTCTATACAACTAGTAAACTCTACCAAATACTACAAATACAGATATTTTGAGGCTCAGGGAGTTAATTCAGTAAGGTTGGAAGAAAACCTGGTAACTGAATTCTGAGACACACCTAGTAATTTGCTGATCTGAACTTGGAATCGTAAAGCTTAAATGTCAAGGATGTTGTGGGCAGCCCTCCTATGGGCATGAATGAATCTAGGCAACCATTTTGTCTGTTGAGGCAGCCATTTTGTCCTGTGAGGCAGCCATTTTGTCAGATGTACACTGTGACTCTTATAGGGAGAAGAAGTGTGGAGGAGGGGACTCTCTTTTCCAGTGTTTTCATAGCTGAAAGTATAACACTGTGTTAATTTACATACTTACCTTGATTGGAAGTTCTGTAAGAGGCCATGTTCCAAAAGCTTGTGACTCTTGTTGGAAGGTAAAGGAAAACAAAGTCCTATAAAAAATTTCCAATTATTTGGCAACAGAGAGAAAAATGTTTTGTGTAGATGTATATGATGAATAAATGTGTATTTATGATATCTAGGAGAGGGCTTGGCATTGCAATTGTATGTGTATGTGTGTGCATATAGTTGTGCATATGAACCTGTGGAGGCTACTGGTCAGTGTTTCATGTCTTTCACTCTACTTTGTTTTCTGAGACAGAATTTCTCCCTGACCTTGGAGCTTACCCACTTGTCTAAGTTTACTGGCCAATGAGTTCCAGGGATCCTCCTGTCTTGGTTTCCCCAGAAAGATAATTAAATAAACTTGATGTGGTGGTCATCAGTGTGTGTGTGTGTGTGTGTGTGTGTGTGTGACGGATCGAAACTCAGGCTCCTATGCATGTAAGGCAAGCACTCCAGTGGCTCAGCCATCTTCCCAACCTCCTGTAGTATTCATGTTTTAAAAAGACTTTCCTGGCTCTCTCCCTCCCTCCTTCTCTTCTTCCCTTCCTTCTTTTCTTCCTTCCTTTGATGGTTCTTTGTCAATTATCTGTGAATTGAAGCTTGCAAGCATCACTCCTGAAAAGCTTAGAGTCCTTCATCTATATCACCTGCAGCTATCAGAGCAGAAGGAGAACCATCCCATTATTATTGGGTGAATAGATTCTGCCTCATTTCAAGTTTCATCAGTCAACAGAAGCACCCCCTGGGCTGTGCAGGAGGCTAATCTAACATGAAGAGTTTCAGGATGGCAGGTGTCTGACAGCTGTGAACTCTGGTTGAAAACATACATAGAGCTAGACCTAGAAAGGTCAGTGGACTTTCCCTTGAAGACACATTGGGTTAATTTAGAGGATTTTTTTCTTCTATAGCTGTCATCATAGAGGAGGTGTCTTTCTTGGATCAATTCTTCAAAGAGCATCTATGAATACCGAGTCCCATAGGCTGTCTGTAAGTAAAGTGATGTGGGAATCTTTTCGAGAGTTCCCCAGATGACACCAAGGCACAGTGTTGTGCATAGTTTTTATAGTTTGGATCATCACAATGCCTGTCTATCAGAGCAGCTCAATGCACCAATTCAGTGCTTCTCAACCAAGGAGGATGTTACTCCTTAACAGATACTCAGCAGTGATTGGAATAAAGTTCAGTTGACCCAAGTGAGGCTGAGGGAAGGAAAGGGGAGCATGTTGTCCTCATCCTCTGGGTTGTAGTAAGGATGCTGGTAAACTTCTTAGGAGGCACTCCCTCCACACCAGGATTTATCCAGCATGTTAGTAGCACTGAGGATAAGAAGCACTGCACTAAAAAAAAAAAAAAAAAATGCGGCCAATTCCAGTTTGCTCCTCTGGAAGCCCTTAAAGGTTTTAAATTATGTATTTGCATGGGCCATTAGAGCATCTCCAACAATGGGAACTCACTTTGTAAATCCATCAAAGCTGGAAAGAAATGAGGTGGGCGGAGGGCAGGGCCAGGCAGGGAACTGTGACAGAAGGTAGTTAAAGCAACAGTGTTTTCCAATTATATGTGGCCTTAATGATCCATACCTAGTCTATTTCCTTTGCTGTGGGTGAATGAGAGTGGTCACAGTGGTAAATGGAGCTTGGTGTCAGCTCTGCTAATGCAAGCACACTGGAGACTGATAAGGAATCTTGATAGTCACCAACATGTAGACATTTGTTTTTCAATATGCCAGAATGGCTTGGTTTTGTATTTTAAGCCTGATTTAGTCATAGTTGATAGATAAGCTACTGAATGCTTACTAAGGGCTCAGTCTGACCATCCACATTCACTAGAGGGTTGTTCTGCACTTTGGAGGTACACATTGAGCCTCAGAGGAGTTCAGCATTCTGAAGTGACTACAGTTGCTTTCTTTTTATATTCTCTCTCACTTACTCTTTCTCTCTTTCTCTCTCTCTCTCTCTCTCTCTCTCTCTCTCTCTCTCTCTCTCTCTGTGAGAGAGAGAGAGTTAAGGTACACATGTGGAGGTCATAGGATGACCTTGGCTGTTGACCTTCTCTTTCACCTGTTTGAGACAGGGGCCCTTATGCACATACTGGACCAGCTGGCTTGAGAGAGTCCAGGAATTTTCCTTATCTCATGCTGTAGGAGCACTGGGGTACAGAGACTCAGTACTGTGGCCAGCTTTCCACAGGTTCTGGAGATCTGAACCTTGGTTTGCACGCAGGAAGCATTGCCCACTGAGTCACCTAAGCAGCCTATCAAAGGCTTCTTTGATGTCCCGCATGGTACCTGGGTGAGTGGACAAGTTGGCAGAGAGTTCTCAGCTTTTTTTTTTTTTTTTTTTTTTGGAGACTTAATGCTGCTTCTATTTCTTTAAGGGTTATGGGACTGTTTAGATGGTTTATCTGATCATGATTTAACTTTGGTACCTGGTATCTGTCTAAAAAAACCATCCATTTCCAATTTTGTAGTAGGATCTGATAATTTTTAAAATTTATTCCATTTCTGTTGTCCCTTTTTATTTCTGATTTTGCTAATTTGGAAACTGTCTCTGTGACCTCTGGTGAGTGGTTAGTTTGGCTAAGGGTTTATTTATCTTGTTAATTTTCTCAAAGAACCAGCTCTAGCTTTTGCCAATTCTTTGTATAGTTCTCTTTGTTTCTACTTGGTTGATTTCAGCCCTGAGTTTGACTATTTCCTGCCTTCTACTCCTATTGGGTGTATTTGCTTCTTTTTGTTCTACAGCTTTTAGATGTGCTGTTAAGGTGCTAGTGTATGCTCTCTCCAGTTTCTTTATGGAGGCATTCAGAGCTATGAGTTTTCCACTTAGCACCGCTTTTATCATGTCCCATAAGTTTGGGTATGTTGTGCCTTCATTTTCATTAAATTCTAAAAAAATCTTTAATTTCATTCTTTATTTCCTCCCTTACCAAGTTATCATTGAGTAGAGAGTTGTTCAGTTTCCATGAATATGTGGGATTTCTGTTGCTTTTGCCATTATTGAAGAACAGTTTTAGTGCATGGTGATCTGATAGGATCACTTATCATGGTGATGAAATAATCATGGGATTATTTCAATCTTCTGGACCCAGTATACCACCCCTGGCATATACCCAAAAGATGCTCCAACATATAACAAGAACACATGTTCCACTATGTTCATAGCAGCCTTATTTATAATAGCCAGAAGCTGGAAACAAATCAGATGTTCCTCAACAGAAATGGATGGAGAAAATATGATATATATTTACACAATGGAATACTACTCAGCTATTAAAAACAATGACTTCATGAAGTTTTCAGGCCAGTGGATGAAACTAGAAAATATCATCCTGAGAAGGAAACCCAGTCAGACACACACACACACACACACACACACACACACAACCACACATGGTTTTAGTGATAAGTGGATATTAGTGATAAGTGGATATTAGGCATTTTCTTCCCAAGATAGAACTCACAGACCATATGAAGCTCAAGAAGAAGGAAGACCAAAGTGTGGATGCTTCAGTCCTACTTAGAAGGGGGAGCAAAATAATCGTGGGAGATAAACATATGTTAAGGGTTTTTATCTAATTCCACAGTGATAGAACTGGCAAGTTGCCCAGACCAGGAACCCTTTCCTGCCCCCCCCATGCCCCCGGCTCAGAGGAGAAGGGGGAGGAAGGAAGAAGGATGATGGGGGGGGCAATGAGAAGGACGCAAAGGGAATAAATAAACAAACAAATAAATAGAATAAATCAACGGAAAAAAGAGATTACAATTTTGAGGGAGAGCAAAGAAGGGTGGGTAGGAGGGTGTGGAGGGTCAAAAGAGAAGATAAAATGATATAAATACACTATAATCTCAAAAATCAAAGGAATAACTCTAAAAGGAGTCACAGGAGCTTTAAGACACGATGGTTATGTCAGACTTTGCATGAGTTGGGAAAACAAGGAGCCCTGGACGGCTGGGGACTTAGGCACAAGCTTTACACTGCTGCTTGTTTCTGTGCAGCCACTCAGGTGTTCAAATGTAAGAGGGCATTTGGAAGACTGGGGGGGGGAATATTAAAGGCTTTTTAATGGGTTTATAATCTAAAAAAGAGAAATCCAAAAAAACATGCCATTGTGTACCAAAGGAAGATGCGAGGGAGGAAATACCATTCCACGGGAAAAACTGAATCCCGTGTAAATAGAAAAAAAAAACCCATCACTTTGCATTGCTTTCATTTATCATCAACTTAGTGAGCTATAGAATTTCTCGAAGGCAAGGGAGCAGAAACGGGAACCGCAAAGGGTGCAAGTGAAGTAATTTTTAATTTTCCTTCTGAGACATCCCATAATATTCTCTGCTTAGTACAATGTTTCCTTACATCTGGTTGTTCTTGCTTCAAGTCTGGGACTTTTTTTTCTCATATTGCACTGTGGTTTTCCATGGATTCTTCCAGAAAGCGTCTGGGGTATGGCAGGTGCCACTCCAGAGTCACAAAGAGATTTTCGTACTTTTCTCATTTTAGGTTTCAATCCACTATTAAAAGAAATCTATGCTTTGGAATGGAGTATGGATGTGTGTGGCACTCAGGACACAGCAGGTGGATTTTATGAGTCAGAGGCCAGCCTGGTTTATATAGAGTTGGAGGCAGGCAGCATTACACAGTGAGACCCTAGTAGTAAAAAATCAAACAAAATAATAAGAAAGACAAAAAGAAAATCAATGCTTTACTCTAAGAAATAAAAGGATGTCCCAAAATATATAAAGAAACAATAGACTGTCCTCTGAGAGGCTCCACCCGTCAGCCAATGGAAATAGATAACAGAGACCTACAGCCAAATATGACAGAGCTTAGGAAACCTTGTGGAAGAGTGTGGGGAAAGATTAAGGACCCAAAGGGGATGGGAACTCCATAAGAAGACCAGCTGAGTCAACCAACCTGCACACTTGGGGGCTCCCAGAGACTGAACCACCAACCAAAGAGCAAACATGGACTGGACCTAGACTCCTGCACATATATAGCAGATAAGCATCTCGGTCTTCATGTGGGTCTTCCAACAACTGGAGTAGGGGCTTTCCCTGAACCAGTTATCTGCCTTGGGATCCTGTTCCCCGAACTAGAATGCCTTGTCTGGCCTCAGTGGGAGAGGATGGATACACTTGATGTGCTGGGGGTGGGGTTGGTTGGTATGGGGAGGGGAGGACCTTCCCTTTCTCAGAGGAGGCAGCGAGGGAGCAAGCAGGAGGAGCTGTGTTTGTATGTGGAGGACTGGGAGGAGGGGGTGCTGCTATTAGGATGTGAAGTAATTCAATAAATAAATTAAGAAAAAACAAACCAATAACAGCTTCTTCTTTTTCCCACACCTCTCACCATAGGAGCTAAGCAGTCTCTTGTGTCAATAATGACACACAAACATTCATAGCCACTTACTGGGGTTTGTGGTGTGAGCTTAGAACATACTGTACATGTCTGCATCTTGGTTTTCCCACAATCCTACATTGAAACAAACTCAGATGTAGAGATGGAAGCTGAATGTGTTCATGTAGGCAGCAGCCCTGGGACATGCCATGGCACGGGTTCTACTCTCATAGCATCAACTCTGAGCCTCATTGAAGAAAAAGTACAAATAGCTACATGAAGGTTCAGGACCCTGCAATAGACGATGGGGGTTGTCTCTGTTTTCTTTCTGTCTCTGTCTCTGTCTTCTCTCTGTCTCTGTCTCTCTCTCAGTTGGGAGTGAACCTCATGGTGTGAATTGGGTCACAGCAGTGACTAGACTGAACATCTTTACCCAGCTGCAATACACTTCATCCCTCCAGTCCTAAGGGTGACCATGAGTCACCCAGGGTGAGTATCCTTATTAGTTTTAAGGAAATTATTTCTTTAACCATCAAAGTAGAGTTATTTTTTAAAAATTAAGGATTTGCTATTGGGAAAAGGAAACTCCACACTCCAGGAATTGCTGAAAATCTATAGCAATATCAGGACATCAAAGGGTTGCTCACTGTCTGTGACAAATTGAATGTTCATATCTGATTTAAAGCCGTCTCTAAAATGAGTTACTAGAAAAGAGTGTCCTCACTGCTCAGAGTTTCCCGTTAGGAGGCAAGAAATGATGTCTGGTGGCAGAGAAGTGAGGAAATATGTTTTTAAAGGAGGAATATTTTTAAAAAAATTCTTAAAAGACTGAAAATTCTCTTTGGAAGAGATTTCCATAAAAGCAGAGGACCGTAAACACTGGCTTTTATTAGGTTGAAAGATGCGAAGACAGGAACCCCACAAGGACAGAAACAGCAAGAGCAGCCTTAGGTCAGACGCCTGGCCTGCTTCTTCCGAGTCATCCTCGGGGTTCACATCCTCCCAGGGGTGCCTTTGGACCTACTGGCCTTTTGTTTCAATCTATCCATCAGTACACATTTTATTGATCATTTACTCCATGCCAGAAACTGTGGGAGTTAGTGCAAACTGATGCAATAAGTTCCTTCAAGGCAAGAGCCATTCTGTTTGAAGCAAAGTCCATAAAAATAGAACTACAAGGCAGCGTGTGGAGCATTTTTAATCCTGAGCAAAGCTTTATACTCCTTGAGAATTTTGGACATTTTTAGCTGAGAAGTCTACATGGTGCAGTGTTGGAGAGCGCGGTCCTTCAAGCAGAACAGGCCTCCTGTCCTCATCAAAAGCAGCTGTGTCCCCCTTGAGTGACCCTCGAGATGGGCCCATTGACATTTCCCTGCAGCAGGAGGGTCCCAGTCACTGCCTCCTATGCCTTCTGCTGATGGATGATTGTGCCTGAGCCGTGTGCATTCTGGTGTTTTGAGATAATAGAATATGCAGCATGTGGTACAGGCACCAAAGAGTCAGGGGGACTCCATCTATGCAGCTCTAAGGTGGAACGTTTTGGTGGTGAGGCTGTTAGGAAACCACCTCTACTCTTGTAAATAACCCCTTACCCAGGCTATAAATAAGCCTAGTAAATCCATTGGTTTGATGAGTTGGACTTTGGCAGAATTATCCTTGATTGTCATTGGTGCCTGTGCAGGATAAGTGTTTGTTTGTAGGAAAAAGTCAATATATAGAAAAGAGTTCTGTGCAAAGCAAACATGCAAACATAAGGTCTGAGATAGCCCTGCCAAACTCACTCCCAGTTCCTCTGAAAATTGAAAATAGTTCTACTTGAAGACCCAGTATACCGCTGCTGTACATATACCCAAACTATGCTCCAACATATAGCAAGGACATGTGCTCCATTATGTTCATAGCAGCCTTATTTATAATAGCCAGAAGTTGGAAACAACCTAGATGTCCCTCAACGGAAGAATGGATATACAAAGTGTGCTACATTTACACAATGGAATACTACTCAGCTATTAAAAATGACAACTTCACAAATTTTGTAGCTAAATGGATGGAACTAGAAAATATCATCCTGAGTCAAACTCACTCTCAAAGAGGTCTTGGTGAGTCTGCAGAGATGGCTCACTGGTTAAAAGCAATGTCTGCTTTTTCAGAGGTTCAATTCCCAGCACCTGCCCGGATGCTTACAACCTGCTGTAACTCTAGTTCTATGGGCTCTAATGCACTCCCCCATCGGCACCTGGTACACATCTGTTGTTCAGACATACATGCAGGCAAAACACTCACATACATAAAATAAGAGTGCTTGATGTCCTTTCAGAGGACCCCAGTTTAGTTCCCAGCACCCATGTCTGGCCCCTCACAACTACTAGCTGGGAGATGGACATCCCTGGTCTCTGTGAGTCCCTGTACTCACATGCATATGACCACTCTCACATATTCATAATTAAAAATAAAATATTAAAAAAGAGGTCTTGTTCAAGCAAGGCTTAGGTTCATGGTGTCACATTAATAACGAGTGTGGTTAGGTGACATCAGGAATGCTATTAAGAACCCTTAGATACTGAGCACATCTTATTTAATTCTTAGCCATCTGAGGACCTTTCATATTTAATCATTCCCATTTAAAGATGAGAACAGAGAGCCTTAGGGTAGTCTTAGGTGAGAATGTGTCAGAGTGGCCTTAGACTATGGGAAATGCTTGTATTGGAATAGGCAAGTCTGATATTTGTGCACATGGGGAGAAAACAGCACATGGAGTAGCAACCTTTTCCTCAGAGAGCCCTTTTGGAGAGGGCCAGGGGTTGAGACTGGATGAACTGTCTGTGCATGTCCAAGGAAATCGAGGTTGTCTATTGATTTTACAATTCTACAATTGACTAGCTTGATAAATCCTATGAGAGGAACAGACTAGAGCAAGATAAAGCTGTAATTGGAGAAGAACTGGCAGCCATTTATTCAGCATGGGGTGGGGGCACTGATGTTCCTTGTGATGAAGTGGCCTTGACTGAGTGGATGTTCTGCTCAACTGCTCATGGCCAGTAGAAGGATAATAGCATTTCACTGTACGCATCAGATGCATTTGGGCTGTTGTTAAGGCTCAACTATAAGTTTGCTGACAGAAAGGGCTGTGTGTGTGTATGTGTGTGTGCATACATGCGTGTGTGTATTATGATGTATATATGTGCATATATGCATCATATACGTGCTTGTATGTGTGTATATATATATATAAAATCTTTTGAAATTAAAATATAATTAATCCTCATACCTTTACTTTTCTTCTTCCAACCCTTTCCTTATACTGCCATTGCACTCTCTCAAACTCATGCCTCCATTTTAATTATATATATATAATATATATAATTATAATATATATATTATATATAATATATATAATGTACATATATATACACACACATACACACATATATATATGTATATATATATTCTCATACATAGATGTATATATTCTTAAATATATAAATACAATTTGGTCAATCTGGATGAAATCAGTTTTATGTGTATGGTTTGGAGAGCCCGCACATAGGTATTCTGACACTAAGGGGCTGCCTTTTTTGCCATCTCACTTTTGAGTGGTTCAGACAAAAGGACTGAGTCAGCTGGCTTCAGTGCCCTTTATAGCCAGTAGACCTTTCTTGAGAATCATGTGATGTCACAGGGACAAAGGGTATTTCTGCCTTAAGGCTACTGTTGCTGTGATAAGACACTATGACCAAAAGAAACTTGGAGAGAAAAGGATATTTTTTTTGTCTTGCTCTTCCACATGATGGTCCATTACTGAAGGCAGTCAGGGCAGGAACTCAAACAGGGCGAGAACCTGGAGGCAGGAGCGGATGTTTACTGTCCAGGCATCTCTCTAGCACTGGGTCATTTCTGTGGGAAGATTAGGAAGGCAGGGAGAAGGGGTGGTATCTCCCATCACTCAAGAGCAGCAAAGGAGGACAAAACACGACGGGAGAATGGTGCTTACCTTGAAGTCCCCTCTGATGGGCTGGACACACATTCAAGTTCTTTTGGAGCTTAGGCTGTCTGATAAAGTTTGTTTTCCTTCCTTCTCAGCTTAAACTTCTCCCCTCTCCCTTTCCTCTCCTTCTCTCCTTTCTTCTCTTCTCCCTGTCCTTCAATGGCAGCCATTTTCAGGGCTTCTCGGCAATACTCTTCTTGTTACACTTGACATATTCAGCATTCAGAATTTGGTCTTAGCCCTCAGAGACTTTTTTTTAAAAGAAAAGGTGTTTTTCTATTTCTCTCCTCTCTTTGAAAAGATTGGAAAAATAAAGTTGAGCCCATGAGCTTGTCTTTTATAGAGCCATAAACAAAACTCATATCTCAGATCATAGAAAACCCTGGTACAGCAAAAATCTTTGCTGCATAATTAATTTCCAGCATATCAGATGAGAGGAAAATCTTAGCTCAATTTGCAAGGAAATATTTTTTTCTTATGCAAAACTAAGAATAAGTAAAAATAGCTGTTGAATTTCAAGTGGGTCTCATATGTGTTTAATGAGTGAATCTAGTCAACAGAATCATTACCTGAGTGTTAGGGGATGTTTTATTGAGTCAATGGTGTTAGATGACTTCCTCCAATGTGCAGTCAAGAATTTCCTTCCATTGCTGTACAGTGGGCACAGCTCATGTCAGGGGAAAAACCAGCATTTGCCATTTTAGAATTGATGTTCTTAGAGTAATATCATTAAAGGAAATGACAGTATTTAGCAACATCAGCAATATGAGAGCTGCAAAAATTAAAAATAAGTGCATCCTGCCTTTTGGATGACAAGATTTCCCCTGCTGAAAAGAAGACAGAACTATAAACATGCAAATGTCTCAAATGCCAAAGAGAGACTTCTAGAAAACTCCGTGTCCCCTTAGCTTGAGTTTTCACACTAGACTAATTCAAAGAGGCTGATGTAGGGATGGGAGGGGGCTCCTTCAAAGATTTTCTCTTATGTCGTAGAGTTCAGGATATGTTAAGCTGTGATTTGGGCCCTTTTATTAATACCAATTGACTGATACCTGAAGTCAGAGTCCCCATCCACACTGTTAGTAACAATGCTCTTGTCATCAAGGAGATAACGGTGTGTTTGGGGTCTGGTATCTTAGAAAAGTTCCCCTTGTGAATTTTTGGCAGCACCACCGTCATTACCTCCTCCTCTTCTTCCTCCTCTTCTCCTCTCCTTCTCTTCTCCTCTCCTCCTCCTCTTTCTTCTTGAAATTCATGTATGTTGTGTTTACATGTGTATGTGTGTATGTGTAAGTCTGTGTGTATGTATACTTTAATGCATCTGAGCGTATGTATAATATATATGTGTGTGTGTTTGTGTACTTATATTACATGTGTGTGGTGTGTGTTTGTATACTTAGATGCACATGCATGTGGTATGTGTGCATGTGTATTTGTATACTTAGATGCACATGCATGTGGTATGTGTGCATGTGTATTTGTATACTTTGATGCACATGCATGTAGGGTGCGTGTGTGTGTGTGTGTGTGTGTGTGTGTACTTTGGTGTACATGCATGTAGTGTATGTGCATGTGTACATGCTACATTGTGGAGGCCAGAGGTTGGGCACAGCTGTCTTTCCTTTATTGCTTTCTGCTTATGACTTTGAGGCAGAATATCTCACTGAATATGGAACTCCATGCACTCTGGGGAATCTCCTTGTCCTCCCCAGCTTGCCAGTGATGTGCTTGCAGATTTGTGTCACCATGCCTACCTTTGATCCGAGGTGGGGCTCTGAATGCAGGCCCTTGTAATTGCATGGTGGCATAAACTGACTAAGTTATCTCCCCAGCCCCTGTTCCCATCAATTCTCAGTCCTGACGAATGGAAGTGCATTTCACAGTTCTTCAACTGCTTTTAAAGGTAAGAAAATGAAAGCCCACACTGATGATTAATGGGCCAGGACTGAGCACATGGCTTCCTTATAGGATGCTAAGACTCAGCCTTATGGCCTTCTATTTCTCCATTTGCATATTCTGCTTATTAATGTTTACTTATGTTCTATGATTTAAATTAGTTTTACTATGATTTATCACTAGAACCCAGAGATGAGATCAATATAATGTCTCTCGACTTATTTGGAATCTGATTTTATGAGTTGCATTTTTTTGGAGGCTGAGCTCCATCCCTGTGAAAGTCTGTGCTGAGCAGGCTCTCGAGAGGCAGCACAGTGTACCAGTAAAGGGGTTTGTAACCAGGCAGGGCTGCCTACATTCATGCAGTCACTTTATTAACTCTCTTGTTTGTAAATGACAATGTCCTAACCTTATCGACGACTTACTGCAACGAGGCTCCATCTCTGTGTGAGGCACAGAACACACTATATTTTGGATCATTGGTCTGTGCATCACAGATTCATATGATAAAGTCTTTTCCTCCAGTGTGGCATTGTTTAATTTTAAGAAAGAGGAGCTAGTGAGAGATTTGTACATACTGGGAACCTTGCTTTGAAGAAGATAGTGGTGTTGTGTCTACTTCCTGTCTCTCTTTTGCTCTTAGGTTGTTAGTGACCATGCTCCATTATACTAACCATCTCACCATGAGGAGTTGACGCTTTTTTTTCAAAACACTTTGGCCAACTGATCATGGATTGAAATGTCTTAACGTATGCACCAGAATGAAGCTTTTCTCTTGATAAGCTGATTCACAGGGAATAAGAAGCACTATTAGATCAAGTTGCTGTGTGGAGCAAAGCGTGCTGACTCTACCAAATACTTATAGGGCCTTGGGGGCCTTATCGCTATTTTACTTCCAAATAGGAAAAGACACAAATGACCAAAGAGAGTGAACAAGATCTCAAGAGAGAGAAAAACTGAAATTCAATATGGAGATGAAAATTGAGAAATTCATCAAAGGATTATTTCCCTTACAAATATTTGAACCTGAAGGCAACAAATCTACCTTGCCTTTCAAGCATGAGTATAGAATACAATATTTCCAATTATCATTTAAAAATAACACTAGCTATAGTGCAAGTGCAAAGAGCACATAAAATGACTGTATGTATCATGGCTATTTTATTTGTGATTTGGATATTTACAATTACCACAGCAAATAGAATTGAATATTATGTTAGCAGAAAAGTTTCCATGACAAGCTAGGGCTTATTCTGAGATTGAATTAATTCATTAATATTAGTGAATCAGTTAACTTCATTTAACTGGTTAACAGCAAGAAGAAAAAATCAATGCAAATGAGCATCTTGATAGATGCCACAAAAACATTTAACTGAAAGTAACACCCATTCCTGATATAAAACATCTCAGTCAAATGCCCACAAATGGACATGCTGACAGTATTATAAAATTTACATTTATAATCCATAGCCAGCTTTGGGCTTAGTGACAAAACTCCCATTAAAATCAGAAACATGAAAAGAATGTTCATTGTCATAACTATTATGTGGCTGTGTTTTTTTCTGGAAATGCCAATTCTATTTGAAGTAGAAGCAGAATGAGTAGAAAAAAACATTGTCAGGATTTATAGACTGTGAAGCCATTAAGAAGGCAGTGTGTTCTTTCTGCGCTCACGCAGAACAGCATCGATTCCATATCGGGGAGGAGGAGGAGAAAGAAGAGGCTGGGAACAGTAAGTAGAGTATGAAAACAGTTCTGTCAAATTAGAAAGCACACATGCGTCCCCTGTGTGTGTTCACATGTGCCTCTGAGTATGTATATGCAAATGTGTATGTGTGTGTTAAGTTTGTGTGTGTGTGTATATAACACAATAAATAACTAAAAACCAATCTTACAAACTCTTATACAAAGCATTAGCTGTTGTATTTCTGGATGGTGGGATTATTAAGTCCCTCTTTTTCTCTTCTGTACCCCTTGAAAACCAAATGATCTTTACTTTTAAAACAAGGTGCATAATGACAATGACTATTAATGCCACTTTAAGTACCAAGTGCATCTTTCTGTTCCCCTTTAGTTACATCTGTCTGTCTGTCTGTCTACACACACAGTTGCATGTACATGTGTAAGACTACCAATGCTTTATATCCATAACAATTCAACCATTGCAATTATGAGCTCGCAGCATCTGTGGTTGTCTGCACTTGGACTGCACAAGATTTGACCTGTCATAGCCATCATGGCCGGAGGTGAGCCACTGAACTAATGGCTACTGATGGATTCTGGGTAGAAGGAGTCATTATCTTCAGATGAGTACCTACTGGGGAGCCCATCAGGCTCTGTTAGATAGCATCATACCCATGGGCCCAAGGACAGCACTGGAAAAACTCAGTGGGCCACAGAGATAGAGGGGAGAGGAGGGAGTACTGATAGAGGTGGTAGGAAGGACATAGGAGAATATGGGAAGGTAAGGACAATCATAATGGCTAAGATCAATGAAACAAGTGGTAGCTCATGGTGGCAAAGATGTGGAGTAAGAGAAACACTCATGCATGGCTGGTAGGACTGCACAGTTGTCCAGCTACTATGGAAGTCAGTGGGGCAGGTTCTCAGGAAGATAGTTACTGAACTACCTCAAGATCCAGCTATACCATCCAGAGAATGCTTCATCCTATCATAGAGACACGTGTTCAACCATGTTCATTGCTGCACTATTCACAATAGCTAGAGATTGGAAACAACCTAGATGTCCCCTTAACAGAAGAGCAGATAAAGAAAATGTCCCTTTACACAATAGAGTATTAGTCAGCTGTTAAAATTATGATGTCATAAAATTTGAAGGCAAATAGGTGGAACTAAAAAAATGTACTCAGAGTGAGGTATCCTAGATTCAGAAAGATGGCTATGGTATATATTCACTTATATGTTGATATTAGCTGTAAAATTGATGATAACAAACCTACATTCCACAGAAACTCAGAGGGCAGGTATAGCATAAGGGACTAGAGGGAAGAGATAAATTTTGTAGAAAAAGGAAATAGAATATATAGTTATGAATATAGGTGGAGGGGGTGGTTTGGAATGGGAGGGTCAAGTTGGGAGAGGAAGGGAGTTGTAGGAGGGAATATAGGGAGAGACAGCTAAAATCAAGGGCATTTGAGGAATAGGGTGGAAACTTTCAATAGAATAAAAACTTCCTAAAATATACACATATATGAAGGTGATCTAAATCAAATCACTAAATACAAGGGAAGACAGAGTTCCAACCACCAATCTCTTGCCAACAAATGAAGATTTCAGTATCATAAATGAGTTCAATCTAATTGAATTATTGGCCAAAGGTGTCCCACAGGGATCCCCAAACAACTCATTTTGTTACCAAGACTATAAGTTTCTTTTTTCACCACTGACAGCAAGGCAGCATTACTGAAGACCACACACTTCACCCAATTCACTGAAGATGGAGATGTCAAGCTGATGTCCAATCAGAGCTTTTATCTCTGTGTACCAGCATCTCTAGTGCAGGGACATATGCTGCACTGATGCAAACACCAAAACGAGCCACAAAACCGTTATCTACAATGGTATCCTGTCTATAAAGTATGTACTGGCTGGTTTTGTGTGTCAACTTGACACAGGCTGGAGTTATCACAGAGAAAGGAGCTTCCGTTGGGGAAGTGCCTCCATGAGATTCAGCTGTGGGGCATTTCCTCAATTAGTGATCAGGGATGGGAGGGACCCTTTTGGGTGATGCCATCCCTGGGCTGGTAGTCTTGGGTTCTACAAAAGAGCAGGCTGAGCAAGCCAGGGGAAGCAAGCCAGTAAGTAACATCCCTCCATGGCCTCTGCATTAGCTCCTGCTTCCTGACCTGCTTGAGTTCCAGTCCTGACTTCCTTTGGTGATAAACAGCAATGTGGAAGTGTAAGCTGAATAAACCCTTTCCTCCCCAACTTGTTTCTTGGTCATGTTTGTGCAGGAATAGAAACCCTGACTAAGACAAGGTATGATAGGGTTACAGTGGTACGCAGCGTGTGGGAGAGACCAATCAATAATTGATTTGACTTCAGGCCTTCTCCAGAGAATGGAACCCATATTCAATGCTGTGTTGGTGAACAAGAAGCTATAACTATGTAGCCTAGGGACTTAAGATAAAACCAAATAATATTGATCTAATTTTTTGAATGTAGTGATAAAAATGACTCCCAATGATGTTCTGCTTTGCTGACAGATCAGTGCCTTGCAACCCTCATCCCTAACTGGGAAAGATCCATCAGATCCTCCCCTCAGAACTCAGGAGCCCGATGGAAGAGACAGTGGAAAGATTCTAAGAGCCAGAGGGGGAGGAGGACACCAGAAAACAAGGCTCTCTAAATCAACATTACCGAAGTTCATCTGAACTCATGGAGGCTGAGGCAGCATGAGCAGGGCCTCCATGGGTCTACACCAGGTCCTGTGTGTGTACGTGTGTGTGTGTGTGTGTGTGTGTGTGTGTGTGTGTAATAGCTTCCAGTGAAGTGATTTTATGGGACACCTTAGTGTGTGAATGAGTGGTCTCTGATTCCTGTGCCTTCTCTTGGGCATTTTACCTTCTGCTGGTTTGTCTTCTTCAATTTCAATACATTAATTTTCATTTTGTCTTATTACATTTTACTTTCTTATGCCTCAAAAAGAAAGGAAGAAAGGAAGGAAGGAAGGAAGGACGGAAGGAAGGAAGGAAGGAAGGAAGGAAGAAGGAAGTAGAGAAAGAATGTAAACCTAGTCACTAGGGTAAAGGTTAACAACTGAACTGTCATTTATTCCTGCTGGGAGAGGAAAAGCAGTATTTTTTCCAATGGAGTAACGCTGGGTACATCAACCACTATAGGACAGGCCTCATGATCAAAACTAGTTGACAGTATACAAGGAACTCTATAGATTTTGTTTGTTTTTTTTTCTTTTGTATGCTTTTATTTGGTTTCAGTTTGGTGGGTATTTTGGGGTGGTGGTTCTGTTATTTTATTTTATTTTATTTTATTTTATTTTATTTTATTACTTTTTGGTTTGGGGAATTTTTGTTGCATTGGGGTGTCTTTGTTTTTTATTGAGTGGAGGGGATATGATATAGGATTTGTGTGTGTGGGCGGGACTGGAAAATATGATCAAAATATATTTAGATTTAAGGATAATGAAAAAGAAAATGCATAGAAAAATGAAAAACAATATGAACAAAATAAATAAGAAAGAAATTTCCAAAGAGTAAGTTTAATTAATTGCAATAATGAACATATTTTAAAATTATTCTGGATTTTCTAAGGCTCAGTTTGTCAAGTATTTAAAAAGCCTGGCAAACACGGCAGAAAACACAAGTAATTATTTTCATAAAAATTCAAACTTTATTCTTTTAATAAATTATTATAAGTGTTACTAACTGAAGATATTCTATGAGAATTTCATTATTATGAACAGATGTACATCTTAAGTTGAATCTTCCACACATCCTCTTGTGGTGCATCTGCTGGGATGTTCCTAAGCTTTCCTGTCTTGTCCCCACCTTCTCTTTTTCAGTTTTTAAACCTCCATCACTTTATCCCAGACAAAAGGAAAACCCACTTTACCACAGAGAAATCCCTTCTTGTCCTCCAGCATCCTTTGCTCTTCCTAATCAGCAGTAGAGTCTCAGACCCTACTCACGGCTTTCTCAGCATCAGTTGGTTTGGTCTTTAATATAAAAATTACTTTATGTTCAAGATTGGTCATGCAGCACAGCAACATTGACAAATGCACTGAGTTATGAAAAGATTAATTGGTTCTAAATTATGCTTATGACACAGCGTGGCAAACTGAGACCACCTGGCTATACCTTGTTAACATCCTGGCTTTCACAGTACTTACAGATATTATAGACATTTTTCCCCCGTTTTTCTTTTGAGACAGAGTCTTGCTATGTATCCTCAACTGGCCTTGAATTTATAGCAATCCTCTCTCTCAAGTGCTGGGATTTCAGGTGTGAGCCACTATGCCAGACGTTCCTTGGATATTTAAAAAGGCTCTTTTTACACACACACCCCTTCTCTTTTGCTCACACCATGTAGGAGTTGCAGAGATGTTACAGTTCAGAAAAAGCCGGCCAACTTTAGCAAACCTCTCAACAACACTACAGAGAGAAGAAAACACATGCTCTTGGCATGAGCAAGAGAAAGCAGAAGGGAGAGAAGCCGAGAACCCCCAGAGTTGTGTCTGGGTGTGCAAAAGGAACTCGATACTGTGAAGAACTGGGTAAGAGAGCTACTCTGGACAGGCACTTGCTACTGGACCAATGAATGCTGCCAGGACCAGAGCACTCGTTCTCTATCTAGGGGTTCATTGTACCCAAGAACTTGATTGCGGCAACGTTGAACACATGAGCCATTGGGGCAACCTGTAACATGTGAGCCACCACCCAGGGGATCTTTACTATGAGCTTGTTCAATCCTGTCATCCATTGCTCTAGGGTGGTCCTTAGCACATGCTCCACTGTACATAGCTTTTGGTGAGTGAACCATAGCTTCAGTGCAAAGGTTAGGCTACTTTAAAGCTACTGACTGCAAGTCAATATTGAAGAAAGAGCCATGGTTTTCACTCTTATGGTTCCATCCAAGCTGGGAATGGTGTATCGGAACTTGCTCGTCTACTTAGTTTGGGCTTCTGAAATGCTCACTTAGTCCTCCTTGTGTCTTTGTATAGAAATCATCCAGCAGTCGATGGAACCTCAGCCACGCGACTGTGTGAGCCACACTACTGTGTGAGCCACACTTTGAGTGTCAGGTTAGGGGAGTTGGTACAAAGGCGGCCATTTGTTTCAGAGTACATCCTTGTAGCTGTGTTTTAATGTGGTAAGTGCATCGTTCTGCCTGAAAACTGTTGGCTTCAAGATAGTCGGAGGCAGTGATGAGATGGATCTAAGCGAAGTAGTTGCTCAGGTTGTCATTTGACAACTAAGACTTTATGGATATATAAACTTGAGAAGAAGAAAGTTGGGGGACCACGGAGAGGTCTTTTGACAAGGATAAGGACTAAGCTAGCCCACAGTCCTCTCAGGTGTATTAGAAGCATCTTGAGAGAATGCAACTACTGTGATGATTATGTCTGGTTTTTCCTTCTTGTTCTAAGTGGTTTAGGATACAACTTCTGTATATGCACACGTGTGTGTGTGTGTGTGTGTGTGTGTGTGTGTGTGTGTGTATGTGTGTGTGTGTGTGTGTGTGTGTGTGTGTGTGTTGTGGATGAAGATGTATGTGTGCATGTGTGGGTCCACAGTTGAAGTCTGGTATCTTTCCCCAGTTGCTCTTCATCTTTATTTTTGAACCAAGGACTCTCCCTGAATGTAAAGTTCATCCCTTCAGCTCAGAATACTCTCCAGTAAGATTCAGGGGTGGGCCATCAACCATCTGCCCTTTGTCACCCTGAGGCTATTGTTACAGGAGTGTCATTCCTGATGTGATCTTTGACACGGGCTCTGGGGACTGGAACTCAGATCCTCATGTTCTCATGGCAGGTACTTCCTGACGGAGCTACCTCCCCAGTCCAGGGTCCAGTGTCTTAACCCGGAGGCTGTAACCCTAAAGCAAAGAAAGAAAAAAGAAAGTCAAAAACAGTAGAATGTTCCTGAATATGTCTCAGTCAAAGGTCAGTTCAGGATCAAACATGGAATGAGTCTAGAATGTTTCTGGCAGCACGCATCAGGGCTGTGTCTCCTATCATGTGAGTTCACTATAGTCTTGATTCTGCACACACAACGTGCAGTTTGTGGTGTGTGCGTTACCATGGCACCAGGCACCAGTGAATGGTGTCTGCAATGCCTTGGTTTTGATTCAACAGTTCTGTACGCAGAGAATTATGGATTCTGTGCATACACAAAGTTTTTGTCACAGAAACATAAAGAGTTTAAATACACAATGATTTTTAATATTTTCCTTCCATCATTTTTCAGCATATAAGCATCACATTAGTATATCTTCACATTGTATTGTGTTAGAATATTTGGGTCTCTGAAATGATTTCCATACAAAAATTATTATAAAGATTTTGGCCTGGAATTAGGATAGGGTTTTCAAAAAAATTGTAAATGGCCATAAGTATATTTTTGCCACTTATGCTATGTATTTGTGCAAGGTAGCATTCTCAGCATTGACTATAATAAAATAAAAATATCCGTCAATACTGAAAAGTATTGAAGATATTCTTTCAGCATCAATAGCCAATATTTAGTTTTTTATTTAAAAAATGAGCAACCACACCCACCTCATTGGTATGCAATTTTGCTTTAGTCTTCAACAAAAGGTAAAATTACATGCATACAAAAGCTTGCTTTCATTTTTATGATTTATTATCAATAAATGTATCATCATGCAACTGTGTTTTGTATATTAATGATCAAATAAAAATTTTCAGGTTGTGGGTGGAAAAAGTTTAAGAAGTTTTCTTTGCAACATACTGTCTTTTGTGTCTTTTAGACAGACTCAGGGAATAACCATCATCAAAAACTGAGAGTGATCTGAAAGTTTTCAGGAGCCTAGACTTCTACTTTATCGGCTTTCTCAGGCCCTATCATGCTTCCTGAGATTCTGGTTTCTCTCCATCACAAAATCTTTCCAGGAAGCCAACTGAGGTAAAGGGTAATCACTGGCCATCGTGTTTTCCGAGCTCAGCTGAGTCGTTCTTACGTTGAGAAGGATGCTAAGGTTGGTTTGTGACTCATCAGTTCTGCCTGCTGAGATGGTCAGTGTGAACTATGCTCTGGATGGCTTCTCTGAGCTTAGGTAGCAGAAGAGTCTCTCAAAGACTAGCAGGGCATTGCTAACTAGACTAGTTAGTCTGGAGTAGACTAGTAGGGCATTGTCAGTTAGTTGGACTAGTTAGTCCCAAGTAAACTAGTAGGGTATTTTTAGTTGGACTAGTTAGTCCTGAGTAAACTATTAAGGCATTGTTAGTCTAGTTAGTCCTGAGTAGACTAGTAGGTCATAGTTAGTTAAACTAGTTAGTCCTGAATAGACTAGTAGGACATTGTTAGTTAGACAAGTTAGGCCTGAGTTCTATAACCAATAGTATTATCTCTTCATACTGTCATGCTCTTCTGTTTTAGTACATTGAGCCCACATCTGAGGATAATAGACATTTTTCAGCCTCCAGAGCTATCTTTAATTATCTAATCAGATATTATTTTGCGTGATGTCTTCTCATTCTTCTTGTATATCCAGTATGGTGTACATTTCTGAAAAGTCAGTGGACTCCTGGCTAAATAAGCAAGAACAAGATAGGTTGGTTTGGCTGGCTTGCTTTGAAACAAAGAGCATGCCTGCTTCTTAAAGGGTAGAAGGCTGTCAGCTGCCACTCCTGAGTGGATCACTCCAGGGAAAAGCACCTTGTCTTGCTCCCACTGTCAGCTGTGATGTTATCCAAGCTCCTGCTGTAGGAGCGACACTGACAGGTGATGAAGGTTTATGGGGCAATCTCCAACCACTCAATAAAATCCTTTTTAGAGACTAAAGCAAAGGTATCAAGTTACACATGGCTTGGTCTACTCTTGTAGGGTCATTTTCTTTAGAGTTAAGACATTGACAACTTATGAGATAAGGTTTAAACCGCAGTGAGGCATGCAGATTAGCTCAGAATGGAGCCCTCTGTTCAGTGGCCATCAGTGGTTGCTTTAATGGAAATCATACTGGCTCATGTGGGCATGTGACTCTGAATTCTACCCTTTCTCTCATGAACTGATTTCTCTGAGAAACATTAGCCTGGCCAAGCCTTCGCTTTTGTCACCTGTAAGCTGGAGACAAGAGCAACTACCTCTGTTTGGTGTGGATATCTGGCATTCAGCATCTATGATGGCATTTACTACACTCCTAATGATATAAGTATCCAGTAAAGGAGGTTTCCCCTTCTTCCTCCCTTTTGTTTCACCAGTTTTATTTTATTCTGATATTCTTTTGGTCTTAACAATGAAAAGTGTGCCTTGGTGTAAAACTGTTATGATAGAACTTCTGGTAAAGCAGGATTTGAGCAGAACGGCAGAGGGGGTGATGATACCTTTGCTGATGCCTGAGACCAGTGGGATGGAATGCTGATGGAGTTCAGGAGCTTCCATGCTGGGCCAGTCTTCACGGAACAATAGGTTATTTGAGTCCGTGTCTCATTTGTTTAGAGAGGAGTGAAGTTGAATAGGTGAAGGTGTACCTTGCAAATGTTTGGAAAAACGTTATCAAAACAAGAATCTAAGACAAATGAGGGCCTACATAATACTGGTTATTATTATCATCATCATCATCATCATTATTATTATTATTATTATTATTATTATTATTATTATCTTGTTAAATAATTCAGGTCTCATTTGCTTGACACTTTTTGTGTTAGATACTGCCAGCCCTTGCCTGTAAGAACCTTGGGAATTGAGCGGGACATCATGACCATCTCAAAGCATGTTTCTACTTACCTAGGGTAGCAGAGATACAACTTCTATCATCAATAGCTTCAGGGTCTAAAATAAGCCCTTTCCTATTAGAATTTGTACCTCAC
Source organism: Apodemus agrarius (assembly GCA_964023405.1). Classification (NCBI taxonomy): domain Eukaryota; kingdom Metazoa; phylum Chordata; class Mammalia; order Rodentia; family Muridae; genus Apodemus; species Apodemus agrarius. Next base: position 193,571,655 of record OZ030005.1, read on the forward strand.
CTCATTCTGTTCTCTTCTGGAAGGACAGAAAAGTGTACAGTGAAAAAGTTGCCCTATCCCAGACACACTTGTACCTCAGAAGTATTGGATTCTCCTCAATGGAGCTTGAGCGAAATGGCTCAAGTCATTTATGGTTTAATAGTTTTATGTCCCATACTTCAGCAAGCCCATAGCTACCGGCTTTCCCTTTTCTATCTGTCCAGAAGGCAACTCTAAGCAATCTTGGAATGTTGAATGCCATTTGACTAAGACATTTAGATGATTTTATTGGCTGCATAGGCTTCCTCAGTACACAGGAGTTAGAAACACTATGGGTCCAAACTCACCTCTGGAATACCTATAGTTAAGATTTTATGTATTCCCAATTTTAAATCATACCCAAGTCTTCACAGCACAAATATATAGACACATTATCCCTGACCAGGTTTTCATCTTCACAAGTAACAGGTTATCTCTACTTTACAGTAAGATAAACATACCATCTTGGTGGTGACAGATGGAAGGTAGGAGCTACAATTTCATGCAACAATGACAGCAACATGAAAGCCAGCAACTGATTAGTCACTTAAACTTGAACATATAATGCCAGAAAAAAAAGCGGTGTCTTCCTTCAAGGGTTATCATTCCACACAGAGCAAGCAGGCCAATGTTACCCCTCTAGAATTCAGTCTCACTTTGATGCTGTTCACCTGAAGTCTTCCTGCCAACATGTCAAACCCTCTGGCCTTCTGTAGATCTCCAGGGATTGATGGTCATTATAATCCATACAAACAAGAGAGGACTCTTCCCACTGCTGCGACCTTGTTAACACATTCATTCATCAGATAGTTACTGGATGTCCCCTCCAGCCAGAAAGACAACAGGTTTTAGTGGAGACCTGAGTGAAAAACTCAATAACCCCAGAGAAAGATAAAAAAGGGGAAAAAAGGTACAGGAGGCATAAAATACAAGTATGAGGAGATAAGAAACACAGATGGCCTTCTATGACTACAGGTTTCACAATCATGGTGTCAAACCACAGTGCCTTAGATATACTGTGGGAGGATGGAAGAAAAGAGGGATTATCTGGAGGGAAGGTATGAAAGGTCATATGGATGCTTACTATCTCACCAGCCAACTTAAAATGAAATCAGGAACAGTAGGACACTCATGAAAAGAAAGAAGAGGGATTAAAGGCTTAAGCGAGGATGGATGTGGGGAATGGAGGAGGGGAGGGGGCCATGAGTGGATTAACCAAAATAAAGAGTGCATGGAAATGAAGTTATGGAAACATGCTAGTTTGTAACCTAATTACAAAGTACAACTTTAAAAATAAATAGCACCAGTTGAATTACCCTACATTGGTGGACAATGTTACTCCTACAGGACTTAGATTATTAAATTGAAATCACAGTATAAGGAAGGCATGGGATGCCTCCCTAGAAGATATTGGATAAGGAAGTCCCAGAGATTTCCAAAACAACATTGACTCTTACCATTGCCCATAGTTATCTACCATAACGGTGTGGTAAGACTTTATTGTGGAAAACATCACACACCTTGGCTGCAGGATATATAAAAAATCAATCTTAAACCAATTGGGAAACTTCCAGTTTAACTATGATAAACTATCATCCATAGCTCTGGAACAGTTTACAAATGCTACTATGAGGGAAAAGACATCTATCATCTTGCTCAGAGGTAAAACCCAGCATACTGCAATGCTGACCTGCTAGGTAAGATGTGTCACCTGGTGCGTTAGTGGCAGGACTTTATGGGGCAACCAACCTCTTTCTGATTGGATTTGAGACCTGCTCCACAGAAACTATAATCCTGACTAAAAGCTCATAGCTAGAAAGGTCACGAGCCCCAGGAGAGAGCCTGCTCTCCCTATTTTGACAAAGGCTTTGCTTTCCAACCACCTTCTAATTATTTATGGTTAGTCCCATAGAGCGGGGCCGCTCTCAGCCAAGGCTATAGGGGAGTGATGAGTCCTGAAGGCTCAGACCTAATTAGTGGATTGATAGTTGATGGTTAGTACTTGAATGAACTAGTGGATGTTGGAAATGTTGGTGGCAGAAACTGTTTGCAGAAAGGTGCTGGGCAATGGGTTTTGGAGAGGAACATCTTATCTCTTGCTTCTTTCTCGTCTTGCTCTTGGCCTCCTATCTCTAATAAGGCAGCTACTTTGATCGACTCTATGTTCCCTGGATGGTGTTTTGCCTCTGTTCAGGGGCCCAAAAGCAACAGAACCAAGTATTCTGGGACTTTAGAATTTGTGAATCCAAATAAACCCTTCCCTAAGTTTTTTCCTCGGGTATTTTGCCCCAATGGCAAACCTGAGCAAAATGTGGGGGAATCCAGGACCAATCTCTCAGGGAAGCCAAGGGATAAATGTGTTCTGGAAGCTGATGGAGACCACAGAGTGTGCAGAGGCACAGCACAAGGCCTTGTGTTGTGTCACCCAGGAGAGACTTGTGAGAGGGCGTGTGATTAATTACACACAGCGACCACACATATGTTTCCTCTCCTGCTAATTGCAGTTAGCTGCGGGGGCACGGAGCGTATTGCTCTTGGTGAACGTCAGGACCCTTCCCTGGATTCCCTGTGGTTTTCTGCGAAGCCACAATTAAGGTCACTAATTATTCCCTTCACTACATGTGCTTCACTTAATGAAGAACCAAACTAATGAGTGCTGATCTTTAAAAACTTTCTTTTCCTAAAGCCATCTTGGCTGCCATCCACTTAGCGCCAACAATGGCTCCTTGGTAGAGCACCACGAGCATGAAGTGCATCTGCGATTGCTGGGGGAGTGGGATGTCTCTGGCAGGCAGCTGTGGGCAGATGCAGTTGGATATAATTTAGACGACTTTCTAGCGGGTCGAGCAGGCATTGCTGCAGCAATGATCTCAGTGGCTAGTGGTGGTGTTGGCACACGAAGGGCATGTGCCAAAGTCCAGGCTAGAAAGACAGCCCACTGCAAAGGAAGACAAGTCTAGCTCAGGTGCCCACGATACTCTTGGAACTCAGCAGAATTCTTTTACCCATAGGACACAGATAACACTGACAAAAACATCTTCTGTTTTAACATCCTGTGGCTTCTGTAGAGATGTCTGTGGAACTCCAGACCCATACCTGTGCATGTGTGTGTGTATGTGCATGTGTATGTGCATGTGTATGTGTGTGTGTATATAGGTAACATCTTACACACTCTTCTTTTTGGGTTCTAATGTCTTTGTATTTTGCCTTTGTTTTGTACTGATTTGATGTAACTCATCATCTTTAATTTACGCAGACACACAAATATGCATGCATATATATCTTCCTAAAGTATTCAAAAGATTAAGGACTTAGGGACAGCCTCATATCACATCACCCCAAGCAAACACAAGCGGAAGCATTAGCACTGGTATCTTTAGACAGCCTTCAGACTCCTCAAGCTGTTGTGTTATTCATCCCATTTAGTTTCTCTGGGTCCATCTTGTGGAAAATAACATATTTTTCTCTTTTCCATTTGCTAGTGGTCTTCTGCTTCAAGTGTATTAATTGAAGTTTCTCCTACAACACAAGAAGAGAGAAAAGCAAGAAAGAATTCTGTCTTCAGCTGGAATCCTCGCACTGTTTGCCAGCCTACCAATACTGTTCAGCTCAGCCTTTGCACATGTGCCCTTAGCCACAATCCCTGGAGAACCAGTGAGCTGGCTAACATACCACGCTTTTACGTGGTGCAATGACCTTGTGATCCAGACAAGGTGTACTGTTTGGGGGCCATGCTTTATAGATTTGGAAGTTGAGTGACCTGGTTATGAAGGCTTGAATCATCGTAGCTCATTGTACCTCATTGTTACCGAACAATGTGTCCTTTCTGTTTTCTCTTACCTCAGAGGGTACAAGAGAGAACAGGAACTAAGGGCCTATCCAATGTGATCCCTTCTCTCAGTTCTCCTCCGAATGCCATCTTGCTGTGCGGTAATGCTCCTGGGTGGGTGAAGCAGAGTGTGAGAAAGCCATCTGCTTTGGGTATTTGCAATATTGCTCCAGACCAACACTATGGAAATTTTGTGCTAGATAATTACTGCAGGGGAGAGAGCTGCCTTGCTCTTTAACATAGATCTAGCAACCCTGACTCCTGCCCACATCTTAGAAGGGTACAATGTACTGCATGTGAATAAAACTAGGAAAGTGTTGAAATTTGTGTTTCTTTTTATTGGAAAGAGGTCAGGTGACTTCATGTTGGAGGGACAAGAAAAAGCATGATATAAAAACGTAAGAATACTCTTTCTCCAAGATGGGCTCTTATGGTGGGTTGCAACCCATAGCTTTTTGTTGTTGTTGTTGTGTTTGTTTGAACAAATGGCTCAAGTGATGCCAAGAACTCCAGTCCATTTTGGGAAAACAAGGCATTTGAACAGCTTGACACTGGAAGGCATAAATTGTCAGGGAGAAAAATATGAGCTGGAGAGATTTGTGAACGCGGCAGACAGTAATCCTGGTATTTCTTCTTAATTGTTTTTCTCAGGCACGAAACCTTCTGTGATTTACATCGTGCAGCAAAATGACGGCTGAGCCAGACAGCTCATCACCTCCAGAGGAGATGAGAGGGGACATGACCGCTGCCGGGGGAAATGAAAGGGGAGTCCAGACAGCACGCTCTGTCGCCTCAGCTCCCATTTGTTCCAGAGCATCAGCTGTGTTGCCACGTGGCCTATGGGGGACAAGTGGGTCGAACAGAGACCAGTACTCAATAGCTGCAAAGTATGAGGCAAAAACCCTTCTGCATCTAAGGGTTGTAGCCCTTCCTGCGGAGGACCCTGACAAACCTGTGTGAGTGGGAGGAGAGGGAGAAACAAGAGATGCTAGGAAGGATGGAAAGGTGGCTATAAGATAGGAAAAGTTTTGGTCAGTGTACACGCAATTGCTATCCCTTCTCCTTATCAACAATTGATGCCAAATGCCTTTCCCAGCCTCTCTCCACCTTACTTATTTAGGTTTTGCTATGAGATCTCTCACTGAAGTTGAGGCTGATTCAGCAGCAAATTCTGGAACTCTTCCTATCTCAGCCTCACATTTTTTTTTTTTTTGGATTATAGATGTATACCACCACACCTAGCATTTTTGTATATAAATCTATTTATTTATTTTTACCAGTACTGGCGATCTGAGCTCAGCTCTTCCTGCTCACACTATAAACACTTTACCATCTGAGCCATGTCTTAGTTCCACATGAAGTTGTAACATTTATGTGAGGCCAGAGTCAGGGCAGTTGGGGAGGGAAAATTGGAAATGGTGAGTGTATCTCCTGAGCCTCTGTTCCTGTGATCATCTTCCTGGAAGTCGTTTGTTCAGAAGCTGTACCTCCTGTCTTTAAACTGTGGGGATGATATAAGTTCTGCTTGTCCTGTCTGGAGTCTTGAGAAGATTCACAGCTACAGAGGCTCCGGGCAGCAGGCAGAAGGGGTTGGGGGAAGATGCCTTCTAGTAAATGGGTAGTTAGGGTAGGGCCTAGGAATCCCCAGGGTCAGCTGGTTTGTCACTCAGAGTGTTAAGCAGTGGCATTGCCAAGGCATGCCAGCCTGGGCAATGACAGACTGTGTTGCAGAGTTCCCTTCTGAGGGGCTCAAGGTCAGAGAGGATTTTGAAGGTGGCAGTTAAGTAACAACAATTCCTTTGGAAGAAAGTCAGGATCATAAACAGCATCATGAGGGCGCCCTTCTGCTTTTCACTTTGACTTGTGGCTTAATTGCATTATATTTTTAATGTTGGGCTCATCTTACCCATGACTGGGACCTATTTGGTCTATAGAGGTCCCAGTCTTATGACAATGGGCTGGATGTTGACTTGCAATGGTGTAACTTTTCCTGATGAACTTATTTCTATTTACTTCAGATAGAGGGTAATAATGTACAAAGACAGGATTCTATCCAAGTCTATGTTGGTCAGCCATTGAGTTTATTGAATTTACTTGCAGGATCACACAACTGAGGTTGGATAAACCACAGTTTCTCCAAATACTACTTAGGTAGCCTTAGGGAGATGTAGGGCTCCTGAGCCTTCTCTCCTTCTACAAGGGAATGGTTAATGAGCCAATTTTTAAAGGTATTTAAATGATCTCAGCTTCTGCAAGTAAAACCCACAATGACTTCTCATATCCATCCCAGAGGAGACAGCCACACACTTAGGTAGCAGCTCCTTAGACTTCTCCATTAGTTTATGCTCTGAAGTCACCTTCAAGCTGGGCATTCTGGGCATCTCTCTCTTATGAGCATCAGATTCTGAATCACATTGACTAAGATGGGTAGAAATCATCTAAGTCGAGTGTAGCTTCTCAGACTTTTCCTTCTAGACTAATTTTCCTAGTTTCTCCCTTATTGCCTATGAAGCAAATTCACTAATACTACTTCTATTTACCGCAACATTGAATTGTTGTTTCTGATCTCATCTTGGTCACAGAGGAGAGGGTTCCCCATAGGTGTGCTGGACTCAAGTCTTTCACATTCAAGAACAAGCTGCTTTTGAAGTGAACAGGGAAGATCAGAGAGAGAGAGAGTTCTGAGAGAGTGATCTCAGTATTCATTTGTCCATGTATCTATCTGTTCATCCATCCATCTATCCATCCATCTTCTAACAAACAGAAAAAGGAGATCTATGCCAGGGAACATTGTAGAAATACAGTGTTAATTAGTGGATAAAAAAGCTAACAGCTCTCTTAGACTTTACAACAAATATAGCTCCCTTAGAGTTTACAATAAATGAAGAAAAAATAACAAGTAATAAACATATGGATGTGAACTATGTTTGTTATATGCTACTTAGTGTAAATATAAGGTGATAGAGAATTTTTTTGGGTTGTGGGGAGCACTGTATAAATAGAGGTAGAAAGCTCCAGAAAGTACTTATTACAGTCTGATGGAGTAGAGTATGTGAGACCTTGAGGTAGTGCAAAGATGGGAAAGCAATAGGAATTTTGTGTGTGGGCAGTGGTGACAAGTTCTTTGTTGAAAAAAATTAGTAATTATTTCAAGTCCAGATGAGTGAAGAACTTTGAAACATCCGAAGCCCAGAGTCTGGCTAGAGTGCCTGCTAAGCATATAGAAAAAGTACTGGGTTCATCAACAATACTGTGCAAATGGAATGTGGTGGTGTGTCTCTGGAACCTCAGGACTCCTCTTTCTCAGAGCAGAGTCAGGGTCCTTGGCTTGTCTAGTGAATCCTAGTCTGGATTTCAGTTCCCCCTTAAGCAGGGCACAGCCTGTATTATCAAATGCAACAGTAGATGGACTAGTAGCTTATGCTGAGCATTGAGTTGCCTGAGATCTAAAGACTTCCCCAGTCCTGTGCTAATGAGGAAATTGTTGAGTAAACATCCCCCATCTGGTTGTGTGGAGAGCTGCTGGTGTCTGCACTCACAGCAATATCAACTGGCACTTCCAATGCTTTGCTGCTATTGCAAATTTCAAATGCTATTGAATAGCTCCAAGGCTTTTCTTGGGCACTTTTAACCAGAGGTGGACGAAACAAAGTTAATGCCTTGACCATCACCTCAGGGTCTTGGTGACAGAGCTCAAGGGGACACCCAGACTTGTTACAGAATTGAAATTACACAAGGTTTGCATGAGCCTGTCAGCCCTGCATAAAAGGAAAGACATGGAGACAAAGGAGAGACTGAAATCCAGTTATTGGACACTGGCTGTTTGCTAGGTTCTGTTACGTGATTTGGACCCATGAATCACCCGAGTCACATGCCAAACAATGAAGCAACTGCCTTCAACCCCAGTCTTCACAGGAAAACTCTGAAATTCATGCTATCCATGTTCCTTTCCCATGACATGAGTCAGCTGGAACAGAATGAGACTTGATCCCCAGCCTGTCTCATTATATGCATGGTGGGGAAAGTAAAAGCCAATTCCTTTGGAATTGCTTTGTCCAAAGCAGTTTACAAATAGACTTGGCTGGCAGTGGGGCCCCTGGATTGGCTACTTTTCTTTGCTACCTGTGCTGAAGAGGTATTCGTCTTTATTTCCCCGGGATGGGTTATCTTGTGTTGGCAACATGCAGATTGATGTGCCACAACTGGCTTCTGATTGGCCAGGAAGCCAGTATTTCAGAGAGGAATTTTCCACTAAAGGCATCACGTATTTGCTCTCCTCTGAGCAGATCAATCTCAACATTCATTGTCAGGTATCTCCACTATAGTCTGGAGCATGTCTCCTAGGGCAAAGATTTATAGTAATACTAGCATCACCTTGGGTACTGTGTGTGAGTGTGTGTGTGTGTGTGTGTGTGTGTGTGTGTGTGTGTGAGAGAGAGAGAGAGAGAGAGAGAGAGAGAGAGAGATGATGATGATGATGATGATGATGATGATGATGAAGATAATGATGATGTTGTACACATACTATCTTTGACATAGAAACTATCTGGACACCCACATGTTCCCAGTCTGCACTAATGACCCCTATACAGATGTCAGTAGCTTTATATGGTGCATATATGGTGCAAAGCTGTGTTCTGCTTCTCCATGACTACACATGGCAGATCCCAGTCTATATCGTTTTCTCTTCAATTCCCAAGGTTCTGACGCCTGGTGTGAATCAGACTTTTGGAGGATCTTAAACCGGAAACAACATCCCAGCAAGTGGACAGATTCATGCTCATCTTGCCGGCCATTTGAAATGATAAGTTTTACAACCCAGGAAGACTGTTGAATCAGGTTGTTGCCTTTTGGTGAACTGAAAAGATAGAAGACGTAAAGAAACACATAACCTATAAGTCATGGCAAGTTGGCAGGTGCAGGGAAGAGAGCTTCGCTTAGAAGACAGAACAGATCTTGGGGGGTGGGTCCAGGTTAATTGAGACTGCTAGTCCTTGTACAGGGTCACCCTCTTCCTTAGCTTCTTCCAGCTTTCTCCTAATTCAAACACAGGGCTCAGCAGCTTCTGTCAGTTGGTTGGGTGCAAATATCTGCATTTGCCTCTTTCAGCTGCTTCTTGGGTCTTTCAGAGGGCAGTCCTGATAGGTCCCTTTTTGTGGGTGCTTCATAGCCTCAGTAATGGTCTCATGACTTGGGACCTCCTCTTGAACAGAATCCCACTTTGGGCCTGTGCCTGGACTTTCTTTTCCTCAGGCTCTTCTCCATTTCCATCTCTGCAGTTCTTTCAGACATGAGCAATTATAGGTCAAAGTTTTGACTGTGGGATGGCAACCCCTTCCCTCCAACACTGGACCACCAACCAGGCAGCATACTCCAGCTGATATGAGGCCCCTAACACATATACAGCAGAGGACTGCTGGTTCTGGGCTCAGTCAGAGAAGATGCACCTATCCCTCAAGAGACTGGAGGCCACGGCTAGTTTAGAGGTCTGGTTGGGTGGGGACATCCTCGTGGAGATAGTGGGTGGGGAGGAAGTATGAGATGTGAAACAGTTGGAGGGTGGACTGAATAAAATCTGGAATGTAAAAAAAATTAACTAAATAGAAGATAAAAAGAAGACAGAGCAGAAAGGTTGACTTTAATGTACCGAATTGCTTACAGACACGAGACAGCCTCTGCTTGGCAGCTAATCTGTGTTCAGGGGCCTTTGCTATCTCCTTATACATCCTTAGACTACTGTTTCTCTGACTATCGATCACCTTTGATGCCTCAGTTAATGCACCCCCTAGCTGCCATTTCCTCAGCAGAACTGACTAGAGAGGTGGAAGCCAAGGGAACATAAACTGTGCACCGAATGGAACTTGACTTACGTGATGCAGTAGTTCAAGGATAATTGCTTTTAGGATTTAAGGGAGCTCCACGCTTACGTTTCATCAGCCTAGCAATCCAACATCTCCTATTCCAGCTGCCCGGAAAACATGTGCTTCTGAAGAGCCTGACTGGAGAGATGGACACACCCTGAAACAGAATCAACCATTTTAGTCGGGGGGGGGGAGCTGAAATCTCATTGTCCAAGTTTGGATGCCCTGCCCACCTCCAGAATCTGAGAATTGAAGCCATCTAAATGTCAGAGACAAAGGAGAGAACAAGGAATGTGTTATTATATGGAAACATAAATTACAGAAAGATCAAATCAGTAAGTGCTAAATGACCAATATTTTGTAACCTGTTAGTGTGTGTGTCTGTGAACCCCAACCCCAAAAAGTCTTCAGGTTCCACAAAGGTAGGTGTGTGTCTGTTTTCCTCACTCATAGATTGCTACTGCCTAGAGTATGGCACATGGTAAGCACTGAGTAAGCATTAGCTGAATAGATGGATAGGTGTATAGAAAGACCAAGCTTTTGGTTTCCCTCATCTAGTGATGGGTGATGAACTCAGGGCAAAGAAGATAAAACAAAAGATTAAGCAAATTCACTTTCTTTTAGCTCCTTTAGTAATTTCAAAATCCAAGTTGGCTACTATACACTTAGAGGAATGGAAAGCTTGTAGAGGAAGGCTTGATATACTAGACGACAGACAAAGGACATCTGCTTACCTTTGTGCTACTCTTGATATTTCTGAGTTAGATTGTGTATTAGTTTTCTAGAGCCACAGAGCTTACGGATAGTCTGTTTAAAGTTGTTATGACTTACAGTCTGTAGTCCAATTCCCCAACAATGGTCAGCTGTGAATAGGAAGTCTAAGGTTCTAGTAGTTGCTCAGTCCCACAAGGCTAGTAGATCCCAGCAGATGTGCTGGCAGGCGAAGAAGAGCGAATCTTCCTTCTTCCGATGTCCTTATGGAGGTCTCCAGCAGAAGGTGTGGTCCAGACAAAAGGTGTGTGCCACCACGCCTAGATCTGGGACTTGCTTTGTTCCAGGCTGACCTTGAACTCAGAGATCTCCTTGCCTTATTTTCTTGAGATTAAAGGCATGTACTACCTAAGATTTTCATAGCCACTATGCCTCATAATCTCCATGCAATGATCTCGGTCAGAAACTTGTGTCTTCCAGCCTTAAGATCTGGGTTACAGGTGAACCCTACAATTCTGGATTGTAGTTCATTCCAGATATAGTCAAGTTGACAACCAGGAATAGTCATTACAGATTGCCAGCATTCTTTATACATCGTGCTTAACTACTCTCTCACTCCCTGGTAACTGTCTATGTAGGTCAGGTTTTCATCAGCTTGACACAAGCTAGAGCCGTCTGGAAAATGCCTCCATCAGAGTGGCCTGTAGACAAGTCTGTAGGGCATTTTCTTGATTCGTTGTTGATGTGGGTGAGCTAAGTGCACTGTGGGCGGTGCCATGGCTGAGCTGGTGGTTGTGAGTTGTGTATGCAATAAGGCTGAGCAAAGTCATGGAGTGGAAATAGTATTTCTCCACGGCCTCTGCTTACATTCCTCCCTCCACATGCCTTCCCTGCTTGAGATTCTGCCTTGGTTCCCCTCAGTGACGGACTGTGGTAAAGAGGTATAAGCCAAACAAACCCTTTCTTCCCAAAGTTGCTTTTGGTCATGATCTTAATCATGGCAATAGAAAGCAAACTAGGACTAAGAAGTAAGTCTTTTCTATAAAGAAGGGCACCTGGCACAAATGGTCTCTTGGGCTCCAGAAGGAAGACTTAGGCTCTGCCTGGTCAGTGTAGGCAAGCAATAAGACTTTAAAATTGTTAGCATGAGACTGTCTGAGTGTTCTCAGATACTCAAGCTCTGGTCTGCAGTGCTCAGCTTTGAGAAGCTCTGTGGAATTAGAGCATGCTCAGTGTGCCATTGATATCATCCTCAGAGAGTGGACATGAATTCAGCTCCTCTTTCATGTTCTTCATCTAAAAACTCCCCTTGTTGCTCTCAAACCTCAGTTTGGAGGGCTTGCTGGGTACTTCCTTGCAGAAGGTCGGCTCATACAGATAGATCTTTCTACCTGGCTAATGCTTCTTCAAATGGCCCCTCCATACGTAGAAAAAGAGTTTCTAGTTTGGGGATTTCTTTCAAGAAACTCTGCACTTTTGAAGCTCTGTTTGAATTGCCACACCTTATACATTTTCTTGTTCTCTTTCCTTTGAACCTTCTAGCCCTGCTCTTAGACCCAGATGCTCTGTACTTTCTGGTTATTATGATGTGAAGATTCTCCACACCACATACTCCCACTATGATGAATTCCACCATGACTACTCCGCCATGGTGCACACAGATCCCTTGAAACTATAAGCCCAAGGCGATCTGACATACTGTTTGTATTAGTTATTTTAACACCACGATGAGCATAATACCTGACAGAAACAATTTATCAGAGGAAATATTTACTTTGGCTTATAGTTTCACATAGTTGTAGTCTGTTAGGACAAGGAAGGCATGATAGAGTTGATGGTAGTGGGTACGAAGCGGTACGGAGATTCCTCATGCTGTGGTGAACCGGAAAGCTATGAACAGCTAGATCCAAGGACAGAACTCATACTTTCTAGAGCTCGCCCTTCATGACCTACTTCTGCCAGATAGGCCCACTTCCTAAAGACTTTACAATTGTCCAAAAGGGACCCACAAGCTAGATAATAAGCATTCAAAGCAAGAGCCTGAGGGGGACATTTCAGATTTAATTCCTAACTCTTCTATCATCTGAAACTTAGCTCTCAAAGCCTTCCCTCACCTTAAGAGCCTCAGTGAAATAAGTTGAGTTCTGTAAGATATCTCAGAGAAGAACTATATTTTTAAAGCATAATACTAAAGAGAAGACCTGATGGGCAAGTCTCATTTGACCAATGATTTGAAGGTAGCATATTAGAGTCTCTGCAAGAAACAGTTGTTGACTGTCCACAGGTGTCTCTGAAGAAATCTTAGCAATAGACATCTAGCAAAGATAAGGGCACTGGCATTGTCATCACCCTGGCATTCATCCTGATTTCTTCCTCCTATTTTGAGCAGATATTTCTTCTTCACAAGAAACACACAGAAGTTTTAAACAATTCTGTATCAGCGCTATTTATTTTTTTCCCATGCAAACACAAATATCTTCGGCACAGTCACCTTTCCTGCCTCTGGGTAGGCTATGAGAAGGACAGGGAAGAAGCAGTTTGCTCTAGACTAGACTCTGGCCCTGTGTTCAGTGTTAGTTGGAAAGCTATTGGCTTCTTAAGAGGAAGCAACATGTTTTGGATACATTTCCAAAGAGGTTGGTAGCAGTAGGCTGAACGTGGAGTGATTGTAAAGTGATTTGTGATGGAGGGCAAGATTAAGCTCTCTGTGGAGGACAAATGGGAGTTTGATAGATAAAGGGGAGGAAAGGCGTGTTGTCAACTGGCAAGATAGACTAACTAGAGCAAAGGCTTGGAATTGGAAAGCATGGTGATTTATTAGAAGAAAAGGGAGGCTGGAGGAACACAGCCAAAGTCTAATAGGAAGGAAGAGGGAGGACAGTTAGAGGAGGCTGTAAGGGTTTCTACTCCTTTCTCTCACAAAGATGGGAGCTGAAGCTCATCTGAGACCAAACTGGGGGTAGCCTACGAGGGAGTGCACAGTAAGGAGCATTCTGTGTGCTGCTGTGTCCTATGCAGGAGAAAATATGACTGAAGATGTCCATCCATCAAAGCATTTGAACGAATGAACTTCTCTAACACGGGCTCCACAGAAGCTATAGAAAGAGGCCCTCGATTTTGTGGGGAAGATGACAGTCTCCTCTTGAAACAAAGAAGGGTAGGATAAGAGGAAATGGGAAAGTTGGAGAGCGGAGGGGTAGCTTGAGGGATCTGCTGGGAAGGTGCCCAGGAGCAGAACCAAGGGCGTCATCTGAAGCAATGGTGGCAGCTTCCTTTCATTGAGGGCTTTGGTTCGTCACATGGTTTTCAGTGTCAGAATACATGAGCAGAAGAAGTTTCAGCTCACAGTCTCTTGGTGCTGCTGCTTCTGGGTCCATGCATGGAGAGTTTGCACATTAGGTCAGGGACTATCTGGTGGAATACAGAAGCTCACCTCATGGTAGACAGGAGGGAGGGAGACAGAATGGAACCAAGAACAGAGCAAAACCTTCAAAGCAATGGTCTGCTTTCTTTAATCCAGTCCTACCTCTTACTGACAAATTGTGAACTCTTCAGTGGAGAAGTTGACTGTTGATACAATTAGCTCTCTGTTGATCTGATCTCCTCCGAATCTCATGGTCTCACCAGTTAGGGACCAAGCTACTACACATAAGCCTATGAGGCCATTTTATATGCAAACCATATGAAGGACTGGGAACTCTGCCCACTAGTAATGAACAATTGCTATTAATGACTCTTGCATTTGACTCTTGGGATTGGATATGGAGGCCCCACAATAAGGCATTCATATTCTATACAAAATGCAGTGAATCATCTCATCTCATCTCATGCACCAATCTCTCTCTCTCTATATATATATATATATTTTTTTTCTTGCATCTGAGCATGTCACTCTGTTGCCTCAACATGTTACTTCCAAATGCACAATAAGACCCAGACATTTTTACCAAGAGCTTTTGGGGAAGTAAGGTCCTAGAGGAGTAATCATTCTCACCATAGAATAGACTCTTACCCAAATTCTGTTTAGGATTTCTCGTTAGTCTCCATTATTGCTCCTATGAGTATTTTGTTCCCTTTCTCAGAGGAACCAAAGCACCCCACCTCAGTCCTCCTTCTTCTTGAGCTTCCTGTGGTCTGTGAATTATAACTTGTTTATTTTGAGCTTTTGGGCTAACATTCACTTATCAGTGAGTACATACCATGTGTGTTCTTTTGTGGTTGGGTTTCCTCACTCAGGATGACACTTTCTAGTTCCATCCATTTGTCTAAGAATTTCATGAATTCATTATTTTTAATAGCTGAGTAGTACTCCATTGTATAAATATACCACATTTTCTGTATCCACTCCTCTGTTGAAGGACATCTGGGTTCTTTCCAGCTTCTGGCTATTATACATAAGGCCGCTATAAACATATTGGAACATGCGTCCTTATTACATGTTGGAGCGTCTTCTGGGTATATGCCCAGAAGTGGTATAGCTGGGTCCTCAGGTAGTATTATGTCTACTTTTCTGAGGAAATGCCAAACTGATTTCCAGAGTGGTTTTACAAGCTTGTAATCCTACCAAAATGGAGAAGTGTTCCTCATTCTCCATATCTTCTCCAGCGTCTGCTGTCCCCTGAGTTTTTCATCTTAACCATTCTGACTGATGTGAGATGGAATCTCAGTGTTGTTTTGATTTGCATTTTCCTGATAACTAAGGATGCTGAACATTTCTTCAGGTGCTTCAGGGCCATTCGAGTTTCCTCAGTTGAGAATTCCCTGTTTAGTTCTCTACCCCATTTTTAATAGGGTTATTTGACTCGCTGGAGTCTAACTTCTTGAATTCTTTGTATACATTCGATATTAGCCCTCTATCAGATGTAGGATTGGTAAAGATCTTTTCCCAATTTATTGGTTGCCATTTTGTCCTATTGACTGTGTTCTTTGCCTTACAGAAGCTTTGCAGTTTTATGAGGTCCCACTTGTTGATTCTTGTTCTTAGAGCATAAGCCATTGATGTTCTATTCAGGGAAATTTTCCCCTGTGCCCATGTGTTCAAGGTTCTTCCCCACTTTCTCCTCTATAAGCTTCAGTGTGTCTGGTTAGCTCTTGTCCCTAGAAACTATCTTATTTTCCTTTCTCGTGATAACATCTGTAAATCCAAGCTACATTCTTGAACAATCAGGTATTGTTGTCTGTGGCCATGAGCCGTCCCATAAACCTAAAATGAAAAGGGATTCTCAAACTTGTTGCAATGAGGTTGTCACGGTTCAAATATAAGCACTTGTGAGGACACACGTCTTAGAAATCAAAGCTCTTTTCAGGGATAAAATAACTTTCAGTGTCTTCACCTGTTTTTTTTTTCCTATGAGTGGAAGAAGACAGGCAGGAGTCTGAGAAAATGGATCTTGCAGCCCCACAGCAGGCTGGAGGGTAAAAATATGTGGACGAAGAATCATGCAGCCAAATGAAGAGGTTGATCCCACATTGAGCTGGAAGAGAGAAGGGTCAGGAGAGTAGCTGAGCTGAGCCTGTGAGAACAGAAAGCCAGGAGCTGCTGACTGACTATCCAAGGCAGGGTTGGGTCCTGGACCAGAGGGTGCCCTTTCCTTGCTCAGAGGATGAGAGAAGAGGAGGATCGTAGCTGGCAGCTGTAATCTGTCCTCAGAGTGGACCATATGATGTCCTTATAGCAAGTCTGTGTATTGCAAAATAACTAAGAATGATGAACTGAGCAGGGCCTCTGAGCACAGGGACACAGCCCTTCAGAAATGAAGGGAGAAAAATTAAAGGAAAATACCTATTTTCTGAATGAAAGGTAAAACTAACTAAATATAACCTAGGGCTTTAAGCAGTAAAAACAAAATTCTGCTAGACATGTCGTTATGGCTTTCAAAAAAGAGAAGCCCTCCCTCCCTCCATTTAAAGAGCGCTTTGCCATTCCAGGTTTCTAAATTGGCAATGGGCTGATTAAGATGAAGTATTTTGATCAGATGTGATTTGAAAAGGGCTTTAAAAAAATCTCCCTTCCCTCTTGGTTCTGCCTCTTTGGTATGCCAGTACCAACCGCAGGAACTCAGCAGACCTTTTAATCATGACAGGCTTTGTGGTTCGTTGTTTCATTGGTTTTTAATGAACATGTTCTTAGAGCTAACACTGCTGAAAGGAGGCTGATCGTAGCCACCCTGTTCTCTTGGGGAGAGAGAGAGAGAGAGAGAGAGAGAGAGAGAGAGAGAGAGAGAGAGAGAGAGGCATCTCTGAGGCTGAGGCCCACTGGAGTTCAGTCTGGAGACTTCTACCATGAATCTCATTTTACTGTCAAATACATAACCACACTGACACTGCCTAGCAGCTCATCTTTCCGACACCTGCCATGCTCCCTCTTGTATGGATGCCCACAATGACTAGGGTCATATTGCTCAGCTACTTAAGACACTTACTGATGTCTGTTTCAATGCCACAGATGTTTGCCCATCTCAGAGGCTTGATCTCCTGTGAGGTTTCAGACAGAAGCGGAAATGCGATAGAAGCATGCCCAGCTTCTGTCATTCTGCTGCTTACCATGTGTCAGAGGACAGGGCCTGTAACTCTTCCATCAGCAGAGACCCTGTGCTGCTTGGAGAGCTGGTGAAATGCTATATCCTTATGGAAAATCTAGCATCTTTCTCCTTCCTCGTGCATCTCTGTCTCCATGTCTGGGATGTTATTCTATCCTGTGAAGACAGAACAGGAGACTCTATGTAGTCTCCAGGGAACCTGCCCAGAACCTACCTGTCTCTATAGTCTACCTCCTCTTAGACTCTTGCTAGTGGTCTGTAGGGGGAGGGGCTTTTCACTGTGGAACATCTGGATGTCTGCCGTGATGGTTCTCAGCACACTCTTCCTTCCCTAGTGCAAAACCTCCTCTCCATTCATGTGCACCAAACACTCTACCCCACTGAGACATTTGGGAATCCCTGTTTAGCTACAAGCAGTTTGCTCAGTCAGTTCTGAGAAAAATCTACTCCTTCTCTGAAAGATAGAAAAATGTTATTTTCTATCTTTGAAAAGATCCATTTAGAGGGGTGGTTAAGACCTGGCTCTCCAAGATGACCTGAGTTTAATTTTCAGCACTCACATGTGGCTTATAAACATGTAACTCCAGTCCCAGGAGATTTGATGCCCACTTATGGCCTCTGTGGGCATTGCAATTGTGTGGTGGTGCATAAATATACAGGCAGGCAAAACACACACATAAAACAAAAATAAAAGAAAAATTTAATAGAGTTGTTTAGGCTGAAACACATGGTTTTTCTTGGAGAGTTTATAGGAATTCTGGAAGTGAGTCTATGCTCACCATTAGACATTTCTGTCACCAGCTAGCCTGGTTTACTCTTCATTCACTCTGCCCAGAGAGAACTCCCCATGCTAGCAAGCATACCCCCCATCTTCTCATTTTATCCTCTGTGCTGCTGCCTGCTGTCCCCAACCCCCAATACTATCCTGTCCCTTCTTCTGAAAAATTCCTTGACCTTTCAAGACCAGTTCCATGGGGTTTAGCATGTCCTACTATATGGAACCTGCCCTGACCTGCTCATCAAGTAGGGACAGCTTGCTATTTTCACTCATACGCTGGTCATTCTTCTGTAGCGCATGCTTGGCTGAATTAATTTTTTGTTTGTTTCACATCTACCCTTTTATTAGCTCCTTAGGAGAAGGGACTGTCTATATCTGTTATTGTGTCCTTAGTTCTCATATCAGTAAGTAGAAATATTGGAGTTCAGTAGATACCTACTGAGTGAATGAATGCTCACATCAAGTTGACCGTGTGCAAGACTAATGTAACCATCTGATTTGGCTCAAGAGACTAAGTCTTTCTTACTTGCTAGAATTCACTATTAATATTTTGGTATAATATAAAAGTTATGATATTCTACTTGGGGGAAAAATCTTTCTCCCCACTTTCCCAAATAGTTCTATTTTTTTCAGGTAACTTTCTTGAAGCTCAGCTGGAAGAAAGGCTTTCTCAGTGTGACATTCTTAAAGGGCTTTCTGAAAGGCTAGAGGGTTGGAGATTGGTTTATGGGAAAGGCCAGTAGACAATGTGGTGGGAAGTAAATGCATTTTCACAGAAAAGTTTACTCTAGGAGCAGAGTTTGAAGGCAGATTGGCCCTTCCTGGTATCCTTAGCAGTGAGTTCAAAGCTCTTCAGAAACATGATAGAGCAGTGTCTCCCATGGGTGGGAAATACACAGCCTCCTTACTCCTCTCTTTACATCCCATCCACTATGGCAGACAGTGAATAATAATGACTCCCTCTTCCAGTGAGCCACCCAGAGAGAAAGGAATGGGAACCAGACAGCCTCTTTCTATCAGTCTGACTGAATATCCAAGTCTATGGGTCAGCTACCATGAAAGACACAAACTGAGGACCTCAGATCTCCTCCTCCAGATGTCTATTGCATTATCTGATCATCAGTTCATGTAGACTCCTTGCCCATGGGGGTCTACAGATGCCCCTCCTTAGCCACAGTCAGATCTGTAATGTGTTGTTGAGCTGTTTCTATTTTTGCTTAGGTAGCCACTGTCCTGTGCTTGAGAGGAAAGGTATAAGTGTGAATCCTGCTTCTGTCTTCTCAGGTTCCTTCTGTGCCAAGCCACTTGCTAAGCTCACTGTAACCTAGTAAGGCAGGTGATACAGTCGCACCTAACACATTCTGGAGAGGATTGGCTGAGAGTTAACCTAAGCAAATCTGCCTGATATACGACCTGAAACATTGCAGCTCCATGAAGGTTTGGAGAAGGGTCTTACAAGGACACTAACTGAAGTAGACACTGTACTTAGAGATGAGTAAAAAATAAGACAAAACACAGTGTCAAACCATCTTATAGCAATCTAAACCAAATAATACCAACTCCCCCCACCAAAAAAATCAATAGTCAACCAAACAACCAAATAATAATAATAACAACAACAACAGCAACAACAGCAACGAAACCCTTTCAGCCTGGTTCCTATGTGGCCATCTATTATCACATGACTGTTGGGTACTTTTTCTCATATTATGCTACTTTGCTGCCTGACACTAAGCCAAGACCTCTGCTCCCTGTCACAAATCATTAGTCACTTTATAATTTGGCTAAAGAATGGAAGTATGCATGTTTGCTAATGAGAGGGCACTTCTGTGAAATGCCATGTAAGCAGGTACTGTGGCCAACTTCTACCTGGTTCCTAGTAATTCTCCAGTGTTTAATTGTGGAGAGGATTCCTAGCATCAGCCTCTCATGTTTTCCTCAGAAAGTGCTGTTTACTATACGAAGTCTTAAGTTAATATATATTATGGCAACAACAGTGTAAAGAGCAGACTGGAATCTGGCATAATGAGTCAGCATAGGGTTCAGGACTCTGTGCTCAATATCAAGGGCCACACAGATTAGTTTCCCACACGTGCAAGGGAACATGGCATGCACTGTATCGAACCAGGATAGCAACCTCAGCCACAAAAATGTGATCAGGGGAGTAACATTGACAGAGGCTTTGGCCTCTTTGGACATGGTCTTTTTAGAGGAAATTCCTCTATTGCAAATTGGCCTAGAATCTGAGGGATGGTTGTGAGAGTTGACTCACCTCTGAGTAGTATGCATGTGGTCTCTCTTCAGAGGCACTGAGAAATATTTTCTTGTGTCGTTATATAATTGGTAATGATGCTGACCACTGGTAACCTTTATGGAACAGTTTGTATAGCTCTTGATGTGCTGCAGGGACTTTATGTACATCATTTCTTCAACTACTTAAACATAATATAGAAGAAGCATATTTTTACCCATTCATTGCATATGGTTGGAACATTAAGATCCTGTGTTGGAGGCCAGGTAGATGATAACTTGCCTGGGACCTCTGAGTTGGGAATGTAAGAAGGAAGGACCCAGTTTTGTTGGATGTCAATGTATACTTTTTATTGACAAATGAAGAATTGTGATGATTAGTGTTGATTGCCAAGTTGACAAAAGTGAGAATATTCCGAGATTGGCCTCTGGGCATGTTTTTAGGAGACCATGATATTGAGGTAGAAAGACCAGTTGACTGAACGGTGCCATTCCCTACATAGGGAATTCTGGATCATTCTAGAGTGGAAAATGCAAGCTGAGTATGTATGCATTCACTGATCTCTTCTTCCTACTGGGGATGAAGTATGATTGACCGCTTCAAGTTCTGGGTGACTTGACTCCTGCACCGTGATGGACTATAACCTGAAAAGTAAGATAAAATAAAGCTTTCTTCTGTAAGTTGATTTTCTCAAAGTGTTTTCTATCACAAAAACAACCAAGACATTAAGACAGTACATAATCTATTCATTTATGGTGTTGGGTCATAGGAAACAGTGTACTAGACACCAAGAGGTTAGGAGGCCATCTCTGGTTTTTACACTGTCAACTAACAGACTCATTCCCAATCACCACTATGGCAGGACAGGGAATGTACTTGGATTTTATAATATGCTTTCTTTCTGGAGTCTTTATAGGAGAAAAAAATAATCAGTTGCTTAAAGAGGAGTGACTTGGCAGATTAGTAGGCTGTTTTTTGTTTATTTGTTTGTTTCCTTTTACTGAAAATAGATTCTTTTCCCATATAATATATCCTCACTATAGTTTTCTCTCTATTTACTCCTCCTGATTGCTTCCCATCTTCCCTCCCCTCTGCATCGACTCCCTTTCTGTCTTTCATCAGAAATGAATAAACTTCTAAGAGACACAAACCAAATGTGAAAAAATTAATGAAATTAGACTATGAAAACAAAGACTATCACACTGAGGCTGGACAAGGCAACCTGACAAAAGGAAAAGATCCCCAAGAGCAGGCACAGGAATCAGAGACACACTTGTTCACACACTCAAGAGTCCGTTAAAAGAATAAGCTGAAACCTATTACATGTACTATATCTATGTACATATGTGTGTGTGTGTGTGTGTGTGTGTGTGTGTATATGTGTGTATGCAAATGAGTTGGTGCAGTCCATGTAGGCCTTGTGGGCAATGCAGTGTGGCGAAGCATATCATGGCATCAAACAGACCTACATTTGATCCCTGCATTTCTGTTTTCTGGCAGTGCAGCAGTGAAGTGTCCTTCTTTATAGAATGAGAATGATGCCTGTATCTTTTATGAGCTGAAAGTGATAATCAGATAAGTTACAGGACAGTGAAACATCCTCCAGTGACTGATTGGTTGAAAATTGTTAGCAAATATAAATTATCAGATGACTTGGAAGACATCTAAGGGCTCTGCTTTTGTTGTTGTTCAAAGTTTTGATGTTTCTCTTTTTAAATAGAGCATTTAATAAATATTTTTTATGGCAGTGATCCATTTGTAGACCCAAATGTCATGCCAAAACTATGGAACATTGAAAATAAAGTTCTCTTGGGGGAATAAAGCAGGTTTTCTAGTGTGTTTTATAATAATATCTAGTTCTTTCTTGGTGATGTGGGTAGATACGTAAAGTCCCATGATTAGGATATTTTGGCAAGGGGTTTGGTTAGGAATTAGCCATTTATTTTACTCTGTCACTCTAAAACCTGTCCTTGCTTCGATAGAAAACTAAGACAATCTGTCAGTTCATACTGAGGAGCCATGGTAGAATCTTCATGGTGCTCTTCTATATTTAGAACATCTTTAAATCTCATGATTCTTGACGCTTTTGATATATGTGGGATTTGAATGGTCATCATCGTGGTATAAGAAGATTTATAGCATCTCTTATATATCTCTACAAACAGATGTACAAAGGCTTCCTGAGAACACAGTGGTTCTTTCCCAATGACTTTTGGATGATACATGTGTAAGTGAATCAGACAGATATCGATTAAATGTCCTCCTGACACAAAACAAATTGACTGGATGTGCAAAGGGTTTTGCAGAACAGCAGCTCTTGATATCCCCTAATGACATTCACTTGCTGATTTCCAGGTAAGAGGTGAAAAGTGGAAATTTCGTTTAGAATTGTTTTAACAGAGCATTGCAGAAGGCAAGAAATAAATCTGAGGTGAGAAACTTTTTTGAGTTTTTTCATAGTCATGGAGCTAGTATGGGGCAAGTACAAAACAAAAAGGGAGATTTGGCCCGTCCAACCCTCCACAGCACCTAGCCTCTACACAAGAGCCTGCCACTTACCATTTTCTAATTGTAGCTCAGCCAGGTCAGGGTCATGTGAGGAAAAAGTATGGTGGAAATTTAGACTTGGAAGCTATGACAAGAATAAGAATATTTGTTCTGTGCGTAAGACCCAAGACTAACATCTTTCAAGACATTATCAAGAGAAAGTGACTAAGGAGGTTGGAACATAATATCATACATAATATCGTAAGAGACACCCGTTCTAACAGATGAACAATTATTAATATAGAATTCAAGAAAAAAGAAAAAAACACAAGTACATTAAATGAGTTTAAGAAGGCAACATGAGATCTGAAGAAGAACCTGATAGAAACCACACAGGACCCTGGAGGCCCTAAAGGTCAGTGAAGAGCATTTGTCAGCCATCCCAGGAACAGACTTGATCCAGAAGCAGCAGCAACAGAGCTCAAAGGCAGATCCTCTTGAACTGTTGGTGTCAGACAGAAAGAGCAAAGGAGAAGTAAGAAAGCATGAGGATAAAATGCGTGACCATCAAAGTAGATATCACAGCTAATTCTATAGAAGTACAGGTAACAAAGGAATATTACAATCTGCAAGGAAAGGGGCAGATAACAGTTAACGGCTACTACATTAAACCAAAGCAGGCTTCTCAGAAGTGACTCCAAATGCCAGGAAGGCATGGGAAGGTGAATTTCATGTCCTGAAAGAAGACAACTTCAACCAAGACTGTCGTACCCAGCCAGGCTCTTCTTCAAAGTAGAAGAAGTAAAGACCTTCCGTGATAAAGATAAATCAAGGGAATTGATGACCACTAGATCAGAAATACAAAAGATGTTGAAAGGAGTTCTATAGTCAGAGGAGAAAGAATTTAGTAAGAACCCCCTTTAAGAAATGGGAACTGATGGGAGGCTAAACTATGGTTACCACAAACTAAACAATGGTATTTATCGGGGTTACTTATATAAATGAGTGAAGCAGTACTTACAGGAGCAGATGTAACTAAAAGACAGCTGTATCACCAAAAGCATGGGCGGCAGCTCTCCCAACCTGGAAACCTGGTGCATGACACAACCTAGGAACCTGGTTCACTACACAACCTGGAAACCTGGCACACTACACAACCTGCAGGTGGTTGGGCAGGTGAAAGAGTGTCCTTTCTAGGCAACCTAACTGTTGTCTGCTTCTTCCTAATGGTCCATGGTTCTGAGCCTCTTCCATCAGCTCAGCTTCTCTGAAAGGGCCTCTGAGCACTCCTTACTGTTCAGATGCTGGGGGAGAGAGGGACCTACCTAGTCAAACATCATTTCAGAGCCTTGCTGAAAACTTTGAGCCGTTTTTCTTTCCTGAGTTTAATGAGCTTCCTTTAGAACATTCTATGCTTAGTGAGACCTTTGCTCTACAATGGAAGTTTATGTTTCAGAGGAAGTCAAGATATGATAATTTTCATTAACTTTTAATAATAATCATCCTAAACTGTGACTTGAACCATACTTTATAATGGTATCAGGTAACAGGCAGTAGTTTCAATTATCTTATTTTCAGAATTTTTAATATCTAAAAATTACATGTTACTATTTTTATTAAATATTTCTTAGAAAACTTTTTAAAAAGAGCATGAACAAATCCAAGTACTAAAAGAGATATGCCAATGAGGTATAAGAAAGAAAACTTTCACATCTGTAAGATAAATAGGAAGAAATAAGCAAAATATATCTCAGGGTACTTGAAGGAAATCAGAATGACATAAACTTATATGCCAAGTGTTGGGATGATGCATACTTTAGAAAAACAAAACACCATTGAATGTAAATAGGAGATTTAGACTCCAGTGTAACATGGATGACTTCAATAGCAGGGATAACCCTGCATAACTGGAGAAAACATTTCCCAATTCATGTGAGAGCACAAGGAACTCTAGGGAGAACAGTCCTGGAGGCATAACATTGGAGCTACGAGAAGACATGGAAAACACATCATGCTATTCCCACAGGTACATTTCCTAGATGAGAGTAGAGAAAACCAGAGATGATACCTGGAATTCCATGGAAAGGTCCTGCCCAACAAAGCAGATGGGCTTCCCTCTGTCAGCCTAGAGAGTGAAAAAGTCTGTGGTGGTTTGAATGAGAACAGCCCCCATAGGCTCATGGATACGTCCATATTCCACCAGAACAGCACAGGAAAGAGGCTACTTAAGAGCAGCGCAGCGAGAGAATCAGTCAGCGCAGTGAGTGCAGTGCAGTGGAGTTGAGCTCATGCAGTTCAGTGCAGGTCAGCAGAGGCAGTTGAAGCCAGAGAATAAGAAAGAGCCGGAAGATTAGAACAGATTGCCAAAGTTAGTTTAAAGCCAAACAGAGAAATTTAGAGTGAAGCTGAGAGAAGCCAGATTGAATCAGCCAGCTTGTAGAGGAGTTTGAGCCAGAAAATCTGAGTTGGACAAGACAGACAGAAACAAGAAAAAACTAGGAAGGGGTAAGCTTATTCAGGAGTAAACCTATGATTATATTAGGGGAATAAAGTTATATTTACAGAACCCTGTAAGCAGAACTTAATGGGCTGTCCTAGGAGGATCTTGGAAGATAGTAGTGCTGAGAGCTATGCAGACTGTGGCGAGCCAACTCAAGAAGTTTCAAAGGAATAGGATATTAGACACTGAGCTGGGAACTATCCTTGTGATATCTTAGTGAGCAAGGGGGCTGCTTTCTGCTCTGTGTTAAGAACTTCTCTGAGACTATAATTCAAAGCAATGAATTAATTTCTTTGGTGGAGGAGATTTCAGAACAGCTTAATATTTGATGTTGTCACTTGGTTATTAGTAATAAATATATCACACATGTCTATAATAAAAAGAAGCAAGTTGGGCAAAAAAATATACCAGGAAATGTAATGTTGGAGACAAGACTTGTGCTGAGAGAGATGAGATTAAGGACAGACCTGGTCTACATTGGAATACAGGGATGGGTGCCACTGGAGTAAGACGCCCAATCAGCTGAGCTTCCAATTTGTAAAAGAAAAGACTATAAAAATTCCTAAAAAGCAACAAGGGGATTTTCTGCAACTGTGATTCAAAAAGGCCACATACCACCTTTTGTGGACAGCCAGACTCGCCGGTGGTGTCCACGTCGTTCGTCGTTCTGGCTTTAATTATGAAGGATACAGGAGTAAGATAGTTGTGGTGTGTTGCGGAGAGCCCTGCGCTTCTATTTTGATGGTAATTCCACTCCTCGGAGGGGCTGCAGATGAGGAGTTGCCTTGTGAACCTTCTCCCCACCTTAACTTTTCAAATAAAGGCCTGAGCCAATGATTGGGCAGGAGAAACTGGGAGGAGCTGAGAGTTTAGAGGAGCTATGGAGGATCAACAGGACGGGGAGGAGCTATGAGGGATTGAAGGAGAGGCTGCAGAGAGAGAAGCTCATGACCTGGAGAAACGGCAAGTTACTTGGGATAATATAGATGGGAGTAGAGTAGTGTAGTGGGAGATCCGCCCAATCTAGGATTATAGCTTATTTTGTTAGTGATTGAGTTGAGATTTCTTTTACCAGGGAATTGGGTTGGGAACAAAGTAGCAACAAAAGTAGTGTCTTCCAGCATGGTTAAGAAGAGCTATTGACACAGGGCAGTATGTGGTAGGCAGTTCCTTCATGAAGACCACCAGAGGGCAGGAGACTTTGAGAGAGCATTGTGTGAACCTTTGAATGTCAAACCTGGATTGCACTGGGACCTTTAAGATGCTCAGGCCTTTATTTGAAAAATTAAGGTGGGAAGAAGGTTCACAAGGCAACTCCTCATCTGCAGCCCCTCTGAGGAGTGGAATTAGCATCAAAATAGAAGCGCAGGGCTATCTACAATGTCAATGAGAGCTATAACTAGATAGTGGAACCAGAGATAAATAAGTGTGTTACAGACAGAAAAGCTGGAAGGGTGTAACATCTAAGCCATTTGGCAAGGTACATGGACCTTTAGTGTTTGATGTTGACCCTGCAGGTTTGTGGTCTTGCTTTAGTTCAGCATTTCCCCACTACTTCCCCATCTCTCCCCTTTGGATTAATAATGTATAATCTGTGTTATTGTTTGATTGAAGTGTGTAATTTGCTTATTTATTTCCATGAAAGCTGAAATTAAGAGATTTCTTTGAGGCTCAGAGAGATTTTGGACTTTAGACTTTAAAATAGTATTGAGACAGAAATACTCTGACTTGTGAAGTTGGACTTGTGAAGTTGTTTTACATTATGATGTGGCTAGGAGCCTGTGGGGCCTGTGGGGTGGAATGTGGTAGTTTGAATGAGAATGGCCTGAAGTCTGTCAAAATCCCTGGTTGGTAGAACTGTTTGAGACAGATTAAAAGGCGTGTACTTGTTGGAAGAGATCTGTCTGTGGGGTAGCTTGAGACTCGTGACACCCTCCAGACCCAGGAATGCTGGTAGAAGAGGGGGTAGCTGGGAAGATTGTAAGAGCTGGAATATGGAACAGAGTATGGATTCCTGTTATAATAGTGAGCACACATACAAAAATATGTAAAAGTAGGAGGGGCTGTAGTGGGAAAGAAGACAGACATTAGGTGAGAGTAATGGGGTTGTGAATACGATTGGTCACAACACAGTGCATGTAGGTATGTATGATATTGTAAAACAAGTCTTTAATTGGATACATCTGGTACTGGGTTAATCAGGAAGTTCTTGATTTGGGGCTACAACATTGGAGCAAATATTCTCGACATCTCTTAACTTGGGGATGATACGTATCCTGTTATCCAAATTGATCTCTGAAGAATTGGTAGCACCCTTATCTATGTGTTGTCAACATAGTTACTAGGTGGCCCCAATCTGAACATGAATGGAAAACAATCTGCATATTAAACTGACATGGTGATCTCAGAGGAAATAAAAAACCACCTTCACTGATACAGCTTCCCTGATAGGCATTGTTGAATCTGAGCAGTAGCAGAAAGTGGACAAGGACAGGGATTAGGCAGTATGGTGCATTGAAGAAAGAGTCTCTCTTTCCCTCTATTCCAAATGTATTCTAAAGATGTGACCTTCTTAGGAGAGCATGGGGGCTCCTGTTTACCTTGGCAGCACCTGTGCTGTGAAACACTCAGGAAGAAGAACCAAAGAGGCTTTATCTTCTTCCCACTGTTGTCCTTCGGGGAGTCTTAGTGTCCCTAATGGGATGGGGCTGAGTTCTGATGCAGAGTGTACGTGGATGTGGAGGTGAGCTGGTGTTGCCCAGGAAACGGTATCTAAATGATGAGTGACTTCAAGTTTTCCCTCATAGCCTTTATATTAGTGATTAGGTCAAGGAGAGTTGATTTTGTTGTTGTTCCATAGTATTCCTGAGTGGTTTTCCAGGTATGGAGAGTGTAGTTATGCTATTATTGAACTTCTATATGCAATTTTATCTCCTATTTCATCTTCTTATGTCTTCATATATTTTGTAGTTTATAAACCTAAAACAAAAAACAATCTGAGAAGCACAAATCTTTATGTGACATGTAGAGCTGATTAGAAATGACATGCTAGTAGCATCAGACTGCATTCTAAGTACTCACCCTTATACTTATAGGCTAGTGCAACTCTTACCCCTCATCAGAGAAGGATACAGGTTAGCACAGACCTACAACTGGTCAAAGTGTAGAGAATAAGTAAAGAGGGAGTTCTTGTTCCTAAGTGAAATGTTCATGATATATATATATATGTGTATATGATGTATATGTATGTGCATGTATAAGTATGTATATATGTAAGTGATGTATATGCATACAAATGTATATGTTTGTGTATATGATGTATATGTATGTATATATGTGTACATGTATGTGCATATATGTGCATATGTGTACATGTTTATGTATTTATATATACTATATATGTATGTCTGTGCATGTGTAAGTATGTATGTTTATATGCATAAGCATGTATATGCATGTGTATGTATGTGTATGGATGTGTACATGTATATGATGCATATGTATGTGTATGTATGTGTACATGTATATGATGTATATGTGTGTATATGTATGTATGTGTATATATGTATGTGTATTTAAATATGATGCCTATAATATAATATATATGTGTGGTAGTTTGAATCCTTGGTCACAGGGAGTGGCACTATTAGGAGGTGTGTCCTTACTGAGGGAGGTGTGGCCTTGTTGGAAGGAGTGTGCCACTGTGAAGGTGAGCTTTGAAGCCTCCTATGCTTAGGCTCCAACAAGTGCAATAGAGAACCTCCTCTAGGAGGCCTACAGAAGACAGTATCATCCTGAATGTCTTAGGATCAAGATGTAGAACTCATATATGTGCCAGGTTGCTGCCATGCTTCCTGCCATGCTGATAGTGGACTGAGACTTTGAAATTGTAAGCCAGCCCCAATTAACATTATCTTTTGCTTGGCCTTCATGTGGGTCCTGAACAACTGGAGCAGGGGCTATCCCAAAAGCTGTTGCTGTACACGGGCTATACTCTTCTAGCTGGGTTGCCTTGTCTGGTCCTAGTGGGAGGAAAAGCACCCAGTCCTTTTGTTGAAGCACCAGGGTGGTGAGAAACATGGGGGAGGCGGGGTAGCCACTCAAAGGAGAAGAGGAGGGCAGATAGGAGGGTGGACTGGGAGGGGGCAGTGAGCAGGGTGCAAAGTGAATAAGTTGAAATACATACATACATACATACATACATACATACATACATACATAAAGAAGAGTTGCCTTGGTCATGGTGTCTCTTCACAAAGGCCATGTCTTTGTAATTTACCATTTGCCCCAAATAGTATATTACATATTATCCATATGGGGTTTCACATACACACCTATCTCTGTATGTCTTACACACGCACGCACACACACACACACACATGTGTATATATATATACACTGGTGAGACCTATGTATGTATATATGTCTGTTTATCTATCTATCTATCTATCTATCTATCATCTATCTGTCTATTTGTGGTGGCAAGAGTTGAAGGGAGGTTGATATATTCATTTAGAATTGTATTCATGTATGAAATTGAGAGAGAACAAAAGTTGACAGAGACATGGCCTGCTAAAGGACATGTACTCTTTCATAAAGCTTGTCTGAAGGTCAACACTGAAGCACACTGCATACTGCTCATGTTATCTGCAGAGTTTATATCCCATTAGACATATTTCACATTAAATTTATGTCCAAATACTCAGTGCTTAGAATGTTTTATTTTTTATCAAGCATTAAACACTGTGGACCTCATGATGTCCTGGCACAGGACAGGGCTGCCCTGCTGTCCTGACTTTACCTCTAACAGGCTGCGTGTTCCTGGGTGAGTCACCTGTCCTCGTCTGCTATGGAATGACACAGTCTTCCTAGCTGCTCATTCAGTAGGCACTGTTGATAGATATGCCCAGTCTGGGCGAGGACTTAGTTATATGCAGAGCATAAAATCAAAGTCAGTTCCTGTTAAACACGTAATGTACACAAAGGTTGGGGGTTAGACATAAAACTAATTTCAATGAGTTTCTAAGTTTTTCTTAAAATTTTAGAAGACTTCTGTGGTAGTCTTAACATGTTCTCCTAGTGAAGCAGAAAGCCAGGAGAAAGACTTTTAATATATCAAATTCAAACTAAACTCACGAATAAAGAGAGTTCTATGTGAGCAGTTCCTCCAACATATGTCAAAGTTTTGAGTTTGTTGAATATTACTTGGATGCCCTTCCAAATGACTAATTTTCTTGTCACAATTACTGTCTATTTCTGGTAGTGTGAAGCTCCACACCCAGCTCTTGTTCAAAGGTGCGTCTGTTGCCTTCTCTGTGCACGTCTGTTCTCTTTCCGGTGTCTGCTGCCTTCTCTGCGCATGTCTGTTCTCTTTCCGGCATCTGCTGCCTTCTCTGCGCATGTCAGTTCTCTTTCCAGAGATACTT
The DNA here is from genome assembly GCA_964023405.1 of Apodemus agrarius. Classification (NCBI taxonomy): domain Eukaryota; kingdom Metazoa; phylum Chordata; class Mammalia; order Rodentia; family Muridae; genus Apodemus; species Apodemus agrarius. The sequence continues at coordinate 193,602,055 of OZ030005.1, forward strand.
GCTTTATGATGACCGCCCCCTTCCCCTTTTCCAAATAGGCCTAAGGTAGATGATGGGAAGAAATGAGGCACAACAAAATTAGGCTCATTTTGGGGGTAAATTAAACTACTAATTGCTGTGCTGAATGATAAATAATAAAAAGTGATGGGTACCCCAAAGAGTTGATGGATTTCTTTATTCCATTTGCTTGGTAGTTGACCTAGGGAGGATGATTTTCCTTGTGTTAGAACTGTTTCCTGGGAGGTAATTGAAGCACATCTGGAAGCCGCCTTAACTGCTTTTGGCCACTAAGCAGTCTTTGCTAACTAGATACAGGATGCCCATCTGACTGCAAAGTAGGGTCTTGGTAAGAATAATTAGCAAAGTTATTTGTGACAACAGAGGTCTGGGATGTTTTGCTGGAAGAAATGTTCTCACAATATTATTTTTTTTTGAAAATGAATGTCCCTGAAAGATGAAATTGTCCAGTGAGGAAAGGCTTCTGATTTTTTACAATGTGCTAAAACCTCAGGCTTATGGGTCTCAGAGATGGTGTGTGAGCACTGGCCCATTGGTTGTTCCCCAAAACACCATAAACACCATCAGACTGAGTAGCTGAACATGCTGTTTTATAAGTAGAAGAAAGCAAGTGTGTGTGGAAGTGTGGTGAATTCAGAATCAAGCAACTTGGAGCAGTAGTTGGCCTCTGTGGACATCCTCACCCTCATGTGAATACATGAACATACAGAAATAAAAAAATAAACCTTAAGGAAAGCAAGACAAAAACAAAGGACAGGAACATGACTCCAGAAGTCAAAAGGAACTGTGTGCCCAAATCCTTCAGTTGACAAGCCCTACCCAGGACCCACAAAGTGCAGCATTTTTGGTAAACACCATAAACAGATGATGAAAAGCAGAACAGCAAATACCTTGACGTTTTTGTTATAAATGAACAATGATGAAGATGGCTGAATTCAATAAGGAGAGTCAAAGCCATCTGTATTCCCCGTTGCAGAAAAACCTTGATGCTGTGGGCTTTGGAAAAGCTCTCTCTGCCAGTATTATAGAATGAACTTCTGTGTGCAAAGTAGAATAGGAAAATGGCTCAAGGTGCTACATGACTAACTCTTCTTATGAATAAACTTCTGCTCATTAGAAAAGGGCTTTCATGTGTTTTAAAATAAATGATAATGGGTCTGTGCGCCATCCATGATTGTGATAAAAATCCAGTTGTTTTATTACCAAAGTCAATGGTTGCAACATGTTGAAAGTTCACCTTTGGTGTGCATTATTTGGGCTAATTTGTTGTTGTATTTGATGCCAATCCTGTTCTCCTGTGAGGGGCTTTGAACAAAGAATGAGTGATTTCCTGTAAACCTTCTTCCCACCTTAATTTAGAAATAAAGGCTGGAGCTGGTGATAGGGCAGGGGGAGAAAGTTTTGGGAAAGAAGGAGAGAAATAGAGGAGAGAGAAGAGGAGAAGGTACAGCTGAAGGTTTTGGGAGAGGAAGAGGGGAGAAGCAGAAGCACCTGGCTTGGAGATACTGCAAGTTATAAAGGGTCTCATAGATGGGAAAGATGGTAGGGTAGTGGTAGATCTGCACAATGTAGGCAGCTTGTATTCATATTATCTGAGTTGTGTTTTCCTTGCCGGGGCTTATTTGGGTTGGAGATTTACCTCAAAACACCTTTATTGCTCTTTAAGCATGCAGTGAAATTTGGGGTAGACATGGGTTGGGTTTTTGTTTTGTTTTGTTTGTTCTCACTTCATAGCCTTCTAACGGACCTATGCAGAAGTTCTGAACTCAGCTTTCATGCCTATATGAAAAATGAGGTCCAGATAAAGCAACGAATCGAGGAATGGGAGAATTTGGCCACATGCTTGCCACATCCCTCAAGGAAGCTCATGATACCACACAGTGGAGGATGTCACGTTGTGCTCGCCCAGTGGGCCTTTTGGTTCTGCGCCTAGATTCAATTTATTTAACTCAAAGAGAAACAGTATGTTCCAGAAAAGATTTTTAGAGAAAAGCATGTTGGCCCAATATACATAGGAACTTCTAGTTCTCAGAGAAGGAAGGAATTTGTATAAAAGTCCTGAAATAGGATATTGCTGGTTTGCTTAGAAAGTAAAAGACAGGGAAATTGTGTTTATGTGCTCGAAGCTGTGGGATATATCCATAAAAATATCTCAAGAGAGCTCTGTTTTTCTCAACTCCTTTTTCTTTTTCTTGCTAAGTGAACATACCATAAAATGGACTTAATTGCATTGTAAGTTTTCTGAATGTTTGATCAAGTAGAATCATGAAACTGCCACCAAATCAGGACACAGGGCAGTTCCACCAACACCCAGGGTCACGCCTGCTGCCCTTCATACATACATCTCTTCCTTTATCTCTCACCCCTGGCAAACACTCTGTTCTCCTTCCTTACAGTTTGGTTTTTATCCCCAACATCATTAACCATTAGAAAATGCAAATTAAAGTCACATTAGGATTACCTATGAAACAACAGGCAACTTTATGTGTCTCCCCCCAACCCCACCCCGTGTGTCTTCATTGGTTGACTGTGTTAGCATTCTGTCTAAGCTCCACCCCACAATTACCTGGCAATAGCCAGGTATGCCCCTTCCCACAGTTGCCTGGCAACAGCCAGGTAGGCCTGACCCACTATAAAAGGGGCTGCTTGTCCCCCTTATTTCTTACCTCTCTTTCTTCTTGGCACTCTAACCTCTCTCCTTTCTGCCCCTCTTGGGCTCCCCTCCCCTCTCCCCTTCTCTCCATGTTCCATGTGGATGGCCAGCTTCCACTTCTCTACTCTCTCTCTACTCTCTCTGCCTTTCTCTGCCTCCACTATCCCATTAACTCCCATCCTCTGCCCTGAATAAACTCTACTCTATACCTATGTCTGTGTGTGTCTGGTTCCTCAGGGGGAAGGACCCTGGGCATGGACCCGCTAGGGCATCTCCTTCCCCACACCACCATATACCATACTCTCTAAACCTCTTCCTCTTTTTATGAACCCAACTGACTGGTATATAGATTGTTTGCCCATTAAAAAATGGTTGTGTTGTTTTGAATACTCTAAATATGACTTTAGTGTGGCATGGCAATATTTATAAATATTTCTTCCAGATCATGAATTACTTTTATATTTTTTAACAGTGTCTTTCTAGCAGCAGAAATTAGAAATTCTAGCAGTGAAGTCTAATTTACCAACCTTATATTTTATGGGTTATATCTGGTACCTTATGTGAGAACTTCTTGCTAACCCAAAGTCATGAAGATTTTCTTCAGTTTTCCCTTGGAAGTGTTCCAACTGCACATTGGGATTATGAGCCACTTGAAGCTGACTTTTGTAGAAGATGTAGATATAAGCTGAGATTCACTTGCTACATGCACATATCTAATTGTTCCAACACCACATGTCAAACACTCTGTCCTTTCTCTATTTCTCTTTGTGCATTTGTCAAAATCACATACTTGCATGGGTTTATTCCAGACCTATATATTCCATTTGATTGGACTCATATGTCTGTACTTCCTACCATGTTGATTTTGATGGTAAGCTCATAGATCACATAATATTACTCCTCTAATTTTGTTCTTATTCTTAAAATTGTTTCCTTAGTCTAATTATTCATGTTTTACCTATAATTAAATAGCATCTTCATGTCTGTAACACAAATGCTCTAAGTGAAAAATACATACATTCATAAATAAGTTTAGGATGATTGTTACCCAAAATATGTTGAGTATTCTAATGCACTATATATATATATATATATATATATATATATATAACACTAGTAAAATACTAGTAAAAGAAATAAAAAATTTGATATATATATATCAAATTTTTTATTTCTTTTACTAGTATTTTGTATTTTTTTTAAAAATCAGACTGCACAAATTTTGATAGATTCTTAACTGTAATGATTAGTTTTACATGTCAACTTGATACAACCTAGAACCACCTGGGAAGAGAGTCTTGAGAAATATCAAGATGAGTTGGCTTGTGACAAGTCTGTGGGGAATTATCTTGATTGCTACAATGTGGAAAAATCCAGTGCACTCTGGGAAGTGCTATTCTATTGGCAGGGGAAGGGGTGCTGACATTATAAGAGCAAAGAAAGCCAGCCAGCGGCCAGCGGCCAGCGGTCAGCGGTCAGCAGCCAGCAGCCAGCAGCCAGCAGCCAGCAGCCAGCAGTCAGCAGTCAGCAGTCAGCAGCCAGCAGCCAGCAGTCAGCAGCCAGCAGCCAGCAGTCAGCAGTCAGCAGTCAGCAGTCAGCAGTCAGCAGTCAGCAGTCAGCAGTCAGCAGCCAGCAGCCAGCAGTCAGCAGTCAGCAGCCAGCAGTCAGCAGCCAGCAGCCAGCAGTCAGCAGTCAGCAGTCAGCAGTCAGCAGCCAGCAGCCAGCAGCCAGCAGCCAGCAGTCAGCAGCCAGCAGCCAGCAGCCAGCAGTCAGCAGCCAGCAGCCAGCAGCCAGCAGTCAGCAGCCAGCAGTCAGCAGTCAGCAGTCAGCAGTCAGCAGTCAGCAGTCAGCAGTCAGCAGTCAGCAGTCAGCAGTAGTGTGCATGCATGCTTCTCTCTGCTCTTGATATGTGGATATGACTCTCTGCATGAGATCATGTCTTAATTTCTCCTGAATGATGGGCAATGATCTCTCCCATTTTATCATAGCAACAGAAGTCAAACTAAAGCAATGCCTACCTATTTCATTGATTGAATGGTTATACTTTTGTTAAATTGTATTATATTTCTTGAATTATATTGAACACATATATTTTTCTGCTTTCATTTGCCCTTTGCTAACACAAAGAGTAAAAAATTGCTTTTTGTGAATTGACCTCCCCTGGCTTTTGCAACTGTTCTGAATTCATTTATTAATTTAAAGTGCATTTTTGCATCATTCTTGTGATTTTTATTCACAGAAAAATTATAAATAGATTATTTACTTTGTTTTGAATCCTCTGTTCTTTTCTTTTTCACCCTCCTAACACTGGCTGGCAGTTGAGCATACTGCTGAGTAGGTGAGGCGGGAATGAATAATTTTTCAGTATTAGGGAGAAAATTGTCATTCCTTGATATGTAGTGTGACATCAGTGGTGTAATTTATAGAGATCTTTGTGACAGTGGTTCTCAGCCCTCCTAGTGCTGCGCCCCTTTAATACAGTTCCTCATGGTGTGGTGACCCTCAACCACCTCATAACTGTAATTTTGCTACTGTTATAAATTGTTGTGTAAATAATCTGTATTTTCCTATGGTCTTAGGCCACCCCTTTGAGAACAACTGCTTTATGAAGTTAAGAGAGTTTCTTATTTTTCTTTATTTTGTTTTAAATTCTTGGCTTTTATTGGGAATATAGCATTTAGATTTTGTTGTTATTTCTTCATGCCGGGGACTCTTATACATGGGTCTCATTTCACTGAGGTATATATATATATATATATATATATATATACACACACACACACACACACACACACATATTCTTAGTCCCTGAAAATTCTTATCATGAATGAGTGTGTGATATTTATTATTGTCCTATAGCTGTAGTTTTAAATTAATTTAACAACACAACAACAGTTTCCCCTCCCCCCATTCCTCTCAGCTTCCTGTCTCACCTCTCCCTCCATTTCCTCTTCAAAAAGGAGCAGGCCTCTAAGAGAGGAAGGCCACAGGGCAAAACAAGATGTAATAAGAGAAGGCAAAAGCCCTCATGTGGAGGCTGAGAACTCAATCAGAGTAAAAGAGTTCCAAGAATATCAAGAGTCAAAGGTGCACCTGTTCCCACTGTTGAGTCTCACAAAACAAGCGAACAGCCATAACATACACAGAGGACCTGACACGAAAGCATGCAGTCCATGTGCTTGCATCTTCCGTCTCTGTATTTTGATACAGATCTGGCTTCAGTATTGGGGGGATATGAGCTCATAAAATGAGTCAAGGAGCCATTTATTTCTTTTGTTTTCTGAAAGACATTCTGTAGAATAGATAGAGATGCTAATTACTTGCTATTGTTTTCATTGAACCAGGTCTAGGATTTGGCTTTTCACTGTTTCTAAAATATAAATTTCATTTATTTAGCAGTTATAGAACTATTCAGGCTATATAATGTTCCTTTTGGTGAGTTTTTCGACAATTTGTGGCTTTTAAGGCTTAGCCCATTTCTTTGGCGTTTTCTAATTTCTAATATATGTGCTTAGAATTAGTATATTCTACATCCTTCTGATGTCTGCAGTGCATGTAGCAATATCATGCTCACCTTTTCTTCTCTTTTTACTTGTCTAGAGATAGATGCTTGTCTAGAGATAGATTACTTGTCTAGAGATAGATAATTTGCTTAGAGTTTTATTGTATTTTATTGATCTTTCCAGGCAAATGGTTTTGATTTTATTCTGCATTTCTCTCTTCTAGTTTACTGATATCTTATATTTTTTGTGTAAAACTGAAGATTTTCTTTTTTCTTTTTAAATATTTTTTTATTGGATATATACTATATTTACATTTCATTTCCCTTTTTCTGGTTCCCTGCCCCCCAAAAGTCCCACATGCCCTTTTTCCTCCCTGTGTTCCCCCATTTACCCCTTCCCACTTCCCTGTTCTGGTATTCCCCTACACTGATCCTTTGAGCCTTTCCAGAACCAGGGTCTACTCCTTCCTTCTTGTTGGACATATTGATATCTTATATTAGTATTCTGTTTTCTTATTTTATTTTTAGTTCTTAAGGTGGAAGCTTTAGTTCTTAAGGTGGAAGTTAAAGGTCATCTTTCTTTTGTAATATTCTATAAATACTAACTTATTTATATTTCGCAGGTATTGTTGTATTTTACTTTAGGTTATTTTGTCCTTGATATTTCTTTGAATTGTAGAATATTAAGAAGCATGTTGTTTTGTAAATTTTGGCTTTTTAACTTATTTTTTTTGATTTCTAGTTTGATTCCATTATGATCAGAGCATCTGCTTTGCATGACTTAAACTGTCTTAGGGTTTTCTTATGACTTAGGATATGACCTGGCATGAAGGACTTTCCAGGATTTCAAAGGGTATGTAATCAACTCTATGTTAGAAAATACTATGGTTTCAATTGTGTCTGGTTGATTAGCAGTGTTGTTTGGTCTTTGTCCCTGCACCTGTCTTCCTGTTTGTTCTATCATTCACAGAGAGGGGACTGTTGAAAATACCACCTGTTTTGAATGTTTGTTCATTTTTAACATTGCTCAGAGAAATTTGGGCCCATGTATTTTGAAGTGTGTGCACAATTAAGGTTATTACATTTTCTTAGTTACATTTATTATTCCGTAATTTCTGGTAAATTTGTCACAATGAAGTCTTCTGCTTTGTTGGGAAGTAATGTGATTGATACAGCATTTGTTCACAGAGCACTTTTGTTGTCTGTTATGAGTACTGCCTGACTTTATGCTAAAAGTTGAGTTTATGGAGAAAGCACATGGATGCGTTACTGGGTTTCCTGGACGCCATAGCTTATCTTTACATTAATTGGTGTATTTGGTCACTCTCATCCCTTTAATGCGATCGTCACTGTGATTACAATTGTATCTGCTATTTCTTACTTGTTTTCTGGTTGTCCTTTTTGTCCTTTATTCCATCCCTTTTCCCCCTTTGTTGTGTGGTTATTTAAATGTGGTTTAGTATTTCATGGTAATGTATCCACTGGGATTTTGACTATATTGCTTTGCTTACTTTATGCTTTCTTTTATATATATTTTGTACTTCTTTGAATTGTTTTATTTTCCTTCAATGAATATGCATTATTTATACAATGCAGAAAGGCAAAGTACAAGTGGATAAAGAGAAAATCCTTAGAGTTGGAGAAATAATGTTTCTATCAGCAAGTAAGCTAGACTCCCTCCATGTAGCCTTCACAAATTGCTTAGAAGAGACAAGGCCTTACACCATCTCTGCAAAAAGCTGTGGGATGACAGGTGATGGAGCCAGGACCACACGAGTCAGAAGGAGTCTGATTTTCCAAAATGGGAATAGCATGACCCTACCTAAGAAGCCCATATGCTATCAAATGATCAGGAAACATAGAATCACACCCTATTTCTTACCCAGCATTCCAAGGAGCACTAAGAACCCCGCAAAATATTTCCATGCCTCTAAATTTCTGGGTTTAGAGTTATTTCCTTATGCAAGGGAATTTAGAGGTAGGCCTGTGATAGGTGGAGAGGTCCCGAAGAAAGAGTCCTGGTAAATGAGGCTAATATTTATTATGGCATTAGATGCAAATGATACATATTCATAGATTTCCAGCAACTAGAAGAGTACATTTCCTAGGCATGCCCATGAGGTTATTTTTGGAAGACATTTGTATTAATGACCTAAGTGAGTAAGAGCTGAACTTGCCAGTGTGGGCACGCATCATCCATACTTTTGAAGGGTGGCCTGAAGAGAACAAACCGGCAGAAGAAGGGCGAATTTGCTTTCTTGTCTGACACTGGGCCATCCATCCTCTGATGCTCTTTGGCACCAAAACCCTGAGTCTTTAGGCTGTTGGAATTGAATTGGGAGTTACACCTTCTGTTTCCATGGCCTTCAGGCCAGTTTTGTATTATTGCAATCCAGTCTAAACAGGTCAAGACCAGTTTTTTCAGAAGCTTATGAAAAGAAGCCTATAGAAGATAATATTTGTCACATTTTCCCCAGACCATCTAATGGAAGGATGTATCTTGTAATGGACTTCAGCTTGGGTACAATTTTCAGAGCTAGTATATAAGGCATTACCTGCTAAAGGCAAGGGAAACTACTAAGCATGATATTGAGGCTCTACTCTATTACTTCAAAATACACTCAAAATTATATAGACCTTTGAAATGGTTTTCCTGTTAACTTGTTAGTTAGATCCAGAAGAAAAGAAGAATGGAAAACAAGCAAGAAATTATAATGATAAATTTTGATGTTTATTTAGTTTGAGGAAGCTCTAATTTCTAATGGGTACATTGTATACCTCATCTTATTTCATTCCTGTTTTTCTAAGCAATTAGAAGCATAGACATGTTAACTATCTTGCTCCAGGTCACAGAGCTCATAAGTATTTGACTGGGATTTCAAACCACTATGCTTAGCCTGAAAGCCCAGATAGGTAGTTGGGTATATTCTATGAACCAAATCTTAGTTCTCTTGCCTGTAGGAAGGGTCCAACAGAGCTGTAGTGTGGGTATTGACAATCTTGACTAAAATCATTGTCAGAGACAATGACTTAGAAAATGTATCATTGTGCTTTCAATTTTCAATAGTTCTGAAGTTTTGAAGTCTAGTCTCTAACTCGTAACTATCATTTTTTGTCTTTCGCCTTTCTCCTGATACATGTACCTGCCCACCATGGAAAAAATAAGATTTCCGTCACCATGGAGAAGGGCACGTTTAGTGAATATAAAATCTCCTTGATTAATCTATCATCTAGTAACCACATTGCTTGCCTATTGTGTCTTGCAAGCCAGGGCAAGCATGAGAGAGGGCAGCATGTCAGAGGCGACTGCCCTTCCCGCAGCTGCTCCTGCTCTCCCATCGCCATCTTCCGTCACATCATTCTGACACAAGCCTGTCATCTCCTAGCTTCTTTCCAAACTCTTCTCTTGCTTAGGGTGGTGACCCAGGGCAGGGCATGAGGAGTGGCTACTCCAGACTTCTCTGTTTCTTCCAAAACACTTCATGGCACCAGTTCCTATGAGTAGCACTCTTATCCCATGACCTATTGCATCTCTTGAATGTTCTTCCTACTTACTGAGTGACATTAGCTTCGTTCAATTGTTTAATCTCATTGGAAGACCCTGTGGGAGGGTAAAGTTTGTATAAGATGTGTTAGTTCCCTTTTTGACAGAGAGTCAAAAGACTGGCTTAGAAATGTTACTGCCGTTCTCTGCTTCGCCAGTAAAGCTGATGGGTATAAGAAACTTGACCTAGGTAGATGTTATCCCTTTTGGAGGAAGATCATCTTCTTTGTCCTCACCTAGCTACTAAGTGATGGCTACTACTAAGTGATGATAACTACTACTAATGTGGCTAACTACTAAGGTGACTCAATAAGCTGGGAATTTTGATTTGAAATTTTATAATCATCCAAATATTTTGTAAAGGAAGCATAATAGAACAGGCTGAGATAGAGAGTCTCTACTCACTTAAAGGGCTTTGTGTACCTGTGGAACACAGCTGCCACTCAGGTCCAGTGGGAGGGCATGTGATATAACCCCAGGCTCCTTTATTGGCCAGGGAGATGTCTGCCATGTGACATCTCCTGGGAGTAGGCAGCGAGCTTACTGAGGTGAGTGTGAGAATGGAATTGGAGACACATCTCCGGGGGTTGCTCTTGTTGAACATTTGTGTGTTGTCCCATTTCTGTAGCTCAGAGTCCAGGGCAGCTCATGCAACACTGCTGTGTCCATCAAGCCATGAGTGCAGGGTCAAAGGACCAAAATCCTTTTAGAACCTAAAATAGGATTGAAATTTGGGAGAGTTCCTGTCTTCCAAATGAGAAAAAAATCCTACATAAATAGTAAGGACTACATATTGTAATACAGGATCAATTCTAAATTTCACATTTGCAAAATATTTTTGTAGGGAAATTTCTATTCCAGCATAAGATAGTGGTATATTGTTATAGTTTAATATTCTGTGGGATATAAATTATAAAATTAGGAGTCCCTTGTTATTTTTAATTTCTGTTAAACTTTGTTTTCCAGTGCTAACAGTCCTTAGAGTTAGAGAAGGGAATCATCGCCTGAAGATACAAGGTAGAAACACTGCATCATTAAAAAAGATAATGCAGTGGCCATTAGTCACCTAACTTTAGTGGTTTAAAAGAGAGAAAATTAATTTTTAATTCACAGGATAGTCCAACACAAAAATTCCCTGCTAAAGGGTTCTTCTGGCTCATTCTTGTACCACCAATATGGGCCTGTGACCCTCTATTCCTCTAGCTGCCCTTCCTCTGTATCCTTGGGGGTCTGTCCTTTGAGATGAGAGATGGTGTGGAAAGACATCAGAAAGATTTCAGGGGTCATGGATAGAAGGTTGATGAACAGAAGGTTCTTCCAACACATTTTACAGATTTATATTCTGTCTCTCGGCCTCACCTATGGTGAGAGAGTTTGCAATGCTGTCTTTGACACAGGAAGCTAAGGGAACAGCTTGTAGTGGGTACGTACCGGTCTCTGCCTTGGTGTTTATCAGCACTGGACTGCAGTTTCTCTTCTGAAATCCTGCATGTCCTGTGTGGTCTAGCAGCATGAGACGATGTTGAGCTCCTTTGATGAGGGGCTTTGATGTTTGAGAAGAGAAATGATTATGTTAGTTGTACTTCCTGCTTAGTTTCTCTGCTGTATTTTCATGCTTTCTATTTCCAGCTTGTCTTAATTGGTTTCTTAGTGTAGTTCCTCCTTAACCATTGCAGTGACTGATGGTTTTCTGTTCCCTATGCTTTCAGTTCAGGGCTGATTTTAGAGAAATACATACCGATCTATAAACACACAGAGAACAAGTCAAATCAACCATAGGCTTTGTCCCTGAAGGTAGACATTGGAGTTTTGGAGGTTTGTAGCATGCAAACATTAGAGAACTGAGTGGTGCTTACTAAGCTCAGCCTAGGTGCTAATGTAGACATAGCCTGGGGAACAAGGATTGATGTCTTTGCTCTTTGATGATTTCCTTTGTAAATAGATACTGAAGTATCTACCCTAGGAAGTTGCTGGAGGCGACTTCGTTACTGTAGGCTTGATGATAGAGAACAATTGAAATGCTTAACTAGTGTTTGGTATGTAGTCAAGATACGATTAGCCAGATAGCCTGCCTTATAAATCACATTGACTTTGTTGCAACACCCAGGCTCCTTCTTTGTAAGATATAGGATCTGAGATCAGATGACTTAAGCAAAAAGGGTGTCTTGAAGTTATTTGACTAGAATCTGATAGAGTTGAGCTCTTAGAAGCAGGAAGTAGACTGGCAGTTACTGGATACTGAGGGTGGGGGTGGGTGGGTGATGAGGAGGCCTCAATCAGAGGATAGAAGTTTCTATTTGATAGAATCAGTGCCAGGTATCTATCATGCCATATGGTAATTACTGTAGGAGGTGACTTTAAGTGTTACACACACATATACACATGATCTATTAATTAATGAGATTAGCCATTATACTACATATACATACATCAATATCATATGTGCATAATATATATAAATATATATATATACATATATATGTGTATTGTGTGTATGTATGTATATGTATATGTGTATGTGTATGTGTATATATATATGTGTGTGTATATATAATTTTCATTAGTCAAATAAAAGAAAAACCCACAAGAAATACATTTTTTGGGGGATTTTGAACCTTCATTTAATTACCGTGAGAAGGGAAGACTTACTTTATTGAGAAATCTATCATTAAAGAGTTTAAATGGGGCTTAAATGGAAGAAGTATCCATGGGTCCCCACCCATTCCTACTGAACTCTAAGCAACTGATAGATTCTGGGGAAGAAGGAGTCATTGCCTTCAGTTGTGCACCTGCAAGGGAGCCCACAAAGTTCTAAACCCACAGTCACAGAGCCTTATTAATAGGTCATAATATAAAACACAAAGACATGAATATGGGTAAGGACTTGTAGGAAGAAGGGTGTGTTGACAGGGGTGGGAGAGAGATAAGGAAAAGTAGGGATTAGAGTAATTAGAATGCATTAAATACAGGCATAAAATTATCAGAGAACCAATAAATAAATAATTTATAAGTGAATAACTCAGTAAATGATTTTTTATTTATATATGCCTCAGTGGCAAAACACTTGGTATACAATTTCGAGGAAAAGACTTTGGATTTCCAGAATCACATAAAGATGGGCAGGCATGGTGGACCCAATTGCTCCCTCCTAGAGGATCTGGCTCAAGAAATAATAAAGTGCTGAGCAATTAAGGAAAAGATACGTAACATCGACTTTATGCATTTGCACACATCTGCACACATGTGGACATGTATCCATGTACATGCAAGCTTGCACACGCTCATCCAACTCTCTCTCTTACACACACACACACACACACACAGAGAGAGAGAGAGAGAGAGAGAGAGAGAGAGAGAGAGAGAGAGAGAGAGAGAGAGGCAGACACACACAGAGAGAGGTGGTGGTCAGTTGGTATGTTTGCCGCACAACCATGAACAGTGCTCCATATCACTCTACAGAGCTGTCCCTGTGTTGTCTTCCATGTTAGGTTACGATGGATTCCACACTCAGCACCTCAACAATATCCTGGACATTGCTCTTCTAGCAGGTTCCATGTAGGGAACCGAGATCCGGAAATAGTGAGTCTTCAGCCACTCCAGGTCAGTGAGTGAGATTCTGAGCAGTTCCAGCTAGGTATGCCTCTGAGTCAAAGCTGAAGACAATGGTATCTGGAGTGTTTATATAGCCATGCCCAGGACGCAGAGGGAACTGGGGGAGTCAACAGTGAGCACATTGCAGCTTCTCTATGGGACGTACACCTGCCTAGGCTCTGACTCTCTGCAAGTCCAGACTCTGAGACTCTAGAGAGTGAGCACAAGGTCGCCATGACTAGTGTGCCAGGCACTCCATAGGCATCAACTTCACCCCATTTAGCAGAGGAGAAGGCTGAAGGTCAGAGAAGGAGACTAAGCTTCTCAGTACAAGGCGGTGGCATCTCAGTATCTCTCCTCTCTTATTCCTGGAAAGCATCTAAAAGCAACAAGAACGAGGAAATGCCAATTTTATTTTGGGGCATGCTCAAAGATAGCTGTAACTTTGTTTTCTGAGAAGCCTCACAGCTGCCTTTCTCCCTTCTCCATGGCAGAGCCTAGAAAAACTCACAGAGGAACTTGGCTACACAAAGCCCTCTCATCAAGCCTGAGCATGGCCAGCCCTCTCCTCATGTGAGCCTCTACCCAAAAGCCAGCACAGGGAACATTTCCTTCCTTTAGCCATGAGAGGGACGAAGACGCACAGAGTGGTCCATAGCACAAACCAGAAAATTGTCATTTCAGAGCTTACACGGGCAAGACAAAATGTAGTGATGGTTTTTAAAAGCGTGTGTGTGGGGTTGTAATGTGTTGTAAGATCTCAGGAAAGAAGATGTGCATCGATGTGTGTCTCCCTCTGTGTGACTCTTTTCCTGTCTGTCTGTGGTGTGCGTGTGTGTGTGTGTGTGTGGTGTGTGTGTGTGTGTGTGTGTGTGTGTGTGTGTCTGTGTGCTACAGATGCCAACCGTCATGTGAATGAAGAAGAAATTCTAAGCAGGAGAGAAAAGAGATTCTATTGAAAACACAATAAAGGCCATAGATTGCAAAATAGCAGAAATGAAAACAAACAGCATTAAGTTGAAATAAAGAATTAAATCAAATTAGAGAGAAAATGATAGATAGGGAAGAGACAAATGAAACCCAGCATGTGCCCAATTTTATTCCCCTAGAGAGTAAACAGGAAATAATCACCCAGAACAAATATCTGAAGACGGAATCTAGGAAAACTCCCCAGAAATAAAACTTAAATTTCCATAACATTCAGATAAACACCGAAGGGTCATAGCTTTGATGAAATTACTGTGGCACGAGGAGAGACAGCTGAGAGCTCACAGCCCCACGGGGCTGAGTCTGTGGAGCTGCGGGTTGGAGGGTATGGGGGATGGCTACATATGGGCCAAACGCCAGCCAGAGGCAGACATGGGAGCTGAGCGCAAGGCAGCTGGCGAGTTCTGCCCCGCCTTTCTCTTTCTAGAATTATCTTGTGTAGCCGTGTCTCCTGTGTCGTAGGCACTTTGCCCATCGGTAGTGTCCATAGTCTGCATCGACAACAGTGAGGGATTGAGCAAACTCCACAAAGTTCACAGGGTGAGGAGATGGGGAATCTGGAAAGACTGTTCCCAATCGGCTCCTTACCTCCTCATCTTTATATGCCTGGCAGATGGGTTAAAAACCTAGGAAGAAACCTCTGTCTACTTGGGGTTCCTGTTCCTCCTCCTCCATCTCCCTTTATCTTTCTTTTCTCCCTCTTTGTCTCTGTGATAAAAAGCTTCATGTATCTCAGGCAACCTCAACCTTGCAGCTGAAAATGACCTTGCATATCTGACCCTGTAGTCCTCATCAGCCGAATGCCAACATTACATGCTTGAGTTACGGAGCACTGGGCACTGAACCCAGGGCTTACTGCATGCTGGGCAAGCCAACCTACCGAGTGAGCCACATCCCTATATTCTCTTTGACATTCTTGCCCAGGACTTGGATGCCAACTTAATCACTGTGAACGAGAGCACATGAAAAGTGACACGCCAACCAAAGAAGACCGTCAGAATCGATGGCTTCACCACCTGTCTCCGGAGTAAGCACTCCTACGCACAATGTGCTGTCAGTGACAATGGCGATACTGCCCCCACAACACCTGAATGACTATATGTAGACCCCTAAGTCTTTGCTTTGGCTCCTACTTCCTGATGTCCGACAGTGTGCCTTAGAGTCGTGACCTTTTATAGTATCTCTGCCTCACAATGTGGTAAGATGCTTCTGTTTTGTCCTCTCTGCCTCCCCACGGACAGATTCCACTGCTGCTCCAAGGCCACTACTGCCCTCACCTCTCTAGAGAGATGGCGTCAGGTTGCTTTCCCTCTGCCTTTTGCGCTAAAACTCCAGGCCTTGTCATCACCCCCTGAGCCGTCTGTGTGCTAAGCACATGGACTTCTGAATGTGATTAGCTGGCCTCAGTGAGGGGAACCCTCTTCACACTGGGTGGCTCTGAGTTCACACTCCCGGGGCAAGCCAAAGGCACTGCATAGAAGGAGAGCAAACGCTATGGGAGCGCACCTTCCTGCACACACCACTGTCTCGTTTAATGATTAATTTAATTTTAATTTAGTAGGAGAGATTTCATTGTGGAATTTTCAAACATTTGTTTTGAAATAATGTTTTAAATGCATTTTTGAAGACTTAATACGTGTATACAATATACTTGAACATACGCTCCCCTCTTTTCTTCATCCCTGTGACCCACTTTACAATCTCTCTCCAATACTCCTCTTTCTATGCTCATGTTACATTTGTTCTATCACTACTATCGTTCCATTTGTAATCCCCCTTCTAGTTTCATGACCTCTAACATTTAGCCTCCTGCTCTGTCTCTTTGTGTCTGTCTGTCTCTCTATTTCACACACACACACACACACACACACACACACACACACACGGAGAGAGAGAGAGAGAGAGAGAGAGAGAGAGAGAGAGAGAGAGAGAGAATCTGATCTGCCTTTGAGAACAAAACACTTGATATAATGTTTGCCCTTCTGAGTCTAGGTTACCTTTTTTAATACAAGGATTTCTACTCTGAGTTGGCTAATGAGCCAAGGAAACAGAAGACATAGGAGCAGTCACTAAATAGATGTAAAGTTGGTCACCACCTTTAGCCATCAGGGAAACAAAAGTGCAAACTTTGGTTGTTGACAGGGTCTCACTCTGTAGTTCAAGGAGACCTTGAGTTTGGAGAAATCTTCCTTCTCCAGATGCCTGAGTGCTGGGATTACATGTGTGAGTCTTACGTACTTACTTCTGACAGAAGGAGATCAGCAAGGCCAAGCCAAGGCTCTGCTGGATGAGCACAGTGTGCAGAGACTTCGATCAGTCTGGGCCAAGAGTTACTGAAAGAATAATGAGTTTGGCATACACCGCTGGTGCTGGTGCGGTGGGGGAGGGGAGACAGAATGGTGCGGAGGGCAATGCTCATGCATCCAAGCAGGTATGTTGCATCAGGAGGAGGCAGGGCAGGGGCGGAGCCACACACCGCCTAGAACTTCTTGTAAAATTTGCCTTGATGCCACACAGCTGGCATAAGTTGGCTCTTGAAATTGGACTTTGCTTTCTGTGGGGGGCGGTTTGGGGGGTGGCTCCTAATACAGACCTTGCAATGTACTTCTTTGAGTAATGCTGTTTCCCGTGCTGCTGATACCTTTCACGTGGAGAATTGGTCTCATGATAAGGAAAAGATACTCAGGGGAATATGGAGATCAGTGATGTGGGCAGTCTGGGCACTCTTTAACACCCATCACAAAGTAATCCTTGGAGGGGGCTTGAAATATGTGGCATCTCATCTAATGACCAAGATTTAAAGTTGCCCAGGAAACATATACCCTTTGAAATAGACTCCTCCTTTAAAACATAAAACCTATAGGGATTTCCCAGGTAAAAGTCCTAAAACTGGTTGCTGTCAGCATTTCTCCGGGGGAGTGGCTTGCTTGTTTGGATTGGACTGGAGATGCAAACAGCATAAAAGATAGCTTAAGTGTCAGACAGCAGGTTGAATGAGCATGGGATTTTGCTCTTGGGAAAGATGACATAACACATAAATACATGTGAGCCTGTTTTAGAAAGTCATTGATGTATTTAAACATACTGAGCTGCCTGAGCTGTTGAGCATACTGAACTAGGAAAGATTCACCCAGCTCAACCCCCACTCCTAGCCCCCACCAGACTGGCAAATCTGTGCTGAAACCCACCAGCCACAAACCCAAGTCTTGGTTCCCAAGTTACCACGAGACATGTGACAAATGTCTGTCCCAGATCATCTCTCCTCTAACAGGTGACCACAGGTGTGGCCAGCAGGGTTTCAGGAGCAGATGCTACTTTTGGTCCTAGGGCTAGGGACAGAGCTGACATATATTACCACCTCCTGGGCAGAATGTTCTCTATGCCAGGGGCCAGAACCAAATTTCAGCATCTATTTATTCAGTTGGGCAGTTTCTGGATGCCAGCATTCTGTCACTACTGTGATGGTTTTAATTGAGTCAATTTTATGAGTGGCTGGCCTTAAAAAACTTTTCTATTAATTTTTGACAGTTTCATGCATATGGATATGAAGCAGTCTGATCTCTCTGGCCTCCCAACCTGTCTGATCTTCCTCCCATTCTTGCCACCCCTCTTCCTTCCTACAGGTCTTATGTCAGCTCTTTGTTTTCTCACTCACTGAGTCTAACCAGCTGTCTGAATGACCATGAGTAACAAAGACATCCAATCAGAACCATGACCATCAGGAGTGGCACATAATGAAAAGAGCTCTTCCTGACCCAGAATCTACCAGTAGCTAATAGTTTATCCACACACCATTCTCTTAGGCATAGCTGGCTGGCTATACATTCCAGAATGCACAAACCAGGGTGTGGTAGCATCTGGTACTGCGAAATCATGACTGCATGGCTGTGTTATGCCCAGAAGATGCTCTTCCATAACCCTCCTTCCTGTTTTCTGCCTCTGATGTTCTTTCTCCTTCCTCTCCTGCTGTATTTTCTGAGCCTTGAAGGAGTGAGGTAAGTGTTCTGTTTGGGGCACTCAACTGAGGCGGACATGTTTTAAGATAAATTTTGAAAGCGATTTTGAAGTAACTCTGGGTTTACCGAAAACGATAGACTCAGACTCTCACCTAGAAATCGCATCTCGCCCATGTTACAGGACTGCACAGTCTCCTCTGGCCACGTCAGAACCCCAGTCTTTTGGTGATGATTCTCTCAGTTGTGAAGAGCAATGGTCAGGTATTTGGTAAGATAGTCTGTGGCTTGATTCTAGGATGCTTTCTTCCGTCACAGATTCCAGTTATTAATTTTGGAGAATACAATAGAATTGACAAGCCCCATCTTACCACATAAGCATTGAGGACACGTTAAGCATTATTTTCCACTAGAAGTTTTTCATTGTGAACCATTTTTTTTCTATATTTGCTTTTCTTGGAAATGTTTCTACATTTTCGTCAGTATTCAAGGTTAGAGAATCATTTACCCTTCACTGTCTGGATAAGGGAATGCATACACATTTGTTTTGAATTTTTCGAGAAAGGCATATCCTCATGTATGTGTTGAATTATGTATTTACATTAGTGTGCATCTGCTGGTGCGCTCCCTTTTGTTGTTGGGTTCTAAGCCAGTACTACACTTTTTCTTTTATTGCTCTCAGTTTCTGGCTTTAGCTGTTGACATCTCTTTCAGGTTGTGTCCTGTGTCCCTTTAAGAGACCCCTGTCCTTGGTTTTTCATCATTATGGTTTGAGAAATATAGACTTTACTCTGCACGTCTTTAGAATCGGCCATTTCTCCAATGAAATTTGTTCTTCTTATTGGAGACCATTGTTAGTAACTAACACCTCCATGAGTGTGTGCTTTACATGATGGTGGCACTGCTAAGGAACTCATAAGAACAGAGCTAAGAAATCACACATGTATACTAGCCCATGTATAATATGGGTCTATAATGGTATCTACCTATGAGTCTATATATTTATATTGTCTATATTTATAACAATTTCTCTCTCTATATATATATTTATAGCATCTAATCTATAGCTATCAGTATCATCCACTATATATTGAGCTATTTCTTAGTTCCCAATGATGTCTGACTGACAAATACAAGAGAGCCCAATTTCACTATTCTACATTGCTTTCAAAACCAATATCTTAATGGTGATATATACACAATTTTAAATTTTATATATGGAGGAACATTTATCCTCCTAAACATTGCTGAAATTTATCAAGAAGATCTAGAACAAAGCCTTTTCTGGCTTAACCTACTCTGCTGAATCCACACAAAAGCAGACACTCAGACACATTCGACTGACTAGAAATACTAATGGCTACCAGTGGAGCCTCTGAAATTACACTAGAAAATGTTATGCTGTTTGATGGTATTGTAGCATTGTTTTTGTTGCTTTCAACTTTTAAAAATGAACATAAAACTCTCAGTTCATATGATCGAGAACAGGTGTTAATATTTATATATTGCAGAAAGTTTCAAGTGTTCCTATTGACATATAGCAAACTACATACATTTAAAGAATTGAGTAATCTTTGACAGACATATATCTGTGAAGTTAAGATAATGAACAGTCAAAATTCTGATCGAGGGAGATGGCTCAGTGGGTCGGTTGCTTGGCAAGCTTGAACATAGGAGTGCAGATTCTAGCCCCCAGAGAAGTGCCAGGCAGGCATGGTGGTCCGCTTGTAATGCCAGAACTTAGGAGACAGAGTGGGGGATCCAATGAGCAAACTGGATGACAAGCTGAATTGGACCTTTAAGTTCAACGAGAGATCTTACCTAATATATAGGATGGAGAGTCATCTGGAAGGCACAGATGCTAACCCGTGGCTTCCACAGAAGCGTGCACATATATCCACATGTACCTCCACATATACACACAAGTCTCTCCCCATACAAACATATATACATATACACATTCATACTATACACACAAACACACACAGATCTCTCTCCATGCAAACATATAGACACTTGCACATTCATACTACACACACACACACACACACACACACACACAAACACACACACACACACACTAAATAAATAAAATGGAAAAGAACCTTTCACATTTCCCTTGTGAATTTTAGCAAATAGAAAAATTTACAAATATGGAATCCATGACAAAAAAGGATATATAAACTTATAGATTATCTGTTTAAATTAATATACTGGCTCGATTATTATAGCTTTCTATTGACACTGGAAATTAGTTAATGTTAGTTATCTTGTTTTGCTTCATTTCACAGTTCTGGTACATCATGGGTTCTTTGATTTCATGTGTGAATTTTAAAGATTAAAAACTATTAAAAATTAAAAATTAAAAAATTGTTATATGTGTATAACTATATATTCATGTATCTTTATTTCTCTATGTGTGAGCGTCTGTGCGTGCGTGTGCATGTGTGTGTGTGTGTATGTGTGTGTGTGTGTGTGTGTGCATATATATGAGTGCAAGAGCCCACAGATGCCAGAAGTTCGTGTCAGATCCTCTATAGCTAAAGTTATAGATAATTGTGCGCATCCTGAGATGGTTGCTGCAGCACTGAGTATGTTGACCATCTGCAGAAACAGCATGCACCCTTAACTGCTGGGCAAGCTCTCCAGTATCTGCATGAATTCTAGAATCATCACATAGACTTTTGAAAGAACAAAAGAGAGATAGAGAGATACAGAAAGAGAGGCAAAAAAGAGAGATGAGGAGGGAGAGAAAAACAGAGAAAGAGGAGAGTGAGAGGAAGAGAAGAAGGAAGGAAAGGAAAGGAAGGAAAGAAAGAAGGAAGGAAGGAAAAAAGATAGGTCGGTAGATATAGATAGATAAATAAATAGATATTGGAGTTATACTAGCAAAGAGAGCAAGAAATACTACTGAGATTCATATTAAGCTAGCTTTGATTATTAATTTGTCCATTATATTTTTATTTTTTGTTTTGTTTTCTCTTTTGAGCATGAATATTTATTACTTATTATTTTTATATCTATAATTTATCATTTTATCTATTTATATTTTATATCATAATAAATAATAACATTTATTATTAATAATAAATTAATAAAATTTAATAGAAAACTGATTTCACAAACTTTAGACTTTTCCGCTTTTCTCATATAGTCATTTGATATCATAAAATGTCCCAAGTATTTGTTTAGAAATACCCAAAAACTTTTTATGTATTACATTTTATTTTCCTATAGTAAAAATATTTTTTTAAAAAAAATTCCCTTTTGAGGATAAATCGGCAACCAACAAATTGGGAAAAGATCTTCACCAACCCCACATCCGACAGAGGGCTAATATCCAATGTGTACAAAGAACTCAAGAAGTTAGATCCCAGAAAACCAAATAACCCTATCCAAAAATGGGGTACAGAGCTAAACAAAGACTTTTCACCTGAAGAAATTCGGATGGCTGAGAAACACCTTAAAAAATGTTCAACATCATTAGTCATTAGAGAAATGCAAATCAAAACAACCCTGAGATTTCACCTTACACCAGTCAGAATGGCTAAGATTAAAAACTCAGAAGACATCAGGTGTTGGCGAGGATGTGGAGAAAGAGGAACACTCCTCCACTGCTGGTGGGACTGCAAGCTGGTACAACCACTCTGGAAATCAGTCTGGTGGTTCCTCAGAAAACTGGACATGATACTTCCAGAGGACCCAGCCATACCACTCCTGAGAATATACCCAGAAGATTCCCCAGCATGCAATAAGGATACATGTTTCACTATGTTCATAGCAGCCTTATATATAATAGCCAGAAGCTGGAAAGAACCCAGATGTCCCTCAACGGAGGAATGGATACAAAAAAATGTGGTATATATACACAATGGAATACTATTCAGCCATTAGAAACAATGAATTCATGAAATTCTTAGATAAATAGATGGAGCTGGAGAACATCATACTAAGTGAGGTAACCCAGTCTCAAAAAAATACCCATGGTATGCACTCACTGATAAGTGGATATTAGCCTAGAATCTTGGGACACCAAAGACACAATCCACATACCAAATGATGTCTGACAAGAAGAAAGGAGTGGACACTGGTGCTGGAAAGGATCAAAGCATCAGTGTAGGGGAATACAAGAACAGGGAAGTGGAAAGGGGTAGATGAGGGAGCAGGGGGAGGGAAAAGGGCATATTGGGACCTTTGGGGCATGGGGAACCAGAAAAAGGGAAATGAATTGTAAATATAGAATATATCCAATAATAAATAATACATACATACATACATACATACATACATAAATACATAAATAAGTACATAAATACATAAACAAAAAAAAAGAAAAGGCAAAGGCAAAAAAATTTCCCCTTTGATTTATTTTTCCTTTTTGGACTATAAGCTTTTTATAATGCTATTTATTTTCTTAGTATTTGAAGAAAATTTCCCCAGAGGTCTTCTGTTTCTGATCTCTTATTTGATACCAAGCGTCAGGAGTGACACTTTCTGTGACTGTGATGGCCTTTCCTTGTTAGAAATTCTAATACTTTTTTTCATGTTAAGATTCTGTAATCCAGTGTATGGTCTATTTGGTACGACTGTTGTTGGGTGAAAAATATCATAAATGTCAATGAAATCAAGTAGATTGGTAGCATTGCTCAACTCTTCTATGTTTCTACTGCTTTTATCTATTTTTAATCTATTATTGAGTGAAGAATATTGAACTTCATCTCTCTAATGAGGATTGAACCATGGAAATTGGGAATCTGTCTATGAGGACCATAGAAGAACTATATAGTTCTCTGTGTGTGACAGTTAGTGACACTTAAATTTAGGGGAAGGGAGAGGAATGTGGTAACTAGTTTTGATCTTGCTAGGCTGATAAAGAGGAAGATGTCTCTGGGTAGCATCTTTGCTAAGTGTCCCTTTTTCATAAATCCCAAGTGTGCAGGGACCATCTGAAGTAATCATAGAAATGTGCTTCTTACCTCTTTTCAGATGACAAAGAAAGTGTTAGTGTCTCCGCTGGATGCTCATGAATTCTAGAAAATGAAAGAGCAGGAGCCACACCACTGTACTGTCCTTCTCCTCTATGACACCCTAGTGTTCATTCTTCCCATTTCAGTGATTTCTCACTCCTGCCTGTTCTTTTTTTCTATATTCTTTGTTTACATTCCAAATGATTTTCCCTTTCCTGGTTCCCCCCTCCCCATAAGTTCCATAAGCCCTCATCACTCTGACCATTCTCCAATCAACCCCCTCCTTCTCTGTCCTGGTACTCCCCTACATTGCTGGATCAAGCCTTTCCAGGACCAGGGACCTCTCCTTCCTTCTTATTTGGAATCATTTGATATGCAAATTGTGTCTTGGGTATTCAGAGCTTCTGGGCTAATATTCACTTATCAATGACTGCATTCCATGTGTGTTCTTTTGTGATTGGGTTACCTCACTTGTGGTATATTTACACAATGGAATACTACTGAGCAATAAAAAACAATGAATTCATGAAGTTCTTAGGCAAATGGTTGGAACTCCTGGCTGTTCTAAAGCATCAGTTTGATTGTGATGGGAAACACTATCCCCCTCTGGGAAACTCTAGGAAATCCCCCACGGAGCTGGGGATAAAAAAGCAGGTGACAGATCTGGAGTTCAGATACTCCATGAAAGGTAAGAAAGGTATTTTCTGATGTAACCCATTTGTAGGAAGGAAATGCTTATTTTTGGTTAATGTGTGCTTGTAGCCTTAGTAAATTTTGCCTAAATTCAACATGAGTTTTCAGGAACATGAGTTCCTGAAAAGCTCAGGAACTTGAGAGTAACTTCCAATACTGGAACCATTAATGTGTGCAGATCGACTGATTTAATGTCAGAATGATCATTCAGCAGTGATTGACCATCTAAACTAGATCTTATCTTTCCTTTGGGGCATTTTGGATGCCCCAGAGGCCATAGACCAAACAAGTTAACACATGACCCTTTTGAACATTTTCCAGGGATGAAGATCTGTGGTTTTCCACCAGACTTGAAAAAGGATGTGTGGGCATAGGAGGGCCCAAACAGATTAATGGCTCTTGTATGAACAAATGTTCCCATCAAGTGCATGGAAAATAGTTAAATTGCTCAATAAATTTAATAAAATTTAGTTTATAAATGTAATTTGGGCAACTTTTCTAACATCTACTTAGAATGGTAAAGTTCTATAACCTTGGAGTTGACCCATAAAAGTTTTCATATTAATATATAGTCACAGAAACAAGTGAAATGGAATAAAAATTAACAAATTAGAACATTTACATAGCTAAGCTTTCCCTAGAATTCAATTTTTCATTTGTGAGAACAAATGACATGAAAGAAAATTATTATTGATTAGTGGAAACAGCTCTTCAATAGTTTCAGTAGATCAGAGATTTGTGTTTTTATTCCTCTGGTACAGAGCTGTGGATCAAAAGATGAGGCATAATGTGGCCTAGAGTCTTCCAAGATAACCGTGCTTTGAAGGTGGCAAACCAAGTTGATGCTCATAGAAAGATGAGAACACAGAAAATGAAAGGGAGAGTCTCTGGCCAGCTCACAGGGAATGAGAAAGTGAGTCTTTGCTTCCCGAACAGAAGCTGGGCCAGATTTCACACCAAGAGTCTTTCTGTGTAGTGCTCTTTAACTCACAGGCTCTTCACTGGCTTCTTAAGGGACAGCAAGGATTGAGGAGAGAAGGGACTTGCCTCCTTAGGGGCTCATATACAGAGAATG
The DNA here is from genome assembly GCA_964023405.1 of Apodemus agrarius. Lineage (NCBI taxonomy): Eukaryota > Metazoa > Chordata > Mammalia > Rodentia > Muridae > Apodemus > Apodemus agrarius. The sequence goes on from OZ030005.1 coordinate 193,627,038, forward strand.
AAGAACAGGATCTTGGCAGAAGCAGCGATTAGATGGTTATGAGACAGTGGAGGGAGACTGCCATACGTTGAGGTTGATCGTGGTCTGTGGGTTCAAAGGCATATTTGCTGTAGATAGATCCTGGGGCTCTACTACATAGTAAGAGGCCTAGAGTCAACAATAATGCATTATATATTTCTTTTTAAAATATTTTATTACATATTTTCTTTATTTACATTTCAAATGTTATCCCATTTCCTGGTTTCCCCTCTGAAAACTCCCTATCCCATCCCCATACCCCTGGCTTCTATGATATCCCATTTGTCAATTCTTGATCTCAGAGCATAAGCCATTGGTGTTCTGTTCAGGAAATTTTGCCCTGTGCCCATGTGCTCGAGGTTCTTCCCCACTTTTTCCTCTGTTAGGTTCAGTGTATTTGGTTTTATGTGGAGGTCCTGGATCCACTTGGACTTGAGCTTTGTACAAGGAGATAAGAATGGGTCAATTTGCATTCTCCTACATGCTGACTGCCTATTGACCCAGCACCATTTGTTGAAAATTCTGTCTTTTTTTCCACTCGATAGTTTTAGCTCCCTTGTCAAAGAGCAAGTGACCATAGGTGTGTGGGTTCATTTCTGAGTCTTCAGTTCTGTTCCATTGATCTACCTGCCTGTCTCTGTATCGATACCATGCAGTTTTTTAATTACTTTTGCTCTATAATACTGCTTGAGGTGAGAGACGGTGATTCTCCAGAAGTTCTTCTATTGTTGAGAATAGTTTTCGCTATCCTGTTTTTTTTTTATTCAAGATGAATTTGCAAATTTCTCTTTCTAACTCAGTGAAGAATTAAGTTGGAATTTTGATGGGGATTGCATTGAATCTTTAGAATGCTTTCAGCAAGATTTCTGTCCATTTTTACTATATCAATCCTGCCAATCCACTAGTATGGGAGATCTTTCCATCTTCTGAGATCTTTTTCGATTTCTTTCCTCAGAGGCTTGAAGTTCTTGTCACACAGATTATTCACTTCCTTGGTTAGAGTGACACTAAAGTAGTTTATATTTGAAGGGTGTCATTTCCCTCATTTCTTTCTCATCCCATTTATTTGAATAGAGGATGGTCATTGATTTGTTCCTCCTTTGAGTAGAGGAACAATACTGATTTGTTTGAGTTAATTTTATCCAGCCACTTTGATGAAGTTGTTTATCAGGTATACCCAGAGGATTCCCTGGTATGCAATAAGGACACATGCTCCACTATATTCATAGCAGCCATATTTATAATAGCCAGAAGCTGGAAAGAATCCTTCTGTCCCTCAAAGGAGGAATGGTCACAGAAAATGTGCTATATTTACACAATGGAATACTACTAAGCAATTAAAAACAATGAATTCATGAAATTCTTTGGCAAATGCTTGGTACTAGAAAATATCATCCTAAGTGAGGTAACTCATTCACAAAAGAACACACATGGAATGTAGTCACTGATAAGTGGATATTAGCCCAGAAGCTCTTAATACCCAAGACACAACTCACGTATCAAATCATTCCCAAGAATAAGGAAGGAGAGGGCCCTGGTCCTGGAAAGGCTTGATGTAGCATTATAGGGGATTGCCAGGACAGAGAAGTGGGAGGGGTTGATTGGGGAACAGGTGGAGGGAAGAGGGATTATGGGACTTATAGGGAGGGGGAACCAGGGAAGGGAAAATAATTTGGAATGTAAACAAAGAATATAGAAAATAATAATAAAAAAAAAGAGAAACATATTGACAAGGGAAAAAAGAGTTCTTTGGTGGAATTTTGGAGTCAAGTAAGTATACTATCATATCATCTGAAAATAGTGATTTTTGACTTCTTCTTTTCCAATTTGTATCCCTTTGACCTCTTTTTGTTGTTTAATTGCTCTCGATAGGACTTCAAATACTATAGTGAATAGGTAGGGAGGGAATAGGCAACCTTGTCTAGTCCCTGATTTTAGTGGAATTGCTTCAAGTTTCTCTCCATTTAGTTTGATGTTGCTACTGGTTTGATGTAGATTGCTTTTACTATGTTTAGGTATGGGCACTGAATTGCTGATCTTTCCAAGACGTTAATCATGAAGAGGTGTTGAATTTTGTTAAATGCTATGTCAGAATTTCATGAAATGATCATGTGTTTTTTTCTTTGAGTTTGTTTATGTAGTGGATTACATTGATGAATTTCTGTATATTGAACTATCTCTGTATCACTAGGATGAAGCCTAATTGATCATGGTGGATGATCATTTTGATGTGTTCTTGGATTCAGTTTTTGAGGATTTTATTGAGTATTTTTGCATCAATACTCATAAGGGAAATTGGTCTGAAGTTCTCTTTCTTTGCTGGGTCCTTGTGTGGTTTAAGTATAAGCGTAATTATGGCTTCATAAAACAAATTGAGTAGTGTTCCTTAGGTTTCTATTTTGTGGTATAGTTTGAAGAGTATTGGTATTAGGTCTCCTTTGAAGGTCTGATAGAATTCTGCACTAAACCTATCTGGTCCCGAGTTTTTATTTTTTTTGGAGGGGGAGACTATTAATAACTGCTTCTATTTCTTTAGGGGTTATGGGATTGTTTAGATGGTTTATCTGATCCTGATTTAACTTTAATACCTGGTGTCTGTCTATAAAATTGTCCATTTCATCCAGATTTTCAAAATTTTGTTGAGTATAGGCTTTTATAGTAGGATCTGATTTTTTTTTTAACTTCTTTGGTTTCTGTTGTTATGCCTCCCTTTTCATTTCTGATTTTGTTAATTTGGATACTGTCTCTGTGCCCTCTGTTAGTCTGGCTAAGTATTTATCTATCTTGATGATTTTCTCAAAGAGCCAGCTACTGGTTTTGTTGATTCTTTGTATTCTTTTTGTCTCTACTTGGTTGATTTCAGCCCTGAGTTTGATTATTTTCTGCCATCTACTCCTCTTGGGTGTATTTGCTTCTTTTTGTTCTAGAGCCTTCAGCTGTGCTGTTAAACTGCTAGTGTATGCTCTCTCCAGTTTAATTTTGGAGGCACTCACAGCTATGAGTTTTCCTCTTAGTGCTGCTTTCATTGAGACTTTGGGCCTTTGTTGTTATTGAAGACCAGCCTTAGTCTGTGGTGATCTGACAGGATGCAGGGGTTATTTCAATCTTCATGTATCTATTGAGTTCCGATTTGTGACTGATTATATGATCATTTTTTGAGAAGGTACCATAAAATGCTGAGAAGAAAGTACATTCTTTTGTCTCAGGATGAAATGTTTTATAGATATCTGTTAGATCCATTTGGTTCATAACTTCTGCTAGTTTCACTATGTTTCTGTTTAGTTTCTGTTTCCATGATATGTCCATTGATGAGAGTGGAGTGTTGAAGTCTCCCATGATTATTGTGTGAGGTACAATGTGTGCTTTGAGCTTTAGTAAAGTTTCTTTTATGAATGTTGGTGCCCTTGCATTTGGAGCATAGATGCTCATAATTAAGAGTTCATCTAGGTAGATTTTTCCTTTGATGAATATGAAGTGTCCTTTCTTATCTTTTTTTTTTTTGATAACTTTAGGTTGAGAGTTGATTTTATTTGACATTAGAATGGCTACTCCAGCTTGTTTCTTTTCACTATGTGTTTGGAAAATTGTTTTCCAGCCTTTTACTCTGAGGTAGTGTCTGTCTTTGTCACTGAGTTGTGTTTCCTGTATACAGCAAAATGTTGGGTCTTGTTTACATATCCAGTCTGTTAGTCTATGACTTTTTATTGGAGAATTGAGTCCATTGATATTAAGAGATAATAAGGAAAAGTGATTGTTGCTTCCTGTTATTTTTCTTATTAGAGGTAGGACTTATGTTTATGTGGCTATCTTCTTTTTGATTTGTTAAAAGAAGATTATTTTCTTGCTTTTCCTAGGGTGTAGTTTCCCTTCTTGTGTTGGAGTTTTCCATTTACTATTCTTTGTAGGGCAGGATTTGTGGAAAGATACTATATAAATTTGTTGTTATTATGGAATATCTTGGTTTCTCCATCTATGCTAATTGAGAGTTTTTCTGGGTATAGTAGCCTGGGCTGCATTTGTGTTCTCTTAGTGTCTATATGACATCTGTCCAGGATCTTCTGACTTTTATAGTCTCTGTGGAAAAATCTGGTGTAATTTGGATAGGTCTGTCTTCATATGTTACTTGACCTTTTCCCCTTACTGCTTTTAATATTATTTCTTTGTTTTGTACATTTGGTGTTTTGATTATTATGTGATGGGAGGAATTTCATTTTCGGTTCAATCTATTTGGAGTTCTGTAGGCTTCTTGTATGTACTTGGGCATCTTTTTCTTTATAACCTAAATTATAGAAATTTTCTTCTATGATTTTATTGAAGATATTTACTGGCCCTTTAAGTTGGGAATCTTCACTCTCTTCTATACCTATTATCCTTAGGTTTGTCTTTTTCATTTTGTCCTTGCTTTCTCAGATGTATTGAGTTAGGAGCTTTTTGCATTTTGCATTTTCTTTGCCGTTGTGTCAATGTTTTATGGTATCTTCTGCACTTGAGATTCTCTCTTCTAGGTTTTGTATTCTGTTGGTGATGCCTGCAACTATGGCTCCTGATCTCCAGGGTTGTCTTCCTTTGTGATCTTTATTGTTTCTATTTCCATTTTTAGATCCTGAATGGTTTTGTTCAATTCCTTCACCTGTTTGGTTGTGTTTTCCTGTAATTCTTTAAGGGATTTTTGTATTTTTTCTTTAAGGGCTTCTACCTTTTTTCTTGTCTTCTCCTGTATTTCCTTAAGGGAGTTATTTATGTCCTTCTTAAAGTCCTCTATCATCATCATGAGATGTGATTTTAAATCAGAGTCTTGCTTTTCTGGTGTGTTGGGGGTATCCAGGGCTTGCTGTGGTTGGAGAGCTAGATTCTGATGATGCCAAGTAGCCTTGGTTCGTGTTGCTTATGTTCTTGCCCTTGCTTCTTGCCCTCTGGTTATCTCTGGTGTTAGTTGGCCTTGCTGTCTCTGACTGAAGCTTGTCCCTCCTGTGGACTGTAAACTTGTGATCTTAGGTGTACCAGGACTCCTGGTGAGACCAGCTCCCTTCTGGGCAGAGCTTGGGTGCAGAAGCTGTGAGACAACTTTAGCTCCAGGGTACAGATGGAGACTGGAAGGATCCTGTCCCCAGTTTCTCTTCTGTTCCTGTGCCCTGTGCACTCCTGGCTGGTCCTGCTTCGGACTGTTATTGGAGCAAAAGTGGCAATCTTCCTCTGAACTTAGGAGTGAGAGCACTCCCAGGAGACCAACTCTCTCCTGGCAGGATTTATGTGCAGAGGTCTGTGTAACAGCCTTAGCTCCTGGGTGCAGATGGAGGTCTGCATATTATGTATTTCAAAATAGCAAGAACCAAGAATTGTTTCAGTGTTCCACCGCAGGCATGTTTGACGTGATGATATGTAAATGATCATAGTCTGATTATTATTCAGTGTATAAATGCATCAAAACACAGTACTATTTACACTATGCATGATTATTGTGTCATTTAAAAAAAACTTTATAACATTTCTTAGAGTTCAAGTCAAATAATCTATAGAAACTCCAGTGCCAAGGAAAGGGAAGAAATATTTCCAAGAAGCAGCAATAGTGCCATGATAGTGTTTCCACATGACCCTAGATTCAGAGCTCTCAGTCTGTGTCTGACTGACCCTAGACCACTCCTGACCCTTCAGCCCCTAAAGAGGATCAGGGTGCTGTCTTTTTCTCATAGTGAACAGTAGGAGTTACTTGTCCTTTTCCTACACTAAAGACACTGTAAATGTTCTGGGCAGCTGGTGATGAGTGTCTTCCCCCATTCACTGCAGGCACACACACAGGGCATTAACACTGTAGCAGATGACCCTTCCTTCTCAAAATACGTGAAATGAGAAGAATCACTAATAACCGCTAAATGAGGCCACTTTGCCAAGAGTGCTCCTTCTGGTCAGCAGGAATGGGGCTAAGAATTTTCTGTGGTCTTTGGATATGGGATTTCCATACTCACAATGTGGTTCCTTGTACTTGCAAAAGCTCATTGCTGTGTACATGGCACTGTCTGGTACTCCAGATTTTCCTTCACTATGTATGCATTCAGTCTGGGAATCAATTCTTTGTCAGCTGCATTTTCCCAGATGAGAAGAATTGGCTTCTAGGACTCTGCAGAGTGATAGATGAAACTGAGTTGAACTTCCTGACCACTGAACTTCCTGGCTCTCTGCTCCTTCCCTTTCTTCTTTTATTCTCTCATGCTTGGGCTGTTCCTTAGAATGAATCTGAGAGTGACCCTGAAGGAGGACCAGTAGTCTCAATTAATCTGGACCCCCAAGATCTCTCAAACACTGGACCACCAAACACAGGCAGCATACTCCAGCTGATACGAGACCCCTAGCATGCTACAATAGAGGAATGCCGGGTCTATATTTACCCAGAGATGATGCACCTAACCCTCAAGAGACTGGAGGTCCCAGGGAGTTTAGAGGTCAGGTGGGGTGGGGGCGGTGGGGACATCCACATGGAGACAGGGGGAGGGGAGGAGGTATGGGATATGGAACAGTCAGAGGGTGGACAGGGGTTGGTAGGGTGGGGAATAAAATATGGAGTGTGTAAAAATAATTAATAAATAAAAAAGAAAAATAATAACAAAAAGCAACTTCTTAGAAAAGACTTTAGCTCCCTGGGGATACAGGCCCCTGGCAGTAAAGGTATAGTAGCGTTACCACAGTAAGCACCACAGAAGCACATGGCAAGTACTCTTCGCATCTTGATAGGCCCGGAAGCACAGAGTGGGGACTGATACTCATCTAGCTCTCCCTTTGCCTTCTTTTATTGAGTCATGAGGCCCAAGTCCACATGGAGGCTCCACCCATGATTTGGGTGTCTCTTCCCTCTTCAGTTGATCCTCTAGAATAGCCTTCACTGAACCAAGTGTTTGTCTTCTAAGGAATCTTATGTTTCGTCAACATGGCCCAGCCACAATGATAGAATTAGCCTATCAGACAAGTCTTTAGACGTTTTATCTCAATAACACCCACAATAGACTTGCAGTAAGAATGTGAGCATAAGAACCAGCACTATGGTTATCATAAAAAATTTAGGATTTTAATTTGTCATTTGAATTTCTTTATGTCCTTAGAAATTTTCCCACTGGGGAGTACCCTATAAAGGACATCTGGGTTTGCATGTATAAGGGGACCTATGGTAGAAGGAAACTATGAACCTTACCCAGACAGGTCTGCAACACACTTCCTAATGGTTATAAAATTCAGAGCTTCTGCTTTGAAGTAGAAAAAAAAAACAGGCAAAGCTCTCAAACACCAACCCTGGCCATTCTACATGTGTGACTGAGAGATTTCATTCTAGTGGCATGGGACTCTATCCCTTTGAGTTGACCTCAGATGTCCAACCCAAGAAACTGAGAAATGTCTTACATCAAAAAGGAAGGAACAGTCTCTCTTCGTCTTCATTCGGCCCAGAGTAAATCTGCATTTGGAAACAAAATCATTATTACTGTATTTAAAGAAAATCAGCATTCTTGAAAGAAGCCCACAATTTACACATATGATAGCTTTCTTCATGCTTCCAGTCTAGTCTCAGCTTCTGGACTCAGATTCTAGAAACACAACCATTAAGTGGTCTGGACAGGAAAGTCCAGACTTAGGTCAATGCTGCCAGAATACCTTGTCTCATTGCTGTACTTGTAACTTCTAAAACTGAGGTATCTCACTGACCACATGAGATTCCTGAGCACCAGTGCAAGGCATAGCTATTAGTCATTTGCTCCTGCAGGGAAGAAGTCAGAAGAGCACCATGGGCTCAGAAGTACCTCAAGCATATAAGAAAGAGCAGTGTACTTTTGAGACATTGCTAGATATCTGGACAGGTCCCTAAATTGCTTAGCAGTGTATTCTACTCTTCACTGCCCAGTATCTCATTCTTCTGGCATAGAGTGACCCTGACAGGACTTGATAAGTCACATGTCCAAGAATCCAGTATCTCTGTAGCCCTAAGTAAAATAATCAAGGCCCTGTGGGTCATGACACCTAGTAGCTAAAGCACACAGTGAGAAACAGAGACAGGGAGGAAATATACACAGATGGAGAAACAGAAGATCAAAGTGTTGTTTACGGTGTTTATGGTAAGGTCAGCCCCTTCTCCATGTGCACATAGGTGTCTGTATAACTTAGGTGTCCCCACAGGACTGCACTTGCCCGACTCTCATGTGCTGAGAATCAAAGGAAAGCCTAGGACTTGCTGCTGTTGTTTCCCTCCTCTGCCTGTGCCTGCATCTCACTATGTCTTAGGTCTGAATACCACGTGCTTCTTCAGCTGCTATGTGATCAAGTCCTGACTTCATAGCTGGACATCTGTACTTCCCCATCCCAACTGCCTAGGAGTTGCTGTATATCCACATAACCACATCGCAGGTCTGCCTCCCATGTCACAGTTTTTTGTCAACATGCCCTGACTTTGTCTGTGATTCTTCAGGATACAGTGACGCTCTCATCATTTTTCTTTGGTCACCAGTTCAGTATAGTATAGAATCTCTCTGCGCCATGACACGATCAGTCTTTTGTAACCACTTTGGACTCCATACATATTCACTGTGAACTCATTCCAACATGCACATTCCAAGCATGCACACTGTGTGTATGCTGTGTGTTTAATATTTACATGTGTATGCTTTGAATCCAAAACAACATATTAGCTCTTAGAGGTCAGGGGTTGTGCATCCTCTGTCTTTGAAAGAAGCATCTCTGTAATTAATCCTCTGCCTTTAAATAACCTTCATCATTGAAAAAGGAACTCTTGGCATCTCCGTGTTCGTTGTATATGAGGATGTTAAGTGCAAGTTTCTTGTTTGGGATTTTCTAGAAAACACTAAAGTTCTATACTCCAAGTTCTCTGACAGACTAAAAAGTTTTTTGAAGGAAATGCTTCTTGGGGATGTAATAGCTCTGTTGCTACATTCAACCCCTTAGTATCTCCTTATCCTTCTCTTCTACGTGTTTTTTGTAAGTCTGGCCATAGCCCATAAGGAAAAGAAGAGTGACAACAGTAATGGTGGCAAACTGCTGTCCTTCCTCCTCTCAGCAGGAATGGGGAGAGTTGAAATTGCATCCAAAATCATACCAAGTAAGGGAGAAGCTGTGCTCGGAAAAATCACTTCTTCGATGTGGGTGGTTCCTGTGAGAACTGGAAGCCAGGCGTTGCATTGAGTTGATTGAGTTAGCGAAATCTATGTCCTGTCTTTTATTGAGTAGTGAGGACACGGATACAGAACTGAGTGAGGAGACTGGATCAGCAGTGGAGCAAGGGACAGGGACAAGCAGATGTAAGCTTCATTTAGGTCCACTAAACACGGAAGGTCCTTGGGACGCAGCCATCTTGCTGATACCGCCTACTGCCACAGTGACAACTGGCATAAGCGACTGGATAGGAAACCATTGACAGGTTGTGAGAATGATTCCCACTGAGCAGAAAGAGGACATCATCAGTGCAACAGCGAGAGTCCATGTATGCAACTGCAGATTCATCTAAAGAACGACTCTGCTTCTCCCTGCTCGTCATAATCCCCACTGAGCACATGGAGGAAAGGACTGTTAAAGGGAGGGGAAAAGCCAAAGACCAAGCCATGCTCGGCTCCTTGCCGGTTGTTCTGCCCAGGGTTTCATCTGAATTGCAGATGTACAACGGGATTTGATTAGAAACTCACTTCGAATTGGGAAGCTTGAATGAGTTTTCTAGGTACACACAGGGGATGAATGGAGAGAGCATTGTCCAGCATATCAGTTGTAGATAACTTGTCTGTTTTCATTGTCCATTCGGAGTGTTCAACCAGTACCTGACACTGGTAAAGGCAATTTCATCTGTATGGAGTCTGGTCTTCTCTCCCTCCTTCCCTCTTTCTCATGAGCTCTGCAACCGGAGTTATGCTGAAGGAACCAATGGGCCGAGAGCTTCCTGGGCATTCTTCTGGGTAGGAGCCTCCATGTGTGAGTGAATCTTCAAGGTCATGGACTTCATACTTTTGGTTCTAATCTTCACAATTTGCTTCTAAAATTTCTCAGAGAATCTTTAAGGGACACAGCCATGAGTGGAAGAGGTGTTTCTCATTTTTATAAAGAAAATGTTTCATAGTTAGGAGTACTTACCTAACTTGGCCTAACTTACCTCCTAACCCTATGTATGTTTCTACCTGTCCTTGAAGCCACCATTGCTTACAGTGCTCAGTGAAAATGAACAATTCCAAGTGTCAGACTCTATGTCAAACTGGATACAGAGAAAAGATAATGGGTTGGTTTTCAAAGTCTCACAGGCAGGTCAACCTCACACGATGATGACAGTGTTCGGTGCCATTCAGTAATCCCATTCTTTACCATTGAAATCTTTGTCTATACAATGCCCTGCCAGTTACCTACAAGTTAAAATACAGACTTTTTCCAAAAGAAAGTTGTATGATAATTTAGCCATGTATATGTATGTATATGTGCATGTGTATGTGTATGTGTATGTGATGTATGTGCATACATATGTGATGTATATGTATGTGCATGTGGATGTGAATGTGTATGTAAATAATATGCATTGACTCCATAAATGAAAATGACCACTTTAAAATTATTTTTACCTAAAAAACATGTTCTGCCTAAGGTGGAGACAGGGAGGGAACAGAACTATGTTCAGTTAATCCAGAGGGCCCTGGCTTCCTTCCTGGGCCCTTTCATGGGAAGGGATAGATTGACATCTCTATACATTATTTACTATCAGCAGGGGACAGGTGATTGATCTTTACCACATTTGCCATGGGTTGAAGGTTCCTGGGTTGCTGCAATGTCACCCAGCTTTCCTCAGCGTTCCCCAAACCCTGCAATCAGGCACAGTAGAACTCTTTGGTCAGTCATAATGGAATTTCCCGTGCTACTTGGAATTTATGGCATGAGGAAGTGCAGGATGTGAGAGGTCTCTCTTTCAATTTTCTCCTATGGGGGAAGAACCCTGCTCAGGTGAGCAACAGCCAGTCTTGGAAAGGATGGACTTAAATGAAGGGCCAGCTAAGGTCCCCTAGCCACACATTGTAGGTTGTAAAGCAAATGTGCTGAGAGAGAAACAGCCTCCACTGGGAGCCAGACATATTGATTCATCCGTTGGCACTAAAGAGAAAATTGAGAAAAAAAAGAACATGCCATTTTCCTTCTCTGGAAAATGATTTTTAGCTGACCAAAGGGTAGACAGCAAGGGACTTGGACTTCAGCAAAATGAGCGGTGAATTGTCCCATTGTCGCTTTGAATTCTCTCTTTTCTCCCATCTCACTGTGTGTCTCTCTCCTCCCTTTCCTTGTGTGTGTATGTCTTCATGTGTTTGTAATGCAGATTTGCATGCACATCTGTGTGGAGCTGGTGGTGGACCCTGATGGTGAGTATCTTCCTTTATCATACTTCAGCTTATTTTTGTGTCAAGGTCTCAATAAATCAAGAATTGGAGGCTTCAGCTAAACTAGCTATTGGAGTCCCCAGAATCCATCTGTTTCTGACTCCTGGGCTCTGGGATTACAGATGCTTGCCACTGTACCCGACTTTTGTGTGGGTGCTGAGGAGTAATTTGAGTATTTATGCTTGAATAACAGGCACTTTTCTGCTGAGCTATTTTTTCATCTTCTTGTTATTTCTTTCACATATGTTCCTTGTCTATGTCTTCAGACTCTTCTCTCTGCCCACTTTGCCCTGTATTTTGACTACATTGACTTCTTACTTAATTCTCGGCCCTCACTCCCACTGTTTCTTCTCTCTGAAGGACTGCTCCCTTATCTTAATCCATTAAGCTTCTGCCCAGCATTTTATCTTTTTTTTTTAAACTTTTCTTTTTTTTTGTTTACATTCCAAAGGCTTTCCCCTTTCCCAATTCCCCCCTCACCATATGTCCCATAAGTCCTCTTCCCTCTGCCCATTCCCCAATCACCCCCCCCACACACACACACCATTTCTCTGTTCTGATACTTTCCTACAAAACTGGACCCAGTCTTTTCAGGACCAGGGTCCTCTCCTTCCTTCTTCTTGGGAATCTTTTGATTTGCTAATTGTACCTTGAATATTCAGAGCTTCTGGGCTCATTAATATCTACTTATCAGTGATTGCATTTCATGTGTATTCTTTTGTGATTGGGTTAACTCACTTAGGATGATATTTTCCAGTTCCAACCATTTGCCTACAAATTGCATGAGTTCATTATTTTTAATTGCTGAGTAGTATTCCATTGTAGAAATATACCACATTTTCTGTATCCATTCTTCTTTTGAGAGACATATGGGCTCTTTCCAACTTCTGGCTATTATAAATAAGGCTGCTATGAACATATTGGAGCATGTGTCTTTATTGCATGCAGGGGAATCCTCTGGGTATATGCCCAGGAGTGGTATGACAGGGTCTTCTGAAAGTGTCATGCCCAATTTTCTGAGGAACTGCTAGACTGATTTCCAGAGCAGTTGTACCATCTTGCACTCCCAGCATTTTATCTTAATCCATTATGCTTCTGCCCAGCATGGAAACATTCCCATCAGTCTGCTCTGGAACTGGACCAGCTGACTTTCTTCTGGCCTCCGGCATAGTGTTACAACCAATGATTGTACCATCGGTAATTCTGTTTGGGGAGGTTGGCCTGCTTGTCAAGATAGGAATATAGCTAGACCTGGCTCTACACCACCAGTCAGATTCTGCATTCTGAACTCAAGACACGTTCACATCATAGACTCTGGCTGGAACATAATTGAGGATATGAATGAGGGAGTGCGTGTAATTTAAGAGGCAGCTTCTTGATGTTGTCCTGATGACTATGATTGAATAATCTCTTTGAATACCTGCCAGCCTGTTGTCTTTTATACAGTTCATCACACAACTAGCTAAGTGTCTGTCACACTGGGGATGTTCAGTGTTGTCTAGAAAAGTGATGGCCCAGTCAGATCTCATTTCACTCCCCTATCTCTGATTGCCACTTATAATAATCATCTGAGAACATCTTCTTGCCACGCTAATACAAACTTGGAAAAATCTTCTATAGACCCTCACTATCAGCTGATAGAACCCTTATGGCAGCCACATCTCCTTGTAGTTAGAACTCAGGTATTCTTACCAGTCCCAGGTTATACAAAGTCTCTCTGTATTACTCAGGGATTTCTAGAGAACAAAACCCAGAGATTTATTATGATGACTTACACAATAATTATTATGCAAAATAGTATCAAGTAATTATAGACTCTGAAGAGTCCCATGATCTGCCATCTATCAGCTGGATGGCCAGTAGAGGCGATGATGGAACCCCGCTTTATGTCTAATTTCCAAGAGGTAGAGGACCTATGAATTTCACCATAGTCAAGGACTCAAGAGAAGAAGCTCTGATGTCCTAGATTAAGGATGCAGGTGGAGGCTGAAGGTTGAGTGATTCTTTCCTCTGTCTTTTGTTCTACTGAATCGACTGACTGCAATGCTTGTCTCATTTGGAAATATGTTCTCAGAAAGGAAGGCTGTTCAATTTGAGCCATTTTCATCTGGTATTTTGTCAATTGGACACAATAAATCAATCAGCACACTCTCCCTCCTCCAAACATGTTCCTGGGACTGCAGTCATATACATATGCAACTTTATTTTTTTTCAAAAACTATTTTTAAGGATAGTTCTTAAATGTTTTACCTCCCTTCTAGCCTACCACTCACCTGAGGTAGTGGCTACAGTATTTTATCCGCAAGGTCTAGTTTGATTTTTTTCAACAATGTTCTGGGGACAAGGGCTCTTTTATAGGCAGAGATTGAGAGTCAGTAAGACTGAGCCACTTGATCAAACCGCATAATGCAAGACAGAATGTAGACCTCTGCTAGAATGCAACCGGTGTCCTCTTCTGTCCCTTGACTTGGAGAAAGTGGGTGAGAACTCACAAGTAGGGTCAGTGGCCATTGATGGTAGATGTGTTTAGTTTACTATTATGCTTTGGAAGCATGCAGAGTACTTTCCAGTATCATGAGTAGTAATCCATAGGGGTGAAGCTCTAGGTAGGCACTGACTCGACTTCTCCTTGTTTAGTGAGTTGTGCACTGTTGTCTTCAGCATTAGAGCCTTACTCTCTGTGGAGAAAGAGCAATGGCTCTGAAAATAGCTTGGGTTGTTTGGGGGTTCCCATGGCCCCTCTTGCCAACAACTTGATTAGGTATTATCCATTCCTAGCACTAGAAACTTCATAACATTAATTTTCAGTGTGTGTGTGTGTGTGTGTGTGTGTGTGTGTGTGTATTTGGAAGAAGTTGACATTTAAGCTTGTATATGATAAAAAAGATAACCTAATAGAAGAAACAAGATTGCCTCAAGGAGAGAATGGGGGCTTAAGAGAGGGTGATAGGGAGGAAGGCAGCCATGGAGAGTGGGGGAAGATGCTCATAGAATCTTATGTACTTGTATGACAATATCCTCATGAAAACTGGTAGTATATAAAATGTGAGCATGCCAGTGATGATGATGATGATGATGATAATGATGATGGTGATGATGATAAAGAGGAAGAAACAGAGGAAGGAAGGAAGGAAGGAAGGAAGGAAGGAAGGAAGAAAGAAAACAGACAAAAGAATAAAGACAATATATACCTGTCCCCAATGATTGTGGGCTCCCTCACTCCCTCCAATCCATTAAGAGCCTGAATAGAGAAAGAAAAAGAAGACACAGGTTCTCCCCCTCCCTCTTCCGTTCCTTCTCCCTCCTCCCTCTCCCTCTCCTTCTCTCTCTGAAATATCTTTTATGCTGGAATACCCATTTGCCTCTGCCTGGTGCTGTTGCTCCTCATCCTTGGACTGGATGCTCCGTCAAGTCTCCTGCTACTTTGTCCTTAACTTGAACTTCAAAACGTTAGGCGTGTCTCCTAAGATGTATGCTTCCTGCAAATATATTTCTAATAAACAAATACCTATCTGCTTCCTAATAACCTTTGTTTATCTGAAAACCCATAGTGCATGGTATACTGTTTTCAACACAGAATTACAGAGAAGGAAAGGAAAAGTCACTTATAAAGAAAAGACTAGATACCCCCAAAACTCACTTCTGATTATCTTTGGTAAGGAAGTTATTAATTTATAAACATAGCCTGTATCATGCTTCATGTGTGTGCACTTTTGAACCTTTCTTGGCTTATTTTACACACAAGCTTTCTTATCATGTCTTTATATGTTTTTTACAAATATGATTTCCAACAGTAGGAGCATGGTTACTTTGTGGACATACCATACTTGACTACCGCTTTCCAAAAGCCAATCATTTAGGCCGTGGCATACTGCTTCACTACATCTCCAGTAGTTGTAGGGATGGTTTTGTTTTTACTGTGGTCAATGGGAGATTACCCACAAACCAATTAACCCAAGGCTATATTCATCCAATAACTCTCTGAGTCCCCAAGAGCACTTTGCATATAATGATACCATATAAGCTCTTAGGAAGCTCCCCTGAGAGGTCATTATGGCTAGGCACTAGCCCATGAGGGTTTTAAACAGTGCGTATCACACTCATGCTTTCAAGGAAAGACTCTCTTTCCTCCAAGGAAGTTTTCTGAATTAATTTTGCTCTCTAGGGAGACCTACAGGGAAACAAGATTTCATATTTAATGATTTGCCATCATTCACTTGACGCTGACTTCCACGTCTCCCAACAGAGCTTTGGTAATAATATGCTCTAGCTTTGGGGTGTTTTCCCGTGGATTATTCCTAGGAAATAATGATGTTCACACCTCCAGAAGAACTGACATCCAAGCCTGAGAGGGAGGTTGTCATTATTTAAAACATCATGATTATGCAAATCAAACTTTCCTCTCTGGCAAAGTTTGTTATCATTGATCCAGTGCCTATTCACAGCACTCCTCCCGTGGATAGGATGGCAATGGGGCTGCATTCTAAAGAGTTAGACAAAGACATGGGAGGAAGAAAGAAGGTTGGAAGGAGATACCCCAAGGTCTAGATTAATTGATGGGACTTTCACATGACTCTCTGACTTCATAAATATCTGTGTGTGTGTGTGTGTGTGTGTGTATGTGTGTGTGTGTGTGTGATGTGTGTGAGTGTGTTTGTTTGTGATGTGTGTATGTGTGTCATATGTACACATGCATGTGTGTGTGCATGTGTGTGCTTGTCTGTGTCATGTGTGCACATGCATGTGTATGTGTGTATGTATATGTGTGTGTTGACTGCTTCCATGTGTGTGGAAGACAGAGGACAACAGGAATAGTTTTGGGTGTCAATCCTTGCTATCAAGCTTGTTTGAGGCATCGTCTTTGTATGCACCAGACTTGCTTGTCTACTGTCATCCAGAGACTTTCTTTTCCCTATTTTCCATCTCATGATAGGGAAGCTGGGATTTCCTATGATGATCTATCTGCCTTTTATGTGGATTTTAGGGATCTGGATTCAGGTCCTCAAACTTGTGTTGCCAATACTTTATCCCCTGACCTCAGTCTGGGGTTTTCTGTTGTTGTTGTTGTGTTGTTTTGTTTTTTGGAAGCATTTTATTCTTTATATTTTTCCATGCTTCATAATCCTAATGGAAATTAATGACTGATTGGGACCTTGGAGTCAAGGGTGTGCCTCTATACTAAAAGCAGCACCTCTGAAAAAGATCATGCAGACATGTGGCTCACCCCAGGGGCACTGTCATCCTGTGTCTGGTGTATGGCATCTTTAGAAGATTTTGCTATTCGTGCTGATCTGTGTCTTATGGTGCAGATACTGTGAGTGGTCTCACTGCAGAAGCCCAGCTTCCAGACATGTAGTTGTCTGCCAACAATGCACTCCTGTGGACTCCTGTGAGCAAATTCTGGAAACAGTCAAAGCCATGGCTTTTAATTGATTTGGGGATTATGGAGTCTCAGGGGACTTAAAAGGTTACAGGTCCTCAGCAAGAAAAAAGTTCACCAACACCTGTCTTTTTATATAAGGTTTCATCTATGCTTTGTAGCTCCTGAAGCTGAGTTAAAGCAATACACAAAGGATCCTTATTAAGCCTTCAGTGGTCTTCTAGAAAAGAATCATGTTCCAAAGAAAGATGGTCCATATAGTTCATGGTACAAGTGAGCCATGGAGGTGGACTAGAAGGTTCTGAGCAGTGCATGCCAAATGGTACTGCTTTGCTCTTTTATAGTGCCACAGGACTAGGGCTTTACTCAAAGCAGAGTGCACTCGTTACTCAGCTAACATGACAAATCAGCTCTTTTGATCATGTGGGGGCCATGTTCCCTGACACAGGAAATGGCCTGTGAATAAGCCCCAAGCCTTGACCTGGAGGAGAAAATTTCTAAGCTCAGCAAAAGCAGTTGGGTCCTACTTAGGTCTGGACTGGCCAAGTCACTCTCCATAGTCTCTGCCCAGAGAGAGAGAGTAGACATTCAAGACTGAATGTGACCTGGGTCCATCCCGGCTCACAACCTGACTGCCAACTACTGTGAGCTCAGGACAATTTTTCTGAGTAATGTGCAATTTGAGGTTTGTGGTGAGACAAGCAATGGGTGCTGGTTTCTTGGGCAAGTGCTTCAAATTAAACAATTGAATTTGAGGTGTGGTTAAAACTATACTTCAGGGTCCTCCACAACGCCATCAGTTTAAGACTCAGTCCCATGCATGTGTTGGTAGGGTATGGTTTGCAAGTGTTCTGTGTAAGGTCATGACTCCCATGCAAGATGATTGTCAGTGAGTATAGGCCCGGAGATGGGACTCAGAATCATTCAATACAAAGCCAATTGTCTGGCACATTTTGAGCTCCCTCTACTTCCTCTCAAAGGGAAGAAAGAGAAACTCAGTGTGTGGTAGTCCCCAGGTTAATTAACCCGGTTCAGTGTCAGTCATGAGAGTGCTTGTTTTGTAACTCTTTAAATAAAGACAGCTTTGCTGGTTATAAAATCAACTCAAGCAAATCACTATCCTTCCTATAATCAAAGGATAAGCAGGCTGAGAAAGAAGTTAGGGAACTAACACCCTTCACAATAGCCACAAAAAGCTGGTTCTTTAAGAAAATCAACAAGATAGATAAACCCTTAGCCAGACTAATCAGAGGGAACAGAGACAGTATCCAAATCAACAAAATTGGAAATAAAAAGGGAGATATAACAACAGAAACTGAGGAAATTAAAAAAATCATCAGATCCTACTACAAAAACCTAAACTCAACACAACTGGGATATCTGGAGGAAATGGACACTTTCCTAGACAGATACCAAATACCAAAATTAAATCAGGATCAAATAGATCATCTAAACAGTCCTATAACCCTTAAAGAAATAGAACTGGCCATTGACAGTCTCCCAACCAAAAAGGCACAGGACCAGGTGGTTTTAGTGCAGAATTCTGTCAGACCTTCAAAGAAGACCTAACACCAATACTCTTAAAACTATTCCACAAGCCGGGCAGTGGTGGTGCACGCCTGTAATCCCAGCACTTGGGAGGCAGAGGCAGGCGGATTTCTGAGTTAGAGGCCAGCCTGGTCTACAGAGTGAGTTCCAGGACAGCCTGGACTACACGGAGAAACCCTGTCTCAAAAAACCAAAAAAAAAAAAAAAAAAAAAAACAAAAAAAAAACAAAAAACTATTCCACAAAATAGAAACAGAAGGGATACTGCCCAACTCCTTCTATGAAGCCACAATTATGCTGATACCAAAACCACACAAAGATCCAACAAAGAAAGAGAAATACAGGCCAATTTCCCTTATGAATATCGATGCAAAATTACTAAATAAATAAAATTCTTGCCATCCGAATCCAAGAGCACATCAAAACAATCATTCACCATGATCAAGTAGGCTTCATCCCAGGGATGCAGGGATGGTTCAATATATGGAAATCCATCAATGTAATCCACTACATAAACAAACTAAAAGAAAAAAACCATATGGTCATCTCATTAGATGCTGAAAAAACATTTGACAAAATTCAGCATCCTGTCATGCTAAAAGTCTTGGAAAGAACAGGAATTCAAGGCCCATACCTAAACATAGTAAAAGCAATATACAGCAAACCAGTAGCCAACATTAAACTAAATGGAGAGAAACTTGAAGCAATCCCACTAAAATCAGGGACTAGACAAGGCTGCCCTCTCCATATCTTTTCAATATAGTACTTGAAGTTCTCGCGAGAGCAATTAGACAACATAAGGAAGTCAAAGGGATACACATTGGAAAGGAAGAAGTCAAACTATCATTATTTGCAGATGATATGATAGTATACTTAAGCAACCCAAAAAACTCCACCAGAGAACTCCTACAACTGATAAACAACTTCAGCAAAGTGGCTGGTTATAAAATCAACTCAAGCAAATCAGTAGCCTTCTTGTACTCAAAAGACAAGCAGACTGAGATAGAAGTTAGGGAAATAACACCCTTCACAATAGCCACAAACAACATAAAGTATCTTGGTGTGACTCTAACCAAACAAGTGAAAGATCTGTATGACAGGAACTTCAAGTCCTTGAAGAAAGAAATCGAAGAAGACCTCAGAAGATGGAAAAATATTTCATGCTCTTGGATTGGCAGGATCAATATAGTAAAAATGGCCATCTTGCCAAAAGCAATCTACAGATTCAATGCAATCCCCATCAAAATCCCAAATCAATTCTTCATAGATCTAGAAAGAACAACTCTCAAATTCATCTGGAGTAACAAAAAACCCAGGATAGCTAAAACTATTCTCAACAATAAAAGGACTTCTGGGGGAATCAATATCCCTGACCTCAAGCAGTACTACAGAGCAATTGTGTTAAAAACTGCATGGTATTGGTACAGCAACAGGCAAGTGGATCAATGGAATAGGATTGAAGACCCAGAAATGAACCCACAGAGTTATGGTCACTTGATCTTTGATAAAGGAGCTACAACCATCCAGTGGAAAAAAGATAGTCTTTTCAACAAATGGTGCTGGTTCAACTGGAGGTCAACATTCAGAAGAATGCGAATTGACCCACTCTTATCTCCTTGTACTAAATCAAACAATAGTAGATTAAAAATATAAAAAGAATGCGTCAGCACTGACCACAGATACTTTTAAAATTACATTTCTCCTTATATTACTCTCAAGATAATATAACAACTATACACATAACATTTATACTGCATGGGGGTATCTTAAATAGTCTAAAGGTAATTGAAAGTATCCAGAAGAGTATGTGTAGGTTTTATGTAAATCCTACGTTAGGAGTTTCATCATAGTTGGATTTTGGTATTGCTAAGGAACCACAGCTATTCTATATTTTCTTCTACTGTGTCAAATTAATACTATTATTATTATTATTATTATTATTATTATAGATTTTAGATTTTTTTAGACAGGATTTCTGTGTGTAGTCATGGCTGTTCTGGAAATCTCTGTTGACCAGGCTTAGACTCTGAGATCTGCCTGCCTCTGCCCACTGAGTGCTGGGGTTAGGGGTATGTACACCATGCCTGGCTCTGTGCCACATATTTGGTAGTAGAATATATTATTTGTTGTTTCCAATAGGAACAGCTTCAGTGGTGAAAATTTACCTCGCCAGGAAGTCAACACACTCTTGAAAACACCTTCTAGTGAGAGTCCATATTTATCATGGACAATGTCACTTGTGGCTGGCTAGAAGGAAGCCCCCTCACCACTGCATCTTCACAAGGCTGAAAAGAGATCATGCTGCAGCTAGAATAATTTATATGAAGATACAGGCAACTCTAAGGGACCCCAACACGTTTTAGTGCTGCATTTTATTGCATTAACCTTTCCAAATGGCAAAGGGGGCATTTTCTGCACCTTTATGCTTACCAACACAAATATCAGCAGGTGGTGCTTTGTTCTCCCTTGTCTTCAAAGAAGTCTGTTCTCAAGTGAGTTCTCTCCCTACCCTGCTTGCAGTAAATTTCCTAATTGCTAGAGACCCCATGCTCTTCGTCTTGTGATAATACATTTGTTCTCAAGTTGAGGTCTGGAATAGGGGCTGTCTACAGGGCCATCACAGAATCTCTCTTAACGGATTTGCAAACACCGACACTCCTCCTGAGCATGTGCTTGTGAAATGAGACTTGTCTGCATACACATTAACACATAGTATGAGTTTATGTTCTCCAGAGCAGAGGCATGAATAAGATACCCCCTTGCATTCTGTATACATTTCTGGTTATCGACACAATATCTGTTCATTGTGAACTTGGAAAAGAATGAAATAAGAATAAAATCCTATTCTACAGTCTAACTGTCCAGTTGTGGTAGCTCAGGGGCCTTCTAGGCTCTCTCTTAACCTCTCCATCCTTTGTATAGTTTATACTGATTTCAGCATTTTGCTTAAATCATGATGACAGTTGCATTTTGTACTATTTGGGATGATATTTACATACCACTTTAAGGACTGTGTAATACTCTACCGTTTGCATGCTAGTTTGCTAGAGACCCTTTAAGCTGTAGGTTTCCTTCCTCACTTACATGTCTTGTAGACATTGCTACTTGGAATACTTCTCACAGGAAGTGTGAATAGCTGCCCACAAATACCTTCTCAGAGAGCATTAGATAGTTCAAAGGAGTCTCTTTAAAGTCCTTGCTGTGAATGACTGGTTTTCTTTCTAAGGAAGCTGAACTAAATGGTAATCTTATTAGCATAAGATAAGGACCCTTTGTGCTCCAAGCCCAGCAGGTCTGAGCATCCTTCATTATCCACTATCCTTTCTCCCTCCTTTATTTGTTATTAATCATCTATAATTATATATTATCTATTGTTTACCATCAATCATGATTACACACAATCTACTTATAGTCATCTGTACTAACATAATATTATGGTAATGAATATCTCTTGCATTCTAACAGACTGTAACTTTCACCTCACAGCCAAGGTTAGTAATAACACCTTGAGGTCACTTAAAGACTGAAGACAGCTGTCCTATTGTGTGCTTGTTTGTTTAAGCTGCCTTTAAGAAAACAATCTAAGTTCTTTGTATATATTGGATATTAGCCCTTTGTCGAATGTGGGGTTGGTGAAGATCTTTTCCCAATTTGTTGGTTGTTGTTTTGTCTTTCTGACAGTGTCTTTTGCCTTACAGAAACTTTGTAATTTTAAGAGGTCCCATTTGTCAATTCTTGATCTTAGAGCATAAGCTATTGGTGTTCTGTTCAGGAACTTTCCCCCTGTGCCCATGTCCTCCAGGGTCTTCCCCAGTTTCTTTTCTATTAGTTTCAGTGTGTCTGGTTTTGTGTGGAGGTCCTTGATCCACTTGGAGTTGATCTTAGTGCAAGGAGATAAGAGTGGGTCAATTTGCATTCTTCTGCATGTTGATCTCCAGTTGAACCAGAACCAAATAACCCTATTAAAAATGGGGTACAGAGCAAAACAAGGAATTTTCACCAGAAGAAATTCGGATGGCCAAGAAACACCTTAAGAGATGTTCAACATCATTAGTCATCAGGGAAATGCAAATCAAAACAACCCTGAGATTCCACCTCATACCAGTCAGAATGGCTAAGATTAAAAACTCAAGAGACGACAGGTGCTGGCGAGGATGTGGAGAAAGAGGACCACTCCTCCATTGTTGGTGGGATTGCAAGATGGTACAACCACTCTGGAAATCAGTATGGCAGTTCCTCAGAAAATTGGGCATGGCACTTCCAGAGGACCCTGTCATACCACTCCTGGGCATATACCCAGAGGATTCCCCTGCATGCAATAAAGACACATGCTCCACTATGTTCATAGCAGCCTTGTTTATAATAGCCAGGAGCTGGAAAGAACCAGATGTCCCTCAGTGGAGGAATGGATACAGAAAATGTGGTATATTTATACAATGGAATACTACTCAGCAATTAAAAATAATGAATTCATGCAATTTGTAGGCAAATGGTTGGATCTGAAAAATATCATCCTAAGTGAGTCAACCCAATCACAAAAAGAATACACATGAATTTCAATCACTGATACGTGGATATTAATGAGCTCTGAAGCTCTGAATACTCAAGACACAATTAGCTAAGCAAAAGATTCCCAAGAAAAGGGATGGAGAGGACCCTGGTCCGGAAAAGACTAAATCTGGTTTTGTAGGAGAGTACCAGAACAGAGAAATGGTGGGGAGGGGGGTGATTGGGGAATGGGGGGGGGAAAGAGGACTTATGGGACATATGGTGAGGGAGGGGACTAGAAAAGAGAAAGCCTTTGGAATGTAAACAAAGAATATAGAAAATAAAAAAATTAAATTAAATTAAAAAAAGAAAACAATCTAACAACAAACCTGGCTTTGAATTTCCCATTTGGTCACTTTTGCACGCTAAGCTGATGTAGACACACACTCTCAGGTTATGGACTCTCCCAGGTCCCTGACCCAGAACATGTGCATGGGAATCATTTGATGAAAATAGCAAATACAGAGCTTGAGTGCAACCTTCTAAAATAATATTCAACACTTATAGATATTAATTGATAAACAAGTTGTTTGTAGTACCATTTGTTATGGGTCAGCAGGTCAATTTTTGGGGTCCTTTGGAATTTGTGATTTAGTTCCTTGTAAAACTGTGTTAAAGATGTCTCTAAATTATCCCATTCCTTTTCTATGTAATGTTTCCCCACTGTTCAACAAAGAGAAAATGAAGCCCTTTAGGAGGAAAAGACACACACACACACACACACACACACACACAACAGGCACATACAGGTACAGAGGCAGGCACAGATTCAGACTCATAGTGGACAGAGAGACAGAGAATGGAAGACAACGAGAGCTTGAAGTGGAGAGTTGAGGAAGGGCTTTTATTTCTTTCCTTCATGTGATACCAATGCATTAGTGATAACATGGAGTTAATTCCTAATGTGTTTAACCTACACACCCACATGTACATTTCTCATTGCCATCTTCACCTATCTACCTTCTTCTCATATATTTGTTGTACTATCATCTATTTATTATGTATCTATTCATAGACATATACACAAGGCACATACATATATAAGTGTGTGTGTATATATTCTCTTGTCTTACAGACAAAAATAGTTCTATTTAAATATCTTTGGTTACAAGTGAGATAAAAAATTTCCATATATCTATATCTATATTTATATTTATAACTACATCTATCATCTATTTCTAATCTGCCTTTTACTCTCTCTATAGATAGATAGATTAGATATATAGATATATAGATTAAATATATAGATATATAGATTAGATACATGGATAGATTAGATATATACATAGATTGTGTATATAGATAAATAGATTAGATATATAGATATATAGATTAATAGATATATAGATTAGATATATATATAGATATAGATATAGATACATAGATATATAGATATATAGATACATAGATACATAGATACATAGATACATAGATACATAGATACATAGGCACATAGGTACATAGGTACATAGAGACATATCTCTATCTATCTATCTATCTATCTATCTATCTATCTATCTAGATATCTCCAGTCATCTTTCCTTTTCTGTGAACACTTTTCCATTTCAAGAGTTGTAGATTGTGTGAAGTTGTGCACCATTAGAGTGCCCTTGCCTGCACTTTGTCTCACGGAAGCCAGCAGCACACTGTGATCCTTTCTCATAGCCAGTGGGCCCCGCCAGCCATCATTAGAGATGCATGAACTTGGGGTGTTTCCTTGTATTTAACCTACTGTGAGATTTCTATTTCTGACATAGAAAGGAGCCTTAAATGATCTCTTACAGAAATGCCTAGTTTCAGACACTGGCAATGTGGTCTTGCTTGAATGACTGGAATAATGCTCTGTCATTAGCCTGGAGATGGTTCAGAGGGGGACAGTCACTCTGAGATGAGCACAGTGGAGGTGATCCAGAGACGTTTCCACCCCAAGGAAGCCTGTGATGAGATGCCTATGCCCGAGGCAGTGGTTTAATTGGTCTCCTCCTCTTCTTTCTCTGCTCCCTGAAAGGACATCAACCTGGGACATTTGACTAGAATGTTCTCTGAAGCCTCTTTCTCAGTGTTATCTCTGAGAAGTAAAAAGCCCCTTCCTTGTGGGTGGGATTCAAGTAAATGGGAATCTTTGAGACTTGTTATTTTCCATCTTCTTGGAAAGGAATCAAAGTCGGTGAGGAGGAATGATTGTTAGCACAGATTACCATTTCTGTGTATAGCACTCCCCCCCACGTGTGTGTGTGTGTGTGTGTGTGTGTGTGTGTGTATGTATGTATGTGTGTGTGTGTGGGTGTGTGGTGATTCTTGGTTGAACAAATTAAACTAATTTGTGATGAACCAAAGAGAATAATGATTCAGTGTTGGCATTTAGAACACTGATGTCATTTTTTCATCTGCATTTTGATTTCAATTTCTGGATGCTAAAACACCCTGAGCTATGAACAGATATGCCATGTTGGGGGAGGGGTGGCTCAGGTAAAGAACCAGCATGCAGGAGGTCCTGTGGTCAAGCTCCAGCAAAATGGGAAACAAAGCAAAAGTCTGATGTGCCATCCGTGTTGTTCACGCCGCCAAGACTTGAATTAGCCGCTTACTGGAAGTTGTTTTAAGAGAACTGAAACCTTAGCAAACCCATTTACCCAGCTGTAAAGGGTTGAACTATTTGACTCTAAATTTCTTTGCAGCTCATTGTTTGAATACTTTTCGGCTTTATAATCCATGCTCAGAAGGAGACATCCTTCAAGATATTTTCCCATCTTAGGAGCTCATCTGCTTATAATTTGTTGCCTGGCCTCCTTATGACCTGGGGCGTTGCACATCTGAGACAGCAGCAGGCAAGGGGTACAATCTGTGACTCGGAGCTCTTTCCTTTATTAGGAACGCTGACAGATAAAGACCAGCTCCCAGGTCTTCTTTATTAGTTCCACATGATAATGTTCCAGATATGGCTGCTGTCTCTTTCTGACTCCAACCCGGAGCTGTGCTTCAGGGCTCTGTAGAGCTTCCCATCTGATTTTGCTTTAGATTGATTCCCTATATAAAGTGAGTTGACATGTCCACTAAGCAGCAGGAAGTCCTGGGAACTGGAGTCCCATAAAGAGCTAGGTCAGGGGCCGGGCCAAGAACAAGGGATACATCTGTGTGTGTTTACAGCTAGAAGTCATCGAAACCCTGTGAGTGGGTGGATTCTTATGGGGTAAGGGGCCAACATGCCAGAGCCAAAAGATAGACACGAACAAATGCTGCTAATCAGGGTCCTTCCCCTTCAGAGAGCCAGTCACTAGACACTAAGTACTTCCTCTGCATGCTTCTTCCTGACTGGCAAATGGTAAAGGGAGAGCGTCAGGTGAGGACCCGCGGCTAGGAGATGAGAAGAATAGGCTGATACAATCCGGTGCATCCTTGCTGTCTTTGTAGGGCAGGCCTGTGTGTACCCTGTGCGGCTCGCTTATGTGCTCACACAAGAGAGAGAAAGACTTGTGTTCTGTCTGATATCGTGGGATCTTTTAAGCATTGCTGTGTATCCTGTATCCACTTAAACAGCCAGCCATGCTGCTTCCCTTTCTATGTTTGCTCAACACTCCTCTACTTGTCCTCTCAGCAGACTTAGTATAAGACTGCACATAGAATATGCAATTATAGGCTACAGGATGTGGCTCAGTGGAATAATTCTTTTTTTTTAAAGTAGATATTTTATTTGTTTAGGTTTCAAATATTCTCCCCTTTCCCAGTTTCCTCTCTGTAAACCTCCTATCCCATCCCCCCTTACCCTGCTTCTATGAGGGTGCTCCCTAACCCACCTACCCACTCGTGCCTCACCACCCTGGCATTCCTCTACACTGGGGCATCGAGCCTTCACAGGACACAGGGCCTCCTTTCCCATTGATGCCCTATAAGGCCCCTTCAGCTCCTTCAGTTCTTCCCCTAACTCCTCCATCGTGGTTCCTGCACTCAGTCCAATGGTTGTCTGTGAGCCTCTGCATCTGTATTTGTCAGGATCTAGCAGAGTCTCTCAGGAGTCTGCTGTTTCAGGCTTCTGTCAGCAAACATTTCTTGGCATCAGCAATGGTATCTGGGTTTGGTGGATGCATATGGGATGGATCCCCAGGTAGGACAGTCTCTGGATGGCCTTTCCTTCAATCTCTGCTCCACTCTTTGTCCCTGTATTTCCTTTAGACAGGAGCAATTTAGGGTTAAAATGTTGGAGATGGGTGGGTGGCCCCATCCTTCAACTGGGGGGGGCCATGCCTAACCTCTGGATATGGTCTCAAGAAGTTCTCCCTCCCCTTTGTGGGGTATTTCAGCTAATGTCATCCTCATGGGGTCTATTCTTATCTCCCTGTACAAAGCTCACATCCAAGTGAATCAAGGAATAACTTGCTTAGTGTGTGTAATTCCCTGTGTGATCCCCAGCACAATGCATACATGCATGGACGTGTGCACACACATGCTTTTATATGAATATATATATATATATATATATATACACTTATTTACATATATACTTATATATACATGCACTTACAGATATGCACACATGTATATACATATCATGCATATGCATGTACAATGGCTTTGAACTGTCATGTGGGTGCTGGGAACAGAATATGGGTCCTTTGCAAGAGTAGCAAGTGGCCTTAACTGCTGAGTCATCTTTCTGGTCCCCATTGTTTTGTATATTTGTGTGTGTGTATGTGTGTGTGTTACCTATTGTGTATTAAATATTGTGTGTGCTTATTAATACATATACAGATGGGTGCCTGCATGCCACTGTGGAAGTGTGGAGGTTCATGACAACCTTAGTGTCAGTCCCTGTCTTCTACCATCTAGTCTATGAAGAAGGCCCTCTCAGCTACACTTACAGGGAGGCACTATGGATAGATCATAGACAACCCTGTGTACTTTGTGGTCGCCTTTGAATCCAGGCTGCCAACAAGGTGAGCATAAATTCACAGGGCACATTCCGTGACTACCTATGCCTTTAGGGACATGCTCTACTTTATAAACTGAGAATTAATTACAATACTAAAGCGATACGACATATTGTGGTAAATTAATTGGATTTGACTTCATTTCCAACTAGTCTTGTACTGAATTTTCCTCCTTCCATTGGGAATTTTCCACTTCATGAACAGAATACAGTACTGTTGAGCATTTCATCAGGAAGGTTCCCAGAAACTAGGAATACCTGCAGCTGTCCATGAAAGAGTTGGGTAGGAGGGTAACTTTTTGAGGCAGTATCTGGCTCCAGCCTGTTGCTCTTCTGAGTGTCTCTCCTTGTGATGGGAAGACATCTTTCCTCAACTGGAAAGCAAGACTGAAAAGCCAGGGGAGACGCCAGAGAAACTGCTTCACATGGAATCGCTCATCCTCTCTTTGACTCGCACCGGAGCCATCAGAGCCAAGCTTTTGAAAGATCAAAAGCTTTAGAGATCATCATACTGTCCTTGTTCCTGGCTTCCCCTAGTCACTGGAACTCCCGGTTCAAACACAGAACCCTCCTGTTCTCCCAAATTGATGGACTTTCCCAGCAGACTGCAGAGCACCAGAGATCAGTAAGGACTCCCTGCCTTGCTGCCTCAGCTGCCTGACTTCCCCACCTGACTCTGGAGCCAAGGACCTTCTAGAGCTGTGACTGGAGAAAACGGATGGGTAGATTTCCTAATGACTGTTGACAGGGAGGCCAGAGGTGCTAAATCGCCCCCAGAGACACTGATGCATTCTCCAGCTACTGGAAACAGGCAAGTTACTCACAGCTAACTCTTTTGGGAAAAGGTGGAGATGAGCAGCCTTGCTCTTTTTAGAACCCCTTCCCCCCCCCGCCCCGAGCTCACAGAAATAGGGAGCACATGTGCAGGGCTTGTCTCAAGGCAGGGAGGAGTTTGCCAGGAGTGGCACCGGAAATAGAGAATTTTCTCCTTTATTACCCATCGAACTTATGACAGACCCATCAGAGATTCCTTTGAGACTTTGCTGTTTAGAAACTTTTAAATTTGGGTTTCAGCTTTGGGATCCCCATTTATGATTTATGTGAGTGTTCGCAATGGGAAATGATTGTTGGGGTTATGAATAATAACCCCAAATGGCGTTAGAGATCTTTCAGTGTTTCAGAGAGAATTTTGGCTCCCTCGCTCATTACTCAGAGGAGCAAATGCTTAGTGGTCAGGACTCGCTTCCTGTGCTTCTGGCAGAGCAAAGACTGCTACGTGATCAAGACAGTCTCTCTCCTAAACCCTTTCACCACCGGAGTCTTGTTTTGTTTTACGATATTTTCTTTATTTACATTTAAAATGTTATCCCCTTTCCTGGTTTCCCCTTTGAAAACCCCCTATTCCAACCCAACTCCCCCTGCTCACTAACCCACCCACTCCCACTTCCTTGTCCTAGCATTTCCCCTATACTGGGTCATCAAGCCTCCACAGGATCAAGGGCCTCTCCTCCCTTTGCTGTCCAATAAAGCCATCCTCTGCTTCATATGCAGCTGGAGCCATGGGTCCCTCCATGTGTACTCTTTGGTTGGTAGTTTAGTCCTTGGAGGCTCTAGGGGTACTCGTTGGTTAGTTCATGTTGTTGTTCCTCCTATGGGGCTGCAAACCCATTGGCAGCAGGCCTCTTTCCATGGTCTTTTAAAGTCAAGGCCTAATATAGATAGTTGTGCCACAGCCTAGACTTGGAAGGCATGGAGCATTCTGCTTATGTGGCAGGCTAGGTCTGGTTCTGTCTTCTATAATGAATCTGTGGTGTGCAGATGTGGCCTGGGTCCTCTTTCTATAACATCGCCACTGTTTTTCTCCCCTCACCTCCGACCTTATTTCAGAGAATTCACCAGTTTGCTGCCAATTTCAAGTAAGGTCTGTTTTCTGAAACTAGCCAAAGGCCAGTTAAGACTTCTTGGGAACCCTGTGCCTCAGCAGCAATGGCACTAAATGCCTCTAGGGATGGAGGGAGGGATGATAGTTTGTAAGCCAATATCACATTTAGGGAGTGACTGAAGGCTTCAGTTCAGTCATCTGCCTGACCAGCGGCGAGTAGCCACAGAGCGGAAGGATAGAGCCGACTCCCACCCATCACGGCAATGCCTGGAAGGGTGTCAGTTGGGCCTCAGCGAGGCTTAATCTGATTTAGAGAGGGAAGAAGAGATGCACAGGGAGAGCAGGAGGGAGGGAAGGGCAGAGATTCAAATGAGAATCCTCCCCGGAGCTCAAGGCCTTTTGGGTTTGTTCATTTCCATAAGGATTTATTAAGTACCTGTCCAGTTCTTATTACTGTGGTGGGGTGGGAGGGTGGAGGGGGCAGCAGACTTTAGCAATGGCTGTGTTGGGAATGTTCAGTCTGACAGGGAAAACAGACTCACTGAGGAAGAAGACAAAGAAACTGGTAAATTTGTATTAGCAGAAATGTCTTCAGTATCATACAGGTACCTGGAATTATTGGAGAAGGAAGTGAAAAATTATAGCTGCTACTTACCTGGCTCTGTGTACTTGGAATGAAGATTTGCTTTCTTAAGTAATGCAAACCCAGACTTCATAA
The DNA here is from genome assembly GCA_964023405.1 of Apodemus agrarius. Classification (NCBI taxonomy): domain Eukaryota; kingdom Metazoa; phylum Chordata; class Mammalia; order Rodentia; family Muridae; genus Apodemus; species Apodemus agrarius. Next base: position 193,657,445 of record OZ030005.1, read on the forward strand.
TAACTCTATTGTGTGTATACTACATTGATTATCATCTAATGAGAAAAGTGAGATCCAAAGAAGGGAAGAAACTCTGTCAAGGTCATCAGCAAGAGAAGGAGCAGGCCTGGACACGCCTGTAGTCAGACCTAGAGTCTGAGGCATTTTAAAGCCCTCCTTTCTCCAAAGGAAAGGAGTCACAGAGAATGGGAAAACGGAAGCAAGACATCGTACATGGTGGTGATGTTAGGCAAGATCACAACCGCACTCATGTCCGTGTAAGGACGTTCCGATCATGGTTGCAGAGAAACTTCCAGGGCAGAGGAAAAGAGGAACAGAGGGATCCCAGCTGCAATTGGTAGCCAAAGGGCTGGCAGCTGTCCAGTGAAGAGTCTGTGAGTCAGGGGCTGGCTTCACACATGGTTGGGGACAGAGGAAGAGTTTGGAAGATGCCAGATTTGGGTTGAGGCTGTCAAGTGACCTTCAACATGCCACCTGACCTCTAACCAGTCTGTGTACCAGACAAATGGACTGACTGGTGTAACAGAAGAGGGAAATCTCAGAAAATATGGAATTCATTTAGTTCTATCTTTAACATTTTTTTGACTCCAGAGAACCAAATAATCCTATTTAAAAATGGGGTACAGAGCTAATCAAAGAATTCTCAACTGAGGAATACCAGATGGCTGAGAAACACCTAAAGAAATGTTCAACATCCTTAATCATTTGGATTTGCAGGGAAATGCAAATCAAAACAAACCTGAGATTCCACCTCACACCAGTCAGAATGACCAAGATAAAAAACTCAGGGAACAGCAAATGCTAGAGAAGATGTGGAGAATGAGGAACACTCCTCCATTGCTGGTGGGATTGCAAGCTGGTGAAATCACTCTGGAAATCAGTCTGACAGTTCCTCAGAAAACTGTATATAGCATTACCTGAGGTCTCAGCTATACCACTCCTGGACATATACCCAGAAGATACATGCAGGCAAAACACCAGGCATACATGTGGTGTCCAACATGTAATAAGGACATGAGTTCCACTATGTTCATAGCAGCCATATTTATAATAGCTAGAAGCTGGAAAGAACCCAAATGTCCCTCAACAGAGGAATGGATACAGAAAATGTGGTACATTTACATAATGGAGTACAGCTCAGCTATTAATAACAATGAATTCATGAAATTCTTAGGCGAATGGATGGAGCTAGAAAATATCCTGAGTGAGGTAACCCAATCACAAAAGAACACACATGGTATGCAATTGCTGAGAAGTGGATATTAGCCCAAAAGCTCAGAATACCCAAGATACAACTCACAGACCACATGAAGCTCAAGATGGAGGAAGACCAATGTGTGGATACTTTGATCCTTATTAGCAACATCTTTTGAATGTGCATGGTGCACTGTGGAGACAGTGAACAAGGGTAGCGTGACCCTTGCCTTCTGAGCTTGCAGTCCAGCAGGAGGCAAAAGAAATAAGGAGGTGCAACAATTACAGCCCACGACCGAGGCGGGGATTGTACTTGAGATGGTGTCTGACACGCAGCAAGTAGCCAATACATGTGGCTTCCATTGTCTGTAATATTAGGCTTTGCTGTCATGGGTTACAACACAGGAGAGGAAGCCATGACGGCTGGTACTCTTACGAAGATTTCCTTGATTAGAGCTTCATCACCCAGGGATGGTAGGGAAAGCCTTCTTTTAGGGCATGTGTTAATCAGTCATGGTTATCTCACTCACCTCGCCAAGGTCTGATATAGAAGAAATCACATGATTGTAGAAGGTGATGAGATATAAATGCCACAGAGAGGACTTCAGGGTAAGAGGTTCTTCCTCGAAACCAGTGAACAAAGCACTGACAGCACAGGAGGAAAGGCCTTATTCCCTGCTGTTGATATGTGCAGTTAAAAGTGTGTTACTTTTCCATGGGTCTTGGGGGAGCCCGCCTAGACAGAGGACAACTAGGTTGAGCATGATGGAGAAAGCTAGAAAGAACATGTGTTCATGATTTCTGCTTGGTCACTGAATTAGGCGCCTGGAGACAACTACATGTTAGTTGTATCTCTATGACCGGACACCACCTAGAAACTGCTCCAGGGAGAGTTCTCTTCTGGCTCCTGTTCTCAGGGTTATTTCACCTCATCATGGCAGGGAATGAGTGTTGGGAGCAATGGCTCCATCATGGTAGGAGTGCGAGGTGGTGGCTCATTTACACAGTGGCAGGCAGGAAGCAGGGAGCACTAGGCCTTGCCCATCCTTCAGAGGACCATCTATAGTGACCTTGTTCCTGTAGCCAAACCTCTCATCCCAAAGACTCCATAGCTTTCAAAATAGTGCCACAATCTGAGGACCAGGTATTCAAAATATTAACACAGTCTGAAGTTAAACAATATTACAGTTAATCATACATCTTGTTTGCTGAGATAAAGAATTTGGTTTTCTGGGGCTAGTGAGATGGCTCATTGGTGCTCTTGCGGAGAAACCAAGTTTAGTTCCCTGTATCCACATGATGATTCACAATTGTCTGTACCTTCAGCTCCAGGGGTCTAGCTCCCTCTTTTGTCTGCCACAAGCAACAGGCATACATGTGGTGTGCATGCAAACTTACATGCATGCAAAGCACCAGGCATACATGTGGTGCACATACAAACATACATGCATGCAAAGCACCAGGCATACATGTGGTGCACATGCAAACATACATGCAGGCAAAACACCAGGCATACATGTGGTGTGCATGCAAGCAGACAAAACATTCACACACATGAAATAAAAAAATAATATGCTTTGAAAAATATCTTTCGGTTGAAATCACTTGGGAGTGTTTTTTTTTTTTAATCAGTAGCCAACAATTCCCAATTAATAGATGCCTACAATTTGAAAACAGACGTGACAGGAACTGGGTGTGGTTCTTTTTGTGCATTGCTGATGCTGGAGAATGAAGAAAGTAAGACTCACTGATGTGGGAGCTGATCCCCATATTTGGTAGAAACTTTCTTGGAGTGACGTAGAGACACCCTTCCTGTTCCCAGGCTCTAAGTCTCTCCTGAGGACTCCACTCTGTTCCTCACATGTGGGCACAAGTGCTTTAAGGAATTCCCATGGGCAATGCATGCCCCAGGACCCACAAGGCCCTAGAATGACACCGTGTGTGTCATGAACAGGAGCGTCTGCAGCATTGTGAGCTGGAAAACTGGGCCAGAGCTTCAGAGGACAGACTGGCAGTATGGATACTTCTGGAGGTTGTTCTTGTTGTTGTTGATTTGTTTGTTTCTGGTGCCCACAGGCTTTAGTAAAACAAATGTCAGGGGAATTAATAACTAAGTGGATTAAGACAAAGAAAGGCACTGAATATAATATAACCACGATGTACTGTCCCACGTTCTTTCTGTGATCTCAATTGGCATCTTTAGTTTGGAATAATCAGAAGGAACTATAATCTTCGATGTTGAAGTTGCTGGCCTTTCCTTATCTGGTCCTCTCTTGCTTCAGGGTAACTTCTACGGATGAAACCTAAGTGGAAGGCCCTTAGAGCCTTTCTCCCTCCCTAGACCTCAGGGAACTAAGTCTCAAATTCTTTCATCTGCACACAGTCTAGCCTGGTGTGTTAGCACCACTGTGCTTCAGAGCACGAGATGGTAGGTACCACAGAGTAAAGCCAGACGGAGCTTGAATTCTTTTTCCAACAGGATATTTACTCTAAGAGGCTAAACCAAATTCCCTTATTTCCTTTCTTAGCTATTCTAATTTCTAGGTGCTTCGGAACAAAGCTCAGCAATTTACTTATCAAGTGTAGATTCTGACTCCCTTTCCCCTGGGCTAAAGGTGGGATACGGACAGAAAGCTGATGGTTCTGCCAGGCAGAAAAGGACCCGTGCTCCCTGTGGACCCTTCCCTTCCCTGGGCCGCCAGACTCCCAAGGCACAGGTCAATGCTGGCTGATGTTTTCATAGTCCCTTGGGCAAACGCTGACAGCTTCACAGTTACGCAGCAAATGAAAAATGGACATTTGCTCTTTCTCAGGTCTGCGTGAGTCTTGTGAACTGGTCTCTAGGAGATGCTGGCCTGACAGAAGAGAGAGGGAGCCCGCATCTCCTCCCACAGGCCAGGTTAGAGTGCCGAAGTGATTTGTCAAGACCCCTGCTTCTGAATACAAACCCCAGTGCTCCTCCGCCCTGCCCAAGGAGTGTGCCGAGAGCCTCTGAATTACAGGACTTTGATGAATTTCTAAGGGAAAGGGCCAGCTTTGCTGGAGCCTATTGCTGTGTTTTCTCTAAATCAGGGCAAATAGCATTACTTCTCCAAATGTTGCTATTCTAATGAGATTTCTATTTACCCACGGAGGCTGCTCTTCAGCAAGATGTAGCTAGAAGTTTATGCTACAGATTGAATAATCTTCTCTGCTTAAATGTGATTTGCTGCAGAGGGCTGTCTGGAGTTTGGATAAATGGGAAAGATAAATACGTGGGTTTTGGTAAGATGATTACCACTGGAGACTAGAACCCCCCACCCCATCTTCTCAGTGTCTCCCACTCTCTCAGCTTGCGAATAAGTCAAAACAATAATTTGTTTTCAAAATAGAAAGCTGACATGATACACTTATGACAGATGTGCTTGTCCAATGTCCTGACCACACATGTACATGTGCACGCAGGACATAGACAGGCCAGCACACAATGCCACTTGAACATGATCACAGGCAGCCTAGTAGGCAGGGAAATGAGTGTTTTTACAGACAGTCTATCCTCTCCCACGAGTGGAGCCCATTGAGCCCTAGAGATAGCTAGCGCCAGTGTACTGGCAGGAAGCGATTCGTACAAGATACAGCTGTAAAATTCAGAAAGACTAAAAAGGAAATTTGGCTCTAAACCTCTAGGTGCTCAGAATTTTGTGTTGTGGTTTTGGGCTGTGGAAAAGAAGTCGTTTATGGATATGGTGGATTTACATCACTCCTATGTGTTTTATAGCTCAATGTCAATGCTATAAAGCAGGCCCAGGAGTTCTAGATTCTAGCTCAGTCCTCTGATTGCTGCACATTTATGGAGCTTCCTTTATGTGCCGGGACATTTGGGGTCTCTGAAGAGGAATCAGACACAGGGTTTGGGCTCAAGGAACAACACCATCAAGTCCTGCTAGGCAGAGTCTGAGCCTGGGCAGGAAGGCTGCACGTGAGAGGTAGGCTGCGGTGGTGGAGCACTGATACATGGGTGCTACCTTGTAGCTGGGGATCTAGGAGAGTCTACAATGGACCTGGCCTTTGAACTACATCAAGAAGGGTGTGTCAGATTTGGACAGAAGGTGGAAGAGGAGGAAAGACTTCTGATAGAAAAAGTACAGCATAATTAAAGATGGAACATCCTTGTCAGAAATGTCCTTGTCGGACATCAATGGGAGAAGAGGCCCTTGGTCCTGTGGGGAATGGATGCCCCAGTGTAGGGGAATGCCAGGGAAGTGTGGTGGAAGTGGGTGGATGGGTAGGGAAGCACCCTTATAGAAGCAGGAAGAGGGGGGATGAGAGGGGTTAGCAGAGGGGAAACCAGGAAAGGGGATAACATTTGAAATGTAAATAAAGGAAATATCCAATTTAAAAAAAGATGGAGAATGCATATAAGGAACAGGTGCCCTCTCTAGGACAAAGGTCTTATGTATAGATAAAGAAGAGAAGAAACCAGGATGAAACTAAAACAGCTGTAACATGTTCTTTTTCATCTTTATGGTCAACCCTTTTTGACTTTTCCCAATGTGCACATACCTAAGACGGCCAACCTGGAAGCGTTCTCAAGTTTTCTCTGTGGTGGCAGTCAGCCTCACCAAGTAAAGTCAGAGAAGGGTTATGTGCTCACAGCAGGGACATCCTAGAGAAGGGTGGAGACATGCCACCTAGCTGCCCATCTGCTGGCCCTGCTGCTGCCATTGCTGTCCCTAGATTCTCCTGTCTCTCCTCATCACCACTTGACCAAACTACACAGGCAACTGAGTGCAAGTTTCCCAGGAAATTTTTCCTTGATTTCCTTCGCCAAAAATGACTTATTTTCTGCAACACTGACTTCCTGTGTTCCTCTGGGATGTCAATGGGATTCTCCTATAAACAATGGAAAACCCCAAACCATTAGCTGTGCTCCAGTTCCCAATTTTGCCTGGACTCTTTGTCTATTCCTGTAAGAAGTTCTTATTGTGGATCCTAAGTCAACTGCCAAAGCAGGGCTCAACACAAATAGGATGCAGAAAACCCAGAGGAAACTGATGGGGTCAGATGCTGTGACTCTGAACTGGGGGTCAGATCTCTTGCCAATGCAGCTCACGGGCTGGAAGTGGGGGAGGCTTATTCCAGTGCCATCAGTGAGCAATCTGGAAAGACTGTGTCATTCTTAAAGCTCACCATTCTCCTGGGAGGCATTGAAAAGAGGAGCCAATGCTGTCCTGGGCTGAAGAGCGGAACTTCGTTGCACTTGCAGGTGACCCAGGTTCTCACAACCATTCATAACTCCAGTTTTTGGGGATCTGACATCTTTTAGCCTCTGTGAATACCAGGCATGAAATGAAACACACACACACACACACACACACACACACACACACATAAATGTATATGTGTATATGTATGTGTATATGTTGTATATATATGTATATGTGATGTATATGTATGTGTATATGTATGTATATACAATGTATATGTATGTGTATATGTATATGTATGTATATGTGATATATATGTATATGTATGTGTATATGATATATCTGTATAGGTATATGATGTATATCATATGCATATATGGATATACACATGCATATATGTATATGATGTATATCATATGTATATGATGTATATGTATATGTATATATGTATACATATATATACAAAACACTCATACATATAAAATAAAATTAAATGAAATAAAATAAATCTAAAAGGTAAGTACTAATAAAATAAGAGTACTAAGCTGAAAAGCTGGCTCAGGTCAGGAAAGCGCTTGCTGTGTACTCATGAAGATTTGTGTTTGGATCCACAGCACCATATAAAAAGCCAGTTGATGGCTTACAAGAAGAGAGTCAGTTCTCTTTAGGAGAACTGTTAGAGTGACCATGTTCCAGTGTGTGGCCCCATACCCATGTAAATGCCAGAAGCATTAATTGCACTCTATGAGTTATTACAAAGAAAATGAAGTTTTCAGGGAATGTAGGGAGAGCCTGGAAAAGTTAGCGGGGTTGTGGGGGAAAATAATATAAGAAATATATGCATGTATGCAGTTCTCAAATAATAAATAAAATATTTTATTTTTAAAACACGGCGGCCTGTGCCTGTAATCCAGTGCTGGGAAATGGGGCCAGAAGGAACCCTGAAGCTTGCTGCTCGGGAAATTTAACCAAATTGGTGATCTTCAGGCTCAGTGAGATCTCCTGTCTTTAAAAAGTACAGTGTAGCAATAAGCCTTTGAGGAAGACATTTACTGTTGATTTCTGGCTTCCACATGCATGAGTACACACATGTATATGCATATAAACACACACATGCACACATGCACACACATGCGCACACATGCACATACATGCACACACATGCACACACATGCAAACACACACACACTCATACTCAGTTCTCCTTATCACTGAACTAGAGAGTAACTAGAGAGTGGGCCCAGCCCTTCATTTCTTTCCATTGTTATTTCCATGGTTTTAAAGCCTCATTAACTGCCTTCCTTTGTCCCACAGCCCGCTTCTCCCGTGTCAAAGGATACTTTTCAGTATCCACATCATCCACACAACTCTGTGATCCAGAAAACTAAGCACATCTTGGCATCTTTTCAACCCCATCTATGGCTCCCAGACTGGTATCAGCTTTGTGACTTTTACACACACAGACACCCTTCTAATCCACCCCCTCTATTTTCATTTCATTTCTTTGCTATAATAAAATACCTTGACAAAGAGCAACAGTAGTGGAAGTTTTTATTTTAGCTCATAATTCCAGCTTACAGTCCATAACAACAGGGGAGTCAATGCTGCAGGAACATAAAACAACCAGTCACGTGGCATGCACAGTGGGGAGCAGAGAGAAGCAGGTGCACTGTCCTGCTGGATGTCTCCACTCACACAATCTCAGGTACTGCCTGCTGAATAATACTGACCAGAGTGGGGGAGGTAATCCCACATTAATTAACTTAATTAAGGCACAGGGGGAAAGTTTCTGAACAGAACACCAATAGCTTATGCTCTAAGATCAAGAATTGACAAATGGGACCTCATAAAATTACAAAGTTTCTGTAAGGCAAAGGACACTGTCAGAAGGACAAAATAGCAACCAACAAATTGGGAAAAGATCTTCACCAACACCACATCCGACAGAGGGCTAATATCCAATATATACAAAGAACTCAAGAAGTTAGACCCCAAAGAACCAAATAACCCTATCAAAAAATGGGGTACAGAGCTAAACAAAGATTTTTCACCAGAAGAAATTCGGATGGCTGAGAAGCACCTAAAGAGATGTTCAACATCATTAGTCATCAGGGAAATGCAAATCAAAACAACCCTGAGATTTCACCTCACACCAGTCAGAATGGCTAAGATTAAAAACTCAAGGGACAACAGGTGCTGGTGAGGATGTGGAGAAAAAGGAACACTCCTACACTGTTGGTGGGATTTCAAGATGGTACAACCGCTCTGGAAATCAGTATGGAATTCCTCAGAAAATTGGGCATGACACTTCCAGAGGACCCTGTCATATCACTCCTGGGCATATACCCAGAGGATTCCCCTGCATACAATAAAGACACTTGCTCCACTATGTTCATAGCAGCCTTAATTATAATAGCCAGAAGTTGGAAGGAGCCCAGATGTCCCTCACAGGAGGAATGGATACAGAAAATGTGGCATATTTATACAATGGAATACTAGTCAGCAATTAAAAATAATGAATTCATGCAATTTGTAGGCAAATGGTTGGATCTGGAAAATATCATCCTAAGTGAGTTAACCCAATCACAAAAGAATACACATAAAATGCAATCACTGATAAGTGGATATTAATGAGCCCAAAAGCTCTGAATACTCAAGGCACAATTAGCAAATCAAAAGATTCCCAAGAAGAAAGAAGGAAAGGACCCTGGTCCTGAAAAGACTGGACCCAGTTTTTTAAGAGAGTATCAGAACAGAGAAATGGGTGGGGGGGGTTGGGGATTGGGCTGAGGGAAGAGGACTTATGGGACATATGGTGAGGGGGAAACTGGGAAAGGGGAAAGCCTTTGGAATGTAAACAAAAAATATAGAAAATTAAAAAATATATCAAAAAAGGATAATCAAAAGGAAAAAAAACTTAATTAAGGCAGTTCCCCAAAGACTGTCCATAAATGACTCAGTGAGATACGTGGGCACCCTCTGGGTTGTGCCAACATGGCATTTAAAGCTAGCTACCACATCCCTCTCCACAGCCACAAACACGCCAGTTCAATGAATTACTTGAATAACTGCAACTTCCCATACTTTACCTGGGACCCCACAGCCAATAGAGTGTGTGCTGTTTATTTGGGCTCACTGTGTGCCCCAGACTGGTCTTGAACCCACAGCAGTCCGACTCCAGCATCCCACATGCTAAGCTACAGCCCATTATCAGCCCATTCTTTAAGCTGCAGCGTGTGGGTGGCTCCTCAGGATCTTCCTCCTATCCTCAGGTGGCCTCACTGGTCATGTAAAGAAACTGCCAAAGGTATCTCCGCAGCTTTGTGTCTCTCTCTTTTTTTAACTTATTTTTTTTATTAGATATATTCTTTATTTACATTTCAAATGTTGTCCTCTTTCCTGGTTCCACCCTCTCCCTCCCCCCAGCTAAAATCTTATAAACCATCTCCCCTCCCCCTGTTCCCCAATCAACCCCCTCTTGCTTCTCAGTCCTGGTATTCCCCTACACTGCAGCATTGAGCTCACCCAGGACCAGGGGCCTTTCCTCCCTTTAATGTACAACAAGGCTATCCTCTGCTACCTATGCATTTGTACTCTTTGGTTGATGGTTTTGTCCCTGGGAGCTCTGGGTGATTCATAATATTGTCCCTGGGAATCTGGGTGATTCATACTGTTGTTCCTCCTATGGCGCAGAAAATCCCTTCAGCTCCTTGGGTCCTTTCTCTAGCTCCTCCATTGGGGACCCTGTGCTCAGTTCAATGGCTGGCTGAGAGTGTCCCACTCTGTATTTGTCACTCACTGGCCTCTTGTCTCCTGCTTTGAACTCCAGACACCTGGAGCTCTCTTTTGAATACACCATGACTGTTCTGCCTCAGTCTGCATCCTCACTGGTCTCCAAAGAATGTCCTCATTCCAGCGCAGTACTCCCTTCATCAGAACCTAAACTTTTGTCGTTGTCCAGCAGTTAGGCTGTGTCCTTTACTTACATATTCTAGGAGAACCTGGACTTCTTTGACATCTTATCACAGTTTAGAATTGGACAGTAAGGAATGACAAAAGTCTATCTCTGGCTTTTCTACAAGACTTAGACTCTAAGGAGATTAAAGTACCATGTCTAAATTCTCATTATCGTGTTCCTGAGAGATGGTGTAGTTTCTGGCACTTAATAGTTAGTCAGTGAGTATTTATGATAAAATAATAAATACTAAGAATCACGGTCATACACACATTACAAAGGCAGAAGCTAGACCCTAGAAGAGTGTCTTAGCAAGGCTAGTTGTTGAGACATATCTCATCTCATCTTGGTTTTTATTTTATTTTATTTTTATTTTTTCAGAGTTCTCTAGACCAGCAAAGTATGACTGGCTGCAAAGGATATGTGTGAATCAAGTTGCGGAAAGGCTTTGGGCTGGTCCTTTGGGAATAAATCCCTCTGTGGACACTTGTGGATTATTTCCTGTGGTTTGACTTATATAAACTTCTCACCTCAAAACCTTGTTTTTATACTGGTAAACTATGAGAGTTGGGTTTGACTTTCCAGCGTGTGGGCTTTTTAGACTTTGGTCTTAGAAAGTTTTTCCTGACTTATTTTTCTGGCTTTTGTTTCTCAGAAAGCCAGTCAGTCACCACTATGCTTCCATTTGCAGTCCACTAAAGTTGTGCACGTGACCTGACTGTGCAGTCTACACATGACCTGTCTATGCAGTCCACACATGGTCTGACTGCAGTCCACACATGGTTTGACTGTGCAGTCCACACATGACCTAACAGTGTAGTTCATACATGACCTGACTGTGCAGTCTACACATGACCTGATGGTACAGTCCACACATGACCTGATGGTGCTCTCCACACATGACCTGACAGTACTGTTACTACCTCCAGGACAGCATGAACTCATTTCTAACTGTTCAACTTCCTCCAGCTCTGTCTAACCTCAGCTGTGGCACTGAGGTCTCCTCATGACCCTAGCCTACCAAATCTCTAACTCATGTTTGGTCAACCCCAACTTCCAATGTATACCTACTGACCTAGGAAGTCTGCTCTCTCTTGCACTTCTTCTGATTCTCATGCCCATGTTTCTTTTATAGGATTGTCAAGGTGTATTGTAGATTTATAGCCTAACCTCCTTTCAAATGCTATCACAATTATGTGTTGGTTAGAACAGGCTGAGTTATGTCACAGTAACACCTTTCCCATAATAAATACCTAATGCAGGCCACTGTGAACCCTTTTTTTTTTCTAAAATAAACTTAGACCTTCAGCTGACAAAAAGATTTCCTATCAGAGTACTTCAGCTGGAAAAAAGAAACAAGCATGTAGCATATTCTCCTGTGATTTTCTTGGTTTTATTCAGGTCTGATAGGACTTACCTCACCCCATGGCTAGTCCCAACTCCAGAACTAGTTACATGGCCCTACTGAAATGCAAAGGAGCAAAGGATGTAGGCACTGCTTATGAGCTCCTACCATAAGCAATAGTTAGTGCTACCAAAGCAAACCAGGCAATAGAGCATGCTGAATCCCCAGAACTCATGCCCAGCAGTGTGGTGACCAATGGAACTTCTTTATATTCTGAACACAAACGACATTTTCTATCCGTAGATCTTATCGCCAGGCTGGAGGACAGATATTGGCATGCTTTGATACTAGCTTGGTACCGCCTTTGTTTTGCTCACAGATGATAAATGCTAGAAAGCCAGGGCGTTCCTTATAGTAATTAATAACATTCTCAAGCAGACAAGATAGCAGCAGGAACTCCAAGTCTGAGTGGAACATCATCTGAGGATACTTGTGTCACCTTGGGGTGACCATTGACCTCATCTGACCGTATGGCCTTGAACCAGTGCAAAGGCATGCTTATTTTAAATAGCAAGTCTTCCTTTGGGAAACTAAGCATTAATACCCCTGAAGCTTTAATCCCCTTGCCTGTATGATGCAAATATGATGCTGTCCTTACCTTACATAGCTGGTGGGGTAAGAAAGGACTTCTCCACAGACTGCCTGGGACAATTTGAGCACTTGGTAAACCTTAGTTGTCAGGGCCAGCTCTCAGAACCCTGGCTTCCTCGGCTGTGAAAAAGGCATAATAAACAACAAATCTTAAACTGGATATGGTAGTACATGCCTGCAGTCCCAGTACTCAGTGGAGCTGAGGCCAGATTCTGCAAGTTCAGTCTGGCCTATATAGAGAGTCTCTCAAGGGAAAAAATACAAACAAACAAACAAAATGAAAACAAACAAAATAACACAACCAACCAACCAAAAAAAAAAAAAAACCAACCAACCAACCAACCAACCAACCAACCAACCAACCAACCAACCAGACAACCAACCAGCCAGTCAGCCAACCAACCAACCAACCAACCCAGAATGAAAAGAAAGAATGAAAGAGAAAAGGAACAAAACAGAAAGAAAAAGAGAGAAAAAGGAAAACATGGAAACTGAGAAGCATGTTATGCTTACTTCATGTTCTTAGTTGAGATCAAAACTAAAATGAGCAGAAGGCAAGTCCTTGGTGTGAACTGAAGCACTACACTTATGTGATGGCTTTGCTACCACTAAGCCATGCAGAAACAAATAAGAAGTGTCTACCGAAGGCTTAGACCCCTAGGAGATGGTTAATGGATGTTTGTAATTATGATAATTATAAGGTTCATCTTCTAATTACATTATTGAGGATAAACCTGCCCCTCTCCATGTGCATTTCATATGGAATCCCAGAGATGAGCACATACACTTCCTGGTGTACACAGGGTTGACCCTCCTAATGGTTTAAGCTTTCACCATGGCCTGGAGAGCTGTGACCCATTCTCCTCAGGCTTCAGGCCTCTGTCTGGACTCTGGGATAAAGAGGAGGAGTAGTTGCCATTTTGTGGTCTAGTACTTCAGCCTCACTAGACGGAAACTACATGGAGAGCTGTGGCCAGAGGAAGCAATCTGTTGTCTGTCTGGCCCAACTCATATTTCACTTAACATGTCAGGGAAGATCCCATTTCTCTCTGAGGACTTTATTTTCTTGTCAATAAATCTCTTGGTAGCTGCTTGGCTGGGCAGGGGTTCAGACTGATGTCTCACTGGGCAATCCTGACAGAATGGCTTCATTAACCCTGGTTTCATGTTGGAGAGTTGAAATGCTGAGTCTTTCAAGATTTGAGATCACAGTTTGAGGCAGTGGTATGGAGGTATCCATTCAGTTTGGACTGTTGTCCTTCGGTCCCTCTGACAAATGTTCATCACAGTGAACCATAGGGGACACAGCTGGAGTGATCCCATAGGGATAGGAGTGGGCAAAGATGCATTCACTGAGATCAGGATGCTCAGGTCTAAAGTCAGTCCATTGATACTGAAAGTTTCTGCATCTCTCAATGTTACAGCTGAACTAACAATTAGAAAGTACTTGGCCTAGTTCCTGGAAAGAAGTAACCAAGTGATTCTCGCTTTGATATGGATTAGTGTCAGTATACCTACTATGATCCAGATACTGTTTGAATGTTTGGAATGCATTAGGGATCAGGGCAAATACTCATGACCTCATGGAGCTTAGAAGATAAGGAGAAAGATCATACGCCGGTGCTAGTGCTGGTGGTTGTGTGGAAGGTGGTCCCTGCTTTGGAGAAGCTTAAAAGTCTATGAAGGACAAAATAAATGACTGGCTGTGTTCCTCCAATTTTCCCCTGGATACTTGTGATCCAGCAAATTCCCTGTATTGCCCTGTGAGGTCTTAGAAAGGAAGAATGATGTTCCCTTCCACTCTAAGCTTCCACACTTGCTTTCCTGAGTGTGTTAATGAGTTTTCCATGTTAACTCTCAACTCTAAGATGGGGCAAAGGCTACCATAGGTGAAATGGAAGCTTTATAGCCTAGAGGGGGCCCTGGATGCCAGAGGAAAGCAGGCAGTAGTGTTGTAAGGCAGACCTCATGCATTCATTAATCCATTTATTCGGCACATTTTATTGAGAACTTAAGTAGTGCGTGGGACTGTGGCAGATAATCTGAGGGTCACAGAGATGTCTGGGGTATATGTAGTTCTTGGTCACCACTTCATTGAAGCCAGTGGTGAATGTGAGTGGTGGTATCCTGAAGCCATTGTGAACACCTGGGGCCTCCATTTCTACTCTTGGTTCAAATTTACTATAATGGGACTCTATTTTGGAGGACGTGTAGGGTTGCTAGTTGGAGAACCACTTAGGATTGCTGTGGAAGTCCTCCACAGAGGACTGTAACATATGTCTAAGAAATCATGGTATGCTCCTCTTTCCTCTGCAGTGAGACTGTATATACTATGGTAGATTAGCAGGACTAGTGTCTAGAGAGAAAAACCAATGTCCACCCCTGATCTGAAGCCTCACTATTAGTTCATGTCTTCTATTCCAGATACTCAGGAGCCTGTCACATATGGTCCCAGTGAGTGTGAATACTGCAGCTACCCAGCGACTGGGAGTTCACTCCTTTGTGCAGTAAGGTGATTTCTTTAATTATAAACTTCCTTCTCTGTGAACATAATGCAAGGACCCGTTTTCTAGAAAACACACTTGGAGGAACTGCTTTACTTTTAGTAGTTCCCTCGGAAGAGCCCAGAAAGATATACTCTGAACCAAAGAATAACTATGAGGCTAACTCTAGCCCAGGAACTGTAGAGCCAGTTCCTAAAGGAGCTGTTTCCTCAGCAGCAGTTCTTCCAATGGGACATGAGATACACGGAGCAGCCCCAGGTTGCTATCCTATGAGTTTGTGATGAGGTCCTGGTACTTGTAATCTAAGTATCAGATCATTCTGATGTGGAAGCTTGCCTACACAGGGCTGAGAGAGATTTTGCAGATTCAGTGAGGGTCAGGGGAGGTTCGGCTTCTGACAGGCTGGAGGACTCATGCCTCCTTGTTAGGTGATCCCAGCTGATTTCATCTAGCTCATCACTTGCCTCTCTGAGAATGTAGCATTTTCTCCACACAACTTCAGAAGTGGGTTTTCTTTTCTCCTCACATTCACTTCTAATTGGTGATGATGTACTAATAGCTCTCTTGGGGAGGAGGGCAGACTCCTTGGGTTCTCTGCAATGCACCATGCTTTAGGACATGCATTAAGGAAACTGCGTGAATAAATAAGTGTATCACACATCCCAGGCTGGACTCTGAGAATCTCTCTGACAACCCTTGCGACCTGCTCCAGTGCTGTTTCGAAATGCTGGACTCCAGAGGAGAAGTTGGCTGCCTTGGACAACTCTTCCCGTGGGACAGAGTTATGCAAGTCTATCCTATATTCACAGGCTAGCTGCCAAAAGTTTCGGTGGCCGAACTAACCACTGTTCTCTAATTCCACTTCCAATTGGACATGGCTAGGAAACTTTGAAATTAAGGAATATTTTCAAGTGAACATAAATTAACTCAGTGATAATTTTTTTTGAGAAAAGAATACAGGGCAATGATACAAAAATGAGAACAGGAGGCTGTTGAGATCCTTTTCACACAGATCAAAGGCATGGAAGTAGCTCTAACTTTGGAACATCTTTTTGGCAGCACACCACACCCTGGACAGCAAGATGCTTCTCAGACAGCCCAGCTGTTTCCACAGCTCTTAGAGGGAGGAACAGAGACAAAAGAGGGAACCCAACCTCTGCCTCTTGGTGTCCTGGGCTTGTTTTCTAGACACTTATTTGTTACTCCCCCCCCAAAGTTGCCATACAAAATAATGGGTTTCATGGTGGAAGTTACATACATACATACAAACATACATACATATATATACATATGTATGTATGTGAATATGTATATGAAAATTTATGTCTATATGTGTGCGTGTGTTTGAATCCACCCCTTCCCCACTTTCCTTCACTGCCCCACCGGCTCTCCTCTTTCTGGTTCCCTTTCTGCATGCAAATGGCATTTGCTCTTGTGTCACATAGATTCTGTTATCCACACCATCCTTGCTTTCTTCAGTTCTGTTCTTTCTTCTTTCATAATTCCATCCCCAGTCCCCCCTCTGCTGACACACACAGACTCACACGTACTTAAATTTAGACTCCACACTACATAAAAACCCTGTCATATTTGTCTCACAGAATCTGGTGTATTTGGCTTAAACTAATGACTTCAGGTTTTCCATTCTCCAGTCAATGTCATGGTTTCACTTACCTTTATAACTGAAATCACATATATGGACCACATTTTCATCATCTGTCCATCTGCTGATGGACATGCAGGCCAGTTCCTGTCTTTAGCTGCTGTGACAGTGTAGCAGAGTGCTGATGTGCATGTCGCTGTTGACTTAGCACCTTTTGGTATGCCTGGGCCATGTGGTAGTTCTATTTTCAGTGTCCATTTTTGTTAATTTCAAATGTAACCTCCATATTGATTTACATAGTGGCCACACATGTCATCTCTACCAATAGGGTTCCTCTGCAGGAGTACCTGCCTCTGCTGACATTTGTTCTTGATGATGGCCATCTGAGTTCGGTGATGTGAGATCTCAAAACAGTTTTAATTTTCATCTTACCAAAATCTACCAAGCCTTTAAAAAAGAGATGATACTCATGTTCTTAAAACTGTTTCATCATACAGAATGTGAAGGACATCACTGACCACAAAGCCATCATTACCCTGATATCCAAATCTGATAATGACACTGCAGAACAATTGCTGATCTGATCCATTTTCAGGCCCTCGTTGGTCTTTTCTGCTGAGTGATTTTTAAGGGAATAAAATAACTGTCCATGAATGTGAGGCTATCTTGCTAGAATTTGCCCTGGTCTTTGAAAAGGTAAAATATTAGGGATTACACCTGTAATCACATTCAAGGTGAATCCCAAGGTCCAAATACCAGCAATTAATTCGATCGTGACATCTCTCCTTATTTGATTCATGTTAATTTCTTACATTCAGTGAGCGAGCAAAACAGGATATGGTGCAATGTATTGATGGATACCAAGTCCATTTTCCAACTAAGGAAGAGTTCACTCTTCATGAGCAATAAAGAGATAGATTGTAGATTATATCCAGACTGAGTTCCTCATGTTGTGGTGAGTCCTGACCACAAATACTTTGCATTGCTATGTGTTAACTGTAACTTTGCTACTGTTTTGAACCATAATGTGAATATCAGATATGCAGTGTAACTGATTTTGCAACTCCTGTGAAAGAGTTATTTGGCCCCCACAGGGTTGCAAGCCATAGGTGTTGTTCTGTGGGCTCCTCTGTGCCACTATCCTGCATTCTCAGGTTCCTTAGTCACAGCACTGGGTTTCAGTTTCTATGATGGATAGATTTATGTAAGAGACTTTTGATGCCAGATAAATCCCAGGCTATTGGTTTCAGGAAACAGTCTCTGGTTTATTCCCATGAGGTAGATTCTAAGATTGTTCTTTCCCTGGTCCTTCTGGGAGAGGACTGAACATTAGTAGACCACACACACTTCCTTTTCCCAAAGAGTCTTCATTGGTGATGCCAACTTTCCTAATGGGGAATAGAAAAAAACAAAACAAAAAAACATCCAATTTTGGGGAACATTCAAGCCCTTTCCCAGGGCAGGGTGATTGTTGGGAATTTTCTTGCAGGTTGCAACATGTTCTAGGCTCTAAGAAATTTTTGCTCCCCACCCCCATCTTGATCTTACTCATCCTAATCACTATCCCTGTACCCATTCCCTGCCCCCCTAGTCCAGCAAAGTCATGCATAGGAGAGACCCTTTCTAGGGTGACCCTAGTCACAGAGCATCGCCATGTACTTTCACTTGTTCCTTGATGAAGTTCTCATAGTTTACTTTCTCAATGAGCAAACTGAGGTGCAAGGGGGTGTGAGACCCACAGACCCCAGAGGTGGCTAAGCTAGGATGGACCTGAGACTTCCAAATTTGGTGCTCTTTCTACCGGGCCTGCTTTTAAGATTAAATTGCAATGCAGAAACACAGAAGAGTCTAGGCAAGCCAGAAGGGTGGGAATTTGGAACTTCTCACATTAGCCACCATTTTGTTTCCTGTTTCGTCCCCAGAAAGCCTTCACTGTATCACACACTGTCCCCACATTGGGTTCAGGCTGTATCTTTTCCAATTTTAAAGTCAGCATGTTTAGGCCAAGAAACAAAAGTGTTAAGGCTTAGGATTGTGATGCATAGGAAGTATTTTCAGATCTTGCCATTAACTCTAGGATCAAAACTGTCGCCTAGTCATACTTGGGGCAACGTAGTAGTTAGGGCATGGGAATTTGAGATTAAAATTTTAAATGCAAGCTGTGGTCCTGCCATTTACTAGCTGTGTGGCCTCTACAGACTCTGAGTGTTTGGTGGTTAAATGGGTTTACTCCTCTCAACCTCACAAGCTGCAGGGTAGAACACCAGAGCTGACACAGGCTGTCACTCTAACACCGGTGACTGTCCACAGTTATGTGTTACTCAACTGAGGTGGTGGCCACTTTAGCCCAGAGAAATGGGTGGGGTGAAGAGCCTCTCATATGCTTGGTAACTATTGATATGGTAGATGGTCTATGGTACTCATCTAGGTGAATTTGAATCAGCTAGGAGGTCTGCATAGACTGAATTTCAAATCTGGGATGGCTTCAACCCCCAAAAGACAAAAGAAAATATTCAGTTCACCTGAGTGTTGCTGTCTGTGAGAGAAAGGTGCACTGAGATCTGGGATATGTGATGGACAGAGGGCTGGCCGAAGTTGAAATGGGTTTCTTTCTTCCAATCTTTCAAGTTGTAATGGAGATCATTAGGTTGATTTGGGCTAGGCTCAGCTGCTATGAGGACCTAGTCATTGGGTCTCCAAAGTGCTCTGGGCACCCTGTGTATCAGGGTGAGGGCCCTGGGAGTGGGATGGGATGCCATTTTGAGGTAGGAGCTGAAGTTACAGCTACTTTAGAGGTAACAAGTCAGGAAATCTCCCACTGATTCCAGTATATTTAGAGTGGGTTTTTTATTATAACATTTTTATTACTTCTTTTATCATTTAATACAATATATTTTGATCTTATAGCACCTGAGATCTAACCCTGTTTTTCTGTTACCTCCAAACTTTGTGTCTTCTTTTCTTCTCCTTTAGTCTACAGAATAATGCTCTAATCCTGCAGATGTGAAACACAGGGCATCAGGTATAGAGGTAGATGAGGCTCTAGTTTTATTTGGCTTATCTCATGATTCTTGGCAAAGTAATTATTATGAAAATGTATAATGAACATGTTCTTCATACTAACAAGAGGGTATGATCAGAGGCCTGGAGTTGATGTTGCGTTGTAAGATAATAACTTGTTGAATGACTTTGCAAATTGATATAATAAGTTTGGTTTGGGTTATGATAAAGCTCCTCAGTGGGCTGATTTTAAAATCAGTTATTTTAGAAAGTAAATAAGAAAAGTCTCTGGAGGTGGTTAGACTAGTAGTGTTTAGGTATATTGAACCTGGCCTTGAACATGAGTAACTCCTCTATGGATCACCCAAGAGTTTGCTAGAAAAGGTAAATCTAAGTCTCCATTATTGGACTTGCTGAGTCAGAACCCACACCTAATAAAACATTCGGTGATGTGCGTGCAGAGTACAGTTTTCAGAGCTTTGGTACTTGATGTTCTCAGGGATAAATTTTGGGAGCTGTAACAAGCTGGATCCATGTGGGGCCTCTGGAGTCAGATGAAAGAGATGACGCAGCTTAGCTAATGGGTAAGTTCCCAGATATAAGGGGGCATCGCTCTGTGATGGCCAACTGTCCTTTCATATGAATGGCTGCCTCTAGAACAGTACTGCTGGGATACCAGGTCATGTGATGCAATTTGGAAAGAAAACCCTTTGTTAAGAAGGCATATGAAGAAGGAACATCTATATCTGTTTTTCATTATCTAAAAACGATTCCTTTTTTTTTCATACTTTCTAGACTCCTTGGGGTATTCTGCTGCCACTTTGAGGGTTTTCTTTCTTTTTTAAATACTTAGAAGCCATTTAGTGGAAACATTGCTGCATGGGAACAAAAATATTTTTCTCACAAAATGTTCCCATTCAATAAGTTGCCACATATTTTTGTTCCATATGGTGCTTCCTAAACCAACAGTGTCTGAAGACAACTGATATACAAAAAAAAAGTAGATTCATATGTTTAAAGAGGCTATATAAATCCGCTCAAGTTAATTGGTGCTTAGTTTTTGTTGTTGTTAAATAATGTTACACAGCAGCTGAAGTGAAGTTCTTAAAAGTGAATGCAGAGAAAGTGAAGAGATAACTGGATCACTTCCCAATCGTCTCTAACAACCGTTTCTTGGGGTCTAGAGGTGAGTAGTCATCTTCAGAATGATGCATCCTACAGGGGAAGAGGAAGAAACGAAACAGCAAGGAGAGTTTGCCAGAGCGTGGGAACTTGGGGGTGGGGGCAAGAAATGCGTTCTTAGTGAAGCTGAGGATTGTGGGGGGCGTATGGCTGGGGTTCAATGACTTCTGTGGAGAGAAGGGGAGAGAAGGTGACCCTAGGGCAGAGAGAAGGTGACTCTGAGGTGGAGTCTTTTAGAAAGCAAACCATGAAGCTGCTCTCCACTTTCTTTAGGTCTGCTTTGTGCTAGTGTATGTCTGACATTCCACATCTAGAAAGGATCCAGCCCTGTCTTCCCATTTTTCTTTTTAGAACCAGCCAAAGCTCCTGGATGATCCATGTATCCAGATACCCATGCCTGGAGTTGTTTCCTTGCACATGTTATGGACCCTGTGACTAAAGGAATGCAACAGAAATGGTGGTCTGTCACTCCCACTGTGTCAGACTTATTTTGGTTTCTCTTTCTGTGGGATCCTTCTCTCAGGCTGAACCAGCTGACAAGGTGTAAGCATGTCACTGGAGAACAACACATAGTAAGGGACAAACTCCGTGACCAAGCCCTAGGAGGGTCATGCGTAGTTTCTACTATCTGACTTTAAGCTTCCAGCGGACCATGCCACTAGCCACCACCCTGGTTTCCTTGGATCTGTGGATGAAAAGCAAGCACACACATTAGCTTATTTTTAATATGCTTTTTAGCTCAATGGCCGGGCACTTCTAAGCTTCCAGCAGCTAATATGCCCTTACCTTCACTCCTAGCTCAACAT
Organism: Apodemus agrarius; assembly: GCA_964023405.1. Lineage (NCBI taxonomy): Eukaryota > Metazoa > Chordata > Mammalia > Rodentia > Muridae > Apodemus > Apodemus agrarius. The sequence goes on from OZ030005.1 coordinate 193,678,871, forward strand.
TTCTAAATCTGTACTCAGCTTAGTTGTTGATATCTTTAGTTCTAGCTCAACAACTCTAAATCAGCCCTCAACTTAGTGTCCTAGCTACTGTCTCCTTGATCAGCATCCTAAATCTACCCTCAGTTTAGTTGTGTTTCTAATCTCTCACCTGCTACCCCAGGCTTCGTTGGGAAGTGGCCAATGGCCACTCCACCTGAGATCTCACATGACTGGTGGCTCTTTCTCCCTCCGAAGCACAAAGCACGCAAGCCTCTTTCCTTCTACATTTTAAAGCCTGCCTATGGGAACCTGGAAGTCCCGTCTCTTCTGTCTAGCCATTGGCCACTAGCATTTTTTTAAAAATTGTAGACATTTTATTAAATAAACTGTAATGAACAGCACATAAGGATATGAAAAAATGTTCAAACTTGGTTATTAAGGAAGAATAAATCAAAACTATGAGTGGACTTTCCACCAAGGAGGGACATGTGGCAATTTTTATATTTTACTTTTTTGCAAGCTTATGGTTTTTTTAACGTTTTTTGTTAGATATTTTCTTTGTTTACATTTCAAATGTTATCCCCTCTGAAAGCACCCTATCCCATCTCACTCTCCCCCTGCTCAAGAACCCACCCACTCCTGTTTCCCTGTCCTGGCATTCCCCTATACCTGGACATCAAAGCTCCTCAGGATCAAGGGCCTCTCCTCCCTTTGATGTCCAACAAGGCCATCCTCTGCTACATATGCAGCTGGAGCCATGGGTCACTCCATGTGTACTCTTTGGTTGGTAGTTTAGTTCCTGGAAGCTCTGGGGATACTGGTTGGTTCACAATGATGTTCCTCCTATGGGCCTGCAAACTCCTTCAGCTCCTTGGGTCCTTTCTCTAGCTCCTCCATTGGGGACCTTATGCTCAGTCCAATGGTTGGCTGAGAGCACCCACCTCTTTATTTGTCAGGTACTGGCAGAACCTCTCAAGAGACAGTTATATCAGGCTCCTGTCAGCAAGTGCTTGTTGGCATCCAAAATATGTCTGTGTTTGGTGACTGTCTGGACACACTACTATGGGAGGACCCAGCTATACCACTTCTGGGCATATACCCAGAAGATTCTCCAACATGTAATAAAGATACATGCTCCACTATGTTCATAGCAGCCTTATTTATAATAGCCAGAAGCTGGAAAGAACTCAGATGTCCCTCAACAGAGGAATGGTTACAGAAAATATGGTACATTTACACAATGGAATACTATTAAAAACAATGAATTCATGAAATTCTTAGGCAAATGGATAGAACTAGAAAATATCATACTGAGTGAGGTAACCCAATCACAAAAGAACACCCAAGGTATGCACTCACTGATAAGTGGATATTAGCCCAGATGGAATACTCAAGATACAATTCACAGACCAAATGAAGCTCAAGAAGAAGGGAGACCAATACTTTGGTCTTTCTTAGAAGGGGGAAGAAAATATCCATGAGAGGAGATACTGAGACAAAATGTAGAGCAGAGACTGAGGGAAAAACCATCCAGAGACTGCCCCACCTCGGGATCCATCCCATATACAGTTGCCACTAGCATTTTTATTGATGAATAAGAACCAATTGGGGAATGGGACCTTCAGCATTCACACATAGATTCCCGTTCAAAGCATAAGAAACACTCCCTTCACAGGAGTAAACTTGAAAACAGACTCTTCATCCCTAGATAGACCTCTTGGTGAGACTGCAGCCACATGGGGGTCTAGAATCACATACTGAACCTATATTTCTGACTTCCAGTAACTTCAAGCTCCTTAAAATACTAAGTTTTGAGGTCAATTTTTATACACTCATAAATATGCAGCATGCTATCTAGTACATTATACCATTTATTTGTATATAAATTCAAGTATTTGTTTACTCTCTCCAAGTAAAAGGTGGCTGTGGAGAGTGATTATTTATTCAATGTTGTCCCTTGGTGCACAGACAATCACTCAGACAATTATCTAGATCCTAGTAGCTGTCTGATAAATATTTTTAGAATGAACAAATGAAGTCTGCCTCACTAATTCTATGATTTTAAGTAAAGTTTAGTGTCATATACTGGAAGGTCTTCAGGACAAAAACAAACAAAAAACCCCCAAACATGGGGCCTATCTATCACTCTTCTGATCTAACTGGACAAGTATTTTACATGTGACAAACTATAGCTGACAAAACCATCTTTCTAGAGGATAATTATAGAGGCAAGAAGTCTGGTGTTTTAAATTCAGCTATACCTCAAAGGATGACATAAATTTTCTATTGTTTTCTCCAAGGCTGATGGCTGTAGCCTGTGATTGAGACTGACCATCAAACAAAGTGATAACTGACCACAGAGCTAGCTCACTTCAAGGAAACATGGTCCCTGAAATTGGATGTGTGTGTGTGTGTGTGTGTGTGTGTGTGTGTATGTGTGTAAATTATTGTCTAATCCCTCTTCTCTGGCTGCCTATTCTTGGGTCCTGTAGGATCAATGAGAGCTACAGGGAGCTTATAGACCACACTTAAATTATAACATGGGAACTCACAAGTCCTTCCAAAAGCAGGGCCCCAAGGAGCAGACTAACACTACTCAGATGAATAAGCAGACAGTGGGCAAAGGGAAGCAAAACAGATGCACCTGAGAAGATCCAGATGTCAGGTTTCCACGTCAGTGGTCCAGCCTGATCTACTCAATGGAACCAAGTGAGGCCACTGATGGTTATGAAAACCTTATCTCTTACTTCAAAGATCCTCTTTACTCCCCTTTCAGCCTTAGTGCCACGGTTCTGCTAGCTATGCCTCTCCTTTTCCACCCCGACTTTAGTGGGCACTCAGAATAATTCATAAAACATGAACAGGTTTTACTCTCTCCTGTTCTCTTTCTGCTTCGGCTGCTGTGAGTCAGTTGGTGGTTCTCCCCTCTGTGCATCCAGGAAAGTCAGCTGAGTCCAGTTGGTGATTTCACCATTTCAGAAGCAGTTGTATCTGAGATGTGAAAATACAATACTGTCTGGTCCTGTGTGGCTCTATGGGATTCTTTTCTGAGCGTAGGCATTAATGTCAGCTGTTTGCACATCCCAGGTCTTTGGGTCTAGGTTCTGCAGGATCTGCGTTTCCCTTTGATTCTTCCCAGCCTTTAGAAGAGGTAGCCACATTTGCCAAATTTCAGTAACTTTTATAAATGTCCCATTGCAAATTTCTGCATCCTGATTACACACTTACTAAAGGGTTGGGAAGCATGAGAATAGAATGCCCTTGCTTGCCTTGATGGAGCACTCTAATTGACCAGAAGCTCAAATGAGTACACTTGAATGAACACAAAACAAGAGAGAAAAGTCACTGTGTTTTCTGATGGAACACGACTAACCCCGGTTTTACAAATTCCCTCTGCTACCTGTTCTGTTATCCAAGAGACTCTGTCACCTAACTATGATTAGATCATCTCACCATTGAAGAATGAGTGTGCTGTGTCCATTCATATCGCTGACCCCTTAGAAGGCAGTGTCAGCTACTTCGGTGGCTTCCTCTCATTTGTTTCCATATGAAGAATGTCTCTGGACTTCTAAATTATGTTGTCATATCTCAGAGTGTTATGAGTGGGATCAGCCAAAACAGCAAGGATGTCCCACTGTCACTAACAGCAAAACATAGGACAGCTTTTAGGTATTCACAGTGGCCTTTTGAAAATTCTTGTTTACATTCAATGAACATCATCTCATATAGGTTTCCTGTGTGCAAATTCAGTTCCCTGGCTCCTGATTTTCATTAAATATTTCATGAGTGTGGGAATATTGTCCACATTACTAATGAGATTTCTGTTTAATTTTTTGATATAAGTCATCATTAAATGGTCTCTGAAATAGAGGTTCCAACCAACCAGATGGCACCCGATGGAGAAGGGTGGTTTGTTTTTGCAAAGGGAGTGATTTCAATTTTGAACAAACAGGAGCTTGGGAATGTATGGGCTTGGCAACTTGGCAAGAGCATTATAGAATGCAATTAAATGAATGTTCCCAGCTCAAAGACTATGATCCTGGTTTCTGCATAATGCATCTCCTTGAATTTAACACAGAAATGCTCCTCATGGAAATTACCATTTTGTCTGCTTGGCTTCTATTCTGCTTTGGTGTCTTAAATTAAATGACAGAATTAGGCTGACCATGGAGGGCATACCTGTCAACAGATAGGATGGTGGAATTCCATACCCATCCTCCAAATAAGTCATCTAAAGGCTGAGAATGCAATGTGGTGAAGAGGAAAGACCATGAACAAACATGAAATCTGTAAAATGAGTAAAGCTGCTCCTGTACACATATGTATGGTTACATGTCATGTGACACAGTTAGTTTCCCTATGTCTTAGCTCACATTTTATTGCTATGACTAATACCATGACTAAAAGCATGGAGAGGGAGGCATTTATTTGGCTTACATTTCCATGCCATAGTTGATTGCTGGGGGAAGTCAGGACAGGATCTCAGGGCAGGAACCTGGAGGCAGGAACTGAAGCAGAAGCCATGACGTAATGCTGCTTAATGGTTTGCTTTCCATGACTTGCTCAACCTGCTTTCTGACAGCAGCCAGGCCCACTTCACACCCAGTGATCTGAGCCTTCTTATGTCAATCATTAATCAAGAATAGGCTCTGGGGACTTGTCTCTAGGCCGATGTGGTGGAGACATTTTCTTAACTCTTCTTAGGTAACTCTTGTTTGTGTGGACAACTCTACAAATAGCAACAACAACAGCAAAATCTCAACCCGGAAAATGCCTCTTCCACCTGTTATCAATATAAAGAAATAAAGTTTGAAACTTGATAAGTCAAAGAAAATGTGCTTAAGAAAAGCTTCTTGTTGTTGTATTGCCACAGGGAGAAACATGGGGAGGGCACTAACAAGTGAAATCAAAAGATCTTTGATCCATTGGAGGCAGGGCTCGTTCTTTTATCTTCACTGTGCTTCTTTCAGTTTGTTTATAGTTTGTGAGAGTAACCTTTAGAGGTTCAAAGACAGGAGAATGGTTGGTTAGATCATCTTTGAGAGCAAACCAACCAGGAACCTGGGACTTGGTGAGTCTCAGAGATCAATATTTTATTCCATCACAATTTCATGTCCAGTTCCCTGTGTAGTGGTCTCCTCACTTGGGGTGCTGCATTGAACAGGTAGTTTTGGGGTAAAGATTTATCTCTTGCAACAGGAGTAAGAACACTGTTTCAGAGCTAAGCTCTCCGTGCATTAGTAACCATCCAGCCTGCCATCTATATGATGCAGATGACAACTGGACAGATCTCATGGGATTATTGTAAGGGGTGTTGTGGGATGGCCAGCCAGTGTCCAGCACCAAGAGGCATACTGGATATAGGTCTTTCAGTGGGAAAACAAGAAAGTGCCCTGTAACCTGGAATCAGTTGTTTACCTCAAATGTCTTACTGCTAGTGAAATCTCAGCACTGTGCTTAGTGCATAACAAACTTGATAAGGATTACTTGCACTCACAGCTCCATCCTATGGTCAGGGAGCATCCTTGCCCTGTAGGTACTTACTGTCCAAGAAGAAAATCCCAGCCACACTGGCAGGGCCTAAGATCAAACCCCATGTCATGACTTCACAGTGCTACACATTTAAATTCATGTTTGCTATTCCTCAGCTCTCTCGTCTGGAAAGCATAGATCATTCCAAGAAATCAGAATTTCTTATTCCTGCCTGGTAAAATAGCTCCAGGAGTTTGTGTTGGCTTTATAAAAGGAAATTCTGATAGTTCGGGGTCATGTGTCTGTACTTGATGGAATGTTTTAGAATGTTCTTTCTGGATGGGATTGTATTTCATTATTTCCTTCTGTGTAAATATAACACTTAATTACTAACACTAAGAAACCATTCTCTGAGGGCTAAATTGCTTATTAACAGAAGATTTGAAATAGCTTTGAGTTTCAAAAGGAAAAAGAAGAAATTGAAGACATGTATCTTTAAACAATAATTACATAGTTGAAAATCATGCACTGAACATAACTTTGCAGATTCAATTTTGTTGTTATTGGATGAAATACAGAAAATTAATTCTGTAAATTTAAAAGTGTCTATATTTTCAAATTCTGACTTGGAATGTGATAGTTCACATTTGGAAGCTTTGTTCCTTATTCCACAATTCCATTGGTAATTTGAAAGTAGAAATAATCCTATTTTTAAGGTGGTATCTCAGAAAAGTTCACTAGCAAACATCCTTTCTATCTTATTTACAGTTTTCCATCCATTACAATGGAACTATGAATAATGTCAGTTATTCAATTTTCAGAATCATACTTATTATATTTTCCATCTCATTCAGAGGTCATTGAATCTGGGACTCAACCATAACATGCAGATGAAATTACTATTGTTTTCTCCGGTTAATGCTAGCATTTGTTATTTCCCCTTGTTCTAGTTTTTTTTTTCAAGATGAAAATTACATTAGTAGGGTGTTTCACTCTGAGTGCAGAGTGGCTGAAGCTATCCAAATGTAAGTTAGAGTGGTAATAACCCTCTGCAGGGACCTAGGATGAAGAGGAAAGAGAAGAGTTTAAGTTGAAGATGGCCTTTGACGCAGGAGGGCACGTGAGGTCAGAGGTGAGAGGATTCTTTAAGAGCAAACCTTCCATTCAGGACACACACAGGCACAGCCTCCTGGGCCCTAGAATCCTGAGTGCTGTGACTCAGCACTCTGAGCCACAGCCACTTTGTCCCCCAAGCTCTGTCCAAGGGAGGAGCAATGCAGACAGTAATGCTGGGGCCAGGATTCCCTGACATTAAAGTGGGGCAGACTCCAGAGGTACCTTTGTCCCTTCTGCCAGAGGCCCAGGTTTGGAGGACAGTACCACATGAAATCAAGAGATAGAAAGCTCTTTGGAAGAGAGCAGCTAGGAAGAGTCCAGTGACTCTGCTGGGGGTCAAGGGCCAGTCTGAGAAGCAGTGTGGGTAATGTCCTATGGCCTTTTCCACATTGGTAAAATGGCCCTTCCTCCCTGATGACAATAGGCAATGGCCTTGGTACAGCTCTGCAGTTCATGCTTCATGCAGGCTGAAGGCTAATGAGAGATGGACTTGGCCATTTGCCCTCTCAGTGAACTATGGGAAACCACATGAGGAGCCTTATAATTCATTGTCCCCAGGAGCCATAGACTGTAACAACACAGAGTGTATTATTTCTCATCACAGCCTGTTGTGACTTACCTATTTCCAGAATGTTATACTTGGAACTTATTTATAATTCCCTCTTCCTCACAGTGTTGCTAATTATCGTTTTTGTATGCATCACTTTATTTCTCCTAACTAAATTTATTGTGTGCACACACATGTGCATGCAAATATGTGTGTACAGGGTATACTTGAGTGTACAAATAATGTATTCCTGTGCATGTAGGTATGTGAATATGTAGGGTACACCTGTGTATAGATACATGTATGCGTGTGTGTGTGTGTGTGTGTGTGTGTGTGTGTGTGTGTGTAATTCAAGAGACAACTGAGTGCCATTTCTCAGGTGACTTGCAGTTATCTTTGTTTTGGAGACACCGTCTCTCATTGGCCTGGATCACAAGTATGTGCCATCATGCCTTATTTTTTCTTCTGATTTTAGATCATAAATGCTTAAATTCAACCCAATTTTTGTACAGGTCAATGAAGCAGCTTGAATTGAAAATATATTTATAATACTTATAGTATGTTCTCTATGCCCTAATGGAAAATTTTTTTAAATAATTCTTATAAGTTTTTGAGAATCTCATATATTGTGTTTTGATCAGATTCTCCTATCCCCCAATGCTCCTATACTTACCTGACCAATCAAGCTTTTGTCTTTTCTTTCGGTGTTTCTTTTGATTACTATTAAATTAGTATATTTGTGTACATCTAATACTGTCTGGCATATAAAAATAGCCATCCAGTGAGAGTTTTTGGCACCTTTAAATAGTATTTTTTTCTTGCGGCTGGTATGTTTCTTCCCTTTTATTGAAAATAGATTTTCCTCGTGTAATATAGCCTGATCACAATTCCCCCAGTTCCTCACCACCTTCCCTCCCAACTGGACCCGTTTATTTCCGTCTCTCATTAGGAAACAAATAGGCTTCCAAGTGTGTCCTAGTTAGGGTTACTACTGCTGTGATAAAACACTATGAGCAAGGCAACTGGGGGAGGAAAGTTGACATTTCTGCTTACATTCCCAGGCAACAGTCTATCCCAGAGGGGTGTCAGTGCAGAAACGTAAAAAGGACAGGAAACGAGGCAGGAACTGATGCAGAGGCCATGGAGGGATGCTGCTTTCTGGCTTGCTCAGCATGGCCTTCTCAGTCTGCTTTCTTATGCAACACCAACCCAGGAATGGCACCACCCACAAAGGACTGGGCCCTTACCCTATCACTAATTAAGAAAACATCTTACAGCTTAATTTATGAAGGCATTTTCTCAACTGAGGTTCCTTCCTTTCAGATAACTCTACCTTGTTTCCAGTTGACATGAAATTAGCACAAAGAGATTAATAATAAAATAAAACAAAAACTAACACATTAGAATCCAACAAACCAAACAGAAGGAAAAGAACCCAAGAGAAGGCACAAGAAACAGAGACCTGTTCATCAGTACACTGAAGAATTCCATAAAATCCCTAAACTGGAAGCCATAATATACCCACAGAGGCCCTGCTGCAGACCTGTGTAGGCCCTGAGCATGCAGCCTCTGTCTCTGTGAGTTCCGCAATTGAGGACACTGTTTTCCTGATGCCTTCCCTTGTGCTCATCACTCTGCTTCCTCCTCAGCTGGGTCCTCTGAGTCCTGAGGGGAGAGATTTGATGAAGAGATTTGATAAAGATTTCTCTTTTAGAGCTGGGTGTTCCAGAGTTTCTCATTATCTGCATAACACCTGCCTGTAGGTCTCTGTATTTTTTTCTCATTTGTTGCAAAAGGAAGTTTCTCTGATGATGGTGGAGTGAGGAACTGGTTTATGAGCAGAACAGGATGTAATTAGAAGTCATTTTTATTGCTACTTTTTTTCAGAACAGTATTTGACTTTACCCTGGATTCCTGGGCCATCTAGTCTCAGGCAGTATTAGGTATGGGCTCCAACTCCTAGACTGGGTTTTAAGTCAAATTAAGTATTAAGATGTGCTCTAGCACATCTTTCAAGCAGGACGCCATTATAGATAAAGGGTTTGTGGCTGGCCTGGTGTTTCTCTTTTGGTAGCATGTAGGGTATCTTCCTGTGCCAAAGATGCTACAGTGTAGAGGTTAAGGGTCTATATAGGCATCAGCTCAATTTGTCTATGTTCAAAGAACTGTGTATGTGTTGTCTACAGTAATCGGCTCTTGACATCAGTTTGTGAAGAGCAACCTATAGTCTTGTAATTACCAGGGTTGTTTGGGGATTCCCACTGGACCACTTTGGTCAATGACTCAATCAGATGTAACCCAATCTCAGTCTTGGAAGCTTCATCTGGTGCCAAGAGATGTCCAGTTGAGGCTCTGTCTTCACCATTATTGGACAATTTCATGTAGATTCCCTTCATATATGTATATATTTTAGACAGATTCTATTACATTAGGTTTATATACTATGTTCAAATGGCCCATAATTTAGCTGTCTCCCATCAAATTTGATATTGGCCATTATTTTGATGCATATTGTTCTTATTATGCTTAGGTATGGACCTTGAATTCCTGATCTCTCTAAGACTTTTAACATGAAGGGTTTTGTCAAAAGCTTTTTCAGCATCCAATGAGATGATCATGTTTTTTTTTTCCTTTGAGTTTGTTTATATAGTGTATTTCACGTATGGATTTTTGTATATTGCACCACCCTTTCATCCACAGGATGAAGCCTACTTGAGAATGGTGAATGATGGTTTTAATGTGGTCTTGGATTCAGTTTGAGAGAGTTTTATTATTTTTGCAGATATTCATAAGCAAAATTATTCTGAAGTTCTCTTTCTTGGTTGAATCTTTGTGTGGTTTAAGTATTGTAGCTTCATAAAGTGAATTCGGTAGTGTTCCTTCTGTTTCTAATTTGTGGGATAGTTTCAGGAGTGTTGGTATTAGCTCATCTTTGAAGGTCTGGTAGAATTCTGCTCTAAAACCATCTAGCCCTGGGCTTTTTTTTTTTTTTTTTTGATTGGGAGCTTTTTCAAATGATTGCTTCTATTTCCTTAGGGATTATGGTACTGTTTAGATAGTTTTCCTGATCTTGATTTAACTTTGGTATGTGGTATCTGTCTAGAAAATCATTCATTTCATCTAGATTTTCCAGTTGTGTTGAGTACAGGCTTTTGTAGTAACATTTCGTGATTTTTTTAATTTCCTCGGTTTCTGTTGTTATATCTCCCTTTTCATTTCTGATTTTGTTCATTTGAATACTTTCTTTTTACCCTTTAGTTAGTTTGGCTAAGGGTTTATCTATCATGTTGATTTTCTCGAAGAATCAGCTCTTAGTTTTGTTAATTTTTTGCATCATTCTCTTTGTTTCTAATTGGTTGATTTTCCCCCTGATTTGATTAGTCCCTGCCTTCTATTTCTCCTGTGTATTTTGCTTCTTTTTGTTCTAGAGCTTTCAGGTGTGTTGTTAAGTTGCTAGTGTAGGATTTATTCAATTTCATTATGAAGACAGGTGATATGAATTTTCCTCTTAGCACCACTTTCATTGTGTCCCATAAGTTTGGGTATGCTGTGTCTTCATTTTCATTGAATTCTAGAAAGTCTTTCATTTCTTTATTTCTTCCTTCCTTTCCAACCAAGTTATTGTTGAGTAGGGCATTACTCAGTTTCTATGAGTATGTGGGCTTTCTGTTGCTTTTGCTGTTATTGAACCCTAGCCTTCATCCATGGTGATCTGATAAGATGCATGGGATTATTTCAATCTTCTTGTATGGGGGCACCCACCCATCTTCAAATTTTTGACCCAGAATTGCCCTGTCTAAAGGAAATATGGGGACAAGAATGGAGCAGAGACTGCAAGAAAGGCTACCCAGTGACTGGGCAAACTTGGGATCCATCCTATGTGTAGGCACCAAACCCTGACACTATTACTGATGCCATGTTGTGCTTGCAGAAACCTGTCCTCTGAGAGGTTCTATCTGTAGCTGACTGAGACAGATACAGATACTTATAGCCAAGCATTGGACTGAGGTAGGGGATCCATATGAAAGAGTTAGAGGAAGGACTGAAGGAGCTGAGGGGGATAGTAACCCTATGGGACGAACCACAGTGTCAACTAACCAAGACCCCAGAGCTCCCAGAGACTAAGCCAAAAACCAAGGAGCATAGTGGTTCCTGGACTTAGTAGGAGAGAATGCAATTAATCCTGTGGAAACTTGATGCCCCAAGGAAGAGGGATGCTAGTGGGGGTGGGTCAGCAGGTAGGGGAACACTCTCTCAGAGGTGGGGGATGGGGTGAAGAACTTGGGGAGGAGGACTAGAAAGGAGGGGCAAGTTTTGGAATGTAAATAAATAAAATAATTTCATAATAATAAAGAGAAAAATAGTCCCTGCATTTTACTGATCTTTTCCTTTTTATTTTTCTAGAAATCAATTATTTGAGACTGAAGGTAAAGATGCTAACTCTTATGAAGGTAGCCAAGTTATCATCTTGCCAAATCAAGGAAGAGAGACAAAGGGATCTTCTGGGTTTTCATATGACAGGACTGCTTAGATAGCCTGTGCAATTTAAAACTCAATTCCAAAGCAAAGAGAGAACCATTTCTCCCTAAATGCAGTGCAATAGGACACTCTAAATCAAAAGGCGCTATGGACAATTTCAACCACACTTAGAAGCACCAACTTCTAACACTGTGGCAATTGCCACTGATTTCAGACTCTGGGAAGACATTCTGAATCACCTTGAGGCTACATTATTGTTTTTATTATATTTTTAATTTTATTTTGTGTTTTTTAACTGAAAAAATAATGAAGGAGTGAGTTATTTTTACTTAAAAAGAAACCAGAGTTATTACTAATTTCTAAAACAATTTAAATGAGACTAAATTTAAGCTACATTGGTATGGTTGCTTTAAAAGAAACAATCACGGGCTTCTGATGTTGCTATTTGACAAAGTGAGACCCAGGTTTTGTCAGCTGGGCAAGAACAGCCTGAAAATGTCTTACCAAGTGAAATTTAGGTCATTTTTATGCATTATGTTATGCAGAGTCACAGATCTCAGAAAAGCACACTAATAAAACATCACACCCAGCCTAATGGCCTCTCCTCATTCAGCCCCATGATGATAAATGGAATGTTGTCAGTGTACGGAAAGTCCATTTCTTCAGTCCAGGGAGCCCAGGACTGTGGCAGAACTGGAATGTGGAGAATTGATTGTTCATATTTCAGAGAAAAAACATCTTAAACATCTCAGCCCTATGCTACTGTCCCTGTACTGGGAGAGAAATCTAAACTGCAAACTGCAAACAAGGTGTGTTCAGAACCCTAGAGATGAAGCTTGCAACGACTCTTATAAACCAGCAGAAGCCATGGAAACAGAAGACTGAGGCCATGTCAGGTGTCTATTAGAAACATCCAGTTGCTGCAGCCTTTGCTGCCATAGGCAACAGGAAGCAATTGAAATGGAAAGGCAAGTAATGAGTGCAAAAGCCTCTACCCGTGGGGAGCAGAGCCAGGCTTGAACAAAGCTATCCCTGCTGTCCGCCTGGCCCCAGTCAGGCGGCGGCCATTGCCCACGGTATACAAAGTTATCAGGAACATTTATTCAGACAGTCAGTGTGCTTTTCTGTTCTGGTCTCAGCAGTGGGCATAACAATAAGTAATCTCGTCTTGGGAGCTTCTATAAGACAACTATTAAAGTAAAAGCAAACACTGATAGGATGCAGAACACACAACTCTGATGTGATAGAGGATGACCAAGAAGAGATTAGGTCAGGAAAGGTTCTCTGAGGAGTTTGCATTAACGTCACATTAGAGTTAGCATTGCCATCAGAAGTGCTTTGGCAGATTCAGCAACGATTGCAAAGGTTGGGGACCACAGAGCCTGCAATGAGAAGGTAGATTGATAGGGAGAGGGTGTTGGGACATGAAGCCCTATGGGCTTGGACTTGGTTGTATGTGTGACTGTGATTAACAACACCGACAGGCTTAGACCAGGACCAGGACCTGATCTTATAGGTACTTTAAAAACTGTCTCTGTGTTGGCCTATTTGTCAAAAGTCAGGTGGCTGGATGTAACTTCATTGTTTATATATACAGGTCCTCTCATCTATTCTTCTGATCTATTGACTAGTTTCATTTCTGTTACCGTTATGTAATACACAGCCAAACAAACAAACAAACAAACAAACAAACAAAACAACTTGGGGGAAGAAAGGGTTAATTTGGCTTACAAGTTCTCATGACATTCCATCAACCAGGCAGTTGGTCACATGGGTGGCTGCTTGCTTGCTAGCTTTCTTCATTATTACAAGGCCTGGGGCCCAGGGAATAGTGCTGCACACACAGGGTTGGATTTTCCTATATCAATCAACAGTCAAGATCATTTGCTACAGATGTGCTGATCAGGAGATCCTAGGCCATGTGAAGTTGACCAATCAGCACAATCTGCATGCCTATATTCTGTGCAAGTACGATGTTGCTTCCTGTGGTTTTGTAGTATAACTGAAAGTCAGGTATGATGATGCCTCTGGTATCGTACATAATTGAAAATTTTCCAGGCCCAAGAAGAAGAATGGGGTAGAGAGATGACCCAGTAGCAAATTGCTCCCTAATAAACATAAAGATATAAAGTTGATCCTCAGAACTCACATAACAAGGTTAAGCATGATGACACATGCTTGTTATCCCAGGACTGGGGTAGGTGATTACCTGAAGCTCATTCTTCAAGCAGTCTAACCTAATCAGCAGGCTCCAGGTCAATGGGAGTGAACTTGTTAAAATGAACAAACAAACAAGGCAGATGGATGGATCCCAAGGAACAAGAACCCAGGTTGACTTCCGGATTCCATTAAAGTGTGACTGTGTGTGCATGTAAACGTAAATACATGCATATGCACACATACATGCATGCATGCACACACAGAATCGTGTACTCCCACACACTTGCAAGAAGAACAAAGTTATGTTGCTTTGTGGAAAGTGAGTGAATGGCCATGGAAGATAATTGTAGTAAGTGAATTATATTATTCTCAGAAAGCCAAATAGCTCATTTTTTCTTATTTTGCTTTCTAGATTTTATATTGATACATAAAATTATAAATGTATGTAATGATACAAAAGTACAAATGAAACCAAGAGAGTAAGGGAAATATGGGAGAGTGGAGAGATGACAGAGAGAAGATGGACATGGCGGGGACTTTCAAAAGCATTACATACTTGTATGAAAATATCCTTGGGAAACTCAGTGTCACATATTTTGTAAAAGAGATCAGAACAATTAAAAACATCTATGAGTAACATGAATCTTAAGTGTGACTAAATGGGATGTTTTGGTGGCCTGGGATGATTTGGTTGGGAAAGTGGACAGAAATGGATAGATGAGATATGGTTTTAAGGTCAATATCCCAGGATGTGTTGATGGATTCTATGTAATGGTTGAGTGCAGAGAGCTCTGGAGTAGGATCTGAGGCTCTACCATCAACAAATATCACCTGGAGATCCCATTTGTCAAGGAGGAAATAAAATAATGTAAGTAAGTCTATAATCAGAATGACAGTGGCATGGGAACTTAGCTGGTGTGTACATAGGTGCACTGTGGTGTATGTGTACATAGGGCACTGAGTCAGCAGGCTCTGCATGAGAGCCAGAGAGGGGAACAGATATTTGGGAGGAAAGGGCTATTCCAGGGGCTGTGAGAATGTCACTTATTTCTGCATGCCAGATTTCTCAAACTCCTTATGCACAAGACGTTGAATAAAATCTTACATAAAATTGAGGGGCTACTCAGAAGACAGAGGAAGCAGTGGGGCAGGAGCATCTAGGAACTAAGGCCCTGTGTGACATGCATACTGGCTGGTTTTCTGTGTCGGCTTGGCACAAGTCACAGTCATCTGAGAAGGAACCTCAGTTGAGAAAATGCTCAATGAGATATAGCTGTAAGACATTTTTTCAATTAGTGATCAGTGTGGGAGGGTCCAGCTCATGGTGGGTGGAACCAATGCTTGGCTGGTGGTCCTGGGTTCTGTAAGGAAGCAGGTTGAGCAAGCCATGAGGAGCAAGTGGGTAAGCAGTACCCTTTTATGGCCTCTGCATCAGCTTCTGCCTCCATATTCCAGGCCTGCTTGAGTTCCTGTCCTGACTTCTTCCAGTGATGGATTCTAATCTGGAAGTATAAGCCAAATGAATTCTTCCCTCCCTAACTTGCTTTTAGGTCACAGTGTTTTGTCACACCAATAAAAACCCTAACTAAGACAACATGCCATTTACTTAAATATTCCCAGGAACAAATTTATTTAGTGTAAAGCTAGCTGATGATCTCCAAGTGTACAGACAACTTCACAGATGTCTTGAGTACCAAATGAGGCATGAGCTTGCCATAATACTGATGCACAGATGCAGGACATTTTCCTTCCAAAGGCCTGTTGTGAGGGACAGCAGGACAGCCAGTGGAGATGAATTAGTGTCCAAGATCCACTGTAACACAGAGGTGAATGGTTGCATCCTCATATTAGTGATAAACTGAGCTTTGGAGAGGTTGGTTCATTGGCTCAAAAGCACAGAGCTCGAGTTCTCAGCTTCACCTAAGTAGAATTCCTGGTATATCATCCCGTGTTACAATCAAATTTCTACTTTCCCCCAAGTAACAGAGGCTTAGCAAATATTGTTCAAATGAATTAAAAAAATATCCCCCAAACTCGTGTTTAGACATGAGGCTGCAGTGACTTTTAGAAGTATGAGATAAAGAATCTCCCCAAGCTTCTCAATGAATATCATGAGTCAAAATCCATGTGAAGATATCAAACTCCCAAGACCATGAAATATTTGGGGAGACAGGCTGCCTTCACCTGACTCTTACAGTTGGGGACAGTTTCTACCTCACCTGTGAGTCATCCAGGGATAACATAATCATATGAGAAATGCAGAAACACTCAGCAGCTCCCAGAACTCTTATGGAATTGGCAAGTGTGCCTTTATATTTGAGTCACCTTTGGAAGCATTGCTAGCTGCTCATATCATTCCAAAGCAAGGTGCTTTACTTACAGCTTCCTTAACTCCACTTCCAAACAGAAGGATGGCAGAGAGAAGGGGACATGTGCATAATGACCTGTAAGAATACCTCAAACAGTGACAGGGAACTACTGTGGCTTCTGTAAGAAAAGGAGACTCCTATATGGCTGTTGGAGAAATAACTTTAAGGGAGGGGCCTCTAGCAATCTCTGAAGCTTGATATTCTAGACATGTATAGAATAAAAGTAACTTTTATTTGTCTGGTGTAATGTTTGTCTTGGGGACTTAATGCTGCATAAGCTTACCCTTTCTAGTTCTTTCTGAACTCTGGCTAGCTGGTTCAACTCAACTGTTCTGGCTCAAACTCCTCTCCAAGCTGATTGATTTAATCTGGCTTCTCTCAACTTCTCACTGAATTGCTGTGCTTGGCCTCAAACTAAATCTGGCAATTTGTTCTGATCTTCGGGCTCCTTCTTATTCTCTGGCTTCAGCTGCCTCTGCTGACCTGCACTGAACTGCATGAGTTCACTAAGGAACTCAACTCCTTTGTAATGCACTCACTGCACTGACTCCCAACTGACTGACTCTCTCTCCCTGCACTGCCCTTAAATAGATTCTCTTCCCTGTGCTCTTCCCATGAGAGTAGGGCATATCCAGTTTCTGACTCATTCTGTCAAATCTTTCTCTGATTCATCACTTTGTCTGCCCCTTAATTAGACTTCACTTTCAAACATGGCTGCCTCCTTCTACAAACTTATTTTACCTTAAAGGTGTATACTAAGGGCTTGTTTATATTTCATCCAGAGGGATTGGATGTATGTAGCATGTCTGCATTTCAGTTGAATCACATAGACCTAGGTCTTGCCAGAGTAGCCAATTTCTCTACATGGAAGAACTTGTTTGGTTACCTTGAAATCAGACTCATAGATAGTACCACCCTACATGGTCAGTATTACTGATTTCTCCCCACCTCCCCAGTTATCTGAATTGAATGCTAAGCTTTTGAATGAGTCCCCTCATGAAGTTGTCCTTTCAAATTTTTTCTACATTAATTTAATCAGGCCCCTTTCCTTTCCCTTGCTGTAAAGCTACACTTCACAAATGAATCACTTTGGGGAGGCTATAGATTTCAGCCACAGTCTCCAGAGAATCAGTCACTTTTAGATTCCCATTGGAGATGATAAGTCACTCTACAGGCCTGCCTGTTTCTCGTCCTCTGCCTCTTTAATGCAACATTTTCCCTCACAGTAGAGTTGCTTTTGAGTTCTCTTGGGACCTTTCTACCTGTCACTGTGAATGGAATCCTAGCGAGAAGGAAAGCTCACTTGCCACGCCTGCCACTTGCCATTTCTTTATAAGGAGCTCACTCAAGCCTTACAGCCAGCTCTGAAAGGCAGACAAGTCAGCTATTGATATTCAGCTTACAGCTGAGCTCGGAGACTAGAAATGAGAGCCATGTCACCCGGCAGAGGCCAAGGTCTGCATCACAGATGCCATGGCCTGCTTGTCTTCTAGGATGCCCTCAGCAAGTCTCGTTTTGTCAGTAGCATGTGGTTTCTCAGCAGTCCCTATATATATGTTACATCAGTCAACGCCCAGAGGCGACCTCCAGCTAAGTGAGAGCCTGGTGGAGAGTGTGTCACCTATGGACTCAGATCCAGACGAGCCTCCTTCAAGTCTCAGGCCTCCTGGGTTTCTGACACAAGCTACACACACAAAACATCAAGGTTAACTGAGATAATACAAGGAAATCAGCATTTTGAAAATACCAAATTAGACTTAGAGGAGCTCTGTGAGTTCCAGCTCCCATTTTTATGGTCTTCACACACCACTTCCAAGGTAGGCATGGAGACTGTTCATATTCCCACTGTGTAGGTCAGTGAACCAGGACACATGCAGAGTGGAAAGCTGAAGTGATTGGCCAACAATTATGCATTTCACACCCATGCCTGTTCACTCCCAGTACAGCTGGTGTCATGCTTACTCACCGCCATGAGCTGTGTGCCATGATTAGAACAAGAGGTCCGCCTTCCAGCTGAGTATAAGCTATTGCTGCAGGAGATTTGGATTAGGGTTTGGGACTATCGTCATACAGGCTCATTCTTGCCACATCCTGGATCTGGGAAAATCAATCTTCCTTTTGGTGTCTCAGTTTCCTTGTCTGTGGAAGGAGTGATCTGTCATCATCTCTAAGGTCTTACCTAGCTCCAGGGACTTTGTGAGTTCTCAGAAACAATCTCTCTTGCTTCTCCTACAAAGGCGCTCCCTCTCTCTGTTCCATGCATCCTCTTACCACTTGGTGAACATAGGGAAGGAGATGGATTCTTCATGAACACAAGCATTTGAGCAGATACTTCAGCAGAGGGACCCCCGCCCCCCCACTGCAGTAGTCATGTCCTAAGTAGGGATACCCAAGGTCTTTCACAGGGTCTGGAGTGTAAGCCTATCCCTGCTCTGGAATGACCATTGCTGTTTTGGGGACTCTGGCGAACTCTACCAACCCGTATACCCTGGAATACTTGTTGCCCAACCCTACCTGTCCTTGGGGGTTGGAGGTGAGGTGGGGCAAAGCCAACAATGCAGACTCTGGGAGCAGGCGAGAAACACTGCAGCAAGCTCATCTGAGCACTGCGGCAAGCTTCTTTAATACCCTCCACCCATGCCCTGTTGGCCCCAAGAAAGCATCTCTTCTAAACAGCAGTTCCCGGTTGGCTGGCATTGTCTGCAGCGATAATCCTGGTCTCTCAGGCATTCTTCAATTAGTTACTCCTGCAAGAGCTGCCTTTGCAGCTACCCAGTCCCCTGTTTTTATGTATACCTGTGGTACTTGCACATTTCCCACTGGTCCAGAGACAGTTCTGTCTGCTCTTACTGGCATTTGCAGAGATGGCTAGCTAGTGTCTTGGCTTGACTGAACTAGTGAGTCATCTCAGGAAACCTGATGTGATACTTCACAATGTCTCAGGAAGCCTGAGCACCTTGTTTTATTCCCATCATACCTACAGAAAGTACATTGTCTCTACTCAGTGAGTCCCTGATAAGCCATCTCTGTGACAGCATGACCTACTCGGGACCATTTCGTTTCCCATTTTTGGCTCTAAGTGGAAGATCTGACCTCTTTAGTGTACTGTTGGATCCCATCTTCCAGAACAGTCTCTTTCTGAGATGCATCACAAGCCCACTTCAAACCTTTGCATGGAAGTTTCCCCCCTTTACAGTAGACTAAGCAAACACCATTAAGCAGACAACCTCCTATTTACCAAGTGCACACCGAGAAGCCTGGGTTAAGGTATAGATTTATTGAGAGCATCCTTAGCTCATGTCCTTTTATTATTATGTATTCTCTTTAGTGATGGATTCTGAAATCTCTTGAGGGAGATGGTTGAAAATCCAACATTAAAAACTGGTTCCTCTACTAAGAAAGATTTAGTTCAGGGTACTTCGTTATCAACTGTGCAATCCAGCTAGGAAGAGGATTGCTTTGGGGAACGCACAAGATAAAGTTACAACTACACAACTCTGTATACAGCTCCAGGTAGTGTATAGATAGTTTGTCAACACCCCAATAATTCTTTTAACACTGCCTAGGATTGGGTCTGAGTTATTCTTCACTTTATTGGTCTGAGGTTCATAATGTTTACCTACACCTCGGTATTAGAGTGATCCCCTGTTAACTGCCAGCTTAGCACCCTGTCAGCCAGAAGAAGAGAAACTGTAGATAAACAAACACAGGGAAGAAAGCAAGGAACCCTCCAGTCTCTGGATCAGCCCCTTTCCCAAGGGAGTGCTAGTTCACTGCAGAGGTTTGGCAGGGCTCTTTCCTTAGCTCCAACAATGCTCCTTTTGTTGGGCCTTTGATTGCCCAGGGAGGTCACTGCTGTGACTTGGAAATGTAATAGTCCTCTCAGCAAGCTTCCCTCTGGCTGGCTGTGAGCAGGGACTAGAACCTAGTTGCTTCCCTTCTGCCTCTTCCTCTATGCTGAAGCTGCTGGCTGAGCCTCCAGGCCCTGCCTGGTCCTGCAGGATGCTACCCAAAGGCCCGATGGGCTGTGTACTGTCTTAGAGCAGGGCAGAGTGCTTTGCATGGGAAGGCATATACCTCCATCTCTGAAGGCTTTTGGGATTTTATACCTTGCCCCTCACATTACAGTCCGTGGGCCAGCAGCCTATAGCAGAAGATCTTAACTTTGGCTAGGGTGATAGCCCAGTAGGTACAAAGCTTGCCTCGCAAGCACAAGGAAAGGAGTTCAATCCTTAGAACTCATGTTTTAAAAAATGCAGTGTTATGGCAGAAGCTTGTAACCATACACTGGGAAGCTGGAGACAGACAGACAGATGCCTTGGGGTCTCTACCAGCCAGCCCAGCCTAACCAGTGAGCCAAAGAAAGTGAATGAATGTGTGTCTGAGGAATGACATCCCAGTGCTGTTCCTGACCTCTGCACATGTGCACACACATACACAAATAAATGTGGGGACCCAGGGCCCATTGCAGAAGATTCCTGGACTGATTCTAATGTGTGTTAAAGGTCGGGGCCAGCAGAGAGTGCTGCTCTCATGGCAGGAGCTCCTAATACACAACCATAGGAGCTGATCCTGGAGACCATGCAGTAGCAACGAGTGTCAACCAGTTCTGACGTTCATCCGGTGCGGGTGGGCGCGGGGCTGCCTCCCCTGGTCCTTTCATTCCAGCTTGGACCTCCATGCTAAAGTTCATCCCATCTCTATTTACCTGGGTAATTTCTACTTGGGAAATGTTATGTACATACCTTCTAAGCCTCGAGATTCACACCTGTGAAATGGGAATGGTGCCAAAGAATGGAAAGCGATACCAGATTTCCATTTATGGTAGGGATACTTAAGCATATTGGTTTAAGCAAAGAGTTGAAATGGAAAAACAGAAATAAATAACACAGTGGTAATTAGACTGCACACTGAGCCAGCCATAAGCCAAAGAGTGGAATTTAGAGAAGTATTCAGGAGGACGGATTTTCAGAGCAACAATTTGTACTAAGGGAGGATGCTAAGAGGCCAGAGGTCAGAGAAAAAGAAGACAATGAGAATTTTCATTAGCAGATAGGAAAACGAAGAGTATGAAAACAGTGAAACCAAGTTTCTTTTTCTATGTAGCCCAAAACTGTTGACTGCAGTGGGTCTGTGTCTGGGGTCTTCTTTCTCTTCCTCTAAAGTGGGAGTGACGGGTAATGGTTAGTGTCTGGGTGTTTGTCGTCAAAGACCAAGAAAAAGCCATGCGAAGGAATTATACATACCACATCATGATTGGATGCTTTTTAATGATCTTTGATGGACAAAATAATTTCAAAGTGTCCTCAAGGGTTGACTTCCCTGGGAAGCAACATTGAATACACACACACACACACACACACACACACACACACAGAGAGAGAGAGAGAGAGAGAGAGAGAGAGAGAGAGAGAGAGAGAGATTGGCCACATTTGATCTGGATGGCATGTCTAGCTTGCTCAGCTAGTTGGTCCAGAACAAAATGAATGCTCTGCAGGAAGGAACAAGCTTTCTGGGTTTGTGTCCCTGACCTGACACTTGGCTATCATGAATCCAGGGAAGTTACTGTAGTATTTATTTTCGATTTTTCACTCTGTTTTTTAAAAAAATGTGCTGGTGGCAAATATATTTTTTGTTGTTGTAAGGACAATTGTGAGGTTCATGGCAGATGTTAGCCGTACAGCAGCTGCTGTTCTCCTGGTGTGTTCAAACCAGAAGGTAACATGGAAGCCCTTGTCTCCAGGTCCCACATGAGGACCACTGGCCAGGTCTGATCCCTTCTTGGGCTACAGACTGGACAGTCACTTGGCTTCAAGGGTTGGGAGCACTCTCTGGAGGAAGTGGGCCTCATTTTGGCTAATCAGAGGAGCAGGTGTTTCAGAATGCCTCTGTACACTCTTTGTCCCCAATTCAGTTGGCGATGCTTCCTGAGTACTTCCTGTTCTCCGTGTCAGTGGTGTGACATCCTTTCCTTGAGAAATTGGGTGCCTCTAGGTGGCTCTTTGTGGCCTGTGAAATGTAGGCAAAGATAGCCCGTGCCAAAACTTCCAGAGCCGCTGGGTGATTCGCCCTTTTGATAGGCCACTTCCTCAATCAAGGAGTCATGAGATCCAGTGGGTTTGACATGGACAAGATTCCTGGACAGAGAAGGATGGGAAGGGTGGCAGACCAGAGAGTCAGACTTTGTTGTCTGAAGCCACTGACACAGTAGAGCCGACTCTATCGAGGTTGAGATCCATCCCTAGCTCCCAGAGACACCTGCCTGCCTGCTCTATCTCCTGCTTTTAGAGTCCATAAGAGGATCCAGTGAGGCCTACAACAACCAGAACCACCTCCCTCCCTCCCTCCCTCCCTCCCTCCCTCCCTCCCTCACTGTTTCCTTCCCTTCTTTCACCTCCCATATTCAGTAAGAAAGACTAGAAAGCTTGGGAGGGAGACTCACCGTCAGGCGCCACCATCTGTAGAGCTTAAGAAACCTCGCTTCTGGGTTTGTTTCTCAGACCTTCTGCACTTCAGGCAAAGAAGGAACCTGAAGTCATTGACTTGGGCCTGTGTTTGCAATTCAAATATTTTCCCCCTCATCTCCTTATCCAGCTGTATCCTTATGATATCCCCTCAATCTCCTTATCTCCTTTGCCTAGATGATTCTAGAGACAGAAACATTTACAGCTGCCATTTATGTACCTACAGCTGGGTTCTGCCAGGTTAGGGGGATATAGGTCAAATTGCTTGACTCGCCTGAAAGGCCAACTTCACTGTGCAATATGGGCAGACAGCTCATGAGCCATCCTGACCAGGGGCTGGTGATGATACCCTAGAACAATGGGTATCCAGTGAGACATCCTGCACCAACCAAGACATGTATACGATCCCTTATACTTATTGGTGGTGCATAGCTACCAACAAAGGGCTACACTTCAGATTCCAGCAGCAGGATTGGGTCCTGTCTTTGCTAACTAGCCTCAATTTTCCTTCTTTCCCTCTATTGTCCACCAAAACTGCTGACAGCCTTTTTTTTCTGCACCTCCCCTATGTGGTTTACAACCCTATGAGAATTCAGACCTGAAGCCAATTCAGGGAGGAGACATGCACATGTGGTCACAATTTCAAACAAATTTCCCCCCAGGTGCTGCATATTCCTGCTGCTGCTGCCTTGATCAGATGCATATTTAATACTTTGTGATAGAGACACAGATGTGAACTGTGCAGCCTTGCCTGTGACTGCCAGACACTGCCAGGTCCCAGCAAAGTGGCTTTGAGAGTTCCTGGAATGCCTGAAGCTACCCTGTCTTGGTGTCCCCGCAAGACCCTCCTCTCAGGAAACTTACTGTTAGAGGTAATAGAAAAGAGACAGGGCTTATTAGCTTTCCTTCTACGGGGTGTTTGCATTTCTGCCCTGGGCACAGACTCATTTGCATAGTTGATTTATGGTTTTAATTCAAACATAACCATTGTTTCACACAATCCATTACCTAAGTTCCTCTTCAGATCTTTCTGCTAACAACTCTCTCAGTACCGCATGGGGCTCAGGGAGACAGGGGGCCTCTACTACAGGATTTACATCTCTACTGGGACAAAAGATACAGAAAGTAGAGTGGAAATGAGCAGGCAGTAACATCCCTGGAGCATGTGACTCCCACCACCACCAGAACACACACACACACACACACACACACACACACACACACACACACTCTTCAGGATCTTTGATAATTGTGTTTTTATATTGTTGCTTGTCTAAGGAGAACTATCCCTACATCTTGTCTCTCCTGTCCTTTGTTCCTTCTAAAGACAGTTAAAATTTACCAAAAAATGTGGCAAATGGCGAGCAGAGAAGAGGCTGGCACTAAAGGCGAGCCTGTGCTGGCCTTCTGGGAGAGTACACTTTCACCAAACAATGCAGACATCGAGAAAAAAATTATAGTCCCTTAATTAATGATGAATTCAAAGCATCTGTTTTGTTGAATAAAATATTTAAATACAGTCACGTGGAAAGCACTGGAGAGTCTCCAGTTACCAGGACCTGAGGGGCTAAGATGATGGAGAGAAGGGTTCTGGGGAGGTAGGCCACAGACAACCATTATTTCCCTGGAGTCATTTTTTTCTCATTTCTTAAACTGTAGGGAGGGAAGGAGGAGAGAGAAAGAGAAATAATATCAGAATATGATTTGTCTGGGGACGTGAGAGAATGTGGCTGTCAGTCTAAGTGGCTTTGAGTTGTACTGCACCTGTAGGAGAGGGAAAAGTTTGAAGTTCAAGACCTTCCATTATAAGGGATCCTGGAAAACACACAGAAGTGTCAGGAGGAATGCTGTCAGCTCTACAACATAAAAGTGGGTTCAAGCAGAGGTCAGCCAAGCCTTTTGGGAGGCCTGCCTGATGTGAATCCCCTTATTTCCTATGTCACAGATCCAGCTACCTGACAAGAGCATGAAGTGACTCAAAACGTGTTCTCAATGATAAAATGGGAAAGAATTTTGGTATAAGATTCTCTTTCAGAAGTACAGAGAGAATAATGCACAGGGCATAAAAAAACCACAACTACACAGAACGTGTCATACAGCCTGACGGTCCCATGATTTGATTCAAAGGGGTCAGGAAGGAGAAGCGGGAAGAAGCAGATGTTAAGAGAGGGTCAACCTGATAAATGGCCATGAGCATCAGGAAGCCATAGGTTCAAGAATCTGTCCTTAACCAAATAGGACGCATTAAAGCAAGAACACCCATACCCAGCCACAGGAAGATGAGTCTACTGAAGCCAGAGGCAAGAGAAACTACTCAGAGCCAGGGTAAATCTGCCTGATGGCCACAGGTCTGAGATTTTGCCATTTGAGAGGTCAAGATAGGAAGATGGCAAGGTCAAGGCCATCCTGTGCTGCAAAGCTCAGGGATGCCTGGGCAGTTAGTGAAGCTCTGTCTCATTTTTTTTAGATTAAAAAAAGGGTTAAGAATATACTGGTAGAATGATTGCCTAGTATGTGTGAGGTGCTAGGTTCAATACCAGCCATGAAGAAATAAAATGAAGGAAGAAAAAAATTTACTTGAAAGTGCTGCAACTGACATCTCATTCAAACAATGGAACGAAGACAAACTAACATTTCTAAATTAATTCAACATCCAGCAAAAATATCCTTGTCTAGTGTGAGTGAAATATTGAAACATTGCATCCACAAACAGAAACAGTAAATCATCATCCCAGCATCCTAAAATATACTAGAAGAAATAGGTAAGCCATCAAAACACACACTGGCTGAGAATTGCAGAAATAATAATTCATCACAGATTACAACTAAAGAGAGACTTTTGTGTATGGATGAAAACTGTGATTATAAAGTATAGAGACAGTAATCGATCAGTATAATGCCAGGTAGGGCTAAAAAGACAGAGCATGGGAGAGTTATATAGCAGTGAAGGTACATCCTTGGATAATGCTATAATATACCACACAAGGGATCCATCCTAATACTAACTACAAAGCCTTGGTATTAGTAATACTTTAATATTGATTCATCTGTTGCAAGGATGCTAAAACGTGGTGTTAAAAACAGAAGAATTTTTATGTGCGTGCCAGAGAAAGCTGAACTGGAGGTTTTCTATATCATTAAGTTTTAAATAGACAAATGGATTGGAAATTTTCAGGAAAAAAAGGCAAATAGACAATAACCAAGGAAGTGGCTTGGTTACAAATCTGAGTTTAATCCCGTGAAACCATGTGGAAAAGCCAGGCACAGTGGCATGCACGTGGGATTTTACAACCAGAGAGCACAGAAGTGAAACCAGGCCAGCCTCCTTGGCAAGCTCCTCCCAGCTCAGGAAGAGACCTTTTCCAAAAAATAGAAAAGAGGAAAATGGGGCTTGGGAAACAATACCCAAGGCTATCTTCTGACTTCTTCATGGACAAACATCCATGTGCACCTCCACATAGATGGACATGAGCCCATACATGCTCGTATACACATAAAGCAGACACACAAGCATGCAAGCCTAGTGTTGTATGCTAAAGTACCTCTCAGTAAATAATGAAACGCAGATTAAAGTGTTCAGAAGAATATAATAGATCTGAAAGACTACAATGCCAAAACTTGATATAAGTAACATATGCAATTATGGAGAAATGATAGAATGTAGAATCTATTTATTGTTCACAGAACTCAAAGTAAGTGCCAATGCACTGAAGTGATGAATGTCATGCAGACTATGCTGGGGTCAAACTAACCATTAAAAAAAACAGAATACTGGAAAAATTGTCTAACTTCTTGGAAATTAAGCTGTCTTCTTTTATACCTGATCTTAGCTAAAAAAAAAAACTAAGAAGTGATAAGGTATACATTTTTAAACACACATATCTATGGTGAAATCACAAAGGAAATTATAAAGTGTTTCAGATTAAGGCTGGCAAGATAGCCCAGTGGATAAAATTGATCCCTGATCTCCTTGGTGGTGGAAGGCGAGAACTGACTCCTACAAGCTGTTCTATATCTGTCTGTCTGTCTCTTCCTCCTACACACACACACACACACACCCACACACACACACACACACACACAGAGAGAGAGAGAGAGAGAGAGAGAGAGAGAGAGAGAGAGAGAGAGAATATTTCGAGTAATATGCCATAGGAAACTTTGGAGTAGGCCATGAATCCACAGTCAAGGGGAAACTTGTTGGTCTAAAATTTTTATGTTGATAACAAGAAAGTGTAAAAGGATGACTCAGCAAAAGAAGCTGAAAGAAGGCAAAGAAAAGCTAACAAGACCAACTTAATTTAAAAAGTACAGGTTCAGGACTGGTGAGATGGCTCAGCGGTTAAGAGCACTGACTGCTTTTCCAAAGGTCCTGAGTTCAAATCCCAGCAAGCACATGGTGGTTCACAACCATCCTTAATAAGACCCAACTCCTTCTTCTGGTGTGTCTGAAGACAGCTACAGTATACTTACATATAATAAATAATAAATCTTTTTTAAAAAGTACAGGTTCTCGGCCATCCGAATTTCTTCTGGTGAAAATTCTTTGTTTAGCTCTGTACCCCATTTTTTGATAGGGTTATTTGGTTCTTTGGGGTCTAACTTCTTGAGTTCTTTGTATATATTGGATATTAGCCCTCTGTCGGATGTGGGGTTGGTGAAGATCATTTCCCACGTTGTTGGTTGCCGTTTTGTCCTTCTGACAGTGTCCTTTGCCTTACAGAAACTTTGTAATTTTATGAGGTCCCATTTGTCAAGTCTTGATCTTAGAGCATAAGCTATTGGTGTTCTGTTCAGGAACTTTCCCCCTGTGCCCATGTCCTCCAGGGTCTTCCCAAGTTTCTTTTCTAATAGTTTCAGTGTGTCTGGTTTTATGTGGAGGTCCTTGATCCACTTGGAGTTGATCTTAGTACAAGGAGATAAGAGTGGGTCAATTCACATTCTTCTGCATGTTGACCTCCAGTTGAACCAGCACCATTTGTTGAAAAGGCTATCTTTTTTCCACCGGATGGTTGTGGCTCCTTTATCAAAGATCAAGTGACCATAAGTCTGTGGGTTCACAACCCTGAGATTCCACCTCACTCCAGTCAGAATGGCTAAGATTAAAAACTCGAGAGACAACAAGTGCTGGCGAGGATGTGGAGAAAGAGGAACACTCCTCCACTGTTGGTGGGATTGCAAAATGGTAAAACCACTCTGGAAATCAGTGTGGCGGTTCCTCAGAAAATTGGGCATGCCACTCCCAGAGGACCCTGGCATACCACTCCTGGGCATATACCCAGAGGATTCCTCTGCATACAACAAAGACACATGCTCCACTATGTTTATAGCAGCCTTGTTTATAATAGCCAGAAATTGGAAGGAGCCCAGATATCCCTCAAAAGAGGAATGGATACAGAAAATGTGGTATATCTATACAATGGAGTACTACTCAGCAATTAAAAATAATGAATTCATGCAATTTGTAGGTAAATGGTTAGATCTGGAAACTATCATCCTAAGTGAGCTAACCCAATCACAAAAGAATACACATGAAATGCAATCACTGATAAGTGGATATTAATGAGCCCAGAAGCCCTAAATACTTAAGGCACAATTAGCAAGTCAAATGACTCTCAAGAAGAAAAAAAGGAGAGGACCCTGGGCCTGTAAAGATTGGATCCAGTATTGTAGACCCAGAACAGAGAAATCGTGGCGGGGGAAGAGTGGGGAATAGCATGGGGGGGGAGAGGAATTATGGGACATATGGTGGGGGGTAACTGGGAAAGGGGAAAGCCTTTGGAATGTAAACAAAGAATATAGAAAATTTAAAAAAAAAGTACAGGTTCAAACCACTAAAAGTTGAACTAATGAAAATAGTGATAAATCATTGGTTGTGAGCCTCACCTTTAATGGGTGAGCCATCAGCTCAGACCAGTTGTGAAGTCATAGAATAATGACTGATTACATCTGAAATTTAAACTTGATCTCCAAATTACTTGCAAATATTATTGAGATCGCCAAAAAGACTGGAACAAAGAAAATGTGGTGGAATTCAAAGCAAAACAAAAAAGAAATGCTAATAAACCTCTAGCATGACTTAATAAATGAGCTTCAGGATAGCAGACATCACCAGCAAGAAAAAAATGGAGTCACTGCTGACCAAAAATGGAGTAGCTGCTGACCAGACAGTCCTTGGGAAAGAGAAGACAACACTCTAAAGTTTCTATGCCGAAAAGTGAGCCTATTGGCACAGTGGACGAATTCTTTGAAAACATACTTTAAAAAATTGGTACTCAAAACAATTTGAATGGATCCATACAATTGCCTAAAACCTTGTCACAAGTAGAGATCTGGGTTACATACCCACATCTCCACATCTGCAAAGGCATTGTTACTTCTTAGAAAAAGAACATTCCTAATCCCAAACACGAAGAAAGGAAAAGTTCCCTTGGATTGAGCTTTGAATATTTCCTTTTCTTCAAGATCACAAATAAAATTTTCTTCTTTCCTCCTTTCATTCAAGACTTGGGGGCTTTCTGAAATAAGAAATAGAGAGAGAGAAAGAGAGAGAGAGAGAGAGAGAGAGAGAGAGAGAGAGAGAGAGAGAGAAAGGGAGGGATGGAGGGATGGATGGATGGAGGGAGGGAGGGAAGTAAGAAACCCATTTCATAAAGGATGGACAGAAAGTGGGACAGGACTATAAAAGCTTGTCACCAGTGACTGCTTTCCTTCAGTAAGAGCCTGCCCTCCTCCTAACATCTGCACTTTCCTAAAAGGCAGCAACACCTGGGGACAAAGTGTTGACACATAGGAAATTGTAGAAGACACTCCAATCGCAATGCTTACTAAGGTCATCTAGCTACAACATGGTGGTAACACAGCCACTGATGGGTGGATTGGTCATGGATACATTGGAAACCTGGTTCCACCCTTCACAGTCTCCTGTCCTCATCCTCCCAACACTGGGGGCATGTTCTCACAGTGATTGATTTCTAAGCCTGGGCTCTAACTGGTGACCTCAACTGCTAAGTGTGTGTCTTAGGGAAAGTTGTATACCCAGGAACGATTTCTTTTCCTATAAAACAGACTTAAGATGAAAAAATGTTAGAGTTAGAGGTAGTTCGTCTGTAAGGTGGATGCTAACTGTGCATGACTAAGAGGAACCCGGGCAGGGTGAGTATTTAACAGATAGTCATCCTGGCTTAAGATGATGCTTTCTTGATAGACGGAGCCCGTTCTCAGTGTCCTAGATGAGGAGTGGATCTTCCACTGAGCCTTGCTGTCCTCACTGAGAAACGAAGGCCTGTGGACCAGCCTCAAGGTCGCCACCGGAGGCAATTAATTTCCTCAGTTCTGGCTTTCCTGTTAATTATTCTGAAGACATACTCATATTCTGTCAGCAAGCCTACTTTCAAAATCAAAATTGTAGCCATTTTTCATCCTTAATAAAGTCTCCTTCCTGTGCCCTCCCTTGGGCTTCATAATGGAGAACATCTTCATTCTAGAATATAAAGAATGTGAGAAAGCAAGACTCAAAGGCCTCCTTTCCCTGCTGTCCCAGTAATAGCTGCTCTCTGGTAGAGGAACTGACCTCCTTTTCCCACTGAGGTGCAGGGACTTTAGGCTTCATCCTATTCAATTTATACATCGAGGCTACATACTAGGGATTAATAAAGTAAAGAGAGGCTGAGAGAAGTCACCTCCTTGATGAAGATCATACTGTAAATTCCAGGATCAGCATCCGTGTGTAAGTAAGTCTGTCTGGTAACAAATTTATAGCCCTTCTGTTTGTACACATTAAGTAACTGCCATTTCTGCCTAAAGCCAATACCACCTCCTCTTTTTCCCCCCTCACATGCATGCATCACAGTTTAGTGGTTCTTGTTTCTGACAAGTTAGAGAAGAAGTACTTCTTCTATCAGCCTCCTTTCTCCTTTTGTGAGGTCTTCCACAGTACTGGTAAATGTGCATGACAACTCAGTAGCTGTAGATTAGCTTTATGTCTTTGTAGACAGGGGCGTGTTTTGCTAGACACAACACAGAGTGGGATTCTCCTCAGGCTAGAGGACTGAGGAAGAGTTAGAGAGATGATCCAGAGGTTAAGAAAGGTGAAGACTTGAGTTCAGTTTGCAGCACCCACAGTGGGCAGCTCACCACAGTCTACAGCTCTGGTTCTAGGCCCTAGAACTGTTAATCTAGGGGATCTGACACTCTTGGTATATGGAGCCCATATATGTATACTCAGGCACATCTGTATACACATAAATGAAGATGAAAAACAAAATAAAGACAAAAACAGTAATGTTATTATATTTAGATAATGGGAAGAGTCATGACTCCATGGGGACAGACCGATTATCTTTCTGTTAAGGTGAGGGATGCATGGCTGGGGACTTCCCATCACTGTCTTCTCAGCTGAGAATCCTCCTCCTGAGCAGTAATTACTGGGAATGTATGCAAATGTCTCTTAAACACATGCAACTGTTTCCAGTGCTTTGGGATCCTAGCAAAGGAGATAAAATGGTAAGGAGGCCAATACATTAAAATGCCTCTTCCTTGCAAGGGAGGAGGCTGGATGATGGTTGCTGACATCCATCCTGAAGATTCTTCACTAACCAGCAATGAGGCATCACTAGGCAGATGCTGGCTGGAACTTTGGAAGCAAAACGCTTCTATGCAGTGTACTCCAAGGGCATGGGTGACTACAGGGAGAAAAGACCATGTCAAAGGTAGATGGCCCAGTAAGAATGCAGTACGGGCAGGGATCCCAGGTTTCACATCTAGAACTGAAGCTAGGAATGTCCCCATGTACTGCTTGGTTTTGTCATCTTGACACACGTGGGAATAAAGAACCTGGTGAAAACTTGTCTTTGTGTGATTGGCTTGTGGTCATGTCTATTGGGCATTTTTAAAAAAAATTGTTAATGGGTGTACACAGACCTACCCCACTAGGGATGGTATCACTTGTGGGTGGACCAATCCTACTGGGGATGGTATCATTTGTGGGCAGGTGGTCCTGGATTGTATAAAGAAAGCAGATGAGTAGACCGAGGGGAGAAAGGTATGAAGCAGCAACAGTTTGTGATCTTCTGTTTCCCCTCAGTGATGACGGTAACCTATAAGCTGTAAACCAGATCAACCCTTTTCTCCAAGTTGTTTGTGGTTCTGGTGTTTATTATAGCAACAGAGAAGCAAATTGTATCCCTGAGCATCATGAATAAACCAAAACCTCCCAACAAACTAACAATGACAAAACTGAAGCGCAGTTATGCATCCTCCTGTTTCATAGTCCTTGGTCTGAGCCTTTCTTCACGTATTATAAATGAGAATGACAGTAAGTGAAGCCAGCAGAGCATTCCAGTCAGCGTAGGATACTCCCTGTGAGAGGAAGGTCCTTGCCCCAGGGGAGCTGTTTGCCCTTGCTGCTTGACCCTGTACCCTTGGGCAGGACATAGCGGACATAACTGCTTTGGTTTATTGAACTTATTGAATTACTCTGAGAACATACTCCTGTTTTGTCAACTGGACCCGCTTTCAGAATCAAAACTGTGGCCATTTTTTCACCCTTAATTTTAAAGTTTCCCTCTTTCTGTCTGCCTGTTTCTATTTCATAATTATAAACATCTTAATTCTAGAGAATGTAAAAAAATTGAGGAAACAGAGTATAAGCTATCTGTTCCCTAGAAGTGAAAGTGGCCTCTCTTTTAATACTGGGTACAGGGACCTTACACTCATACCCTCCCTCACCTAGACACTAAAAGGATAAGCCAGGAGCTGTTAGCTTGCAAGACTGAGAGACATTACCTCCTATCAGTCAGTGTGTGACACAGCCCTGACTGGTGTTGGCACACATTCATGTTTCTTGTGTGTATTTTATGGGGTCCTCACTGTTGGATTGGAATTCTATCCTCCATGAAGGACCGCCCTCTCCTCTGCCTTGGTTTGAACTTCCTGTGCTGGAAACTTGATCCCCACACATCCATGTGAATGGTATTTGAAATTGGAACATTTAAAAGTTGATGGACACCCCAGTCGTGAATGGGTCAGCCCATTTGATGAATAACTCATGGCTCATCTCAAGAATTGATTTTCTATTATGCCGTGTTATTAGGTGGCATATGCTTAGACATTACTTCTTTGAACAGCAGCTTGACCTCGGGGTGGGGGTTGTAGGTGTCTCCTCTTTATTACTCCTTACCCAAGAGCTTATTCTCTCAGCCCTCCCTATGGGGTCCTCTGGGGACACTCTTTATGTTCTTTTCTAATGTTGGGCCTATGTCAGATACTTGCTATATCCATGTTGCTACAGTGAGGAGGAAAGTCAGGAGAAGGGAAGGGAAGGGAGGAGAAATGAAAGGGGATGAGGAAAAAAAGAGGGTGTAAGAAGTAGGAAGGAGGGGGATAAAAGGGAAGAGTGTGACAGACAGGAAAGAGAGAACAAGGGAGGGAAGGTAAAAGACAAGGAAGACCTGCTGGGCAGCCACTACCGTGGTGTGCCTGTGTCCTAGCCCTGGCATCCTCCTTCCTCACTGCCAGGTGTCAGCCTCACAAACCAGGATATGCAGAGCTATTCACCTTTGTAGTTCCCAGTGTCAGTGTCTGACTACTGGTCTGAAGCCAGATAAGTGTGTGTGTGTGTGTGTGTGTGTGTGTGCGCGCGCGCGCGCGCGCGCGCGAGTGTTCCTGCTCTGAAAAAGATGCAGAAGGCTGTTTTAACCATTGTGAGCTGCAGAGAGATTGTTTTCTAGAACTTACTAATAGTCTTTCCTTGAAGACATGTTTTATTTCTACCAGAGTAAGGGGTTCAAAGTCTTGCTTTAGAGCCTCATATGCTCATCTGTTCTAGAAAAGGGTTTAGGTCTGGGTTTACAAACCAGGCCAATGAAAGATACCCTGGGATGCTGTGAGTTGAGAATTGCACTTATATGGTCATGTAAACTTAAGACTTTTAACTTGTAACAGCATTGATTGCTTAGGAGAACTTGCTTTTAATATGAACAAATCTAGGTCCCAAGTCTACAGACCCCAATGCAGTGAGGCTGAAGAGGCCCTTTAGTGAGAGCCTGGAGTATGAAGCCATGGGCAGTAGAAACTCTCCTGATTTGGACTCCACCAGGGCTGGGAAAGAAGATGGTGAGAGAGGGGTATCACTATTTTCAAACTCTGAGGAGCCTTAGCTACCTGGGACCCTCTGAGAGAACCACACAGAGCCGGGGATTGATACAAAAACAAGAGGAATTTATTGTTCCAGTGCACTGTGGTCACCCTGCACCTGAAGGAGAGGTGGCGACCTTGGTCTGCCTATTTGGCAAGTTGTTATAGTTTCCAAGGCAGAATAGAGCATCGGCAACTAGGCACAATATTATTGGTGGAAAAGTATGCCCTTTAAACTGATTGGTAATGAGGTAGTAGGGGCTTCAGACTCTCCCTTCTGGCCTATGTGCTCTACTGACATCTTCCTTCTGGGAGGGGAGGGTCTCATGTTCTGGGGCCTGGTGGAATTTTTCAATAGTCTTTAGTTAGCTGACCTCTTCACTATCCCTAATCTGCTCTTGTCCAACTGTAGCCCTTGAACTTGGAGTTCACAGTTTAAATCACACTTTGTTTACTCCATAGCTGTGCAGGCTAGCTAGGATTTCATCCCTGGAAACACAGCTATGTGTTTCTTTCTATCATGACTCCAGCAAGTGACAGACACGTCCAGTGAACACAAAGCTGGTTTGTGACATAATGGTTCCATGGTGAGTAGCTGCTTCTAGGAAATAGATAACCTAGGTAATAAACACTTTGTCAGAGACAGGGATTGGGAGCATGCAACTCTGATGAAGATCCTTAGACAATCCTTGTGAGTTGATAAGGACTAGCTGTAGAAGCTTAGAGAACAGAGCAAGATGAAGGAGAATGAAGTAAAGATGTTACACACACATGCACACAAACTGACATAGACACATAGACACACATACTGACACTGACACAGAACATAGACATATACACACAGACATATACACACAGATATACACAGACACAGATACATCCAGAGATACACACACACAGACACACACACATATACTGACACACAAATACATGTACATACACAGACACAAATACATACAGACACACACACACAGACATAGATGTACACACAGACACACACACTGACACACGCTCATACACACAGAAACAGACACAAACAGACACACACAGATACATCTAGACATGCATAAACACAGACACAGACACATAGACACATTCACACACACACACACACACACACACACACACAGACATATAGGGTCTTCAGACTCTCAGGTTTCTTGTTTGCTCTTAAGCACTGGAAAAATGCAGTAAAAAATAACACAGAACAGAAGATAGTATCACTAAAAACATGAAAAAATTTCACATGCAGGAACTATGTCACATGACTTCAAGGGGAGCAGAATGTGCTGCTCGAATTGCACCACTTTGGCACAAGGATTATTTTGAGCAAAAGACAAGAAGCACCCCCTCCTCTTTTCTTCCTGAAACCTGGAGATAAAAGTCTTCATTTGTACAAAGGACTTCTTTCTCATACCAGGAAAAAAAAGGAGAAGTGCTTCTATCCAGGGGCAGGAAGTTGATTTTGAGAGAATTCTGCCCAAATGGACTCTTGTTAAAATAACTCTGGCCTCCTGTTTCCCGGGGATTTTTACTGAGTTCATGAATCCTTCTGAAAATTAAGTTCATAAAAATCATTTGCCCTTCCACAGATGGTCTATTTGGTTCTCTTTCTTGTTAGTTGGGGTTTTAAAAATAGATTTATTTATTTATTTATTTATTTATTTATTTATTTATTTATGTGTGTGTGTTAGAGAGAGAGAGAGAGAGAGAGAGAGAGAGAGAGAGAGAGAGAGAGAGAGAGAGAGAGAGACTTCAGCCAGAGGAAGGTACTGGATCTTCTGGATGTGAGGGGCTCTACTTGGGTGCTGGGAACCCAGCTCAGGACCTTCACGAGAACAATGCACACTATTGGCTGTTGAGCTGTCCTGTTGACCCCCTTTTCTCAGGTCCTTATTGATCCACTTCTCTATACAATCCTAGCCCATGCCGGCGCAATCAGCAGCCTGCCCTGGCAAAGCCCTGCTGCCTGTGTTCTAGAACTTTCCTCCAAGCTGCCTCCTTTGCACTCTTGCTCCAGTCTTCCTATCTTCCTCTGTCAGCCTCTGGCATCAGACCAGGGTGCTCCCTCCTTTTTTATGTTAGTTCAAATGCTTCCTCTTTAGAAGACCTTCGCTTCATTAACACATCTTAAATTGTCTCTCACTATTGAGATCCCTGCCTTGCTGTACCTTACTTCATGGCATGTTAACCAGCGGCTCGACAGGCTGTCATTTAGAACCACCTGGGAAGCTAAGTAATGGTGTGTGTAGGTTCTAAATATCCCACTGGGAGTAACTTTTCCCCTTTCAAAAAGTTCTGCAGGTAATTTTTAGTGGTAGTGGGGGCTCTGATGACTGTATAATTATGTGTATTATTATATATTATTATGTGTATCTTATGTGTTATTATAGGACTAAACCATTAGTAAAGCAACAGGCCAAGGGAGAAAGTCACAAGTTATTCTTATAAGCATACTCTTGTCAATTTTGAAGAATCTTCCATCAAGAGATGGAGCACCCTGGCCTCTGGGATGGCCTTATGACATATGATAGCTAACAGAATTCTCTAGATAGGAGGACATCATAGCATTTCTGAGGCAAGTACACTAGATGGCAAGAGTCCATTTGGAACAAAGATAAACTGCCCCACGTCAAGCTCCAGAGACCAGCCAGCCACAACTAGCTCTACCTGCTAGAGAGATTAGGGCCATCTTAGATCACGGAGCTTCAGGCAACACCAAACGGATGCAGTTGCTTGAACAAGTTCAGACCAAATAGTTAGAAGCTAGGCTCATGATGAAACCTAGGGGGCGCCGCTGAGCCCAGACCATGTTGCTCATCCACAGAATGATTACCGCTCTGTATTATTGCAACGTGGTTATTCTTGGTATGTAGCAACAGATAAATGGCGCAGAGGATAAGCTTCATGAGGCAAGAGGCTGCAAGGGCCTTTGTTGTTTGGTTGCTGCTGCTCCCCTGTTTCCTAGATTACTGCCTATGGAGCATAGGGTGGGTGCCCAAAAAAGTGAATGATCAGGCATACCTTTTCAAAAAGTGACTTTGCACTTTGCTTAGAGTCCACTTGGCAGCACGGACGAACTCCCTAAGCACTTATCGTCAGCTAGTAGGGTTGTTATGACTCTTCTTGCCTTCTGAGAATTCTCTTAAACTATAGCAGCAAAACTCTCCTTTGCCTCGGGGCATTTCATAAAGGACTTGTTTAGCATAAATCTTTGCTGAGTCAGGAAATCTATTTATTTTGTACTGCTCAGCTTAAAACACCCTTTGTTTGGAGATGTGACAAAAATGGACTACTTTCTCCAGCCCTCCCTTGGGAAAAGCACCAGGGAGCAGATGCAAGGACCCATGCCAGAACCCCACACTGATCAGGTCGATGGGGTGGAGGCATGGTGCATGACGTTTTCAAAGACAAGGGTAAATTGGCTGGTGATAGTGGCTTAGTACTAATCCCCAGTATCAGCTGTCTGGATATTTTTGCAACACGCTCTATTCACAAGCAAGGAAGTTGTCATGCATCCCCAGTAGGAAGAGGATATAAGTGAGGGTAATCCAGCACTGTGCACTGGATTAAAGAGTTCTTCTGGCTCCAACTGTCTCCAGCTGTACTTCTCTGGAAGGAGCTCCTCTCTGGCTAGGAGACAGAGGATCCAAGAAAGGACAGATGAGGTGGATGCAGGAAAAGGGCATGCCAATGGGCAGGTGACTGTGTGGACGACTGGTGGTCTCTGACACATGTGGGTGAACATACTTCAGAGTTGTCTGGTCCCAGTCAGTCAGGAAGCTGTCACGGACACTTGCTTACTCTTTGTGTGGTCTATGCAGGAATCTCACACATTCTTGAAGCCACAGTGAGCCTACTGGCACAACAGAGTCAAACCATGGTGAGTGCATGTGACCCTTGTCTGAGTGACATTAAAAAGCCTCCACTATAAAGACAAATTGGTTTTTAGAAGAGTCTGACCTGGATTGGATATGAAGTACTGACCACTCCCCTCCCTCCCCCCCCCAAAAAAAAACCTCTTATGTGTTGGATGCGTGGTTCCCAACTATGGGCAGTATTTTGAGAGGTGGTGGGAACATTAAGGGGTCGGTAGGACCTGGCTAGAAAACTTAAGTCACTGAGACTATGCCCTCGAAGAGTGCATTGTCCTGTCTGTGTCTCTGCATCCTGGCTGTGCTGAGGAGAGCAGCTGTGCTCCGCCTTGGTGGAGTCAGCCAGCCATGGGCATCTGCCGCTTCTGAGCAAAGTGATATTTCTTCCTTTAGGGTGTTTCTCTCAGATGTTTATTATAGTCATTCTTTGGGAATATTAAAGGAAATATACTATTTAAACTCCTTAAGGGAACCATGGAATTGGACCCTCTTTTCCAGGAGGCCAGGTCCTGGAAAGCCAAAGAGCAGGCTCTTCCCAATATCATCCTCAGAAGGGTACCTTTACTGCCTAAGGGCTCCTGTCCTCAGATACTCTGAGCCCCTTAGGACAACAT
Organism: Apodemus agrarius; assembly: GCA_964023405.1. Taxonomy (NCBI): domain Eukaryota; kingdom Metazoa; phylum Chordata; class Mammalia; order Rodentia; family Muridae; genus Apodemus; species Apodemus agrarius. The sequence goes on from OZ030005.1 coordinate 193,717,079, forward strand.
CCCTGGGGAAGTGGAGGGTAGAAGGAAGCTGCAGTGACAGATACTTTTGCTATACAGCTACACTTTCTGAGTACTGCTATGTACTGCTAAGCAAAGTGTATGCCATATGACCCTCACGCATGCTCAGCAGTGAGAGGAATATGACAGAGAGTATATTCTACAGCTGGGAGAACAAGTAAAAAAAAAAGATGAAAGAATTTGCTAACCCTGAATGCAACTACATTGACCTAGGGTATAGAGAGCGACAAAGAAGGTTTAGCAGGACACATATTTGTATCTCTGGGCAGTCTTTTGAATTGCTAAGTGGCCCTGAACAAGCTGTTTAGTTTTTCAGAACTTTTTATACATTTGTATAATGAATGGGCTCATTAAATAGCTATTTCTTCTGAATAGAAGCCCTCTCTCCTAGAGGGAGGAGGAGGCTCCTAAGACTCAGGAAGGAAACACAATTACATGCATCAGGAAACTTCTGAAAGTTCTAAGGGTCACAAACCCCTCCCCAAGATTATAAAAGTAGTATCAGTTAGTAGCCACACCCTCTGCCTGCCTCTTTCGGCTGCCTGAAGGATTTGTTGGAAGCTCCAGAGATGCTGCTCCTCTCAGGAGTCCTCAGCTGTGTTGGGTTGGGCTTCTTAAGATTCAGATGCCTTTGAATCATCCACATCCCTGTAAATATCTTGCCAAACACATTGGCTTCATGTATCCTGGCTTGGTCTGTCGCCAGGGCTTCACCTGGAATGAGCAGATTTATTCTCATTTCTCCCAGAAGAGTCCCACCACAGGCTAAGGCTCAATGCCAAAGGAACACTCATATGAAATACACTGAATCGTGTGCTTTGGTGACTGGCTTGCAAGAGAACCACCCAAAACTGTGATCTCTGAATCTTCCTGCAGATGCTGCCTTCTCGTCAGATGACACCTCTTGCATCTCTGGTATTATTCCATGTGAGATTGGAACACTCCAAAGACTTGCCCTTGCGTCTCCTGCTGATTTGGGAATTTTGATCTTAACACACATTACCAAACCTTTCACAGTCAGTTGCGTCAACACCAAAGCAATCTTAACACAAAACACTTTCTGGGCACTCATGGTGGATATTCAGTATACCTCATCTTATTTAATATGAACCACAACACAAGATATAATTGGGTTATAATATATTCTGACATTTAGTGAAATCAAGTCACAAAGGTAAATTGCTCCAAAACACATAGCTAGAAGAGTTGCAGTTTTTGTTTGAAATATGTGTTTTCCACATTTGTGGGTCTTGCTGATATTAGGTCCCCCCAACTCTTCTCTATCCATTCTTTTATCTTACTGATGAATGGTATAGTTAACCCCTTAGATGAGTATAGGAAAAAGCTCTCAGAGATGCCATACCCACTTCAGTGTGAGTTTACAGGTCTCTGCTCAGAACCATTAAATCAGCCACTTGCTGAGAATAAGCTCAATATTTACTCTTTCTCCCCTTTCATTCCTTACAAGAGTATAAACTCAAAGAAGTGTTTCCATCATCCTCTGCTATCTCCCATTTCTGACTGGGTATTTCTGACTGTATAGAGTTGTGTCTGCTACATAGCAGGAGCTCACTATGTACGTGTAAGTGAATCTGGTCATGTAGTTGCATTATGAGAGACTTCTTCTGTTTCCAGCTATTTGTTCACACCCCACTTCCTTTCTCCATTCCCTTGACAAATCCTCATCACCACTATGTGTCGTCATCACAAGATGGTTGTGCTTGACTGCTGAGATGCATATGAAGTCTCATGAAGCAGATTAGGCACGCTTAAAAACAGCCTCTAGGTATCCTAATCGCGATGGAATTGCTATCTGAGAGCTGAGTTCAACAACTATCGTAGTGTTAAGGAAGGCCAACTTCCACATATGTCCCCTGAAGATCCTGCACCTCCAGCAATGCTTCTGTAAAGCTCCAACCTTGTTTCTTGTTATAGCTTCTCTGCTGATCTTTGTTTTGATATCTTGTTTATTTACATTGCAAATGTTATCTATCCCCTTTCCTGGTTTCCCCTGCCTCTGAAACTTCCTAACCATCTCTCCTTGCCCTGCCTCCACCCAGCCACCCACTACTGCCTCTCCATCATCACATTTGTCTACACTGGGGCATTGAGCCTTCACAGGACCAAGGGCCTCTTCTCCCATGACTCCTGGCCTCTGCTACATATGCAGCTGGAACCATGGGGCAAGACTAACCGCCTTAAGGAATCTGTTTACATTTCAGAGGCAGTACTCACATTTCTATGAGGTCTTGGAGAGCAGAGAAAGGGAGACAGGCAGAGATAGACAGCGAGGGGTCGAAGGGTAGAATCATAATGAAAGCCCTCAAATTGTTGGACAGTCTCATTTTGCTCCCTTTTGACATTTTCCCAGGTAACCCTTGCCATTCCTACCTCATTTCTATTTCCCACAGACAAGGGGCTAAAGGTGGTTAATAGTTTGGCTTGCTTGGGTTTATTGGTTCTGCACGTACCAATGAGGTGAGCCACCCAAGGTCTCTGGTCAGTGAACTAATAGAAACTAACAGCTCACAGTGTTCTCATTAGCTCACTGAAGTTTAACTGTGAAAATCTGATTCATAACCTTATTTACCGACTCAAAATATACACTGGATGTCACCTGTGCACCACGTCTTCTTGATGTTGCTGCTGGCATAGCAATACACAAGACAAGAAAAAGAAATCATTTATGGATCTTAAATTGAGATAAGGAGATGGGCATATAGGTAGCAAAAATATACAAAAGTATTTGAATAGAGTTTAAATAAAAGCATAAGTTGCCATCTTGTGCCCAACTCTGAAGTAGACATTTTCTCCAAGAAAAACCCTGGGAACCCTGTCCTAGTCACATTTTTGTCTCCAGATCTTCATGACTTCTAAATCTTACATTTTCACTATTCAGTGTCATACTAGTACATGTGTTTCTGGGTGATATCTGTTCCTCTTACTGTGTTTTGAGGTAATTTTCTTTGATGCTCGCCTTGAAGCCCATTCAATAGATCTCAGGTGACTATTCCACTTTTTATCTGCTCATCTTACTGTTGATATGTTTGGATTATTTCACTTAAAAATCACAACTGTACTTTTGTGACTAGGTTGGCTAATATTTTTGAGGTCTCATTGCTTTGTGCTTATAAACCTTGTATTTACTCTTTTATAATTTTATATATATCATATATATGGGGCTATTTTATCAAACTCTTCCCATTATCCTCATCTTCTTTCCCTCCCCACCCAAATGTATTCTCCTTCTCAAGTCACCTTTCTTCTTTCAGGTCAGTTCTTGTGAACCACTACACAAGACAATAAGATAAGTAAAACCGCAATAAAATACATAAATAACAAAAATAGTTGACGAACCTTGAAACTATGTCTCTTCAGTTATTGTATGTTTTCCAGCATGAACATTTGCAGGGGTGTCTAACTGAAGTTCTGCATGGTGAGACCTCATTTCTGAAGAGCTCATTACTCCTTTTTATAGGGCAATAGTTTATGGTAGTGTGCTAGACAATCTAGGACTCTGGTCAGAATTAAGTCTTATGCGGTTTCTGCTAAAATCTGCCTTGTCAGGAAGAGGTAAATTACAAAGGTAAGTTCTGCTTAGATTTAAGAAGAGAACTCTCTGGCATTAGGAAAAGAAAAAGTGGTTTTTCGAAATGGATGGAAGAAATCCAAGTTGGACTGGTGTTATGAAGGTACATTAGCTGAGAACTGAAGACTGGGACAGAGTGTCCTCGTAGGTGATGGTAATAATGAGGAGGAGTAATGTCTACCTTGAGTGTGAACTGAGGAGAGGATATACAGTGCCCATCACAGAGCAGGTGCCATGTCTGGACGCATTTCCTCCTCTGCCCTCCAGCTCTGCCACTGCCAGGCTCTGTAATCTTTTTTTTTAAAGATTTATTTATTATTATACCCAAGTACACTGTAGCTATCTTCAGATACACCAGAAGAGGGCAACAGATCTCTTTACAGATGGTTGTGATCCACCATGTGGTTGCTGGGAATTGAACTCAGGACCTCTGGAAGAGCAGTCAGTGCTCTTAACTGCTGAGCCATCTCTCCAGCCCCTATGTAATCTTTAATAGCCTTGTATCTCAGTGTCTTCATCTATGGAATCCCATGTGTGAAGGTTCTAAAGACCTGGGGAACAGACATTTAAGGGGTGGGGGGCTTGGTGTTTCAGGCTTCTTGGGATGATTCTCAGTGACAAGAAACTGGTATATCTTAAATCCAGCTAAAGAAAAATGTATTTCTTGCTAACATGCCAACCACATTCTGAAGCCAAGTCAGAAGCAGATGTATGTACTGAATTATCCAACTCCTCACCTTCTAGCTGCCTGAAATGAGCATTAACTAAAGCAAGGCCAAGGATTCCTTTGCAGTCCATACGTGGAAAGTACCGGAGTCTACCATCCTCCAGGTGGAGGTTGGTGTTTCTGGGCAGAGCAGTCTGTAAACTCTAGACAGATTCAAGACAACTTCCACAAAGTTACTTGTGCAGAGAGCCAGTAAAGGAAGGATTACCTGGACCGATGCCACATAGAGAAAAGGCCTCTGGCAGCACAGTGTGATCTAGAGGCCCTTGTGAGGCCATGCAGAACATTCTCACCCATGATCCAGGTCAAACAAGGGCTTCCAAGGGCTTCTGCTCTATGGATACTGCCAGCTGAGAGGAAATGAGCCTGGCTTGCTGGCTGCTGGTGCCCAGAGTAATGCCTCCTGGGGTGCAGAGCTGATGAACCTTAGAGTCCCAATTACCCTTGCAGAGAAATGCCAGAAAATCCTTCTGTTGAGTGACTTACATCCCAGGCAACTTATGGTAGATGACACCCACAAGCCACACTAGCAGGAAAGATGCCTGTTGGCTCAGGGGATTCCGTTTCCCACCACTAAACCTCAAAGAATGGATGAGAAAACCCTTAGTGGACCCAGAACATTTTTGGAGCTTCACAGATGAGACATCTTGGCTTGACATCTGCTCTTTAAGCATCTGCCCAGTTTGTGATGAGCAACAGAGCAGGTTGGCACTGATAGGACAGGCAGAGCCTGGCAAAGAGGCTTTCCAGATGGTGGCAGAGCAAGGAGCAGCAATCCTAGAGCATGGATCTGCTGGCTCAGTTTGCTGATCTATCCCAAATTCAGGGAACAGGAAATTCCATCCTTTCCTAACCTTTGATCTTTAGAAAATCGTCCCTTAGCATCAGCTGGTACTTTAGTGACAATTTTGGAATTTTGGTCTTTTTAAAAAACACAGAAATATTATAAGAATAAGCTTTCATTTTAATCCCAGGTGTGAGACATGGGGTTGCTTCAGATTGTCTACAGGAGTTGACTATGATTTGCTTAGTGCTCTGATGGGGGCATGATTTTGCCAGCTGCAGATAGTTTCTGTGATTGTGCGATGTTTGGAATTCTGAGGACTTTTCAGTGGGTATATAAATGTTAGGGCCTAGAGAGACAAGGTGGATTGTTGTTGGTCAGGGTTTGTTATGTAGTTGTGTGAAGAGACAATAAGAAATTAGATATTCTGACAACAAAGATCAAACTTGCCCCAAGATACTAGATACCCTTAATCAGCAAAATGTAGTCTAATGAGCAAAATGTAGTCTAATGATAACATCACCCCCTTTTTGACACCTGACTTTATTCCGGGATCTCTTTCCTCTCCTCGATATCCTTTTCCCTCTCTTAACTACTATTAGGGAGTCGGAAGGGTGGAGAAAAGGGATGGAGAAGGGTAGAAGTAAGAAGAACCACAATGTAGCCAAAGAACAACTACAGAGCACCTCCTTCAGAGTCCTTTGAGATTGTTACGGAAAGGAGGGGACAAGAGGCCTTTATTCAGATAGTCAAAGTTTATGGTAGGTTAATAAAAACAGCTCCTCTTGGAGAAAGGACACCCTTCTTTGCAATGAAGCCCTTCATGCCCTTTGGTTGCTTCAGTAAGGTGTCCCTCTTGTCTCTATGTCTCTGGGGAGCTTGACTCCTTCATCCAGAGTGATCCTACCCTAACTTCTCCTACTCCATGAGCCACTGTTGAAGACTTTAGCATGCAAGCCTCCAGCCTTTTTTAATCCAGAAAAATGGCCCTCCCATGTTGTCCTTGGGTCTTTATTAGAGGAGCAGTTAATGGTAGTTTGGCGTTTATATGTGTCTGAATTGGGGGTGAGACAGAAAGAAGAAGAAACCAGGGCCTTACCTAGAGGAATTTAGAGCGGTGAGAATCCTGTTTCTGCTGCTTCCTAAGATCTTCACTGAGAAGTCAAGTAGAGTATGCTCATGTTGAAGTGAGAATTACATGAGCTTTTCTAGAGAAAAAATGGCCATAGGAGTGAGGGGAGGAGGAGAAAGAGGAGAAGGAGGAGAAGAAGGAGGAGAAGGAGGAGGAGAAGGAGGAGGAGAAGGAGGAGGAGAAGGAGGAGGAGAACGAGGAAAGTGTGGTGCTCAAATGCCTTGTGGGTAGTAAGATCTTGTTAAAAGAAAGTCAGGGTTATCCTCATAGAAAAAATGTCAATTCTCCTCAGGTTTTAGATAATTTCAGTGAATGTCTAGATCATATCTAGAACACTGGGTCACAGATCCTACGGTTTCTTGTTTTATTTTTAGGTGAGGAAAGGGAAACTGAGGCCCAAGAGATCTTATGGTCACGTGGCCTCTTCTGAGGAGAGCTGGTGCTGAGAACGTTGGCCTCTGACTCCACTGCCCACTCCCCCTGGTTGTTTGTTTGTTTTATTTTAGAAGTCAAATGGGCTTCCTGGCATTGCCTTCCATCTGTTAAATGAGAGTGTCTGGCAAGAGATCTCCTTACACTGCAGGTAGGAGAAAATTGCTCCATTCATTTCCTTGTAGACAGTGGGGAGATCTCACGCAGGAGAAAAATGAGAGTGTGTGGGTGATCAATCTGGAGCCACCCAGATGCACCTAGCAACCCTCGTAGAGGATAGCATCGGTACAATGTACTCTCTGGCCCATAGAGCTGTGGGTGTGCCAGGCATCCTTTGTCTGTCACATCAGACCCCTTCTTTGCTATTTCTACCCATCCTCTTATTTGGAGGTTACAGAACACACAACAAGGTTGTTCTGTTTCCTGCCCTCTGATTTAGTTCGGCCAACCACAATATCAAAGTGAGGGTGGGGCATGTTTTTTTTTCTTTTTTTATTTATTTTCTATATTCTTTGTTTACATTCCAAAGGCTTTCCCCTTTCCCAGTTCCCCCCTCACCATATGTTCCCCTCCCCCCACCTATGGGAGATTATTTCCCTGATTCCTTTACTGTGAGTTCATCTCCAGCCACCAACATTGCGTCGCATGCGGCTACCAAGCCTCCTATAGCCATCTGTTTTAAATGACTCTTTAAGGGTTCATGCGGCTCTTTATCTCTGTGCTCAGAGTCCTGATGTCTCTGTTCTTGTTAACTATACGTATTGTATCACTCCCGTGGTTTCTCTAGACCCTTCCCACAAGTATATAAATAGTCAATTTGCAAATCTTTGAATTATCCTCAGTATACCATCTGCTACCCCAGTGTACTCTCCAGCCATCCCCTTGTCTCAGATACTCAATACTTGGTGAACCCCAGATACTCTCTTTAATGTGAACTTCTTATAGTCTCTTAATTCCCTGATATAAGCTAAGCCTCATAAAGCAACCACAGGATTTAGGAGATGACTCAGTTAGCAAAGTGCTTGCCTCAAAAACATGAACGCTCAAGTTTGGTCTAGAAACCAACCTGGGCATGGTGGTACACACCTGTTATTCCAGTGATAGAGAAATAGGAGGAGAGAACAGGCTCCCACTGGCCAGCTAGCCTAACTTTTGTGTTGAATGTCAAGTCTAATGAGAGACTCCTTCTGTAGCAAAAGATGGAAGGCATCTGAGGACCAACACTGAAGATGGTTTTCTGATCTCCACATGCATGTCATGCATTCATTCACCTGTATCCTCCCCCCTCCATCACAACCACTCTCACTCGGATGCACACAATGAAGACCAGATTCCTAAAGCTAGGGAGACATTATCAGTAAAGATATTAAAGCCTGTTTAGATTTAGTAAACTGATGGAGTTGATGCTGAGTCAATGAGATTTTTATTAATTCATAAGTCTTAATATAAATTTTCTTATCTGTTTTACACAGAAATCTGAATAAGATCTTTAATTATTAATTATATTATTAATTATAAAATTGTTAATCATGACTGAAGAAATAACTAGTATGTCAGAGCATGAGGATCACCTACATTTGTATGCACTGAACCTAGGTGTGGCTACATGCATGCCTGTAACCTGAGTGCAGAATGAAGACAGACAGCAGAAATAGTCAGGGCCCACTGATAAGCTCGGCTGGCCAAGCAAATTGTGAGCTCCAAGTTTAGGGAGGGAGCCCGTCTAAGGGGAGTAAGACAGAGAAAGGTAGAGTGAGACATTTAATGCCCTTCTGCACTCACTCATGAAGGTATGCACACCTCCATACATGTGCATACACACAGAAACACACACATATGCACACACACACACACACAATCCATCAATTATTTTATTTGCAACATATTTCTCTTTAGTTATTAAGTTAGACATGGACATGTACTATTTACTAAGAAAGAGAATCAGATTAAACTATGGCTTCAGGCTAGCTGTTTGTTAATAAAGCTTTATTAAAACACGGACATATCCTTTTATCTGCTATTGGGCTGAGTGGGGTGTAAGAGATATTGTGTCTCTTGAAAAGTCTGTGGTATTTGCTATCTCTTGCTTAAGACAAAGTTTGGCAACTTCTATCTTAGGCAGACATGTACTTTCCCAATATCTGGCATAGATTTGGGTGTAAATGAATTTTTAACCAATATTTTACAATTAAATTAGCATAATCTCTCCAGTGGAGAAGCAACTCCCCCAGTATCCTGCAAACTGAAGATAATCCTTAGCAGATTATTTTTAATCTTTGCATCATAAAGAATTTGCTGAAATCTGTGTTGTTGACAGATGAATAATTTTCTCTCCCTTTTTTCCTCCTGTGGATCAGTACACCTGTTCAACCGTGCAAAAGTTTCAAAGGGAAAATGCTCTGATGCACGGGGTAGAGGACAGGATTGAATAGAACATTGATTGCTCAGATTCCAGAGTGTGTCATACGGTTTTCTGCTGCTGTTAGCCTTCTCTAAATGCTCTTCTGCTGCGAATTATTTCTTCTAACATTTGTTCACAAGTACTTGAAGGAAAGGAAGACTCTCAGAAGCCCCTTTTAACCATTTCCCCCTTGTGTATGTGAACAGAACGAATGTGTGTTTGTGGGAGCCTCTGGGATGGAGGAACTGTTAGAATGGGAAGCGAAGGGCAGGCAGCAGCTGTTTCTCTCTGTCGACCATCTTTGCCTGGTACCCGGGATAATTTATATAAAGGAGGTGCAAGCTGCTCTCTCTCACTTCTCCTGGGTTTAAGATGCTTATCTTGTTCCAGGAGCTGTTGTTGGTATTATTAAAATTTGAGAGGAAAACAAATGCAGCTCAGTCCCCTGGTGAGTGGTTTTGTTTCTTAAATTAATGCTAGAATTGCAATGAAGGAAGCTGTGTCACTCCCCCCAAAAAAGGGCATGACTGTGCTGTAGATATTCTAGAAAAGAAGGAAACAAACAAAACATAAAAACCAAAGGGTAATTCTAAGTGCATCTGTAGGGAAAATGATAATTGCTACATTGGTTTACTCTGTGGGCCCAGGTCTGGTTTATACATCCTCATTTGGAGAAGAGTCACAGAGTATTCTGAATAGAAATTATCTCAGTCCTAGTAGAATTATGATCCCCGATGGCCTCATTTACCTGTATGATCAATTTAAATGGAAAGGAATTTGTGAAAGCTTCGTTTGATCTAGGCACTGTAAGCATCTGAAGGCAAAATAGTATAGAAGTAACAGAATTTCCTCCTCAGTGGGAATGATGGCTACATAAAAATGAAAGAGCAGTATAATTTAATTGCCACACATAGTTGAAATGATTGCAACATCCACTAGAGGCAGAAGGGATGGAAAATGAAAACAATTCACAATGTTTGGTATTGGATCTGGGCCTTGGGATAAGAAAGGGAAATAGTCCAGAAATGGACATCAGGTAAAGGATGACTAAGCAGTTTCATGTTGTTGGAATATAGAAAACCACCTACCTGGTAAAGATTTTGTCAAGTCACTTGGAGTCTAAAACATCAGTGTCATAAGTTTAGACATCAGTTTGTAGAGCATGGAGAACCATTAGGGTTCTGAGGACCAGTTTGGAGTCCTCAAAGACAATAGGACTGAGATGCAGCTGTGTATGTGCAAAGTTAGAAAAAAAGAAATAAGGAAAATAAGAGGCATGCAGGCCACTTGGATGGGATTATGATTTTCTGGGTTACAGAGCTGGGCTGTCTATGAAGATGCAGATGTTCGATCAGTGAAAAATAAGTGAGAGAAAGTGACTTTGCGTTCTAATTCTATTGATGTGACTCACAGAAGAGATGACAGTTTAGAAGGCATGCGGTTATGAATCCCATTACTGGTGGTTGCTAAGCTCTGGACTAGTGGTGATGAGTTAGCCCAAGGTGAAACTTATGTCTAAACTTTTATATTGAACTAATTCAAGAATTACCCTCTTTCAAGGGATTTCCAAACCATAGAAGCAAAATTTCAGTTATATTGCAGAAGCAAGTATGACTTCAGAAGCATTGTAAGAAAAAGGCAATATATTTTTTGCTGTTTTTATGCAGCAAATATCCCAGGCATATAGTATGTGAGTCTCTGCGTACAGAATGAGTCCCTTTGGCGGACAGCCTCTGAAGCAGCAGCCACACACACATCAAACAACCTGGAGTGTTGAGATGAGGGCAAGCCTGAGGTACAGCCAGCCCAAGGTCAGAAGTGCGCCACATGAACCGTCAGGACCACGTGAACATATGTCCAGAGAGTTCTCAAAATGTCATAAATTCAAGTTACCACAATGTTACAGAGGACCTTTCAGGGGACTCTGGCGATGATGGTTCCCCAAGAGGAGCTCAAGCAATGATGACGTCATTTCTTCAGACTCCACTAGTTTGGGAAGAGCTGAATGGTGACAGAATTTAGGTATCAAAAAGAATGTCAAATTCAATTCTGCTGAGTTTAACCAAGGTGAAAGACCTTTACTGTCCTGTTTATTAATAGGAAGCAATTTGGTCATTAAAAAGTGATATATGGAAATTAGGCATGTTAATGTTAATCCTAGCACTGTAATTCCAAGTCAGTTTGGTCTATGTATGATTCAGGGAACATCACAGAGAAGGGGGCACAAAAATTGTAATAGCCAGAGGATCAGGAAATCTTCAAAAGTTTCACCCTCCTTCACTTGAACAATATGGCTTTGAGCTCATGAATTTAAAAGGGGGAAAAGAAGGGGCTTGAGAGTAGTTGGGGAGATAAAAGGGGAGCAGAGAAATAATGTAACATAATCATATTAAAATTAAAAATAACATAGTATAAAATCTTTTCCAGATAAAACTAAAAGTAGAAATCTTGAAAGAAAGCATCATTTAAAAATGATTAAAAATCATTTAAAAATTTGAAACATTTTCAGTAAATATTGGGTCAGAGAAGATTTAAGGTAGACATGAAAATTTGATCAGTTTGATTATGTAAATGTTCTAAGCTAAGATGGAATAAAATATATGTTGTAATTATTTTCTTTCAGTCTAAAAGGTCAATATTTAAAATATGTGAAGAGTTTGGGGGCTGGGAGATGGCTCAGCACTTAAGAGTACTTGCTGCTCTTTCAGAGAACCTAGATTCAGTTCTAGCATTCATATACTAGCTCACAACTTTCTGCAACTCCAGCTACAGGAGACACAATATCTCTTCCGGCCTTCACACCATCAGTAATGTATGTGTGTGCATCCATGCATGGAAACAAAACACTTACACACAAAACAAAATAGTAATAATGGTCAATACAAATTAAAAATATGCAAACATTTCTATTAATAAGAAAAAATATCTGTGCTAGAGAGGCATTTGGCCCCTAGAGGAAAACATGCTACTGCTGTTTTTCTAAACCATTTTAACTTATAAGTCTATTTGAAATACTTACCCTCATCACCAGAGATACTTGTAGCTCTCATCCCTCATCAACGTTGCTTCATTTAAATAGTACAGCAGACGGAGACTATTACAATAAACCACACTGGTCAAACTGCAAAGAACTGGTCTACCACAACTGGTACATCTACAGCTCAACTCCTGTACCCAAGGCTCAAGGAGAGACATGAAAGAAGGAGAGGGAAGGTTGTGAGAGTCCTAGGACCAGGACGCTGCTGTGCGGTAGGCTCTTCTATGTGTAGCAACAAAGTTGTACTCATAAAAATATTAATAATGTAGCTGTCTAAATACAACCTTCATAATGACAATATCAATTGATATGCGGAGTGAGGAACTTTTACAAGGCCCTATCTCTAGATAAACAGATATAGGCAATCAACGACTTCTGAGAAAGGAAAACAATCTCTTTTTTCCATAGACAAACTTTGTGATAATTTATCTAATCCAAAGTGGTCAGCTTTGAACACAAAAGCAACAGTAAATGGACTCGATGGGTTCTGTCTGTCTCCCTCTCCCTCTCCCTCTCTCTTCTCTCTTCTCTCTTCTCTCTTCTCTCTTCTCTCTTCTCTCTTCTCTCTTCTCTCTTCTCTCTTCTCTTCCTCTCTCTCTCTCTCTCTCTCTCTCTGTCTGTTTCCGTGTATGTGTAAACAATAAAGATATGAATTTCAGAGGGCCTGGGGGTGACATGGAGGTAGTTGGATGAGGAGAGGGAGAAGTAGAATTGGTGGAAATACAAAACTTATGCATGAAAAATTGAAACAGTCAAAATAAAGATAAAAATACTAATGAATATGAACGGGCTATTCACAGAAGACATGTAAGTGGCTAAATTACATAAATAAAGAAAGAACAGTTACATAGCAAGGAGGCACAAGTTTCTCTTCTAACTTGGATGGTCAGGAGAAGAAAAAAGTTAAGTTGAAGAGGGCAGGGAAGACTCCCAGTGTTGCTGATGCCATTGAAATTCTGCCTCTAGAAAAAGTCTCAGAGTCTCAAAATCCTATTTTTACACTCCTATTTGGTGATTCTACATGTAAAGCATTTCCCTAGAAAATAATTCTCATATTTACAGAGAAAAATACTCATTGCAATGCTGCTTGTTACATGACAAACTGGAGACATGTGTGTGACTAACTACTGCCTAAAGTGAGCAAATTATGCACTGTGGAAAACGACTCACCCGAGAAAAATGAAGCGATCTTATGAAGGACCCCTAGCATGCATCTTTGCCTTTAAAGCCAGCTTATCAAACAATGCAAAGTGTAGTCCCATCCCTGTCAGAAAGCAAACAAAACAAAAATATAATTCTCAATTTAAGCACCACATATAAACGTGTAGAACGAGATGACCACATAAAACCAAACTATATTTCTGATGTATCTGGGGGATGCTGTGAGATTTCTGGGGTTAAGGAGATCTGCAGAATATATGCAAGAGAATATGAACAGATAAACTGTGTTACTAACAATGCTAATTATGCAATGAGAGAACAAAAATCTAAGAAAGGGATTGTGTCTCATGACTCAAGAAGCTTGTTCCAAGTATTGACAAGATGTTGTATAACTGTGCATCCCTCCTTCCAAGGAAACCTCTTATTCTCTTTGTGATGCTGCCCCGGAGATGAGGATGCCAGAGCTCCCGTCCTTTAGCTAATTAGGCACAGTTCTTACGCTAAGGGATAACAGATGTTGGGTCTCACACGCAAACCTTGGCTAATACATAGATCATTATGTCAGGTCTGACTCATATTAATGTTTTGAAGATATGAGGGTCTCTTTTTACCTTGATTAAATAAGATGTTGGCCATTTCAACTCTCCAGGGCTGTGCATTGATTGCCCTGCACCAGATTTTCTTCCACATTATCTCTAGTTCTCTATCTGATATTGATCACTCCACTGACTAAAATCTAGCCTTTGGCCAGAAACAATGAATAATAATTGGACTCTTAATTATACCATCAAACAAATGAGCTAGCAGAGACACACACAACAAATCCAGCATTGCTCAGCATTGCATTTTCTCTGCAAAACAGAAAAGTTGTACTGAATTGATCTGGGCAAAGCTTTGCTAAGGGTGATTATTTATAAACAGATGCTTATTCTAGAGCTTCTTGATGGATTGTTGCCCAATGTTCTGTTCTTATGAGTTTACCAGAACTAGTTAAGTGGGGCCAACTGTACCCAGGACTTTCTTTGTTATTTCTTCCCTGAAAAACTCTGGGTCTAGAATTTTTAAACCGAAGGAGGAGAAGTCAAAAGCAGTGGTCTGGAGTGCCACATGCCTGTGTCTGGCACCAGCTTTTACAGGTCGAGTTTGAATTGGAGATGCTCCATGACGGCTTCTGGGTTTCAGATCCCTTACCAGGACCTGGGAGCAGGGCATAAACAACCACCAGAGTCTTCCCCTTAGACAGCTCCCTGTCTTGTGATCAAGAAAACAGACAAGATGGGGGTTACTGAATTGTAGTGAGGGCCTAACCTATTTAACGAACATCATTAAGCCCTGGAGTGTTGTGTGCACAGTGCTAAGCCTGGGAAACAGTAGCATATAAACGCCAACTTTGATGGATTTATGGTTTAAGGACAGAAAAGACAGGCACCTGGCATCAGGAAGCACAGGCTCTCCAGAGCAGTACATGAGGTGGTTTAGAGTTGGGAGATGAGAAAAGGTTTCTCTGAGAGAGATTAAGGCATGGGATAATAGAAAGATGAGATTAGGAACCCTGGTACCAGAGGTAGAGAGATTATGTATGAGAGGTAGAGAGATTATGTATGAGAGGTAGAGGAATTAGGGAGCATACATGCCTGTGCTGAACACTGATGAGCTTCCACCCCACAAAGGCTCCGGCTTCTGTCTGTTTGCCACCTTGGTTAACCCAATCCCTTAGTCCCTGGCCATCACCCCAAGTCTTAAGCCAGTTCTGCACCTGCTCTCTCCTCTCCCTAATACAAAAGGAAGCCCTGGGCTCTCCCCCATCCTGATGTCTCCATTTCTACTCTTAGTGACTCACTCCCTCTGCACTCATCTCATATCCACCCAAATGACTTCAGTGAAATAACAGAGGTCGCCCTGCATTTCAGTAATTCCTCCTTTTCAGCTGCCATTTCGTGTGTGCAAAGCCATGCTCTTGCAAAAGCACAAGGCACTCATCTTCCCGAAGCCGCCCAGGGATGCTAAGTCATCATAATAGCCCCACTTACTGTCTTTGCTTTTGGTAATAAGGACAGTCAGGAAAACCTTCCTTTGAGCCACCATTTTTTTTCTTCTGTGGTCTAATAGACACTTTCAGTTTGCAATTGAATTTGACATAATCTGTACTTAAGGGCTACATACCACAAGGTAAGGCTTCTGAGCTCACTGCACTAGCTTCTTGCCACAATGAGGGATTTTCTGCTGCCTTAACATATGAGCTGAGCAGCTGCCACGCCCTTTCTTCAGCACTCGCCTCCTCCTTCAATTAAACAAAAAATATTATGTGTATAGACGCTAACAGTTGGCACCTGCTTCCTAATCACTCAGTAACAAGGCTCAGCTGTTTTGGAAGGTGATTAGGGAGTGGAAAAGAACCTCTCGATCCTGTCAAAGGGAGTGTGGAGAGTGAGAGGGGTGGGAACCTTTGGGCACACCTTCCTCTGAGCACTGTGGTTTCTCTGGGCAATTACTCTTTTTCTTTTTCTTTTCTTTTGCATCAACTAAACATTAAACTCCAGCACAATAAATGTTGCACTATATATAATGCATAATTGCTGCACAATTGCACCGAGCATAAAGCTGTGCAGAGAGTACACTGATGAATAATTTTCTTTCAAGATGTTGAGATAACGCAGAGGTAAAATGTGTAAGAAAAGCAGGTAGACATAGATGTAGGAGCAAAAGTCAACTGCTGAAAACAGTATTCCAATGCACATCAGAAGAGTCAATATCTTCTTTCTGTGATTTAGAAACATGGAAAGAACTGGGAACTGGGAATGTGAACTCGGACTGGGCAAACTGCTGTGGGCTGTCAAACTGCTGTCTCCCATTTGGCGTGGAGACAGAAAGTGGCAATAAAGCTGGACTGTATTGTCTGTGTTCTTTGGCCTAGGAATTCTATTTCTAAAATGTATCTTTAAGGAAAGAATTGTAAAAGTATTGAAAGTCCAAAAAACAATTTTCTTGGTGTTATTTGCAATAGACGGTATCAGAAGCAACTCAGTTGTTCAACCTTTAAGAGTATGTCCAGATGACAGAGTTGACCATCACTACTGTTTTACACGGCAACACAGTGGGGATTATCAGGTCCTAAGGACTGATCCTACTCGTCCCTGTAGCTTATGTAGTCAGCAAGGATGTTCTGTTTCTTCATCTGTAAAATGTATATCACTTTTTTTTACTAAGCCAAGAATGATGGTACATGCCTGTAATCCTCACAGTTAAGAGACTGGGTCTGAAGTAGTGGTTCTCCACCTGTGGGTTGTGCCCTTTGTGATGGCATATCCAAAATATCTACATTATGACTCATAACAGTGGCAAAATTACTGTTATGAAGTAGCAAAGAAATAATTTATGGTTGGGGTCACCACAACATAAAGAACTGTATTAAAGGGTCTCAGCATTAGGAAGGTTGAGAATTACTAGTCTTTGAGATTGCCATGAGTTCAAGGCCAGCCTGGACTACACAGTGAAATTCTGCCTCAAACCTCAAACACACACACACACACACACACACACACACACACACACACACAGAGAGAGAGAGAGAGAGAGAGAGAGAGAGAGAGAGAGAGAGAGAGAAAGTAGTGTTATCATAGTTATATTGGAGATGGTCTCCCTACACCTGGAAAGTGGTTGGTGAACTTTTCATAAACAAGAGCTACAAATGGAGAGCTATATATTTAGTGAGAGCTATTAAATACTCATGGTATCTATGAAAAACAAAAGGACATATACTATCTTAAAAGACTTATCATAGCCTTTAAAAATAAGTGTAACTTTAAAATCAGTGTAATTAAAGATATAAGATATACAGTTCACATGAAATATTTGAATGAAAATGTAGTTTTGATATAAGCACGTAGTGTTTTGAATGTATTTCTTCTGTGTTTCTGGAAAATTATTATTGACAAGAATCCATTTCCTTCATTTTGTCACCATTTTAACAGACGATCTTTTAGAGTCTTTACTGGTTGGGCTCCTGCTTGGGACATGAATGTTGCTTTGTTTTGAGTGCTGAAAAAGTACACAGCTGGATGGAGGCAGAGCTGGGATTTTCTCATCTTCATGACCTTGGGAAAGTCATTTAACATCTACGACCCCGTTTCACCTCAGAAAAGAGAATAGTCAGACCTGGTTGAGCATCTCCCAAGCTGACAGGAATGTTAAGAAAGACAATGGAGGATTCAGAGCCTGGAAACTGTGAACATCCACTGTGTTTCTAGCTTAGACGTTCTCTCGCCTTTAGAAAGACTGGACAGACAAACATTTATACGTTTTTTTTTTTTCTGGGAAAGCCAGCTGAGTTAGAAATCAAGATTCATCACAGCCAGAATTCACTCTCCTTTCATCTTTATTTCTATTCTCGTCTGTACATCCTATAAAGAAAATCGATACATGGATTGGACGGAGAAGTTTTCCTTCGTTCTAAGTGAATTTCAGCTAAGAACACTTGCTGTGAGATTAGGGGTGAATTGTGATATGACTTCTTTGCTTGTGATATTTAGAATGAGCTATTGTTTAAAAACTTGCCACAAGCCAGGCAGTGGTGGCGCACGCCTTTAATCCCAGCACTTGAGAAGCAGAGGCAGGCAGATTTCTGAGTTCGAGGCCAGCCTGGTCTACAGAGTGAGTTCCAGGACAGCCAGCGCTACACAGAAAAACCCTGTCTCACAAAACAAAAACAAAAACACAAACAAACAAAACTAAATTGCCACAAAGGGACTGAAGAGGAGGAATCTGAAATACTAAAGCAGCCAAAGGACAGACTCACCCCAAAGGGTGTCTAGTAATGATTAAGGTGCTGATGTCAAAAGCTATATGTGAAAAGTTGGAATAAATTGGTTCTAGACCTGCTCAAGCAGGAAACTGCTCATATATCCTAGGTAAGCCCCAGATGGCACACTGGCTATGATTATTTTAGATGTTGAAATGGTCTGGAAACTGCCAATGAAGAAATCTAGAAGATTCAGTCACTTCTAGAAGCCACACACATAGCTTTATTTTTTGAAACATCTAAATTTTACAGGACTTCTTGACACTTCAAATACATCCCACCTTTTGGTATTTTTAGTATCATGTATTCATTTTCTCTGCTTGCTATAGATATCTCCATGAAGATCTCTGTTTTCATAAGTCTTTCTCATCCAGAATTCTCGAATATTAGTTTCTCTTAAAGCTATACCCAGGTCCTTCCATATTTAACTCCTCAAATGAGGCAGAAGTATGACCTTTTCTCATTTAATAAATAGAGAGAGAGGGGTGTCTACATCCCTGTGAAGTCTTTCATGTGGAGATAAGTATCTCTCCCTTATTTATTTCATCTAGAATTGTACAGGATTATTTTAGAAAGACAATAGATTCTGATCTTGGTTGCTTATTAGGATCACCCAGAGAATTTAAAAATGTCCTGGTATCCAGGCTGCATTCATTTCGAGACCATGAAATCAGGTTTGAATCCAGGCATGAGTCTCTTTTAAATAGAACCCTTAGACTGAGAATCACTGTGTTAACCTGAAACCACCTTAATCAATGCTAGAAGTCCATAAAGTTCATCTGACAGATGTGGGGATTGAACATGGCCCCAATATGGACAGGTCTTCATAATGGCAGGTGGAGGCCACCATTCTTTTTATTCTTTTTTTTTGAGACAGGGTTTCTCTGTGCTGTCCTGGAACTCACTCTGTAGACCAGGTTGGCCTTGAACTCAGAAATCTGCCTGCCTCTGCCTCCCAAGTGCTGGAATTACAGGCATGTGCAATCATGCCTGGCCTTTTTATTCTTTTTTAAAATTTTTAATTTTTTAAAATTTTATTAGATATTTGCTTTATTTATATTTTAAATGGTATACCCTTTCCTTGATACCCATCTGAAAACCCCCTATACCATCCCCCCTCTCCCTGCTTACCAACCCCCCTCCCACTTTCCTGACATGCTATTCCCCTACACTGGGGTATCTAGCCTTTACAGGACCAATGGCCTCTCCTCTCATTGATGTATGAAAAGGCCATCTTTGCTACATATGTAGCTGGAGCCATGGGTCCCTCCATGTGTACTCTTTGGTTGGTGGCTTAATCCCTGGGAGCTCTGAGGGTACTAGTTGGTACATATTATTGTTCCTCCTATGGGATTGCAAACATCTTTAGCTCCTTGGGTCCTTCATTGGGGACCCTATACTCAGTCTATTGGTTGGCTGTGAGCTATGTTTTTTTTTATCTACCTTCTAAAAAGGATCAAAGTATCCACACTTTAGTCTTCCTTCTTCCTGAGCTTCATGTGGTCTGTGAGTTGTATCTTGGGTATTCCAAGGTTTGGGGCTAATAACTACTTATCAGTGAGTAGAGGCCACCATTCTAATGTTTAGAAATCATTTTTAAAAGATACAGAGTTATTATAAGTTGTGAGTGATCTGAAATTTAGATCTACAGAATAAATGAAAAATATATTATTATATTTTGCTAGTGAGTCCTGATGGCATGAGATACAATTTCAAGTGACTAAACTATTCATAAAAATCAAAAAGTTCTGTCATTGAGATGACTTAGTCAGCAGTGAATCCAATTTGAAAGACAACTTGGTTAGCTGATTCCAAAAGGGTGTCTGGTGATGATTAAGGTGCTGACGTCAAAGCTGTGTGAAAAGTTGGAATAAATTGGTTCCATGAAATTTGACTGTGGGAAAATGATATCTGTAGATCAGTGTATTAGGTAACATTTCCTTTAGACGTGTCTTATAATTTGAATTACAAAACTAAATGTTGATTACTCAAACTCTATCTTTAAGCATTCATAGATTCAAATTCACCATAAGGAATATTAATGAGAAATTGCCTTATCTTTGGGGTTGATTTCATTAAATTTACATTACATTAAATATTTTTTATAGCTTGCAGAAGTTAATCTTCTGGGCAGAGCTGTCTCCTATTGATTTATTTTGAACATGCCCAACTACAGATTCAGGTTTTGTGGACACAGAAACACATATCATTTAGATAGCCTTTTTTACAGGCAATACTGCAGAACAATGGGAAGTCATTGCTAAGACTTCTCCCAAGGTGATGGATTGAAGTGCTTTGGGGCTTCATGAAAACCCCCCCTCCGCACTCAGCCACTGCCTAGCCCAGTGCTAGTGTCTAGGCCGGACTCTGATCTCTCTTGCCTGCATCCCCTCTCTCCTTTCCTCTGTCTCTTTGACACCGCTCCACTAGGTCCACTATGTAACTCAGACTGCAAACATCTTATAAGCTGCTTCCATTGCCTCCTGCGCACTGGCTGAACATGCATATTAACATACTGGACTGCGAGATTCCGGTGTTTCTTAAATATCCTTTCTTTGTTCAAAGTCCTGTGGAGTTTGCAGATAATTCAAAGCACCTTTTGATGGCTTCTATTCTCTGTGAAAGCAGTTTCCTGATACAGAATTGAGTGGTCTGTTGGCACCCTGCCTGTAGAACATTAGAAAGCAAAGATGAGACACCTAATTTAATTGTATTAAAAACAATGAACTCGTACAAACAGACCTTCCCCCACACACACACACATATGTGACAAATCAGGTATAGACTATGAAAACCTGGAGAAGAGGTGGAGAAGTCTAAAAATGCCTAACAACCCAGAGAGAATTCTAGCAGAGGGTTATCTTGTTAGAAAACCTCTGTATTTCACAGAATACAAAAAGAACCTACTTTGAAAACAAAGTGAAAACTTCCATTTAGACTTCTGAATTCTGTGAGTGCTTCCCTCATGCTGGGCATCATTGTATTCTGTGGTGAGGGGAGGAAGCCCAGTGTGTGTGTGTGTGTGTATGTGTGTGTGTGTGTGTGTGTGTGTGTGTGTGTTCTTGACATAAGCATAGCTGTGGCAGGAATGCCAATTCCTCAGAACCATGGAAAATGACAAATCCTCCAAGTCCAGTGAGGATCAGAGAGATGGCAAAATGTTCCTCTGGTCCATATGTGGACGTAGACACTATATGCAGAAAATGTCCACCATAGCTTTCTCCTTCTATCTGGATGTTTAGGATCTGAAGACTGTTCTCCTATAGAGGTTGCTCCTCCCAACACTAGCTAAACCTGTATCCTTGATCCAGCTCTACATAAAAACCTCAACTTGTTTATCTGTTTGTAATAAACTTCTCTGTCTGTATATAATAAACATGCTGAGATTCCGGGACACTGTGGTTTCTCTATCAGAGAGCACAGTCAACCCAACAGCAGATTGCTGCATGGTCTCTCTGTTAGTGTTTTGTTCATGTTCCCACCTCCACAGTCATGTCAAGACCCCAGGAGCTGATCAAGGACTCCACAGCATTAATCTCAGTTTCCCTGGACTGCGAATCGCACTAACTAGCACTCACTAGAATGCTTATTCAGCTTACGTACAAACTTTATTGTAGTCAATGACAATGGCACTGGTATGTATAATCAGCTTTCACACGTCATATAGAATTTATAGTTAGGAACTCATTTCCTTATTCTCATCAACCTAGAATTCTTCTAGTGGGAATGAGGTAAAAGCCCGAGAGAGCTGTGGCAGTTAGGACCCTACTCACTCCAAATTCAGATACACTGAGTCATGCTATACGTGGGAAAGAAGAGTTGGTAGAGGCACCAGAAAGTTCTTTCATTTGTGACAGTTTGATACCTGGGGCTTCTTACCTTTTGAGTAAGGCCTTACATTTCCAACCCACGAAACTGGAACCCTGGAAAAAAAAAGAAAAATTCCCAGTAGTACATTATTAGAAGTTTGTTTGCCCAAAGTTTGGACCCTAAGCCTCTTAAAAGTGACTAACAATTCACTTTGAAGAAGACAAGGACTTTGGTGTCTAGCTCATGGAAACCCATGCAGCTCCCTAGAGAGGAGACTGGTGGATGAGGTGTAGCGGTCCTGGAAGAAAGATGAAAACACACTGAGCAGAGAGCAGCAGGAAGCCTCTATGACATCCCCATCCTGTGAGCCTTCTTGACATTTCTCAGAGCTCTGAAGACAATACACAGAACCTCTAGGGAACACCAGAATATGAGTGTTGTCTAAGCTGAGGACACACAGAAACTTCAGGAAACCCAAGATTTTGAGCTTAAGTCCCATGATTGTCATTCTGGTGCCTATGCAGATAGCAGTAGCAATTCCAAGAGATGAGGGTAGCCATGGGTTCACTTACAGACCTGGGTAGTGGGAAGTCTGAAGATGACTTTTAAAAAATTTTCAATTCTAAAAACTTGTGCATGTGCATGTGTTATGTGTGAGTGCACATTGGCATATATATGACACACGTTTGAAGGTTCATATACACTTGTGATTGTTTATATGTGGAGGCCAGAGGATGATATCAGGTGTCTTCCCTGATTAGTCTCTATCTTAGTCAGGGGTTCTATTCCTGCAAAAAATCATTACCAAGAAGAAATCTATGGAGGAAAGGGTTTATTCAGCATACACTTCCACATTGCTGTTCATCACTAAAGGAAGTCAGGACTGGAATTCAAGCAGATCAGGAAGCAGGAGCTGATGCAGAGGCCCAGAAGGGATGTTTCTTACTGGCTTGCTTCCTCTGCCTTGCTCAGCTTTCTTTCTTATAGAACCAAAGCTACCAGCCCGGGGATGACACCACCCAAAATGGATCCCCCCCTTGATCACTAATTGAGAAAATGCTTTACAGCTGGATCTCATGGAGGCATTTCTTCAACTGAAACTCCTTTCTCTGTGATAATTCCAGCCTATGTCAAGTTGACACACAAAACCAGCCAGTACAGTTTCCAATTATAGATTTATTCAGACTCGTTCACCTGAACACAGAGCTTGAAGATTTGACTAATCCAGCTATGAAAGATCATCTGGGCATCTCCTTTCTCTGCTTTCTGGGCACTGGTATTATAGGCCGACTGCCATTCTACATAGCATTTCTATGACTGTTAGGGACATGAGCTCTGGTCCTCATATTTGTACCACAAGTGCTTTGCCCACTGAACCATCTTCCTAGACACTTAAATATTCTTTAGCAAGAATGGTATTAGAGTGGTGTCCATGACTCCCCCTTGGAAGAAAATAAATAAAACATCAAACATTAGAAACTTTATGTCCATCTGACCCATCTGATCAGATGAGTGTCCTTTTCGAGCTCTAGATTCTTGCTCTTGTAAAACTTCACTGTCAGTGACAGCTGCTTGAAAGGCCTTGGCGACATTTCCTGAAGCAGAGAATTGAAATTTTACTTGACACATTTTAGGCTGGTAGTTTTAAATGAGGTAGAAAAAAACTCATGTTGTTAAATATTACTGAAAAAAACCTTCACTTTGCTTAATGGCCAATAAGATAAATGTATTCAGGTGTTCAACCTTCCGGTTTGACCATCTGGCCTAGTGACCATACCCAGCTTCCCTCGCATTTGTTGGTTTTCTCTCTACTGCCTACTAATGAGTAGCTGTCTGACAATGTAATTAACTGCTGCTTAAGGCCTTTCTAAAGGACCTGTCATGGATGTTTTGGAAGACAACACATACACATACACACGAGAGAGAGAGAGAGAGAGAGAGAGAGAGAGAGAGAGAGAGAGAGAGAGATTCTATGATTATCTTATACTTTGAACAAACAGGCCAAGAATATTGGTAATTCTTATTTAAACAAAAGTTTCAAAATAAAAAAAAGAATCTATTCTTTCTACACATTTAACATTTAGGAAGGAACTTTGGCATTAAGGAAGAGAAGTTTGAATTATCAAGAGAAAAAAATGATACTGAAAATCTAGACGTTACAGAAAAGATTCAGTTTAGTCTCCTTAAAACATGGAATCCTAAAATTTCCTGAGAAGATTGACAATTGGAAAAAGTGAGTCATTATATAGAACATTAATAGAAACATAGTCACTTGGAGGGTGCAAGCCAAAAGTGCTTCCTAACTCCCTATTATAAGCACATTACCATCTATCTTATGCCTTTGAGAGTTTATACCAAAGCAAGTTGAAGAAGTAAATAGTAAATACACAATAGTTTGGAATCCTTGTGTGTGTGTATGTGTGTGTGTGTGTGTGTGTGTGTGTGTGTAATGGTGAAATGTCTACATCAGAAATCTTCAATTGCTCTACACCTTAGTTTCGGTACAAAATATTCCATGGAACCTGGAGTGCACCAATTCAGCTAGGCTGGCTGGCCTGCAGTCCTCTTGTATCTGATTCCCCAGAGCCGGGATTATGGATGTATATTGTAATGTTTAAGTCTTTACCTGGCTACTGGAGATCTACATTCAAGTCTTTGTGCTTACATGACAAGAATTTTACCTACTAAATAATTTCTTTACCCTCTGGAACCCATTTTCTATAGTCAATATATTTTAACACACAGACACACACACATACACACACACACACACACACACACACACACACACGAATACAATAACAAAACAGTATCCTTACCATAACAAAGTAACAAAGTAAGTAGAATGATATATACATGACATATCTTTTATTTACTAAACAACAGCTAGGGAAAGCAATTCTTAAGATAATGGTTAACTCAGGAGGGGATCACCAAATGTCCACTTAGGTGCATTTTTCTGACTTTAGCACACTGCCCTGTATTCAGGCCAAGTACAGCTACATTCCAGGAAAAGATGAAAATTTGGGTTGGATAAAGCAGTTAGTTCTAAGATAATGAACATGAGGAAAATTTTTGCTTTCTTGTTGAAGCATAGGTTGTGCCCTTACTGGGTAACCATGCACTGGAAGCATAAAAGAAAAGGAGTAAATGGCATTATGAATGGAACAGAGATTTTAAGTTTTTAACCAGTATTAAGAATGTTGGAGGTAAAGCATGAATATAGTCAAGAGACTACATTAATATTCCAGCATCTCCTTATGTTGTCAGATGGTCTTTACCTTAAAAACAAGGACTTAGAGAGGAAGGCCTCCTCTATCCTTCCTTAAACACACCTCAAGTGAAAGACTGAAACAAAATTTTAACCCAACATCAAGAGCTTCCAGGATAATATAGGAACCTTATCAAAGATGCAGTTAGAGTCTAAGAAGACATGTACAAGAGAGCAGCATGGATCTTTTTAAAAAAAAAATTTAAGAACATATATTTTCTTCTTTTTTTGTTTTTTTTTTTGAGACAGGGTTTCTCTGTATAGCCTTGGCTGTCCTGGATCTCACTCTGTAGACCAGGCTGGCCTCAAACTCAGAAATCCACCTGCCTCTGCCTCCCAAGTGCTGAGATTAAAGGCGTGTGCCACCACCACTCGGCGAAGAACATATATTTTCTATACTGGATTAAAAACATCACCCCAGTGATGCAAAGTGTTCATTGAACCTAGAATGGGCAAATATCTAGTAAGAGTGAGACCAAGGGACTCAAAGAATCAAATGTCCTGAGGATATAAAAAACATCATACAAACAGATGAACTGAGGTTGACTAGTTATCTCATTTGAAAATAGACAATAGAATGATATTTTTAAATGCTGATAGAAAAGAAAACTATCACATCCCAGTTTTCATGTACAGGGAAAACATTCTTCATAAACAGGAGTAAATATATTTTCTTATAAATGGAAGCTTAGAGAATGTAATTCTCCTGATCCTAGATTATAAGAAAGCCTAAAAGGTATTCTTCAGCTTAAGGGATATATATGATTAATACCAGATGGACTCTTGGCAAGAATTTTCTTTACAAGAAAGAAACAACATTGATAGAAGGAAATAATTTGATAAATGTAAATATATTTTCTGTATAACTTTTTAAAAAGACACATGAGTCTTTTTTTAAAATGCAATCAAAGTGTAATTTGAGACTGATAATATAATTAGAAATTGGTGCAAATAGAATAATATATTTGGAATTGTGTAAATATAATTTTATGTTTATTATGTAAATAGTAATTAGGAAGGATGAAATTAGACCTGGTGTGAAGTATGAAGTGGTAGTCTTAATCCCTAAATAAGCATTGATACATCAAAATTATGTATTTTAGCTGAAATATATTAAATAGATAATAAAAAACAGTATATATTGAATAGATCTGTTTATCTAGTATTGGGATTACAATTGCCTACTATCATATCTGGTTTCTTTAACATGTGTTCTAGGGATTGAATCCAAGTCTTCCTGCTTACAAGGCATGTACTTTACTGACTGAACTATCCCTCAAGCTCTGAAAATTTTCCCTAAATTTAGTTTAATTTTTATTTATATATTTGTGGATATGTGTCCATGTATACATATGCCACATGTATACTGGTGCCAAAAGGGTCTAGAAAAGGGTATCAGATTCTCTGGCATTAGAGCTATAGATGTTTAGTGAGCTTCCTAACAGAGGTTCTGGGAAACAAACTCAGGCCCTCTAGAAAAGCAACAAGGGCTCTTACCGACTGAGCCATCTCTAAAACCACCCTACCCCCTCAACACACACACACACACACACACACACACACACGCACGCACGCACGCACGCACGCACACGCACACGCACACGCACACGCACACGCACACGCACACGCTGGTGCTGTTCTCGCTATGTCTGTTCTTCCTATTCTGAGTTGGAGAGGTGAGCTCTCAATTGTTCCTGCCATTATATCTGCAGCCCAGTGCCACAATTCCCTGCTATGATGGACTCTGATCCTTTTGAAACCACATGCAGAAACAAGCTTTCTCTTCCATTAGTTGCCTTGAACATAGTGTTTTATCACAATAGAAATGTCACTAAGACAAATAAATTGTCTGACCATAACACAATTAGTTAATAATTTATGACAGTTCCAGTATCTAGAAAACCCCACATTTGTAACTTTTCACTCCTAAGTGAACAGTATTTTAAGTATGTCTATGTCCAAAGTATTTTTACACTGAATAGTAGTAAAAATACAATCTATCAGAAGAACAAAGATTTGAGTCATTTGTGAAACATTTAGAACTATTATACAAAATAGTGAAATATTAGATGGTCGTTCCATAAGCCTGGAAACAAACCAAGCCTTATTCTTACCAGTTCTTTTCAGTGTTACACTGTAGGCCTTATGTAGTTGGAAATGTAGACTTCAGGAGGGACCAAGAAACAATACCTTTATTGCTATATGTCACAGAGGTCTCTGGAGAGAATGATAAAAAACCCTATAAAGCATCTTGGTGTATAAAAGAGAGATTTCAATGCAGTCACTGGTTTCAAAATCAAAAAGTGATAACTTTATTTCAAAGTATGCAATCTTGACATTAATATTTGTAAAATTGTTGAAAGAAAATAAAGATTTAATAGACAGCTATATTAAGTTCATGGGTTGGATAATTAAATATCACTGAATTATCGTTTTTGAACATTGGTATAAGAATCCACTAAAATCCTTTTTTTTTCAATCAACATGTTTATTCGGAAGATTAATTGACATTATGAAAGATGCAAAATAGTGAGAGTAATTTTGAGAAATAATGTGTGAGGGGCTATAATTTCTGATTTGAAGCTACATAATTTAGACAGAGTAATACTACGTAATTATACACATTTATCTATGTCCTCAAAGTGGCCTTTGATAAGGCACTTAAAACATTTCTGTAAACAAAGAAAAATATTATTTTCCCCCACTTTGTATATGTTAAACAAACCCAACCAGTTCCCCACAGTTTATTGTGATTAATTTAAAATAAATCATGGATTTCAAATATGAAGTTAAGAAAGCAATAGGAGCTGATGAAACTAGACCCAAGATAGAACATATATTATTTCATTTACAATAAATGGGAAATGAGCAGAGTAGCACCCAAAGAGTGGTGTGAGCAGAGAACTCTTATACATTTACAACATAATGGAAATATTTTTATATTGTAAAAATGAATTACACGATCACATGGTCACATGGATTTAAATGTTTGTCACAGATCCATAAATGTTTAGTTTAAGTTTTTTACTGCATTCATTATTTTTATCTGTTATAAAGTTCATTTTTTAAAAGCTCATTTGGAAAATTCTTTTGTGAAGGAATGAGCTGATCATATTTCCACAGATCTTTTTTACATTCCTTTTTTGACACCAAAATTCATTATAAGCTTTAAGCTTAACCCTATGTTTGCTACCCTTTTTCAATACTCTGTGAATAACTGTTTACAACATACAAGAAAAGGCTGGCATGATTTCTTTCATGATGTTTTCTATTATTTATTTATTGGATATATTCTATATTTACATTTCATTTCCCTTTCTCTGGTTCCCCATGGCCCAAAGGTCTCACATGCCCTTTTCCCTCCCCCTGTTCCCCCATCCACCCCTTCCCACTTCCATGTTCTGGCATTCCCCTACACTGATATTTTGATCCTTTCCAGCACCAGTGTCCACTCCTTCCTTATTGTCGGATATCATTTGATATGTGGATTGTGTCTTTGGTGTCCCAAGAGTCTAGGCTAATATCCACTTATCAGTGAGTGCATACTATGGGTATTCTTTTGAGACTGGGTTATCTCAGTATGATGTTCTCCAGCTCCATCCATTTCTCTAAGAATTTCATGAATTCATTGTTTCTAATGGCTGAATAGTACTCCATTGTGTATATATACCACATTTTCTCAGGGTTGTTTTGATTTTCTTTAAATGAGGTTATTCTTTTATAATATTAGAGAAACCACACATTGTGAAGAGAAACCTAGTGTTACTAAGTTTATGTTCTATAAATTATAGATCAGCTTTTACAGTGATCATCTGTGAAACACAGTTCAGTGTTTTTATTAAATGGTTCCAATATTTGGTGGAAACACAAACTTGTAGAAATTCCAGTAAAAATGTAATCACACTATGTAGTTCCACAAGACTACAAGACATGGTCAGGTAGAGCCAGTTTGGTTTCCCAAGAACCAGATGCAAAATCATTGCCATCTGTGAGGTGGTAGGCAATGGTGGGTACTCAAGATCTGGATGGTTTAGTACATTTCTGATTTCTTTGACTGCTCACATCTTTTTGCTTCATTGGCTTCAACTTCACCATTCGCATCTTGTTTCCAAGTAACGGAAATTAATCTGGACACGGGATAATGGTAGCTGGAGCTGCACTGCAATCAGGGTTGGACTCTTTGGACTTGACTGTCAATTCAATTTCCAGCAAGGCCTAGTGAGGAGGGAATTTACTGACAAATCTCTCATCTTGGGTACAGAAAATGGCAAATGACAGGAACAAATAACCAATAAAAAAATCTCAGTTTCAAAGGTTTCCATTATCAGTAGAAATCGGGAAAAGGGCCATTTGCTTTTTGTTTATTTAAACTGTCCTTAGGCCTCCAAGTACAAAGCAACCCAGAGTTCCATAATTATAAGTGACTGATGGTAGCTGACTTTTCAAAACTCAAGAAGTCATGTTGGCTTTAGCAAGGCAGGGGAGCAGATGTTTATCTCTGAATTTACTGGGCTTTTCTCAAACTCTTAAACCCAGAAATCAGGCCTGGCTTGCTTTGGGAGAATAACCTGCAGCTGCAGATTTTCTGGCCCTTGGAATGACAGTACACTTGACCACATAGATGGAGCTTCTCAGATAAATATAAAAACTGTCAGAGTCTGTGATGAGTAACTCCTCATAGCCACATGATTACCCAACGTGTTGAATAGGAATATTTTATTACATGTTTCTGGATAAACTCTGAGGAAGGCCAGGCTTGGGTGTGCAGACTTAGACATGGAGTTGGGATAGAATCTGAGTTTTGCCATTGACTTTGACCATGATGACATTAGTGGAGCAGATCTGAGGACTATGTTGAAAGTCTCAGCATATGTGTACTGAGAGAAGAGATATCACAGGGAGTTGTCTCAGTTACTTTTCTGTTGCAGGGAAGAGAGACCATGCCCAAAGGAGCTTATTAAAGAAAATATTTATTGGGAGTCATGATTACAGAGGCTTAGAGTTCATGATCATCATGGTGAGGAACATGGTAGCAGGCAGGCAGCCATGGTGTGGAAGCAGTAACTGAAAGCTTACATAATGATTTGCAAGTTGGAGGCAGAAGGAGAAAAAGGATAGAGTACTAATGAGAATGACACAGGCTTTCACAACTTTGACCTCTATTCCCAGTGACACACCTCCTTCAACAAGGCCACGCCTCCTAACCCTTCTCAAACAGTTCCTCCGTGTGGGAGCTAAGAATTGAAATTTGTGATCTTTGAGGGCATTCTCATCCAACTCCCACAAGTGTGCGTGCGTGTGTGCGTGTGTGTGTGTGTGTGTGTGTGTGTGTGTGTGTGTGATAAATGTATCTTGAGTTTCTATGTTGTCATGTTAGAGAATAAGTCAACACATGTGACACTCAGAAATCAAACAGACCTGTCTCCAAAATTCCTGTCATAGTCTAGCAGACCTGAAAGTCTATGAGGAGCTTTAATTTATGTTTTTCTTCTACCTTGATTATTTATTCTATGTCTCATTTTTTCTATTATCACCCCACAGAACTCCCAATTTCCTGAACATCACTTCCTAGTGTTCTAGTTCATCCTCAATGCACACCCCACTAAAATTGTAAATGAGGTTTGTCACTAACAGATAAGAGTTGGCCCCAGACAGACAAAATTAAGCATTCAACAATTTTTGGAGGGATGTTCATGGGGGAGGGGAGTGTCCCAACTTCCTTAACATTTCTGTCCTTTAATTAAAAAAATACTTCTTTTTTTTTTCTTTTAAATTCCAGTAAGTGGCATCATGAAATTCCAGGTTCCTTAAGCCAAAAATTTAGGAAAAATCTTTATTACTCTCTGCCAACCAATTCTCAATCCATTGATAGCATCATTGACTTTATTTGAAAAGGAACCTAATTCTGCCTTTTGCCTCATCCGTGAGAGCCTATCCCGCTACAATGCTCCATCCTTCCTAATCGGTCATCTAGGATATATTCTGCTCCTTTCCCTCCACGTTTTCCTCAAAGGCCAAGGGGATCATTTTAAGAACATAAATGATAACCTTGTTTCAAACGCTGCTGTAAATCCTATTTCATACTCACAATAAACCCAAACACACTTCTGTGACCTGCATCTGATCTCCTTCCATTGGGTTCATCCATAGCTACAGTGAGATCACTGAACACATTGTGAGCACACTGAGCACACTGTGAGCACACTTAGCACGCTGTGAGCACACTGTGAGCACACAGCACGCTGTGAGCACACCAATTTCTCATCACACACTGAGAGCACACTGAGCACACTGTGAGCACACTAAGCACAATGTGAGCACACTGAGCAGACCGTGAGCACACTGTGAGCACACTGAAGATACTGTTAGCACATTGAGCACACTGAGCACGCACACGGAGGACACTGTGAGCACACTGAGCACACTGTGAGCACACTGGGCACACTGAGCACACAGGGCACACTGTGAGCACACTGGGTATATTGTGAGCACACTGAGCACACTGGGCACACTGTGAGCACAGAGGGTACACTGTGAGCACACTGGGCACACTGGGCACACTGTGAGCACACTGGGCACACTGAGCACACTGGGCACACTGAGCACACAGGGCACACTGTGAGCACACTGAGCACACAGGGCACACTGTGAGCATACTGGGCACACTGTGAGCACACTGGGCACACTGGGCACACTGTGAGTTGTCCCGCGCTACCGTCTCGCCAGCAAGAAAGACGCGGCACACTCAAGATCCTTCTGCAGTAAAGCTTTAATGCTCCTGAGAGGGAGAGCACAAGCCTACAGAGCGGAGACCCAGATACCCAGAAGCCCATCCCTTATATAGGCTGCAACCCCTGCCTCGGACGTGTCATCCCCTGATTGGCTGCAGCTCGGGAGAGGCGGAGACCAAGGGATGGTAAACTACCCAGCACCTGCACACTGACTTGTTTACTTCAAGCCAGCAGGATGTTTTGGGCCGGCAGGATGTTTTGGGCCGGCCATCGGCTCCCCACAGTGAGTACACTGGGCACACTGGGCACACTGGGCATACTGTGAGCACACTGGGCACACTGAGCACACTGGACACACTGAGCACACAGGGTACACTGGGCACACTGGGCATACTGTGAGAAGAACGGCAGCACTGGTTGTCTTTCCAGACCTTCTACATACACTGTATAGCACAATGGCTGACACACAAGCTGTTGTACACATGCATGTAGTCCTCTGTAACTCAGTTGATATTATCTTTATCAAGAATACTGTATTCACTGGGCAGTGGTGGTGCACGCCTGTAATCCCAGCACTTGGGACGCAGAGGCAGGTGGATTTCTGAGTTCGAGGCCAGCCTGGTCTACACAGTGAGTTCCAGGACAGCCAGGTCTACACAGAGAAACCCTGTCTGAACAAAACAAAACAAAAGCAAAAAAGAATGTTGTATTCATGTGAGAATGTGTACCTGAAGCAGGTGAAAAGACTTCATGTATGCATCCTATGAGGGAAAATCTCATTAAAGGAAAAATCGAGGGACCCCTGCCAATCATCCTCTCCAGCTTAGAGCAAAGTAAGGTGGTCTACAGATTAAACTGGAGAGTCTCTACACCAAGTTATCACGAATATCCAAGTTCCAAGAGTCTTTTCTTTTGACTCCTGTTATTTAAGTAGACTATAAGTGCAAATATTGAGATTAATGATAATGTTTAACTCAGCATTGGTTAATTCCTGGCTCATTTTATTTCATTATTTCATTAGTTAATTTTAAATTAACAAACATACATGAACTTACCACCAAAAATAGAAGCTTGGACTTTTGTCAGGAACTAACACCTGACTTCCATCCCTGGCTTCACCTCGTCTCAGTTCTGTGTTTACCATTTTCAGTTTTCTTTTCTATTCAATCTTTATGCATGCATATAATGTATATGTATTTGACTTTTAAAAATTTATAGAAAGTATATCATTCTCTATGTAGCCTTTGGGGTAGTTTTAAAATTTAATATTGCATTTCTATGAGTCTACAGAGCACTGCATGCAAATGTAACTTCACTGTTTTCACTGTTATATTATTTCATGGTGTGTCTATAGGACTATTTTATCATCAACGGATAGACATTTGGGGCCATAAATTACCCTGTACAGGTGGCAATTTAAGGTTATTCTTACAACCTCAAATAAACCAATGCCTTTTTGAACATTCGTAAATAAATAGCATGATAAGCTAATAGGATGTGCTAAGTTGAGTCTATTTGTCTCTATTCTTGGAGAGTTTACAGCAGAAGAAAGGGAAAGAAAGTAAGAGAGAGGGGGTGGGAAACACACACACACACACACACACACACACACACACACACATCTCAGTCTTCAAAGGTTCCAGGGCAGGCCAGATCAGGAAAACTAATCCTGTCTGTCAGGCAACTCAGTTTCAACCATTCCAAGAGAATTTTCCAAATTCTCTGTATCATTTTTCATTTCTGAACTCCCACACCTGAAACGCCTCTCTTCAGCTTCCTTGCTTCCTTTCAGCCTATCCCAACCACATTCACACTAACATTTTAATAAAGTCAGTGTTATTGTCCCTTATTCTTCCCCACTAGGTAGAGGTGGTACCTTGAGAGGATTTAGCAATATCCTTATTGCTAAAGGTTATTCTTACAACCCTAAAGCCTTATTTATAATAGCCAGAAGCTGGAAAGAACCCAGATGTCCCTCAATGGAGGAATGGATACAGAAAATGTGGTATATTTACACAATGGAATACTACTTAGCAATTAAAAACAATGAATTCATGAAATTTTTAGGCAAATGTTTGGAGCTGAAAAATATCATCCTAAGTGAGGTAACCCAATCACAAAAGAATACACATGGAATGCAGTCACTGATAAGTGGATAAGTGTATGTGTGTAAGCATTACTTGGCCTACAGTGGAGAGTCACTGAAGGAGACAATTTATTTCACTGAATAAGACAATGTCACCGAAGGAGATACAGCTTAGTTGCATGGAGGGAGTCTTGAGTACATGGGTTTAGGTAGGCTCCAGTGCTTCATTGAATATGTGTACACACCAAGAAGAATGTGTCTGGTAGTGTGGGAGATACTACGAACACTCACTTGCCAATAGATCATTTATGCTATTGATGTAGATTGAAAAAGACAGAAATGAAACTCTTCCTCTAAATGGCTGTTAGCATAAACCATTTAGACTCATTTTTGAGATGTACTATATCTCACTTTTTCTAATATAAGCTTGTTGACTTTTCTATTTGCTTTCAGAGAAAGTCCCACCTTGCTTTCATTTGGTAGAAGTTCACAAGTAGACTTTTGTTAAAGAAGCTTAACTATGAGGCAGACTCCAGGACTGAATCAGTATCTTTCTTCCTAATTGAGTGGCTCTGCACACAGGGCCATGATATTCTAGCTTTTGATTTGGACTATGAGCATATTTCTTTAAGAAATGGGGGGTGAGGAGGAAAAACACTTAAAGGATAAAGTAATTGTCTGAACCAGAAAAATGGTATGAAATTAGGCCACTAAGTCACAGTGACAGTGAAGTGTCCCAGAAACCATAGTCTGTAAGTTGCTACCTCAAGATGACTTGGGTGAGGAGTGATGTGGTTTATCTACACGGGAGAGAAGTGTGCCATGTCTAGGTGGCAGGAAGAGGTGGGTTCTGTAAGAACAAAGCCACCTTGCAGGAAGGTATAGGATGGGTCCATTTTCTCAAAGCTGTGTACTGGGTACTGACTACTTCTTTAGCCTAAAGCATTGAAGTATTTCATAGGAAAAAGAACCTTAACAAATGTTCATCATCATTAATCATTAGGGAAATGCAAATCAAAATAACCCTGGGATTTCACCTCACACCAGTCAGAATGGCTAAGATTAAAAACTCAGGAGACAGCAAGTGTTGGTGAAGATGTGGAGAAAGAGGAACACTTCTCCACTGCTAGTAGGATTGCTTGCTGGTACAACCATGCTGGAAATCAGTCTGGCAGTTCCTCAGAAAACTGAGCATGACACTTCCAGAGGACCCTGTTATGCCACTCCTGGGCATATACCCAAAGTATTCCCCAGCATGTAATAAAGACACATGCTCCACTATGTTCATAGCAGCCTTATTTATAATAGACAGAAGCTGGAAAGAAGCCAGATGTCCCTCAATGGGGGAATGGATACAGAAAATGTGGTATATTTGCACAATGGAATACTACTTAGCAATTAAAAACAATGAATTCATGAAATTTTTAGGCAAATGGTTGGATCTGGAAAATATCATCCTAAGTGAGGTAACCCAATCACAAAAGAATACACATGGAATGCAGTCACTGATAAGTGGATTATTAATTAGCCCAGAAGTTCTGAATACTCAAGACACATTTAACATATCAAATGATTCCCAAGAAGAAGGAAAAGGAGAGGGCTCTGGTCCTGGAAAGGCTTGATGCAGCATTGTAGGGGAATACCAGGACAGAGAAATGGGAGGTGGGTGATTGGGGAATGGGTGGAGGGAAGAGGGCTTATGGGACTTATGGGGACGGGGGGGGGGACCGAGAAAGGGGAAATCATTTGGAATGTAAACAATGAATATAAAAAATTAAAAAAAAATTTAAAAAAAGAGAAAGAAAAAAAGGAAGAAGAACAATTTCCAGTAACATGGGAGAACATGGAGAGCACAAGGCCCTCATAGGTGAAAGCCCAAGATTCAACGATGTGCATGCCTACACTCACTGTTGACTACCAATGGACGACCTTGGGAATTTGACCCAAGTGCTTCATGCCTCAGTTTCCTTTCTAAGCATAAGCAGCCTTCCTCAGATTTCTTAATACCTATCAGATGCTACTTTATTTATTGTTCCTCTCTCCCCTGAGAATAGATGTTCCCAATGGATGGCGACTTGAGGTGTCATCCTTGTGTTTTTAGAGCCCTGAACTTTGCATATTGA
Source organism: Apodemus agrarius (assembly GCA_964023405.1). Classification (NCBI taxonomy): domain Eukaryota; kingdom Metazoa; phylum Chordata; class Mammalia; order Rodentia; family Muridae; genus Apodemus; species Apodemus agrarius. The sequence goes on from OZ030005.1 coordinate 193,753,179, forward strand.
ATGCGTTTATGTTGCATGAGCAAATGACTATAAAAGTATAGTTGCTTGATGTAGAAATGAGCAAAGTTCTCTTGAAGGACTCGGAGCCTGCTGTGTATTAAAAATTGAATTAAAAATAGTTTGGCAATTTATTCCTATTCATCGCCATTTCTGAAGAAGGAAAAAAACACCTTTCTTAATCCTGAGGTGAAAGATGGATCATATTTGCATCATTTAATGGTGACTGTTATTCCTTCAGTGGAAAGTAAGGGCCCAACATCCTACAGCAGCATCCACGGAGAGTGATTTCCAACTTCTCTTGAATCTCATTCACTCTCAATCTGAACCCCATTTCCTTCTCACAGACTAGGCAAAGTCCCAGATGTCACACAGTTTGTACTCTGAGTTCCATGGAGAAGAGGTTGGCTCCTCTCTGCCCTTCCAAGTCCTAACCTCTCCAGGGTCCGTTGCATTCACTCCATCTTTTCTAAGGGTCTCCTTGTCATCTCCCTTCACAAGCTGCAGCTTCTTTACGCTCTTCTCTTGGATACAAATTTAACAGGAGTTAGACATGAGGTCCACCTCGACCTCCTGGGGGAGAACAGTGTGGCCCGTCAGAACCATGTTCTGTTTAGAATGAAAGCACTTTGCTGACAGATGCTGCATATCTACCCAGTGCTCCACTCAGTGGGGTGCTGCAACAGAAGCCAGCAGTGCATCTGGGAAGTTGCCTGTTGCACTAGGATTTAGCTGAGAAGGGCCCTGAGTCCCCGAAGCACTTCTCCCTTTCTCTGGAGCAAAAGCTTTAGTGATGTACCAGCCTAGAAAGGCTATGGGTTTTGTGCACCACCCATGAAGGAATTTCTGCCCCCTGGTGAACAAAAGGGCATAGCAGAAGGTATTCTTCACCTTGTGGGGATCTGAGGATTCCCTGGTTGAGGATAGCCCAGCTGTTTTATTTTAAAGGCAGATTATATTTCCCCAATGAAAGTATACCATATAGAATATTTAAATTAAATATTAAATGTGTAGAAGAATATATAAAATAGATAAAACATGAGATACTCCACTTAGTATATGCTATAAGGAGGCTGGAATTTACTTAGACCTTTGAATGAAACTCAGAGATCGTGCTTTATGGTAGAGTATCTAAAACACAACACAGTATAGCACAGAACAGCTTAGAACAACACAACACAACACAGTACAGCACAGCACAGCACAATACAACACAACACAGGCACTAGAGGCCAGCTGAGATTTCTTTTAGATGTTCTCTCTCACATTAGCTGGACTCCTCATCAGTACCCAAGTTTGTCTATATCTTTCACGAGGCTTCACACTATCCAAATATTAAGGGCAGCTTTTGTAAAGAGTACATCCCACAACACGCAGAATGTGAGTAGGATATTAAATAAAATGCAGAGTGAAACAGAAGCTTCAAGGTGTGCCAACACTCACAAAACCAGAACTCACAGACATTTAACTTCCCACTGGAAGGTACAGTCCCAAGATTCCCTCAGACAAGAGCCTTTGTCTCTGGAAGAAAAATATTGGGCACAATGGATGTTCTGCCATCACCACAATTAGGGACACAGACATATCTCAGACATGGAATCCATGGGGCACCCTGGTGTATGCCTCCAGCCAGATCTGGTCACGTGCACGGAGATGCAGGGCTACAAATCCCAGTGCTATGTATTCCTCTGCTCCCCAAGTCCGCTAAGCAGAGAGGCAGGTCCCGATGTGTATGAGCCCTCAGGAATGATAGAAATTGAGGCCTCTAGTAATGCAATCATGTCTAATAAGCCTTTAATGAGGACATAAGCAGCCTCAGCTTACCTCTGTTGCAAAGCAGCAGCTACACATAAACCTCAATTACTCAGACATTTAAAAATCAATTTCAAATAAAATGTCCAGGTGATGGAACTAAATTAATTAGAGCGATCAGGACATATGCACAGTCCTGGCATGCCTTGTCAAGACAATTGAGGTTGGCAGCTCCTTTAATGCAATAAGACAGGCCAACTTGGTGCCCCCAGGGGCTAAAATGGGGGAAGGTCTTAGTGGAAGGAAGATTCCAGTGGGCAGTGGGTACAAGGATGTGTCAGGGACTTAGTATGCTGAGGCTGTGTTTGAAATTTTGTCATTTTTTAAATATAGTTCTGAAGATAAAAAGGTTACTTAAGCCTGCCAATCCTTCCCCAACCTGGCCTTCAGCTATACCTTAATATTGTGCCATTATTCTGGTTGTATCTATTTACTGTTCTTGTCAATATGCTGATATTCTAGGTAAAAACAAATTAGAACAAATCCCTCCTATACTTTGACGGATTATGTACTGTGTTGTAGGTACTATGCTGGACACATGGGGACAGAAAGATGAGGACATTATAGCTTTTGAGTTGATTATATCAGGTAGAAGGAGAAATGAAGCCAACTCTCTAACATTTATAACTGTAGCATAACTGTAGGCACAGCAGGCATTTCACGCCTGAGCCTGAACTCACACAGAGAAGAGAAAATATCTGGGCTCAGTTCTACAACTTCCACTTGAAATTGTTTTCTAACCATTGAACCCTCTCTCCTTTGCTAGAGCTGCCAGGGGCCAAATCTTTTACGCTATCCTAAAGAAGCATGTAACACATACGGCATTGCCATCATCAATAACAATCAAAGCTAGCTCATAATTTTATGCTTACTTATCTATCCCATGGGCATGTGTTGTGACATGTATATAGAGATAGGAGCACAGCGAGTGGGAGTTATTTCTCTATTTCCACCATGTGGGTTCCTGGGACTGAGCTCAGGTTATCATTTGGTGGTAAGGGCCTTCAGCCATCAAACCATCTATGACGCCAATGCTCCCTTAATAGATATTTCTTAAGCAGCAGTATTTGTCCTTGATTTACACTATTTTAAGTCATCAAAACCACTCTATGAGGTGTTACTGTTTAGTTTTCTCTTCCTTGTGGGTTAACATCCTGTGTAGGATGGGATGAGTTGTAGAGGTACAGTCAGAGCTGGCCATAATGAACATGAGATGGAGGAGATTATTGGGGTTTATCCTTGAATTTGAAGGTCAGATAACCCAGAGCACTGGAGAAGAAGTGTTCAACTCCAGTAGAAAGAGATAGAAAATTATCTGTTCCACGTCTTTTGTGCTTCATAGGCTCATAATCAATGGCTGTCCAGCACATTGAGGACAGAGCTCCTCTTCTTATTCAGTCCATGCCTTTTTTGTTCTTTGGAAACACAGGCACACCTAGAAATAACCTAGGTAGTCTTTAATCTAGTACAATGAAAGGTCACAGCACTCCTTTGATGTTATCAAAATATAAGTTTATAAGTTATGTCATATATATATGTTATATATGTAATATAATTATTTGTATGTATGCTATATATATTTATATATTATACATATAGCTTATAACTTGTACCTTGATCTCTCTCTCTCTCTCTCTCTCTCTCTCTCTCTTTCACACACACACACACACAAACACACACATATGTTTTGGTTTTATTTGCTTTTGAATCAGTGTTTTGCAATGAGCCAAGCTGGCATCTGATTCTTGCTTCTCCTTCTCAGCCTCCTCATGAGCTTAGGTTACGGACCTCACCCACCTTACTTACCCTTGGGTATAAACTTTAAAGACTAAAATTATGCCTTATATTAAGTAGATGGAAACTAGGAATGCTTGTAACCCCAACATTCAGGAGGCTGAGACTGGCAGGAGGATCATGAGTTAGGGACAGTCCACGTTGCACAGTGAGTTTGAGAACAGCAGCCTATAGTTAGATCCTGTATCAATGCAAAATGATTGATAAATATAAATTTAAAAATCTATTCTGTTTATTGAAGGAAGAGGCCAATAGAATGACCAATCTGGTTCAAAGGAAATTAGAGGAAGAAAACATATGTTGTCATTTGAAAAGATGCTAAAATGGATTGCTAATAGATTAAAAAAAAACTGGTCAATGTCTTTAAGAGCAATGCAGCTATTAAAAACCCTCTGACCCTTTTCTACCTTATGTGCATTCACCAGAAGGGAAATAAGGCTTCAGAGTATCAGTATTTAGTTCTTTACTAAGCAATAGGCACAAAATTCAAACCCTGGCTTCTTTTCCCAGATCTAGAGTCAACACAAGTTCCAAAGAGTCATAAATATTTTTGCTTTACAATTAATATGATCTCTGCTGAAATTACTCAAGTATAACCCTGTGTCATAAAATGTAGCCTAGGATGGATACATGTGGTTGTGTTCTAATAAAACTTTATTTAAAAACAAATACGGCTGTCGGGTAAGGATTGTCAACTTTTCTCCTGGATGACAAAGCGTTTCATTGAGCCAGTTACTGCTTAAATACGGCACTGTTGAAAGACACATTGCTAAGATCCTTCTGTCATCCTCCAATGTTGCCGGCTCATTTTTCTTAGTGATGCTGAGTCGGTGGAGCCTCCAGGGATTCTAGTGTCCTTTCCTCTCACACAGAAGTTTTGCATGTGCTCAGATGGACCATTTTACCCCTCTCTCTACCTGCCCCCAACAAAACTGATGGGGTTACAGTCAGCACTCGCCCCAACCTTTATGTGTGCCATAAGATTAATCTGTCTCTGCCTTAGGCTGATTTCCATTTGTTTGCCTATTTTTGTTTTGTTGGTAGAAAGGACGTGTGATTTTAAATTGATTTTCTTTCTCTTAACTCAGAAGTCCAGGGAACAATTTAAGTAAAAATGAACCCTAGCTCACCTCTTTGCCTCATGCATTTATGATTAATGGAGTAAGAGTAACAAGGTGCCTATACATTGGGCAGTGTCTAGATGAAGGGAACCGCTGTATGTGGAGCGCTCAGTTGTATGTGTACATATAAAGATCATGTGCCTTGTCCTTCAGGCCTTCTCCTGACATCACTATTGGCACACACTATTGGCACATGTTTCTGGACACACCGCCATGTCTTTGGTTATGTTAAAGATTCCCTCTCCTCTATGGTTCCATACTGATGCTTTATCTCACCATTTATGTCCAACTTTTGTTCAGTTCAAGCTTTTTCTCTGAGTGTTAACATGGGGTTAATTTGCTCACTGCTTGACTTGCTTCTGTGCACAAGGAAGCACAGGGATCAGCAACGATCAAGGCCATGAAGCCGTCACTGGGCTCTTGGCTCCAAATAGACCAGTTTTAATCTTCCCAATTACCCATTTCTCATATCCCTGACTTATAGACAAGGGGAATGAACTTTGTCAGTCCGGGTCACAGCCCAGGGGCATCCTCTACCTGAGCACTGGGATTTCAGTGTGAGCCCAACTGGCTCTAAAGATAACCAACCCTCCTGTACATCGCAGGACACTTGCTTTCAAAGCACTCTTCATTGGCACCTCAGCTGCTTCTCCATTTTTGGCAAAACCGACCCTATGTGGCAGGAAGAGAATAAACCGTTCAGTGGCCGCGATCAAATAAGACGCTTTTAGCATGGTGTGCCCAATACTTCAGCAGCTCATTTTCCATTTCCAGCCCCTGAGCTGGTCGATAGAGAAGCGCTTTGGTATGGATTTCTCACTTCTCAGGGAGTGCTAGTTGTCAGCACTGCCACCAGGGTCCAGAGAATGTTGCTCTGGGACCATGTCAGGACCACAGACCAGTATCATATAAGAGCATGGTGCACATCTGGATCAGTCCAGATGCTTTATATCCATCAAGTACAGCCCAAGTTCCTGAGAAAAACATGTATTCATGGTTACTTAAATATCTTTGTGTTAGGGCTGGGAGTATGGATCAATCAGTAATTTACCTTGCAAATCTGAAGACCCAATGTTGATCCCTAGAACCTGCATAAAAAGCTAGACATGTTGAAGTGTGCCTAGAACCTGCCCTGGGGAAATAGAGAAAGGTTGGACCTCTAGGCTTTGATGGGGCTGGGAGGAGGGCAGGCCGGCAGATGGGGAGCTAGGGTCTGCGGCAGCATGGGACCCTGCCTGGACATAGGGTTATAAACCATCAGTGTTATTACTAAGAACAGTTGCCCAGCGCAGGAGACCTGCTGGCCTGCTGTGGGTTCTGCGGCCAGCCGGTTCCTTGCCTTACCACTATGGTGGGTTCAGGAATGTGTTGCGTTCATTTTTAAATACTTCCCGCACTTAAGAAATAATATCTAAGACTGTCCTCAAAACTTCACAAGCTTACACATACACATACGTACATGTATACTTATGAAAGTACATACACCACACAAACATATGCACGAGTTATACCCTGTACTGGTGAGGACAGCCACTCTGATAACATAAAGAAGTAACAGCAGAGAAACTAAAACAGAAACCTCCTGTGCAGGAAATGGCTTTTGACTGGGAGGCATTTTAATATCCTGATTTTTTTGTAAGACTCAGGGTAGGTTGGAGCCAGGGCTTTCCTCCCCTTTATCTCCATTACAGATACTGGTGTAGTAGCCGAATCTATGGTCATGTGACCTAAACCTGGCCATTAGATGCTCCATGCATGACATTGAATCTCAATATTATGACACAACAACACAGGCAGCCAGAGGCGAACTCCGACTGCTTTGCTGGATCCTTAAGTCTCTGTACAGATAAACCACGATATAGACATGTCCAGGCTGTGCAGGCAGCAGTTCTGAAAGGTTATCCCTGGTTTAGAGTCTTTATGATGCGGAGCTCTCCTGACTGCTACACATTTTATGAGTTTGGTTCTCCAGGTACGCTGCAATGTTTTGAGGTATTCTAGTGTTTTCCAGAAAGTCCTTCTTTTAACTCAAGTTATGCTGCTTTGGTTTTAGAGTTTGCCAACAGAATTCTCTGGCCAATGTGCTTCTCAGCGGCTACCTGCAGGGCTGAGGAGGTTATCTCACTTACAACCATCTTGCTCAGAGGAGATTCCCTGAGAAGAGGCAGTGGGTGTTCTCACTCAGCTGAAATAAAGATAGAAGGCCTTGGGTCATTATCCATTTAGAAGCTCAACACCAAGCAGTTATTTGGGCCATCACACCACGTTTACAAGTCCAAGGCAAATGCACATAGAGGAATTCGGCCAAGGAATTTCCTTCCCTCCATTGAAACTTAAATTTCACTTGTGGTTTTGGCTTTCATAGGAATGAGAGTCATAAAAATGAATCAGGGCAACATTTTGTTATTCTTAAACGAATATGCTGAGGTGAAGCCTCCTGCCGTCGACTTCTTCCCAGCCTGTCTCAGCATCACAATCCCAGCCTCCTTGCGAGGCGCTGAGAGATCTGTCACGGAATCCATCACTGGTACTTTCCTTCCCCAAATGCACAGTAAGGGTGCTGCAGGTGTCCCTTCATGAATTTCTGACTGGTCAGCTGACAACAGCAGCCAGTATTAAAAGAGATTTACGAATCCAGGCTGCTGTGGAAGAACTGGGAGACATCATTGCTTTGAAGATTCAATCTCAGACAGGATGGTTCTGCTCAAAAGTAAAAGAAGCTATTTTTATTTCAAATTATAAAAATATATCATTAGGTTGTTTTAATTGAACTGCATTTTATTTCAAAAGAATTCTTACTGTAGATATACAGATTGACTGTCACATATTAGATAACAAGAAAAGGATATTGAATTTGGTAATTTCTGGCCACTTAAAGGGAGAACTGTTACAGACCTAGACATATATAATTTAAACCTCTGTGTGCTCCTTGTTGTGCTTTTCAGTTGGTTTTGCTGTTTGGCAAATATAAAAGTTTGGATTTTTTCTGGGGTCATTCATAATGGTTAGATGAACTTGATCCACACAATTGTTGATCTATAGAGGGGGATTAGAAATATCAATACCCTCGGGGTTAAATTCTCTGACGTTTGCTGTCAAAATAGTTAACTAATGATCTCTTCTCTGCTGTTAACTTTAGCAAGACACATGACCCTTTTTCTTTCTTTGTTTTTTAAAGAAGAAGGAGGAGGGAGGATTGGTAGGAGAAGAAGAGGAGGAGAGGAAGAGGAGGAGGAAGAGGAGGAGGAGAAGGAGGAGGAGAAGGAGGAGGAGGAGAAGGAAGAGAAGAAGAAGAAGAAGAAGAAGAAGGAGGAGGAGGAGGAGGAGGAGGAGGAGGAGGAGAAGAAGAAGAAGAAGAAGAAGAAGAAGAAGAAGAAGAAGAAGAAGAAGAAGAAGAAGAAGAAGAAGGAGAAGAGGCAATACAGCATGATAAAATAATTCTTCAACCTAGAATGGAGATGAGCTAAAACAGCATGAAAAAGTTTGGCTCCTTGGAAATATAAATAAAGCAAAATAAAACGTCAAAAGAACCAAAAACAAAACCCAGACAATGTATATCCATATTATGACCCAATTGACCAGAATGAAAAAAAATCACATTAGTAATCCAATGTCCTGACTGGTAATTTTGTAAATCTCGTTTTTCTTATGCTTGAGAGTTTCACACATGGATACACTGCCACATTGTTAATCTGTTCCCTTTGCACATGTACAGCTCCCTCTCCATGTGCTCCCTGACACATCTTATGCAGGAAACCCAGCTGCTGAGCTCAAAAATGTAACAGCCATGTCACCTTCCAGAGGATGAAGGAAAATTAGAAAATGTAGGTTTTCTAGGTCAAATCTATATGGCCTGAATGCCTTTCTAGTTGAGGCCAACTTTGTCCATCTGTCCATCCATCCATCCATCCATCCATCCATCCATCCATCCATCCTTAAAACTTGCTGGACTTCAGTTGAGAATATAAAGACAGAACATGCTGTTCCCTTCAAGGTGCCTAATGGAAAGAAAACAATGTGTCCTTTGTATTTTTTAGGTGATATTTACTTAGCATTTACTATGCAAGGGTTCTGTGTTTAAAAAAAGCAAGACAAACAAGCCATTTAGTTCTCACAACTATTCCATAATGATACTGTCCCTCCTGTTCTTTCTTCTGGAAACCGTGGTTACATAATACATTCACATAAAATAATCCAGTGGCAGATCTAAGCTTCCCACCAAGTCAACCTGACTTCAAAGCCAGTGGTGTGCTTTCAAGTCCTTTGATAGAATGTCAGTTTAGACAAGGTGCACACAATAAAGACACGGGCAGATCACAGTCCAACATCTGTCAGATAGCAATAGCCAAAGCTTTAGTCATGACTCTCTCTCTCTCTCTCTCTCTCTCTCTCTCTCTCTCTCTCTCTCTCTCTCTCTGTGTGTGTGTGTGTGTGTGTGTGTGTGTGTGTGTGGTCACTGTATAATCACTGTGGGATCTTGAGGAAGGGTTGAAGGAAGATTAATAAGTGGATCACAACAGTTTTAAAAATTCTTGGCACTGAGTTTAGTGATTTTAACCATATTAAAGGAGAATACCAGATAAAGTGACCAGAGGTGTAAAGAGAGGAATGTGTCCTGTGAGTTCATGAACAAGAAGGAAAAGCACCAGCATCACTGATGACTACGTGTCTGGTACCTGAAGCCGCCCCCTTGGCTTCCCAGACACTTGAGAGCTAATTCTTTTGGATATCAGAGATGCTCCATCTTTATTCAATACCAAACATGGATACCCTCATAAATACCAGAATGGGATAGGAGGGTAATAAACCAGTCAACTTATAGTTAACTAGCCAACTGAGAACTCAGGCTGGGTCCCAAAGGGAACAGGATGGTATATTGACACACATAGTAAGGATATTTCAAAGCCACGGGCAAGACTAAGAGGAGCCAAGGAAACTGGGTCAATGTTGTGTTCAAATATCTGAAAGAAACAACCTGAATGAAATGAATATGAAGAGTTTGCTGCCTTTGTTTGAAGGAATCGTGGGAAAGTGCTGTGATGGGGGATTGCTTACATCTGAGTGGACAAGGAGGCGGGGGGGGGGGAAGAGAGACAGAGAGATAGGGAAACAGAGAGACAGAGACAAAGACAGAGTCAGAGAGACAGAGAGAGGGAGAGAAATAGAGACAGTGAGACAGAGACAGACATAGAGACAGAGACAGAGAAATAGAGTCAGAGACAGACACAGAGAAAGACCCACAGAGAGCGTCAGAAACATCACAGGTTATAAAACTGCGGTTCTCTCACCCGCCTCTGATGACTCCCTTCCTTTAGCTAGACCCCACCACCTACAGTTTCCACAGCTTTCTAAATAAAACAGCACCAGCAGCTGGCACACAAGCGTTCAAATGTGCACCCATGTTGGGGGACACAAAGCGTTGAAGGTACGGATTGTTAAGCATCCCTACTGCAGACACAGGGAGGTAACTATCTCCTCTCCCCATTCCTAGATCCTTGGAGGTTGTCAGAGAACCCCACAGGGTACAAAGTAGGATGTTGGGAGGATCAAGAGAGGCCAGTTGAGGGTAGCCAGTTCAAGGGTTCCAGTGACAAGCCAGGACAGAATTGAGCTATCATTGATATAATATCATTGAAAATAATGAAGGTTTCTAGTTATTTTTGCAAATAAAATCAGACTAGCCGCTATCCCTGAACGGATTTTGTCATACCTGAACTTAGATGTGCTTCTATACACAAGAGGGAAGGAGTGGGGTCACAGCTGGAGGACTCTGGTGTGCTGAATGTGAGTGGCATCAATTTTATGGGTTGTGAGGGAAGAATGTGGAAAGTCCTTCCACCGAGTCAACTACCTAGCTCAAGATAGCAATTGGTAGCTGCTCAAAATGCTTCACAAGCTTGTGACTGAAGCTTCAGTGATGGAGAAAGGAAGAGTGGTGAAGTTGTGTGTGTGTGTGTGTGTGTGTGTGTGTGTGTGTGTGTGTATGTGTGTGTATGTGTGTGTGATGTGTGTGTGAGTGTGCATATGTGTTTGTGATGGATGTGATGTGTGTCTGATGTGTGTGTGTGATTTTATATGAGATGTATGTGTGTGTGAATGTGCGTGAGTGTCTGTATGTGATTGTGATGGATGTGATGTGTTTCTGATGTATGTGTGTATATGTATATGTGATGTATGTGTGTGTGATGTGTGTGTGTGAGTGTGATGTGTGTGATCACATACTTGATGACACTAGTATCATGTGTTGTGTCCGCTTGAGCAAAAATGAATGAACACACACGGACACATTGAGAGAGAGGCGGGTCGGGATAGAACATTCAGAGCAGAATTTAAAATTAGGGCATTAGTGAATCCAAGCTAGTGATGTCCCAAGAGGAAAGCAGGGGCAGGCAGGGGCTGGTGGAGAAACTGTCTCAGCCTCTCTGAGTCAGTCTGTTGTGTAGAGGTTTCAGTCAAGGGTTTGGAAAAAACTCCTTCTGGCTTCTAGAACATAGATATTTCCAGGGGATTTGAGAGACAGAAGCTCAAAAGTACTGTATTTATGCTCATAATTATTTATTTCCCCATTAAGAAATTAGAACGCATATGTTATTACTAGCTGAGTATTAAGTGTCTACTTGAGGCAATTTTAAGTCTTTTTCTTTGCGAGTTCACACACACACACACACACACATACACACACAGACACACACAGAGACACAAACAGAGAGAGAGAGAGAGAGAGAGAGAGAGAGAGAGAGAGAGAGAGAGAGAGAGAGATTAGCCATTATCCCTGAAACAACATTTTATTATTTTATTTGTTTACATACCAAATGTTGTCCCTTTCTAGGTGACCCTTCAAAGAGATCTTCCCCATCCCGCTCCACTCCACCCCTGAAAGCTTGTCTCTCCCCAGCATCCTCCCTCCAGGGGGCATCAAGTCTCTACAGGATTAGGCACATCCTCTCTTACTGAGCTCAGACAAGGCTGTCCTCTGCTACATACGTGCCTAGGTGGCTCAGTCTCTGGGAGCTCCCAGGGGTCCAGGTTAGTTGACATTTTGGCCTTCCTATGGAGTTGCCACCCCTTCAGTTCCTTCAACCCTTCCCCCAACTCTTCCACAGAGGTCCCCAACATCAGCCCAACGATTGGCTCTGAGTAATGTGCATCTGTTTCTGTCAAATACTGGTAGAGCCTCTGAGAGGACAATTATGCTAGGTTCCTGTCTGTAAGCACAACATGGCATCAGTAATAGTGTCAGGGATTGGGCCTGTCCATGGGATGGATCCCAAGTTTCGTCGATCATTAGTTGACTATTTGTTCACTCTCTGTTCCATTTTTGTCTATGCATTTCTTTTAGGCAAGAACAAGTTTGAGTGGAACAATTTGAAGGCCCAATCCCTCCACTGAAGGCCCTGTCTAACTACTGGAGGTGGTCTCTTCAGCTTCCATATCCTTACTGTTGGGCATTTCAGCTAAGGTCATCTGCATTGAGTCCTAATCTAAGGCCCTTTGAAAGATGTGAGAAGTAGCCCAGTTTTGAAGCTGGGTAACTAGAGCTGATGGCCATGCAAAGATGTCGAACTTGGTCCACACTTTGCAGGCCCCTCCTCTCCCTGGACTCACTAACTTGAGCTAGACAACTCTTCAAAAGCAAATATTCTCTTAAGTCATTTGAGTCTTCCAGAGTCTTTCAAAGAACAACTCTAGTTATATGCAGGGATAGAATAGCCCTACCCAGAAGGATTTTGAGTAAATTTATGGATTATCTATAATTGGGGTGATCATAGAGAAGTCCAGAAAGCCAGGATAATGAATGGAAATATGCAGCTATTGGGGTTAGGGTACAGAAAAATCCTCTAGAAAGTTCCAGGGACCTGGGATGTAGTCACAGAAGCCTCTACACATTTCTAACTCTACTCATTGGAAGTGGCAAGTGGGTTTCTTGGTTTCCCTTGGCCTTTTGTATGATTTCTTTAATATCAGGCAGCCAAGGCACAGGTATGAGACCAAGCCCCGGTCAATAGAGCAAACCTACTGGGCAACCTAGGGAAAGCTGTGCTTCCCCAATTTGGAGATTGATCATAGACTAAGTGCTGGAGGAGATGGTGCCTTCCACACCGCATGAGACTGTAAAGTGCCCAAATCCTCTGGAAATCACTCCCTTCCACATACCTTTTAAAACTTTGGCCCAGAAACATCACTACTGTGTTTTCACTCCAGAGAAATTAAAATATATGTCTAGGTATTGCATATGTGTACTTAAAGTACAGCCTGTTTATAGTATCCTCAAATTGGAGACTGAAATGTTCACTTAAAAGGAAGTGGTTAAACCCACCCATAAGTTAGAATACTAGCCATTAATTAAGGAGAAATGGCATGCTGATAATGAGAAATTCCACGGATAAATCTCATATGTGTTCTGGGGGCAAAAAGTTACACACATAGGAATAACTACTGCATGGTTGCTGTACATGACTGTACAAAGGGTTTTATGGTAGCAGATGACCAATTGGTTGTCTACAGCTGAAGGGGAGACACCATGGTCTACGAGTGGGCATAAGGGAACTTTTGAGAAGATAGAAATATTTTTTGCCTTTTTACTTTGATTTTAGTGGTGGCCTCATAAGTCTATACATAATTTAACTGCACACTGAAATGTATGCACACATATTTATATGTGTGTATATTGCATTCTGCACAAATTTGTCTCACTAATGGTGATTTTTAAAAGACATATAACCCTTTCAGTTAGATGCTATTGTCAACCTGGAATGCTTCAGATTCTTGTAATCACATTGGGACCTTAAGAAGACCAGCCTACAGGAAAGCCAATGTACATAAAAAAGAAAATATATAGGATTCTGGCTCCATGATAAAAACTGCATTTGATGGGTCCCCGATAGCAAGAGCTGCACTGGATAAAGTTTACCACGTGTGCTCTGTGGGAAGAGTGCTAAGGTCTAAGCCAAGCTACCTAAGCTATTACCTGCATGGCTTTGGGAAGTCCGCTTTCCCTGCTTTAGGATTCACACATCGAAAATTGGATAAGGGAGAGAACAGCTACTACTCACAGGGCTTTGGGAATAAGATCAGCCTGATTGTGAATTAAACCAGTGCAGAACAACATCCTTTCCTCCCCACCTCCTTCCCTGCCTTCCCCTCCCTCCCCTTGCTCCCCCTCCCTCCCCTTGCTCCCCCTCCCTCCTCTTGCTCCCCCTCCCTCCCCTCTCCCACCCTCTCCCTCTCTCTGCCTTCCCCTCCCTCCTCCAGCCTTCCCTTTCCTCCCCACTCCTTCCCTTTTCCCCCTTTACTGTGTGTTTGTATGGACAGGAATGTGGAGGCCCAAGGTCAGCTCTGAATGGTGTTCTTCCTCAGGTTCCATCCACCTCATTTTGTGAGACAGATTTTTTTCACTAGGACCTAGAACTTGTGGATTAAGCTGGGACAGCTGCCCATAGAGACCCAAGGAAATACTCTTTGTGCTTCCCCAACTCTGGGATTGCATGTATGCAGCACCATGCTTGGCCTTTTACATAACTCTGGCAATGCCAGGTCCTTCAGATTGCACAGCAAGCACTTTATGGACTGAGCTAGCTCCTTAGCTCCTTAGACTATTTAGTTTGTCCTTTTTCTGAAGTTTGCCAATCCCTAGGCTATTCTGTTTATGCATCCCAAAATGTGCTTACTCAAACATCACCCTTGAGTTACTGTACACAATTTCTTGTTTCAGGGTACATATTGTGGCAGTATCACACAGGGGTTGAACTTACAGGCTACATGACATGGAGAAGAATTCCATATACCTCCCTTTGAATAAGAGAAAAGAAGTTCATGGTTGTAGTTACTGCATGTGGGAGATGGTGGCTTCATGCACGCCAATCAACAGTAGTCAGAGAAGACAGTCCAATCTAACGCAGCTTTGTGGGTATCTAAGACACAGCACTGAGGGTGTCTAAGACATAGCATTGAGGGTGTCTAGGACAGTGTGGAATTTAGAGATACCCTGTGGCATCACCATTGCTACTGAACAGCTCAGTGTCTAAGTTTTCTCATGCGATACCCAAAACTTGCAGGACTATGCAGACTCAAGTGTCATGTTGCTGGTCTCCATTCTCTCTTCCAAGAAAAGTTCCCTGAAGTCAGAACTGTGATATGACTTTAAGAGTAGTTTGAACTATTGTTGAGTTATGCATGGGGGCAGATTTAGTGGTTCCATTTCTGAAAAACTATAGTGCACATAAAGCTAATTATACCTGACATCTCTTTAATATATCTAATATGTTCCTTGTATGCTGAGCTCATCTGTCCCTCCACTCTTCCCTCTAATACTTCCTCTTTTTGTTTCCTTCTTTTAATTCATACATCATGCGATGATTCTTATATTGTCTAAAAGATGGGACCAGTTTAAGACTCTCAAACTTAAGAATTTGTAGAACTTGATTATATTAGAGGAGGGGAAATTAATACAAAGCTGGGATGGAGGAAATCCCAGGACTTGGAGGCTGGACTCCCATAGGTGTCTTCATAGTAAAGACAGGCTCCCTGGAAGCTGAGTTGTGGAGCTATAGAGGCTATGAAGCTATAGAAATCATACCTCAGAGACACAACAGGATGTGGAAGAGTGAGAGTAATCCCCTTGCATCACTCCAGCCTCCACCTCCTTCTTCCACCATGGCATCTCAAAAGGAAACCTGGAGCCAGGCAATCTAGAACACAGCTGGCCAGGGAAGAGAATGGACCTGAGAGTTTCTTAGGCTTTCTCTGAGGCTACCACCTTAGCATATCCCACCTTCAAGAAAAGGCAGATGGATTCTACAGAAGCAGTGATAGTCTACTTGCTGTGTTCAGATTTCTTTTCCCTCTTCCTAAAGAGAAAACAAACAAACAGATCAAGAGTTGATCTAAGGCAATGAAACAATCTGACACTATTTCCCGATGCTTTTTCTGAGACCAATCAACTCACATAGTATCCATCAGTGTACACACTGGAAAACATTGTATGGATCAGACATTAGGCTCTGATGTTTTTTCTGCAAGGAAATTTACTAGTCGTGTGAGGGAGTGGGGAAGAAGCAATGGCTGGTTATGAGCTGAGCTGTGCTGTCTCACTCTCCCAACTCCCCAGGCTGAAGCCCTAATCTCTGATGTGCCTGGGTTATGAAGCGAGGTTTTAAGAAGATGACTAAATTCAAATGAGGTCAGAAAGGTGGGACTCTGATACAGTATTACATGTATCCTTACAAGAGGAGGCGGAGTTCCCTGTGCGTGCACACAAAGGAATGGCATGGAAGAAAGAGGTCACTTGTCTAAAAGAACAGCACAAGGAGAGGTCAAGTTTCCAGGTACCTTGATCTTGAGCATCCAGCCTCCAGAGCTGGGAGGAATCAAATGTCTATGGCTTAAACTGTCTAGTCTGCAGGATTCCCTATGCAGCCAGAATGGATTGGCACCAGGTACCAATCACACACATTCAGTGAGAGTCACACCTATGGTTGATTTCAGAGAAAACTTCAAGACAAGGTCCTGGCGTCACGAGATGCACATCTCTCACCTTAAAGGGACACTGATGTTTTCTTTATTCTAGAGTCAAATATGAGTGACCATGACCAGGAAACACAGATCCAGACTACCCCAAATTTTGTGCACCAATGTGACAGCAGTTTTTTAAAAATGTACGACAGACAAAGTGATAAGTGAAGATGATTTCAAGTCCACTGGTGGGTTTATCAGTAGGAAGTGGAGAAGTAGAGAAACCTCAGCTATAGCTCCCTGGTGTCATCTGATGCCTTTCTCAGCTTTGGTATTGGTGGAAGCTAGCTGTCATGTTAACCAACAGATTCCAAACTATTTAGCCCCATAGTCTCATTGGGCTAAAGATTACTATTATGGGGGCTAAAGGGATCATTCCAAGATAAATTATAATAAGGTTCTGGAACTGAAACATTCCAACTCCCCCTCAGCCATTGATCAGTCCCTCAAGCTTTGTACACTGCTCAATGTAAGGTGCAGCTTTATTTCCAGAAAGTTCGCTCACAGTCACTTGCCATGAACTATTTCCTAAGGTTATTTAAAAAAGGAACAAATTATCTCCAGTTAGACTCAATGCTGAAACCTGAAGCCATGAAAAGTAACAGCTTATCAAGGCCTAAAATTCATATACCTGACCTAGGGACAACTTGTGGGTCTTGCAGGGAAAGCCAAGATGCAACAGAAAAGGGCCTCAGAGGAGAGCGTTAGGAGAAGGCATTGCTCAGTGGCCCAGAAAATGCATTTTCCAAGCTTCCTGGTTTTCCATGTTAGCCTGGCTGATATCAAGGTTGCATTACTTTTAGGAATATTTCTTCTTCATCTGTGTAAAAATTCATAACAAACCTATTATCCTTTATGGAGACAGGTCTGCAGGCTGTTTTCAATGTATTTCCTACTCCAAACTGTTTTGCATGAAAATTTATTAAAATAACAAATTTGAATGCTTCTCCTTAATCTAGCAATCCTTGACTGATCCACACATAAGTTCTGTGTCAGTATAATTATGACTATATTAGTTTAATGAAAACTCCAAATATTAATTCCAAATAGACCTGCCGTTTTAAATAGGCCAAGGCAGTTTGGCGACCCTGCATGGTGCTGTGAGGTTGCTATGGGGCAGAACAGGTTTAAGAAGTAAGTTGATATTCAGCAATTGACACTGCCCTTGGGTCTTCACAGGGTTTATGCAGCGATTTGAAATCTTCTTGGGATTAACAGTTCTGCATTTCCCCTCAGAGACCTACCTGGCCAAGCTCCGTGATTCACAGGGAAATGGCACAACACATTTTCCTCAGAACAATCAGAAAAAGAAAAACTGGGCACAAGGCTGAGTGAGGCGGGGTACCTGGGGAGGAGAAGCAGCTTTGTTGCTGAGATAGAGGCTTCCCACAAGGAAGGGAAGGGGCAACTTATGACCAGATTTGCACAGGCATTCATGAGAAGCCTTGGAGAAAACCATGAGGCTACTTTTCTTGGCAGAAGCCACATCACCAAGAGGTATGCACGATATCTTAGGATCCTTTGTCTTCTTACTTGGTGTATGGTCCAGACACAGAGGCAGCAAACAGAGTTCATTAGAAATGCAGAGCCACCCAGAATATGTAGGTAGAGTGTCTGTTCATGTGATTGCTAAACTTAGGAAGTCTTGAGATGAATCTCCCTAAAATGCTGTTCAGCCAGGTGGGTGTGTCAGCCCTGGCATGGGCACACAGCACCATCATAAAGAATGGAACTGAGGGAAAAGACAAAGGAAGAGAAAGGATCCTGTGACTTTAATTTTTCATTAATCTTTTTATTGGTTTACATTTCAAATGATATCACCTTTCTCCATTACCCCTTCACAAACCCGCCATTGCATCTCCCCCTCTTCCCCTCCCTTTTGCCTCTATGAGGGTGATATATATATACATATATATATATATATATATGTATATATATATATATATATATATATATATATATATACATATATATATATATATTCCTGACTCCCTTCATGTTTACTCTTGGTTGGTGATTTAGTCCCTGGAAGCTCTGGGAGGCCCAGTTAGCTGATATTGTTGTTCTTGCTATGGGATTGCATTCCCCTTCATCTCCTTCAGTCCTTCCCCTATCTCTTCCATTGGGGTGCCCAGGCTCAGTCTGATGGTTGCTTGTGAGTATCTGCATCTGTATTGGTCAGGTACTGGTAGAATCTCTCAGGGAACAGATATATCAGACTCCTGTCAGCAAGCACTTCTTGGAGTGGGGCATTTGGTGTCTGCAGATGGCGTGGATCTATAAGTGGGGCTGTCTCTGGGTGGGTGGCCTTTCCTTCAGTCTCTGTTCCATTTTTTGTCCCTGTCTTTCCTTTGGACAGGGACATTTCTGGGTTAACAATTTTGAGATGGGTAGGTCGCCTTATCCTTCAGCTGTGGCTCTGCCTATCAGCTGGAGTGGTGGCCTCTAAAGATTGTATCTCCCCTCTGTTAGGTATTTCAGCTAAAGTCATTGCCATTGGCTCCTGGGAGCCTCTTGCTTCCCTAGAATCTGGGACTTTCTTCAAAACAGAGGTGAGAGGATGGGAAGAGGCAGGAGACTGGGGAGGACGGTAGGAAGGAGTCTGATGGCTCACACTCAGTTGCCATTTTCTATCTACTTTCGAGGTGGTTTGCACCTGCAGCAGTGGGCAGCCCCCTCTGAAATACAAACAGCTCAGCTACAGCATGCAGAGATGGCTCTCAGGGCTGTGGATGCTGATGGCCTCAGGAATTGTACTGCTCTGTCCCTGACGCATGCACCATAGAGATCCCAATCTTCCCTTGCTAGCCTGCCCTGCCAGTTACAGTTGGGTACCAATCGGTGGCTACCATTGGCCCGTGCTGAAGACCAAATACCAAACAAGATCTCATTGGTGCTGGCAACACTTTTACCATGCCTAGTGAGCTTGAATCCATAGGCTGAGACCACCAAGTAAATGGATAGCTTCCGAATATCAGACGCTAACCGAAGACAGCTGTAGTAGATTTTTTTTTTTTTTTACAAAGAACTAATTATATGACCCCATTGATATGCCAAACTCCTCAGGTTTTCCATGTTCGAAGACTGGGCTTTTAGGGATCATGGAAATTAACTGTGCTCATGAGGGTGGGTCCTACTCAGATCAGATGGGTAACCTCATACGAAGAGAGATCTCTGTATGCTTGCACCAATAAGACTCAGCATTCAGTGAGAAGTCACACCAGGACTGTGCTCACATCCCACAGCTGAGCCTCCTGGTTGTTCAAGAAAATGGATAGAGGGGTCCTACATTCCTGGAAAGAACTGAACATTTCTGAATTTGAAGTCTGCCTGCTGTCAGCAGGAGTGGTGGTTTTCTGTTGATGACCTGTTGAAGGTTATAGCAACTTAGCAGGAACTAGGAGCATGGGAGGACCACACTTGGTTTTTGTAGACTCATACCATCAGGGTTGGGGAGATATATCAGACATACTGGCTCATTTAGTTGGGCCAACCATCTGCTTTGCACAGGGCTTAGAGATTTCTAGGAAGGTGGGATTTATCACACTAACACTCTAGGCGTTCTGAGTAAACAAGGTCAAATTGTTTGAGGTAAATTTAGTAAATTCTAGCTGCCAAGAGACCATCACAATACCACACTGCAGTATTTATTTAAAGGTGGTTAGAATTCCTCACCTATCTTTCCATTGTATTGGGTAGTGGGCCACAATTTTTCCTCCCCAGGAAATGAAGGTCTAAATTGCTACAAAGGGGCATCTGACTCTAAGGTGCCGTCACTCTTGATATATGGATTATTCCATCATTTGAGAAGATCCTATTGTAACAACTCACAAAACAATGTAAGATAAAAATAGGGTTCTGAGACTCTTGCAAGGATTAGGCTGTGTCTAAGGTATTGCCTTCAGAGGTCTTAGTGCACTTGGGGTAAGAGGAGATAAGCTGATTCGATGGGAGGAGCATGGGGGAGGCAGGAGAAGAGGTCAAGATGTTAGAATGTTAGGATGGCAAGCATCCCTCAGCAAAAGTAGCCACGCGTGAGAAAATGGGCTAAAAGGCTTCAGTGTGAATGGAGCAGAGTAAGTCAGAAAATACAATAAAGAAATGAGAACATTGGAGGAGGAGGCAGAGGACACATTGTGCCAAGCATACTGGCCACCACGCCGAGTCCAACTCTATTCTAGGATCTTGAAGGGGTTGAAATCACTTCCGAGTTATAAGAACTGGATAGGCTTTCTTACTAAATTATTTCTGCACAATTATGGACGACACAAATAATCATATGTACTAATAATGAAATAAAACTGTAAGTACATAGTGTTCCTGTTCAATAAAGTTGCCTTTAATAAACAAAGAAAAGCCCCCAAAGGTTTGATTTAACTTCAGGATAACGCACATCAATGGCTCCACTGCACCACTTTGAAGTTTAGTATCCGTGGCTTCCATGGCAAATGACAAAATGAATCTGGGACTCGAATTATCCAAACCTGCTCCTTTGGGAGCAGAATGTTACTTGGAACATATCCTTATAATTAAGACCTAATTGTTATTGATGTTCAGACAAATGCTCCTGTTGGCTTCATCTCCAAGAAAGTAAATCACAGATTTTCCCCACTAGCTCTGTCCTGGTGCCAAGTAGCACTTGAATAAGTTGCTCAAGGAGATATTAGCCTTGATTTTAGAGAGTGACAGGAGCTTAGTGCAGCAAGGACACTAGATTTGATCTCTGTTGGGTCAAGGTTTATCCTCTACTTATTACAAAAACATCAGAAACAGATTTTAAATATTGAGAAATAGAGCAGAGAGAGAGAGGTGGGGGGGAGAGGGAGAAAGAGAGGGAGAGAGGGAGGGAGGGAGGGAGAGAGAGAGAGAGAGAGAGAGAGAGAGAGAGAGAGAGAGAGAGAGAGAGAGAGAGATCTCCAGCTCTCAGGAGGAGGAAGTGACAATAGATGAACTAGGTAATGGAATTCTGCCTACACGTTTTCCAGAAATCAAGGCAGGAGAGGAATGGTGGTTTGCTTGATGCATGAAAACAAAACACAAACAAACAAAACAAATGCCTCTTAGGATTGCTGGGCAGAGACTAGTTTTTTTCTGAATTCCATAGAGAAGGATTTGTTCCAAAGGTGATTTTGTAACAGATATGGAAAGTCTAGTGGACAGTGCATTCGAGTCACTTTGAAAAGCAGGCGAGAATGCAGTTAGAGATAAATGTTTCTTGGGCCAGTGTCTATTAAAGTAAAGAGTGAAATAAACTCACAAGGCACTTTTGTTGGAAGCCAAAGCACTGAAGTCTAGGTACTTTGCTTGGTGACAAGGACAGCACTTAGAGAATCTAGAAGCAAAACGGACATGCCTTATCACATCCATTAGACCCTCTCTTCCAAATTATAGCTGTTTTAAGCAAGCCATTGGTGGGTATTGAGTTGCAGTCAATTTGAGAGAGTACAAATCTCAGGGAATATGGAGAGTCAGAGCTGTCAGCCGAAATGTACCTAAATGGCTAGTGATGAAAGAGGCTGTGTTGTCCTGCTGGACTGGGAGGTTAAGATACAGACTTGTCTTGTCCAGAGAACACTATACTTCATCATGGGCTTGCAAGAGAGATTGTATCGTTTTCTTAGAAAAGACCTTTGGATATTTTTGAGAACTGGTATAAGTTTTGGTGTGAGGCCTATAGATCATGAAGTAGTACACTGTGAACAGCTACTGAAGGGAGTGTCTTCATCCAGATGCTTGCCTAACTTTTAAACTTCTACCACAGATCTTTAAGTTAAACTGACGTATTTACATATAGCTTTGCATATTTTTGCTGTCTCATGCACTGTGTTTTAATTTGATTGCTTTGTGATTTCATAAAACTCGGCAGCTGTGTGATGTCGATTTCTTTACAATTTGTATGTATATATGCATAAATATACATATACATATGAACACATATGATTGATGCATTTGTTAGGTTATTGATTATAACTCTGACAAGAATGTCAGTTATGCCAAATTACATGGCTCACCTGAGAGGATATATTTATTCCAGGATCAACTAAATCTACCTGGGCATCTTCCAAATAAAAGGAATACATTGGAGCTATTATTAATCTCTACATGTGTTTCAAGGATGAGTAAGTGATGGGTCCTGCCCCTAGGATTCCAGAGGTGAAGGAAAGCACAGTTTCTATATACTATAAGAAGTAGATGCACATTTACAAACAAATAAGTCAGTGATTGATGATAGAGGTTATCTATAGCCATAATGTGGTTTATATAATGATTACCATAATGAAAACAACTCATGTTGGCTTAGTCTGTATACAAATGCCCTCTTTATGATCTATTTGGTGCCATGTATTTTGTAATTTTGTGCTTTTTGATGAAGATCTCACTATTTAAAATGACCCCTCCAGCACAGCAAGGAAGTGCTGTATAGAGTTCAGAAGGATTTTATGTGCTTTAAATGAAAATTGTTCATTAGATCAGCTTCAGTGGGGATGAGTTAGCATGCTCTTGGCTGTGGGCTCAATGACAACAAAGTAACAAAATATATTAGCTTGTCTTTAAATAGAATTCTTCAAAAGGTTACCCACTGCTCAGTTAGTGCAGAGTGGATGTGAAGCTCTTGGTTACTTAGCCCCGCATCTTGCTAAGGGATATGATTCAGTAGTCAGAGTGCATCACTCACAATGGCATCACAGGACAACTGTTCTGACTCATGCAAACAAACTGCATTTACAGTTAGCTAATAAGTAAATTGAGTGGGTAAAGGTTTGCACACAGAGCTCTCTAGCAACAGTGTACTGGGAGAATTGTTTATGTGGCAAACAAATAGTTTCAGAAAGGAGAAGCTACAAATTGGGAGCCCAAGGTGGCTTCTCAGGACAGTTGCTTTGGGTAGTCAGTCAGTCAGGGAAACACAATGTTCCTCACAGGATGGGGTCTCAAAGAGAAAAAGCAGGTGAAATTAGAAAACGGGAGATAGAGGATTCCAGGATCTTCAGGGTCATGGGGCCAAAGAGAGCAAACAGAGAGGATGGTGGGATTGTGAGCTGGGGGGGAAAGGCAGCAGTGCTGGAAGGTTGATCAGTCAAGATGCTGGCTGTGGGGGAAAGACGATGGATTCAGTGTTGAATGTCCCGAGCTGGATCGCCTGTCATGATATCATAGTCTGTCTTATATTCACTGGACAGTAGATGCATTTTTAACAACTGTGAAGAGGGGTGAAGTAACGATGTAGATGAAGAAAACACGGCACAGAAATCTGAGGTTGCTTGGAAGAGAACCAAGCTGTTTAGGTCAACATCTCACAGAACTGAGCTATAGACAGCCCAAAGGCATCTCCATCCTCCAGTGGGCAAAAGATGAACATGGCACAGAAAAGCTACCAGAGTGATTCGCTCTTAGTGATTGACTGCAGTTCAAAGATAACGGCAATCAATTTCCCTGAGTCTACTTATCCAGTGTGCCATGTCTAGGAATGGTTCTTGCCAGATATCCTAAAGGGAAAGTTCTGCTCCATCCTGGAAGTCAGTTCTTCTCTCTTGTGGAAGCCTGGGGAACAGAGGTGTGTGGCTGCTGCTTCCCCGTCACCACAAAGGCTGGGTATGACTCCTGTTCACCTGAGTCAGAGGACATATCTCCTTCAACACTCCCACACAGTCTAATTCTCTGCCTGAGCTCTTTTATTTTCAGTATAATTGATCTCTATTTCCTTCAGGAAAAAATGTATGCCCCAGCCTTTTTGGATAGACTTACCCTTTGTCTTATCACTGGCTACCTTAGGATGGGTTGATGTGGGGAAGTCTATATAACTTGTTATTATCCAATCACCTCCTTAAAATTCTATAGATTAGTCTTATACAACAATGATCTGCAGGTCAGCTTGAATGGCCTGGTGGATATGGTCCTTGTATTCCAACCTTGCCACTGGCCACTAATTCTGCATCTCTAATATGTGGATCTAAAGGTGACATCACATAAGGCAAAATGACACCTAAGTTGTCAGAGTGGGAGATCTGTGTTCTTACATCTTTAAATCAGAATGCCTTTACTCTGCCGGCTGATGAGGAAATGAGCATCTTCTCAGAGTGGGTGAACAGCTCGGAAAGATGCTAAGCAAGGTCCCCAAGGCAACACTTAAACTTGCTAGCATGACAGTACCAAAAGAAAAAAAACTCGGCAGTTGCAGAAGAGACTCTCAAAATGACCATTTTCCTTTCATTACGTGCTTGCCTGGTTCTTAAAGGCCCTCTGTGTCTTTCCAAAATAGAATAAAGGTAGGAGAGAAAAAAATCATTTCATTTTCCCTTCAGATACATTGTAGTGGGTTTTAAGGTTCTCCCAAGACTTAGGAAGGTGAACTTCTCAAGGTGGTATAAAAAGAGCCTCTCAGGCAAGGCACTTACAGATGTTACAGTGAAACCAGGCACCTTTGCAACTGCTTTATCAAAAGCCTTGAAGAACCATTTCAAAGAAAGTAGCACAAGCAATAATATTGAAGAGAGGGCATCCATTTCAAGGAAGAACTATACTATGTGGTCTAAAATAATTGCAGGGAGAGAGAAAGAGGAAGCATCGGAGGTACAGCGAGGAGCATTTCCCCCTATTTTGTTCATGTCTCTTTACTAGTGTCTGAACTTCAAATTTTACAACACCCATTCATATCCAGGTAGAGATAAAGTCACTCATTTCTTAGAGCCTGTCTTCTATGAACTTGAAGGCAATAGATAGTTGCCTTTCATTCCTGTAAGTAAGTGCAGTAAAAGCCTAACCGCCTGCAAAGTCAGGGCATTTGACAGTTCTCCAAGGATAACTCTCTCATCTTTGAATACATGGATGCATCCAGCAGTGTGCATAAACAACACCTATTATTCCTGACCTTTAAACCTCTGCTGGGAGGAAGAAATGAGAGAAATGGAGGAGCGAAGTTTTGTGGGTACCTTCCTGCAGGACACCCAGTGCTGGGAAGGCTGGCATTATGGCATCTGCTCATGTGTACAGCAATGCAGAACAAGGAGAGAGTCACACAGGAATTAAGCATACTGTGGTATTCAGTGTCGATGAAGAATTATCTAGAGGGATGGGCCATGTGATGATCAAGGCCCTTTTTCCACTATCACCCAATCCCATAGGAGGGATTTTAAGGGAAAGGTAGAGTCCTTGGACTCTAAAGGATTCTAAATGAAAAAGGGAATACTCAGATCTCATTTAGTCTTACCTCCCTGTTATATGGTCTAGGAAATATGCTTCTGAAAGGGGAGTGAAGAAAACTTAAATTATGGGCTTCAGGTATCCAGCTGCTCTTCTTACCAGTCTGTTTTGTAATACATAGTTTGACACTGTAGATGTTTGCAATACAATAACTTTGAATGTCCACAGCAGTGTCCAGGACTTGTTTTGTAAAATTACTGCCTCCATTTGACAGGTGGACAGACAAACAAACAAACAAACAAACAAGCTCATGAAACTGACACAGATGCCTGGAATTAGTAACTAAGACACATAGGGCTCTTGATAAGTACCTGTGGCTATCACCCCAGCTTTCAGAACTTCTGTCTTTATTTACCCAGTAACAATGACAGTGCCTTCATTGTCAGGTGGGGTTGAGACCTGAAATGCAACACTAGCAGCTTTTGGTAAATGCTAGAAGGTTGGTTATTGTGTAGGGCCGGGTATTCATGGAAAGGAGAAAAAGAGTGGCCACAACTTGTGTTCTAACTATTTAGGTTGCTCTTTACTGAATGAGGGCTGACCTACTGACATGATATTATGTGGAGGAAGAAAAGCACAGAAATGTAAGGTAAAATATGTATAGAGCGAAACAAGTGTATTAGTTAGCAAATAGATGATGAGATGGGTATATGATAGATTGTTATATAAATAGATAGATAGATAGATAGATAGATAGATAGATAGATACATACATACATACATACATACATACATACATAGATGATGGATGGATGGATAGATATTGATAGATGGCAGATGATAGATATAAAAATAGATAAATAGATGGATATTGATAGACAATAGATAGATGATAGAGATAGAGATAGAGAGAGAGATAGATGAATAGATGAAAGATAGATAAATAATAGATGGATAGATATAGATATATAGGACAGTCAGGTACATAATACATAGATGATAGATAGATATAGATAACAGGTAGATAGACTGATAGACAGAGAGATAGATGATAGGTAGATAATACCCAGGGGAAGCAGCTCATGCAGTTATGTAGGTCAGTAAGCACTGAAAGCTAACCATCTAGAGGTCCAGGTGTACTAATAACTTTGTTCAGGTCAAAGGCTGACAGTTTAGAGATGTAGGACAATTTGATATTTCAATGTAGCTTTTATACTAGGCCAACAATCAAGGCTTCTGTTGGAGACAGCCAGGCAGTAGCATTTTGATGTCAAGGAAGATGAGACTCTGTTCTTTCCAGATCTTTCCCTGACTGAATGAATTCACCCACATTAACGAGGGTCTGCTTTTTCATTTTACTGACTCAAATATTAATCTCAGTCAGAAACAACTAGAACATCTAGAATATTAGACTAAAAATTGGGAAACCAGGTCCCCAGTTGAGTTAACACATACAAGTAATACCAAGGTGTATCAAATCCTTCTTTCCTTACTGTGATGCCATATACATCTCCTTAAACTGTTCTTAATGTTCACATGAAGTCAACAGTTAGAATCACAATTTTGCTGACATGTTGCATCTCTCTTCCTGCTAACCAAAATTACACTGACCTATTTCCTGGAAGAAGAGATAAATCCTGTTTGTGTCTTTCAAAGATGATTACCTTCTTTACATTCCAAAACTTAAATGCTGTGAAGTAAAATTAGGAGTACTTACACACTATTACATGAAACCAGCATATCTTATGTTACATGATAAGGAGAGGGAAGCAGTGTAATAAGGTTGCATACTTAATATATAACACATACACAATGTAACAAGGTTGTTTAATTAATATATAATACATACATAAACATATTCACATAAATAGGGAGAGAACGGGATAGAAACAAAGCTTGTTTCTGTATCTGGACATAAGGTTATAATAGACATTAATAAACCCTATTTTCCACTGTCCAGTTTGTATTCTTTTTTCCTCAGCCAGTTGTTGTTCTTTGTGTGAGCTGCGGTGACACTGATTTTTATATAGGGGTCTGAATTATATGTAGCCCTTCCTGGATTGTGCTGTTGTCCATTGGTTTTGTCATGGAGCAATGAAAATGCTGAAGGATGCTAGTATCTACTCTACATACCCTCCTTTCTTTCATGGAAGATTATTTCTCCAGTCTTCCTCTTAGTAGTCAAGATATATTACCCAAACTACCTCAGCTATTCTCTTCTTTGCCTGTCAATTCAAAAGCATGAGCAACTCAAGTTGGTCAGATGACAGCCTAAGTTACCAGAACAAAGGAATTATTGCTTTATTACATGGTGGGAACACTTCCCATGAAGCTGAGTTCTCTGTGTCAGCAGATTATAGTGATGTCACAACAGGATCCCAACACTGCACAAGTAGGTCTCTAGGTAAAATATTGGGTGGTGCTTCTACTTTTTGTACTCCTTAAATTATAAACCAGTAAACACTAGCTATGGGAGAAAGAGTACCATGCACTGCAAACTGATTTAGAAGATCTATAGCCTTTTGGCAAGCCTTGCCTGAGTCTGAAGGATATTGATTCTTACCTAGTACTGTATGTGGTAAATGAAAGGTTATTCATTCAAGACAACTGCATCAGAATGGTAAGGAATCTAGCAAGGGCAGCAGATTCTCTGAGAACAAATCCATTGCTACATTTCTTGAACAGAAACAATATTGCATGAGATATCTTGATGATGAGTGAGGCATTCTGTTACTTCACAGATGGTAGTTTGGCAGAAGTACTGTGTATAGGAAAAGCAAATCCCAAGATAAGATAAGCATATGTTCATTTTGATCAAAACACTGCTTCTTCCATCATGGAAGATGTCCAGTGCAATCAACCTGTCATCAGGCAGTTGGCTTATCATCTTGGAGAATAGTTCCATATCAGGGTTTCAGTGTTGATCTTTACCACTGGCATATTGAGAGTTCAATGATGTCTGTAGCCAGGTTGCCTTGGTAAAATCCTGTTGCTGTGTAGCATAGAGATTTCATTCCTGCCACCATAGGTACATTTTTCACAAGACACTACTGGGCAATGAGAAGGGTCACTAGGAAAAGAAGTTATTATCTACTAAGAAGGTCATCCTTCTACACTGTATTATAAAAGTTCTAATCTGCTGAAGTCACCTTCTATGATTAATCTGAGGTGCAAATGTCTGCACTGCTTTTCTCATTTAGACAAGTCTATCTGCATGCCTATTCCCAGAATTCCTTGCCACTAATTCCCAAGCATGTTCTTTCTAGGTCCCTGGGCACGGCCCATGAATATGTATGCAGTCAGTGAATAATAATTTTTCCTTTAAGCAAAGTAAGCATCCAGGCACAGAAATTCTACACCCAGGGAGGATTTTCTTTTACATCTGAGCTTCAGAGCTGTCCTAGAAAGGCTATAAGATATCTAGAGCACAGCTGTCCTCTTGCAGATGGTAAGTACCTCCAAGCAAACATGTGTTCTGTGAAAACCATTTGGACACTTAGGCCTAAGTTTCCTCTTCCTCTGTTGTTAACTGGTTGTAAACAATTCTGCATTAGGCTATATGTAGATATTAATGCTACAGATAAAACCTGATGGTTTGTTTTCAAAGTGTCTTGACCCATATAAGGTCTAAATACAATGAATAGACTAAACTCCCACTGATACCTGCTAGTCTAGATATCTCTCCACTGACCCAAACTCTGCTAAGCCATCAACCTCCAAACTGGAAGTTTAGAGTAAAATCTTACTAACAGCCAAGATCAAGGTCATATATGTGATTAGCTTTAAAGTAATCAGAATGTAGAGCAGAAATGAACTTGCCCAATGTATTTATTTAACAAAAGATGCATGGCAGGCATGGTGGCCATAGCTTTAATCATAGCATTTAGAAAAAAAGAATCAGACATATATCTGTGAGTTTAAGGTTATTCAGGTCTACACAGTGAATTCCAGGCCAGCCAAAGCTACATAGAGAGACCCTGCCTCAACCCCTATACCCAACCTCATGCCACCTCCAAAAAAGGAAAAGAGAAAAGATAAATATAATCAACAGAGGGGATAAGAAACACCAAATGGCCATGTGATGTTATACCATTCTGATTATTCAAAAATGGAGAAAATGAGTCACCTGTTAGGGTGTACAACTGCTCTATGTAATCAGCCTGGCCACCATTCTAGGTTGATGGAACTGCTTCATTTTTACTACTCCAAGTTTCCTATACTGTTACCATGAAGTGAAGGTCCTATGCATCTCAAAGTTGGGAATCAGAAGGCAATACAATAGGAATGAGGATCACAGGCATTTGAGACATTTCTTCATATAATTTGTACCTTCAGGGTTTGTGCATGCACAGATCTTTATAAGCCACTTCTATATGATGATGTGTTGGTGAACTTACATAGCTTCAGTGTTGGGGGTTTGAGGAGCACTCAGGCCACAGTGGGAAGCTCAGGTTGCATGACAACTTGGTGACTGTTGAATATTTTATTTCTACTTATATTTAGAGAATAGTATACCCACAATGCCTGCAAAAGGCTCCATGTGAGAGAGTATTAAGATTAAATACACGATAAAAGCATATAAATGGATAAAAATTACTTTTTGTGTGGTTTCAGAGGGTTCAAGTCCATCATTATATCAAAGAGGGCATGCCTGAGCAACTCAAAACTATGGTGTGGAAGAAGAAGAAGAAGAAGAAGAAGAAGAAGAAGAAGAAGAAGAAGAAGAAGAAGAAGAAGAAGAAGAAGAAAAAGAAGAAGACGAAGAGAGCACAAGAAGGTGCAAGGAGGGGAAGATGTAACCCCCAGGGCATCATCCAGTGACCCAGTGACCCACATCCTCCAATGGCTCCACCACCTACATTTCTCTACCTTCTGATAACTATGAATGTGTTGAGAGAGTGATATACTGATTGAACCACCATACTATGAGGAATCTGCCTCTGTTAATGCTATTACAAATATACCCAGAGGTGTGCTTCACTAGTCTACAAGGTATTCATTAATCCAAATCAAGTGGACAATCTAGAGGAGTTAGCACAGAGTCCTAACAGCTTCCCTCTCAGCCACTGACATCATACAGGCACTGCTTTATCTTATGAGACATATGACTGAGACAATAGGACAGTTTTCATGGCAGCCTGGACTTGTTTCAGTCTTTATTTGTTCTGTGATCCCCTCAAAACTAATAGTGTCAGTGTTACTCATTCAATAGATTCAAGTAATAAAGACAAATGCAAAACATATTGCCTCAAAAATCTAAGCTGGCCTAGTAGACACCATTGTAGGAGGCATCATATGCAGTATCTTACCTTTCCCTCACAGACATGTCTGGGCCACTAAAAATGTCATTTTTCTAAAGGAAAATTTACTGGAGTATTGTCAGATTTACTACCTTTTAACATAAAAATATTTAACTGGTAAATCAAGACTAGTTTCTATTTCTTGTTTTACTAAGACTAATCAGCATCATGCAGTCAATGCAACAGACCAATGAGAAAGTGCTGTGTTAAGAACCCTGTACATTCAATTATGATGTATAGCTGAAGAGTAGATATACATTTAAGTTAAGAGAATAAAAGTGCATTGCTGGCCTCACCATGTGAAAGGAACCTGGCTGTGGTGGTTCTTACTGATAGGCAGAAAAAGGAACATTTTAGACTAAATAGGTATGTTTAATGTACCAGAAGATATGTTTTTTTCAAGCAATAAGCATACATGTGTAATGCAGCTGCCATAGTAGTTACCTTCTAGTTAAGCTTGTGCTAACCCACTGACATTCTCTAAGATCTTGCATCTTCTGCACAGGTCAGACAGGAGGATTGAAAGGACCACTGCAGCAGCATCAAGTCCTGGATTGATCTGGATCTGGGAAAATGGTGTGAGGATGTACTTTCAGGACCACTGGGATGTACTTGTAGGCCCAGTAGTATGCAAAATAGACATGGGTTGAAACTACACTGATCACCTGACCACTAGGTGGTGGCCTCTTAGAATGAATGACCTTTCTAATTAGTTACTTAAGGATCTAATTACAAACTTAAACTTAAAATTTAAAATTTAAAATTACTACTCCACTAAAACAAACAAGACAGACAAACAGAAATATAGGTCCCTAGGACATGATAGTTTTAACAGTCCTTCCTCAAAGTGAGCTGGGTTTAAGATCCCACTTTCTGATAATCACTTTTAGTGCCCAGATTAGTAGTAGTCAGTATAGAAGAGAAGCAGAGCTAATAGAATATATGAATGTAGCCTGTGTGACGAGAGAAGTCTAGGAAGGCTTTGGTTCTTAAGGTTAAGAAAACCAACAACAACAACAAAAATTGTCTTTTCTGATTGAGATAACTAAGAAGTCATTGGAAACCCTGAAGAACTAGCTAGACATCCTTATAGCACACCAACATAACTCTGTAGAATACTCCTAAGTCAGTGTTTAACAAGAGACAAGCAGAGGGGCAGTATAGAAGATATGTTATATGCTAATCAAGTTGATGAATATTATGTAACAATTTTTGTCTCTAAAATTCCTGGGGAAAGCAGGGGAGGAAAAGGTTGTTTAGACTTATCACAAGTACAGTTTCTGGCTACCCCGAGTTCCCATCCAGGGATTGCTGTGGCTCAGCAAAAGCCAGAAGTCAGGCCCTTGTCTGGGTCTTAGCCATTGATTTCTTCCCTTACTAATGCCTGATATTTCTTGACTCAGTGGTCGGGAGCCACCTCCCTCTAGGAACCAACTGTTAAACTACAACACTAGTTCTGTTCTAGGGTTAAGGTATATATTCAAAGTAGGAAAGCATGGCTGTTTCCTCCTAGAGCTGGAGCCACTTCCCAAGTCAACGAGATTAGCCTTTACGTGCATCCCAGAGGAGCAAGGAGGAAATGCTTCGGAAAGAACACAAGACTTGGGTCCTCAGCATCTGTGTTGTACCCCTGCGGTCATGCTTTGGCTTCTGATAAAATAATTCCATCGCCTGTTGGTTGAGCATGCGTGTCTCGCTGTCCGGGGGCTATAGCCCTGTCTTTTCGTCATGGATTTTAACTATCCAAGAGAGACAGAATGTTAATGCCCACACTCTTCATCCAGCCTCAATCAGTGCCTTGACTTGGCTCAATGGTTTTATATATGAGGCTCTCCTTTTCAACTAATTATTTCCAAGCAAATCTCAGACCTCGCGTCTTATGCTTCAGTGTGCATTTTTATAAAATACAGATATTCTCTCTAGTGACCAAAATGTCATTACAAACTCTTACAAAATTAACAACAATTCGTGATTTCTTTATTCACTATATCCATATTTTCTGACTGTATAAAAAAATACAAGTTCACAACTGACTGGATCCGAATGGCCCCTACACATACTCTGCACATCGGCTAACTCTAACTTTGGTCCTTTAATATAGCACAATGACGCCTTTCTTCTCCTTTGTTCTGCTGTCTAGCTGAAGATAGTGTTTTAGAAAATTCACATTCTTGATTTTTTCCTGCTTGTTTATCTGTGATGGACGTTTGCTCATTTCCCTACCCTGCATGCTCCTCAGGTGTTAAACTTTAGTTTTAAGGGCTCAATTACTTGTGTGTTTAACTTCACAGATAGTGCTATGTCTTCATAACTCCGCAATGTGCACACAGGTGAATATCCTTAATATACCTAAACTGTCACCATGAAACCCAGCATCATGTATACTGAATATAATCTCCTTCCCTCTAGAAGAGAATATTTCTTCACATATTTTAAGTTGTTCATTTAAAAGTGTCATTGACAATCTTTAATTATTTCATTAGCATTTACAAAATGGTGATTTTTCTAATTCTGACATTTCTTCAATCCTCCTACTTTTATTAGCTGAAATTCTTCAATAAAGAGTTTCCTTTATTAATGAGGACTACTTTGTCATATTACATAATGCTTGCCTGAGAAAGAAGGATGAAATATTTAATCACTTTCACAACTGTCAATTTTCAGAGCGACAAATTAATTCCAAGACTGATAATGAACTGTAGGCTTTTGTGTGAGTATGGTATTTTTTTTCCTATCACATAACAAACCTGGATGCTTTTATTTATTATCTGAAATCTTTGTCAATTAACAATTGCTTGTTTTGATATTCAGATGATCTTACCTTTGGGCACTGAGAGCCTCTGTGAGCTGGCTCATGTGTTCTTTTGATGTGATTCTTTAATGTGTGACATTTTTTAACATGGTTTTAAAAGCAAAAAGGTTCTCAAGCACATCTCATACCTCTCCTAACCTGATCTGAAGCTATAATGCTCTATTGTTTGGCTGGATTTGTTTATTATAAGTCAAATAACATGTTTTAGATCATTTCTATTTCTGTTTCAGTTATGGTGCCGGGATAAAACCTGGCAGAAAACAAGAGAATATTTCATCTTACAGATTTAGACTACAGTCCATCATTGTGGAGAAGTCAAGGTAGGAACATTAAACAACTAGTCATATTACATCCACAGTCAAGGGAAGAGAGGAATGTGTGCACACCTGGTCCTGAGTTTCTTGCTAGTGCTCTGTGTGCCACCTCCATTATGACACTGGTCAGGACTCCATATTGCTTTCTGAATATTTTTATTGTGGGTTATATTTCTAGAGGTTCTAGCACCGACACAATGGCACATAGACATACAATACATCTTGCTGATACAGAAGCCATATGATCCAGCTCTACCACCCCTTGCTATATATACCAAAAGGATTCAAAGGTAGCATACCATAGAGATACTTGTATGTCTATGATTATTGCTACACCACTCACAGCAGCCAAGATATGTGCTAGTCTAGATGCTCACTGACAGAAGAGTGGATAAGTAAATGTGACAACAGATCCATTATAGAGTTGTAGTCACCCATAAAAATGATGAACTTATGACAGTCATAGGAAAATCAACAGAACTCTAGAGATCCATATGTTAAACAAGATGAGCCAGACTGAGAAAGACAAATATTACATGCTTTTTCTTCTCACATACAGAACTTAAACACACATACACAACACACACACACATACACACACATGCACACACACACACACACACACACATACACAAACACCCCAGAGCAAGAAAGTAGAAAGGAGACTATGAAAAGAAAAACAAAGTTTTCCACTAAGAGAAGGCCAGTGGAAATCAAATTGGGTAATTGAATATGCCATGTAAGGGAAGCTATTCTCAGGGAAGTAATGGACAGCAAGAGTGGGTGGGGACAACTGAGTGAAAATATAATATAAACAAAGTGTGATGAGGTATGCATATGAGAATGTCAGAATGACACATTTTTATTTACACACTTGGAAGCTTCTGTTTACAGTGAGTGGTGATTATCATTGAGACCCAGAATGGCTCGTAGTACAGAGATGAAGAGACTGATGGATAGTCAGCTTTAAATGGGATAGCTACACCATACCCCCACTTCTCAAGGGTCAAGGATCATTGTGTGGGAGGGAGCGAGAGGTAAGAGCCAGAAGCACTGGAAGACCACAAGAAAATGGCTTTCTACACCAAGCATGGAAGTTGCATATATGAACTTACAGCAGGCATCCCAGCGTGCACTGAACTCACACAAACTTAAGCCAGACAAAATTTCATTCTAGAATGAAAAGGGGAGATGACATAAAGTCACATCCCTAACTAAGAAATTATTGGGAACTGATAGCTGGTAGGAAAGAGAAGTATATCCCTTTATAGACAGACCATGCTCCTGTGAAAGGCTACTCACCAGAGATTATATGGGATGCACAAATTGAACTGAGTTTTTTAAAATGATGACACAAACACAGGTTAGTAGGTGTGATCTGAGAAGAATCGAGGAAAAGGATGTAAATAAGATCAAAACACATATAATAAAATAAGTATATAAACATGTTTTTTCTTCCTTTTTAAAAAAAAAGATTTATTTATTTGCTTTATGCATACGAGTACACCACCACTGCTCTCTCCAGCCACACCAGAAGAGGGCGTCAGACCCCATTACAGATGGTTGTGAGCCACCATGTGGTTGCTGGGATTTGAACTCAGGACCTCTGGAAGAGCAGCCGGTGCTTTTAACCGCTGAGCCATCTCTCCAGCTCCCAGATGTTGTTTTTTCAACTATATCTGCTTTGCACTTGAATACTTTTAGCTCCCTTCAAGTGGCACACAAGGCCCTACTTCAATGACATCACTGGCCTTCCTGTCTTCAGCCTCTTTTCTCACGCCCATCCTGCTTCCCAGGCTTTTAAAGTTCCTCTAAGATCTCTAACACCTCCCTGCCACGGAGACATCATTATGCTGCCATCCGTTCCCTTTTCTCCTCTCCAGTTTGCTCACTTAATGACATTTCAGATCTGTCTCTTCATTTAAAAGGATCTCTTCTAGAAGGCCTTGCATAAGTCGTCCTCTGAGTAGTGTCTCCCGGGGAGTTGTGTTTGGCACAGAGGATCTTGTTTCTTCTTTTACCTGGCTTTCAGGTTCCAAAGAAAACTGTAACTAACTGATTAACTTATTAACTGCTGGGGCTTGAGAAACTATGATATTGTTGAAAGCATTGGGTATTCTTCCAGAGGATCCAGGTTCAGTTCCCAGTACCCACATGGTGGCTTATAACCATCTGTGACTCCAGTTCCAGGGCATCCTGCATGTGTGTATGTGTGTGTGTGTGTGTGTGTGTGTGTGTGTATCTATGTAATATATATCTGTATGATCTCTTGCAAGTAGTTTCTATGATTTTTATATATAAGCATATATTTTCTTCAAGTTGAACCTCACTAAGCAAGTTATACATTTTGGATTATCTGAATCACAAGTATAGGAAATATACAGGAATTTTACAAATTCTGATATCACCCAGACATTATAGATTCCCTTGTATCTAATTAATATTAATAAATTATTAATTCTATTAAGAATGGTTATGTGTTATTAATAAACACATGTTTGTAGATAGAATACTGGCTTGCATGTTGGGAGAAGCCAGACGAGTAACAGAGTTCCCCAGGACCTGCTTGCTCCAGTACTCCAGGGAGCTTGTTATTCTGTTGCCACAGCCCTTCTCCCACTGCTGTCAGTGTGTGTTTGTGTTAGAATTCTTTATCAGGCCACAAGTTCTACTGGAGAAGAAAAGCTTCCCATGAAGCCCAGTGGTTTCCATCCTGCAGTGGGTATTCAGTCAATAGAGGCTTATTCAATAGCATTAGAGTCTTTATGAGTAGCTGTTGGAACTCTGGGAGAGAGGCACCACACTATGAGTACCTTTGTGTGTCCTCTTCAGCTTGTGGATTATTTAAATGATTGTAAAGGATTTATAAAATGTTGGTTGAATGAGTAGTTATTGTTCCTAATCAAGGCGTTCAGTTGCACTCACTGAAAGAATAAAGCATTTCCCAGCATACCCTACCACTCTGCCCTGGATTCTGAGTGTGAGGGAGTCTTCCTCCTGCTACCTCCAGGTACATCTGTACATCCACACTCACTCCTACCCCATCATCCCTCCGCCATATGTAATTCATTGCCAAAGGACTGGCGGCTGTGAAGGTGGGCTTTGAAGACTGCCATACTTGGATCTGATTGCATTTCTTGCTGTGCAACTAAGTGCAGCATTTGATCTCTATGACTTTTTTCTAGGGCTTTGGAAATGTTGGATCCAATTTTCACAAAAACTCTACACCATCCAGAGTGGCATCACTCTTAGGAAGCCATGTAAGTACATGCGATGAGTCCTTTGCATCAGCTGCTTAGTGACAGAAGAACTCATATGCATTACAGCGATATCCAGGAGGGAAATCTAGTGCCACCTACTGCAAGCAACACAAACTGTCTTCTTTATATAAGAAAGTAAATATATTCTATGATGGCAGGGATAGTGTGTGTGTGTGTGTGTGTGTGTGTGTGTGTGTACTATATGTGTACTTTTTACACCCATGTTCCTCTGTATTCCCTTGAGACAGGGTCCCTCACTAAATTCGAGGCTTACTCTTTTAGCATGACTGTCTGGCCAAAAAGCCCTAGAAGTCCTCTTGTCTCTTCCCCTACCATCACTGGAGTTACACATGATACACATCCATGCCTACCTTTATAGAATAGCGCTGGGGTAAATGTCAGCTGTTTGTGCTTGGATAGCAAGCCGTCTTACTAACGAAGCCATCTCACCAGCTCTGACAGATACAGTTGAAACTCTAGTCAAATTTATTATGAACTTTCGGTGCATCAAGAACTATTCACTTCATTTAATTTAATTTAGGGCAGAGTTCTCACAAGCATGAGTGAATCAGCAGATGTAGAATCAATTACAACATTGGTGATAAAAGTGCTTAAAAACTAGGGCCATAGCTACTTCCATATTTAATATATAGCTTTGGAAAATTCCGTGTCCAGAAAAATAGGACTGATTGCTTATGGAGTAGGATGGGGTAGGTCAGACTTGGGAAGTGCTTGGTATCTCAACAGCCACCCACCTAGAAATATGGCTTTAGTCCACTGTTAGTTTATACCCTGGTTAGTATTTTAGAATTTGGAATCAAGACAACCCACATTCAAATGTGAGCCTTGGCACTGCGAATCTGGGTAATCATGGATAAATTGCATAATTTCCCTGAGTTTTAGATCCTTTATTTTTAAAGTAAAAAAAATTATAAATACTAAAATACCTAGCTTATAAGGTTAATAATAAATTTAGTTCTTGTAGTGGTTGATCTTGGTATTCAAGTTGATATGATTTACAAGCACCATGACACAAATCTCTGGGCATGCCTGTGATGGATTATTTAGATGAAGTTAATTGAGGTAGGAAGACCTCTACCCATAGTGTGGGTGGTTCCATGCCATGGGCTGGAGCCTCAGGCTGAATCAAAAGGAGACAATGAGCTTTGCACAAGCATTCATTCCTCTGCTCCTTGCCTATGGATGCAATGTGACCAGCTGCTTACCTCCCGCTGCTGTGTCTTCCTAGGTATGATGGACTGTGCCCTAGAGCTATGCAGCAGAATAAATGCCTCCGTTATTGAGTTGATTTTGTCAGGAATTTTCCTGTGGAACATGGGAATTAACTGAGATGCATTGCTTGATAAATGGGCATAATTCATAATAAGGTGTTTTGAATGTGTTCATTTCCATATGAAGCAAATATAAAAGTGCAGCTTTGATGGGATTTTCTCCATAAAGATGCAAAGACACAGCTCAGGACAACCAGTTCTAGCTAAGTGTAGAATGACTTGTCTATTATCTAATAGAGCTGTAGGAAATGAAAGGGAAGAAAGAAATATTGTCAGGAAGGAGAGGGGAGGTGATGATTGCTCTGGGACTTGAAGAATGAAGAGAAGTACAACGAAGATGAACAGGAAGGAGGAAGAGCAAGAGAGAGATCCCAGAGACTTCTAGGTGAAAGATGTTTGCAAGGTGTATAGAGTTGCCTGATTACATTTCTGTCAGTTTGACACAGCTTGAGGCACCTACAAAGAGGGAATCTTAACTGAGGAAATGCCCTCATCACATTGCCCTGTAGGGAAACCTGTGGGGCATTTTCTTGATTAAGAGTCAGTGTGGGAGGTCAACTGTAGGTCTTGCTGCTCCTGGCCAGGTAGTGCTAGGTTGTATAAGAAATAAGGCTGAGCAAGCCATGGAGAGCAAGCAAGTAATCAGCACTCCTCCACAGCCTCTGCCTCAGCGCCTGACTCCAGGCTCTTGCCTTGAGTTCCTGCCCTGAAACACCTCAGGGATGGACAGTGATATAAAACTGTAAGGGGTGTAAATGCTTTTTCCCTTAAGTTCCTTTTGGTCACCATGCAATAGAGAGCAAAACAGGTCACTATTTTTCTAAATTCTGAAAACAAAAACCTAGTTCCCCTTAGGGCATGACTCCAACCTGAAGTTTATCTCCAGGTGATTTTGATGCCACTGATCACATAACCCCATGCTATTTCTTCTGCCTGTGGCCCAAGCAGTAGCTTCTGAGAGGTAGTCATGTGACCGGAGCCTGGACCTCTTGGCCACACTAATTAATGTAACGTTTGGAATACAACTATGTAAGTTAGTACAACCAAAGTGTCAAACTCTAGGAATACTGAAAAAGCTGCACGTGTTAGTGACAAGGACACACAAGCTTGAGGAGCCAGAGGTTACCACACATCCACTAAGGCGACAGAAAGGAGGAAAATCAAGACAGACATGGGAAGGGAAAAATTAAATACTCAATATGTCATTTTGGGTTCAGCCATGTCTGATGAATGTTTCAGTTCCTAGACTTCTTATCTACTGTATCTTCTGGTTTATGCTTTGGTGGTTGAATTTCTATTGCGTTTAGGCAACTGACCAATGAAGCATGGCTGATTGATGTTGATAAAGAGCATGGGGACATGCAGTTGTAATTCTAGCACTGAGGAAATGAGGCAGAGGAATACTTGAGGTTCGGGGGGCCTGAGTGTCTAGTTCAGCTGGTGTGTCTCTGGGCCCAGGGAGACCCTTCATCAAAGAGCAAGGTAGATGGCTCCTGAGAAATAAAACCCAAAATTGACCTTCCGCTTCTACATGTACACAGATACAGGTACAAACATCCATGTAGGTACATACATCCATGCCCAATCATACATTGCTGTTCTCTCTATCTCTCCCTCTCCTTCCCCCTCCCCCCTCTCTTACACACACACACACACACACACACACACACACACACAGCACTTGCCTTTTCTAACCCATGGGGACGCTTCACTGTTACGCTTGGATAGAATTATTGGAAATTATTAATGCATTTCTCAGGAAGAAAAAAGTCAAGGATTTCTTTCCCCTAAATTAAGCCTTCAGAGATGAATGTGGTAATCCTGCAGAGGAAGAAAGCAATAGACTCCACAGGTAGGGGAGAAAGCTATTGTAACTAATTTGTAGTTAACCTGTAGCAAATTGAATTTAAATCAATAGAGCATATAATTTTTTAGACAATAAGATCTAAAAAGCATCTGTATTGGCTTTAAATCTGCTCCACAGCCTTGGCCTGTGTTTCTGACTCCACACCGAATATCTAAGAAGAGGGAAAGAAAGAAGAAAAGGCCCTTTCTGCCGACAGGTTTAATTCCAGGCCCCAAATAGCACCCTATATAGAAATCAGCATGCCCTTGCATCAATCCCGCAGCTAGGCAGCTGCTGAGAGAGAGATCTGCTGCTCTGAAGGACAAAGCTGAAGGAGGGGCAAGTGCTGGCATGTCTGTTCTCAGAAGCTCCTGCTAGGACCACGCTGCTCCTCAGCAGACACACCTGTACGGGATGCACAGAATCCCAGGCAAAGTAAACAAATGTTCAGGAAAGGCACTATTAAGTGAAGGCAGATTACATGTTGGTGTTCTTTTTAGATAATCATAAAATTCCAGCATTACTAAGGCATGCCACCCAGACAACACAGCTTTCCTTGTTTCTTTTGTTTTGTTTTCCTTTCTTTTTATGAGGACCGGGTCAAGGTAGAGAAGTTACCTCCGGGCGACTTCATCATGACTCATGAAGCCTGAAGACTCTGATTAAAAGGAAAATGCCCTTTCACAGTTGACCAGGACATACAGAAACACATGTTCTCTGTCTGCCTTCTGTATCTGCAAATGGAAGAGGAGGATTCCACAGCAGGTGAAGTACACCACTTATATTGCCTATTACAGAGCGTCTTATTTAGGACTTCTATTGCTATGACCAAAAAGCACGTGGGGGAGGAAAGGATTTATTGACTGGTACTTCCTCAGCACTGTTCATCAGGGAAGGAGGGCAGGGCAGGAACTCCAACAGGACATGCTCCTGGAGGCAGGAGATGCAGGATTCATGGAGGAGGGCTGCTTATAGGCTTGCTTCCCTTGGCTTCCTCAGCCTGGCTTCTTATATAATTTAGGATCTCCAACAGAGGGAGGGACCCACACACAGTGGGCTCGGCCCTCCTCCATCAATCACTAATTAAGAAAATGCACTACAACACGATCTAATGGAGGCAATTTCTCAATTGAAGTCCCCCCCTTTTTTTTTCAGATAATTCCAGCCTGTGTCAAGTTGACATCAAACTAGCCGGTACACAGAACAAAACTCTCTGGAGGGTATTTTTGATTTCTTATACAGTATTATTATAACAGAAAAGCAGCTTTGTGGTTTGTTATACATTTTTTAATCTTAGAATTTAACTATAACTCCATCATTTCTGACTTTCTGTTCCTCCTTCCAGCCCTTCTCAAGTCCCCCTTCTAGCGCTTCCATGTCTCCCTTCTTCTAGTGTCTCCCTCGTCCCTTTCTTCCAATCCCTTCGCTCGTCCCCCTAACTCCTTTTCAGATTAAGGACATTTTTCATTATAAATACAACCTGCTAATTCTGTTTAGTGGCTTGTGTGTCTAAGATTTTAGTACTGGCTACATGGTCTTGGGTAACCAGCTAGGAGGCTCATCTCTGGGAGAGACTCACTCTTCTTCTTCCAGCTTGTAGTTGTCTGTAGTTCCTTGTCTATGGGTGGAGCCCCATGAGATTTGTCCTTTCTTGTTAGCATATCTATTGCTATTGTCACTGTTGGGTCTTCCTTGAGATATCATGGGTGTTATTCTTATTAAATCAAATATGAGAAAAATGTCACTTTGATGGAAAAGAACTTGGTTTATAAGAAACTTGAAAATCTAGTCACAACATGCATAAAAGATGAAAGGATTAAATAAATGTAAGTTTAAAGTCTGTGTTCTTTCCAGTGACCCTCAATGTCAGGAGTTGGGGCTTCAAGATAAATCAGGACAATAGAAGGTTCCTTGGAACTGTTTCTAATTTAGATCACTGAACCTTAGTACATTAGAATCTTTTATTAAAGTTCAGAATTCTGGACATTAACCTGAAGATCTAGTGATTAACTCTTCCTAGGCCTAGATCCTAAGAAAAATATTCCACAATTTCCTGTTTTGCTTTGGTTTTCATACTTTCAATTTTGATATTCATTGTCAAGTCAATAAGGGCAACTTACTATAATTTCATTGCCTGAGGAAAATAACTCTTAAAATGTTACAATTTAGCGAAATTTGATTGGAATGTGATTTCAAAATGTGTAATCAGCTTTAGTCAAATATGTGAAATATTTTTCAACCCCTTGGGTGTTGTTAAATTGGGCTCTGGCTTGTTCTGACATTTCCATATTTCATAAAATGGTTTCCATCTTTGGAATGAATGTGAGCAAAACTAGGAATGTTTGGGAAAGGTGCAAGTCAGGTGAATGGGAAATGCACCATGCAGGATTATTTAGATAACAATATTTTTAGGCTAAAAACAATAGACACCCAGCAATGACATTTTTAAGTAGGGGCCATCAAAAGTTCACATTTCTTTTTAGCATTCATAAAAACTGTTCATGGGATTATGACAGAGAAGTCAAAGATATAAAAATGAAGAAACTACTTGGGTAGATTGTGTACTGATGGACATTGAAGAAGATGGACATATGCATAGAGTCAGGAATGAAAGAGATGGAATTTACAAAATATGGTGAGTGATTGCATATATCAGGGAAAGAAGAAATAAGAACAACCTTCCATGATGGGCCGTGGTTCAGTGGATAAAAGTGTGTGCTGTACAAGCATGATGATATGATTTCCATCCCCTGGAAATTATGTAAAGAGGCAGTGCAACACATCTATAATGTTAGCGCTCCGATAGTGAGATGGGAGGTAGAGACATGAGAGTATACCAGAACTTGGTAGACCAGATGTCCTAGAATACTCAGTTATCTGCAAACCTGAAGAGAAATGGTAGATGGAAGAGGCCAAAAAGTGAGGTTGCCTTCTGATTTCCACATGTATACAATGACATGCACATACTCTCTCACACAAAAATGCTTATAAAATACACATGCATGCAAATAAATAATAAATATAAAAAATTCTAGTTTCCAGGATTCTGCCCTGTACAACTTTTTGGTAGTGACATTTCTTTAAGCAGAAAAGACTAAGTGGTGAGCAGGTTGGTGGCATTCAGGAAAATAAAAAGGACTCATTTAATTTTGTGTCTTAGAAGTTTGTAATTATAGCAAGACATTCAGGTAGATAAATATTTGCATCTAGAATTCAGGAGAGAGATTTAACCAGTGTCAAAAACATATGTCAATGTCTTTAGGAAATGAAGGAAGAGTGAAACAGAGATGTGGGGTAATTGTAGACTGATGGTGAGAATCTGGGATAAGTTCAGAAGCCTGGGAGTGTAGGACAGGAAAATGAATAGAAGGAAATAAAATAGCCTGAAGGAAATCTACAGGAAGTGGAAGACCTGGAGGGTGGGAGGTGGGGAGTAGCCAATCGAGGGAAGAGACCTTTGGCTTTAGAAGGAACTTCCTAGTGAGACCATGGTGAGGATAGCTGTACTTAGACATATACAAAGCATACCCAAGCAGAAGAGAAACACTTCTTATTGTGAAGTGAAGAATCACAGTTGAGACACAGGCAATAGCTACACAATATAGAACACAATATAATCAAGTTTTCAATACATTATTTCTTTTTGTAGAAAAGGTGAAGCTTGGATTACTTTATGGTGAA
This sequence comes from Apodemus agrarius, assembly GCA_964023405.1. Classification (NCBI taxonomy): domain Eukaryota; kingdom Metazoa; phylum Chordata; class Mammalia; order Rodentia; family Muridae; genus Apodemus; species Apodemus agrarius. The sequence continues at coordinate 193,797,060 of OZ030005.1, forward strand.
TGATGTATGTTCTCAAAACTAAATACTATTCTTGTGGTACTGGCACACATAATGGTCATCTAAACTCCATCTAGTTTGGGCTGATAATATGCCTGCCAGCCTACAGCATTTACCAGCACAATAATGTATACATTATTTTTTTAGCTATATACTAGAAAGCTGCTAGCAACCTAGGACCTCTTCCTTGAGCTGCATGTTCATCCATCTCTGACCATGATGTAAGTATTTCTTTCCCTTAGTATCTTAAAACTTGGACATCCTGTTCTAGTTATGTGTGGGCACAGATGATAGGATGCCGAGCTAGCTTGAACTGATTTGAGGTGAATAAGCAATAAGTCATATCATGACTTCAAACTGAATTTTTAGAAGAGTATCCTTTTTACTACCTTATGCCTATGTATATAATTGGAAGTGCATGTTATGAAAGATACCTAATGATAAGGAATGTGAACAACAAAACAAGGTCATATAACATAATCTATCAAGTAAAACAGAAGACCAGAGTGAGGCCACTGAGCATGCTCAGTCATGGGGGCTGCTGCCACTCCTGACAGTGTACTTGGCCTATTCTATTGATTTGCTTTGAACAAAATATTCCTGCTACTTTGCAAGCAATGTTCACCTTTATTTAATTTTTGAGTAACACACAGAGAACATAGAAACACTTGGATCATTTTGCATCTCAATCCCCTTTATAAAAGTGACATAGTTTAATATCAAATCCATGTAATAATTATTTAGACTCACTGTCACTTAAATATTCTTAATAATTGCTATTCTGGGTTCTGATTCTTGTGAATATTTCTTTTTTATTTTTTATTTTATTGGATATTTGCTTTATTTACATTTCAAATGGTATCCCCTTTCCTTGTTACTCCTCTGAAAACCCCCTATTCCATCCCCCTCTCCCTACTTACCAGCCCCCTCCCACTTTCCTGACATGCCGTTCCCAAACACTGAAGCCTTCACAGGACCAATGGCCTCTCCTCTCATTGAAGTCTTAAAAGGCCATCCTCTGCTACATATGAAGCTGGAGCCATAGGTCCCTTCATGTATACTCTTTGGTTGGTGATTTAGTCCCTGGGAGCTCTGGGAGTACTGGTTGCTACATATTATTGTTCTTCCTATGGGGCTGCAAATGTCTGCAGCTCCTTGGGTCCTTTCTCTAGCTCCTGCATTGGGGACTGTATACTCACTCTATTGGTTGGCTGTGAGCCATGGGTATTTTGATCCACATTCTAAGAAGGATCAAAGTATCCATACTTTGGCCTTCCTTCTTGAGTTTCAAGTGGTCTGTGAGTTGTATCTTGGGTATTCCGAGCTTTTGGGCTAATATCCACTTACCAAGGAGTGCATACAATGTGTGTTCTTTTGTGATTGGGTTGTCTCAGTCAGGATGATATTCTCCAGTTCTATCCATTTGCCTAAAATGTTCATGAATTCATTGTTTTTAATAGTTGAATAGTACTCTATTGTGTACATGTACCACATTTTCTGTATCCATTCCTCTATTGAGAGACATCTGGGTTCTTTCCAGCTTCTGGCTATTATAAATAAGGCTGCTATGATCATAGTGGAGCATGTATCCTTATTATATATTGGAGCATCTTCTGGACATATGCCAAGGGGTAGTATAGCTGGGTCTTCAGGTAGTACTATGTCCAATTTTCTGAGGAACTGCCAAACTGATTTCCAGAGTAGTTTTACCAGCTTGCAATCCCACCAGCAATGGAGGAGTGTTCCTCATTCTCCACATCTTCTCTAGCATCTAATGTCTCCAGAGTTTTTGATCTTAGCCATTCTGACTTGTGGGATGTGGAATCTTAGGGTTGTTTTGATTTGATTTCCTTGATGATTAAGGATGTTGAACATTTCTTTAGGTGTTTCTCAGCCATCCAGTATTCCGCAGTTGAGAATTCTTTGTTTAGCTCTGTACCCCATTTTTAATGGAGTTATTTGGTTCTCAGGAGTCTAACTTCTTGAGTTCTTTGTAAATATTGGATATTAGCCCTTTATCGGAAGTAGAATTGGTAAAGATCCTTTCCCAATTTTTCTTGTGAATATTTTTTATTTCAAGCTGCTAAGTAGTTTATTGATAAAAATTTTATTTTCCCAACAAAACTTATATTTCATTTCTGAAATTCACATCCATTTGGATATTATAAACCTGCTCCCTCTGTTTCCCACTCTTAGCTAGATTTTCCAGTTCCATGGTTAAGACCTAATTGCTATCTTTACATAGAATCACTCTTAGATTACTCAGAAGATGATATAGTGATTGCTGGTAGGCTGTCAAACAATAGTGCATTCCACAAACAACAAACTATCATGTTAGAGCCATACATTGCTGTGTGGTAGTATAGTCTCCTGTACCACACAGAACATATTAGAACTAGCATGGCACATACTTAGCCAAGACTCTGCCATGGGAAGCTCCAGTCCAGGGCTCTAATTGCCTCTCCCAAAAACCTCAAGTGGTACCTTATGGAGTGCCAGTTGTTTTCTAGGATGTAAAATTATTCATATTGCCTGGTTCACATTATAGATGCATGGAACAATGAGATCACACTTCAGAATTGTGTTTCAGCTATTAAGAAATAATTCATTGTCTCAATGGTATTCGAACTTGAAGAGCAACAAGGAATGGAGCTATCTACCTAAGAACAGAGCCAACACAACAAAAGGCTAAGGAAGGAGATAGAGAGAAAGCACTCCTCTGTGTGCTGATCTGAGGCATTTGCCATTCATAAAGTAAAAGCTTCACTATCGAAGGTGTCAGCTAAATGAATTTTGCTTTCTCTCACTCATAGTGGAAGTGTCCTAATTAATAAATCACTATTTTTTCTCTTTTCCATCCATTAAGTATGAAAAACAGGTCCAAAACATGGACTGGCTGGTTGTATTAGTCTAAATACCAGACAATTCACAACTTTGGTCAATCCCAAGGCAACTTTCCGAGACAGACTCTGGTTTTTTTTTCCATTATGAAACTAGGTGAAGAGGCTGCAGTCTTGATTCTTGAACAAAGTAATCACCAAGTTCCAGGAGCCATGCTGGGAATGAGCTGGCTCAACTCTCCCTGAAGTGGACCAAGGAGCCTCAGGATCAGGCTTCCATCCTCCATCTGATTGAGTCCAAAGGACATTTTTAGAAATAAGAATTGATTGCTCAACAAGAAAAAAAAATCTCCAAAGTTTTGGCATGGTTTTCTCCATACTAATCACAGGTTTAAAATGGTAATCAGGGTATCTCCAGGAGATCAATAACTGTGAAGATGTGAGCTGGGTTTAGAAGCATACAGGTTTGAACAGTTGGGAAGTCTACCATAGATCTGAATGCCAACAACAGCCAGTTCAGTATGTTCATTTGCTCTCCCGGTTCCCATTTCCTTTCCAAATGTTTCAATATGATAAAGGAGCTGGAATGAATTGCATGGTAGGTGCCTGCGAAGTAATAAATGGTAGAATCAGTTAGAAAAGGCATTTCAGATCAAGGTTCTCCTGTTACAATGCTATCTATTTCATGATTAGAAATTCAGGGAAATGAAAATATTTCCATTGTAAATGTGTTGTGGGGAATAACTAAGATTGTACACGTAGAATTTAACTTCAATTATGAGTTAAACAAATATCTACAATACTATTTAAATTTATCACATGGATATGAAATATTCTATCATTTGGATACAGAATAATTAATTTAATAAATTCTTACTGGAATTTTGTTGACTTGTCATTGGGTATGACAAGTATCAGTGTGTGGACTTTAGTTGTGCACACATTCTTGTTTATATTGATACATGCTTCTCTAAAGGAGGCTTTTATGTGGTTATTTAGTGAACTCATATTTATAGACAGTCCCTGACTTAGCACAGTTTGGCTTGACTTTTTGACCTTTCAATGGTGTGGAAATAAAATGTATTTAGTTGAAAGCACACTTCTCAATTTTGAATTTTGATCTCTCTCTGGCTGGTGATCTATTCCTCTGCTATACAGGAACAGCAAGTTCACCTCTGGGTCAGCTCCACACTGGTGGCTGTGAATGGCTGAAATTGCAGCCTACTATAAGGCAAAGTCACAAAGAGTTGGTGATTAAGTGTCTTCAATGCATTATCAATTTAGAGGCTTCAATATAAAATTTTATAAAATTTCCAAAGATACAGGTCCTTCAGACACAATGCCTGTATTAACACCAGTTGGTAGACTGAAATGGGAAGATTAGCCTGATTGTCAAGGTGGGAAGAGAGTCAAAGAGAGGTCATGTATGATGGGACATGTAAACTCAGATCAATTACTGTTTGCTATGCTTCAGACACAATTTGACAGCACAAAGCCTACATAGGGTTTATGCATATAGTTGATGGACTGATTTTCATCTTTACATTCTTGCTTTCCTATTCAAACAAGGTTGTGTAATTAGTACACATATCCAGCCAACTCCACCCACCCACCCCATATGGGAGAATGGAAGAAGAACCTTTAATTAAGACTCTTCCCATGAGATGCACATTATGAGAAAATAGAGTGTGTTCTGATAACCCCCACACTGCTCAGAATCTTATCCTATGCTCCATGAGATCAGCTCTGTGTGGACCTTTTTACGACAGCCTGCTGCTGCTGGCCACTAAGAGAACAACAACTATGTGCTATGATCATCCCATTAGTTCTGCAGGACCTTGGTCACAGTACCACAAGATTTGCATGTTTATATAATAATAATAAATACATAGAACTTCGTTTTATTGCAACAATCTGAAAAATGTAAGTTTCTACATGGAATGACTTCATGGCCTGAGACAAGAGTAAAATACTCCTTTAAATGTGTTATTTTAGAAGATGGATAAGAGATAGGAACCTTTGAATATCTGAAAGGCTTCCGTCTTAATTTTCACTCATCATGTTGTTTTTCCCCATGCTCTTGTGGAAATATGACAGAATGGATCACTTTACAGGCAAGTAGAATTATACTTAATACCATGTTCCAGCAAGACCAGTGAGAGGACCGCCCTCCTTCACAGCGTTTCACATCTAATCAGGCTCAAGTAATAGTGAAGACATTTGTCAGGGGCACAATTTACTTGGCACAGACAAGAATAGAATCACAAATAATTTATTGCATCACATGTACCCCAAATATTAAACAGGAGGGAAACCAATTTTCTTATCAAAGGAGTGATTTATAGGAAAAGCGAATCATTAATTTATCATCTAATAGGGCATGGGAAGGTCCGAAAACAAACCACTGGGATTAAAAAATAGATGTGCAGAGAGAAAAGCAAATGTGATTCGAGTTCATTTATGTCAGAATCTTCCCTTTCTGTATTTCTGACAACACCCTTGGCCCTGTCAAAGCTAATGAGCACAGATTTGTAAAAGGGTTCTAGCCTTGATTTAAGCTGTTATAGTCACCCCTGCCGGAACTGTTCCACCTGGAATCTCTTTCCAATGCATACTTTTTAAATTTTATTTCCTCCTTTGCACACAGAAGAAATAATGCTGCCAAAGAACAGCTAAAAATAATATTGAGAGTGAGGCTGTTGTTTGCTGGCTGTCTTGGGAACTTACTTTCCCCAAAAGGATAACAGTAACCCTCCCTTATGGTCCACATGCAATGGAACAATGGGGGAGCCACGTCCATTAGGTTTGGAATATTCTAATCTAGTTAAAACTATGACTGACTTTCTTGGATGCCTCATTTTTGTTTTGTTTTGTTCTGTTTATAAGCAGGGAAGGAAAGAACATCCTATAGTTGTAGAGTTTCTAGTTGTCTTTATTCCAGAAATCCATATGTCATCTCTTGCTCTATGTTTATCTTTCTGTATAGGAAAAGTATTTAAATAGTGACTGGACAATTCTAAATAGATTTCAGTCAAATGATAGTTTATGGTTTTTAGTTGGTTTAGAGGAAGTACTTTCTGAGATCATTTTAAGGATAAGCTGGCTGGGGACATAAGATGCTGTTTAGTTTAGAAAACTATTATTTTCTCAGATGTTTAAGCATAAAATGGCAGTCATCATGTCATGCCTTTTCTCAAATGATTAAACATAAAGTGACCATACTACCCAGAAATCCTACCCCCCAGAAATATACAAGAGAAGCGAAAACACAGACATAGCTATACGGTTTTCTAATGTCATCATTCATAATATTCAAAGATAGAGCCTACTCATGTGTCCATTAAAGGACAAGTAGGAAAACCAATCAGGCATATCCATGCAATGGACTAGCTATTCAAGGAAGGGAATACATTACTGACTCATGCCACAGCTTGGGTGAACCTTGCAAACATGCCAAGTTTCCTGGTGCTCAGGCTTCAGAATCACAGGTTAGATTATTCTACTCACACGAGAGCAAGGACACAGGAATCTGTAAAGGTAAGATGATGAGCGGTTGGGAAGCAGAACCAGAGAGAGGAGTGAAGATTTCTGTATCACCGTGTCCTTCCAGGTCAGTCATTCCCTTTGCAGGAAAGGGGAGCTCTTGAGACTCAGAAGGAACCTTAATTATGACCATTTCAGGGATGTACTATATCTAGAGCTCTTGAGAGTACATCAGATTCATTCACATTTAAGAAAAAAAACCATTCAACTTGTGGCAAACCTTGTGGGCACTATATATAAGAGCCATGGGCTGCTGGTGGGGATTTATTGGGGCTGCCCCTTCCTTTTGTGACCACTATTCTTTCCATATTACATGCACTTGTTATGCACATGCAAAACTCCCGCATCAGTGCTGCTGCAAGACATTTACTATATTATATTGGAATTAGTGGCGGGCATGATTTACTCTTTGTTATTGTCTCATTATCGCTGAAACCTGCTCATGAAATATGAGGAAGATGGACCTCTTCTAAACGGAGGTCAACAGAGCAATCAGAAGACATCATTACAATTGATTTTTAAATTAATTGCAGGTTGATCTACCGGGATGCACACACTGATGAACACACACATTAAACACAAGCATGGCACCATCCCCCACATCAACCGATTTTATGTCTGAACTGAGGGTCGATTTGTAATTGGTGTCAGTTGACACTGAAGAGCTGAACTCCAAATTGTTTGAACCTTATCTCTCTAAGTTATGTTGTGTAGTTCAGTAGGAGAGGAAAGCTGAAAGCAGTGGATGCTGAGACTAGTTTAACTCATTAGATGAGTCTGCCTGACCTCCCCTATGGGTGGGATTTCTGCATTTAAATAAAAAAGAAAATTTAAAAGTCAGTGGATCTTGGCCATGCTCACAGGAAACAGGACCAATGTGACCCCAACTCCCAAGACCTAAGGAGATAAGAAAAGCCACATTAAACATCCTGCTCTCCCTCCACAGTCTCTGAGAGCCAGAACCAAACACAGGGAGGGTATAGTGTTCATTCCTGCCCATCACTAACTTGACTTGTCATTAAGATACTTAAGTCTCTCTTTCCAGCTTCTGGCTATTATAAATAGGGCTGCTATGAACATAGTGGAGCATGTATCAGGAATGGATACAAAAAACGTGGCATATATACACAGTGGAGTACTATTCAGCCATTAGAAACAATGAATTCATGAAATTCTTAGACAAATGGATGGAGCTGGAGATCATCATCCTAAGTGAGGTAACCCATTCTCAAAAGAACACTCATGGTATACACTCACTGATAAGTGAACATTAGCCTAGAAACTTGGAATACCCAAGACACAATCCACATATCAAATAATGCCCAAGAAGAAGGAAGGAGTGGCCCCTGGTTCTGGAAAGGCTCAATGCAGCAGTGTAAGGGAATACCAGAACAGGGAAGTGGGAAGGGGTGGATGGGGAAACGAGGGGGGGTGGCGGGGGGGGGGAGAGGGATTATGGGACTTTGGGGGATGGGGGAGCCAGGAAAGGGGAAATCATTTGAAATGTAAATAAAGAATACATCGAATTAAAAAAAAAGATACTTAAGTCTCAACATGAGAACATTTTACTTTTAAGGACACTAATGTCAGAACGACTTTAAAGACCCAATATGGACAACAAGGGACAAAAGCTGCTAAAATGGTTTGCTGTCAAATCAACTTCAGTAACTAGATCTGACAACTTACAGTAACTAAGCCAAACTCTCAGCCTCCCTTACCCTGTTCTGAGCTCTTAAAATCAGTTCTTTTAGTGAATTCCAATAGGAAGCCATTGGGTCAAGTGCTTTTCAGAGGAGAAGGGTCTGTCTGCCCTTGAGGTGTCTGCTCTATAAAGGTCATCATATTCTGCTGATACTTTAACATGAGTCACACGAACCATCTTTGTTCAAGTGTCTGTTAGTATATATATTCAACACTAGAAGTAATGAGCAAGACTATGGTTACAAAAATAATTGTAATTTCTAAGTACTAACAACAAACAAAAATATACATTATTATAAATGAGAATAAATTTAATGAAATATGTGGCATGGTAAGCATTTAAATACAAGAGAACTAGAGTACTGCCAAGCGGAGAAGCATACCATGCCATCGACTGGAAAATGTTCTATTTAAATGTCGGTTTCTTCCAAACCTACCAATTATATATTCAGTGAAATATGGACCAAACTATGAGTTGATGTTTTGTTTTTCATGGAAATTTAACAAGTTCTTAGAATTTATATGGTAAGGAGTCAAGAGTAATATCACTTAGAAAGTGAAGCTTATGTAACCAGAAATCAAGTTTTCAGTAAAAGATGTCCACAGTGATTAATAAAGTGTTGCATCTGTACAGAGAGACACGCAGATTAATATCCATAGATCAGAACAAGAACCCAGAGACGGACCCCACTGATGCAATCTCCTGATTTGTGAAGCTTCAGTATACAAGAGAGATGGATGAGTTCTCTAAATAATCAATCAACAGTGTACCCACAAGAAAAAATACACTCACTCCTTTAATGCATTATTTAGTTCATTAACATCAGTCCCACGGGGCTGGAGAGATGGCTCAGCAGTTAAGAGCACTTGCTGCTGTTGCAGAGGGTCCAGGATCATTTTCTAACACCCATATAGTGGTTCACAACTGTGTGTGACTCCACTACTAGTCCATCTTATGCCCTTTTCTGGCCTCCATAAGCACCAGGCAAGCACATGGTGTACATTCTTGTATTATACAAAACAAAAAACAAAACAAAACAAAAAACCTTAAAGGACATATGAAGAAGCACTGGTTACAAAGGGGAAAAAAATGACATCAAGTCATTATACTAAAAAGCACAGCTTCTATTTTGTGGGGACAGGAGAAGGAGAGGGGCCTGAAGGAGGGGAGATCAGAATTGAATTGAGAGGGAACCGAGGGGCATTTGAAAGTAGTTATCACAGAGAAAGGAGCTTCTGTTGGGGAAGTGCCTCCATGAGATCCAGCTGTGGGGCATTTTCTCAATAATAATCAAGGGGGGAGGACCTAGCCCCTTGTGGGTGGTGCCATCCCTGGGCTGATATTCTTGGGTACTATAAGAAAGCAAGCTGAGCAAGTCAGGGGAAGCAAGCCAGTGAGTAGCATCCCTCCATGGCCTCTGCACCAGCTCCTGCTTCCTGACCTGCTTGAGTTCCAGTCCTGACTTCCTTTTGTGATGAACAGCAGCGTGGAAGTGTAAGCCGAATAAACCCTTTCCACCCCTACTTGCTTCTTGGTCCTGATGTTTGTGCAGGAAGAGGAACCCTGACTAAGACACTGTGGAAACCCAGTACAGTGCAAACTTCCTAAAATATCTGAAGGGGATCCTAATAAAGTCTTTTAATAATGACTGAGATGGTGTCCCAACTGTCTACTTCTTGTCTCCAAACAAAACTTCCATGCCACGGATGGGTTGCATGCAATTGCGTTGTTGCCTAAAGGGATCCCATGGGTATCCTCAAGGAACCCAGGCTGTTGCCAAGATGGTAGATTGCACTCCAAAAACTGACAGCAACTGTTGCTGAAGACAACAGCCACCCAACTCATTGAACATGGAGAGGTTGAGCTAGTGCCTACAGAGAACCTGAACCCCTGCACAGTGGTTCTCAACTTTCCCAGTGTTGTGGTCCTTTAATACAGTTCTTCATGTTGTTATGACCCCAACTGTAGAATTATTTTTGATGCTACTTTATAACTTTTTATTTTGATAGTTTTGAATCATAATGAAAGTATTTTGGGGCTGGAGAGATGGCTTAGTAGTTAAGAGCACTTACTGATCTGCCAAAGGTCCTGAGTTCAAATCCCAGCAACCACATGGTGACTCAAAACCATCTTTAATGGGATCTGACACCCTCTTCTGGTGTGTCTGAAGACAGCTACAGTGAACTCATAAATAAAATAAATCTTTATTTAAAAAAATATTTTGGAAGATATAGGCTTGCCAAAGGGGTTGCTACCCAGTTTGAGAAGCACTGTTCGAGTGTCTTTGGTATGGGAAAGTACTTTGCAGTCTACCAAAAGAGAAACAAAAGCATCGATCCTGCCACAAAACCTTTGATCTACAATCTGTCCTGCCTGTAAAATATACTAGGACACTGATGACACATGTGGAAGTGATCGGCATGTGTCTGATTTGACTTAAGGCTCACTCCATGAGATGAAATTCATATTCTAAACTACTTGGGTGACCAAAAACAAGAGCATGGGTAGCCCTGAGATGCAGTGTAAAACAAAATACTGCTGATCAAAAAAAAAGTAACAATTAAAAGACTGCTAATGGTATTCTATTATATTCATAGATTAGTGCCTTGTGCAGCCATTATCAGAGAAGCTTCCTCTTACAGCTGATGGAACAAATACAGAGACTCACAGCCAGACAATACAGGGGGAGGGGAGTGGAGAGAGACAGAGAGAGAGAGATAGAGAGACAGAGACAGAGGGACAGAGACAAAGATAAAAAGACAGAGAGACAAGAACTGAGATAAAGCGAGACAGAGACATAAAGAGACGCACAGAGAGAACACACATCTAAATGGGATACCGTCATCAAATCCTTCTCCTTCAGAGCTCAGGAAACCCCATGAAAAAGGAGGTCGAAAGATTAAGAGCCAGAGGGACTGGAGGATGCCATTAGTTGATTCAAGACTTGAATCATCTAAGCAAGACTCATACGGACTCTCAGAGGCTGAAGCAGCATTCACACGGCGACACAGGTCTGCACCAGGTCCTCTGCAGATTACTATAGCTTTCCGGCTTAGTATTTCTGTGGGACTCCTGAGTGGGTGAATGCGTGGGCCTGTGATCCCTGTGCCTTCTCTTGGGGCTCTTTTCCTTCTGTCGGTTTGCCTTATCCAACTTCAATGTGTTCGTTTTGTTTAATCTTACTTTAGTTTATGGTTATCCAGTAGAAGCCTGTTTGCTTTCTAATGAGAGATGACAAAAAGATAGTGGATCTGGATGGGAGGGTAAGCAGCGAGGAATGAGAAGAGTAGAGCGGAGGGAAACTGTAGGGAGGATTTACTGTATGAGAAGAGAATCTACGTTTTTCTTATTGGATATTTTTTATTTGCATTTCAAATGTTATCCCCTCCCCCCATCCCATCCTTCCTCCCCCTGCTTCTATGACTGTGCTCCTCCACCCACCCCATCCCACCTCCTGCCCTCAGTTCCCCTACTCTGGGGCTTAGTCCCTGGGAGCTCTGGGAGTGGGTCTGGTTGGTTGCTGTTCTTCCTATGAGGTTGCAATAAAAAGGAAATTTTGTTTTAAAAAGTCCAAAGGGTATTCAGGGCTGGGGAGACAGCTCCATTGATAGAATTCTTGCCTGGCAAGAATTGTGTCCTGCTTTGTTCCCAGAACACACAGTAAAAAGCCAGGAGCACAGATAGGTGCCTATTAGCAATCTCCATGCTGGAGGAGAGAGAGAGACAGGTACATCCCTGGGGGTTGCTAGCAGGCCAGCCTAGCCTGAGCAGTGAGTTCCAGGGACTGAGAGAACCTGGTAACATCTGAGGACAACACATACACACACAGAAGGACAACTGGGGTGCAGTTTTCCATGGTATTTCCACAAGTGGATAAAGAAAATATAATTTACCTAAGGGGATAAACAGACAAAATATGTACAGAGACTCTAAAAGAGGATTGTAAAGCACCAATGACTATAAGGAAACCAGACTACTGAGGCTGATCCACTTCTCAGGGAAGTAGATATTGACAACGAAGTGACCCCACAGCACGCTGGCCTGAGTGGCTAAATGCAACAGACAAGTTCTGTGTGTATTTGGAGGGCGTGGCTCACCTCCCTTGAGCAGTACATGTATCTCGAGTTGCTGTGCATGTGACAAATGCTTCTTATATGAAAACTGCAGTGGTGAGTAGCTTTCAAATATGAACCAGGAGACCCATCCCTTCTGCTTCAAACTATCTGTATAATAGACCTGTGCATTTGTGTCCACAGAAAGGGGCTGCTATGCACAACAGGATGAATGGGTTCTGTAGATCCGACAATGAAAGAAGCAAGGCAGATAGAGAGAGTGCACACTACATGATCTGCTTCTATAAACTTCCCAGGCAGAAAAATCTAACCCTGAATGGGAGGCAGGAACGGTGGTGAGGGGCTGGGCGGGGTTGAAAGGGAAATTTTCAATGTTCATAACATCACACTTTTAAACTCGACATTAAATACACGAATTTCCACTTCATGAAAATTTATTAAATTATATTTTAATGTATACATTAGACTTCAACAAATAAGTTAGAGAGAATGATAATATGTTAGCCTGTTTCCCTCAGAAAGGTTTGGTACAGAGACTACAGGCAATACTGTCTCTTCTTTTGCTTAGGGTCTCCTACTTGCTAAAGTACACAGATTAGTGAGTGAACTTCTCAGTGAGTTATTACTACTGTAGTAGTACACACCTGTACAACTTTCCCATGTTATCACCTCATTCTCTGAGGAGTTTTAATCTCACCTTCATGGACGACTTCGGGTTTCCTCCTTTTTCCATTACAAAAGCATCACATAGAGAGTAGAAATCACAAGGTCAGGAAAGCTCAGGGATCCCCTGGCGCGCCTGCCCTTCTACTTTCCTGCCATTCATTTTCAAGTTGAGATGACTAAGGGGTAAAGAGAATGTTAATTTACCCAGAGCACTAGAACCAATTAGTGAGGGAACTCAGACTCAGACCTACTTCCAGAGATTTCTCTTCTGCCTCTCCACTGTGATGGGTTTCCTGACGCTCTTGTGACAGACATTATTTAATTCGTCTGACTCTCCATGCAGCGCTTATTAAAACGTGCAACGTGCTGTGCAGCTGTTTGTTCTGAGTCGAAACCTTCTGTTCTGGAGCAAGGATGGGAGCTCCCAAGTCCCAGAAGACTGAAAAATAGAACAAAACAAAACAAACAAACAAACGAAGGAAGGAACGAACAAAATAAACCCAACTTACAAAGAAGCTCGGAAAGTACTGTTTACAAGGCCCCTCCCCATCTCCCCAAACTGCACCGATGCAGCTGCCTGCAAGAGAGGTCAGGAACTCCAGGGATGCAGTGGGGCCGCTGCCTAGAGCTTCCTACCCTAGGCACTGTGAGCAACCCCAGCAAAGTCACTGGCTTACTAAGAGGCGCTTTGTGGGGACCCTTCCTATGGTCTGCTGTGTCACTCATGTCCTATTAGAGAGAATAGACATTTTTTCTTTTCCATAAACTCCCTTGGAAAATTCTGCAGCAAAAAGGTTCCTTTCTACCCAGCAACACTGCAGTATCATTACATTGAGAGTGAAATGTATGTTTGCGTTTACATGCGTCTAACACTCAGTAGGCTTCTCTGTGGTTACCAGCACACCGATTCGCAATACTGTAATCAATGGCTTCCTGTGTTTTTCAGAGTCACACATCTTAGACTATGAAACACAATGGGAGCAGAAACTAGAGCAGGATGATCCTTGGAAAGAACATGAAGGCTGGAATAGGTAGGCACCACCAGGTTGGCACGCCTCACACGCCCTCCACCCTGTGCCTGCATGCTCCCATCATCCTTCAGTAAACGCAGGCTGTTTGCTGTGTACAAGGAACTCAAGTTTCAGACCTCAAGCAAGGAGAATTTTGCTGCCTCCTCCGTCAGTGCTTTCTTTGTCCACTCGACCCTGAAAATTGGAAGAGACAAGCGGTGATGTTTCCATTTTATTCAAACTCACGTTTGTTTTCCATCAAATTATAGTTTTCTCCTTAAATGGGTGTGTTTTATTTCTTGGCTCATTATTTATTATCATTTCATTTATTTTAAAGTGGAAACTTCAAGCAGTTTGATTAAGAGATTAAATACAGCCCCTTTCTAGAGCTAAAAATAAATGATCAGATCTAGGTGCCGGGGGCATTAGGTTTCGAAATATTTGGGGTTGTGATCAGATCTCTAAACACAGGGTTGCCAAATGCTCCTCGCTTCTTTCCAAAGTTTAAACACATGTGTATTTAAAGGGTAAGGCAATACAACATTTTCAAAGCCAGTGCTGAAATACAAGGGCGTTGTAATGGCCTTGTCTTTAAAAGGTAAAATGAACAAAAACGAAGGGTGAAGAAATAAATGCTGATGTTGGAGATGGTAGCTTTTGGTCTAACCACTCCTTCACAGCTCCAGAGAGCACGTTTGTCAAATGCTTTCACCTCTGTCCAAGCAAAGTCAGTCCCACAGGATAAGAACGCGAGCCCCGCCCCCAGATGCTCTGGGCTTTACATACGGTGCCAATTTATTCTTAAGTCACTCTTAGGTGGTGGAATTCTTGGCTTCTGAGAAGTAGAAATGCTTATTCCAGAAGAAGAAAAATGACAGAGAAGATATTCTTTCATCAAGTCTGATTAATTTTAAGGACTGTGGGCTTTTAAAAAAATTGTTATTGAGTTTGTTGGAGCTGAATCCAGATGTGAGATGCAAAATATACATCAGGAGGTGTCCATAAGATTACCCAGCTCAAAGGTAAAGATGTTTGCCAGATAATCTGGAAAATGTAAGTTTGACAGCCCAAACCCATGCAGAGGTGTAAAGGGGAAACCAACTCCAAAACATTTTTCTCATTTTCACACACATACTATAGATGACATTATAAGTCCATATAGATATGCAGTGATAATTAAAGTTTACATAATGCACACACATGTTACATGAAAATAAAAATTATTTTATCTTAGGCTGCTGAAGAAAAAAGAACTAAGCATAAAAGAGTGTGTGTGTGTGTGTGTGTGTGTGTGTGTGTGTGAGAGAGAGAGAGAGAGAAAGAGAGAGAGAGAGAGAGAGAGAGAGAGAGAGAGAGAGAGAGGAAAATTCTTAGGCTCCTATAGACCTAATGATGCCCATCTAAAAGCATCCATAAAGTGTCCTCTGAGAAACAAGAGTTAGTTGGCAAAATTAAATGAATGAATATAAATTATTACAGAATAAAGAGCTTTCTTTTTGTCATGGAAGGAAAGCCTCCCTTCTTGCTCTAATGGAAAAAAGCCCCCTACCCTCCTCTCCACACACATAAAGAGAAAGAAATGTACATGGGTTAAAGATGACTTTGAAGAAATAATAAAGTAGATCAATGAAAACTTATCAGAAGTATGAGTTCTGGTGAGTCTTATAATCTAATTTAAGCCTCAGCTTAAATATTGATTGACCACTCTAGAGATTTTTGACAATCCCTCCATTAAATGTCTTGGGTGGCCCAGGAAAACGTGGAATATAAACCAATGGCTGGAATCAAACAGATATTAAGATGTCTTTTAATGACACAGAGAGATTTCTGTAATAGCCAAGTGTCAGGAGACACAGCAGACTAAGAAGCTACTACCACTACCTCTGTTTCTGAAATCACACTAATGGACTTATGAGATGGAAGGTTGACTCCAGGTCATGTGACCTACCAGAAACTAGTGCTATCTGCTATCTCCTACTTTATGTTCTAAAGTTTCTTTGGGGGAGATTGTAAAGATGGTACATGTAGCTAGATGATTAATATAATTGATTATTTATATGCTGAAAAATATTCACCATTGGTTTTGGTAGCATGAAGGAGAGTAGAGAAGGACGGAGCTGAAGAGTCCAGCTGTCATCTCCCACTTCTAATCAAAGCAACGGGCGGCATCTCTGCCCATCAAGTCACCATAGAAAGGAAAGATGCTGTAGTCCCAAAGGTTGATTCTAGAGTTCAGTAGAGGATTCCAGAAAAATATAGTAGCAGGTTAGGGTGCTCTCTCATGCACTGCGAATGCCAAGTGTTTAAATTGGCCAAGAAATTTCCAGGAAGCAAGCAGAGCCAGAGGCAAAGCGGTAGAACACATCTCAGTTTCCAAGTCAGCTTTGGGAAAACCTCGGGAGGGAAGACGAAGGCTTCAACTCTTGGGATCGAGGCTCTGAATGCAGAAGGTCTCAGGACGGAAGTCACCTAAAGCCACTGATGAAACTTTTTAACCATTATCTTCAGTCATTTGTATGTTATAAATAAAAATTATATTAGTTACAAAGTAATTAGCATTTTTCAAGCAGATGTTATGAGCCAAATATTGTAACAAATATAATGGGGTCCAGATTTTGCATGAAATTAGTCCGTTCAACATTAGAAAACTGTGGATGAGTTTTGAAAAAATTACTATTGTAAACATTGATTTTTGATTTTTTGAAAAATTATTATAATTTAGGTTAGCATAATAATTTCATTTTGCTTGATAGCATGCAATATACATACATATACATATCATATATGCAAAAAGCACACAATATCCATATATACATACATATAAATGCAAAAAAGCACACAATATACATTTATACATATATATGCACGTACATATATATACATATATACATACATATATGTATATATAATATATATTATATATATGCTCAATTGAGAGTCACCAATATTTCCATCATTTCATTGTTTTGTGCATGGGACCTTTACGCTCTTCTTTTGAAGCTCTTCATAAAATATGCACTAGAAGGTAAAATGTTTGCCACGTGGACATAAGGAATTGAGTTGAGATCTGAGGCCCCCACCCGGTGGGAGTGGAGAGCTAGGTACTGCAGCCTGTACCTCTAAGACCAGCTCTGCGGAGGTGAGGGCAGGAAGATGCCCACGGTACATCCTTGGTTTTGCCTCATCCTCTCCTTC
Source organism: Apodemus agrarius (assembly GCA_964023405.1). NCBI lineage: Eukaryota > Metazoa > Chordata > Mammalia > Rodentia > Muridae > Apodemus > Apodemus agrarius. The sequence continues at coordinate 193,814,086 of OZ030005.1, forward strand.
ATGCTCCAGTGCATAGCATTGTATCCCCTGCCAAGTGAGTCACACAGCAGAAGCAAAAACAAAACAGGAGCGATGGATGTGGAAGCAGGAAGGTGACTTGGAAAGACAAAGGGGCAAGGTTAGAGAGGGTGAGAGGAGGGGGCGGGGCCGAGGGAAGGGCAAGGGAAGGGTGTAACCGGAATACTGTAGGCATGTGTGAAATTGCAAAAGAAGATTCATTACAGAAAAGAACATAAGCTAAGATGAAATGTACTTTTAATCCTCTAGATTCTCTCTCTCTCCATCTCTCTTCATCTCTCTCTGTCTTTCCCTCTCTCTCTCTTTTCCAGACTGGGTGTGTGTGTGTGTGTGTGTGTGTGTGTGTGTGTGTGTTCACACGGGCATGTGATCACATGTGTTGCCTTACTCACTTTTACTCTCTGAGCCACTGCCCAGCCCTGGAGACATGTCTAACTGGTGTTCCAGCTGGTGTTCCAACTACAATCTGTACGCCACTGCATGTGCACACACAGAATGGAAAAAAAGAGAGATCTGTACACACAAGTATGTAAATACACACATAGACACACATATACAAACACAGGTGCACATGCATCTGCACACACATGTGCACATACAGCAAATGTGTTCACAGACACACACGAGAGGATTTTTTCCATCTGCGTTCATCAGGCACATGAGACTGTACTTTGTTGATATGCTGTGAGCTTCTCAGGTTTTGATATCAGGTCACTGTGTCCCGGCAAATAAGTTTGAAGCACTTCTTTCTCTCTAAATTTACTGGAATAGTTTGAAAAGTGTTGGTGTGTGCCTTCGAAGCATGGTAGAACTCAGCAGGGAAGCCAGTCACCCTGACCGGCTTCTCATAGGGAGATTTACGCACTGTGGCCTCTTGTCATTCACTTTTTGTCTGCTTGGATTGTCAGTGTTGCCGTTGTTCGGTTTGGGGTTGTGTTTCCATTTGTTCTAGTTTTGGGGATTTGCTGGCCCACCTTGGTTCATCAAAACCCTTCTGTTATCATTTGTGTGACCAGGATCATTCCACGTCCTTTTCTTCTCTCAGCTCTCCTGTTCACTTCTTCCCCTGTGAAGAGTATGCCTTCTAGCTAGGGATCTATGATCCTGGTTACTGGTACACTTTACTTTTTACAGGGTTGTACCAGGCCTCTTTCCTGGCTGCAGCCTTTCTCTTCCTAGGTTTCAATGATGTCATTTGTCCGCTCACCTGGAAATGCAGCTATTTTTTATTTGCTAAGATAATTTATGTTTCCATTTACGTTTAAATTTTGGTGTGAGACAAGGCTACTCTTGAATTTTATCAGTAGCAGAGGCTGGCTCTCAACTCCTGATTCTCCAGCCTCCACCCCCTGTGATTATAGGAATGCATTATCACCCCTGGCTATGATTTATTATTATATTTATTTGTGGAGTACAGAGCAAAAGCTGGGAGCCCCTATTGAGTTATCTTGCCCATTCCTCCAAACTAAACTTCAAATCAGATCAACAGAACCATACTAACGTGCCTTCCATAAAATACTGAGTCCCACTCTTCTCCGATGCATGCTTCTAACATGGAATTGATGATGTTGTACTTGTGCATACCTATTACTGTGGATGAAGATTTGTGTTGAAGGGATTGTCTATTTCCCTTCTGTATCTTGAAACACAATGTGTAGCAGCTAGACTTTGGATATGAAAAAGAATTAAAAAGTGAAGACCAGTCATTAATTAAAGTAATATACGGGGCAAAGATCCAAAGACAGAGAGAAATTAGGTGCAAGATTGTTGCTTTTAAATGACTAGAACATTTATTTGGCCACAGAGATACTTCTGGAGCAATTAATCAATTCCCCTATCCTTTCCTATTCTAACTTTGAGCAGTTCTTACTTAATCTAAAATAATTGCCTTGTGGTGCTCCAGAGCACCAGGGACACCAAAACACTTCTTGACCACAGCAGACCCCAGAGCTTCCCTGCACGTACTCCTGAAGAAGAAGAGGGAGAGGCTGGGACATAACTTTGTTCCCGAGTAGCCACAAAATGCTCAGCCAAATAAATTACTTTTAAAAAGTCAGATGAAAGCTGAAATGTCAAGGGCATCATTATTTCTCATGACTTCCATTACCTCCAATTCTTTTATTTCTTCTTGCTTGATAGCAGCGAGCTTGCCAGAACAAGACTGGGTTTTTACCACAGAGTATATTGAGTCAAAATGACAGAACTGGTCACAAAGGCATGCAAAAGAAGAAAAGGACCCCATCAAGGCCCAGGGTACTGGCCTGCTCACCTCCCTGACACAGACGGTCTTCCTTTGCTGGGCTTGTTCTGTCAGAAATGCTGCCTCAGCTCTGTGGGCTCTCATGGAGGAATGAGCTTCCCTCTAGGGATATTGGTGTGATATCTTTTTTTCCTGTAAAAGAGCTTTAAAATAAAAAAAGAACAGATATCCATGTTGTGTTCGTGGTCTGTAAGTAATCACTCCACTCATGATCCATAAGAAAAACTAGACTGCTTTAGGTCTTTGCCTAACCTAGGAGAATGAGACACAAAGAAGAAACACCTACTCTAAGAACCCTCTTTCCCCCCTCTGATCCTCCCTGGAATGCAGCCTTCTGCCTTGGGTTCTCTTCTCATAAGAACTTTTTGTTTTTATTCCAAGCTGCGTGGGCTACCAGCCTTTCGCCTTTTCTTGAGTAGGTAGGAAGGGCTCTCTGCCCTCCTTCAAGAAACACGAAGGGCAGTCATCTAATCCAATCATGGTTGTCAGTTGGAAAGTAACAGTCAACTATGCTGAGACCCAATCCTACCTCCTCAGCCCATGTGAGGTGTGTTCGGTGGAAAAGCCTTCTTCCTTCTTTGAAAATAAATGTGAGGAGCAGGGAGACACAATTCTGGATAGTTTCTGGGGAAAGCTGTGGGCCTTACATATTGCATCTGCCACCACCTATGAAGTGTGTACTTCTGACCCAGAGCCATGAGTATCTCCGTGAAACTTGTTTTTTTTTTTAATTTTTATTTTCTATATTCTATGTTTACATTCCAAAGGCTTTCCCCTTTCCCAGTTCCCCCCCCCACCATACGTTCCATAATTCCTCTCCCCCCCAACTATTCCCCAATCAATCCCCCTCCCCCCACGGTTTAGCCCAGTGGAAGAAACCATTAAAAATGTCTTCCGGACACAAGAGGCCTGATGTGCATGTGCCCATACAGAGACTGTGGCGGCACACACAAAGCCTGGACAGGGTCAAACAGATGGAGTCCCCGAGAGAGGGAAGTGAGTTCCCTAACTGAGAGGCTGTCTGCAACTGATGCCCATTGGAAAGAAAATCAGTTTTCTCCAATGGAGTCTCACTGGACCAATCAACCACACTGCAGAGCAGGTGCCATGCCCATGATAAGCTGGACACTACAAAATGAACTCAGTGGCGTTCTTATAACTTTTCAGTCCTGTTTTGTTTTGTTTGGGCATTTTATTTTGTCTTATTGGGATTTTGCTTATATATTTTGGTTTCCATTATTGTGGATTTGTGTGTGTGTGTGGGGGGGTATTTGTCTTTTTTTGTTTTTTGTTTGTTCATTAAGAGAGTGATAAAAAGAAGACAAGGTTGAGTGTATACGGAGGTGGAGAGGGCCCGGGAGAGACTGGTAGAAGAGAATTTTTCCCATTAATTTGTTTATTTATCCACTTTACATCCCAATTTGCAATTCTCCCTCCTAGTTCCACTCTTACAAATCCCTCTGCTTATAACACCCTCCCCTTCTCCTCAGAGAAGAAGACCACCTTGGGTACTATCCTGTCTTAGGACACCAAGTCACAGCAGCCTTTCCTACTGAAGCCCAACCATGCAGCCCAGCTAGGGGAAGGGGGTCCAGTGGGCAGGCAACAGAGGCAGAGGCAGCCCCTGTTTTGATTGTTAGGGGACTCATATGAAGACCAAACTGCACATCTGCTTCAAATATGTAGGAGGCCTAGGTCCAACCGCCGCATGCTCTTTGGTTGGTGCTTCAGTCTCTGTGAGCCTTCAAGGCCCAGGTTAGTTGGCTCTGTAGGTCTTTTTGTGGTGTCCTGGACCCCTGTAGCTCACTCAATCCTATGCCCCACTCTTGAACAGGACTCCCTGAGTGCCACCTGATGTTTGGCCCTGGGTCTCCGTTTCTGTTTCCATTAACTGTTGCATGAAGTCTCTCAGGAGACAGTTGTGCTAAGCTCCTGTCTGAAAGCATAAGATGATATCATTAATAAGGTCAGTGGTTGGTTCTCCCATGAGATAGGTCTCAAGTTGGACCAGTCATTGGCTGGCCATTCCCTCAATCTCTGCTCTATCTTATGCCTGCACATATTGAAGGCAAGACACATTTTGGATTGAAGTTTTTGTGGGTGGGTTGGTGTCCCCACTACCTCCACTGGTTACAGGAGGTAGTCATTTCAGTCTCCATGTCCACAGCTGCCAGGAGTCTCAGCTAGAGTCACCCTTATTGAATGCAAATAGACCCAAATCTGTCACCTTGTACAAAACTCAAGTCCAAGATGAGCAAATAAAAGTGAACACACTAAATCAAATAGAAGGGAAAGTTGGAAACTGCCTTGAACACATTGTCACAGGAGACAAATTCCCAAACAGAACACCAATAGCGTAGGTACTAAGATCAATAAATAAAAAGGACCTCATGAAACTGAAAAGCTTTGCAAAGCTCAGACCACCAATAGGACAAAACAGCAGTTATCTTCATTAACCCTACATTTGACAGAGGACTAATATACAAAATATAAAGAACTCAAGAAATTTGATACCAACAAAACGAATAACCCAATTAAAAATGGGGCACAAAGCTAAACAGAGTTCTCCACAGAAAATCTCAAATGACTAAGAAGCACCTAAAGAAATGTTCAGTGCCCTTAGTCATCAGGGAAATGAAAATCAAAACTTACTCTGAGATTCCATCAGATACCTGCCAGAATGACTAAGATTAAAAACTCAAGTGACAGCACATGCTGGCAAAGATGTGGGGCAAAAGGAACATGTATGCTTTGCTGGTGTGAATGCAAACTTTGACAATCACTTTGGAAATCAATTTGGTGGTTTCTCAGAAAATTGGGAATAGTTATACCCCAAGACCAATCTATACCACTCCTGGGCATATAACTAAAAGATGTATTCCACAAGGACACTTGCTCAATTATATTCACAGCAGTTTTATTCATAATAGACCATATCTGGAAACAATCTTCATGCCCCTCAACCAAAGAATTGATGCAGAAGATGTGGCACATTTACACAATGGCATACCACTCAGCTATTAAAAACAAGAACATCATGAAATTTGCAGGCCCATGAATGGAACTAGAAAATATCATCCTGAGTGAGTGTACTGGCTAGTTTTGTGTGTTAACTTGACACAAGCTGGAGTTATCACAGAGAAAGGAGCTTCAGGTGAGGAAATGCCTTTATGAGATATCCAGCTATAAGGAATTTTCTCAATTAGTGATCAAAGGGGAGGGCCCATTTGTGTGTGGTGCCATCCCTGCGCTGCTAGTCTTGGGTTCTACAAGAAAGCAAGCTGAGCAAGCCAGGGGAAGCAAGTCAGTAAGAAACACCCCTTCATCGACTCTGTATCAGCTCCTGCTTCCTGACCTGCTTGGGATCTATTCCTGACTTCCTTTAGTGCTGAATAGCAATGTGGAAGTGTAAGCTGAATAAACCTTTTCCTCCCCAACTTGCTTCTTGGTCATGATATTTATGCAGCAATAGAAACCCTGACTAAGACAGTGAAGTAACCCAAAAGCAGAAAAACATTTATGGTATATCCTCACTCATAAGTGTATATTAGCCATGAAATATAGGATAACCATGCAGCAATTCACAGACACAAAGAAGCTAAGTATTAAGTAAGACCTAAGGGAGAATAGTTGAATTTCATTAAGACAGGGAAAGAAGATAAATATGGGCATGTTTGGATGGGTGGAGGGAGTTGAGTGAGAGATGGGTTAGAAGGGGAATGAGAATGGGATCCAGTATTGGGAGGGGGGTGAGAGAGAAAGCTGAGAGTAAAAAAGGAAATTGGTGGGGTGCATCTCTGGGACTATCTGGAGACCCAGGACAGGGAGGCCCCTAGGAAAATTTACTGAAATATATTATATGAAAAATATTTTTAATTTAAAAAAGAAACTATCCATTGTTTAATGACAATTGTAAATTTATACAAAGGAATTTGCCCCTATGGTCTGACCTCCCTAAACATACTGACCTTGCAGAAGGTTGATTTACAGGGCGTTAATCTCTGCTTAACCTTTGGGACTAGAAAGTTACTGCACCTTGTTATATCAGAACATCTACAACTATGATATGAGATTATCTGATTGTAGCAACATTATGTTAGGAATATATTCTTGAAGGTTTCTTCCACTTCAAAATTTGCATAATTCAAGACCAATTTTCCCATGAGTATATGTGTAAAGTAAGACTCACATTATTTCAGATTTTATGCAGAGAGTAATTCTTTACACTTTCTTATTTAAAATTTGCATAAAGCAAAACTTCTTTGTAATGGTAATAGTGCTATAGCTGTATGTCACATTTCTGAGCAATCAGCAAGATAATTCATGCATATAAATACTTAGCACCTGGTACAGTGCTCATGAATTATCATTATAGGCCTAAGTATATTGATGCTAATACTAGTGTTAGTGTGAATATTATTATTGACTGTGCCCTAAACCATGTATAACGCAGCCCCATCATCTCAAGAATAACTGGCAATTTCTCCTTTATTCCAGCACAGTAATTCTTTTAAAAATCAATTTTTAAAAAAAATTGGTCTCTATAGAATTGCTTTGACTGAATTATGTCTGAAAGTGAGAGTAATCACACCCAAGGTCATTATGCAAAGGAGTCTCATAAGAGTAGCCTTGCTCTTTGCTGTTGGCTCTTGGGGTCCTGGTTCCAACATCTCACAATAGAAATTACTATCTGCTTAGAGCAGGATGATCATTTCAAAATTATGACCTTGGTGAATTGAGAAAATGATAGCTCTCACCTCGTATTTTTTAAAGAGTCAAAGCTAGAATTGTACCTGTCTTAACTTTTTTAGTCTTTTTCCCATTTAAATATTTTTATTCAAAATTTTTATTTATTTGTTTATTTAATCCACTTTAGTGTATTAGTCTTTGAATTATTATACGCTCTTCTAAAGTATCTGTATGTTTTTATTTTAAAATACATTTCTTAATTTAAAATGTAATTAGATCATTCCCCTTTCTCATTCATCTTTCTGACCTTTCCGTGTGCTTCCTGGCCCCTGTCAAGTCAATGGCCTTTTTGTGTATAATCATTTTTGTATTTATTATTACGTATATGCATAAATATATAAATTTTTAACTATGACCTGCTGAGTCTGTTCAGAGGTCTGTATGTGCATGATCTGGGGACTGACTGCTTGGAGTCCCGTAGCCAATCAGCAGGCTCATCCCTGGGATGATGAATTCTCCCTCTCTCAAGCAATCTTAGTTGCCTGTAGTTCTCTGTTAAGGCATGGGGACCCAGGAGATATTCCTCTTCTACCACAGCATGCTACCGGTATTGTCATTGTCTGGCTCCTGAATGTGTTTATAGCCTCAACAGAGGCAATGCGGCTCACTCTGGGGATTCCAGTAATGTTACTTTAAAAGATGGCCTTTGTTTCTAGCATGTGTGCACTATTCTATACGCATTTGCCACAGCTAGAAATGAGACTGTGACAAGAGCATCTAAGAACTGAGTTAAGAAAACGAGTGAGAAGGAGACTGTATGAAGGTCTCTGAGCTCTTGAACTCACACAGTCTGCCTATATATGAGCTTTTTCATTATGACAAATTTCACTTCCATTTTCATTTAAACCAATATAAGTAATTTGCAACTGATAGACAGTCTATTATTCTACTTCAAATACTAATATTTTCCCAGGCTTTTGTTCATATTGAGTAAAAGACTGCAATTTAAACAAATCTGACAAATCAGGCCTGACCATTTCGTTGTAGTCAGCAAATGCATCATGGAGAAAGCTTAAGATTTCCAATAGAGGAATGGGACCATCCACCCATCTCAAAACTTTTAACCAAGAATTGCTCCTGTCTAAAGGAAATGCAGGGACAATAAATGGAGCAGAGACTGAAAGATAAGTCATCCAGAGATGCCCCCACCTAGGCAACCATCCCATCTACAGACACCAAATCCAGACACTATTGCTGATGCCAAGAAGCGGTTCCTGACAGGAGCTTGGTATAGCTGTCCCCTGAGAGGCTCTGCCAGCACCTGACTAATGCAGAAAATTACAGTCTGAGACCGGGGAACCCAACGGAAGAGTTGGGGAAGGATTGAAGGAGCTGAAGGGGATTACAATTCTATAGGAAGAACAATAATATCAACTAACTGGACCAACCAGAGCTTCCAGGGACTAGACCACCAACCAAAGAGTATTCATGGGTTGGTTCATGGCTCCAGCTGCATATGTAGCAGAGGATGCCCTTATCTGGCATCAAAGGGAGAGGAGGCCTTTGGTCCTAGTGAGGCTTGATGCCCCAGCCTAAGGGGATGCTAGAGTGGTGAGGTGGAAGTGAGAGAGCTGGTGGAGGAGAACCGTCATAGAGGAAAACAGGACGGGGATTGGGGAGGGGAAACTGGGAAGGGGGACAACATTTGAAAGGTAACCAAATTAAACAACTAATAGAATATATCACTTTAAACAAAAAGAATGTGAATAGGAAAAAATTGGAGGAAGTTTTGCCTTCAACTGTGCAAATCCCACAAAGCCGGTAGTTGCTATGAACTGAAACTATGAGTATGTCGACCATATGTGACATGTTTTCCATGAAGGAACCACACCACACCCGATGCTCAAGCCAATGGTGCAGCAGTTGCAGTGCTGGGAAAAGCTGCCACAGCAACTTTGATGTAGCTTCTCTGAGAAAATAGAGGAGAAGACCTTCCTGTGCTCTCGGTGACCACAGAGACAGGACAGGTTCTAGGATTCTAATCAAATACCACAGGGTCCCCAAGAGCTTCAATAATACCCACTTTTTACACGTTGGGTATTATGAGCATTTCAAATGTTCAAATACACATGTGAGTCTGTCTTTGGCCAGGTAAGGTAAGGTAAACTCCTTAGTACAGATGGGGAGGACAAGGTTCCCCCTTGCTCTCCCATTCTGCTCACTGCCATTCTATCTACCTCTCAGGTTTGGCTGTAGTCTTGCTAATCCATAGCTCTCATGGAGCATGTAGGCCAGCATGCATGCATATTGTGTTCTTTGTATTCCAACATCATGGCATATTCTTCTAAGTTTTGTTTGTGTGTGGCTAGCATGAGTGTACCCATGGTGATATGTCTGCATTTATGTGGGCATACAAGCAGAGACTAGCAGTGGACATTGGTCCTTGTAGGCTGGATGCTGAGCACACAGGATCCTTTTGTCTCTTTGTCTCCAAGATCTGGGATCATATGTGTGTGCCATAATGTCCACATTTTTATATAGGTGATGGAGAGCCAATGTCTATCCAACCTTAGCACATGCAAGTACCTTATAGGATGAGCCACCACCCTGGACTATGCACTCTTCTCCATGTATGATCTGTAGTCTTCCCTCAGAGAAAGTGTCTCTTATTTTAACTAAATGCTCACAGATGATTATAAGGTCATGATCTTCCCAGTAGGATTGATTTTAGGAATATAGGACTCATTTCCTTCTGTGGTCACAATTGCTTACCTGGTACCTTCTAAAAGGCCTGGGATTCCCAATAGTCAAAGCCCTGCCCTTGTCTCATCCATACTTCAGCAGCTTGGGATGCACATGATCATTTATTCAAAATGCTAGAATATTTACCAGGACTCCATTCTTTTATGCCACCCACCTCCCTCACATCCTCTTTTCAGTCTCTCTCCTTTATGAACCTCATATTCACTTGCATTTTCTTAATGGTCATTAACTCTGTTCTCATCATCTTGATGGTGAGACTGCCCTGTGGGCAGGAAAACCCTTCATGGAACAATGGAACATAAATATCTACTTCAGTATGCAAACATGCAGTATGATAGCAAATTTAATGCCCAACAAATGTGGACCAGGGCAAAAAAATAATAGTAACATCTATTTAGTGGGGTATTATGTTGCTATTAAAAGTAAGAAGCACACTGTCTGGGGACTTGAGAAAAAATCTTTCATGAAAATTTCCAATTAAGAAATTGCCTATGAAGAGTGGAATACAGAGCTTGTTTAAAGTATCATCATGATTTCATAAAACTGTCTACAAATACATATGTGGAGAAAAATATGTAAGATGGTGGGATAATATACAGTTTTCATCTTATTCTCCAAATGTTTATAATTTATAAAAAGAATGTGTATGTACAGTGAAAATCATAATATAGTAGTTTACACACAATGAAGTGAATGTAGTTATAGAAATGCCATGAAACAAATTTAGTGAGCATTATCCACAAATAATTCATTAAAGAAGCTCCATAAATCGCAATACTGTGAGAAACAGCAGAATCTGACTGCAGGTGCTTCTGAAGTGGCTATCACAGCATAGCTTTGCCTTAGTGATCTCGTGTCCTACTCTCAAGGAATAGGTGACCATGATGGCCTTTACAGACAATGAAGCATCCCAGCCCCTTCCTCAGATTCTTTCACCTTACTGGCTTCAAGAACTCTTCTTTAAGCCACAAGCTCCAGGAATCAGCAGGATGAGTAGTTACCTCTTCCCAAAGCAGCCATTTTAACCACAGGTTGCTGCTCTCTGATTGTACGGTAAGAAGTAAACTTAATTGATTTCCAGTAGCTCTTGAGAATGAGTTTTCTGTGCCAACTTTCTTTAAAATAGAATCCCACACATCCCTCCTTCCAAAGGTATCTTGCAGCAAATGGGTCTCTACACAGTAAACCCTGTAGCTACTGCTAAGAAACCTAGAGGGCAACAAGCTCCACCTGCTGAGCTCTAGCACCCCCAAGCAAAAGCCAAGGATCGCACTTCCATGCAAACAAACATATAATCATGTAAACTGCAGAATAAGCTTGAGAATGATACAAGTCTAATTTAGGTAATTTAACTCAAACTAATAATATTAACAATACACTTGTATGTTTAGCTCATTTTTCGTTGTTATTACAAGATCCTCAAGGCTGTGTCATTTATAAGAAAAGTTGTCCATGTTTTTTGTGGTTCAGAAGCCTAGGAGGACCATGTACACCATACCATCATCATTCAGTTCCTGAGCATTTTTTTTAATGCATGGTGACACATCAGAGACTATCAGTAAGTGGAACAGAGAAAGCATGCAAGCATAGACGCTTGCATTTGTTTTCTTATTCTTGTAAAGCCTCATGACTTCTTCTAATCCAAACTACCTCCTGAAAACTCAACTCTAGGCACATGTGAACTAGAAGATTAAATTGCTACCACATGAGTCTGAGAGAATATGTCTGTGTAGAATCTAGAATTCTGGCACTGAATTCATGTTTATTCTTTATAACAAACCTAAGATTCCCATTATTTTCTATGTTGTAGATTTAGGCAAAATGGGGCATTGTGAGGATATCTTTGTAGCCATTTTGGTTATAGCTCCTAAGCCTCTTTTCATTCTCTGTCTCCCAAACTTCCATGGTTTATGCCATCAGCTGTCACTGAATGAGTCTGAGGAATTTAACACTTTCCCAGTAGCATGCTGGAATAGGATGCTGCATAAACTATTATTATTAAGCTTATAAAGCACACTGATATTTGTAATGACTTTTGACACATGCTATAATCTAATGCATCCTCAATTTTTCTAACCATCTTGTGATATTTTCCATGAAGGCCTGAGAACTGGGGTCTGCCAAGCCTGGCCCAGCTCTTCCAGAATCACTGAGAACCTAGGGTGGCCATTTCTGTAGGCCAATCCTTGGACAGATGCATCTGTCTAATGGCTCAGCAATTCTACTTATGAACACAATATGATGTTGCTGAAAGAGAAGAACATGATAGAGAATTATATAAACCTTAATTCAAGATGGTGAGAAACTTAATGGACAAACAGCCACTTCTCTAATTATACCAATGGTAGGAAGCACGAACCACATTTATTAATTGTCTTAGACCATGAGATAAAGACTAAAATACAAAAAACATTGTCTTGGGGATTAGGGATGGTAGATGGTGGCTCAGTGGCTAAGATTGCTTGCTGTGTAAACATGGGGACTTGAATCCAAATCCCCCAAAATAAAGGGTATGGCTGTGTATGCTTGTGACCCCAGATACCTTGCAGGATGAGGACAGATGAATCTCAGGTGCTCCCTGGTCAGCCAGCCTACCAAAAATAACGTGAGCTCTTGCTCCAGCAAGAGACACTATTTTGGAGAATGGAGGTGGAAAGAGATACAGGAAGACATATAAACATAAATAGATTAATAGTACTTATAAAGAAATTGTTTTGGTTACCAAAAAAACCATGGTAATGGCATAAGGAATCAAGAGAAGATTAGGGAAGCCACTAAGGACTTACGGTTAAACAGGAATGTTCCACGACAGGTTATAGACCAGATACTAGGATCACATTCAGGTTCTTTTCTCCAGAATTATGAGAATAAAGGTATTGTTTCTTCCCAAGTCCAGCCAATGATTGGTTGTCCTCAGAGGTACTGAGGTGTCCATCCTATCCATACTAAACATCATCAGACACAAGCCATGCTAAGAAAGATGTTTTCAGTTGGAACCCCCATAGCCTCTGAGCAGACAGCCATTAAACGCCAAGGGACTATGATGGGGCATCAACAGCCATCCACACATTGTTTCTTGATCTCTATAGAAGCAGTTCTCCACTGGCCTTCCCGGAAGTCCCTACCACTCCCCTGGAATTGGTTAGCAAACTGAAACCTCTTTACTACTTGGATTCTACTTTACTAATCTGCCAATATGGACATGTTCTAGTGTTTTACAGGTAGAGTGTAAATGGTAGTCACAGACAATACAGCCTTGTGTTTTCTAACAAACAAAGGACACCATGAAGCAGCAGTTCTGAACATGGACTGGCAGGATTGCTTGGTTGCCCTTGTGGATCACAGATGCACAGACATATTGCCACATGGCTTTAGACAAGCTTGCTAACTGCTTCATGCCTCAGCTGTTATGTTGGTAACTTAGGAACAAAAATACTAGCCCATGCCTGCATTTGCGTGTTTGTAAAAATAAGTGGGCACCGGTTCATATTACCATCAACTCATGTTTGTTTCTGACAATCTATGTATCTCTCTGTCTCTTAGCAGGTTACTAAAGTTACACATAAAATTCACAAAAACCTCATGAAATCAACAGTGAGTCAGATTTTATGAAGCAAATGCACCGAGTCCTCAGTAATTTCATTTCCCATTCCACATGACGTCCCTTAAGTCATTGGCTGACCCAGAGTCTGAACTCATGTAGCTTCCTTGCCAATTCAGACAGGAGAAAAAAAAGACTGATAAATAGTTTGTTCTCCTGCTAAAGAAAAGTAGAACCAATTTTCAGAGACCAAGGGAAATGTGCTCTTTTCAATTTACATGAAAAGAAAACCTCCTGAAAACAGAATTGGGAATTTTATCCCCTAATTCCTTTTTACTTGAACAATGAAGGCTTCCCTTTTCTATTGCTTACATCTAGTGAATGGTCCCTGGGCTTCTTCAATGACATGAATAAAGTATGGGTCATGAGAGTATGAACTCTCCAGCAGGTCTCCTGGGATATAAAACCACCAATGATATAGGTGCATGTGTAAGACAAGACTATACACACCACTCAGATTACGTCCTTTCTTCTTCAGAGATACACTAAGCCTATCTGACTTTGCATGGATATGTGCTTTCTTCAACCTGCCTACTTGGCTTATCTGTAAGCTTGACAAAGGAACCAAATGGATTACCCTGAAGTACAGAGATCTATCTCCTAAATTATGATCCCTGACAATTATCTGTGATACATCCACCAAATAGCACTAAATATAAAATGCTTTGCTTTAATATAATGAATAATAAAAAAATCTTTGAATACTTAGGAACATATATCAAGTATTGATATCGTCCAATTCTTTTAAATTCACTTTACATCCAGATTGCTGCCCCGCTCCTGGTCCCACCTCACACAGTCCCTCCCCTCATCCTCTCCTTCCCTTTTCCTCTGAGAGGGTGGAGGCCCTCCCTAGGTATTTCCCCACCTTGGAACATCAAGTCTTTATAGGGTTAAATGATTTCTTTCCCACTGGAGCCAGACGAGGTAGGCCAGTTTGGGGGGAATGTTTCATAGACAGGCAACAGCTTTAGGGACAGCTCCCACTCCAGTTGTTGGGAGATCTGCATAAAGACTGAGCTGTACACCTGCTTCATATGTGTGGGGCACCTGAGTCCCAGCCCTTGTATGCTCTTTGGTTGGTAATTCAGTCTCTGAGAGCCCCCAAGAGCCAAGGTTGGTTGACTCTGTTGGTCTTCCTGCAGAGATCCTATCCTCTTCAGGGCCTTCAATCTTTCTCCCAACTCTTCCATAAAAGTCCCTGACCTCTTTCCAATATTTGATTGTGGGTGTCTGTACCTGTTTCAGTCAGCTGCTGGGTGGAGCCTCTCAGAAGACAATTGTAATAGGCTCATGTCTGCAAGCACAAGAGTTTATCATTTCTAGAGTAAGGGATGGGAACTTGCCCATGAGATTGGTCTGAAGTTGGGTCAGTTATTGCTTGGCTATTGTCTCAGTCTCTGATCTATCCCCTGTCCCTGTGTTTCTTGTAGACAAGATAAAGTTTTGACTGAAAGTTCTGCAGGTGGGTTGGAGTCTCTACTGTTCCATTGGGGCTACAGGAGGTGTCCTCTTCAGGTTCCATGTCCCCACTGCTGTGAGTGTCACTAAGTTCATTCCCATTGATTCCTGGGAACCTCCCCAATGCCAAGTCTCTGACAAATCCTCCAGATGCTCCCACTCCCACCCCCACCAGCTGCAGATTTCCATTATTTCTCCTTAGTTATCAGGAAAATGCAAATAGAAATGACCCTGAGATTCCATCTTACACTGGTCAGAATGGCTAAGATTAAGAACTCATGAAACAGAACATATTAGTGAGGATGTGGAGCAAGGGAAACACTCCTTTATTGCTGGGGGAATGCAAATGTATAAAACCACTTTGGAAATTGATTTGGTGGTATCTCAGAAAACTTGGAATAGTTTATCTCAAGACCCAGATATAGTATTCCTAGGCATATACCCAAAAGATATAGTCCAATTCTAACATTAAAATCACCAGTGAAATATAATTCTGCTTCTCTTTATCATTTCCCTATGAGCAGGCAGGAGCTGAGCAGCTTAGGCAGGGGACCAGAGGATTTCTGGCTCCCACCTTCTGCCCCAGACCAGCACCCTGAACTCAAGACCCTGTTTGTCCTAATCCCTCAAAGCTCAGTGGCTTAGGGAAGGCAAGTCACACTGGGTCTGACTCCCTGAGGAGTAAAACCAGGCAGCAATGTCCTGGACTGGTTTTGTTGGTCTTATGCCTTTTTGTCTTCACTGATCTTCACTTCGTTAAAAGAGCCATGGTAGAGAACTTCTCATGGTGTCCTAGCTGGTCCTGGTCACTACCACTGATTTGTGCTGATTTGGCAGAGGCCTGGCTGTTTCTGCTGGATCGTGCCACCATTACTGACTCATGTTTGGTATCCTAATGCTACTGAACTGGACTGCTGGTATGCTGACAAATGGAGATTGGCATCTCCCCAAGGCACTACTTCTAAACAAGTCCATATCCCTTTGTCCTATTTACCACCCCTACTTTTTATTCTCCCTTACTTTTGTGCAGTGGGTTAGAATGGGGGGGGGAGTCAAAGCATTTGAAAACTCTTATTAAAAGTGGGTTTTTTAAATATCCAAGCCTACAGAATCTGCTCAGCCTGAAGCCAGCTTCTTCCTTTGGGACCACTGCAGCCCGGGTGTGTCTACCCTGGAGGCCTTCACCCTAACTGACATCACTGAGGTTGGCATTTAAAATATGTTTATGTCTCCAAAGATACCTTCTGTTCTTTTGCTTCTGCTATAGCATAACCTCCCCAAAATGTCAATATGGTGTACATGGTATGCACTCCCTGATAAGTGGCTATTAGCCCAAAAGCTCAGAACACCCAAGATACAACTTACAGACCACATGAAGCTCGAGAAGAAGGAAGAGCAAAGTGTGGATACTTTGATCCTTATTTGAAAGTGGATCAAAATACCCATGACTCACAGTCAATTAATAGAATGAACATAGGGTCCCCAATGGAGCAGCTAGAGAAAGGACCCAAGGAACTTAAGAGATTTGCAGCCCTGCAGAAGGAAAAATAATATGTACCAACCAGTACCCTCCAGAGCTCCCAGGGTCTAAACCACCAACCAAAGAGTACACATGGAGAGACCCATGACTCCAGCTACATATGTAGCAGAGGATGGCCATTTTAGACATCCATGAGAGGAGAGGCCATGGGTCCTATGAAGGCTCAATTCCCCAGAATAGGACAATGGAAGTCAGGAAATTGGGGGGGCAGGGAGAGGGGGAATGGGATAGGGGATTTTGGGGGGGTAACACAGAAAGGGGACACCATTTGAAATGTACATAAAGCAAATATCTATTTTTTCAATTATCAGTAGGAATAAAGAGCCTTCAACATAGCAGTCTACTTATATAAGCTAACCCCGACTACACTGAGGGATTGGTAGTAGTCTAGGGGAAACCTAAGTATGCCACTGCCTTCCCCTTGAGTCAGAGATCAGCATCCTTGTTTGAAGTGAAGATACAGGTGAACAAATGCCATTTCTCCACAGGACCCAAACTTTCTGCAGTTATTAATAGAAACTTCTCTCCACCAACTCTTTCCAGCTGCCCCAGTAGGATTTGCCATTTTAATATTTGAAAAATCTGATAAGCTGGAATCAGCTTTGTTTTATCCTTTCTTCCTGCTGACATAAAACTTCACAAAATTGCTTGTATCAAAAATAAAAATAAAATCTTTTCCCCACACATTGTTTATATGAACTTAACAAAAGGACATTGGTTCTCTCTGTGCTTTCATGATCTCAACTGAGAAAGAAGTGCACTTCTTTTAATTTATAGTTTTAAAATTAAAGGCATAAATATAGTTTTCGAAAAGGTCACTTAATGAACCAAGTGTGTCTCTTGAAATATATGAACCTTCAATTTGCTTTAGATGTGAGAAAAAATTAAATATAAGATAAAGAGAAGACAACTCAGTCTATACATAAAGGAAAGAGATTGATTAGTGCATTGGTCTTGTTAGTAAAGCAGAAAAGTGGGGGTGAAGAAAACTTAGTGAGGAGAATGCCTAACAGGTAAGGGGAACACAGAATTTAGACACTGGGGAACTAGTATGAGAAACACAAAAAAGTTAATTTACCCCAGGAAGTTATTTTAGTTGGCTCACATTTCTTTCTTTTTGTGTGTGTGCGTGTTTATTTTTTTAAATTTATTTTTATTGGATATATTTACAATTCATTTCCCTTTTTCTGGTTCCCCACCCCCAAAGGTCCCACATGCCCTTTTCCCTCTCCCTGCTCCCTCATCCACCCCCTCCCACCTCCCTGTTCTTGTACTCCCCCACAATGATGCTTTGGTCCATTCTAGCACCAGTGTCCACTCCTTTCTTATTGTCAGACATCACTTGGTATGTGATTTGTGTCTTTGGTGTTCCAAGATTCTAGGCTAATATCCACTTATCAGTGACTGCATACCATGGGTATTTTTTTGAGACTGGGTCACCTCACTTAGTATAATGTTCTCCAGCTCCATCCATTTCTCTAAGAATTTCATGAATTCATTGTTTCTAATGGCTGAATAGTACTCCATTGTGTATATATACCACATTTTTGTATCCATTCCTCCGTTGAGGGACATCTGGGTTCTTTCCAGCTTCTGGCTATTATATATAAGGCTGCTATGAACATAGTGGAGCATGTATCCTTATTGCATGCTGGGGAATCTTCTGGGTATATTCCCAGGAGTGGTATGGTTGGGTCCTCTAGTTGGCTCACATTTCTATTAAATACAGTTTTAGGAGATTAAATTTTAAGAAGTGTCGCTATTGTCTTATTTTCTATAAGCCACACATATATCTATGAAGTACTGAGAAGTGGTAAGGTCTCCCCACCTGTGCTGTGTTTGGATGATGATAGTGATAATGATGATGATATGATAATGATGATTATGATAAAATTGTGTGTGTTATGGAAAATATTTTAAAAAATGGCCACACGTTCCTGTGTGCTAGTGCAGCAACCAGCGAGCCACAGAGCTTGTGCTGGGCCACAGGGCTCCTGCCTGGTGCATGTCACCTGCCTGCTATCTCTCTGGCAAGGGGTCAGCCCTACCTAATTTCCCGGTAGAAACAAGACTCTTAAAGCTTAACCAGATGTCCCTCAAAGGAGGAATGGATACAGAAAATGTGGTATGTTTATACAATGGAATACTACACAGCAATTAAAAATAATGAATCCATGCAATTTGTAGGCAAATGGTTAGATCTGGAAAATATCATCCTAAGTGAGCTAACCCAATCACAAAAGAATACACATGAAATGCAATCACTGATAAGTGGATATTAATGAGCCCAGAAGCTCTGAATACTCAAGGTACAATTAGCAAATCAAAAGATTCCCAAGAAGAAGGAAGGAGAGGACCCTGGTCCCAAAAAGACTGGATCCAGTCTTGTAGGAGAGTATCAGAACAGAGAAATAGTAGTGGTGGGGTGATTGGGGAATGGGCAGAGGGAAGAGGACTTATGGGACACATGGTGAGGGGGGGAACTGGGAAAGGGAAAAGCCTTTGGAATGTAAACAAAGAATATAGAAAAAACGCTTAATAGTTAACCAATCAGATATATGTATCAATAAATTCACAATTTACAAGATGCCAATAATTAATTTCAGAGCCAACTGATAATCATGAAGCTTTATCCCAATTATTTTAACCTTGTGAAAATCTCAACTACTTGGGGCTGTTTAAAACCTCTCAAGATCAGGATCTTCTTCCTGTCTGTCTGTTTCCATGTTGACTTCCCCCCCTCCTCTGACTCACTCTCTGTCTCCCCAACTCCTAGCTCTGCCCCCCTTTTACTGTCCAATCACAGGTCTCCAACTGCCCTTGTGTGATTGGACAGGGAAAATCCTGCAACGTGTGTGTGTGTGTGTGTGTGTGTGTGTGTGTGTGCATGTGTATAGAAAGGAGAGGGTCTGAGGAGAATGCATACTTTAAGGAATGAAATAAAGAAACCTATTCTATGTAGCAGGCCCTGGGCACTTTAGAAGGCTGGCAAACCATGCATGTCATTTCTGTCCAGCTTCGCTTTGATGAAGCCCCACTTTCCCTGAATAGATGTCTCCTATCTTTTCCTTCAACCTTAACTTTCTTCTTCCAATTGCATTTCTGTATCCCATTTCTATGCTTGCAAAATCTCATGTATAATATTGTCATTCTTTTGGGGAAAATACATTTAAAAGTGCTAGAATTTCTTTTTCAAGGAAATTGAAATGTTGAACAATCCATTAGGCCCCATAAAACCTTGGAATGAGAAATGAAGTAAGTAGCCACACAGGAAATTGGACAGAGGGCAGAAAACTCAACACAGTGGATTTGTTTTTCAGAACCGTCAGCTCAGAGTCCTTATTTGACCTACTAGTCAACATTTCTCTACCATTTTGTTTTGCAAACATTTGTATTTCCAATCTTCCTTATACCCCAAATTTGTATCTTTCTGTATTGGGATGTGGGACTTAATCTCAACACTCATAACTTTCCATGCATGGTAGTGTCATCCACTATGACTCTTATCATGGTAAGTAAGCCCAGATCCAAATGGTGGATTATCGAGTAGCGAGTGAACAGATCTTCCTTTCATATGAACATTTCTTTGGTGTATCTTTATGGTAAGAGTATTGCAGCAGTTGGGTGGTTCTTGTTTTCGAGGGGTTTGTAATTTGGAGGAGGGGTAGATAACTATAAAGAAGTATTTGTATGTCTTAAATGAACACCCCTTTTAATTTTTTTTTTGTGTGTTCAGGCCACAGGCAACTCACAACTGGTTCCAGAGTTCCTCAAAAACAGCACTGTGACCTGTCTGTTCTCTCTGTAGATGCCCTTATATTGTGAGAGAGCAAATTAGATGGTGGTGGCAGAAACAGAAGAACTTCCCTCGAGGGGAAACTTCAAGTTACTCTTGGGCTTGGGACTTGGTCATTTTTCATCATGAGAAAAAGATATTCCAGATGAAATTTGTTGAGTTCAGACCCAGGGCGGATATTGCAAGTGGTGAGTCATTTCATGTCTTCGTTCCATACCATCTGCCACCCTGAGTGCCGAGCACGACAGAAGCGAGGATAGAAAGCTGGCTGCTCTGTTTCTGAAGACAATATTAATTAGTCCATTAAGCACTAGTCAGTCAAGATAGAGAAGGTATCATTTCAAGCCCTTAATGATTTATAATCAAGTGATAGGTTAAAATAAGACCATACCAATAAAAATGCAGAAGAAAGTAATAAAATCTATACATCATACATTGAAAGGGAGAGGGAAAATATTCTTCTACTCTGCTCTCTGCAATAGGTCATGGCAAATTAAATGAATACATAAATATCATTGGTGAAATTAACAGAAAAAATTATCAATAAAAGAACTGATTCAATCATTTTCTTTCAGAGGCCTCAAATAAAATATTTTATCTGGTATTCTCTGGCCTGCCTTCTGGCATATTGAAGAGAACTTTGCCTCTAAATCAGCTCTTCCAGCCCCAAACTTTAAGTACTGCTTAAATCCAAGCCCAGAACCTATCAATCATTCCTAAAGATGTTTTTCATATTCCTTCAAGGTAGGGATAAAATTATCCTTCCACAGGTTTAATTAATGTACATAGTAAGTGAATCAAGATGTGTGATCTAAGTAATTGTTCAGCATCTGGATCTATGGTGGATCATAGTAGTCATTAACAGTACAAAAATCTGTGTTGAGACCCTCACCTTACCATAGAGATTACTCCAGCTAATGTCTTCCTTTTCATTTTAAAATGTATATTTGGTTCATCCTGCCATTTTAATTTTAGTTCCTTAGAAAATAGGAGCCAAGTTTCTAGGTACCCAGCTCTTTGAATGAAGTGAATACAAAAGCTGACCAACAGCTTTGGAGTACCTGCCATATGTTCTTGTAAGATGTGAAGGTCTATGTAGGTTTCACATATTTTCCTGACTCAGTCCTTAATTGTTCTTTTCAGAAATCATTCGCCTCCATTTAGCTTTTAAATGTAATAAAATTATGGTTTTCATCATTAGCATTCTAAACCTAAACTATTTGGTCTATTGAGCTGTGTAGTGATCATGTCATCACTGTCAACAGTAATGAGCCCAAGAAGTATTTAGAGGGATTGAGTTCCCAGGCAATAGGCTGCTCTTGAATATGCCATAGACCATGCTTTCATCTGGTTCTCTTCAAAGGCGCTGTTGTCTCTAGTGAGGGGCTCCAGACAGAAGCAAAGAGACACAAAATGCAGAAGTTACCTGAATGGTGCCATGCCCACATGCAGCCCCATCATATAGCCCTTTGTTCAGCCTTACCACACAATTCAAAAAGGCAAACGCTAATAGTTTAATTTAAAAATCAAAGACCAAAGAAATATCTCGAGTTCTGCTCAGCATGCTGATGAGTGTGTTAGAAATGAGTGTGAATGGAGAAGGCATTTGGAGAAGCAGGGAGCTGTGCAGCCTGCTCACGCTTGTGGATTCATGTAGACAAGGGCAGATTGACAGCAGCAGCCGCTTCTGCGTGACAGCCTGCACAGCTTAGAGCTTTCTTAACACAGTGTGGAGACTTAAAGTAGCCAACCCTGGTGTGTGACATACTTTCAATGGCTTTTGTTTTTTTATTACAACAATTTCAAGAATTGGGTCCATTTGCATGAATAGAATGTAAAGACCTTTGTGTATGTGTGTGTGTGTGTGTGTGTGTGTGTGTGTGTGTGTGTGAGAGAGAGAGAGAGAGAGAGAGAGAGACAGACAGACAGACAGACAGACAGAGACAGAGAGACAGAGAGAGACAGAGAGACGGAGAAAGACGGAGACAGAGAGAGACAGAGACAGAGAGAAACGAGACAGATAGACAGATAGGCAGACAGGCAGGCAGACAGACAGGCAGTCACCAATACAACTGATAACATTCACAGGAAAGTTTTTAATCCAAAGAAAATTTTATTTCAAGGCAAGATATAGCATGACTCTATGTGGAGGGAAAATGAATTTATATTCTTATTAATTTACTTCGTTCAGTCATGAAGATTCCAGATCTGCTTTTTTGTAGGACAATATGTTCTATGTTCCTTGTGTGTCCTTATCACAGTAACGTGATACAGATTTGCAATGCTAGAGAGCTCATGATGTGTTTCCTTTCATGCTAGTTTGATTTCTTTCTGTGGTTGACTCAGGAAGGTAAACAGCATTGGTATTATTTCCCAACTTGTAAAGATGAAGAATGTGAGGTTTGTGGATTTGGATTCTGAGACATTAGAGGAATCTCAAAGCCACAGCAGGACCTGGTGGCATACATTTGAATTGGAGTCTCAACCGTCAGTGACTCAAAGGTTGGCTTTTCTAAAGCAGTTTGCAGTCTGTGTACTAGTCTTTCTATTCCAAACCACAGATGGTCCAGCAATCTAATTGGCTATGACAAGGAGTGGCTGCAACACACCTACAGGCACAGGTTTACCTGTGTGCTCCACAGAATAAGACTCGGGGAGGGGTATCTCTTATCACTGCCCTTCAATAGGACCTTCCACTGTTGCTGCCTCCCATCAGCTGCCAAACAGAAAAAGTATCATGAATACACTTATACAGTGCAGACTCATTCTGAGATTAAGAGGCTGGGAGTATTCATCTCTGGATGGAACATCTAGGTTAGCCAAATCCAGAGGCACAGGGAGCATCTAGGAAGGGGTTGGAGTAGGGCAAAAAGAGTGTCAGAGGTAGAGGATGGGAAGGAATCCAATGAGAGGTGACCGCTGGCCATGACATGGTTGTTACACCCATGAACTCAGAGAAGCTGTGGCTATGCACACAAGAACCACAGAAGATCAAGAAGGTTAAAAATTCCAGAATAGAGGTGGAAAACTCCAGATGCCTTTAGCTGCGAGTCGACGTCCTTTGATGATGGTTGGGAGAAGGGGAGTCACTTTTCTAGGAGGGATAGTGAGACATAGCTGTCCATGTCCCAGTGAATGAATGACCCATAACCATGCCATGTTAGCAAGGAGAGAGGAGAGGGGGATAATGGCAGATATGTTAGCAGGATGAGGGAAGCTTGAAAGAGGAGGGAGGGAGTGGTGAATGAATAGAACCAAGATATGGTCTATGTAGGTTTGGAACTTTTAAAAAACTAGGGGGAGGACTGAAGGAGTTGAAGGGGGTTTCAACCCCATAGGAAGAACAGTATCAGCTAACCAGAGCCCCCAGAGCTCTCAGGGACTAAACCACCAACCAAAGAGTACACATGGAAGAAACCATAGCTCCAGCTACACGTGTAGCAGAGGATGGCCTTATCTGGCATCAATGGGAGGGGATGCCTTTGGTTCTATGGGGGCTTGATGCCCCAGCTTAAGAGGATTCTAGAGGGGTAAGGAACCGGGAGTGGGGAAATCATTTGGAATGTAAACAAAGAATATCGAAAATAAAAGAAAAATAAAATTAAAAAAAAGAAAGTAAAGCAAGCTTTACTTGCTTCACAGCCTGCTCTGTTGTTGCATATTGCTAGACCAACATCCACCGGCGTGAGAATGTCCCAATTTCAGACAGGAAGTGATGAGCAGCAGTAAATCACGAACTCAAATCTACTTTCCATGCCCTGGATAAAAGGAACATTGGAAAAGATATAAAGTCCCAAACACTAGCAGAGCAGTCAAATTAGACTGTGATAAGGTGTCTCCCTAACACTGGTGAGCAGAAAAATCTATAAATAATAAGCAAATCCAAATCTGAATTGTTATTCATACTATCCCTGGGGATGTGCTAGTTACCATGTATTAGCATAACCAGCATAACCTTGTTCCAGGGAAGCCCTTCACTTACAAATGAAGAGCTTATAAAATTTCACACACCCACAGAGGGCTGAATTGTAATAGGACTCCTTTTATCAACCAAGAAGACAGCCATATTGCAAGCAAAAAAATGTTGATATGTTAGTTAGAGCTGTGCAAATAGTTCTCCCCGAGTACTCTCATTCTCTGGGAGAGTTTATGCACTTGAGTTATATCTCCTTAATTAGGCTAGCACTACGCAGGAGCCTGTGGTGGTGGGCTTGTGGAAAAAGGACTGCCTCCAGCACAAGTGAGGGATGTGGAGGCGATTAAGCTCTGCATTTACCAGCAGGGAAACCTTAGGGTTTGCCTACTGATGGGAGCAGGGCACCTGGAGACAATCAGCTAGGGTCTAGGTTTGTCAGAAAACAAGACTATGGTGCACCAAAGAGAAGCAGCTAGTCCCTGCCTGCTGATTCATCACACACACGTTTGTCCAAGCTGGGTGAATAAAGCTGAGCTCTGGAAACGGACTTAATTAGAGGCAGACAAAGGGATGCTTGCTAATGTTTCTGCCTGGACAACCAGAGTTTCTGTTTGAACAATTGCATTCAATAATGGAGACCTTGAAGCCTTTTACTTGGAAGCATTGGTTTTACTTGCTGAACCAGCAAAGCCAGTGGTTTTCACCTTGCTGACGTTCAGTAACTTTACAAACTCCAGCCCTCTCCACAGAAGGTAATGCAGATACTGCATTAGCCACTCTGATTCCACACACAGCAGAATCTAGCATAGGCATATTATAGAGGATGAACGGATGCTTGCTTGTGTATATGATTTCTTCATGGTGGGATATTAAAAAGCTATAATTCAAACAAACGAGCTAAGCAAAGTAGTCATACTTAGTGGGTTGCTGATCAAGTTACTTTCCAGGGGAACTCCTAACATTTGGGTGTCTGTGGGTATCATAGACTCTGTTCCCAATTGTTTTGCTTTGATATGATCATTATATAGCAAATATTTGAAATGTTCTTGTAAAGCCTGTTCCAGTGATGTCATCCACTAAACAAGTGAGTCCTTTCAGCTACTTCCTTGACAGGAAACCAATGGCTATCACCTTCTTATTGGGAGCATTTCAATAGCATCTGTAACTCTCTTCCCTTTTGTAAAGGTCCATACAGGCTAAGTCACGGTGGGGATATTAAACTGCCACATCATCATGTCTAAATGATGATACAGAGTTAAAAAATTCATACTGCCCAGTCAAAATTAGGTCCACATAGAATTTAGAGTTTAATTTTCACCTGCATGAAGGACCATCATAGATGCCAGTGTTGAGTGACATGACTAAGAAATGGTTGGACTTATTTTCTCTCTGCTCTTTTTCAGACTAGTGTATACCATGACACATTTCTGTGACTATATCAGTGGTCTGATGAGGAAGAAAATGATCACTAGCCTTGATGCCATCTCTATATGGTTTAAGGATCATTTGGTCCTTATTACTTATGATGGGAGGGTGACAAGACAAAATATAAAGGAAAACTTGAGGGTTACTTGCTTTAACTTTGAGCAGGTGAGAATGTGGGAAGGAAATGCTGAGTTCTGGGGATTGAGCTGGTCTGTCACTTAGCCATCCGCCTGGAGGCACCTGCTATGCACTTGGTATGGGGGGGGTCAGGAATGTGGCTCATAAAGGAGAGAGGCAGGTGAGAGGAAAACAGGACAGGAACAGCCTTAGAGGAGATGGCTCCCCCTGACTGCTTCAAATTCCCAAAGCCTGTCTTGTTTTTATTTTCTGGTCGTATTTGTACAAGACACCTCTTTTTCCTGGTAACAAATCTTCTTAGCTTAAGCTACCAATATGGCTTGGTACCATTTGGAATCAGTAAGTTCCGAGTTGGAATAATCTATGTATGTGAAGATAGCTCTGTCTAGTAAATAAGCAGAATCTAAGTCTGTGAGCATCCCATACCAAACTTGCATTATGATTACATCTAATGCAACCCCCAAATCTTTCTATTCCAACAAGTAAATTTTTTTAGTTACTCAAAAATATACTCTGCAACTTGCCATGAAGTTTAAATTCTATAAAAGTCAGGGTTGAACTTTGCCTTGTGCATATTTATGTGTACCACACCTAGAAGCGTCCAGTAAATAGCACAGGATTAATAAATCTCTTTTTTCCTCAATAGCTAGTAACAACCAAGAGCTTGCATTCAGAGCTTTTTATGCTCTCTTAGTTATGATCAAACAAAATTCAATTGATTTAAGACTTTTGCTTGTGGCTCATAAAATCTACCACTATTACAGATATCCATCAGCCCACACTGTTTAGTGGATTCAAGGAGAAGACAGATGAACCATGGGGTATTTTTAACCACTGCCACTGAAGCAGAGAGCACTGGGTTGTGCAGAAAACATTTCTGGAAACAAAAACATAGAGAAAAGGATAATGTAGAATGTATTCGGCAAGGAGAAGGTGATGAGAATCCTTTACAAGGCACAAGAAAATAAAATATAAAATCTATAAATTAGTCACTGTATTGGCTACTTTTAGAGTCTTTGGAGAGGACTCTTCAACTGATGAAATGAGTCAATAAAATCCAGTTGTAGGCAGGTCTGTAAGGCATTTTCTCTATTAGTGACTGGTGGGGAAAGACCCAGCCCACTGTGTGTGGTGCCACCCTTGGGTTGGC
The DNA here is from genome assembly GCA_964023405.1 of Apodemus agrarius. Classification (NCBI taxonomy): domain Eukaryota; kingdom Metazoa; phylum Chordata; class Mammalia; order Rodentia; family Muridae; genus Apodemus; species Apodemus agrarius. Next base: position 193,840,843 of record OZ030005.1, read on the forward strand.
AGTCTTGGGCTGAGCAAGCCATAGAGAACAAGCCAGTAAGCAGCACCCCTCCATAGCCTCTGCATCAGCTCCTGCCTCCAGGTCCCTGCCCTGTGTGAGTTTCTGCCCTGATGATGAACAGTGATGTGGAAGTGTAAGACAATCCCTCTCTCCCCAACTTGCTTTGGTTGTGATGTTTCAAAATTAAAACTAAGAGAGTCACTTTTTCATATCTGAGATACTAAGATTAATGAAATCGATTTTTTAATCTTTGAAAGACCCATAAAAATATAGTGAAAGCATCACCTGTACATTCATAATGGCCTAATAACTTAAAATTGCATCTTGTTCTTTTAAGGTTGAATTTTTAAGGATAAGCAGTGTATCCTTTGGTCAAGAAAAAGCTGATAAAGACTGTGGGTCAATCTCCGGAGAGTTGAAAGGTTAACTTTCTTCCTCAAAAGTAAGGGGCAGAAATTACTTTAGAGCCATTAATTCTTATTTTAATGCTTGTGGCCGTGTGAGTGCAAACCAAATTATAGTGTCCACCAAAGGGCGAGTCCTCCCAGATAAAGCACGTTCCCTCTTGGTGACAGGCTGTAATCTCACTGCCCTGGACCCACCTCACCGGTTAAGCCATTAATCTAAAGTACACTAAGCTTGGGGTTTGACTTTTCCACCAACTTCAGATTCTCTAAGAGCACGTCTGAGACTGTGCAGTTTGTAATTTCTAACGTGGCATCTCATGATAGACATAGAAGCACAAATGCTAAGGCACAGGAGGTTTAGAAATGCTTGTTTTTCTGTAAGATACAGGCACTATGCTTAGAGTTCCTATTGCCAAGTGGGATGAGGGCAGGGCCTGAAGAACACAGAGGTCTTCAATCTTGCCACTTCTTACCAGGGAACCAGCTTGTAGATTTGGAGCGCCACCTGGGTGCCAACAAAAGATAAGTTCATGTCCTCACTTCAGACCAGGCTGTGCATGTGGCTTTGGCAACGTTGTTTTATTACATTATGTCTCCGTTTTCATCTTTGTAGGAAGAGGTACTAAGATACCTGCTTCTTTAGGTCTATATGAAAAAAAAAAGACTATAGTTGACATAAAATAAGCACCCCACTGCTCTAGTTTTTATTATGAAGCTTTAGAACTTATTTTATTCATTACAATTGTGTGTGTGTCAGAGAGGAGAGAGAGAGAGAGAGAGAGAGAGAGAGAGAGAGAGAGAGAGAGAGAGAGAGAGCACAGGCAAGGGTGGGATGCCTCAAAGGACAACCTTTCCTACTGTGGATTCCCAGGATTGAACTCAGGTTGACAGGCATGTGTGGTACCTGCTTTCAGCCACCGTGCCGAACTGATGCCTTTGATTGATGCTAAAAGAATGTCTAAGAGATTTCCAAGCACTCTATAATATATATGCTGGGCTCAGAAGCTTCCAGTGCTGTTGAGATCCAGAGGAAGAGTTTCTCACATCGCAAATGAAAGTCTGGGGCTGCTGGTGGGCTTGTGGCATCACTAGGACTGTGGAACATAACAATATAAGAGCTAAATCGTGCCCATTATCAGCTGTTGGAACTAGCCTTTATGTCCCACTCTGTAAGATACAGGCATTATGAGAATTAGTGCTGCCAAGGGGGATGGGGACAGCCCATGGAGTACCCAGAAGCCTTCAACTTTGCCTGCTCTTGACAATAAGGCAGCTTGCAGGTTTTGAACACCAACTATGTGCCAATATGTCTACCCATTGAAGGAGGCATGAGAGTCAGCGTCTGCTCTCCTGTGCTTACAGTCCAGCAAGAAAGTGAGACACTGATAACACGACAAAGCTCGGTGCTGCAGCAGAGTGGGGCGGACCAATCAGGCTCAAGGGCAGTGCTCGGGAGGTTGCTTTAAGGAATTATTTTAGTCAATGGCTGGAGGACAGAGGGTTGTGTTCACTAACGGTGTTTGTGAGACGGTTACCTGCCAACTGAAAAGCAGGAGATTCAGAAATGGCTCTCGTCATCAGCACAGTGTTTCCTCTGCCAGCAGGAAGACCTGGCTTCAGAGGCCCACATCAGTGGATAAAACTGAGCACAGTGGCGTGTGCTTGCAGATAGAGCACCTGGGAGAAAGAAGCCCATGGACCCCCTGCTCCACCAGGTCACTGGCCAGTCTGTCGAGCTAGCCCCAAGTTTCAGGTTTGATGAATGACCATGTCTCAGAAAGAAAAAAAAAAAGATGGAAAGGGGTGGGGAAAGATACTGGAGTCCATCTCTGTTCTCCACCCATATGTACACACATCCATACTAACATGTTCAAAATTAACACACACACACACACACACACACACACACACACACACACTATGGAAAAGGATAAGGAAAAAAAGAAAACTAAGTGCATGGCTCTAAAATGTATAAAGTGATTTCTAAAGAACGAGTGTGGGCGAGGAGCAGCAATCTGGAGAGACAGAGTGACAAGGGTTGGAGCAGCTAACAGCTGAGGCGCTGTTCATTCCCCGGACTCACCGGACGATCTCTCAGGATCTCAGACCCACGCTTGCACTCGGGCTTCCACGGAAATCCCCCACCTCACTGCCGGCTTCGTGTCCCCTCCTTCCCCCTCTTATTCTGCCATTTTGTTTTTATTTGTAAATGTGTTGTTTTGATGTATCTGAGCATAAGCATAGCACTTATAAAACCATGAATAATTAACCAATTTTAATTAAAATCATCTTTAATTGCTAGACAGAGTCTCTGATTGAGGTGATGCAAGCATTCTCTGATCAAAGCAGATGGAATTCCAGCAAGCAAGTTTGACAATCTGCTTAGGAGTGGCAGTGAGCTCCAGGCACTACTGTAAACTCCTGTGTCAGTGTGTGTGCGTGCCTGTGCATAGCTCAGAGGTTGACAGGAGGTGAGGCTATCTATCACCCTTTGCCTTATGTTTTGAGATAGGTTCTTCCACAGGGCTTGGAGTTGGCCAATTTGGCTTCACTGGTTGACCAGCAAGCACTGAGGATGGAGGACTGGCTGGCTGGCTCTCCTGGCGCTGGGATTTCAGATGTACACCGTCATCCCCAGGTTTTATGTAAGGATTGAGGATTCAAACTCAGGCACTCTTGCATGCACATTGATCCGCCTCCCAAACCCACTAATTCCCATGCATTTCATGTCTGTGCAAGATCCCATTTTCTAAAGGACGTAGTTAAGATTTGGAGAATGCAGGCAGCTTAGTTTGCTCACAGTTACAGTTAATAAAGGGTGTAGCTAGAATGCGCGCCCTCACAGTGTGGCCTCAGAACCTTCATTCTTAACCAAAACTGAAGATTTATTGCAAGAACATCCATTTGATTCTTAGAAGTTGCGTTAAAAACAGTCCTAATGCTGTACCTTTCTCGGCCACCAAAACTCCCCTCATTGAAGACAAGACAGGGTTTCTGGGGGATCTCTGGACCCAGAGATGGCTGTTCACATGCAACCCTATGCTGCTCAAGTTGAATGCAAGCTTCTCAGAGCAGGAATAGGTTCTGAAACACCCCTTCCTTCCCATGGACATGTGTAATAGAAGGGACTTCCTGATCTTTGGTTTGAAGGTTTGCTCAAACCTTAGAAAAAGATTTATTTATACTCTCAGGTTAATTTTCAAAACTTTATTACATGTTAGGAATTTCCCATGATTTGGTTGAAGACAACCCCCCCCCACTTTCTTGTCCCTAATCACACTTGAGAAAATGGGTCCTATTGAACAGCTATTTGATTGCTATGCTGTTCATGTAAAAGAAAATAAAATGCAAATGATCTCTGCACAGCACTAATGTTATAATAATGAATCAAAGCCAAAATTTTCTGGTATCTCTAAAAGTAATGATAGGGGGAGAGTACATAGTATCAAAATTATGATATTTGAAGTTGATGGGAAAATTCTAGCCCTTCAGTTTGACAAGTGTTCCATTATGAAATGGAAAACAATACATCAAACAAATTATTTTCCATCATGTCCAGAAAATTCCATTAATTTATTTACCTGTTCCTATGGCAACAGAAAATGAAACAGGCTGAGTCTATGGGGTTAGGTATAAAATAAAATTACTGAAATCAATTATTTCAAATTACGTTTGAATTAACTTGATGGTTTATCCACAAAAACAACGATAGGGTATAATAATGGTGTGAGACTGAATTACATATGTTTCCTGTTTCCACAAATAGGAGGGCTAGATGCCAGCACTGTTTGAGCTCACATTCTGAGGCTAGCTGGATCTATGCTCTACTCTCTAAGTAACATTTTATCCATTGAAATTTCCAAACTCCTCATTTGATTGGGATTTGACAACATCTCTCTCTTTCTCTGTCTATCTCTGTATGCCTCTGTATGTCTCTGTATATCTCTATATCTCTACTTCTGTATGTCTCAATATGCCTCTCTCTCTCTCTCTCTCTCTCTCTCTCTCTCTCTCTCTCTCTCTTTCTCTCCCTACCCCCACCCCTGTCTCTGCACATTAATGTAGAGGACAGAGATCAACCTCAAATAGTGTTCCTCGGGCATCCACTACCTTGTGTTTTAAGGCAGGGAGTCTTGCTAGCCTGGAGTCACTGAGCTGTAGGGTTGTAGACTGAAGGGTTCTTTTTTCCATCTGTCAGTGCTATGATGACAGTCATGCACCATCATGCCAGGCTTTGGGACTTTTTTTTTTTGTTTGCTTGTTTGTTTGTTCCATCTTGTTATGCGCTCCGGGAATCAAACTCAAGCGCTCATACACTCATTCATGCATAACAAGATGGAACTGTCCCCACAGGTCCTTGGTTATAGCTTAAAATAGCACGAAGAAAACTTATCATAAGAAAACAAACAAAACAAAATGGGTGTTCTATGACAAACTAAGTTGACAGTAAAAGGTGGTTGACAGCCATGTTGAAGAACAGAGGAGAGAGACAGAGCAAAGGGGCTCTAGGAAACAGAGCTGCTTGTATGACACTCTAATGGACATATGGCATTACATACCTGTCCAAACCCTAAGAATGGATAAAACCAAGAGAGAGTGAAGCTTAACACTGATAATGGAATTTTGGTAGTAATGAGAGGTTGAAATATGCTGAAAACAGTGAAAATGTGTCGTTCTGATGCAGTGCATTGGTGGGAACCCATGGGGATGCCCACTGTGCTTTCTCCTGTATTCTGGGAACATAATACACTAAAGAAGTTAGGGAGTAGATATTCTATTTTTTTATTTATTTTATTATATTTTATGTTATGTTACTTTATTTTATTTATTTTCTATATTCTTTGTTTACATTCCAAATGATTTCCCCTTTCCCGGTTCCCCCTCCCCATAAGAGCCATAAGCCCTCTTCCCTCCACCCATTCCCCAATCACCCCCTCCCATTTCTCTGTCCTGGTATTCCCCTACAATGCTGCATCAAGCTTTTCCAGGACCAGGGACCTCTCCTTCCTTCTTCTTAGGAATCATTTGATATGTGAATTGTGTCTTGAGTATTCAGAGCTTCTGGGCTAATTAATATCCACTTATCAGTAAATGCATTCCATGTGCATTATTTTGTGATTGGGTTAGCTCACTTAGGATGATATTTTCAGATCCGACAATTTGCCTACAAATTGCATGAATTCATTATTTTTAATTGCTGAGTAGCATTCCATTGTATAAATATACCACATTTTCTGTATCCATTCCTCCTTTGAGGGACATCTGGGCTCTTTCCAACTTCTGGCTATTATAAATAAGGCTGCTATGAACATAGTGGAGCATGTGTCTTTATTGCATGCAGGGGAATCCTCTGGATATATGTCCAGGAGTGGTATGACAGGGTCCTCTGGAAGTGTCATGCCCAATTTTCTGAGGAACTGCCAGACTGATTTCCAGAGCAGTTAAACCATCTTGCAATCCCACCAACAGTGGAGGAGTGTTCCTCTTTCTCCACATCCTCACCAGCACCTGTTGTCTCTTGAGTTTTTAATCTTAGCCATTCTGATTGGTGTGTGGTGGAATCTCAGGGTTGTTTTGATTTGCATTTCCCTGATGACTAATGATGTTGAACATCTTTTAAGGTGCTTCTCAGCCATCTGAATTTCTTCAGGTGAAAATTCTCTGCTTAGCTCTGTACCCCATTTTAATAGGGTTATTTGGTTCTTTGGGGTCTAACTTCTTGAGTTCTTTGTATATATTGGATATTAGTCCTCTGTCGGATGTGGTGTTCCTGAAGATCTTTTCCCAATTTGTTGGTTGCCATTTTGTCCTTCTGATGGTGTCCTTTGCCTTACAGAAACTGTAATTTTATGAGGTCCCATTTGTCAATTCTTGATCTTAGAGCATAAGCTATTGGTGTTCTGTTCAGGAACTTTCCCCCTGTACCCATATTCTCCAGGGTCTTCCCCAGTTTCTTTTCTATTAGTTTCAGTGTGTCTGGTTTTATGTGGAGGTCCTTGATCCACTTGGAATTGAGCTTAGTACAAGGAGAAAAGAATGGATTGATTTGAATTCTTCTGCATGCTGACCTCCACTTGAACCAGCACCATTTGTTGAAAAGGCTATCTTTTTTTTTTCCACTGGATGCTTTTAACTCCTTTGTCAAAGATCAAGTGACCATAAGTGTGTGGGTTCATTTCTGCATCTTCCATTCTATTCCATTGATCTACCTGCCTGTCACTATACCAATGCCACCCAGTTTTAACACTATTGCTCTGTAGTACTGCTTGAGGTTCAGGATACTGATTACACCAGTTCTTTTACTGTTGAGACTAGTTTTAATCTATCCTGGGTTTTTTGTTATTCCAGATGAATTTGAGAATTGCTCTTTCTTTCTTTTTTTTAACTTTAGGTGTTTCTTTTTTTTATTGGATATATTCTATATTTACATTTCATTTCCCTTTTTCTGCCCCCCAAAGGTCCCTCATGCCCTTTTCCCTCCCCGTGTTCTCCCATTCACCCTTTCCCACTTCCCTGTTCTGGTATTCCCCTACACTGATGCTTTGAGCCTTTCCAGAACCAGGGTCCACTCCTTCCATCTTGTCAGACATAATTTGGTATGTGGATTGTGTCTTTGGTGTCCCAAGATTCTAGGCTTATATCTACTTATCAGTGAGTGCATACCATGCATATTCTTTTGAGACTGGGTTACCTCACTTAGTATGATTTTCTCCAGCTCCATCCATTTCTCTAAGAATGTCATGAATTCATTGTTTCTAATGGCAGAATAGTACTCCATTGTGTATATATACCACATTTTTTGTATCCATTCTTCCATTGAGGGACATCTGAGTTCTTTCCAGCTTCTGGCTATTACAAATAAGGCTGCTATGAACATAGTGGAGCATGTATCCTTATTGCATGCTGGGGAATCTTCTGAGTATATGCCCAGGAGTGGTATGGCTGGGTTTTCCGGAAATATCGTGTCCAGTTTTCTGAGGAACTGCTAGACTGATTTCCAGAGTGGTTGTACCAGCTTGCAGTCCCACCAGCAGTGGAGGAATGTTCCTCTTTCTCCACATCCTCGCCAACACCTGATATCTCCTGAGTTTTTAATTTTAGTCATTCTGACTGGTATGAGGTGAAATCTCAGAGTTGTTTTGATTTGCATTTCTCTAATGACTAATGATGAACATTTTTTAAGGTGTTTCTCAGTCATTCAAATTTCTTCAGGAGAATTGCTCTTTCTAACTCCATAAAGAACTGACTTGGGATTTTGATGAAGATTGCATTGAATCTGTACATTGCTTTTGGCAAGATGGCCATTTATACTATATTAATCCTGCCAATCCACGAGCATGGAAGATTTTTCCATTTTCTGAGATCTTCTTCGATTTCGAGTCCAACCAAGATACTTTCTATTATTTCTGGCTATTGTGAAGGGTGTCATTTCTCTAATTTCTTTCTCAGCCTCCTTATCCTTTGAGTATAGAAAGACTACTAATCTGCTTGAGTTGATTTTATAACCAGCTACTTTGTTGAAGTTGTTTATCAGCTGTAGGAGTTCTCTGGTGGAGTTTTTTGGGTCACTTAAGTATACTATCATATCATCTGCAAATAGTGATAGTTTGACTTCTTCCTTTCCAATTTGTATTCCAGTCTGTTTGGAGTTCTGTAGGCTTCTTTTATGTTCATGGGCATCACTCTCTTTAGGTTAGGGAAGTTTTCTTCCATAATTTTCTTGAAGATATTTGCTGGGACTTTAAGTTGTAAATCTTCACTCTCACCTATACCCATAATCCTTAGGTTTGGTCTTCTCATTGTGTCTTGCATTTCCTGGATGTTTTGGGTTACAAGCTTTTTTGCATTTTGTATTTTCTTTGACTGTTGAATCAATGCTTTCTATGGTATCTTCGGCATCTGAGATTCTTTCTTCTATCTCTTGTATTCTGTTGTTGATATTTGCATCTATGACCCCTGATTTCTTCCTTAGGTTTTCTATCTCCAAAGTTGCCTCCCTTTGTGATTTCTTAGTTGTTTCTACTTCTGTTTTTAGATTCTGGATGGCTTTGATCAGTTCCTTCACTTGTTTGTTTGTGGTTTCCTGGAATTCTTTTAAGAGATTTTTGTGTTTCCTCTTTCATGACTTCTGCCTATTGACCCAAGTTCTCCTGTATTTCTTTAAGTGATTTTTGCACTTCCTCTTTATTGGATTCTATCTGTTGACCCATATTTTCCTGAATTTCTTTAAATGATTTTTGTGTTTCCTTTGTAAGGACTTCTACGATTTGATTCATTTTCTCCTGTATTTCTTTAAGAGATTTATTTATGTCCTTCTTGTGTTCCTTTAACAGCATCATGACCAGTGGTTTTAAATCCAAATCTTGTTTTTCTGGTGTGTTGGGGTATCCAGGACTTGCTCTTGTCAGAGAATTATGTTTGGATGCTGCTATATTGCCTTGATTTCTGTTAGTAACGTTCTTATGATTGTCTTTTGCCACCTGGTTATCTCTGGCGTTAGTTGGTCCTTTTGTCACTGTCTGGTGCTTGAACCTCCTATAAGCCTGTCAGGCTATTTCTGTTCCTCTGGATGACTGGGTTTCCCCTGGCACAGATTGCTGATGGGCTGCCCTACTCTTGGGTGCTGTTGGAGCCCTGGTGTGCCTTGCCCCAACCAGTGTTATACTCGGGGTTGTCTCTGTGTATCTGGTGTTGCATGTCCTGTCTGTATGGAAATGAAGATGGTGGCAGGGAGCCCCTCCAAGTGCTGATTACTCTTCATGGCAGATGACCCACATCAGGGCTGGCACACAGATGAACACAGAGCTGTCCAGGTCTTGGGCACAGACAGAAGCCTGGCGGTCTGTGTCCCAAGTGATGTTAAACTCGGGATATTTCTGTGTACCTGGAGCTGCCTGTCCTGTCCATTTGGGAGAAAAGATGGCGGCCCACATATGGTGAGTAGGTATTCTAAACTGATACTTCAATATCTTGCTTATTTATCACTAAAGCCTATATCAACAACTTACAGTTAAAAACAGTATTTTGGGGTGGGGGTTTCCTTAGAAGAGGAATTGCCTTTTGGGGAAAAAAGGTTTGAGAAAAAAGAAAAAAAAATGATGACCAAGAAAATGTGTCATTGAAAAACAAAGAAAACCAAACCAAACCAAACAAACAAACAAAAAAAACAGGAACCCAGTTTTGAAGTAAAAGGGAAAGTCTGTCTTAAGATTTTAGGGGCCTATTCTTTCTGCTAGTCCTCAGGGCTTCAGTCCTATTCCCTCCCCCAATGTCAGACCAGATCAGGGTTCCCTCTCCCTTCTCTCCACACTCTCTCCCCTCTTCCCCTCTTTCCAGCCCTGTGTACTTCCCCCCCTCCCCAGCCCTGTGTACTTTCCCTCCTAGGTTCCTCCATCCCTCCTCATTTGCGATTGCTTTCTTCTCTCTCCCAAGTGGGATTGAGGCATCCTCACTAGGGTGCTTCAGCTTGTTGACCTTTCTGAGTTCTGTGGACTGTATCTTGGGTGTTCTGACAGGTGTAAGATGGAACCTCAATGTTGTTTTGATTTGCATTTCCCTAATGGCTAAGGATTTTGAACATTTCTTTAAAGTGTTTCTTAGCCATTTCATGTCCTCTGTTGAGAATTTTCTGTTTAGACTTGTATACCATTTTTAATTAGATTATTTGTTAAAAATGGTATCATGATATTTGTTGGCAAATGGATGGTACTAGATAAAATGTCATCCAGAGTAAGGTGATTATCTCAGTTAGTGTTTCTGTGAAGAGACACCAGGACCAAGGCAACTCTTAATAAAGGCAAACATTTAATTGGGGCTGGCTCACAGTTCAGAGATTAAGTCCATTGTCATTATGGCAGGAAGCATGGTAGTCTTCAGGCGGGCATCTTGATCTGAAGGCAGTCAGGAATACACTGTTCTAAACTGGGCAGAGCTTGAATACCAGGAGACCTCAAAGCCCACCCCCACAGAGACACACTTCTACAACAAGGCCACATCTACTCCAGCAAGGCTAAATTTCCTAATACTGCCACTATCCACATGCTGAGCATTCAAACACATGTGTCTATGGCGACTAAAGTTATTCAAACCACCACAGTAACCTAAACCCAGAAAGACAGGCATATTATATACTCACTTATAAGAGGATGTTAGCTATAAAGTAAAGGATAAACATCTTATAATCCACAGACCCAGAGAGGCTAAGTAACAAGGAAGGTTTATGGGGAATGAAAGTCTCTCCTTAGGAAAGGGAACTAGAACAGATTTTGTGGGTGGACTAGGGCCAGATGGGGCCAAAGACAGGAGAGATCAGATGGGAAGGGATGCAGAGAGAGTGTACTAGGAGATACAACTGATAGTTGGGAGGGCATTTCAGTGGTGAGGTAGAAACCTAGCACAGTGGAAACTCCAAGGAATCCAAGAGGATGACCCTAGCAAAGACTCCATTAATGCATCAGAGGGATTCTGAACTGGTCATAACTGGTCATCGTCTATAACCAGGTAAGGCTTCAGATGGAGGGACTGGGACATGAACCCAGCCATAAAACCTACAGCCTAAAGTTTGTCATCCCTGCAAGATGTGCTGGGACCAGAACTTAGCATAATTGTCATCAGAGAGACTTTGTCCTGCAACTGATGGGAGCAGTTGCAGAGTTACATGGGCAAATATTAGTTAGCGCTCACAGAGTCCTGCAGAGCAGGGAGACGAAGGATTGGAGGAGCCAGAGGGATCAAGGACACCACCAGAAGGTGGCACATAGAATCGACTGCCTGGGACTTAAGTGGGCTTTCAGAGGTCAGGGAGCCTATATGGATCTGACCTAGGTCCTCTGTATATATATTATGGTTGTGTAGCTTGGTGTTCTTATGAGATCCCTAATAGGGGGAGTGGGAGCTGTCTCTGACTCTCTTGCCTGCCATTGGGAACCCGTTCTTCCTACTGGGCTGCCTCACCTAGCCTTGATGTGAGAATATGTGTCTGGTCTTGTAGATTGTCATACTGTATTTGATGTCCCTGGGAGGCCTGCTCTTTTCTGAGGGGAGGAGGAGCAGGGGTAGATCTGAGGGAAAGGGGAGATGGGGTGGGGAGAGAGTCTGGGTGGGAGGGGAGGTCTGGGAAACTGTAGTCAGGATGTAGTATCTGAGAGAAGAATAATTAAAGGGGAAATTGTGTAATGTCTCCATGCCTGGGGAAGCAAAGCTTGAAATGGTTTGAATTCTTACTACCAAAGCAGCACATATGTTTGATTAGAACCATTAAGAGATGGGAATCTCTACACTCTGTGGGAGAGGACATAACTTGTCTGATTTATTGGGAAGTTGCCTATGCTTTTTTCGTGGGTTAGTTTCTCTGTTGTTCATAACTGTATATTCATGCAGCCTTTCCCCACACTCTTGCCACCTTTACAGCAACAGGTGTCTACTAAACAATGCCAGAATGCAAATGTTTGTTTTCAGGCAACTCCAGTGTGGGAAACAAAGATCTTAGAAAATATCTCATCTCTTAGTTTACACCTGAAAATGTGTCCGAGAATTAACAAAAAGTATATACTGAAATGTATATCTAATTTTGCTTTTAGTTTATACTTAAATTTTACACACACACATACACACTTACTCTCAGTGTTTATATTAGTGTGGTGTGTGTATGTATGTGTGAATATATGTGAAGGTAAATTCATGTGTGCCCATGGATGCCAGAGATGTATGGTGGGTGTTGTCCTGAATAGTTCTCCACTTTATATTTTCAGTCACAATCTCTTTCTTACCCTGGAACTCACTGATTGGCTTGAATGGCCGGCCAGTGAGCTCTGTAGATGGTCTCTGCCCAGTACCCCAGTGCCAGGCTTTTTACAGATGAATGCTAGAGATGCAATGTGAGATTCTCCTCCTCACACAGCCAGGGCTGGACCTTCTGAGCCAGCTCCTCAGCTCCGAGTACGTTTGTATAGGAGGGGTTAGTAAACCGTCACTAGGACCAACACAGTAATGACCCTTCCTGCTCCTCCCCGTGACGTTTAGCCACACACCCTGGAAGCCATGAGGTAAACACTGGGAAAGAACATTTCCTAAGGCAAAAAGATGCATTCAGACCAACTGAGTTCTTTCCTAACTGAGGAAGCAAGACTCTGGGGACCGTGGCGCATGTCTGCCCTGGATAAACTGCGGCTGTTTAAAATGAGCTTCTGGGCCCAGGGAAGTGTGTCTATCTCAGAAGGGCTTCACTACCTCACCCAAAGGCCCTGTCTGTTCCTGCCGGGAGAACCGGGAGAACCATAGGGAGTTAGCAGATCCCACGCACCAGAACAAAGCAGAACAAAAGGAGAACTGTAAAAGCTCTGAGAAGGGAACTTTTTTGTTTGGTTGGTTTTTCAAGACAGGGTTTCTCTGTGTAGCCCTGGCTGTCCTGGAACTCACTCTGTAGACCAAGCTGGTCTCGAACTCAGAAATCCACCTGCCTCTGCCTCCTGAGTGCTGGGATTACAGGCATGCGCCACCACCGCCCAGCCAAGAAGGGAACTCTTATTTGGGCCACAAGTGTTCAGAACCTGCTTGCTCAGTCCAAACAGACAGTAGTTTTTGAAAAAATGTTGAGCGTGCATGTGAATGTGTGTGTGTGTGTGTGTGTGTGTGTGTGTCTATGTATGAGTGTGTGTATGTGTGTGTGTGTGTGTGTGTGAGAGAGAGAGAGAGAGAGAGAGAGAGAGCATGTGTATAAAAGGGGTCAGAAACTCCTAAAATAATGTTCAATTCACAAGAAATTTGAAAACTTAAACTTTTAAAATCTTTCCGTCCCTAGGCATGAAATATATTAAGCATTTTATTAAAACTTTGAGAAAAACTTTATGAGCTCATTATTTTATTTTTCATATCTAAAATACTTGTTATTCTGGCTCCTTAAAGGAATCTACATGGTGGAAGGAGGGAACCAGTTCCTGTAAGTTGTTCTCTGAATTCTATATGCACACATGTGCACCCTACTGCCACTGAAAATAAAAAAAAAATATGTATAATAAAAGTAAAGCCTTTAGGAGGCTCAGAGCTAACAATAAATATAAAAAACAATAAAAGTAAAATACACAGGGATTTAAAAAAACTTTAATTAGGACTCTCAAAACTTGGAAGCAACCAGAATGTCCTTCAGTAGGTGGGTGGGTAGATAAACTGTGGTGAGTCTATTAGCTAGTACCACCCCCAAATCCACAGAATAAAGATTAAATACATATTAGTATATTTAAGAAAAAGAAGCTAAATTGATTATATGCTGTGTGATTCCAACCAGATGGCACGTGGAGGAAGCAAACTGAGAATACAATAAGAAAGTAAGCAGTTGATACTGCCGAGGGCATCAGGAGGAACGATTAGTCAGAGCACAGGGGGACTTTAGGGCAATACAAATACCCCATGATTCTGTCCTGGCAAACATAGGTCATTTCACCTTTGTACAAACTCATATGCTCTACAGACCGAGCAATGACACTCATGTAAATGGTGGACTTGGGTAGCAATGTTGTAGACGTCAGGATTTAGCAGTGTTAGGAAACCACTCCAGTGGGTGGTGTGGATAGAAGAAAGGGTTGGCTATGTGTGTGTCAGGCAGGGTCTATATAGGAAATCTCATAACCCCTCTTCAATTTTTTTTAGGAATCAAAACCCAAATTCCATTAAGAGTCAAATATTTTAAAAGACAGTGACAAAGCAGTTCACTCTCCAAATATGAGAGGTAGAGACTCCCGTGGTCTGCCCATCTTTCTGTTGAAGACATTCAAAGAAATGCTACAAGCTGCAGTTTACATCAAGAAATCCTGGGTGTTGGTGGAAAATAAGAGGAAAGCAAGGCCAGGCCAGTTCCCTGTGGCCTTGGAAGGAACCCACCTTAGACAAGGTTAAGCGCCCTGAGAGGATGTGTAAGACAAGGCGTAGCTGCGCATTGTCGACAGACAGAAGGCGATACTCGCACACATCAGTAAAGTGGTGGGAACATCAAGCACTTGGAGAGAAATAATCAAGCAGAGGGGTTATGTGAGTGATTTAAGGAATAATTTCATATTTCCATTCCCCAAATTCCAAATTTAATAAAAGAATTTGTAAGTGCTCAATCAAGTGACCCATACATGCAAAGGTGGACTGGGATATAGAGCAATCCTAGGGGCCTTGTCTACAGTGCCCTGGCTCTGATCCTGTGTACAACCGACAACAATTTGAAATAAAAATAAGACTTAAGAAAGACATCTTTAACACAGAATCATTACAGTCAGTGAGAAAGGACGGATGTTGTCTAGCTCACTTCATTCCTAATCTATTACAGTTTAACCAAACATCGTTGTCTTAACACATGAGCAATGCTTTATCTAGGAAAATTTTTCTAAATGATGCATGTGGAGCCATAGAAAATCAGATTAAATACAGAAATGTCCTACTGTTTTTCATTTCCAAACCACTGCTCTCCCCCAAACACATGCTGTAACCATGATCAGCTGCAGTTTAAGTTTTCATCACCAACACTGATTAGACAACTATTCAGTGAAATTCTGTACAACACATCTCATTGTCTCTAAGAGAGAGAGACAAGCTTGCAATGTTGAAGAATGTCGTAATACAGTTTTGATTCTATGACTCATGTCTAGTTCTGCTGAATGACATAATATCTCACTTGAGGAAGGCAAAGACAAGACAAAATGAAGAACAATAAAATCTTCTTCAGATCTATAATGAAGAGCTAAATCAATGGTAAGGAGCAGAACAACACAAATCCCAAACAGCGCCCCTTACTAGACTCTGTTCTCTCATAAGTGGAACTGCTGACATGAAAGGAAGACATGTGTTAGGGATCTTTCTCAGGCCAGATGGGCAGGATGATACTGTGAAGTCCAATGGCATATCTTGGGTCCTACAGTTGCCTTGAAGAATAGACTTGATGATGGTTGATCATGTTGATTTCTCTGATGGTTAATACTGATTGTCAACTTGACCTAATCAAAAATGAACAAGGAGACTAACTTTGGGGTGTATTAGTGAGGGGGGTTTCTAGAGTAGGTTAATTGAGGTAGGGAAAGGTATCCTAAATGTGAAAACTCCATTCAAGGGCTGGAGTCTCAGACTGAATAATGAAGAGAAAGTGAGGGGAACAGCAGCTTTCATTACTCTTTGCTTCCTCACTACAATGGAGCAGAGCTGCCTCACGGTTCTGCTGCCATGCCTTCCCTGACACAGAAGGCAGTACTCTCAAACCATGGCTGAAGTCACAATGGATACTACTCTCAAACCATGGCTGAAGTCACAATGGATACTACTCCCAAACCATGGCTGAAGTCACAATGGATACTACTCTCAAACCATGGCTGAAGTCACAATGGATACTACTCTCAAACCATGGCTGAAGTCACAATGGATACTACTCCCAAACCATGGCTGAAGTCATAATGGATACTACTCTCAAACCATGGCTGAAGTCATAATGGATACTACTCCCAAACCATGGCTGAAGTCATAATGGATACTACTCTCAAACCATGGCTGAAGTCACAATGGATACTACTCTCAAACCATGGCTGAAGTCACAATGGATACTACTCTCAAACCATGGCTGAAGTCACAATGGATACTACTCCCAAACCATGGCTAAAGTCATAATGGATACTACTCTCAAACCATGGCTGAAGTCACAATGGATACTACTCTCAAACCATGGCTGAAGTCACAATGGATACTACTCCCAAACCATGGCTGAAGTCACAATGGATACTACTCCCAAACCATGGCTGAAGTCACAATGGATACTACTCTCAAACCATGGCTGAAGTCATAATGGATACTACTCCCAAACCATGGCTGAAGTCATAATGGATACTACTCTCAAACCATGGCTGAAGTCACAATGGATACTACTCTCAAACCATGGCTGAAGTCACAATGGATACTACTCTCAAACCATGGCTGAAGTCACAATGGATACTACTCTCAAACCATGGCTGAAGTCACAATCGATACTACTCCCAAACCATGGCTGAAGTCATAATGGATACTACTCTCAAACCATGGCTGAAGTCACAATGGATACTACTCTCAAACCATGGCTGAAGTCATAATGGATACTACTTTCAAACCATGGCTGAAGTCACAATGGATACTACTCTCAAACCATGGCTGAAGTCACAATGGATACTACTCTCAAACCATGGCTGAAGTCATAATGGATACTACTCCCAAACCATGGCTGAAGTCATAATGGATACTACTTTCAAACTATGTGCTGAAGTAAGCCCTTCTTTCATTAACCTTCTTTTTACAAATGTTTTGTCACATTAACAAGGAAGGCAACTAATGTGACTTCCTTGACAAAGTTAAACAAATTTGGACCTGGTATATCTTGCTAACATGTAATAAATGGTGCTGCCAGAAGGCCTCTAGTTTGTTTCTAATGTAGGCTGTAAAGTCATTTCTTCACAGTAAAAATAGGAAGCAAATACTGTCATCACCCCCACTTTCTACTTCAAAACTAAAATTCAGAATGTCTGTAAGATTTGGTAAAGCTCATGCAGGTGGAGAGCAAATCTATTGATTACCTTTACTATGCTTCCTCTGTCCACCCATAACTTCCTGATGATTAAAATCTAATCACTCAAGCATTTACATGAGCCCATTCTAGCACAATGGTCTGAAAATTAAGTGTCAGCTGCAGCCTGCAGTTAAGTATTTGAGTGAGTGACTTCGGAACAGATATTTAATCTCTTTCATTATTAGTAAATGGGAACAATAAAACTAGGCCATATTTTACTGCCATCAAAAAGGATAACAAAATAAAGAGTTACTGCTCTATAATTTTTCTTGTCTGCATCCATCCATTCATTAGATTCTACCTTTAAAATGTTTACTGAGAATGACATTCACTCTAAACTCCAGTCCGCACTAGAAGGATATATAAGACAATAGATTTTCCATTATTCTTTGACAAGTAATTTACATATGCCTGTCAAAGTTAAAGCAGTTCAGACTTTTAACTCAGAATTTCTTTTCTGTCTTCTGTAAGTTAATCATTCAAGGGAGAAAACTGTATATTCAGTAAACATTTTATTATTTACAAAAGCAAAATCAAAGTATATTAAATTTCCATGCATGGCAAAGATTTGATAGGAAAATAAATTATACCCTATAAGTACAGAGGACTATTGTGCAAGTGTGTAAATAAAAAATTAAAACACACACTCATTAAATAAAATAATAATAAATAGAATAAAAGATACACAGAAAATAGTATATTCACAGTAGTTATGGGGATGCACATGAAAACACTTGCCAAAAAAAAAAACTTACAAAAAATGAAATTCAATGTGATCTGAGGAGTTGTTTGTTTTCCTTCACCACATCTATGAAGGAAAATTAAAAAATTTTAGAAACACAAGCAACTTATGCAATGTCTTTTCTATACTCCTGTTCTTTAAAAAATACTAAACTTCACTTTCAGTCTCCTTATTCCTGGTTACTATTTTGGCCAGTTGTTGCATTCCCTTCCCGATAGATGTGGCTTGAAAATGTCCTATAGAACCCTTTTGGTGCTGCTCAGTGGCGAATGTTCCAGAAAACTCACTTGGCTTACATTGGTTTGCCTAGGGTAGCATGGATCTTGCTCATTCTTGCTGCTGTTGTGCTCTTCCTGTTAGCACGCCACCAACTTCCCTTACAGCACCCTCTAGAAGCTCACACATCTTACACTCAAAATGAAAACTTAATTTTTACTCCATGTAAGGAAATGGAGATTCAATAAGAAGAAAAACTCAATCTCTATGCTTGTAGAATTTATGGATATTACCAGTAAGTGTTTAAATTTTTAAATGGGGACATAGTTAACACTGAGAAAGAAAAGCTAGATTTCAAGTACATCCCAATTCCTCACACAATGTTCTCTTTGGTATTTTGCAGTCCCATCTGTGTTTTCATGCATGCATATTTTATAAACTTATAGCAGCCGTGGAGGGTTGGAGTTTTCAGTGGATATGGAAGATCGAGCTTCTGTGTACCAGGATCTATCACCCAGATCATAAATAGTTTTCTATTTTTCTTAAGGATCTTGAAAGCATTTATTTCAATACTTTTCTACAGACAACCATATTTCCCATTTTTAAATTTTTTCCCAATTTCTGTGTACTTAGGTTATTTTCAACTTTTAAAAATAACATTGGTGATACAAAACCTCCATAGATTAACAGAAAGAGAACTAAGTTATGTAGCTGAGCCCTTGGCAATTCCTTCCAGCTCTTCTTACTAGAAACTCTGCTTAAGTTGATCAGAGGCATGGCCATGCTTGCCTCTGAAGCTTTTATAAATATCTGGGTAGATGCCTCTATGACCTTGTAACTCTTGTCTTTTGTGGGCGATTGTATGCATTACATTTCCTCTGCTTTGAAATCATGAGGTAGTCAGCTGGGCCTACTGGGACCATGAATCAGTGACCTATGAGGTGAAGGCCTAGGAGAAACCTATGAAAACACCTTATTAGGTGACTTCATTTGCAGAGGACACCCCCAATCTTGTTTTGTGGGAGATACACTCCTTTCTGTCTTTCTTTTCTCTCTTTTTTTTAAAAATAAAAAACCCAAATTGTTATCATTTTTACAGAAATAATGCTTTGAAATTCTGCTTGGATTCTTCATATTTGTTCAAATATTACCCAGGCTTGAAATTTACAGAATAAAAGTTATAAAATTACATCAGGAAGAAATGGTTATATAACTTTTTTTTTTTTTTTAAGAAACAACAGCCATCTATATAATTGACAGAATCAGCAACTTAATTAAAAAGTCCATCAATGGTGGTGTAAACAAACCTGGCCGAATTTCAATATAGACTAATACTGTTCAAGCTGATGCTTATTGGTAATATGTGAAAATCTGAGTGAGAACATTGAATATATATGTTACCTATATCACACTTTTATTACTTGAAAATATTGGTGACCATTAGAGATGGTCTCTGAGCAAGTTTTTCTTTTTCTTTTTAATCTTTTTCCTTTTATTGACAATAGATTTTTTTTCTTAGATGACAAGTCCTACACGGCCATGTGTAAGAGACAGCATGACATGGTCCCACACCTAGTACAGAGCCAGATGAGTCAGCCCCCAAGAGTATCAATGGTTGCTGGGCATAAAACTTATTTGTATAATAATGTATTTAATTTACTTTGTGTTCCTCCTTTGAGAGATATTCTCCCTGCCAAGGTAATGACTCTATGATAATTAGCAGCATTGGTCCAGGAGGAAAGGTTGTGTCTATGTCCCTAGCAAAAAATGGTAAACACTTGTGAACTTAAAGACAGCCCTTAAGGCTGTGGAAAAGAAATCTGAAAACATGAGTTCAAAAGTATATAATTTCTCAACTATGTGAAATATAAAGATGCAATATGAATTGTATGAGGGGTTTCATGGACCTAAAAGAACAAATGGAACTGCACTAGTAAGCCAGCTTGTCAGAAAAACACAAAGGCAGGCAGATTCCTGAGTTCAAGGTCAGCCTAGAACAGTGAGTTTTAGATCTAGGCATGGTGACAATGGTGTTCTCAGGATGGGATCCCACCCAGCTAACTTACTGTCTGTGTTTACAAAGGCAGGCAGATCTCTGAATGGTAGTACACGACTTTAATCCCAGCATTTGGGAGGCAGAGGCAGGTGGATTTCTGAGTTCCAGGCCAGCCTGGTCTATAGAGTGAATTCTAGGATGGCCAGGGCTACACAGAGAAACCCTGTCTCGAAAACCAACCAACCAACCAACCAACCATACAAGCAAACAGTATTTGCTGTCTTTCCTAAGAATCAAGGGGTTAAGGTAAAAAAAAAATGCTAATTCAATAAATAACCAAAAGGAAGTCTGGCCTGTACAATTGAATTAGTATGCAAATACAAGACTGAGCTTTGGTCTGCAGAAGCTAAGCTGTCTGAAGATTTCTAGAAAGCTCTCACATACAGCTGAACACAAAGCTGTCAGCTTGTACCCCACAATTGTCTTCAAGTCAGTTTTTTTACCACTCACAAACACCCCTTCCTCAGAACTCCTCTCCAAGCTAAGGCTGGTCCTTGGTACTCACAAAGTATATCCTGAATGTGGATTACCCTCTTTTACTCCTCCTGGCTCCTCCTCACTCAATTCCATCCAAATCAACTTCCTTTCTGCCTCTCAGAAAACAAACAGGTTGGGGCTGGAGAGATGGCTCAGTGTTTAAGAGCACTGACTGGTCCTCCAGAGGTCCTGAGTTCAATTCCCAGCAACCACATGGTAGCTTATAACTATCTGTAATAAGGTCTGACACCCTCTTCTGGGGTGTCTGAAGACAGCTACAGGGTACTTACATATAATAAATAAATAAGCCTTTAAAAAAATGAAGAAGAGAGGCCCCTGCTACAAAAAAGAAAAGAAAAAAAAAAGAAAACAAACAGGCTTCTGAGATTATAATAAGATACAAAGCAATATAATAAAATAACACAAACACTAACATTCGACACAACAAACAAACAGAAGGAAAAGAGCCCAAGAGGGAAGGCACAAGAATCAGAGACCCACTCCTTCATACACTAAACACAGAAGCCACAATATATACACAGAGAACCAGGTGTAGACCCATACAGGCCCTGTGCTTCCTGCTTTAGCCTGTGACTTAGAGGGCCTTGTTCTCCTGGTGCTTTCTTTCCCTTCTGACTTTCATACTCTTTCTGTTTCCTTTGCAGAAGGATTCCCTGAGCCATGAGAGCTGGGATTTGATGGAGCGCCAAAGTCTTACTCTCTGCATAATATCAGGCTGGGGGTCTCTGTATCTGTTCCCATAGGCTGCAGGAGGAAGCTTCTCTGATGATGACTGAGCAGGGCACTGATCTATGAATCTGATCCTGACAGCAACTTTCCTTTTTGCCCAAGTACAAAATGGTGGCTCATTTGTGTGTGTGTGTGTGTGTGTGTGTGTGTGTGTGTGTGTGTGTTTGTTTGTTTTCTCATTATGATTGTCTATTGACAACTTTAGTCATGTTCCCACACTTACATTAAATAATTTTCTACCTTTTCCTCTGCTGCTATTTGTTCCTAATCCTCACAGTAAAACTTGCTTAAAGCAGCCATCAATAACTTCGTCACAGACTGTTGTTTTACTCTCTGGAAATTTCCTCTTTTAAATAGATTAGTCTTTTACTTTTGAACTCAGCCTCACTTAAGTTTTGATGATTTGAGCATAATGGTGACAGATTATTGGACAAAATGTTACATGAACAGCCTCGTGTAGTGACAATTTTGGAATTTGGCTTTTTTAAAAAGACAAAAATATTATAAGACTACGTTTTGTTTTTTTAATCCCAGGTGTGGGATATAGGTCTGCTTCAGATTGTCCATAGGATCTGACTATGATTTGCCTCGTGCTCTAGCAGGGGTGTGATTTGTCCAGCTGCAGATCATTTCTGCTATTGTGTGACATCTGGAATTCTGGGGACTTTTTAGAGGATATATAAATGATAAGGCCCTGAGAGGAGGGATAGGTTATTGGTTGTTGGTTGGTTGCTGTTGGTTGCAGTTAGTTAAGTAGTAATGTACAAAAAAGAAACAAGAAGAAGAAACCTGATATCATGACTGCCAAGAGCAAATGTTCCCCAAGGAAGTCAATGCCCCTAATCAGGAGGAAGTAGTCTAATGATAACATCCCCCCTTCCTTCCCCCTCTATTCTTTATTCTCTCTCTCTCTCTCTCTCTCTCTCTCTCTCTCTCTCTCTCTCTCTTTATTTTCTATATTCTTTGTTTACATTCCAAAGGCTTTCCCCTTTCCCAGTTTCTCCCTCACCATATGTCCCATAAGTCTTCTCCTCCCCTATTCCCCAATCACCCCCCCCTCCATTTCTCTGTTCTGGTATTCTCCAATGGAATACTGCTCAGCTTTTAAAAATAATGAATTCATGCAATTTGTAGGCAAATGGTTGGATCTGGAAAATATCATCCTAAGTGAGTTAACCCAATTACAAAAGAATACACATGAAATGCAGTCACTGATTAGTGGATATTAATGAGCCCAGAACCTCTGAATACTCAAGGCACAATTAGCAAGTCAAAAGATTCCCAAGAAGAAGGAAGGAGAGGACCCTGGTCCTGAAAAGGCTGGATCCAGTTTTCTTTATTCTCTCTTAACTAGTGTTGGGGGGGAGGGGGGAGGATGGTGTTGAAAGGGCAGAGAAGGGTGCCAAGGACCAGCCTCAGCTTGGAGAGGGGTTCTAAGAAAGAAGTGTCTGGGAGCAGCAAAAGAATGTCTTGAAGTCAAAATGTGGGGTACAAGCTGATAGCCAGTGTTCTGTCTGAGACATTTTTCTCTTGGTCTTCTAAAAATCTTTCTGGATAGCTCATCTCTTGTAGGTCTAAAGCCTAGTCTTTTGTTTACATATTAATTCAATCATTACCCAAGGTTCCCTTTAGATTATCCCATGAATCAGCATTTCGTGACCCCATCTCCTTGATTCTTAGAGACAGCAAGCATGTTTTTTTCTAACATTACAAATGAATTCAGAGATCTGACTGCCTTTGTAGGCACAGACAATGGACTAGCTGGGTGGGATCCTGTCCTGAGATTACCATTTCCACCATGCCTGGGCCCAGCCTAGCTCTGTCCCTGGCTGACCCTGAATTCAGGAATCCATCTGCCTTCCTTTATATTTTTCTGGCAACCTGGCTCACAGTGCAGCTGCCTCTGTTCTTTTAGGTCTGTGAAACTCCTTATACAATTCATATTGTATCCTTATATTTTACATAATTGAAAAATCATTTATTTTTGAACTCATGTTCTCAAATTTCTTTTACGTGGCCTCAGGAAGGTCTCCACATTTACTATTTTGCCTCCTGGACTTGTCCTGTCTCTGATTATCATGGAGTCCTTAACCTTGGGAAGGAGGACATTCTTCAAAGAAGGAGCAGGGAAAATATATACATTATTAAAATAAGCCTTGTGCCAACAGCCAACATCAACACTGTGAAAGCTTACACCCTGCCAGCTCTGTTCCAGGGGTGGGACTGATGCCCGATGTCACACCATCCCTTATATGACCAAGCAGTACTTGGCAGAAGGGTGGAAGAAAGAACCCACAAAGTAGCAAAAGCCCAGTTACAGCCTCTAGCCCCACTTTCTTAGATTCTTGCTCAGTGGATGAGAACAGTTACTGCATATCCAGAGGTTCCAGGTTCAGTTCTCACAAGTCAAGTCTGGTGGCTCACAACTGCCTGCAACTCCAATATCATGGTCTATGTACTATGTTAGCACCTGTATTATCATGTGTGTGTGTGTGTGTGTGTGTGTGTGTGTGCGCGCGCGCGCGTGCACGCACATGTTTGCACACACACATACAGGAATAAATAAAAATCCTTTATATCTATATTGTAGCCTCATACAGGGTTGTGTCACTGACTACAAAGATCTTAAAGTATTTGACAGTGCAACAGTAAAAGGTCTCTGAGTAGCAAAAGGTCTTTGGTCAAAACAAACAAAAGTTAATTCAGACTCAAATGTTGAATGGAGCTGAGTTGCCTCAGATAGCACTCATAATGCTGCATCATATGACTTTCCTTTCCTTAGCTTTGACACACATGAATGCTTTGATCTCTGGGTTCATTCAATCCACATGATGCCAACAAAGGCTGTATGCAATACCTTGGCTCAGATTTGAGATTATTGTATATACAAATTGTAGCACTTTTACAAATCCTTGGAAAGTTTTAATTTTATGAAAACAATGTTTTAACAATTAAAAAGCACAGATTTTAATCCTTTTTACCATCATTTCTCAGTATATATCAGGGTTTGTAAATCTTTGGGCCATTTTGCACTAAGGAGCTTAAGTTTAAAATAGTTTGAGCTGCTGACTTGAGTTTCTAAAAACAAGCTAAATAACTTTTAGCTTGGTATTAGGACAGAATTTATAACAATTTCTAAAATGGTCCTAAACATATTTCTTCCATTTTGTATTATGTATCTATTCAAAGCAGTATCCTCATTTGTAAATGATTGTAAAATCAAAAGATTATCAAACCAGGAAAACATTGAATATGTTTTACATACATCAAGTAGTCTGTCAATTTTAATGCTTTATATGAACAAAAGCAAGCATATCAATACAAATGTATATCTTTAATAAGGAAAAGGTTTATATATAATTGTTTTTAAAATTTTGTATTTAACAGGAAATTATGCTTATATCTATTTTATACATCTGCATAGCCAGATCATGTAAATGCATAGTAACTAAAAAGAGACTGCAGACAGCAGCAGCTTGAGGAGGAGGCCTGTTCTGCTTTCCACCCAGACTCCTTGTTCCCATGTAGCACTGCATGACACTCTTCTATTGTCTGTCTTTCTACTAACATTCCAGTTTCCAGACTCACAGACAAGACCTGTCCTAAGGTTGTGTTGCTGTGAAGAGACAACATGACCAAAGCAACTTTTGTAAAAGACAATATTTAACTGGGACTGGCTTACAGGTTCAGAGGTTTAGCCCATTATCATCATAGTGGGAATCAAGGCAGCATGTAGAAGAAGGGGCTGAGAGGTCTACAGGTCTACATCTTGATGCAAAGGCAGGCAGAAGAAAGCAGTCAGGAGGAAGCTCTCTTCTGCATTGGGTGAAGCCTGAGTACTAGGACACCTCAAAGCCCAATTACACGGAGACACTCTTCCTCCCACAAGGCCATACCTATTCTAGCAAGGCCACACCTCCTAATAGTGCCATTTCCCACCAGCCAAGTATATACAAACCAGCATAAGAGCCCACTGATTTTTTTTTTATTTTCTATATACTTTGTTTACATTCCAAAGGCTTTCCCCTTTCCTAGTTCCCTCCTCACCATATGTCCCATAAGTCCTCTTCCCCCCCCTCTTTAATCATAATATTTCAGAGTTTCCCTATCCTTTCTCTCCAAGATGTTTAATATTCTGCCTGGTGTCAAAGACACAAGAAACATGTGACTGGGCTTAGTCACAGGATGATTCTGACATGCTTCTGGACCAATTCTTTTTACCAGTTTTCTTGGTGTCCTCCATTCCCTCTGGCTCTTACAATCTTTTTTTTTTTAATTTTTTAATTTGGATATATTCTATATTTACATTTCATTTCCCTTTTTCTGGTTCCCTGCCCCCCAAAGGTCCCACAGGCCCTTTTCCCTCCCCCTGTTCCCCCATCCACCCCTTCCCACTTCCCTGTTCTGCTATTCCCCTACACTGATGCTTTGATCCTTTCCAGCACCAGTGTCCACTCCTTTCTTCTTGTCAGACATCATTTGGTATGTGGATTGTGTCTTTGGTGTCTCAAGATTCTAGGCTAATATACACTTATCAGTGAGTGCATACCATGGGTATTCTTTTGAGACTGGGTTACCTCACTTAGTATGATGCTCTCCAGCTCCATCCATTTCTCTAAGAATTTCATGAATTCATTGTTTCTAATGGCTGAATAGTACTCCATTGTGTATATATACCACATTTTTTTGTATCCATTCCTCCGTTGAGGGACATCTGGGTTCTTTCCAGCTTCTGTATATTATAAATAAGGTGGCTATGAACATAGTGGAGCATGTATCCTTATTGCATGCTGGGGAATCCTCTGGGTATATGCCCAGGAGTGGTATGGCTGGGTCCTCTGGAAGTATCATGTCCAGTTTTCTGAGGAACCGCCAGACTGATTTCCAGAGTGGTTGTACCAGCTTGCAGTCCCACCAGCAGTGGAGGAGTGTTCCTCTTTCTCCACATCCTCGCCAACACCTGCTGTCTCCTGAATTTTTAATCTTAGCCATTCTGACTGGCGTTTTACAATCTTTCTCCCTCCTTTTCAGCATTGCCACCTCAGCCCTGAGGGGGGATTTGATTAAGGCATCGCATTTAGGAATGAGCTTTCCAAGACCTGTCGTTCACTTGTGAGTTTCTCTACATGTTCCCATCTTGTATTTTAAAGCTTCCACAGAATACCCACTCTAGTATTTTGGTATAGCAGTACAAATGGATTCAAGCGTAGCCTTCTAAACCTCATTGCAAAAGTTCCCTCCTGTGGGAAATTCTTAAAAAACTGTTAATGGGAGCGTAGGTGCTAGGACTATGATCTATTTACTCATTCATAAACTGACCATTTATGAGGCTTGGTATATAATGCTATAGGAGCCTAAATCATTTACCTACATATACTGCAATAGTGTGAGGGCTGTGAGGAACATGATCTTTTTTTGTTATTCCCATATTAGGCATTTGCGTTTTTTATTTATGAAGTATTCTAAACAATATATTCATCACAGATACTATTATAAGAAGCCAAAATAATAAAATGAATGCATGTGCATTCACCCCCTAGGGCAACCTTGTCATTTTGTATCAACTAGAATCTATGATGATGCTTTGAGCAGAACCAAGGAAAGGCAAGCTTTATGTCCTCATTCATTATTTTAAAATGCTCCCAGCATGCTCCTAGCAGATGACATTAGAGTAAATACAAATATTTAAAAATCATTAATAGCTACTGAATTCATCACATGTTTCTGTAACTTTAATTTTTTTCAGAACCTACTGTTAATGCTGGTTCTTAAACACTTTAACCTCCCTTCTAGCCCACTACCCACCAGAGGTAGTGGGAAAGAAAGGATAAAGGGCAAGTGGACTTGTTTAGCAAGGTTCTTTGGAGCAACTCCTATCTGAGCTGTCTGGAAATCAGCAGTTCAGTTCACAGGTGAGGAGCAGCAGCTCCATCCACTCAAAAACTTTTCACAGGTATACCAGAAGTCCAGTTCAGCAGAGTCGGGAGAGCAAACAGGAGTCAGCAGTGGTGGCACGATCTAGCAGGAACAGCCGGGCCTCAGTCAAATCATCACACGTCAGCAGGAGGGACAGACGAGGACCAACAGGAAAAACAGGAGAAGGTCTCCACTGCGCCTCTCTCAGCAGAAAGAAGAGAGGGCAACAAGCCCTGCACCACTGGCTCTACAGGCAAGTCTAGCTCAGCGTCCGTCACTGTCCATCAAGTCTTTTTTATACTCCTTCCAAACGTCACATGTCCCAGATGGGTCTAGCTGCAATATGTGACTCTGTCTCAGCTGACATCCTGCTGCCAATCAACCTGAGTCCTAGGAAGCTGCAAGAAACTGCAGCCCATCAGCAGACATTTTTGGGGGGCATTTCTCTCTGTGAAGTCCTGACAAATGGAGCTCAGCTACTCAGTGTTAAGGCAGGCCAATACATGTGCATCATTAGCAAAGACTCCATCTGTGTCCTTTCACGTGCTGGCTTTAGCAGAACATTTCTCCTGTGTCCGTTTCAGTGAAACAGTGAAGCCTGCCTTAGTCTTTCACCAGGATCCCCTTCAAGGAAACATTCCTCCACATGTTTGCCTTAGCAAAACACTGTAGGCACAATTTTCTTTGTAACCTATTTCAGTAAGGGTTCAGCAGAGATAGTGGAAGAGAAATGGGGGAAGTGGACCTGTTTAGCAATAGCTCTTTGGGAGCAAGCTCGATCTTCTTTGGCAGCAGTTCAGTCCCGTGGCAAACACCAGATATGACGTAGCAACTACAATCTAGTCCTTTCAACAAGCAAACACCAGGTAGCTGTAGTTTAGTCCTGAAGAAACCACCTGAGGTGAAGCCACAGGAGCTTTGAGAGCAGTTCTTGGACAGGTTTCTCTAATGGTGGTGCTATCACAAGCTGAGCTCAACAATGCTATGTAAGGCAAACCTATACATGTGTGCATATCTTTAGCAAAGAATAGCAAGGCAGAGCAAACCAAACCAAGGCTCAGTGCTCCTCCCCCACTTTCTGTGGGATTATATTTACATTTTTTTCATCAAGTGTCTTTTCATGTGTTTGCTATATCCAAACTTCCCTTCACCTGTGTGAAAAGTCATGCTTGCTTTAGCAAAACATCCTTTCACCTGTGTACTACAGCAAAACATCATTTGATATAACTAATTTTCCAAAGAACTAGAAGTTTCTCTTTCAAAACACCATTGAACACAGCTGACTTTCCAAAGAACCCTTAAGTTTCTACTTCATGTTTCTGCTGAATCTGTCCAGATTCATATATGGGTTTTCTTTTTAATTTATTAGCTGGTTATTATTTACATTTCAATAGCCATTCTTATTTACAATAACCTTTCTGTTCTAGGAAAACTCAAAGTTATAATCTTTGATAGCACATTATTGAGTTCAGGGTACTATGTTGTTTTAAAATATTTATGTATTTTCTGGGTGAAATGAGCCTTGATCTTACCTTTTATGCTATTCTTGTCTGATTCCTTAACTCAGACTCTTCATTGGATGAAGTATGTGATATTAAATGTATCTATACTCCAAATGCCTTTGTAGAATTGATCTATAAGAAAATTGGGGCCTAATGTTTTTGTTGAAAGAAGACTCA
This sequence comes from Apodemus agrarius, assembly GCA_964023405.1. Lineage (NCBI taxonomy): Eukaryota > Metazoa > Chordata > Mammalia > Rodentia > Muridae > Apodemus > Apodemus agrarius. The sequence goes on from OZ030005.1 coordinate 193,869,644, forward strand.
TTATGAATTCAGTGTTATTACTGCTGGTATTTTGCTCATTCTATTTATTCAAATTCATTGGAATAATCATCACAGAACTGCATATTTTCAATCATTTCTCTTTATTTTCACTCTTAGTTGTTGCAACTCATTTTATCTCTGTATTCTTATTAACATTTCTCAGTATATTGTTCTATAATTTGAAAAATAGTTGTTGGCTTTAAATTTTCTATTTGATTTTTATTGTAAAAATATATCCTTAATCATTCATTTTTACTTTCATGAGTATATTTGGTTGATTTTTCTATAGTTTATTAGATGCCCATTGTACTCTTTTTTGCTATTTTTTTTGCAGTGTTTCATGATGCAATATAGGGGATTGAACCTGGAGTCATGTGCGTACTCGATAGTCATTCTATCACTAAGCTAAGCTACCAGCTCCACTTCAGGAATCACATGGGTTCCAAGTTCTTCTGTGAATATTTGCATTTGTTTGTAACAGGAACCTGGGGGCATTGTACTACCCCGTACACTTAGAAGTGCAGTTCCTGTCCAAGCGTTTCAGACTCCAAATGTATGACCTTATCTCCATCTCCTCTTGAAGCCTCACTGTGGATCACAAATTATCAAGGGAAACCTTTTCTCTACTGCCAATCAAAGCCAGAATTGACATTGATGAGAATCTCTCCTTTGTACTTCTGTGGACCAGATTTTTAAAATGGCTTACCCCCCTGTATCTCTTTTGTAGTTTCAGAAGGGGGAAGAAATTCAGTCTGGTTGGTTGGTTTTGTTTTATTCCATGCATTCTCTTGCCAGTGGTATCATTCAAACTAAAAATGGTGTCCTTAGGCAAGGGAGAGAGCTCAGCAGTTAAAGCCTGCAACTTAAGTTTGAATCCCAACACATATGGTAAAAGGAGAGAGATGATTCCCACAAATTGTCTTCTGACCTTCACATAAGTACTTTGGCTTGTATGTGCAAGCATCCCTGCCCCCCAAATGCATGAACTAATAAAAACTAATAAATAACACCCTGAGGGATGTCTGTAGCTCCAGCATCTGGTCTGGTTCTTCTCCACTAACTATGAGCTCCATTCTTTCCTATCTTTTTGCCAAGTGCAGTCCAGTTGCTTAAGTGCTTCTTTTAAAATGTATTTTATGTACATAGGTGTGTTGACTGTGTGTATGTGTATGTATATGTATCACATGAATGTCTAGTGGTCACAGAGGTCAGAGAGTGTAGGAGCCCATGGTGCTGGTGTTAGGGGATGGTTGTGAGCCACCAGATGAACCCAAGGTCCCTTGCAAGAGTAACAGAAGCTCTTAACCACTGACACATGCCTACAGCCCCTTAAATCATCCTTAACATTTCAAGCTATGTGCACTTTTGTTTTCTTATTTTACTGGTCATGAATTCTATGGCATGGCCCCTGCTAAGGTGGTACTCTACCACTGAACTCCACCTCAGTCCTTTTGTATGGAATCATAAATAGTTCCTGGTTGCTGGAAACTGCTATATTTCCAGAATAAGATGTGTTAGCATTAATCTTCTTTTCACTATTGACTCCTAGTATCTAGTATGGTCCTGACATGGAATAGACTCTATGTAAACATTTAAAAATAATCAAATTAATTAAAAGTTATGATATTGTGCACATATTTTTTATTTGTTTATGGGTCATTCTTTAGGAAAAATGTTGACACTGTGGATTATTATTGTGTTCAAGAAATGCATGACTTAATGCTTTTATTGTGTACACTGCTATATAAACTCTATATAATGCTTTAAACATCACACACATACACATATATGTACAACATATATACATATATATTTATAGTGTCAATGGTTCATAATACACATAGTAATTTTTGCTATAAAGTCTCATCAAAGTTTTCACTCTATTTCCCTTCGCTTTGAGAAACACCCACCTCATCATTCAACCTTGACCATGTCGTGCATGTTCTCCAGTGACCTCTAATACACTGAACAGAGTAGTTTGTAAATTTGCTCTTTTGCCAATTCGAAATATTATGGAGACATAAAACCTTCCCTTGTCTTTTACTTAGTAATTCAAGAATTTCAAAGGTAGGTTAATTAGTAGGAGAAAAGCATCTCTCTCTCTCATGAGACATGACTTCATTGCTTAGCTGAGAATGTGTCTCACATGCTCAGTTCCTTTGCTTTCAAAACCCACATTTACAGAATCTAGAGAGAGGAAAATACCATCCTCCTCATGTTCCTTGTTACAATTTTGACCATGAAAGGTTAAATACTTTCATGGGCAATTTGCATTTATGTGTCTAGAATTTATACAAACAATAAACTGAGATCACTATTCTTATCTTCTCTAATGGGCAGATATTTTCCTAAAGAAAAGCTCTCCTGTGTATTAATTAGCTTTGGTTTTCACTGATATAGACAAGAATGTCTCCAGGGCCTGATGTGTCCTTTATTATACAACGAGAGTCTGGAAAATCAATTTCTGAGTAAGTATACACTGGAAGTATCTTCCCTTGGGTTTTTAGAAAAATTTAACTGGGGCTCACACTACTGCCCCAGTGTGTGTGTGTGTGTGTGTGTGTGTGTGTGTGTGTGTGTGTGTATGCCTGTTTTGTGTGTGTGTGTGTGTGTACATGTGTGTGCAAGAGAAAGAGAGAGAGAGAGAGAGAGAGAGAGAGAGAGAGAGAGAGAGAGAGAGATCAAGAAATAAGATATGAGGAGATGTTCAGTGTGTATTTTCTAAATGTTATGGTTCAAATATGGTTTGTCCCCATGGAAACTCATATTGGAGCTTCATTCCTTAACTTCATGATACCACAGTATTGGAGCTCATAAGGGAGATTAATTCACTCCCTCTGATAGGATAGATACTTTTATCATAAACGTTGATGTCAAAAGCATCTCATGGGACTGGTTCCTATGAGAGCGAATCACGCAGAAAGTTGATTCTTGTGGTTTACTCTCTTCCTCTCACCACTCTTTCTTGCTCCTCCCACTGTGGAATGCCCTTGACCATACTATGAGGTTGGCTGAGGCCCTCACCAGATATGACTACTTAATCTTGAGATTACATTGCTAAAGCTGTAAAGCAAAAACTTTTGCTTTTTCATTATCCAACCTCTAGAGTCTACTGTCTGCTATATTCTATTTAATATTTCTATATCAATAAAAACAACAATGAACCAAGACATTAAACTGATGTGTGTGGAACATTTATTCTTTCTGAGTGCTGGGAAGGGACCACGTGGTTCACAGGCCATGACATTTCTCAAAATGCCCAGACTCTCGGGAAAAGAATGAATAAGATAATTCTCCTTCCCCACTGGTCGGCACTGCACCAGAGCAGAGAGCTTGGAGCTGTCCTGGCCAGATCTCAGTCAGCTGTCACGACCTAAGTTTAGTATTCAGCTTCATGTCTCTTCTTCAGAGTTGGGTCATTAATCACGGGAAGGACTGAAATCGGAATCCTTTCAAGTCATTGTTGACAGGTTGTTTGTCCAAGGCTACTGTGTTAATTAGGTCAATACCACTCACAGAGCAGGCTCAAGATCCCATTGGCTGAACACAAGAAGATTGTTACAACCTCAGTTAGAGCACACAACTTTCTTTGATTATTTTTTCAAAAAAGTGAATCCCAGTACTCTTTTCTCAAAGTCTATAATTGTATATTTGTATTTACCCACTAAGTAAGGGAAAATGTGATTAGGGATAATAGTTTTTAAATGGAACGTATTTTAAGAGAATAGGTATTATTCTTTGACAATTTCATGCAACAGTGATTCTTGGTCGTATGTACCCCAGTTCCCTCAGTCCTCAGGAGTCCCCTAAGTCTTTCTCATACTCCTCCTAGGTACTCCTAACATGCCCCCTTCATGTCCTCTCTTTTTGTTCCCCACAACTCACTGAGTACAGTGACTGCTGGAATGCTAAAACTGATCTTATCAGCTCAATCTTATTCAGGAAATCAAAGCTGTAATGAGTTCATGGGTACAACAGGCACACCGTGTTCAGAAGGCAGCATTCCACAGCATTCCTCCATATCCTCTGGCTCTTGATTTTTTAATGTTTTTGCCTCTACTCTGTGATGCTTCCTGAGGGTTTAGAGAGAGTGTTGATATAAATGTCACATTTAACGCTTGGCCAGCCAGTCCTCAATCTCAGTACACGGATGTTATGAGTCTCTGTTAACTGCGGACTGTGACCCACTGCAAAGGGATACTTCTCTGGCCCAGGATGAAACCAGCAGTGCTTTATGGAGATAAATATTTAGCAGGCAGTTTGACAACGTCCTTTGGAAAACAACACTGGAATTCTCCATAGGCTCCGTAACCTCCTGAGCCATGGGCTTTTAACTAAGTTTAGGGCCAGGTCTATATATTTTTTCTAGTTGATCAGGACTCATATCCAATACAAAAGCAGATGGTTACCCCCATAACCTTTATGCCACTATCACATAAGTGGGCACATAATGCTAGATAGGCTGACATTGTAGAACAAATGATGACCTGTAGAAACTCCATAGATGTGTATGTGCCTACAGAAACCTGCCTACTACCTTCTATCATTGTGAAAACTACTTAGCAGAGAAGTTTTCAGGTTCAATTACATCTTGATCACTCTAAGCCCCACAACCAAAGCTTGCTGTTTCTTCAGCAATAGACTCTTATCCTGTGGAAAATCAAGGTAGTGGCAATAGTCTTTGTTGTTTGAGAGGTACTTCTGACCTCTTCTTGACAAATATTTTGTCAGGGGGTATCTGATGACCCATATTCATATTTTTATTTGCATAAAAATATTGTGCATCCATTCAGTATATCTATGTACAAACTGATTATGGAAAATTTAAATCTTTCAGGCGCTTTTACCTATATTCCATTGGTCACAATGAGAACATTGCCCTAATCAAACAGCAGGAGAAGCAGAAATAGGCATCCAAGAATAGGAAATGACAGCCTTTCAGCATCCATTATTCTCTGCCATAGATATTTTTTTATGTCAAGTGTGTACCTTAAAATAGATATGGAAAATCCAAACAAAAGAACACTACTTAGCTGTTATTTCTCTACACACTTATAATTTTGTCAGTAAGTCCTATTATTCAAAACAATGCAATTATCTGAACGAACTGTGATTCCACTGCACTAGGAGTTACAAAATTCAATACTGTTTGTTGGAGAAAGGTATTACTCAAAAGTGATGTCTTATCAAATTTTGAAACTTTGTAGAGAAACATTGAATTTTATGGAAAGATCAGAAAATTCTTTAATAAAATAAGACATATTCTGTGACTTGATGTGAAACTTCAATGTGTTAAACATGTGTGCTAGCCTCTAATTAATATTTGGATTTAATCTCACACAAAATAGGACAGAGAATAAGACTCCAGAGTGATTTTCCCCAGTGGGCATCTGTATCAAAGCCCCTCTACCTATGGTAGGGCAGAAATATGAGCCAAAGTAGGTTGGTGACGAAGGCAAAACAGTGTGTGTTGGATACAACAGAGCAATCATACACATGATCTGACAACGACTGCAGCTATGTGTACAGAACCTGTACAAGACTGAGCTGACAAAATTCAAGAATGGACAGGGGAAGCAATCATGAAATTCCACACCTACCCAAGGAGGTATTGAGTCATTGGTGTTTACTAGGAAAGAGAGAGAGGGTTGATTTTCTTCAGTGATTTGCACATTGAAAGGTTACTCATGCTCCAGTATATAGCTCTACATAATTGATATTCTTGCAGCTCTAAGTGGACTCTGTGGAATAATAATAATAATAATAATAATAATAATAATAATAATAATAGTAACAATAACAATTATACACATGAAATTGGAAGAAAATAATGGAGATGGAGAAAGGGGAATTGTATGGAAGGAAATGGGGGGTAGTACTGATCCAAATATCTACACATCAATGCAATTTTCAAAACAGTAAAATAAAAATTGAATAAAACACCAACAAATATTCGGAGCCAATTTCAATGAATATGAAATTCACAACCATGAAGATGCAAGAAAGCAATGGGTTTGTGAAAGAGTACTTAACTTTCCTATTAGTGAGAAAATAAAGATCAAGAAAGAACTGCCACAGATGTTGGTGAGGATGTAAGCCGTGGTTCCTTGATGACTTGTGAGTATCTGATAAACCACAGTGTAGATCAACTTCCCAATATATACAACACTGAAAATTAATTGTACATGGTCTACTACTTACCTATACAAATATATTTAAGAAAGGTTTGAATATGATGATGTGAAAATAGGAATTCATTTCAGCATATATAAATGTAAACATATTAAAACACCCAGCCACACACAGAAAATGGAAAGAGTGCAATATTATTTAGGGACACTTTAAAGGATTAAAATTCTACAAATAGTTCATAGTTATAGCAATGCATTCTGACTTATTTAAAATGTGATAAGTTAATATGTATTGAATAAAATTACTATAGATATTGTTTATAGGGTACTGAATAGAAGGGTTTTAAGGACCTTAAGCTATTTAAAAAATAGTAAATCAGTAAACTATATATGATAATAAACCTATCTCTGTAATAAAATGCTTATAGACTAAAGAATATGATATATGTTTGTATTCATGTGTTTATAATGTAGAGAACTAAACAATAAGAGATTCCAAGTTCCCAAGAGGGAATATCTAAGGCAGACAAGCTTCTAGCAGATATTGAAATCTATTTAGAATGCACAGAAATAAACCACATTGCAGATGCAGAAAAATGGCCTGAAAAAAAGAAATCAATGGGATAAAACAGAGGAGTCTGAAAAAAAAGGCTTTCTCATATGTCTGAATTTAGTAAGTTATGGAGGTAACATCTGAAGCTAAGACAGAAAAGAAATATTAGTCAATAACTAGTGGCAAAATGAGGTAACAAATTTTCCAAGATTATATCAACAAAGAGCACTCTGTCAATGTGGATTAGTGACAATATTATAGGCAAGAAAAATGTACAGAAATCAACACTGATTTTTGAGGCATGGATAGATTTTTCTGAGACCAATAAAACTTACAAAGAAGAGAAAGACTAGATGGGATCCTTCAAAGCATAGAGCAGTCCGTGCTTTGAACAAATAACAAAGCTGCTAAAATGAGATATTTGCATTGTGTATGATAAATGGTTGAATTAAAAATTAGAATATTATGCATGAGAACTGTATTTACACACTGTCTCCCCACAAACTCCTCCCATGCCCCATCCCACATTCATGGTCTCTTTAAATAATTAAATAAAGAAAGAAAGAAAGAAAGAAAGAAAGAAAGAAAGAAAGAAAGCCTCTTTAAATATAAATATATATATTCAATATAAATATATGTGTGTGCATGTGCACTGTGCACATATGTATAAACAACCTATTAAGTCCATCTGGCATTCTTTCATCTACATGTGTTCAGGGCGAACACTTAGGATGCAATCCTATGTAGGAACTAATCATTGGAGGAAATAATTCTTTCTTTCTCCACAACTATAGGCCACCTGTAGCTCTTTGGTACTTATAAATCAATAAGAAAAATAGAGTTAACAAAATATAAGAATGAACTAAAGAAATGAACTATTTTAAAGAATTACTTTTGGGAATCAAATTTACACCCTCTGAAAGAACAAGTGCTCTAAGCTGAGCCATCTATCCAGCCCAAGCAACTTTTAAAAATTAAAATATACATCACTGATAATAATGAAGGTAGACACATATGCTATGGTCCATGAATCACTGAAGAATGATAGCCCAGATTCAAATATATGCAAAAGCAAAGAACATTTATTCCTGCATGCATGGGCCTAATTCCATAAGGATGGAAGGATCCCGACTGAATCCAGATTCAGTTTTAAAGCCAAAAATAGGAAGATTAGGTAGGGGTAGGTGATCTATATTTTAATTGGTGAGTTGTGTTTCTGAAGGTCTGGGTGATATTCAGACTATTCTTGTTTCGTGCCAAGAAGGGGGAGCTCTTGACCTATTGGGTGTAAGCTTGATTAACTGTCCTTTTACAAACTGAGAAAGGGTCCCTGTTATGTAAGCCTGTGGTCGTTCCAGCAACTGACTTATCAAGTTCTGAGAAGTAGAAACTCAGGCCTGGTCTCTCATGAACTGCTAGTTTGCAGCCTGTCATGGAGTCAGCCTGATGCAGGTCAGTTTACTTCTTTCACATATACTAAGACAAAGTATGTGGCAATTATTCAGAGAACCAATAGTTAAGAAGGTTTACATATCTACAGTTACCCTATACAATTTTACCCAATGATTATAATTCTAGAATTTTTCACTAATAATAATAATTATATACACAAAATAATGTGCTTAAATGTATGTGGAACATTTACCATAAGAAGGCTATGTCCTGGGCAATGAAATAGAAAAAATACATATATACATATACATGTATGTAGGTATATTTTTCCCAAAAATATACACAAACAAGTATTATACAGATTGAACACATTGTATTTATATGCTTAGGGATATGTGTGTGTATTTGCATATATATGTATATACATATACATACACACATCACACACACACACACACATATATATATACATATATATATGTATATATATATATATATGGAAGAGGCCATGAATTTGAAAGAGAGAAAAGGGAAGGTTATATAGGTGGGTTTTGAGGGCAGAAAAGGAAATGATGAAATCATGTTGTAATGTTAATAATAAAAATTAATTTAGAAAACTCACTACACTTTGAAATATTTAAACACTGTCTTCTCTGACCACAATAGAACTAAAATAATTCAAACCAATGATTTAATCTAGAAAGCTCTCAACAATTTAGAAATTAGAAAACATTCCTCTAAATCAGGTTGTTCTCAACCTGTGGGGGTCTGATCCCTTTGGACATCACATATCAGCTATCCTGCATATCAGATATTTACATTACAATTTATGAAAGTAACAAAATTGCAGCTATGAATAGTAGTAATGAAATAATTTTATGATTGGGGTCAACATATCATGAGTGCCCGGGACCTTCCTGATATCACAAGTACTAGGGTGGGACACAGCGTTGGATGAAGGCCAAGACTAGTTGTATTTGGCCTTGTAGCTCTCTCTTACTGTTCTGGAGGCCAGAAGCTGATGGCTCTGGAAACTTAACCCTTTGTTACTGTTCTGTGCTGACAAATGCTGCTTTCTTAGTCTGTAACTCTCCTACTATTTGTGCTTTAATAAACATTGGTTTCCCTCTAGACCAAGGACCTCTCACTGGCCACATAAGAGGCTTAGAGCTCATTAACTCTTTGTGATTCAGAGAGAAAAGAAAGAAAAGAAAGATTAAAATATTTTACTCAGGCAATATGCACAGATATAAACACATTCATAAACACATACAATCTAGTCAGGCCCAACAACCTGTCTTACTAGCTCCACAAGTGTTCTTCCATAACTTGCATATATATACATATACTACATATGTATGGATACACAAACAGACATATACATATATAAAATTGGATGAATGGGGAAGAAACCTCCCCCGGTCATATACATTTGGTGGGTAAACAGGGCATAGCCCCAGATGGCACCACCTTATTCCTCCTCTCTGGTTTTTTATACCCTCTTAGACAAAAGTTCTTTAGAAAATTAACTCATAGATAAAATATCACATAAAAGGGGAGTTACAGAAGGATGTTGATATTAAGTTCAAAGCAGTGTTTCATCTATAAGCTCATTATAAGTTCAATACAAGTTTCACACAGCCTTGCTTTATCATAGTGCACACCTGTGGTTTCATCCTTGGATCTGACTTGGAATGAATGTTTTTTTTCTTGATCAAGAATTTGTCCCAAGCCTATTTCTCTTTTTAGTGTAATTGTAAAAGCTCATTGTATTACTCTTATACAGTCTTTACTTACTATTTTATGAGTAGTGATCACATTCTATTCCTGAGTCTAACTTTGTTGTATCTTTCTGGCAAAACAACCAAAACCATCGTTTAAAACTTTCTTCCTATAATTATTTGAATCAAATCAGGAATTCTACAAAATTATTAATTCTTGTAAACAACATTAATTCATGAAAGCTCATTTTTATGTTGATCTGCAGGAAATCTACCTAATAGAGGGGGCTAATGCCCAGTCATCATTACACTATGTAATAGTGATAGAACAAAGCATATCAGCTGCAAGAAGCAATTCTGAGATGAAGTCTCTTGGGACCTTACCTCTCAGAGTTCACCCCTATCTACCATACAAAAATGGTGGGCCACTTCTAGGAAAGTCACCTGCTAGCCTTAGCCTCTCCTAGATGGCTCCTGATACAAGAGGAACTGCATTATAAGGCTACAGTATTAGGAAAATCACTACCAAGTGTACAAAGAAGAAACACAAAGACTAGAATGCTTGTTAGTTAAATTGAATGTTAATGAGTTACATGGGATGCACAGTACTTCCCAATAGAGGAGAATTTATGAACTTAACTCTCAGTATTATAAATCAAAAGGGGGTTAAAATTAATTATATAAACTTTTAACATGAAGAGTTAGAAAAGGCTTACCTATTGAAAATGAGTACAAGAAATCAAGTAAAAGCACGGAAGAAACCAAAACGAGACAGCAGAAAACAGACAAGGAAGACACAGCAAGTGAAAAGAAACAAATGAGACCTCTAGCAACAAAAGTGTAGAGAAGAAAGAACCAAAATCTCCCAACTTAAATATCAGAGACATAAAATGAAAACACCATTAAAATCTGGCAGGCATGGAAAGATGTTAGTGGAGATTATGAACAACTACATGCCAACATTTAAGCAATGGCTCAAATAAAATAGAAACAATTTGAAAAGACACAATTTGAAACTATGGACCAAGTGTGTGAATATTTATTAAAGAAACTGAGACTTTACTAAAACCTTGCTAGAAAGTTGTCAACATGGTTGAGTGGATCAGGCACTAAGCTGGACTTGAGTTCAATTCCTGGGACCACATGGAAGAAGGAGAGAACAGGATAGAAGGACTTTCTTGGACCTCTGGCAGTTTAAATAATGGCACCACGGGCGCTATGGAAGCCTAAATCTTAGGCTTCCTGCTAGAACAGTCTCCAGCTAGCCCATTCAACTTAACCTGACCATTCTAGCCTATAACAGGCAACATGGCTGCTCTATATCTTTCTACTTTGCTAAGGTTCATGTCTGTTCTTTCCACATCTCTCTTGAATCTCTTGTTTCTGCTTTCTTCCTCTGCACCAGTCTTTCACTCAGAAGTCCTGCCCTTCTTCCTGCCCAGGTATTGGCCATCAGACCAATCTGTAGTGAGACTACTTCTGATACAATTCTAGATGGTTTTTAGGGAGGTGAAAAAAGATGAATATTTTCAAAATAGAAAAGCCAGTGATGGGCCACAAAGATGTCAATACCAAAATCCTGCCAGCTTTTAGCTCTCTGTCAGCACAGAATTAACAATTGAAAATACAGAGACATATCTTCATATAGTGTGAAGAAAAGTTACTCCAACAGAAACAATTTCTGTCAATTGTCCTCTGACTTCCACACACATAGGGTGAGTCTCACTCTGCCTCTCTTTCTCTCTCCATCTCTGTCTCTCTCTCTTTCTCTCTTCCTCTATTTCTCCTCCTTCTTCACACACACACACACACACACACACACACACACACACACACACACACTTGAGATAGAGAGGTGATTATTTTAATGGTTTCTTGGCCACTGGAGAGAATGGCAGTGTTGAGTCAGATTTGGAGGAGACACACAAGAGAGTAGTAACAGCAAATGGCAGAGACCCAGGGCTGATTGGCAGTCTCCCTGTTGGGGCTTCCATGTGGGGTACCTTTGGGTAATGTGCTTGAACTGCCATATCTTGAACTGCCACATCTTGAAAGTGATAGCAGAAGACAAGCTGATTGAGGTGAAGATCTTATAACAGGCATTTGACCACAACATGGTTGCTGGACTGCCTCTTTATGTCAATATCTGCCCCACTTTGTGGGTGCCATCTGAGCCCCTTGGAGTTTCCATGTGCCCAGATAGTTGAGGATTAGCTTCCTAAAACATAGCAGAAACTGATCCCTTTGAATACTGAGATAAGAGCTCAGTGCTTTGGGATTAAGAAATGTGCAGTGCCTCTTCAATGCAAACTCTGAGTGGACTCATCACACAGGAGTCATGTGTCCAAAGGCAGAAGTCGATACAAGCCTCACATCTCTATTTTTCCTCTAAAGGCAAACCTACAAACATGTCAAGGAAGGAGGCCAGACATCTAAATGAGAGGGCGCATCGCTTTTCGCAAGGACAATATTCAAGCTGCCAAGGAAACTTCCCCAGCAGTGGGTGAGTTGGCCCCCACACTCTTGCTTTCTGTCAAGGGAAGTAAACTCCAGACTTCAAGTGTCTTAAGAGAGAACAGTGCCTGCATCTCAATCCAGGCTGCGCTATACTACCTACCAGGCATGTCTGCGCTGAATTCTAGACAAGAAAAGGAGACAAGTGGTTCCAGTTTGGGAAAGGCCAGGTATTTTTCTTTCCTCTTAAGAATTTGCCAAGTGACAATGACACAGAAACCAAGATAGGTGAAAAATGACGGTCTTCTTTATAGATCTCAAAGAATGCCACACCACAGCAAATTCAAACCTAAATATCACAAATGCCATTGCCAAGCAATTTGATTTGTCAAGGCATGCTTGAGTCTTCTGGTCTGATTTAGATAGTCACGATCCATTCTGCTGCATAGGGACATCCCTAAAGGCCTCAGTGTTGCAACTCCTTCCTACCTATGCATTCCTTCAGATAGGGAAGTCATTTATGTAGGCTGCCTCTGCACCATCAAATATCCAGAAAGTACAGAATGTTACAGCTTCAGCTTCGTTGGGGCCAATATGTTTTAGAGGAATGCGTGTGTAAGCAGATTTTTCTCCTAAAAGCACAAATTTGATTATCTTGTTATTTTATCTGAGAACACCTCCACATCTCCATTATCTAATAAATCCATCTCTGCTCCTCGATCACACATTTTGCAGCCGCTTCCTAACCTCTGTGGGAAAAGCCTGTGGTCTGACCAAGGCAACCTATCTCACTAACCACGCACACATACCAATGCTGCTCAGCTCCTCACAGCCCCTTTCCCCACCTAAGCTTCATCCTGCTTGTGTCTGTCAAAGTTATAGGGTTTTTTCAATGCCAAGAAACATTTTTGCTTTTATGCTCTTGATCTCTTTTGACTATTTACATTAGTAAAAAATAATTACTTGCCTGCAAGACCTTTTGTGCTAACACTTGGCCCTCCCTGTAGCAATATGGAGAGATTGCAGGAACAGTAAGAGGCAGGACTTCGTGTTGGTAGGTTTCGACATTAAAAGCATTGCTGGCGAAAGGGTCTAAGAGGAAGCTCTTGGGACATGGTTACCCCCAACAATGGTTCATTGTTACAATAAATGAGAGCGTGATTCTGGAATTTCTCTTGCTTCCTATTTTGCCATGTGATCTTTCCTTGATACGTTTCCTCACTATGATGTCATCAGCTAGGTTGTGATGTAACCTGGAGGTCCTCAGGGGAGAAGACGCTGACCTCGTGCTCCTAGACCACCAAATGTTGCGCTAGCAAATTTATTTTCTGTACTATTACCTGTCCTGGCTGGTTTTGTGTGTCAACTTGACACAGGCTGGAGTTATCACAGAGAAGGGAGCTTCAGGTGGGAAAATGCCTCCATGAGATCCAGCTGTAGGACATTTTCTCTATTGGTGATCAAGAGGGGAGGGCCCATTGGTTGTGGTGCCATCCCTGAGCTGGTAGTCTTGAGTTCTATAAAAGCAAGCTGAGCAAGCCAGGGGAAGCAAGCCAGTAAGGAACATCCCTCCATAGTCTCTGCATCAGCTCCTGCTTCCTGACCTGCTTGAGTTCCAGTCCTGACTTCCTTTGGTGATGAACAGCAGTGTGGAAGGGTAAGCTGAATAAACCCTTTCCTCCCCAATTTGCTTCTTGGTTATGATGTTTGTGCAGGAATAGAAACCCCGACTAAGACACTCCCATACTGCCAGTATTTTATTATATCCGAACAAGAAGGACTAAAACAACAACATGCTTTTAGCTTTTTTTCAAATGTACTTTGAACCCCTTTGATATATCCCCTAAATGTCTTTTCCTGGGTAAATAGCCTCAGAAGCAATGCTTGCTTAATTTTTTTCTTTCTGAGATGGGACTCTAATACACATGCAGATCTAGCCAGAAATAACCACTTGGAGGGTTGAAACATAAAGGGTATATTTGATTTTAGGTGCTTGGAAGTCTTAATCAAGGGACAAAAGAATGAGATGCTTAGAAGGATGACTAGTCAAACTGTTGGTGGGTCTATAAACTTCCCGAACTTGCCAAGCCTTTCCTAATGTTTGTGGTGTCTAATAATACCATTATCCAATTCTCCCTTAAATGCTATAATACGTATTGCAATAATATTCTTCTGTCTTACTTTCTTCCATGGTTTGGTTATGAAGTACTCTATCCGAAGCCATCTAAGGAAGTGCATAGTTCAAAGAGCAGTTGACATCCCATCATGGCAGAGGAGTCAAGGCAGCAGGAATTACAGTGTCTTGGTCGCAGAACACCCAGCATCAAAACAGAGCAGTCAGTGTATGCACTGGGTCCCCATTCATGTTCACTCAGCTGTGGACCTAACCCGCTACATGGTGCCCCCCATAACCGTGATGGATCTTCCCATATCAATGAACGTAATTAAGGCAATCCCTCTCGGACATGGCCTAGGCCCCTCTCCATGGTACTTCTAGACTCTTTGAAGTTCGCAACACTAACCATTACACCATCCAAGAAATTTTCTTCCTTGTTTATTCTAGCTCAGATTGTTTTTATTTGCCTCCCAACACCAATAACAATCATGAGCTCATTGACCCTTATGTGTGTGAAAACTGTTGATCAAAGAATGAGAGTGTTGAAAAAGTAGAAGTGGCTGGTGCTGGATAACGTCCTCATTTGGACTTGGGGAAGATAAAGGAATTCTGTTTTGTAGATGTAACTGAAGACACCAATGAATTAAAAAAAAGCCTCATGATATACTTGAATTCATCACTATTTAGCTCTTCCTCCCTCTTCAACCCTGTCCTCCAAGAATGAGCTCTGGGGTGCCCTGGTACACAATTCCAATGCTGCTCAGCCTTTCCCAAGTCCACTGCTCCCCAAGACTGACTTTTCCCTTTTCTCCATTGGAGTGCCTTATTTCCTCATCTAATGTGAACTTAGGGCTGAGACATTTTGTTTGTTTCCATTGGACATCATTATATGTCCCTAGTGGTTTATTAATCACTTATATGGTCTCAGGGAACAGTCTACATTTAAAATAAGCCCATTACTGAACAGCCCTGAATACAGAATAATTTATAGACACCACCAAGCTGAGTACTGCTTGCTTTATGAATTATGAGTTCTATCACTTGATGATTTTGACTTCTGCCAGCTGATTTCTGCTTGCAAGTGTAGTTTGCCTCTCACCTAGCATGAGCAGCTAGATAAAAACGGGACATCAGCTACTGGAAAATAAACCTGAGGAAATGAACTTCTGGTTTGAAATCAACACATACATTTAGACACGGAGTTGAGAGACATGGTGGAAAGTGACCACCCCTCCCCTGCGAAACAGAATCAGGAAAACAAACATCTGCTTTTTTAACTTTCACAAGACAGTTAAAGCCTTTTTTCTAGTCCCTGTTTGCAAATGTCAAACTCTGTCCCCAACACTGCATGTTTCATGGTTATTTATCTAGAGAAGCTACTTCTGGTCTTTGAAAGGCTAAGCATTCCCATATATCCTCATGTGACTGAAAATTACTGTCATTTGGAAAGAAATTTTTGCCAACTTGAACAATCCTCAAGTCCTTTGACACAGAGCTTGAGGTTTTCTAGATATATACTTTAAAATTTTAATAAATCAGAAACACAAATCTATTTCCAAAGCTATTACTGGCAGACTAACTTATTACATTAAAGAAAAACAGAGAAATTTCCACTGGTTAAGGAAATGGATGACCTATGGAATGATCCAATCCAGGTTAGCTTCAAAATGAAGTAGCTTTGTACTAAATTATCTTACTTAGCGATGATATATTTCCTTAAACTGAGACTATTAAGATACCATAATATTGCTAAGGCCCCTAAATAGGATGTGAACATGCTTATGTTATAATAATATTTTTAAATTAAAAACTGAAATTTAAAACGGACACCTTTTTAATCACCTGTGTCTAGAAAGGAATTAAATTGCACTCAATAAAAGTTGTGGGGGTACTGATAGAGTGTCATACTCTCCCTCAAGTCCAAACTAAAATGTAGATACTCCAGCATTAGGAGGAAGCTTATCTTGAAAAAGGGATCCTTGTTCTCTGTTGATGGGAGTGCCAACTAGTACAGCCACTGTGGAGGTTCCTTAAAAAGCTAGAACTGGATCCACCCTCTGGCCCAGTTATGGCACTTCTAGGCATATTCCCCTACTCAGAACCACGTGCTCATTCATATCCACTGCTGTGCTTGTCCCAATACCCAGGAAATAGAAATAGGCTTGATGTCCATTAACTGATGACTAGATAACAAAAGTGTGGTATGACACACACACACACACACACACACACACACACACACACACAATCTATCTATCACTGTGTATATATATATAAATAGACTTTTATTTATCTCAAAATAAAAATGAAATTATGAAATTTTCTGATAAGTGGATGGCATTGGATAAAGTTCTACCCAGTAAAATCATCCATACCCAGAAAGACACACACTGCATGGTCTCTGTCTCATGTGGATCCCAGGTTTGACTCTTCATTGATGTGTATTTAACTTGAAATAACCATAGAAGTCAAGAAACTAGTAAGGGGTTATCAGGATGAGAGGAAAGAGCTTAAGGGACAATAGCAGCACAGAGGTAGTTGTCAGAGGAAGGAGGAATAAAGATGGAGGAGGTGGGGAGGGGGAGGAGTCTAAAGCAGAGGAAGGGTGGAGTAAGGTAACACCAAGGGTGTGTGAAAAGCTGTATAAAAACACGCTCCTTTATGGGCTTACTTTAAAATGGCTATTTAAATAAGCAAACACCTTAATTGGAGTTAGCCTGCAGGGTGTGGAGGGGCAAATGCTGCCCCCAGAAACCACAGATTGTGTCAAATATGGCGATGTGAAGTACGGTATACTCCTCTTAGAGTTGTTCTGGTGAATCTCTGAAACCCCTAATACAATAAAAGTCACTGCCATCACAAGGTTGCTCACCAGAAATTTGATTGCTGAAGATACAACACCAATGATTGCAAGATATAGAGAAATCAAGCAGCAACTGACCTGGGGGCCTCCTCCCAGCTGGCTACCTTTTTAAGTACCTGAAGGTACTGTACAGGCTTCTGGGAGAGAAAAGCAGCTTTTCCTCTTACTGAAAGACCACCACTCCCTCTCGCTTCTTGCCCGTTTCTGCTGAAATCAGTCACCAGATATTTTGACCCTCAAATCTGGACTCAATCCCATAATTTCTCAGAGAGCTCTTGGCTTCCTAGACAACACTGCCTAATATACTCAAGATGAAATTCCAGGTCAAAAAGCTGGTGGTAATACTCTGAGAAATTAGGAGAGACTATAGGCAAATCTCCAGCCATGCCCGCATTAGCCAGTGTGACAAGGATGACCACTCCAACACAGGAGAAATAGGCTGAGGCGAGCAGAGGCTAGATTCTAATTATGTTCTGGCTGTTTCTTTGTTACTGCTAAATCTGACTTGTGAAAAAATCGGTCTTTCCCCTTTTGCATTAGATATCTACTCCATTCATGAAAATAGAAAATGAAAACCAATCTGATCACAGAAGTAAATTGAAGTTTTATTTTTTGGCAACTCTAACTGCAGTTACTGCTGGGGCATTAGAGTACAGATAATTCTTTTGCGTCTATCTGACATACAAGGTATGAGAAACCCAGTCTTCAATTGATTCTAAGAGTAATTTCTGAGATCAACCACTCCTCCCTTTCCTCTTCTTTCTTCTCCTCTTCTTCCTCTTCCTCCTCCTCTTCCTCCTCTTCTTCCTCCTTCTTTCCTAACTCCTCCTCCTCCTCCTCCTCAACCTCCTCATTCTTTTCCTTTCTCCCTTTCACTGATTCTTGAATAATTTAAGAAATGATCATAGATAATGTCACAGCTCTGATTTAAGACAAATAAAGCACCATATGAGGAGAAAGAACTGGAAAAGACCTAGGCTGAATTGTCTCTTCAGAACTCACTGGAAATGCTTGAATTACAGACCACGTTTTCTTGGAAGAACAGAGGAAAGGAGCATGACCCCTTCTGAGAGGGACATAGAAAAGAACAAAGATAAGGCCAAAACCTTTCACTGGACCTGTCTCCGGGTCAGGCACTAATCCAGTTATGTATGCATCTTCTGGAACCGCTGTCTAATACAGTTGTCTTCATCTGAAAAGGACACACTTTTTCTTTAGGAGCACGGTCACTAAGGGCATGGCTTGGTTTTCAGTGCGAAGTAGTGTAATATTTCCTAGGAAGTTTACTATTAAAAATGTGCTTTGTCACCCTCCAGGGACAGTCGTCAAAAACAGTGGGGAGAAGTAATGAGCAAGTGAATGAGTTCTGCCAATAGCACTTTGCTCCAAGGTTATTGATTCCTTTTAGGAGCAAAGCCAGTATGACATTAGAGTTGATCTTATACAACTCAAGTCTAAAGTCTATGTGAGTATGTGTTTGACTTGGCAATGGAAGCTCCAAGCTTGTCTAGGAGTTCAAAGTTTCTCCCCATAGTTATTTCATGAACTATACTATTCTCCTACATACTGGGAAGAGCCAGAGTCTCTTATGAGGCCTTGCATGAGGAGTGCTGACAAAGAGCTGTACAGGTTGGAAAGAAGGCCCACACAAGAAGAGCCGAATGGCAGCTGAAGGGGACAGGGCCACGGAATCAGGAGATGAGGCAGTATATCCTCTGCTAGGATTATAAGTGACCTTGCAGATGGAGGGGGATGAAAACACGCAGAGAGTTGAGAGTGCTCACATTGCCATGTGAGAATGACGCTTGGCAGCTGCTGGCAGAGAGCGGAAGAACACAAGGCAGAGGGAAAGCAAAGGGGGAAGACAAACAGCCCTTATCAAAGATGTGGAATCCAGGCTGGCCTCAAACTTGGGATTCTCCTGCCTCTGCCTCCTTCAGCAAATCCTACCGGGTTTGCGCCACCACAACCTATGAAGGTTCAATAGATGCCCCATTGTAGGGGAATCAAGGGCTGGGAGTTGGGAGAGGGTAGGTGGAAGAACACCTTCATAAAAATAGGGGGAGGGAGGATGGGATAGGGGCTACCCGGGAGAGTGGGGGACTGGGAAAGGGGATAACATTTGAAATGTAAATAAAGAATATATCCAATTTACAAAAAGAAAAAAATCTAAGAAAAAAGCAAAAAACAAAAACAAAACAAAACAAAACAAAAAGACATGGGAGGAATCCTGTCTGTCAGGACACTCTTGGTCAGGCCTTAGCAGCCTTCTAAAGTCCTTGCCACTGTGGACTCCCTCTCCTTTTCCCTGACTAGTCCCAACTATGACCATTAGTAATGTGTAATAATTACAATATCAACTCAGGACCAAAAAACAACGTTTTATCTTTTATTAATGTTTTATGTGTATAGGTGTTTTGTCTTCATGTATGTTTGTGCACCATGTATGTGCTTAGTACCTGTGGAAGCCAGAAGATGACATCAGAGCCTCTGCAACTAGAGTCACAGTTGTTGGTAAGCATTTGTGTGTGCTGGGAATCAAACCCAGGGCATGTGGAAGAGTAGCCAGTGTTTATAACTACAGAGTCATCTCTCCAGCCTAGATAGCCCCTCTTGGAGGGCACAGTCCTTGCTTTGATGTCAGCCTAAGTTTCCCTGATTTTTATGCAGGTTTAGCTTACAAACCATACAAGAAGCTCAGCTCACGTGTAGCTTCTCACTACAAGGGGAATCCCTTCCCTCCTGCACACTATACTGAAATTTTGTGACATCATTACTGAAGTCACAACTAGATCCCAAGAAAAAAGAAACTTCCAATGGTTATCCAGTCAATTCTTCATTCAGGGACAAAAAAAAAAAAAAGATTATTAAAGACTGAGTTTCTGTTTGCTGAACAGAGTTAAATTTCTAATATAATAATCCAAAGAAAATCTTGAATTTATCCATTAAATAGTGTGTTTGTTTGAATAAAATTTGTTTTTAAAGTATAGTAAAGTCTCCTGGTCATTGATAATGGTGATAACTAACTCGCTGTCAAAATCTAAAACCAGCACCCAGCACCCTATCCTAAACATTTTATCTAGACTGACTCATTTAGTTATGCAAATGTCCCCATGTCTTTATATATATATATATATATATATACATATATATATATATTCTATATTTTTTGTTTAAATTCCAAAGGCTTTCCCCTTTCCCAGTTCCCCCCTCACCATATGTCCCATAAGTCCTCTTCCCTCAACCCAATCCCCAATCACTACCCCCCCCCATTTCTCTATTCTGATACTCTCCTACAAAACTGGATCCAGTCTTATCAGGACCAGGGTCCTTTCATTCCTTCTTCTTGGAAATCTTTTGATTTGCTAATTGTTCCTGGAGTATTCAGAGCTTTGGGGCTCATTAATATCCACTTATCAGTGATTGCATTTCATGTGTATTCTTTTGTGATTGGGTTAACTTACTTAGGATGATATTTTCCAGATCCAACCACTTGCCTACAAATTGCATGAATTCATTATTTTTAATTGCTGAGTAGTATTCTATTGTATAAATATACCACATTTTCTGTATCCGTTCCTCCTTTGGGGGACATCTGGGCTCCTTCCAACTTCTGGCTATTATAAATAAGGCTGCTATGAACAGAGTGGAGCATGTGTCTTTATTATATGCAGGGGAATCCTCTGGGTATATGCCCAGGAGTGGTATGACAGGGTCCTCTGGAAGTGTCATGCCCAATTTTCTGAGGAATTGCCAGACTGATTTCCAGAGTGGTTGTACCATCTTGCAATCCCACCAACAGTGGAGGAGTGTTCCTTTTTCTCCACATCCTCGCCAGCACCTGTTGTCCCTTAAGTTTTTAATCTTAGTCATTCTGACTGGTGTTAGGTGGAATCTCAGGGTTGTTTTTATTTGCATTTCCCTAATGACTAATGATGTTAAACATCTCTTAAGGTGCTTCTCAGCCATCTGAATTTCTTCTGGTGAAAATTCTTTGTTTAGCTCTATACCCCATTTTTGATAGGGTTATTTGGTTCTTTGTAGTCTAACTTCTTGAGTTCTTTGTATATATTGGATATTAGCCCTCTGTCAGATGTGGGGTTGGTGAAGATCTTTTCCCTTCGTAGATCTAGAAAGAGCAATTCTCAAATTCATCTGGAGTAACAAAAAAACCAGGATAGCTAAAACTATTCTCAACAATAAAAGGACTTCTGGGGGAATCAATATCCCTGACCTCAAGCAGTACTACAGAGTAATTGTGCTAAAAACCGCATGGTATTGGTACAGCGACAGGCAAGTAGATCAATGGAATAGAATTGAAGACCCAGAAATGAACCCACAGACTTATGGTCACTTGATCTTTGATAAAGGAGCTACAACCATCCAGTGGAAAAAAAGATAGCCTTTTCATCAAATGGTGCTGGTTCAACTGGAGGTCAACATGCAGAAGAATGCGAATTGACCCACTCTTATCTCCTTGTACCAAGATCAACTCCAAGTGGATCAAGGACCTCCACATAAAACCAGACACTGAAACTAATAGAAAAGAAACTGGGGAAGACCCTGGAGTACATGGGCATAGGGGGAAAGTTTCTGAACAGAATACCAATAGCTTATGCTCTAAGATCAAGAATTGACAAATGGGACCTCATAAAATTACAAAGTTTCTGTAAGGCAAAGGACATTGTCCCCATGTCTTAAAGTTACTATCGATGTGGTGAAACACCAGGACCAGAGGCCATTTGGGTGGGAAATGGTTTATGTTTTATTTTGTGCATATCCTGAATCACAATCCACCGAGGGAAGTCAGTAAAGGAAATCAGACTGGACAGGAACCCAGAGGCATGAGCTCAGGCCCAGGCTCCAGAGGAGCACTGCACACCCGCTTGCTCCTCAAGGCTTGCTCAGCCTGCTTTCTTACAGAAACCTGGACCAGCTATCCATGAGCGTGCCAATCCACAATATGCTGGGCCCTCCCCCTGACAATTACTTAGTAAGAAACTGCCCTATGAGCTTGGCAGCAGCCAGGTTTTATAGAGGCATTTTCTCAGATTTCTCAAATATTGAATTCCCTCCTCTGAGATGACTCAAATGTGTCAAACTGACATAAAACCAGCCAGGACAATTCATTTCATACACATCATTACAACCAAAAAAAGTGAACTAGCTCACTTCAGGCATCAAGCTGGGTCAGGGATTCTAATTTCAGCATGCTTGATTTCAATATTCAAGTGTTGCAAAGTCCTGCTACATTGTATTTCAATTGTAAGATGCTCCACTTTCCTCTCATGTCAATCAAACTGCTTTTTTTTTAAAAAAAATCACATAGTTAGAGAATACTCAAATGTAGGATCAGGAAGGAACCTTAGGAAAGGATTCTAATTAGTAGCAATGCTACCAACATTCACAAGAAAATCATGTGTGAGCAGAATCTGTTTTGTACAGATGTGTAGCTATTTTGTTCAAATTGTTGAGTTGTATGGCACATTATAAAAGGCTCCTATGCCAATCAGAATATTATCTCTGTAGGTCAGAATGTCTCAGCTTTGCAAGTATTGATATTTGGGGACCAATTAATTCTTTCTTGCAGACTTCCTTTGCCCTATAGGATGCTCAACACCATTCTATTGTACTCTGGGGATCAAAATTACTCAAGTTGAGAACTACCTTGTCATCTAACTCTCCATTTTCACCTGAGCCAGTACTGACAAACTCTCCATTGAGCTGCACAAAATGGGAGAAGGTTCCTGTGAAGCAAAATTTTATAGCAAAATCACTATGGTGACGATGACATGAGGTTGAAATGAAAAGGTCTGTTTCCAAGGCCAAGTTCTACTGCCTAGTGGTTATACATCAGGTTACTTCTTTGAGCATCAGTTATTCCTTACTGTTTTTAGAAAGAGCTACTATAAACTCTCCTGTGGAGATTTTAACCTGGGCTAGGATCAGGAATTTTCTCTCTCACACAGCTTCAGACTTGCTCGTCAGTGTCTGTGCCCTTCCACATCCTCACTATGGCAGCCTACATACTGAACCCTCTGCTTGGCCTTTCTCCATCCTCATTCCTGATTGCCAACTGATTATGTCTACCTCAGGCCTTAGAGACATTCAAACCCACTCTGGTTAGGTAAAGACCCTTTAATTCTCTGCATTTTTGAGTAGCCTTGATCTAACTTGTTCTTCCTTGTCGATTAATTGGAATGCTTCTTTGAGTCTACTCTCTATTGCTCCTCTCACCAATGGTTCTATAGAAAGGAACCCCGAGCCCCTAAGTTAATAGACTGAAGACAAATTCTTTATGAAGTATAAAAACTTGGCAGATTGTGATATTTTAAACAGAAGCTCTAAAGTCTGGCCTCCAACTCTGTGTCATGCATTTCCTTTACCCTTTACTGAGGCCTGCTAAGTGCTCTACAGAAATCCTGGAGTTCTGTCTCATGGATCCATCACATCATCACATTTTAATGCTTCTTAAGCTTTTAACAGACCATCTTGTTCACCTCAAATGAAACCCTCTTCTCAACCCAACTCTAACTCATCTCTTTTGGTCTATCTGTTGATACTCCAAGCAAATAATCAGAAGTATGTCAGTTCAATGAAATCCCCATCAAAATTCCAACTCAATTCTTTATAGAGTTAGAAAGAGCAATTTGTAGATTAATTTGGAATAACAAAAGACCCAGGATATCAAAAACTCTTCTCAACACTAAAGGAACTTCTAGCAGAATCACCATCCCCTGACCTAAAGCTATATTATAGAGCAATAGTGATAAAATCTGTATGGTATTGGTACAGAAACAGACAGGAAGATCAGTGGAATAAAATTGAAGACCCAGAAATGAACCCACACACCTATGGTCACTTGATATTTGACAAAGGAGCTAAAAGCATCCAGTGGGAAAAAAAGACATCATTTTTTTAAAAATGGTGCTGGTTCAACTGGAGGTCAACATGTTGAAGAATGCAAATCAACCCATTCTTTTCTCCTTGTACAAAGCTCAAGTTCAAGTGGATAAAAGACCTCCATATAAAACCAGATACACTGAAACTCATAGAGGAGAAAGTGGGGAATGGCCTCAAACACATGGGGACAGGGGATAATATCCTCAACAGAACACCAGTGGCTTATGCTCTGAGATCAAGAATGGACAAATTGCAAAGCTTCTATAAGGCAAAGGACACTGTCAATAGTACAAAATGGCAACCAACAGATTGGGAAAATATCTTTATCAATTCTACATCCAATAGAAGGCTAATATCCAATCTATGCAAAGAACTCAAGAAGCTATATTTTAGGGAACCAAATAACCCTATTTAAAAAATGGGGGACAGAGCTAAATAAAGAACTAAGGGAACTCAAATAGCTGAGAGGCACTTAAAGAAATGTTCAACATCCTTAGTCATCAGGGAAATGCAAATCAAAACAACCCTGAGATTCTATCTGACACCAATCAGAATGGCTAAGATCAAAAACTCAGGTGACAGCATATTTGGCAAGGATGTGGAGAAAGAGGAACACTCCTCCACTGTTGTTGTGATTGTAAGCTGATACAACCACTCTGGAAATTATTTCCAGAATTATCTGGTGGTTCCTCAGAAAACTGGACTTAGTATTACCTGAGGACCCAGATATACCACTCCTAGGCATATACTCAAAAGATTCTCCAACATACAACAAGGACACTATGTTCATAGCATCCTTATTTATAATAGCCAGAAGCTGGGAAGAACCCAGAGGTCCTTCAACAGAGGAATGGATACAGAAAATGTGGTACATTTGCACAATGGAGTACTGCTCAGCTATTAGAAACAAAGAATTCATGAAATTCTTAGGCAAATGGATGGGACTTGAAAATATCTTCCTAAGTGAGGTAACAAAAGAACACACATGGTATGCACTCACTGATAAGCGACTATTAACCCAGAAGCTCAGAATACCCAAGATACAATTCATAGACTGCATGAACCTCAAGAAGAAGAAAGACCAAAGTGTGGGTGCATCAGTCCTTCTTAGAAAGGGGAACAAAATACTTACAGGAGAAAATATGGAGACAAAGTATGGAGCAGAGACTGAAGGAAAGGGTATCCAGAGACTGCCCCACCTGGTGAGCCTTTCCCGTACACAGTCTCTAAACCCAGATACTATTGTGGTTGCTAGGAAGTGCTTGCTGAGAGGAGCCTGATAGAGCTGTCTCCTGCTAGAGCCTTACAAATACAGAGGCAGATGCTCACAGCCCATCACTGGACTGAGCACAGGGTCCCCAATGGAGGAGCTAGAGAAAGGACTGAAGATGCTGAAGGGGTGTGCAACCCATAAGAACAACAATATCAACCAACCAGAACCACCCCCATAGCTCCCAGGGACTAAGCCACCAACCAAGGAGTACATATGGAGGGATTCATGGCTCCAGCTGCATATGTAGCAGAGGATGGCCTTGTCAGGCATCAATGGGAGGAGAGGCCCTTGGTCCTGTGGAGGCTTGACAGGTGCCCCAGTATAAGGGAATTCAAGGGCAGGGAGACAGGAGTGGGTAGGTGGTTGGGGGAGCACCCTCATAGAAGCAGGGGGAGGGGATGGAATGGGGTGTCTCTGGGGTAGGGGGAAACTGGCAAAGGGGATAACATTTGAAATGTAAATAAAGAAAATATTCAATTAAAAATGTAAACAAAATGATTAATAAATAAAGAAATGACAAAAAAAAGAAAAAGAAAAAGAGAGATATATAAAACAAAAATACTCTAACCTGTAAGCCTCACTTTCCCAAGGACAGATAATGTCCCAGAATGCTAGAAGCTGTTCTTGTAATTTCCTTGTCTTGTACAATTTTAATGAATCCATTGTTCATGGGAACTGAGAGAGAGAGAGAGAGAGAGAGAGAGAGAGAGAGAGAGAGAGAGAGAGAGATATGATTTCCTAGATGCATGAAGGTCCTTTGCTGCCATATCACTATACCCTGAGGTCTGAAAGTCACATGGATATATATGAACAGAGCTAAGAACAGTATGGAGAAGACATTGACCTCTGCTTAAACAATTCCTTACCTCTCCCCTACCTTGGGCTAATGTTTTCTTTGAATGTTTGCTCATGTATCAGTTTTCTATTCCCCAAGGCCAAATGAATCATGACTAATCCATGGTCTCAGCAGTTTCCTTAAGTCACTCACATTTCAAAGTGGGTTTTTACTTTGTTTTCTTACTTTGTTTTTTTTTTCTGTTTGTTTTCTTGCTTGTTCTAAGTATCTCACATTGTGGCCCATGCTAAGCTGAAGCTCATTGTATTCTTGACCTAAATGTCACAGTGTTCCTGCTGACTCCTCTTCCCAAGTGCTAGAATCAAATCCCGGAGCTACTATGTCTGACTAGTCTCGTGGTTTTTGATTGTAGTATTTGTTTCTTGTTACCTACTTTAATGATAATTTCTAGGATTAAGAAACAAAACATGTGTGCATTTTCCCTTCTGAGGACGAGAGGTTTGTATTTTACTGGATCACCAGACACCAGAAACCATTTCCTAGAACCTGGAGGTTCTAGGACAGAACCTGGATTTTTCCAGCTCCTAGAAGCTGCTAGCTTTCTCTGGCTAAGGCATCTTCCCAGAATCACCACAATTTCTTGCCTCTGTTGTCACATGACCTCTATAGCAAAATCTCTCCCAGCTTTGTCTAAACATAATAATATGAACATTGTGATTACATTTAGGACCAACACACATAATTCAGGATAAGCATTCCTCTTCAAGTTTCTTACCTTGCTCACAAATGCACAGCCTTGTTGCCATGAAAGGCAATGCATGATCACGGGGTCCTGTAATCTGGATGAGAACCTGGGTGTTTCTGAGGGCTTCTGATCAGCTTGCCACATTTGCCTAACTTAAGTAGAGAATTCATGAAAATCAGGCATTTCAAAAAATCTTAGAGTATGTGATAAATAACCCCAACACATTTATTTATTTATTTATTTGTTTGTTTGTTTGTTTATTTAGTGTGTTCACATGCCCGTGTGTACACAGAAGGCAGAGTAGGACATTGGATGTCTCACCGTATCACTCTTTGACTTACTCTCTCCTGGTAAGGCGTCTGCTTGAACCTGGAGCTAGGTGGAGACAAGCAAGGCTTGTGATTTTCACCTCTCTCTGTCCCCCGCGCCAGAGTTATAGGGACATACACGGCCATGCTCAGCTTTTCCCACGGGTACTGGAGATATTAACTCAGGCCCTCAGACATATCCAGCAAGAGCCCTCATCTGCTGAGCTGTGTCCTGAGCTCCTAATATCTCTATTTTAAAGTGAAGAGGTAAAGA
This sequence comes from Apodemus agrarius, assembly GCA_964023405.1. Taxonomy (NCBI): domain Eukaryota; kingdom Metazoa; phylum Chordata; class Mammalia; order Rodentia; family Muridae; genus Apodemus; species Apodemus agrarius. The sequence goes on from OZ030005.1 coordinate 193,897,173, forward strand.
CGCGAGTAAGATCGTGTCAGAAAGACATAGAGTCTAAGACATGTAGCCTTTCTAGATTGTCTTGATACTATTTCATTTTAATATATAATCTGTAACCCTGGTTTTCATTAGTGTTTGGCATTAGAACAAAATGCCACATTTTCCCCCATAATAAAGAAGAAAGACCTTTCAAAAGAGTACTTTAAATCAATCCTAACCTTTCTGGAAATCTGACCCAAACTAGTTTCTGGGTTGCTGCATGTCTTTTCCTGTTAATTTCTCTAGGAATATTGCATACATCTCTTAGTTTTTACCAACTCAGTCAATAGCAGCCTGAGGATCCCATTATATAACACACCGAGTGGAGCTAAGCAATCTCATCACTGTATATTCTTCCCATTTAGTCATTTTAGCTTAAATATCCATTGGACATAATGATGTTCTCCACATTGGCAAATCTATTTTCAATGGACAGAACCACTCTGGGTCCTTCAGCTCCTTCAAACACATCATCCTTTCAGACATACTAATACACCACTGCACAGCTTCAGACGAGAAAGCTTTGGGATGCCTGCCAAACAGGGCTGTGATTTCCCCCATCATTACACCATTAGACTGCATTTTCTACAAACATAGACCCTGGCAAGTCCTTTGTATCATCGTCGAGCTTGAGCCAGCATCAGGTCTGTGTGACTCAAAAATGAATAAGCTGCTTCCCTCAATTATCTTCTGAGACTGTGATACGCCTTTCAAAATTGGTATCGTCACTGAGATGCGCTCTGCAGTTACCAGTTAGTCGGAATGTACAGTCCACTGAATTATTTGAAAACAAATCAATTTGTTTTTCATTTGAAAACTAGGTAAAAGATACTGTTTTTCACAGATTTATTTTCTCTTATATAAAACAAATTCCAAACATCCCCTAAGAGAAGGAAAACCTTTCTTGTCCTTACTAGTCATTGTTGATGGGCCTATATAATGGTTCTTGTAGGAAAATTGTAGGTAAATTTTCATTCCAATTTTCCTTTTTGTCTTGTGCAGATATAGTCAGGAAAATAACAATATATGATTTACTTAAAAGTCCAACAAACTCATTATTACATTTAGTCTTTATAACATTCCCATAAACTGAACACTATTATGCTTGCTTCTAGGATAAGGAATTTGACAAGGTCACATCATCGGGTTCCTATGCATATATAACCAACAGTTTCAGAACACAGTACTACATCAATATCTCACTGTTCGTTCATATTTCTGTGTATTGTATAGCTTGGGTATTTTGCTTCCCCTGGCTTTCTCTCTAGAGTTGATGTCACAGCATGATGAGCCATGAGTAGTGTTCAGCCTCCAGAACCCAGAGTTGCCTTCTGCATGGGTTAAAGGTCATCTTACCCCAAGTATATATGATCTTGTCATATCTTTGAGTCATTTATGAATGTTTTATCAGCTAAAGAAAAACTTAACATCAAATGGAGATATGGCTAAGTGTGAGGTCCTGGGAGGTGTGATTCACTGGGAGACCATTAGATCTGCACCATATCCCAATTATATAGAAAGGATGAGATGACCTATCAGTCCTTTCTAAAACTGTGGAAATACAATACTCATTACATGCACCATAGTTCATAATTTACTAATAGTATTTCAGCAAATAATATTTTGTGCTCTTTTGCAATGAATCTTTCCTTTTACTGATTGTCCAGTAAACATGGTAAAAGAGTGGACTTATGATTTCACTGTCTGGTTTTAGTGAAACTTTCTGCTGTTAAGAATGCCTCCTAGCAAGACAGTTATGCTTTGAGAAACTTCTACTTTTGTGGGGGAGTTCTAAGTTTGTGTCTCCAGACAGATGGGCTCATTAATTTGTTCTAAATAGCTCAGTGGCTAAGTCAGGTCTATTCCACAGTGAATTAGCCTCTCAATTATTCCATTCAGGCTTCATTTGTTCTGAAGCCCACGAAACCCAAACTGAACTTCCCACCTGCCTTTAGCCCTATCACACAATAACACACAGAGAGAAACATTTCCATAAAAATACAAAACTGGAAACTAAATATATATATGTATATATATACATATATATACATGTATATATATGTATATATACATATATATATATATATATATATATATATGCAAAACCTGTAGGGTAAACAAATAAAAATAAAATAATAAATGTAAAAGTACAAATACATTTTAAAAGGGGGAAAAGCTCTGTCCAAACACTAAGAGACATAGAACCTCCAAAGATGCCATTGAATTTGTTTTCCATTGCCTATCTAACACTGGGCATGCAGCCTACTCTTATGGGGATTTGTTTCTCCAGTGAAACTCTATTGGAGAAAACTAATCTTTCATTTGCAAATAGTTATCAATTAAAGATACCTTCTGGGTTAGGGATGGGGCACATGGCCACCTTTTCCTTCCGTTCAAGGACCCTATCTGCTGCAGCCCCGTGCAGGCATGCTGCCTCAGCCTCTGCGAGTCCATAGGTCCATAAACCCTGTTGTGTTTAGAGAGTCTTGTTTCCTTGGTGTCCTTCATGCCCTCTGGCTCCTCTTCCACCTGAGCCCCGAGGAGGTGGGTATTTGATGGAGACATCTTGTTTAGGGCAGAGATTTCTGAGATCTCTCCTCCACATACTGCCTTACTGTAGGGCTCTGGATTTGTTCCCATCTCCTGCAGAGATCTCCGTCTCTTAAGATAATCAGAAAGTCACTACTTAGTCCTTTTCTTTTCCCTCTTTGACTAAGAAGACCATCAATAGAAGTTAGCAAAAGGCCAAAATCAAAGATTTTGGTTCTGCTCTTAGGGCCCAGGTAACTATGAGACCCTGTATGAACCATAACTTTCTTAGCTATAGAGTGAAGATGTCAGATTCAATGAGACAGAGAATTCCAGAGTCCCATTGCTTAGGACTCTTCACACCACAAAACTCAATAAATCCAATTCTGGTCATAGACTATGGTTGGCAACAGCAATGATTATCTTGGCCACCATAATCATCTTTTATCAAAGCACGCGTGTAAGAACTTAGATCTGGATTGTCCCTCAAACTCTGTGTGTTGTGTAAAGGCTTGGTCCCTAGCCTATGGCACTGTTATGGTGTAGTGGACTCCCTAAGAGGTGGCTGCTAGTGGGGTGTCTGCAGGTCATTTGAGGGCATGCCCTTGAAGGAATTGTGTGGCGCCACTCTCCTCTTCCTCTTTTCTTTCTGGCCATGAAGTGAGCAGCTGCTCCCGTCTTTACATTTTCACGGTGATATACTGCTTTGGCACAGCTTCCAAAGCTACAGAGCCAAGCAATTATAAGCAAGAACCTCTACAATTAAAAGCCCCCATCAAACAGTTTTTTTCTTATAAGTTGGTTGTCTTCACAACTTTTTAGTAGAACGGAAATCTAAAAATCTGTGCTGGGTTTTACCTTGGACATTTCTGTGAATATCATTAATCTCGAATATTTGATGATTGCAGAGTTGAAAGCATGTGTAATGCACGCCCTGCACAAAATCAGTGAGCACTTGCGAGAAGTTGGGAGAAGAGGAATGAGGTGGGAGAAACTTGAAGATGTATGTGTAACAATTTCTTCCTCTCTCACCACTGCCCTGCATATTTAAGACATTTTCAATATGCATCTAGCATTAGTTGTCATTTCTCTCTTATGGTTCTATTTGCTTGAATTAATTCATGCATGCATGCCATGGAAGATACAGAGATTGGCATACACAAGCAGAGAGTAGGTCTATTTTCCTAGAGTGAATCAGGACTCCTGGCATAGTCAGCTTCAAATCCACACTCACAGTCTCCTTCATATTTCTCCTTCTGCGTGCTTCTCCACTTCAGATATACAAGCTTCACCATAAGACCTGTGACTAGTGACACGTTCCCTATGTTTGGGTCACTTCCTTCAGTTATTAATGCCATTATGGCCAGTTATCACCTAGTCCTGATCGGATCATCCTCTATAAACCAGAACCTTCCTTTCCTTTTCCCCCATCTGCTAACATCTCTCAGCCTCCTTCTCTAGCACTTTTTATTCTATTTCATCTCTTTTGATAATCTTATTGAAATACATCAGCATTTACTATATCAAACATCCCATCGCTTTTTTTAAAAAGTAATTTGTCTTCTGCTTCAGGATAGAAAGCTCCAAGAGGCAGAAGTGATTTGTACTCTCCACTCTATTCTCAGTGCTTGGTTCCTCTGCCTACACATAGGAGAGTTGGAATGAATAGAACAATAAAAATGCTGAAGGAGAAGAAATATGCTCCTCCTCTCATGACATAGAAAACCCCGCGGAAGAGGAGTCATAAAGAGTTTAAGAGCCACAATGCATGGGGTACACAAAGAAAGCAAGGTCCTCTCAACACAGCAGGACTGATGCACATACGGACTCACAGAGACTGTGACAGCATCTCAGGGCCTGCACAGATCTACGTCAGGTGGGGTCCAAGCACTGAGGAAGGAAGTTGACACAAGTCCGCATCCCTAACCCAGAAGCTCTCTCCAATTGCTAACCACTCCAAATGAAAAACTAGTTTTCTTCAATGGATTCTCACTAAGTATACAAACCATTCTTAAGGCCAGGCCCCAAGCCTCCCATGCCCAGCAGTAGATGATCAACATGAAATAAATTCAATAGTATTTTATGAGCTTATTGTTATAATACTTTGGACATTTCCCCCTGTTTTTCTTTATTTTGCTTACATATTATGACTTCCTATTATGTGTTTCTATAAAATTTCTACTTTCCAATGTGCATGTCTGTGTCTATGATTCTTGTGCTTTCTCTTTGGCTCTTGGCTTTTATATTATTATTTTTTTAAAGATAGTTCTGTTTTCTAATGAGTGAAAACAAGAAAGAATGTGGATTTGAGTAGGGTGGTGGGGATGATCTGAGATGAGTCGGGGGAGATAGAACTATAATCAGAATATATTGTATGAAAATACCTACTTTCAATAAGAAAATATCCAAAGTTTACAGAATCAACAATAGCTTCTGCTAGCTACCTGCTGTCTATTCAAGAAAGGGCAGAAATGTATAATAAAACTTGTTTTATAGAAGTTTGTTTTATGATTTCATGTCAAAGCATTAGAAGAGTAGACAGGATAAGACTTGTTTCACAGAAGTTTGTGCTATGATTTGATGTCAAAGCATTGAGAAAGTACAAAGGATAAGACCTATTTTACATCACATCACAGATGGCCTAGCCTCAAGGCCTTTCAGAGTATCATAGCAGGGGCCAGTGTAAATGACAAACACATGTCACTGCTGCTAAACTCTCACCCTGACAACTTACAGAACACAAGTCTAGGTGACACTCTCGATGTACGTGTGACATTTGTATTTTGGGGAAAATGTGCTTACCATAATATACACACAGGAAGAAAAATAATGTCTGCTTTTAACATTAAAGAGGGATGGTTCAGACTTCATATTTATGGAAGCTCCATTAAGGAACTGGAAAGTCAAAGCTCACTTATTCACTATTACTCTAAACATATAATAGAATTAATGGATATAACTTTAGAAACTTAATCTACTTATAAACTGAGCATTTATTGTTTAAAAGAGTATTAGATATAAGGGAGCATTGGAGTTCATATTAAAATAGAATGCAGAGTTGGAGAAATGCATAATAAATATTAACTAACGTGTAATTGGTATCACATGAAAAGAACTAGTAAATTCCCCATTAATCTTCACAACAATTAGTATATTGACTATATAGTAAAGTGCATAATGATCGTTCCTACATTGTGGATAATAAAATAGATTCAGTGTGACTAAGAAAAATTTGAATCACGGTAGCCAGTAAACAGTATACCGCAGTGTGGGTCTATGATGCAGTCTAGCTAAAAATAATCACAGTGGTAAGCTCTGCAAAGCAGCTAAGAGGCTCGCACTAAGAGGCTCTGAGTTCATTCCTTAATGTTTCAGTGATGTATCCACAGACACATTCATTAATTCATTCCCTCATTCATTCATTCATTCATTTATTCAAGGAATGCTTTCTTCCTTCCATCATGTGCTAATTTCATGTTAGCAGAATCACAAGCCAGAGATAGTCTTCATTCTCTTCAAGCTCGAGTTTGAAAGGGGAACACATGAAATTAGAACACTGAGAAATATCACTTCCTTCAAGTTTCCTGTACTTTTGTAGAAGAGAAAACAGAAAGAACTTACAAGCTAAAGATGGGGTGATGTGCAAGGGAAAGACACCTTCTGGGGAAACGTAGGCGCTGCACAATCAGACTCCCTGCCACTGTGGTTATCTGGGTAAAACCTGCACAAAAGGAGTCTCAGCAACATTTCCTCAGTGTTTGGGGGAGGGGATATCACTTTCCTCAGTGGTGTAGCCACAGATCAATTGGCCTTGCTCTATTGAATAACGTCCTATTAATGCTCAGGCAGGTTGTTCTAATTAGACTAAATGGACTGCACAGGAAAAGAAGACATGAACAGAGGGGCTTCACTGAGAAGAAAGGCTCCAGTGGGAGAGACAGGGGGACAGGAGGTGAGAGTAAATAAAGTTTATTATTCATATACTTGAAATTATGAAACAATAAAAAAGAAATATATAAATATAATTTCAGGTAATGTAAATTACTAACTAGAACATAAACGTGAGGTGTGTGCATATGTGTATGTATTTAAATTTTCTCTTTATGATTGTACTTTCTTGCATTCGTAGACAAATAACCTAAAAAGAAGGCCATAGAAATGCCAGTACACCTTGTTTGGGTTTCCATGTTTTTGTCCACCACTCCCAGCATTCTTGCCCAGAGCCAAACATTGGTAAATCTGCAGCTGTGCAGGCTTATAAAAGCCCACTGGAAACCACAGAGAAAGCCAAGTTGAAGGCTGAATAAATTATCCAGGTAATTTGGGCAGAAATATTTCCTGCTGAGGCATGGACATTTGGCTAAAGTACTTTGTTTGACAAATGACTGAGGGAATTATTCAAGCCTTGATTTTGCTTTGGAAATTTTCTGTTCTTGAGGTAAGGTCATGCATATCAGTTCCTCTTCAGTGGGATTATGGCCCACACACTGCATTGTAAATCCCTGGCCTTCTCATGGGTATAGTTTCATTAATGTTATTTATTCATTCACCCAAACAGTATTTACCTAATATCTATTATGTCAAGTTATAACACAAATTATTGAATCATGGCCCTGTCTTTATAATAGAAAGTTTTCCTCTATAAGTTAATTAAATTATCTACTTTTCTTTACAGCCTTGAAAGAACATATTACATACAAAAAAAACCATAACTGGTCATAATGCAAAGACAAACTGAGCATGAGGCATCTATCTCCTGTAGATACATCTATAACACAATTATCACAGAGTATCAAGGAAGATAGGGCAAGAGGACTAAGATATGAGATTGTATCTCCTAGACATGATAAGGAAACTTCACCCATGATACCTCAACAACATGGTTGCTTAAACAAGATCTGAACAGTTGCACTATTAATAGACATGACAGTATGGAAGGAGAAATATCACATGGTCCTACCATATACAAAGAACTGCAGACAACCAATGAGTACTGAGAGAGGGAAAATTAGTCCTGCTCAGGGATGAGCCTCCTAATTTGCCATCTAGTCCAAACTGTTCAGCCCTGAAACCACATATACAGACATCATAATAAATTGACACAGTACATTGTATTTATGCTTATTTCTATAAATCTATATCTGCCATCTGTCTCTAAAACAATGATAATTTTAAAATGTTTATCAATTTAAGAGTTGGTGGAAGTTGTGGGGAAGGGACATGGAAAGAGTTGGTGGGAGAAAAGGGAGGGGGAATTGATATAATTATATTTTAATTAAATTTTGTTTAAAAAGAAAATATCCAGTTTTAGTGTCAACATAGAAACATCTTGTACATTATCACTTTATCTTTTCAGTAAAAAACATAGAGGGATGAACAAATGGAAAATTGCCTACTTTGCTTGACCTGCCAGAGAACTGAATTCACAGAAGCCATTCCCTAGAAGTCTGGCAAGACTTATTTTAAAAAAAGCAACCCTAAATATCTCATAAGAACTAGTCTTGCCCCCTCTGATGCGCTTCTGTCAAGGAATCATAGGGAGGAACAGTAGTATTTCCTAATCCATCACTAAAGTCACAGCCAACACCCCTGTAACAGAAGATCAACTGTAAAAGCATAAGAATTTAACAGGATGTTATATGGGTAGGCTTCAGAATTGATGACCCAAAGACTCAAAACAAGCTGTGTGCTTTCATGGTAAGTCTGAAGGGAGCAGTGTGTATGAAACTGGAGCCAACGGAAGTGATCAGCCCTGGTTGACCTCAGGAAGGCACAGTTGTTCAGACTGGCGTGTGCCGCTCTATCTAGGATGCTTTGCTCTGGGTAAGGCACAGAACTACTCTAGGATGGGGGTCTCCCAGCCTTCTTTGAGATGAGGTCGGTCACTTGATTACTTGTGAACATGCTTGATTCTGAAGGCCAGACAGTCCGGAGAGGAATAAATACTGGGTCCAACAGAAGGAAGATGGTTCAGTTGGCTCATGTGGGACTTAAAGGCTTTGTTCTGCTGATGTGCTTTGCTGAGCCCCAGGACTCAAGATCAGAGCAGGATTATGGTTTCCTAGAATGAGGATCAAAAAGGAGCAGCTCCCTGTGCCCCAGGTTAGCTTCCTTTTCTCTTAGTATCTGCCTGTGACTCCATCAGAAGGGCTCCAGATGACTCACAGCAACCACTAGAGACGTTGGTCTGAGGATGCTGCTCATCCTCATCACAATTCGGTGGCATGAGGAACAATGGAAAGAGTAAAAGAATTAAATATTAGACTCATGGCTTAGGTGTTAATAAAAAAGAAAATAAACACATCTCAAACGTTTCTGCCCATTTCTCAGCGTTTTTTATTAGGTATTCTTTACATTTATTTATTTACATTTATTTACATTTCAAAAGATTTTCCCTTTCCTGGTTCCCCCCTCCCCTTAGGGGGGAGTCCCATAAGCCATCTCCCCTCCCCCTGTTCCCCAATCAACCCCCTCCTGCTGCTTCCCTGTTCTGCTATTCCCCTACACTGCTGCACCAAGCCTTTCCAGGACCAGGGCCCTCTCCTTCCTTCCTTCTTGGGAATCGTTTGATGTGTGAATTGTGTCTTGGGTATTCTGAGCTTCTGGGCTAATATCCACTTATCAGTGAGTGCAGACCATGTGTGTTCTTTTGTGATTGGGTAACCTCACTTAGGATGATATTTTCTAGTTCCACCCATTTGCCAAAGAATTTCATGAATTCACTGTTTTAAATAGCTGAGTAGTATTTCATAGTGTAAATATACCATATTCTCTGTATCTATTCCTCCGTTGAGGGACATCTGGGTTCTTTCCAGCTTCTGGCTATTATAAATAGGGCTGCTATGAACAAAGTGGAGCATGTGTCCTTATTACATGCTGGGGAATCCTCTGGATATATGCTCAGGAGTGGTATAACAGGGTCCTCCAGTAGTATCATGCCCAGTTTTTTGAGGAACCACCAGACTGATTTCCAGAGTGGTTGTACCAGCTTGCAGTCCCACCAGCAATGGAGGAGTCTTCCTCTTTCTCCACATCCTTTCGAGCACCTGCTGTCTCCTGAGTTTTTCATCTTAGCCATTCTGACTGGTGTGAGATAAAATCTCAGGGTTGTTTTGATTTGCATTTCCCTGATGACTAAGAATGTTGAACATTTCTTTAGGTGCTTTTCAGCCATTCGATATTCCTCAGGTGAGAATTCTTTGTTTAGCTCTGTACCCCATTTTTAAAAGGGTTATTTGGCTCTCTGGAGTCTAACTTCTTGAGTTCTTTGTATATATTGGATATTAGCCCTCTGTCAGATGTAGGGTTAGTAAAGATCTTTTCCCAATTTGTTGGTTGCTGTTTTGTCCTATTGACAGTGTCCTTTGCCTTATAGAAACATTGTAATTTTATGAGGTCCCATTTGTCAATTCTTGATCTTAGAGCATAAGCTATTGGTGTTCTGTTCAGGAACTTCTCCCCTGTGCCCATGTCCTCAAGGCTCTTCCAAAGTTCCTTTTCTATTAGTTTCAGTGAGTCTGGTTTTATGTGGCGGTCCTTGATCCACTTGGACTTGAGCTTAGTTCAAGGAGATAAGAATGCATCAATTTGCATCCTTCTACATGCTAGCCACCACTTGAACCAGCACCATTTGTTGAAAAGGCTATCTTTTCCCCACTGGATGGTCTTCCCTCCTTTGTCAATGAACAAGTGACCATAGGTTTATGGGTTCATTTTGTGGTCTTCAATTCTATTCCATTGATCTCCCTGCTTGTCACTGTACCAATACCATGCAGTTTTTAACACTATTGCTCTATAGTACTGCTTGAGATCTGGGATACTGATTCTCCCAGAAGTTCTTTTACTACTAAAAATAGTTTTAGCTATCCTGGGTTTTTTGTTATTCTAGATGAATTTGAGAATTGTTCGTTCTAACTCTATGAAGAATTGAGTGGGGATTTGGATGGGGATTGCATTGAATCTATAGATTGCTTTTGGCAAGATGGTCATTTATACTATATGTTGGTCCTGAGACCTATGATGTCATATAGGCGACACTAATGCAGCCCTGCAGGTTTACTCCTGTTACCAAGGCAACGACCACCATGTACCCAGAATTCAATAGGCCCACCTAGCCTACCTGTAATTTGAATAATCATGCATATAAGAAGGAGCAGCGTGCCCCCTCTCTTTCTCTTTCTCTTTCTGCTCATCGCCCCCAGCCTTCCCCTTACCCCGTCCCCTTTGTACCCCCATCTTAAATAAACCCGCGTGGAGTTACTTGGTCTGGTCTAACTGCTTCAGCCCACACCTCCCGGCTCCACCGCGGGCGCCACAGATCGAGCCTGCCGCCTGCGGATCCTGGCTTTTCGCAGCAGGCGGCGCGGGGCAGTTCGGAGCCGACGGTCCCACTCCGCCTGCCTGCGCGGGAAAAACCAACACTATATTAATCCTGCCAATCCATGAGCATGGAAGATTTTTTTTATTGAATATCATCTTCATTTACATTGCCAATGGTTAAAATTTTTCCCACTCTCCCCCCTCCCCAAAGACCCTTAACCCCTCTTCCAACCCCCCAGCATCCATGTATATGCCCCTCCACCTGACCCACTCCCACCTCCCCCCTTTCCCTTTGTTGGAGCATCTATTGAGCCTTCACCTGACCAAGGACCACTCCTCCCACTGATGCCCAACAAGGCATTCTTCTGCCATATTTTTGGCTGGAACCATGTGTGCCCCTTGGTTGATAGTTTAGTCCCTGGGAGTCCTGGGACAACTGGGTGGCTGATATCATTGTTCTTCCCATGTAGCTGTAAACCCCTTCAGCTCCTCTGCACCACCCTCCAGTTCCTCGATTGGGGACCCCATGCCCAGTCCAATGGTTGGCTGCTAGCATCCATCTCTGTATTTGTAAGGCTCTGGCAGGGCCCCTCCAGAGACAACCATGGCATGCTCCTTTTGATATACACTTCTTGTCATCCATAGTAGTGTCTGGGTTTGGTGACTGTTTATAGGATGAATCCCCAGGTAGATCAGTCTCGGGGTGGCCTTTACTTCAGTCTCTGCTCCACACTTTGTCTCCCTTATTGCTCCTATGAGTATTTTCTTGCCTTTCTCAGAGGAACCAAAGCACCCTCACTTAAGTCCTCCTTCTTCTTGAGCTTCCTGTGCTGGGTGAATTGTAACTTGTTTATTTTGAGCTTTTGGGCTACCATCTGCTTATTACTGAGTACATACCATGTGTGTTCTTTTGTGATTGGGTTACCTTGCTGAGGATAACACTTTCTAGTTCCATCCATTTGCCTAAGAATTTCAGAATTCTCAACTGAGGAAACTCGAATGGCTCTAAAGCACCTAAAGAAATGTTCAGCATCCTTAGTTATCGGGGAAATGCAAATCAATACAACAGTGAGATTTCACCTCACACCAGCCAGAATAGCTAAGATGAAAAACTCAGGGGAGAGCAGATGCTGGAGAGGATGTGGGGAAAAAGGAACACTTCTCCATTGTTGGTGGGATTGCAAGCTGGTAAAACCACTCTGGAAATCAGTTTGATGATTCCTCAGAAAATTAGACATAGTACTATCTGAGGACCCTGCTATACCACTCCTGGGCATATACCCAGAAGATGCTCCTACATGTAATAAGAATACATGGTCCACTATGTTCATAGCTGTCTTATTTATAATAGCCAGAAGCTGGAAAAAACCCAGATGTCTTTCAACAGAGGAATGGATACAGAAACTGTGGTATATATACACAATGGAGTACTATTCAGTTATTAAAAAGAATTAATTCATGTAATTCTTAGGCAAATGGAAGATTTTTCCATCTTCTGAGGTCTCCTTCGATTTCTTTCTTCAGAAACTTGAGGTTCTTGTCATACAGATCTTTCACTTGTTTGGGTAGAGTCACACAAATATACTTTATTTTGTTTGTGGCTATTGTGAAGGGTGTCATTTCCCTAATTTCTTTCTCAGCCTGCTTATCTTTTTAGTATAGGAAGGCTACTGATTTGCTTGAGTTGATTTTATAACCAGCCACTTTGCTGAAGTTGTTCATCAGCTGTAGGAGTTCTCTGGTGGAGTTTTTTGGGTCACTGAAGTATACTATCATATTATCTGCAAATAGTGATAATTTGACTTCTTCCTTTCCAATTTGTTTCCCTTTGACCTCCTTTTGTTGTCTAATTGCTCTAGCTAATTGTTCAATATAGAACTTCAAGTACTATATTGAATAAATATGGAGAGAGAAGGCAGCCTTGTGTAGTCCCTGTTTTCAGTGGGATTATTTCAAGTCTCTCTCCATTTAGTTTGATGTTGGCTACTGGTTTTCTGTATATTGCTTTTACTATGTTTAGGTATAGGCCTTGAATTCCTGTTCTTTCCAAGACTTTTAACATAAAAGGATGCTGAATTTTGTCAAATGTTTTTTCAGCATCTAATGAAATGATCATGTGGGTTTTTTTCTTTAGTTTGTTTATGTAGTGGATTACTTTGTTAGATTTCCATATATTGAACCACCCCTGCATCCCTGGGATGAAGCCTACTTGATCATGATGAATGATCATTTTGATGTGTTCCTGGATTCAGTTGGCAAGAATTTTATTGAGTAGTTTTGCATCGATATTCATAAAGGAAACTGATCTACAGTTCTCTTTCTTTGTTGGATCTTTCTGTGGTTTTGGTATCAGCAAAATTGTGGCTACATAGAATGAGTTGGTTAGTGTTTCTTCTGTTCCTATTTTGTGGAATAGCTTGAAGAGTATTGGTGTTAGGTCTTCTTTGAATGTTTGATAGAATTCTGCACTAAAACCATCTGGTCCTGTGCATTTTTGGTTGGGAGACTGTCAATGACCACTTCTATTTCTATAGTGGTTATGGGACCATTTAGATGGTCTATCTGATACTGATTTAACTTTGGTATTTGGTATCTGTCTAAGAAATTGTTCATTTCATCCAGATTTTTCCAGTTGTGTTGATTATAGGCTTTTGTAGTAAGATCTGATAATTTTTTGAATTTCCTCAGCTTCTGTTGTTACATTTCCCTTGTCATTTCTGATTTTGTTAATTTGGATACTGTCTCTGTGCCCTCTGGTTAGTCCGGCTAAAGGTTTATCTATCTTGATTTTCTCAAAGTACCAACTCCTGGTTTTGATGATTCTTTGAATAGTTATTCTTATTTCAACTTGGTTGATTTCAGCCCTGAGTTTGATGATTTCCTGCCTTCTACACCTGGGTGTATTAGCTTCTTTCTGTTCTACAGCTTTTCAGTGTGCTGTTAAGCTGCTAGTGTATGCTCTCTCCAGCTTCTTTTTGGAGGCACTCAGGGCTATGAGTTTTCCTCTTAGCACTGTTTTCATTGTGTCCCATAAATTTGGGTATGTTGTGCCTCATTTTCATGAAATTCTAAAAAGTCTTTGATTTCTTTCCTTATTTCTTCCTTGATCAATTTATCATTGAGCAGAGAATTGTTCAGCTTCCACGTGTATGTGGGATTTCTCTTGTTTTTGTTTCTATTGAAGACCACCCTTACTCCATAGTGATCTGATAGGAGGCATAGAATTAGTTCGAGCTTCTTATATCTGTAAGGTCTGTTTTGGGACCAATTATATGGTCAATTTTGGAGAAGGTACCATGAGGTGCTGAGAAGAAGGTATATTCTTTTGATTTAAGACGAAATGTTCTATAAATATCTATTAAATCCATTTGGTCCAAAACTTCTGTTAGTTTCACTGTATCTCTGTTTAATTTGTGTTTCCCTGATCTGTCCATTGAGGAGAGTGGGGTGTTGAAATCACCCACAATTATTGTGTGAGGTGCAATGTGTGCTTTAAGTTTTAGTAAAGTTTCTTTTACAAATGAGGGTGCCCTTGTATTTGGAGCATAGATGTTCAGAATGGAGAGTTCTTCTTGGTATATTTTTTCTTTGCTGAGTATAATGTGTCCTTTTGTGTCTTGTTTGATGACTTTTGGTTGACAGTCTGTTTGATTGGATATTAGAATGTCTACTCCAGCTTGCTTCCTGCTCTGAGTTCCAGGCTGTAACAGCCCACTCCGTTGCAGGAGTGAAGATCCATTTTTCAGGTTAAATGAAACATTATTTTAATTTTTTCAAAGTATCAATCATAAAAGACAATATAATAAATAGTGATTTTATGAATTGATTTGAAAGACAGATAATTTCCCTTGATCCTTTCAGAATTTGGAAATTATCTGTGAACATAATTTTATGGTAATATAATTGTTACCATGATTTCAATATTAATGAGTCCTGTTAATAATGATTGGAAAATATGCTGCATTACCAAGGTTCTGAATACCTGCATCTTCTGACTTGACCAGCTTGGTTTTGAATAACTAAGGAACGACCTTAGGCGATACATGTAAGAGCAGCCCAGAATTTAAATCCCAAGAACCTACATAAAAAGAAAGCTCCAGAGTTGTGGGTGCTGGAGTGGAGACAGGGAGATAGCTGAGATGCACTGGCTGCCAGCCTAGATCTAGAGTCAGTGAGAGATACAAAGAAATAATTCAGAAAGTGATTAAGCACATCAGGCATCCAAAGGCCTCTGCTGGCCTCCATGTGTGCATACATAGGTGTACATACCTGCTAAAATACATGTACATCCTCCACATACATGCAACACACATACACAAACACACACACACACACACACGCACACACACGCACATACACACATGCACACACACACACACACACACACACGCACATGCACACACACAAGCACATGCATCCATATACACCAAAATGCAAAATCATTCATTCAAACAAACAAACAAACCCAGAGTGATTCTACAGAACCCAACTGGCCTCATACCTTAGACACAAGTTTATGTGCCCACAGATGAGCAGTTTCACTTCTTGGTCCACCCAGAAGTCTTCAATGCTGGAGAAGTCAGATAGGAGTCCCTGGCTTTGCTTTCTTGTCTTTTGGGACTTTAAAATCCAACCTAAGCTTGTCAGAGTTCACAGAAAACTAATGTTAAAAGAGCCTGGACACAGACACAGGTACAATTAAAGTGGAAATGGTAAAAAAAAAAACAGAGGCAGGGGAGACTTTAACTGGGAGAGGGAAGGATGAAAAATCAAGGAGAAGCATTATTTTATGTTTGCTTGAAAATACATAACATATGTGTGTATGCATGCTTTAGTAATTTTATTCCATGTAAACAGTTTTGTTGAGAACTGAGACCCAAGAGACTCAGCAGCAGCATCTTCCATGTGCATACTTGTCCCACAGAAAGGCTCTGGACCAAAGTCATGCTCAGCGCTGTGCCTCCCAACCTGACTTCTTTGCTTATAGTCCTTGCCGTTTCCCCTACCTGCTGTGCATTGTCCTTGCTTTCTGCTAACTTCTCCTGCAGTTCTTCAGTCTTGTCAAACTTCCTGAGTGTCTTCCAGATTTCATTCATAAACTCCTTATTGGCATCACCTCAGGCTGAGATAAGGTCCCCACTGTAACTCGGATATCACCATTCTTCCAGAATTGTATCAGTGTCTTACTCACCTCCAGCTGCTTGGGAAATGTTCCTCTAAGTAATTGACCTTAAAGGCTGCTCTGACCCCTAAGACCTTGGTTGAATTCAAAGGTGGTATGCTGAATAGAGACAAGAAGAAGAAGAAGAAGAAGAAGAAGAAGAAGAAGAAGAAGAAGAAGAAGAAGAACAAGAACAAGAAGAACAAGAAGAAGAAGAAGAACAAGAACAAGAACAAGAACAAGAACAAGAACAAGAACAAGAACAAGAACAAGAACAAGAAGAACAAGAAGAACAAGAACAAGAACAAGAAGGACAAGAAGAGGAGGAGGAGGAAGAAGAAGAGGAAGAAGAAAGATGAAAGAAGGAAGAAGAAAGAAGAAAGGAGAAAGAAGAAAAAAGAAAAAAGAGGAAGAGGAAGAGGAATAAAGAGGTGGCAATTGAGTAGCCAGGACCTTGAAGGGCATGCTATTCTAATGGGTACTTCTCTAATTTGATGTCATAGTGATTCATGGAAGAATCTTGAAAAGGCAGCAGGGGCATACGTGATTTTAAGATTTATTTATTAGATGTGTATGTCTGTGCACTGTGTAGATATGTGGTGTCCACAGAAGACAGAAAAAAAAAGAGTAGGAGTTGCTGGAACTGGAGTTGCAGATAGCTGCACACCACCAAGTGGGTATTGGAAACTGCTGAGTTTTCTATGAAATTAGAAAGTGCTTGTAACCACTGAGCTATCTCCCCTGACCATGACTTTATTTATTAAGATGAATTGTATTATTATTTTTTTGAGAATTTCATACAATGTATTTGGATCCTATTCACTCCATCACTTACTGTGTAAGTATACCTGAGTGCTCAAACTGGAGAGACCCAGCTTTGGCAGAAGTCTACCTTCAGCACTCACTGTCCCTGCAATGAGACAACCTGGATGTCTTTAGAACCAACAGACTGAGTCTCAGAAAATCATGATATTATATGAAAATATGGGGAAATTTTGGTAGAATTTATACTGGAGGGGAGGGAATGCTCAGGAGCAAATTCTGGGTCTGATTTTCTGTTCTATTCCTTACCATTCTCTTTTCCCCAGAGGGAATTCCAGAAACCAGAATTCCTCTCCTCTCTGTTGATCATAGAAAGTAAAATCTCACTGAAAGCAAGCCACAACACTCTGGGATGTTCCTTCAACCACCCTCCCAGGTTTATAGATAGAAATTGGTCAAGGGAGATTTGCCAAGGATTGATGCCTGGTGGTGAGTTATGGGAGCCTCCTTCCACAGGGCTGTGCCTCACACTTCAAAAGAACTCTTGGGCAGCTCTAAAAATAAACCAAGTAGATGCCAGATTTCCTTCGCTGATCACATTGCTCTGCCTAATCACATTTGAGTGTGGTTTTCTAAACTTTGTTTTTATTGTGTCTCTGGACCTTCATTTTTGAAGTCATACAAAATTTTGTGTCATATAAAATTTTGATCATATTTTTTTCATCTTCTTTTGATTTGGTTTTTATTATAATGGCATTGGTTGTGACCATTATGAGTGAAGAGAGGATATTCCACTGTTCCACCCCTTTGGAATGACATTTGAACTATGAAAACTGGGGGCACTATCATACCCACCTTAATTCATTTAGAACCTTCTTTGACATTGACAGTACAAAGAACATAATTCCAGAACTCATGATTTCACATCTCAGTACATTTATGCTTCTTTTCTTTTTTTTTTCCAAAACCACCCAGACTAATGCAATGAGATTTTTCTCTTTGTACCTCAACTCTCTAAGCTGGATGTGAGTGTAACTTCTATTTCATGGGAATACAAGAAAAGTTTATAAAAAGAAATATGATATTTCCCTGTATGTGACAAAGAAAGTGTATATTCTTTGGACATCTTCCCTGGAAGTGTAACACAAATTAGAATAGAAGCATTTGAATCAGAAGTTTTCTAGATAAGGACTGTCAGTTTGGCTGGTAAGGTTCTTGATATGCATACATGAGAAAACTGAGCTTGGTTATTTAGCATCCACATTCAAAGAGAGGAAGGAAGGGAAGAAGGAAAAAAGGAAATGAAGAAAGGAAGTAGGGAGTAGCAGAAAGAGGAAGGAAGAAAGGGAAAGAGAGAGGGGGAGAAAAGGAAGGAAGAAAGGAAGTAAGGAAAGAAGAAATGGAAGGAGGAGAGAAGGAAGGAAGAAGGAAGGAAGAGGGAGGGAGGGAGGAAGGGAGGGAGGGAGGGAGAAAGGAAGAGGGAGAGAGGGAGGAAGGGAGGAAGAGGAAGAGAGGGAGGAAAGGAGAAAGGAAGGGAGGGAGGGAGGGAGGGAGGAAGGAAGGCAGCAGGCTGGCAGACAATCAATCAGGGGAGGCCAGGTATACTGCTGTACATCCATAATCCCATTGCTTGGAGAACAGAAGCAGGTGGATCCCTAGAGATCCCTAGAAATAATTGGACAGCCAGCCTACCTGAATTGATGAACTCCAGGCTCTTCAATAAGACATACAGCATCAACCTGTGCATACATATCCACATGCACACACAACCCCCAAAAGATATGCACACACACTCACACAATATCTAGATAGCCTCATAAGGTCAGAAGCACACCACTGAAGAGTTCAATGGGATTCCTCCAATACCTTTAAGGGCTCTCTTTCAACCCAGTCTTAGCTGCATTTCCATCACCATAACAGTTTGCACTAGACTAGATGTATAGAAATGCTGAGATCCAAGTTCCTGGTATGTTAGTACCTCAGAATAATGACCTATTCTCCTGCATCCCTACTGCCAAGATAAACAGTACGTGTCCACTCAGACTATTTAGTGTGCCCAGACTTCTTGGTGCCAATAACATTTTACAGCTTTATGTATTCTCTTTATGTCTGTATCCATATGAACAAGGTCCCAAATCTCAGGGATACTTCTGTACTTGAAGGACAATCACTATGCAACCAAGAGGAACATAAAGGGAGAATTACAATCTAAAGCACTCATTTGAAACCATATGAGGACTAAATTAAAGCAATTGTATAAATATAAAAGCATTTAAAAGGTCTAAGATACACAGTTCCGGCACGAAGAAAATGAGAGGGAAGAGAGTTTTAATTTTTTTCTGCCTGCTTAATAAATATTTAAAGTAAGCTTGAATATTAAGGCCCCACCTGGCTGGAGGACTCTGAGGATGATAATCAAGTTTAACCCAGGTAGATAGAGATCAATGATTTAGCATTTCCCCTCTCTCCTCTTCATTATAACCAGGCGTCAATTCCTGAAGATTTAGTTTTTATTTATCCATTTTCTGATATTTTAGCTTCCTTCATGATTAAGCTGACTGGAAGATATGGTTTAGATATGGAAACATAATAAGAATCTACAATACCTGTTGTTCCATTTGAGGCTCCAGGAAAGTCTCCCTGAGTAACAGCTGACCTATAAAAGGGGACATGGTCCCATGATCTCACATGCTCTTTGTTGCCCAATGGGAGAGGGTGGCAGGACATACCAGGTACAATGGCCAGGTGACATTTAAACTAGAGTTCTGACTACAACCAGGGAAGCAGCCTGCTAACTGCAGAATTCCTGGAATACCAGTCAGCTGTCTCTAGTAACCAGAGTGCAAAACTAGGCAATGCCTGGGTCATCAGCCAGAATTGGTTGGAAATGGACAAATTATTGAAGTCTCTCTCAATCTTCATGCCTACTTTCAACTTAAACAAGAGAAAACCAAGCCTGCACTTCCACTCAGATGTTTAGGGCACCTCATCTTTAACTGCCACCCCCTTTCCCAAGTGAGCGACCTCCAATTAGAGCTCTGGGAAAATCCAAGCTGTAATGGCTGCCTGGCTTGCTCCTGCAAACACTGAAATTAATCTCTGTTTATCCTTTGGTTGGTCTTTATTTAGCTCCTCAGAGGGAAGGGGAAGGTAAAAGCCTTGTGACAAGAGTCTCACTGACCCAAATGTGCAGAAGGGAGGGACACAGGGAGGTGAAGGTGATTCAGAAGCCTCAGTGCAAGAAGTTCTGTGTGCAGGTATTCAAATCCTCCTTTCCAGCACCAAGAACTCTACATGTCCCGCACATACCTTGTGGAAGACTGAGAGTGTTAGGGCAGAGAGAAAGAAATGGTGGGGACCTTCTTTCTCCTCTAGAAAATTTGAAGAATAAAAGAATAAGTATCATCCCCCTAATATACTTAACCATCTACACATATGACTTAAGCCAACTATAGAGAAACGAAATACTTTGGTTTTGTTAATTTAAGTTTTTAAAATGTTGAGGGTTTAGTACATGAGTATTGTACGTAAATCATTTCTATCCCTCCAAATCCTCCCATGTCCCTCCCACACCCTCTCAAATTATTGCCCTCTTCCTTAATTAATATTGCTTATATGTTCTTGTATTTAGGGCTGACTACTTGGGAATAACCTGTCAAGGGGCTCATTTCCGAAGAAAACTGATTGTTTCTCTCAGGAGCTGTCAACTCTCTGTAGCTCTTTCCCAAGGTATGGGGCCCTGTCTTATTCTTGTGTCAATTAGTGTTGTCATGATGCTTGTCTTGTTTAAGTGAGTATATTGAGATTTTAAGAGCACAGTATCCCTGTCATGTCTAGAAGACACTACCTAGCAGCATATGTCCTAACACTCTGGCTTGTACAATCTTTTCTCAGCCCCTCTTTACCATTTGTCTGAGCCTTGGGTGTAGCATCTGCGTTATAGATTCATCAGTTAGAGTTAGGCATGAAAAGTCACTCACCCTCTGCATTTTTGACCAGTTGTAGAATTCTCTGGTGTCTCCATGTTCTGCAAAAAAAGGAGTTTCTTTGATGAGATGTGAAAGCTCTGCTTCTCTGTGGGTATAAAGATAAGTATTCAGAGTACAGGTAGAATTTATATTGGTTTATAAAATATTACACATATGCTAGACATATTATCTTAGTTAGGGTTTGTATTACTGCAAAAAATCCCACCATGACCAAAAAGCAAGTAAGAATTTATTCAGATTACCGTATTGCTGTTCATCATCAAAGGAAATATGGATAGAAACTCAAATGGGCCACTATCCTGGAGGCAGGAGCTGATGCTGAAGCCGTGGAGGAATGTTGTTCACTGGGTTGTTTCTCATGGCTTGCTTTATTATAGAACTCAGGACCACCGGCCCAGGCATGGCACCAGCCACAATAGGCTATGCCCTCCCACGTTGATCACCAATTGATAAAATGCCTTTTAGCCAAATCTTATGGAGACATTTTCTCAACTCATGCTCTTTCCTCTCTGATGATTCTAACTTGTGTCAAGTTGATGCAAAATGAGCCAGTACAAATATACAGACTTTCCTTCTTGTAATACTTCCAAAACAATCCAGTATGACAGCTATTTGTGTTCTTTACATTGCATTGATTAGGCATTATAAGTAACCTGGAAATGATTTAAAATATATAGAATGGTATGCATTATTAACCAGTCATTTACAAGTGATGTACCATTCTGTAAGGAAACTAAACTTCTGTATCTTTAAAAAGATCCTGATGTGGTCTTGGAACCAATCTTCATCGATATAGAAGAAAACCAACATAGCATTTGAACATTTTAAACAAATTTTTAAGTTTTTAAAAAATATTTCAATGTCATAGTATGTCATCACCATAATAAATTAAATGAATACTTAGGAAAACATAAAAGCCATGCCATTGGCAGGCTTCTTTCAAGTCCTCAGAAGCAGCAGATGGGTGTAGAGTTCAACAGGACTCATATCCTTTTGCAGCTACTGGGGTCCATACATGAGATTCTTTCTCTTTCTGCCTCCATCTGGAGGGTGTGGAAAGAGCTGAGCATCTTCTACCTTGAAGATCCAATGTGTTGTGTTCAGAATCCAGAACTGAAAGTGGGATTTCCTTAGGATTGCTATATCTCCTTCAAGATGGCTACAAAGGTGAGGAAAAGAGGGGTAAAATTATAACAATTAGTTGTCAATAGTGACCCCTGTGTAATGGTATTGAGTAAAACTGTATCTGCCCTCTGGGTGAGTAAGATCACAAACAAAGGAGGCCTGAAGTGGGGCCAGCTATCATAATTGGGAGCCTTTGAAGTAGGCTTAAGAAAGCCATTGTGAGCCTAACAGGGCCGACTTTGTTATTCTCAATCCAGAATTTAGAGTGCATTTATATTTGTAGCAATGTCCTTACTGGGTAATTCATAGCATCTTCTCATTGTCAAAATGATTTGCATGAGCACTCAGTGTAGATAATGCAATAATATACCCTCCTTAGCACATGGTGTCCTGATTATGACAAATGGTGTGATTATACCTAGTCTATCTCCTCTCTGACATGATGAAGAAGAATTGGTTATTAGATAAAGGTACAGAACAAAGACAAATGTGTCACTAACAGAAGCTACATGTCACTGCCTAGACAGATGCACCAGGGTGGGGATAAATGGCAACACAGAATGCTCCTGAAATGGTCACAGAGCATGAGGTACAGCTTGAGTCTTAGTATGGGGTAATGCTGGGAATAGATTGAATGTAACTAAGAGAGTTTTAGAGTCCAGTTGTACAAAATAAGAGACTCTTATTACTGATAATCAACTTCAAATGGCAAAGTAGTTGGTCTGTATTAAGGATCCCTCCATCTCTATTCATTTTCTAGTATTTGGGTTTTTTTTAAAGTATGGAGTTAACCCTTTCCTGGATTCTCTCAAGGAATGGGTCAAGCAAAAGCATTTATTCAGTACTCATTAAGAGTAAATTTTCTGGGTTCTTTCCATCTTCTGGCTATTATAAATAGGGCTGCTATGAACATAGTGGAGTTTGTGTCCTTATTATATGCAGAAGAATCCTCTGGACAGGGAAGCAGGTGTGGGTTGATTGGGGAAGGGGAGATGGCTTATGGGATTTTTTGGGGGAGGGAGAACCAGGAAAGGGGACACATTTGAAGTGTAAATAAAGAATGTACCTAATTTTTTTAAAAAAAAAGAATAAACTTTCATTCTAGGTGTAATGAACATAGCTTTTAATACATTCAGCTCCTGTCAAAGACTTTAGTTTGGATAATACTCTATTAACTACATCTTGAGGACCATAAATAATTCTATTAGTAATGAAGTATTCCTGTAAAATGAGGCACAAGTCTAAAATCTCCGAACTTTGGAGCTTAAAAATAAAAGATGTAAACTTCAATTCCAGTCTCCACTCCTGGGCAACATATTAAAAACATGTCAAAGTCATTTTGATTTGCATTTTACTGATGACTAATAACATTTCTCTTGGTACCTGAGCCATTGGTGTTCTGTGCAGGAAATTGTCTCTTATACCAATGAGTTCAAGGCTTTTCCAAATGTTATGTTCCATTAGATTTAGTGTATCTGATTTTACATCGAGGTCTTTGATCTACTTGCACTTGAGTTTTGAGCAGGGTCATAAATATGGATCAACCTGCATTCTTCTGCATGCAAACATCCAGTTAAACTCACACCATTTTGTTGAATTTCCATTGAATGGTTTTGCCTTCTTTGTTAAAAAAGTGTCCATAGGTGTGTGGGTTTATCTCTGACTCTTTGATTCAATTCAATTGATCAGCGTATCTTTTCCTATACCAACACCATTTAGTTTTTATTACTATTGCTCTGTAGTACAGCTTGAGATCACTGATGGTGATACCTTCTGAAGTTCTTTTATTGATCAGGATTGTTTTAGCTATCCTGAGTATTTTGTTTTACCATGTGAAGTTGAGAATTACTCTTTCAAGGTCTGTAAAAAATTTTGTTGAAATTTTGATGGGAATTGCCTTGAATCTATAGATTAAATTTGGTAATATAACAATTTCACTATGTTAATCCTAATTATCTATGAGCAAGGGAGATCTTTCCATTTTCTGGTATCTGCTTTAGTTTTGTCATACAGATCTTTCACTTGCTTGATTCGAATTCCACCAAGATATTTTATATTATTTGTGGCTATTGTGAAGGTGTTTTATTGCTAACTTCTCTCTGAGATTCTGCCTTACATCCATCATAATGGCTAAGATAAAAACCTCAAAGGACAGTACATGCTGGCGAGGATGTAGAGCAAGGGGAACACTTCTATATTGACAGTAGAAGTACAATCTTATACAACTACTCTGGAAATCAATTTCTCCATTTCTTAGAAAACTGGAAATATTTCTATCTCAAAACACAGCTATACCACTCCTGGGCATATACCCAAAATATACTCCACCAAGACAGTTACTCAACTATTTTCATAGCATCTTTATTTATAATAGCCAGAAACAGGAAATAGATAGATAGATAGATAGATAGATAGATAGATAGATAAATGCAAAAAAAGAATATGTCAAATATAGAAAATTTTCAGCATTTTACTGAACTTGGTTAAGTTTTCAAATTTTTTAATTAAATAAACAAGGATTTGCTTAATTTCTTTGTGCTTCACTTACAAACTTGTAAAGATTTTTTTAAAAAAAAATATGATGGCTTCATTATGGTGTTTGTGTCTCTCTCAACACGCGTCTGAAACTATGTTCCCATTGAGAATGGGTCGTCTTCCTGGTCAAATTCAGGGGTGTTTGTCGTGACATTTGTATGACAAGAACTTCAGGTCTCTGAGAAGGAAATGGAAGAAGACCTCAGAAAATGGAAAAATCTTTCATGCTCGTGGGTTGGCAGGATTAATATAGTTAAAATGGCAATCTTGCCAAAAGCAATATACAGATTCAATGCAATCCCCATCAAAATCCCAGCTCAGTTCTTCATAGAGTTAGAAAGAGCAATTCTCAAATTCATCAGGAATAACAAAAAACCCAGGATAGCTAAAACTATTATCAGCAGTAAAAGAACTTCCATGGGAATCAGTATCCTGGACCTCAAGCAATACTACAGAGAAGTAGTGTTAAAAACTGCATGGTATTGGTACAGTGACAGGGAGGTGGATCAATGGAATAGGATTGAAGACACAAAATTTAACTCACACATCTATGGCCACTTGAGCTTAGATAAAGGAGCTGAAAACATCCAGTGGAAAAAAGATAGCCTTTTCAACAAATGGTGCTGGCTCAACTGGAGGTCAACATGCAGAAGAATGAGAATTGACCCACTCTTATCTCCTTGTACTAAGCTCAACTCCAAGTGGATCAAGGACTTCCACATAAAACCAGACACACTGAAACTAATAGAAAAGAAACTGGGGAAGACCCTTGAGGACATTGGCTCAGGGGGAAAGTTCCTGAACAGAACACCAATTGCTTATGCTCTATGATCAAGAATAGACAAATGGGACCTCATAAAATTACAAAGTTTCTGTAAGGCAAAAGACACTGTCAAAAAGACAAATCAGCAACCAACAAATTGGGAAAAGATCTTCACCAACCCTACATCTGACAGAGGGTTAATGTCCAATATATACAAAGAACTCAAGAAGTTAGACCCCAGAAAACCAAGTAACCCTATCAAAAAATGGGATACAGAGCTAAACAAAGACTTTTCACCTGAAGAGCTTTGGGTGGCTGAGAAGCACCTTAAGAAATATTCAACATCATTAGTCATTAGGGAAATGCCAATCAAAACAACCCTGCGATCTCACCTCACACCAGTCAGAATGGCTAAGATTAAAAACTCAGAAGACAGCAGGTGTTGGCGAGGATGTGGAGA
Source organism: Apodemus agrarius (assembly GCA_964023405.1). NCBI lineage: Eukaryota > Metazoa > Chordata > Mammalia > Rodentia > Muridae > Apodemus > Apodemus agrarius. The sequence goes on from OZ030005.1 coordinate 193,922,834, forward strand.
AAGAGGAACATTCCTCCACTTCTGGTGGGATTGCAAGCTGATACAACCACTCTGGAAATCAGTCTGGCAGTTCCTCAGAAAACTGGACACGATACTTCCAGAGGACCCTGCCATACCACTCCTGGGCATATACCCAGAAAATTCCCCAGCATGTAATAAGGATACATGTTCCACTATGTTCATAGCAACCTTATTTATAATAGCCAGAAGCTGAAAAGAACCCAGATGCCCATCAACGGAGGAATGGATACAAAAAAATGTGGTATATATACACAATGGAGTACTATTCAGCCATTAGAAGCAATGAATTCATGAAATTCTTAGAGAAATGGATGGAGCTGGAGAACATCATCCTAAGTGAGGTAACCCAGTCTCAAAAGAATACCCATGGTATGCACTCACTGATAAGTGGATATTAGCCTAGAATCTTGGAACACCAAAGACACAATCCACATACCAAATGATGTCCGAGAAGACGGAAGAAGTGGCACCTGGATCTGGAAAGGCCAATGCATCAGTGTAGGAGAATACTAGAACAGGGAAGTGGGAGGGGAGGAAGGGGAACAGGGGGAGAGAAAAGGGCATATGGGACCTTTGGGGGGGGGCGGGGAACCAGGAAAGGGGAAATAAAATGTAAATAAAGAATATATCCAATAAAAATGTAAAAAGAAAGAAAGAAAATGGCAGCCATATTTCTATTGATCTATGAGTACCTGGAAGCTCAACACAGGGAGAGTGTGGAGACCTGACACATGTCCAGATGCTTTCCAGTCTAAGGTCCTCAAGAATTTTATACTGAAAGTTTCAACTTTTTAGTTATTATTAAGAAACACAGGAAGAGAGATCTGTTAATGACTGTTGGAAGAGTGCAATTTCAATTCCTTTATACAATAACCTTTGCAATAACTTCAGTTTTATCTCCCTTCCCAGTATTCATTAATCAAAGTTAGTGAAACCTGGTGTCTAAAAAGATCTTGAAGTCAGCACAAGATATCCCAAGACCAAGTTCTGAGCACAAAGGGACAAAGAACGGGGAATAAGAGACAAATGCAGGAAGCTGAGAGAAAAGGAGAAGATAAAAGGAATGAGAGAGGAAAAAGAGATATTTGTTATGGGCTGGAGGTAAGGGGGGGGCAACCTCTGGAGAGAGAGGAGACAGACTTGGCCCATAGGCAAATAGCAGTTTATAAAGGAAAAAGGGAAAACTCTTTGTTATGGTGAGGCATTTATTTTTGATTGGGCATGTTAATTAGGGAGTTTGCTGGACTTTTATGCCTTGATAACTGGACCTTGGTGGTCAGCCTTAAAGTGGTAGGGGGAGTGGCCAAAAAATGGAATTGACCTTGGTAGCTAGCATTAGGAATATAATCTAAGGGGTTTTAGCCAGGAGAAGGGAATGGAGTAAGGCTAAGACTTGCTAGAGCCATGTTCACCATGCTGGAACCTTCTGGAGTCCCTTCAGTGCCCACAATCTTGCAGCAAGGCTGAGCCATTCTGGTAAAATTGTGAATTGGACTCAGATGATCTCAACTATTACCTCCAGATTGAAACTTTCTTCTTGCAGGGAGGGAATAAGAAAGGGAAAGAGAAAGGAAGAGAGGGAGAAGGTTTTTAGTATTTAGGAAGCTGACTTGTTGGTTTTAGAAGCACTGAAGGTGTTAAAATTCACAGGGTCCTTCCCCAATGTTATATACATAGTAAAGAATTGCTGGCAAGGATACTCTTCCAGAATCTACCTGCAAGTTGGGCAAATAGCTCCAAGGATGCAGCTTTCATGAATCATTATACATGCAGAGCTTGGAATTTTTGGCAATGTCAGCTGTTCAGTTACCTATGCTACTGTAAGAAATATGGTCATGCTCCTGAGTGACACTGGTAAACTCACTGTTTTACCAAGGTAGAGATTTGGAAGGAATAATTCCTTATGGTCCTTCACTGGTGCTCTATCCAGGCTGGGAAGACATCTGTTTCCATCTCCCTGGGAACATACATCCTGGTCAGTCCCACCTCTGGTAGAATACTCACCATCTCCTGAACTCTCCCTTCTTAGAAGGTAACATCATACACTTTGGGGACTTCTCAGTATTAGAATGAAGAGAATAGTGCATACTTGTCAAGATCAGATCTTGGCACAAAGGTAACACAAACTATTTGTGACCATTAAAGCCTTGAGATGATATGAGGCTCTACTGCCCAGCAGGGATGCTCTGGAAATCCATGTAGTGCTACCCTGTCTGGTCCCGTTGGAAGTTCCCAATGTCTTTAATCAAATAGATAATTTCTGTGATAGTTCCTGCAAAATGGAAGCAAAGTTGTTCACCCAGCAGCAGAGGCAGTCTTACACACATTTCTTCTTTCTGGGTTTATTGTTCTCTCCATGCACACCTAATTTCAAGTGTACACATAGGAAAAAAATTGGCCAAAATACAAGGCTCCCAGTTCACACTATGTGCATGAAATTCATTAAAGTATATCTCATGAACATTTATACTGAGCCATGTATTCTTCTAGGCATGGAATTCCAACAGTGAACTAAGATTCTGTCACTCTGGAGCTTAACATTCATCAGAGAGACAAGAAATAGGATATATAAATAATTTAAATGTTAAATAAACAGCAACCCAAAATGCTCTGGGAAAGGCAAAGAGTGAGACTGAGGCTCAGGAGCCTAGGAATGGGGTAGGCTGCTGTGGCTGTTAGTTTAGGGAGAATTGTACCCAACTGGCACTGATGTAATTAATATCAACTCAGAGATAATAGTTCTGAGATGAAATTGCAAATGGTTAATAGTGTTTTATGTGAAAAGTAGATGGGAATGATAATTTAAGAATATTTATATTAATCGATTTTTCTGTAACAGAGAGGCAGTGAGCTCATGGTATGAAGAGAGGGTATACTTGTGATCAGGGATGCCCTGCTTCGTCTATGCTGGGGGATTTTTTCCATTTTAATCTCCCTTCTATAAGTGAGGTCACCTTTTCAGGTAGCCACAAGCACTTCTCTCTGCCTGGAAAAGCCCTCTCATTCTTTTCTCTTACAGTGAACAGAGAGTATCAATATCACGGTATGAAACCTCAATATCATCAGCCAAAAACTAAAGAAGAAAGCTCAGCATATTAGTTAGAAATATCACCACTGGAGCCGTGTCTCTGACCTGTCCTCATGCACAAGGTAAATATTCCTAGAAAAATTTCTACCCCTCAATAATTAGTAGAGATAGCTTGCTTTCCAATGAAATGGATAACAGTGTGTAAATGCCTTGCAAGTCCTTCTTGTCCTGACGATATAAAAACAAAACCAAAAAGCAAACAAACAAAAACTAGTGTTGCAGAATACTTACATACCTGAAAGATGATCTGAATAATTTGGAGACTGGGGAAACTGTATGAGTGCTATGATTAAATTCTGGACATTATTTATAAAAAAAATGAAAATAATTAAAATAGCAACAGATGTTATCTCTGGTAGTACACTTTTTTATTTTATAAAATTAATGTTACTTTATGATACAAATATAAAACAATGAAAATGATATCTTGAAAATAATAATGAAGGAATACAACTCCTTGAAGATATAGCTGCATTTTTATCATAAGAGATGAAAATTCCTCTCAAAGCATTAGGTTAGCCTACACTGCATTCACATATGTGTGAAGAGGGTCACATCAATGATGCACTAAAAAATAACTTGTGCTCCAGTCACTATACTTCCATCACTATACATACACACACAGATACACACACACACACACACACACACAAACAAACAAACAAATAAACATACACACAGTCACAGACACATATGCATACACATACACAAGAAAAAGCCTTGATTTTAATATTTGTCATTTACAATGGCATAAATATACCTCTGTGGATAATTCTAAGCTACTAATTTCAAGTGTTCACCTTGGTACCATCTGCACTGGAAGTTTCACAATTTGAAATTCTGTGAGTATTAAGTGAAAAAAAGAAACTTTATAAGAATAGGTATATGAAACAGCAAATATCCTTCTAGCAAAAGGACCTGCATTATGTTGCTCTCTGGTGATTGGTAAGATATAATCAGTACTGATTATCAAATTCCTTTATTGTCTACCAAAGTGTATAACTGGGTAGTACCATAGCTGCCTAAACACAGTCATGAATGAAGTTGGTCTCAGGTTGGCTTCTTCTACCACCATATCCCGTCAACCATCACATCCTATCTACCACCACATCCTGTCTATCATCACATATTTTCAACCATCACATCCTGTCCACCATCACATCCTGTCTACTATCACGTCCAGTTTTCCAAGGCAAATCCTTCAGAGAGCCATAGGATTTTTGTCATCAGAAAATTCACTGCTTTACTTAATGACTAATATTTTATTCTTGCAGATTTTATTTTTCCTTTTAATAGTAAAGAGAGTCAGATCCTGAATTTTATAACCTTATATTGAGTTTCTCCAGCATATTTCAGAGATTTTGCAGAAATGAGGGTAATAACTCTCCTCACTTGCTGTTTCTGGATGGTGTGCTTTTGCTAAGTGGGAGTTTAGCATGTGAGAAAGAAAAGAGTTCTATACATTGAAAGTAAAGTATTAGTTAAAAATCACAAAGCTATATCTATCTTGAGGAATCAGCCAGTAGGCTGTGGTAGATCATGGTAGACCCAGAGTCTGCATTGGACCTACAGATAAGGTAACATTGTTACTAACTTCACTAGGGAAAGAAATTGTGTAGATTTTACAGAAATTCTGATTCAAACACAAATCAGCCAGATTTTACTTAAAGAAACTCTCCAAAGCATCATTATCATGATTAGTCAGTTCCTGGACGGTCATTGTGCAAGAACATAATCTGTCAGAGACTCTGTCTGAGATGATGTTATGTGTCTTGCATCTGTATACAGTATACAGTATATATAGTATATATAGTATATAGTGTATATTGCATAGTATATAGTATGTAGTATGTAGTATATAGTATACAGTATATAGTATATACACACATGCATGTGTGTCTGTCTGTGTCTGTGTCTCTGTGTCTCTGTGTCTGTCTCTGTCTCTCTGTCTCTCTCTCTCTGTGTGTATGTGTGTTTGTGTGTGTGTATGTATATGTACTTCTTCTGGTTACACAGCTTAACTTCTTTACTTTTCAGGCTTTTTGAGAACTGAGACAAGGCCAAGGAAAGAAATTGAGAAATGAAATAAGCCATTTCCAAAAAGATACCAAAGCTTCCCTATGTTCAAGCTTCCATTGATTTTGCTCCTTCTATGGGGAGTTGTAGGCTTATATTTTCTAAAATCAACTTTAATAATTGTACTTAAATGCTTTAGCCTTCCTTATAGCCTAACACCCACCTGAAGGGTTTGCAGCACCATAGAAGGAACAACAATATGAACCACGCAGTACCCCAGAGCTCCCAGGGACTAAACCATCAACTAAAGAGCACACATGGAGGGACCCATGGCTCCAGATGCATATACAGCAGAGGATGGCCTTGTTGGACATTAAAAGGAGGGGAGGCCCTTGGTCTTAAGAAGTCTCGATGCCGCAGTGTAGGGGAATATCAGGACAGGGAAGTGGGAGTGGGTGGATTGGTGACCAGGAGGAGGGGGGATGGGTTAGGGCATTTTTTGGGGGAATCCAAGAAAGGGGACAACATTTGAAATGTAAATAAAGAATAATACAAACAAAAAACAAAACAAAAAAATAGAGCAAAGAAAAATGTGGACCTATTTAGAGGTAGTTCTTTGTGATGAATCCAATCTGCATTGTTAAGATATCAGCAGTTCAGTTTACATGATTCAGCAGTGGTAACTTGTTCTACTTGCAAACACCATTCATAAATCAGGAATGACAGTTTGATCCAGGAGAAACTGCAAGGCTCTACCATTAGACTCTAGTTCACAGAAGCAGCAAGAAGCCACCAGCTGGAATACCACCAGAAGTTCTGTGGTGTCTTTCTCTCTATGAAGTCATTACAAACAATGAGCAGCAAAAGGTGGCAAGGTGAACCAATACCACACAGCATTATCCACTGTCTGGTGGATGATATTTATACCCTTTCCAAACATCATGTGTTCTCTCAAGCATCTGCTCTAACAAAACATCACATGCCCCCTTTCCAGGAAGCTTCCAGAAAATAGCACATGTCTGTTCTCAACAAGATGTCCTCCCACATGTCTGCTTCAGCAAAATGAAAAGTCCATTTTCAGAAAAAGATCATATGATAAAACTGAGTGTCCAAAAAAACCCCAGAAACTTCAAGGAGCAGATAAAATTGTTTTTAGAATACAGATGTATCACCTACCTAAAGGCTCCTGTTTGTCACTTGTCCTAGTTACTGTGGTATGATGCGATCTACCCCATGTCCTATCTGTACCACTGAAACTTACAGTTAGTTGGAGACTACATGGCTGCTTTGCATAGATATAGTTCTCAGGAGAGTTCTCTAGACTCTCCACAAAGTCTAAATACCTGCATGATAACCCATGGATACATTTTGTGTCTCGATCCATATTTCTTGCAGGGAGAGCTAGTCTTTCAAATGTGTCTATATTGATCCTTAATCCTTGGCTTGATAATGACTATACCTCACATGTTAACTTGTCAATATTTGAAATGAAGACTGTCAAGAACTGTTATATAATTTGGGGAGGGGTAAGACTTTGGGGGTAGAAATTCAGGAAAAACATATATAATATTATATATAATATATGCATGACTATTTGATTGTCACCCCTCTCACCAGAGTACATATTCCCTAAGAATCAAAAATGTATATTTCCTCATTGTAGTGGAAATCTAATGGAAGCATTGTATCTGGTGGAAACATTAGAATGAAGTAGTTGCTTTCTAGAAGTACTTAGATCTTGAAGAAATTACTGTTGAAAACAGTGGATGCTTTCTGTGACACTAGAGTTGTTTTTTGTTTTGGGGGTTTTTGTTTTTTGTTTTTGTTTTTTGGGGGGAGGGGGCTTTACAGCCTTTGCATGACTTTAGTCACAAGAGGGTCCTGGCAAACTGAGAACATCTTGCATTATTGAGGACTGCAAACAGTACACAATAAGGCCTAAAACTGCATGCAAGTAGTTCTTTACAAGGTAAAGTGAGGTAAGGTGGTCCTTGAAGAAACATATAAATTATATTTGGGTTTTGGTATGAGAAACTTGTTTTATTCTGCAAATATCTTCAGTGTAATAATCAATAAACACTCTTTTGAAACATGCTGGGCTTCTGTTCATCAGAGCCCATTTCTATCTGGGGCTTTCAAGGCCTTATTTCATCCTATAGTGAGTGACCCTTTCTTTTGATCATCCCATGTAACCCTGATGACCAATAGCTCATGTTATGGATATAGTGTCCACCTTACGTCAACTGCTATGTTGATGATGCCTCATGTGCACACTGTTCTCATTCTGGGACTCCAGGATGCAGACTGAGCAGTGGATTCTTAGAAAGTGAAGATGAGAACTGTGTTTAAACAAGTACATTGTTATAAAGGTTTTTCACTTAAGCACATTGAGAAAACCTCACTCAAGTGTACAGTCCATTGAGAGGGCTTTATCAAGTAAAGGTATAGACCAAACAGTCCAAAGTCTCTAAGCAGTGAAGCTTGGATTTGAAGAGGGTTTGGCTGATGCCAGGGCTTATCCTCTTTATCCCATTCATATTTTACCACCAATTGCCTCTATTGTACACTTCTTTATTTCTCAGCTAAACTGCTAGGATCAGAACACACTTGTCTCATCTAAGATGCTGGAACATTGGCCTTAGGAGATGTTGACCTTTGTAAAAGACTCCTCAAATGCCTCATAACTCAACACTAGAAAGATCTGTATACTCTTAACAGCATCTTTCCAGTTCAAGTCTCTGAAGTCAGACAATGGGGAGGGATAACTGAAGGAGAAAGTACAAAAAGGGTTTATGACTCTATAAAACATGTGCACCACAGGAATGCTGAGAAACCAAAAATACCAAAGAGCTATTTGAAGGACATATTATGTTAGTTCCACCCATATCAACTCTAACTCTCTCTCTCTCTCTCTCTCTCTCTCTCTCTCTCTCTCTCCTTCTTCTCTCTTGCTCTCTCTCACTCCTTAGTCTACCATTCCTCCAATTCTTTCTCACTACTTAAGTCACACTGAGCTATGCCACACTGAGTAGACCAAGAGTTGTGTGAAGTGACCACTCTTGGAAACAACTGAATCAATTAGAAAGTTGAAGGCCAGCTAACAATGACCACATGGCATCTCCCATCCCTACAGCTGTTTATTACCCAATTCACTAAATGTGCAAAAAAAATCAGTATTAGCCTGGTCTCCTTTTTTTCTTAGTCTGGCTGTCAGAATACAGAATGACTATTCTAAAAAATCTCTGATACATATTCAGAGCCACACAGATTCACAATAGTCAAATAATCATCTTAAAGATCAAGAGCCCTTTGATATTCTTGCATTCAAATTATACCTGGAAGCAAGGAAATTACAGTTTATTTGAAGGCAAATTTTCTCTTGGAAAAAATTTAATGCCACCACCCTTATTGATGGATCTGATTTTCTCATTCATGATTTTCCAGGGGACCAATGGAAGTGGATACATTTATTAATTAGCTCATTGATTTGACCCAATATGTGGCAAAGCCAACTTGAGGCACATAATGTTTGTTTGGCTCATGGTTTATTGTACAGCTCATCACAGACAGGACATGGGTGTGGCTCTAGCTGTGATGTCAGGAGCATGAGGTGGCAGGTCACAGTCTATTCAGGCAGGAAATGAAATAAATGCTGGTGCCCAGGCCCTTTCCTTTTGTCATTTTTTACTTTTCCTACAGTCTAGGATTACAGTGCATGGAGTGGCACTGCCCACATTCAGCTTGAGTCTTCCTCTGAAATTGAACCTATTTGTAGACCATTTCAGAGTTACACCCAGAAGTACAGCTCCTCAGTGATGATTATAGTCTTGTCAGGTTAACAGTGAAGATAAACACTACCAGGGTGAATTATCTTCTAATCTCTTCTCATTCTGGTGTTTTCTTTCTTTTTAATTTTCTTTTTGGTTTCAGTATTTCTTACCATCGAGGTGGTGAGAAATAATTAGTGAATGATTAAGGAACTTGCCAGCCCTCCCAAGCACAACATGAGATGTGCAGAGTCTGATTTCTCCCTGTATCATCTAGAAAGAGATGAAAGAAAACTCTCTGAGTTAATAAAGACACAAACACCACAGACTCACATTCTCTCAGGAGATAATGAAAAACAGCCTTGGACTTCTTTCCTGCCCATTTAAAAGTGAGAAGCCAACAGGATGGTGCTCTGTGCTGATCTATAACAGTGATAAATAATTCACGGACACTTGTCAATCCCACAGCCCTTCCCTTGTACTGTCTCCTTCCTGAGCTCATTCTCCCCAGATGAAGGGCTCCGTATAAAATGACTATGCTCATACCTGCCAACATTTGAAACCAAATCCGAGCACTACAAACACAACACAAGGAATTTCAAAACATGATACCCACTGCCAGTCATCTGCTGTTTCTCCATTTGACCGAAGATGTTTTTCCTAATGCAGCCATATGTTCATGGATTTAGCTGTCAGAGAGTATGGATTCTTTCAAAATTGTTTGATGTACACATTAGGGAAGAAAGAGGATATGTTTTCTGCTTGTACAGAAAAAATATCAAAAAGACAAAACAAGAACAACTATATCAACCAAACAGACCTCCCAAAGTCCCCAGGGACTAAATCACCAATCAAAGAGTACACAGAGGTGACCTATGGCTCCAGATGCATATGTAGCAGAGGATGGCCTTATCCGGTATCACTGGGAGGGGAGACCCTTGGTCCTGTGGAGGCTTGATGACCTAGGAGAGGGAGATGCTAAGGCACTGAGGGGGGAGGGGGAAGAGCACCCTCATAGTTAACAGAGATAGAGATGTGGGCTCATCTACTGACAGAGATATATCTAGAAAAGTACAAGGTTGAAATAAAAAGCATAGAAGAAAGCCTTATGTTCTTCAGAGGTGTTTTCATGCTACTCGATATTCAAATTATTTAGAACAATTAATAAACACATTAGAGAGAACTGAATCATAAAAATATTAATATCCCTGAACTGATGCAAGGATTAGATGAGATACCATGCCCAAATACTCTGGTATAATGTCTGCCTCTAAAGCGTGGTACTCAGTGGAAACTGGTTCCATCCCTCCCAGAATCCCGACCTCACATTCCCATTGTAGTGATTTGCAGCTCACCAAAGGCCTTTGGTTTTTCATTTTATCATCACAACAACCAGTGGATTTGGGATCCCCTGAAAGCTTAACCTTGGCTTTCTCAATGTCTTTCCAGGATGGGAAACAGTGACTTCATGAGAGCCAGAGAACTGCTGCCGCATGGCTGGGCAAAGCCTCCTTTGCCGTCTGTAGAAGAGAGGGCTGCACTGGAAATAGTTCTCCAGCCAACTACAGAGCTGCTGTGTGCCTGGATACTCATGAAGTTCATAATAAGCCCAGGACAGAACGCCATCCTGTGTATTCCACAGACATGCTCCCCATCAGCGCTCTTGAAATCCAGATAGGTCAATGACATCCCATCTGCACTTGTGCTTTGCCAATAGTTTTACTGTAATGTAAAATGACATTATCATTTCATCAATGGGCTGATGTGTTGAACATCTGATACGTCAGTGTTTGTCTCAAGTTTGCATCCTTTCTAATGTTCCAAGAAACAAAATAAAGGGGAAGCCATAGTCGTTTTAGGAACCAGGGAGAACAAAACTCCAAGGAAGACTTTTTGCTTGCAAAGAGCCAGTTCCCTGAGCATAAAAATCACAAATCTATGCTCAAGAGTGTGTGACATGTGGAGACCACAGTGTCTTTTTCAATTTTTCAATAAGCGACTTCAACTTATTCATGATTCCTTCCATGAAGTGGGGGTGATTTCTAATTTACAATATCCGATATGATTCATTAATCTAGAAAATTAGATTTTGAGGGGAACATGGCATACATTTCAAAAAAATTAAAATCCAGCTCTGTGCTCTTTCATTCCCCTTAGGAGGAACGTTTAGGCTGGCAAACGCAGAGGAAATTGATTTAGCGACACGATTGCCTCTGTTTATAACACTGGATGGCTTAGTCTTCATGGAGCTCTCTAGGAAGTGCAGGGTAGGATGCTGGTGAAAACACAAGAGGCTATTCATGCACAGTGAGGACAGTCACAGGGAGAGCATTGGGGCACGAGTACGTGAATGCTTCCATCTGGGCTCGGTAGTGCACATTAGCACTGTGGGACTTGCTACAAAATTCCCACAGCAATCTCTTAGAGGACAGAAATGAAACAGGAGACAGATTTCCAGGCCAGGATGTTAGAGGAGGCTTTATGTGGAACCACTGACAGATGGAGGCTGGTCTAGCCTCTCTCCCCTGTACAGAAGGAATTACACATGCCTCTGTGGACAGTAGTGGTGCAGTTTTAATAGATGACATATTGTAAGTGTTTTGAGATGCCTAATGGATATAAATTGCAGTGGTGTTTTTACTGAGAAATATTCTGAGGATGAAAGCAGTAAAAGTATGAAAGTCAATACACATATTTTCTGCTTACAGTCTTTTTCCAAGTTAACCCAAAGCATCTAATAAAGGTTTCTGAAGCAATTGGGAACCATTGGGGGCAAGGCTATCAAATCATTTTTCATTGATGAAGTAGTGGAAATGAAGATCAGGAGAAGTCGCTGTCATAATTTCTGTCTTGCTGAGCAGTGGGGCTTGTTTAGATTCGTCTACAATGACCATGATTCTGCACCTCCTCAAGGCATGACTCACATCTAAGACAGTGCTTCCCACACTATACCTCACAACCACAAGTTAAACTAATTGAGCATTGCTATTTTACAAAGAACAATACAGCTTCTCCAAGCTTCCTGGTTTTACATCCAGCAGGCCACATGATTTTAGGACTATTTTAATTTAATATTAGAGAACTAGATATGCTTCTAATTAAATACCATTATTCATAGCATCTAATCATCTACCTTTCTTGGTACTTTCATTTATTTTCTGCATATTTATTTTCTTTGAAGGGCTGAATCAACCTGATTAGGTATTCTTATTGTTCAGGGTAAGTTTTTGCTGTTCTTTACAATTTCCTTACTGGTATACCACACCTTTATTCACACTAATTTTTATAACGTTATATTTGATTACAGTTTTACATAACTCCCACTCAAAAGAATAAACACAAAAGAATATATAAAATAATATAATTATGAGTTCCTGTAAGCCCTTTAGCAATAGCAGCCTTAGCTATGAAGGCTGATGAGATAGATACCTCAGTTGGTAAAGTGCTTTCACCTCTAATTTCAGATCCCTAACACAAAATATGGTGGTGGCAGAGACAAAGTAACTGAGACTTGCTTGCCAGATAGTGTTGTTAGATCCATGAGGTCCAGGTTCAGAGGTCTGTTTATAAGAGACTTACTCTTATAAAGAAAAATGGAAAATAAGAGGAAATCACCTGACATAAATACCTGGCTTTCACATGCACATATAAACACATCTGTATGCACATCTGTGCATGTGCACACATACACACACACATACACACACACAAACAACTTTGACTATGTAACCAATCATATTTTAGAACAAATATCCAGTTCCTAGCTCTGGATTTAGGGGGTTGAAAATTTTGGGAATTTGGCTTAGGTCAACCTGGGCAGCTCTCATGCTCTCAGCTAGTTCACATTTTATCACTGTAGCGGTCAATATGAACTCAGCTAGTTCAACACGACACATTGTATCACTCTAGTGGACAGTGTCATTGTTCATATATTTGGTGGTTAATCAGATGGCTACACCAATGACTGAGACAGATATCTTTGTTATCCACACATTAAACCAAATTCTTCACACTGCAATGATTTCACAATCCCAACGGCAGCAAGAAAAAACCAAGCCCATATACTGAAGCACATTCAAGGATCTCCCTGCTTGGTTTGAGTACTTACATAAAGCCATTGTAGCCAGTAATTCCTACAGGTAATGAATAAATGGGGGATAGTTTCTCATCACAGGCAGTAAGTCAGGTACTTTTTTAACCTTTTACACAGATATCTCTTCATCTGGAGGATACTGTTCTTCATCCTCCTTCCTGACAGAAACTTCAGAGACAAACCTTACACACTCTCTTCTGTATAGGTCAAAAATCTACCACAGGAGTCTTTTGTCTCTCATCATTAGAGCCTACTTTGAGAGGTCTAGATGCCTTGAAATTGGACCAATTACAAGAGGTCTTTGAAATGTAGCATCCACTGGTCAACAATCACTTAGTGACCCCTAAGGCATGAGCATCAACACTTCCAACTCACACCAGCAGAGCCAGACATCCACCTCATTGATGAAAGGGGCCCATCACATGGTTCAATGGATTGTGTCTACTCTTCAAAGACATTGTAGAACACAAGTCCGGTTGCTTTTCTGATGGATTGGACCACATGTATCTTAAGATGTGATATGTTTTCTCCTATGAAATTGGTGGGTCAAATGGTTTGTGTAATTTTAAAGAGCTATTAGCAGACTGCTTAACCAAATGGTATCACAATCCACAGTTTTATCAGAAACTGGTGGATGTGAACTTAAATACTCCACCAGAAATGGGCAATAGAAGCTTTGACAATTTTGTCAGTTTGGTAGGTATGTGGACTCTCACTGCTACTTTAGTTTGTACTTCTCCTTGCCACTGGTGAAACTGAGGATTTACATACACACATTGACCAGTTGGATATCTTTCCCTTGAATTACATATTTATATCGTAGACATATTTTCCTAGCCAATTGTTTCTCTTTTCCTGCTCATTTGTGAGAGCTTTATCCCTTATAATTAAAATTGTTCTCTTTTTTGTTGTTGTTGGCTGTGCAGCAATTTCCTTCCAGTTCAGAATTTGCATATTGATTTATTATTGTCATTTAGAAATTATTTCTATATAAGCAAGCATGTTTATTTGTTTTTAAATTGTTTGCAGTTTCCTACCTGGATCACAGAATTTCTCTAGGGCAAATGGCTTTCTTTGTTTTAGTGTTTTGTACTAAGAATTTTATGATGTTGTTATTTACATTTAAGTCTCTCATCCATCTGGGATGTATTTTGCTAGGTGATCTATTATAAAGGCCAAATGTTACTTTTTCATCATGAATATCAGTCACACTCCTATCACTTGTTAATAATTCATCCTTCCTCTACTGAATTGAAATAGGATTTTTAACATCTATTAAAATTTAATATGTGCTGGGATTTCTTTCTCTAGTCTATCTATTTCTCTGACATTTCCATTTTGATTTGATTATAGAATACTCTAGCAACAGGCACAACAATCCCCTTAACTATTGCTCTTTTACCAACAAACACTGAACATTTTTTTTACTCCATAGAAAGTTCTATCCAATTAAAAAGAAGCTGTTCATGTCTCCAATTCTGCAGAAAATAATGTTTTTATGCTATTTAACTTATCCAACTAGACACAATGATCTTTTCATTTGTTCATTTGTTAAAAGTCCTTCAATACCATTTGACAAATCCCTTCACATAAGTCCTTTGTCATTCCTGTGAAATTTATGTCCGCTAACTTCTTTCATTTCCTTAGTATATTACCTGTTTCATCTATAACTTATATGGCCAGGCAGCTGCTCTGAGAATACCCCCTTCTCTCTCCACAGTCATGATTGATTACTGAGATGGGGCTGCTCCCTTCTTCTAATGACTCTATGTTACAGATTCTCTTCTCTGTACAGTTCTTTCCAGTAATTGAATTCAAGTCAAGAGAGTATGGCCAGACACATTGTTTGCTAAGTTTGGGCCTCCTCGAAAGCAGAAAATCTTTCTTCACATTTTCATCAGTTGCATAGTAAGATAGTAATTAGTACTGGGGTTCTTGAAGTAAGGTGCTATTGATTAGCCTAGGTTTCTTCAACTCTGTGGAATGAATGTCTAGCCCATTCTATAGTACTATACTCCACATGAAGGTATCATTAACTGTAATACAGCAGCCCTCTAGTTTATGTGACTGCTTGTGTTGCTTTGTACAGAGCTTCAGGTGTGTTCAGATGATGATATGTATACTAATGTGTGCTATCATGAGATACTCTTGCTGTCTCATGGTCATTCACCTCAGAAGTGCTTTTGTCTGCTGTAGTAGTGCAGGTACAGCTTTGGAGGTCTGATCAAATTAACAGACAAAAATTCACAGACATCAGTGGCTCTTTATTTTCTTATCTTACTGGATATCTTTCACATTTCCAGTATAACAATGAAAATATCGATAGCGGGCACATTACTGCTTTCAAGTGCTTAAATGATGGGCCTTTTGTTCAACTTTGGGCTGTTGTATACTATTTAGTTTTGTAAAACTGAGTAAGAAGCCTCACTAATTAGTTTATATTTTACCTGGTAAAATTAAAATTACTATATATATATATATATATATATATATATATATATATAGTGAAATACCTCACCTGTCTTTATATATTATTCAGTATTGATTGATAGAATGGAATAACATATTTTTCTGACTTGAACTTGTGGCTAATTCCCCAATCCCTCTTTCAGTTTTATAACACCCTTAGTTGAATTCTACTTGAAGAAAAACATATTTAACTATTGTTCTGCTATAAGAACATAACACTAAAATGACTCTTACAGCATTCTGCTATACTCAGAGGTCAGGGACTTGCTCAGTCATTATCAGAGAAGCATCCTCCTGTAGCAGATGGGAACAAATACAAAGTTCCACAACTGGACAATGTGAAGAGAGGCCTTGGAAGACTCAGTCCTGAATGGAATATCTCCATAAAACCCCACCTCTCACGGAGCTTTGAAGAAGAGGCGGTCAAATGATTGTCAGACAGGATGGATGACACCCAGTAAACACGACTGACAAAACAGCAGAACTGGTAGACGGATGGACTCACAGAGACCACAGACGGCAGCATGCTCAGTGTCTGCACAGGTTCAAGCTGAGCAGAGTCCCAGTGCCGAGAGGGGGAAGTGGTCTCGGACTCCCAACTCTAACCAAGAAGCTCTTTCTAACTGATAACTGATTGCAAATAAAAATCTGTTCTCCAATGGAGTCTCAGGATGTATATAAACTACACTTAAGGGCAGGCCTTATGAATGAGACAATCGGCAGACAAATTATCAGGACTTGAGGATAATGTAGGATATAAAACAAGCAAGCAGGAAATATGGAATTAAAAAAATACTGAAAAGGAACATTCAGGAAATGTGGGACATCCTGAACAAGATAAACTTTTAGAGTAGGTATAAGTAAGAAGAATCCCAAGTCACTGGCATAGATCAGAATTTTTTTTGAATTTTCTACATTATTTGTTTACAATCCAAATGGTTTCCCCTTTCCCAGTTTCCCCCTTCCCATAAGTCCCATAAGTCCTCTTTCCTCTGCCCATTCTCCAATCAACCCCCTCCCACTTCTCTGTCCTAGTAATCCCCTATATTGCTGCATCAAGCCTTTCCAGGACCAGGCCCTTCTCCTTCCTTCTTCTTAGGATTCATTTGTTATGTGAATTGTGTCTTGGCTATTCAGAACTTCTGGGCTAATATCCACTTATCAGTGACTGCATTCCATGTGTGTTCTTTTGTGATTGGGTTACCTCACTTAGGATGATATTTTCCAGATCCAATCATTTTCCTAAGAATTTCATGAATTCACTGTTTTTAATTGCTTAGTAGTATTCCATTGTGTAAATAGACCACATTTTTCTGTATCCATTCCTCCATTGAGGGACATCTGGGTTCTTTCCAGCTTCTGGCTATTATAAATAAGGCTGCTATGAACATAGTGGAGCATGTGTCCTTATTGCATACCATGGGACCCTTTGGGTATATGCCCAGGAGTGGTATAGCAGGGTCCTCCAGAAGTGTCATGCCCAGTTTTCTGAGGAACCGTCATACTGATTTCCAGAGTGGTTGTACCAACTTGCAATCCCACCAGCAGTGGAGGAGTGTTCCTCTTTCTCCACATCCTCGCCAATACCTGATGTCTACTGAGTTTTTAATCTTAGCCATTCTAACTGGTGTGAGGTGAAATCTCAGGGTTATTTTGATTTTCATTTCCCTAATGACTAATGATGTTGAACATTTCTTAAGGTGCTTCTCAGCCATTCGAAATTCTTCAGGTGAAAATTCTTTGTTTAGCTCAGTACCCCATTTTTAATAGGGTTATTTGGCTCTCTGGAGTCTAACTTCTTGAGTTCTTTATATATATTGTTTATTAGCCCTCTGTTGGATGTAGGGTTGGTGAAGATCTTTTCCCAATTTGTTGGTTGCCGTTTTGTCCTATTGACAGTGTTCTTTGCCTTATAGAAACTTTGTAATTTTATGAGGTCCTATTTGTTGATTTTTGATCTTAGAGCATAAGCTATTGGTGTTAGGTTCAGGAACTTTTCCCCTGTGCCCATGTCCTCAAGGGTCTTCTCCAGTTTCTTTTATATTAGTTTTAGTGTGTCTGGTTTTATGTGGAGGTCCTTGATCCACTTGGAGTTGAGCTTAGTACAAGGAGATAAGAGTGGATCGATTTGCATTTTTGTGCATGCTGATCTCCAGTTGAACCAACACCATTTGTTGAAGAGGCTATCTTTTTTCCACTGGATGGTTTTAGCTCCTTTGTCAAAAATCAAGTGACCATAGGTGTGTGGGTTAATTTCTGGGTCTTCAATTCTAATCCATTGATCTACCTGCCTGTCACTGTACCAATACCATGCAGTTTTTAATACTATTGCTCTGTAGTACTGCTTGAGATCCAGAATACTGATTCCCCCAGAAGTTCTTTTAGAAAAACAGAATAAAACTTTCCCAAGTAAAGCATAGACCTATCACATTCTTATAGATTTAAGGAGCATACAAGACACCAAAAAAAAAATGAGAAAAGAGAAACTCTATGGCATACTGCAGTTAATGCTTAAGGGTACAGAACAGAGGAGGAGAACTGAAAGCAGCAAAAGAAGAAAACTGCAAGTCATATATAAAGGAAAATCCATTAGAATAACAGCTGATTTCTCAATGGAAAATTTGAAAGTCCAAAAACCTGCAGCAATGTATTCCAAGTTCTAAAAGACTATGATAGTTGCTCTAGACTAATATACCAAGTAAAATTATCTGTCATAATTGAAGGGGAAATAAAAAAGTTTCCATAATATAAACAACTTAAATAATTTATATCTAACAAACTTAAGGAAAGTACAGGAACCAATATTTTAGGTTGAAGTGAGGAATGAGCACAGAGAGACTGTAGAAATAAACACTAACCCATAATTACCAAAACACAGTTTATCGCTTAGAAACCAAACAATATTGACCAAAACCCACCACCATGACTTCGATGAACACATGCACGTTCCAATAATAACTTTAAATATTAAAGTTATTGGGCTTCAGTTGATGGCTTTAGTTCCCCATCCATAAGACTGGTTTAACAGATCAAGAAACAAAAACCCATCTATCTATTACCTACAAGAAGCACACAGGATTATATTTAGGAATATATATGTAAATACAAACACACATATGTTGTGGGAAATATTAAAAAAAAAACAAACCCGCCAACTCTCTAGGCTTCTGCTTCTCTCGGCCTGCCAACTCCCCAGTCGTAGCAGACTGGCAGGCTTCCCTGCTCCTGCCACTGACAACTCTCCCTAGCTCGCCCCCACATGGTCTGGCTTGCTTGTCCCTGGAGCCATTAGTTCCCTCTCTGCCATAAACCCCTGTAACTGGCGCTCCCACATTCCAGTAACCAAATAAAACTCTTGAAGCTTATAATTAACCAATCAGTTTTATGTATCAATAAATTCTCATTTTACAAGATGCCAATACAATAATTTCAGACCCAACTGATAAAAAGCTTTATCTCAATTATTCTTTTTTTTTAGTTATTTTTATTTTCTATATTCTATGTTTACATTTCAAAGGCTTTCCCCTTTCCCAGTTCCCACCCACCATAGTTCCCATAGTTCTTCTCCCCCCCAACTATTCCCCAATCATTCCCCCTCCCCCCTCGGTTTCTTTACTAAACTGGATGCAATCTTTACATGCCCAGGGTCCTCTCCTTTCTTCTTCTTGGGAATCATTTGACTTGCTATTTGTGTCTTGAGTATTTAGTGCTTCTGGGCTCATTAATATCCACTTATCAGTGATTGCATTTCATGGGCATTCTTTTGTGATTGGGTTAGCTCACTCAGGATGATATTTTCCAGGTCTAACCATTTACCTACAAATTGCATGAATTCATTATTTTTAATTGCTGAGTAGTATTCCATTGTATAAATATACCACATTTTCTGTATCCATTCCTCCTTTGAGGGATATTTGGGCTCCTTCCAATTTCTGGCTATTATAAACAAGGCTGCTATAAACATAGTGGAGCATGTGTCTTTATTGCATGTAGGGGAATCCTCTGGGTATATGCCCAGGAGTGGTATGCCAGGGTCCTCTGGAAGTGACATGCCCAATTTTCTGAGGAACCGCCAAACTGATTTCCAGAGTGGTTTTACCATTTTGCAATCCCACCAACAGTGGAGGAGTGTTCCTCTTTCTCCACATCCTCGCCAGCACTTGTTGTCTCTTGAGTTTTTAATCTTAGCCATTCTGACTGGTGTGAGGTGGAATCTCAGGGTTGTTTTGATTTGCATTTCCCTGATGACTAATGATGTTGAACATCTCTTAAGGTGTTTCTCGGCCATCCGAATTTCTTCTGGTGAAAATTCTTTTTTTAGCTCTGTGCCCCATTTTTTGATAGGGTTATTTGGTTCTTTGCGGTCTAACTTCTTGAGTTCTTTGTATATATTGGATATTAGCCCTCTGTCGGATGTGGGGTTGGTAAAGATCTTTTCCCACTTTGTTGGTTGCCATTTTGTCCTTCGGACAGTGTCCTTTGCTTTGCAGAAACTTTGTAATTTTATGAGGTCCCATTTGTCGATTCTTGATCTTAGTGCGTATGCTATTGGTGTTCTGTTCAGGAACTTTTCCCCTGTGCCCAAGTCCTCCAGGGTCTTCCCAAGTTTCTTTTCTAATAGTTTCAGTGTGTCTGGTTTTATGTGGAGGTCCTTGATCCACTTGGAGTTGATCTTAGAGCAAAGAGATAAGAGTGGGTCAATTCGCATTCTTCTGCATGTTGACCTCCAGTTGAACCAGCACCATTTGTTGAAAAGGCTATCTTTATTCCATCGGATGGTTGTGGCTCCTTTATCAAAGATCAAGTGACCATAAGTCTGTGGGTTAATTTCAGGGTCTTCAATCCTGTTCCATTGATCTGTTTGCCTGTTGCTATACCAATACCATGCAGTTTCTAACACAATTGCTCTGTAGTACTGCTTGAAGTCAGGGATATTGATTCCCCCAGAAGTCCTTTTATTGTTGAGAATAGTTTTAGCTATCCTGGGTTTTTTGTTGCTCCAGATGAATTTGAGAATTGCTCTTTCTAGATCTATGAAGAATTGAGTTGGGATTTTGATGGGGATTGCATTGAATCTGTATATTGCTTTTGGCAAGATGGCCATTTTTACTATATTGATCCTGCCAATCCAGGAGCAAGAAATATTTTTCCATCTTCTGAGGTCTTCTTCGATTTCTTTCTTCAAGGACTTGAAGTTCCTGTTGTACAGATCTTTCGCTTGTTTGGTTAGAGTCACGCCAAGATACTTTATGTTGTTTGTGGCTATTGTGAAGGGTGTTATTTCCCTAATTTCTTTCTCAGCCTGCTTGTCCTTTGAGTACAAGAAGGCCACTGACTTGCTTGAGTTAATTTTATAACCTGCCACTTTGCTGAAGTTGTTTATCAGCTGTAGAAGTTCTCTGGTGGAGTTTTTTGGGTCGCTTAGGTAAACTATCATATCGTCTGCAAATAATGATAGTTTCACTTCTTCCTTTCCAATTTGTATCCCTTTGACTTCCTTATGTTGTCTAATTGCTCTTGCTAGAACTTCAAGTACTATATTGAAAAGATATGGAGAGAGAGGGCAGCCTTGTCTAGTCCCTGATTTTAGTGGGAATGCTTCAAGTTTCTCTCCATTTATTTTGATGTTGGCTACTGGTTTGCTGTAGATTGCTTTTACTATGTTTAGGTATGGGCCTTGAATTCCTGCTCTTTCCAAGACTTTTAGCATGAAAGGATGCTGAATTTTGTCGAATGCTTTTTCAGCATCTAATGAGATGACCATGTGGTTTTTTTCTTTCAGTTTGTTTATGTAGTGGATTACATTGATGGATTTCCGTATATTGAACCATCCCTGCATCCCTGGGATGAAGCCTACTTGATCATGGTGGATGATCGTTTTGATGTGCTCTTGGATTCGGTTAGCAAGAATTTTATTTAGTATTTTTGCATCTATATTCATCCGAGAAATTGGCCTGAAGTTCTCTTTCTTTGTTGGATCTTTTTGTGGTTTAGGTATTAGCGTAATTGTGGCTTCGAAGAATGAGTTGGGCAGTGTCCCTTCTGTCTCTATTTTGTGGAATAGTTTGAAGAGTATTGGTGTTAAGTCTTCTTTGAAGGTCTGGTAGAATTCTGCACTAAAACCATCTGGTCCCGTACTTTTTTTGGTTGGGAGGCTTTCTATAACCCCTTCTATTTCTTTAGGGGTTATGGGACTATTTAGCTGGTCTACTTGATGCTGATTTAATTTTGGTATTTGATATCTGTCTAGGAAATCGTCCATTTCCTCCAGATTCTCCAGTTGTTTTGAGTATAGACCTTTGTAGTAGGATCTGATGATCTTTTGAATTTCCTCAGTTTCTGTTGTTATGTCTCCCTTTTCATTTCTAATTTTGTTAATTTGTATACTGTCTCTGTGTCCTTTGGTTAGTCTGGCTAAGGGTTTATCTATCTTGTTGATTTTCTCAAAGAACCAGCTCCTGGTCTTGTTGATTCTTTGTATGGTTCTCTTTGTTTCTATTTGATTGATTTCAGCCCTGAGTTTGATGATTTCTTGTCTTCTACTCCTCCTGGGTGAATTAACTTGTTTTTCTTCCAGGGCTTTAAGGTGTGCCGTTAAGCTGCTAGTGTATGCTCTCTCCAGTTTCTTTTTGGATGCACTTAGAGCTATGAGTTTTCCTCTTAGCACTGCTTTCATTGTGTCCCATAGATTTGGGTAGGTTGTACCTTCATTTTCATTGAATTCTAAAAAGTCTTTGATTTCTTTTTTTATTTCTTCCTTGACCAAGGTGTCATTGAGTAGAGTATTGTTCAGTTTCCATGTGTATGTGGGCTTTCTGTTGTTTTTGTTGCTATTGAAGACCACTTTTACTCCATGGTGATCTGATAAGAGGCATGGGATTAACTCGATCTTCTTGTATTTGTTGACATCTGTCTTGTGACCGATTATATGGTCTATTTTGGAGAAGGTACCATGCGGTGCTGAGAAAAAGGTATATTCTTTAGCTTTAGGATGAAATGTTCTATATATATCTGTTAAATCCAATTGGTCCAGAGTTTCAATTAGTTTCACTGTGTCCCTGTTTAGTTTCTGCTTTCCTGATCGGTCCATTGAGGAGAGTGGGGTGTTGAAGTCACCCACAATTATTGTGTTAGGTGTAATGTGTGCTTTAAGCTTTAGTAAGGTTTCTTTTACGAAGGAGGGTGCCCTTGCATTTGGAGCATAGATGTTCAGTATTGAGAGCTCTTCCTGGTGGATTTTCCCTTTGGCCAGCAAGAAGTGACCTTCTGAGTCTCTTTGGATGATTTTAGGTTGAAAGTCAATTTTATCTGATATTAGAATGGCTACTCCAGCTTGTTTCCTGAGACCATTTGCTTGTAAAATTGTCCTCCAGCCTTTTACTCTAAGGTAGTGTTTGTCTTTAACACTGAGATGTGTTTCCTGTATGCAGCAAAATGTAGGGTCCTGTTTCCTTATCCAGTCTGTTAATCTATGTCTTTTTATTGGGGAATTGAGTCCATTGACGTTAAGAGATATTAAGGAATAGTAATTATTACCTCCAGACATTTTTGAAATTATATTTATTTATCTTATTTATTTTTTATATTCGAGAGGTTATCTTCTTTTGGGTTTGATGAGAGGAGGTTTCTATCTTGCTTCTTCCCGGGTGTAGTTTCCGTCCTTGTCTTGGTGTTTTCCCCCTATTATCCTTTGTAGGGCTGGATTTGTGGAGAGATATCTTGCAAATTTGGTTTTGTCATGGAATACCTTGATGTCTCCATCAATGGCAATTGAGAGTTTTGCTGGGTAAAGTAGTTTTGGCTGAAGTTTGTGTTCTCTTAGAGTTTGCATGATATCTGCCCAGGATCTTCTAGCTTTCATGGTCTCAGGTGAGAAGTCTGGTGTTATTCTGATAGGTTTTCCTTTATATGTTACTTGGCCTTTTTCTCTTGCTGCCTTTAGTATTCTTTCTTTGTTTATTACATTTGGAGTTTTGATTATTATGTGACGGGATGTATTTCTGTTCTGGTCCAGTCTGTTTGGGGTTCTATAGGCTTCTTGTATATTCATGGGCATCTCTCTCCTTAGGTTGGGGAAGTTTTCTTCCATAATTTTATAGAAGATATTAGCTGGCCCTTTAACTTGTAAATCTTCACTCTCGTCTATACCTATAATCCTTAGGTTTGGTCTTCTCATATTGTCTTGGATTTCCTGGATGTTTTGGGTTACCACCTTTTTGCATTTAGTATTTTCTTTGACTGTTGAATCAATGGTTCCTATGGTATCTTCGGCTTCTGAGATTCTGTCTTCTATCTCTTGTATTCTATTGTTGATACTTGCGTCTATGGCCCCTGATTTCTTCCCCAGGTTTTCTATCTCCAATGTTGTCTCCCTCTGTGATTTCTTAGTTGTTTCTACTTCTGTTTTTAGTATCTGGATGGATGTGCTCAGATCTTTCGCTTGCTTGATTGTGTTTTCATGAATTTCTTTAATAGATTTTTGTGCTTCCTCTTTCATAGCTTCTACTTGTTGGCCCACGTTCTTCTGTAGTTCTTTAAGTGACTTTTGTCTTTCTTCCTTATTGTCTTCTTCTCTTTGATCCATCTTCTCCTGCATTTCTTGAAGTGATTTTTGTATTTGCCTCGTAAAGGCTTCTAACTTTTGATCCATTTTCTCCTCTATTTCTTTACGAGATTTTTCTATGTGTTCAGCTACCAGCATCCTGACCAGTGATTTTATATCCAAGTCTTGTTTTTCTGGTGTTTTAGGGTATCCAGGGATTCCTGTTGTTGGAGAACTGGGTTCAGATGCTGTCATGTTGCCTTGATTTTTGTTAGTAACGTTCCTTCGTTTTCCTTTTGCCATCTGGTTATTTCTGGTTTTAGTTGGCCTTGTTGTCAGTGGCTGGTGTTTGAATCTTCTGTGAGGCTGGGCTCACCTGTTGTTTCTCTATTGGTGAATATGTGTGACTGCTGCTTTAAGGGATCATAAGCTGGCTGCCACCCATGCGATTGTGGCCCCTGTTGGAGTCTGTCTACCTGGGCTTCTCCAGCTGTGTCCTGGTTGCAAGGAACTCCGAGAGCCTAGCAGATCCCCCGTAAGGGTAGCCCTGGAAGGGGTGTTTACCTGGGCCTTTCCAGCTATGTCCTGGTTGCAATATGGAGGCCCGTTGCTACCACTGGTCCAGGGGTCGGCAAGCTGGTTGCAGAATGCAGCCTCGGTGCTCACCAGAGGGCACGGGAATGTCCTACAGAGCCTGGGCCTTTCCAGCTGTGTCCTGGTTGCAATATGGAGGCCCGCCGCTACACTGCTGGTCTAGGGGCCGGCGAGCTGGTTGCAGAACGCAGCCTTGGTGCTCACCAGAGGGCTCGGGGATGTCCCACAGAGCCTAGGCGGGACTCTGCCTGCTTGGCTCCGAGACCCTAGCAGATACCCCCGTGAGTGTAGCCCTGGAAGGGGTGTTTACCTGGGCCTTTCCAGCTGTTTCCTGGTTGCAATATGGAGGCCCGCCGCTACACCGCTGGTCTAGGGGCCAGCGAGCTGGTTGCAGAACGCAGCTTAGGTGCTCACCAGAGGGCGGGGATGTCCCACAGAGCCTGGGCCTTTCCAGCTGTGTCCTGGTTGCGATATGGAGGCCCGCCGCTACACCGCTGGTCTAGGGGCCGGCGAGCTGGTTGCAGAACACAGCCTAGGTGCTCACCAGAGGGCGGGGATGTCCCACAGAGCCTGGGCCTTTCCAGCTGTGTCCTGGTTGCGATATGGAGGTCCGCCGCTACACCGCTGGTCTAGGGGCCGGCGAGCTGGTTGCAGAACGCAGCTTAGGTGCTCACCCGAGGGCGGGGATGTCCCACAGAGCCTGGGCCTTTCCAGCTGTGTCCTGGTTGCGATATGGAGGCCCGCCGCTACACCGCTGGTCTAGGGGCCAGCGAGCTGGTTGCAGAACGCAGCCTTATCTCAATTATTCTAACCTTACGATATCATAGCTACCTGTGGCTGTTTAAAGCCACGCTGGTTCACGTCAGCTTCCATCTTGGCCTTTCCTCTCTCTTGAGATGCTTTCTGTCTCCGCAACTCTTAGCTCTGCCTCCCTTTTCCCTCCAATCACCGGCTTTCTGCTGCCCTAACATTTTAGTGTGATTGGATAGAGAAAAATCCTGTTGCACACATATGTATGCAATAACAATCAGTAAAGCCAGAGGCCATCAACTTGAAGGAGATCAAGAAGATGGAGAGAGAAGGGAAGGAAGAAATGCTGGGAAAATTGGAATGACTGCGATCATACTTTTATAACTCCTTCATTGAGTATTTCAATAACTTCATGAAGAGCTTTCCCCCTCCTGAAAGTCTGAATACACACAACAATATGCAGATGAGCTCTGGGGGTTTTAATGCAATATTCCTCTATACACTAACACAGTTCCAAAGGATAATAAAGGCATGGTATATATTTAATAAAGAAGAAAAAAAGAAACATATCTTAGCTTTAAAGATAGGCGCTTCCTTATAGTAAAAGAATGGACTAATCAAGCAAGCAAGCATGTGTCATTATCCTAATATTTGACAAAATAGACTTTACACTAAAATGAAGCAGAAAAGCTAAAGAGGATGCTTCATTCTAATTAAGGAAAACATCAAGCAAGAAGACATTGCTATCTTAAACATATATGTATCAAACTCTTCTGTGCCCAATTTTATACAAAATGTACTACTGCTTTTAAAGAAACAAAGTAACATCAATCCACCAATAGTAGGTGATTTCAAGACCACACTTACTCTAATAGATATGTGTCCTGAATAAAAAATAGAGAAATATAAGAATTGATTTCATACATCAAATGGACTTAACAGAATATTTTACCTAATACAGAGAAATGCACTTTCAGATACTCAAGAGCACAGGGAAGCTTTTCTAAAATAGACAGCATTTCGGGATAGAAAACAAATCCATTCAAATTCAAAAATGTGGAAATCACTCCTTGTGTCCTATATGAATACAATAGAATGAAACCTAAAATTGACATCAAGCAAATTTCTAGCAAATGTATATATTCATGGAGATTAAATAACTCATTGCTGGATGATGAATGGGTTAAAGAAGAAACCAATGAAGGAATAAAAATTTCCTATAACTGAGTGAAAATGAAACACAACACAACTAAAAGTTTGGAGCATAGTGAAAGCTGGTCTACTAGAGAAGATTTTACCTCCAAGTGTCTTAAAATCAGAACAAGCCAAAATTCATGACTAAATGATGCAGATCAAAAATGTGAAGGAAAAAAACCAAGAACAGACCATATCTAAACTCTCAAGAAATCTGACTTCAAGAAATAAACTCAAAGCAGAAATCAGTGAGATAAAAACAAAGAAAATAATAGATTGAACCAGCATATCTAAGAACTGCTGGTTTTAGAACATAAAATTGATAAACTCTTTTGGCCCAACTAACCAAAAGAAAGAAAGGACCAAGATTAACAGAATCAGAAATGAACTGGGAAACCTTACAATAGGTATCAAAGAAATCCAAAATGTTATGAAGAAATACTTAAGCAAACAAACAAAAATCCCTGTACTCAGTTAGGCTGACACACCCAAAAGAAATGGATAAATCTCTAGATTCATTCAAATCACCAAAACTAAACCAAGAAAACCTAAACAACCTAAGCAGACCCATAAGAAAGGAAAACTTTGAAATAGTAATAAAAAAAATTCCAGGGCCAGACAGATTTAAGAATTCTACCAGACTTACCATGATAACATTAAAAATGTTTGTCCTTATACCGACAGGCAAATGCTATCACCGTCCTTCATCAAGGATACTTCTCTTTGCCATACAAAAGGGCGGGAGTTAGGAGCCTCAGCCTCACAGAAAATATTACAGGCAACCAAGGAAAGCTGAAAGTGGGAGAGGTCATCTTCCCCAGGGTACACCTATTGGTTACGCAATACTAAATATTCAGAACTAAAAATACACACAATGTTATGCAGCCTTAGCAGGTTATATTTTAAAATATGTATACAGGTACCCATACACATTGTATACACATATACATATATGCATATAACAAGAAGTGAAATAAGGGGCCATAAATTTGAGTGATAGGAAGGAAAGGAATATTGAGTGTTTGTAGGGAAGAAAAGAAGGGAATTACGGAAATAATATTATAATGTCAAAAATAATGAAAGAAGCCAAAACCTTATATATATATACATACATATGTATTTGTATACTATGTATATTTGTATATTGTGTATTTTTATATAAAACTTTATATAATATATATTTATATATAATTAAAAACCATAAAACAACTAACCAGCCATATAATGATATGGATATAATGTATAAAATGAAGTGAAAGTTTTCCAGTTTTCTAAAAATAGTAGCCAAAACAACTCTGGAATCACTCTTCCTCAAAGTGCTCTAGAGAACATTAGTTCTGAGCCTGTCTCAGCACTCTTCCATGATAGGTCTGTGCATGCCTCAGTATCTCCACAGCAACCAATCAGAATAGAAAACTTTAAATATCTCATCTGAAAATAAGTGACAAATGTTGATCAGACATACCAGCTAGTCTAATTTAATCATTAAATGACACATATCAAAATATCACATAAGTTTCTGAAAAATGTACTATTATTTTGTGGAGACGAAGGGAGAAAGGTAAAGAGAGACAGACACACACACACACACACACACAGAGAGAGAGAGAGAGAGAGAGAGAGAGAGAGAGAGAGAGAGAGAGAGAGAGCAATCTGATATTAAGAAACTGTTCAAAATTGAGGGGGAAGTAAGACCTGTTGGACACATTTTTCACCTTTTTAACTAAGCCCTTTAGGTATTCCTAAGGGTTCTGTTGTATAACAAAGTTAATCACGATATCTAAGAACTTTGACCCTCCTTGCACTTTTTTTGTAACTCTTTTAAGAAGAAAATAAATAGGGAATTCAAGGGAAGAGGAAAGTTACAGCATGAGAAAAGTGAAACCTCTGGGGTCTGGGTAACTCCCACAGAGATGCCTCTTGTATGTGAGACCTCAGAAAATTTACTCAACAGAGCTATTGTGTTGATGACATCAATTTTCTAGTCTGCCTTGCAATGGTGTTTTGAAGGGGAATGTGTACATGTGCTTCATTTGAAGTACTTGCTACTCCGCAAGTCTTGCCTACCCAACCCATTCTTACAGTAGGGAAAGTCCAACAAAAGGTTGCTAAACCCAAACACACTATGTGAGAACTGTGCATAACTTTGCTGAGTTTAAGACAAGGGTATCAAGATAAAGACTATTTACAACAATATCTTAGTTATTATTATAATCAGTAAAAAAAAAGTTATTGCTTCTAGTATTCCATCAATTCTTGACACTGATCTGCCCTCTGTGGGCACCTGCACAGATGTGGCATATATTCACACACACACACACACACACACACACACACACACGCACACGCGCACGCGCACGCGCACGCGCACGCGCACACACACACACACACACACACACAAACACACACAAGCAAGGGACTGCAGAAGATATCAGTGAGTCCTAAGCATGTTTCAAGAGGATAAAAGATTTTCCCAAAGAAGAAAGTCAAGCAAAATATTGTGTAAACGAATAAAGGTGAGTGTGGTCTCGTGTGCAAGGTGTTAAGAGGCTGTGTGAGAAGGAAGGGGAGTTGGAATTATACCATAGAAGATTCTACATGCCACTGAAAATTTAATGTAGGAGGAGGGTAAGAAGAAGAAGGTCAATTTCCTGATGTGGGTGTATTCTAGGAACCCTGTGGCCCCTGGAGAATACTTTATTGATTATGTAGTACCACTTTCATTATTATTCTAGCCCCCAGCAAAGTTCAATCCAACAAAGAAGGTTATACTCTTCAAGACTTAGATTTGGACAAGTCCTCCCTGCTCATGCTAAAACAGTAGGCATCTGGCTGGAAGTCAGCTTTCCATCATGATCCGTGTCAGGACTATCTCACCCCCAAGCTTCCCAGAGGATGTGTATCTCTGTGCTCTTTCCACTCCTGGCCCCCAGAAACTCCTTGACGCTTCATACTGAAGATGTTTAAAGATATGCCCTCTTTCCCACTTTCAGAACTCAGTCACAGGAGTATAAGTAGAAAGCCTCTCCCCAAAAGGTGAAACCACAAACAAAAGATGCACTGTTTTAAAATTGCGTTTTGTCTAGCCACAGCACATTATAAAAGTAAAATACTTCAAAGCCCTAGAAAGCAAACAACACCTCATGCCACAGCAGAGACAAAGCAGACGAATAAGGTGATTGCTCTGCTTTATTTCTGTGTGTCTTATCTTCCTATGATTGTATCCCTGCAGGCAGCAGGTCACCAGAAATGCCTACCCCAGCTTCCCACAGGTAGGCCCAGCTGGTGACATTCCTTTAATATTGGGACATCTGGATGTACTAAAGTTACATTTTCAATTTCTATCAAAATGGCTTATTTGGAAAGATAGGAAATCTAGTCTCTGGAAACACGGTTTTGTGTCAATAGACCTGACAGTGTGAATACTAACGCCCTTGGCAGCTGATTATTTCAGCTGAAACATAAGATTTCTACAGAGAAGGAAGATTTTGAGAACAAGGTAGAGTTATTAAGGATTAAACATTCTCTGTTTTCTAACGTCTTTCACTCTGTAGAAAGAGATTGCTTTTTTTTTTTTTTGTTCAGCCATATTTAGCAGCCCCCATTTTCTTGTGCCAGGGACAGGAGAGGAACTTGTCTCCAACAGGGACTGGAAATCCTATGTCAACTACTATTTTAACTAACAACTAAAGGACAGTTGTCTGACACAGTTTCCATTAATCAATCAATTAATTTGTTCTCTCATTCATTGGATATCTACAATTTCTGTGCTGTGGGAAATGTCAAAGAAGAACAAGGTATAATGTCTCTTGTTAATGGTTTTGTTTATATTTATGCATGTGTTTATGTCAGTATGCAAGTATGTACACATGTGTAAAAGTACTTGTGGAGTGCAGAAAAGGGCATCAGCTCTTCCTGGAATTGGGAGTATCAGGTGGCTCTAAACTGCTATATATGAGTGCAGAGAAATGAATCAGGTCCTCTGCAAGAAGAGCATGTGCTCTTAACTGCTTTCCCCCTGCAAGAATAGCAATCCTCTTCTTAACTGCTAAGCCATGACTCCATCCCAGGATATAATTTCTTGAAGATTATAGTCTAATTGTATAGAGAAGACCTGCAGATGAATAACTATTTTGCAAAGAATGTAGATATGGGATCCAGAGAGATGGTTAAGAGAGCTTGTTACTATTCCAGGGGACCAAGATTCAGTTCCCAGAACCTATATTGAGGGCCTCACAAGTTCTTCATTCTCCAGATCCAGGGTATCTGACACGTCTTTTGGACTCTAGAGGCACCTGCACTCATGTAGCATACACTCACACCAATAAAAGCAATGAGCTCTGACTGGTCTACCTAGTTAAATGCTTGGTGAGGCATTAGACGGAAACGAAGAAACACTGGGCTGTGAAAGACAGGAGTGATGGGTGAAAACTGTGACTAATTCAGTATTTATATCATTCTAAGGGGGTAGCCTTTCCTTTGCTAACCTAATATTTTCAGATCGAATCCAGTGACCTGACTTTTGTACATGTAGTATCTACAATAATAAAAGTTAATTACACATATCTGTATGCCTTATAGAGCCCACAGCCTAGATTTTTTCAAATTCTTTAACAGCCACATAGCAAAGAAAATAATCACATTGTAACAGATAAGAGCCTGGGTTTAGAATTAAGCAGCCACAACCCAGCGCTGACTTACCCCTCACAGAACCAGATAATAAAAAATGGGTAATTCATGGTGTTGTAAGATATAAATGAACACACACATTTATTAGGATTGCCAGAAAAATCACTAAAATGCATTCAATGACAGATTCTTTATCTATCATCTTTATTTTTGCATTGGCAGTTGTTGCATGTATTCACGGAGTACGTGAGAATCTGAAATTTGTGTGCACTGAGGAATAATAAATTGAGAAAATATATTCATCGTGTTAGGTTTCATGTGTCAAACAAGATCTACTTTGCTTTGTGGTTTTCAAAACCTACAAAAGCTAAAAATGTAGATGTAGAGAGTCGCATGGTGGCCTCCATGAATCATATAGTAGCCACCAGAATCATATAGTGGCCTCCAGATTTTGTAGATGAGGATCAGATGTTGAGAATGGGGAATGGTCCTCAAGGATGCAAAGTTAGGTTGGGAATAAGGGTGGGTCTTAAAGGTAGGCATACATTTTGACAGGTGACTCCAGTCAACAACAATTAGCTACATATTCCAAAAATTGCTAAGTCCCTTATAGTTAGATTGGAAATATAGAAGAAAAGACACTTCTCTTTGAGAGATGACAGAAGCCACTGGGTATGAACAATTAGAAGCACTGGTTCGTTAGGTATTGAGTAATAGCGGTATTGCTCTGTCATTGTGCCATCATTAGTGATTACAAGTTCTTTCAAATAAAAAAAGCAATTCATATGAACTGCTCTCTCATCCTGGGTTTGAATCTTACATGAAAAAAAAAGTTAAAGCTTGTCAATTGTAATCATTGTGGTTCAGTTTACACTGTAGGTCCTTGGGGACAGAGGACTGTCTCCTGTGCTCGGGCAGCGTTCATGGGCACTGGCTCATCGCCCTACTTGGACCTGATTCTCTCTGTGTTTAATCCTTTGAGTAGCTTGTCCAGCATCAACTAGGAGCTTAGACTCAGCCCCTTCCCCCTGTACTTCTGGTTCTTTTACTGAGAATGATGCTTAGAAACCACAACGTCTAACGATTTCCTTCTCTATTTCCTTTTTAAAGTATATCTTTCATTACCATCTGTTATAAATTTTCCCAAGGACATAACTTTCTGATATGGAAGCTCACAATGCATTTTTTTTTGTTAAATGGTAAGTTGTCAGTCTTGGTTGCACCATTGGCTGTGAGGGTTTCCACTTGTCATGCCCGGGATTCATGTTCTTTTCTTATGTACATGTGTAAATTATGTGTGGTATTGGTTCCTTATGTTTTCTTGGTAATCACTTTTTTAGAGACCATTTTAATCTCTTCTACTCTTTTGAAATTCTTTTTTATTTTCATATTCTAATACTCTTAGAAGATTAACTTTCGAGACTCTGCTGATGTGCTTCTTCTGTCTATGTCAATTCCCATTTTAAAAGATAATAATAATATTCTGAGTTCTGCCATCTCTCCCAAACTTCCTTTCTTCTGGTCCCTTCATCGCTAATTTGATAACTGTGGCTTATGCTTTTCTTTTTGAGCATCTACAGTTTGTCTAATTTCTTCTAATTCAATAAAAAATATCAACCACTCAGTTTTGAATGCTGTGCGTGGTTTTCATGTATGTTCTTGGTGTCTATTTCTAGTTTGTTTTTATGATGTGAAAAATACCATTATTTTTCCAGTAGTTTCATTTTAAAGGTTTTAAAATTTTCCTTGATAGAAAATGGCATGAAATCAATTAGGCCTCATTGGGAGTATAGCATGTGTTGAGTTTTAGCATCTAAGCATGAATGCTAATGTTACATTACTAACGTGACTATTTCTGAAAATGAATTTGCCTAGATTATCAGAAAAGCATAGAGTATTTATGAAAGAGAGGCCAGGAACCAGTCCAGAAGTTTCCATCTGGTAAATTCAGACATTGAATGAAAAGAGAATGGAAGAAGACAATAATTCATGCTTTTTTCCCATTGAGTAAGAACTCAGCATTTTAACTTGAATTTCACTGTAGATAAGCATGCATATTACCATCTAAATGATAATTTTCCACTGATTCAGTATTGATATCAAATTACCCTTTCGTTCCTACCATGGTGCTCAACTGTAGACAGTGGGTCTAAAATCAATGAAAATCTGCCTCCCCTTACCCAATGCTGAATGTTCATGTACATAGTAACACCATTGGGCCTGAAAGGAGGAATGCAGAGTAGTGTTTGGTTATATCTGAAGAAAAGGTTGGGCCTGGAGAGATAGATCAGAGGTTAAGAGCACTGGCTGCTCTTTCAGATATCCTGAGTTAAA
Organism: Apodemus agrarius; assembly: GCA_964023405.1. Classification (NCBI taxonomy): domain Eukaryota; kingdom Metazoa; phylum Chordata; class Mammalia; order Rodentia; family Muridae; genus Apodemus; species Apodemus agrarius. The sequence goes on from OZ030005.1 coordinate 193,956,331, forward strand.
TTCCCAGCAATCACACAGCATGGCTCAGAACTGTCTATAATGGCATGCGGACAGCACTCATATACATAATATACATCATACATTCATACATACACACATATGTACATACATACTGATATTACAAAGAACAATTACAAAGAACTGTGGGTGTTTAAAGTCTACACTTACTGAACACACTGAGAAGGAGAACATAGTCTGATGGCACAAACGAACTCTACCTCACCTGCCTCAAGACAGTTTCTTCTGGGGCGGTGGTGGCGCATGCCTTTAATCCCAGCATTTGGGAGGCAGAGGCAGGCAGGCGGATTTCTGAGTTCAAGGTCAGCCTGGTCTACTGAGTGAGTTCCAAGACAGCCAGGGCTACACAGAGAACTCCTGTCTCGAAAAACCAAACCAAACCAAAGCAAAACAAAAAAAACAAAAACAAAAAGCAAAAAGCAAAAAAAGACATTCTCTTCTGATATACTTAATAGGAAGAAAGCAAGATTTAGTTTAGGAAGAATGGTTTATTTTCTTTTTCCAGATAGTCCTCAGCAAACAGCAAATGATCACTTAAACTTGCCTAACTTTATATCAGGTCTTTTTTAATGTTGTTGGTGGAATTGTTCTTGCAATAGTATCCAGAAACTGAACCCTAGTGTTATAGTTTGAATTTGAAATATCCCCCATAGGTTTATGTGTTTGAATACTTGGTTCCTAGATAGAAGCACTATCTGGGAGCGCTCTAGAACTTTCATAATAACAAGACTCTCTAAGAAAAGTGGTTCATTTGGAACTCATCTTGAGGTTGTGTAGCACAGTGTCCCTTTCTGCCCATACTCTGTTCCCTAATTGCAGAGGCAATGTGACTAGTCGTCTCTGTCTTGAGGCCATGACTTCCTCGCCATAAAGGATTATGTCCAATCAAACTGAAAGCCAGATAAGCCATTCCCCCCTGAGGAGTTCATTACAGCCATGAGAAAAATGACAGATAAATAGACCCTGATAACCAGGGTCACTTTCAACCTAAAGCATATGTTTGTATGGAAGAAGGTGATGATCTCAGTATATTAAAGACTCTCTGTGTTCAAGAAAGTATACAGGAGATAAGTGTCTTACTCCATTTTGACATTGCCTTTAAAAAATCATATCTATCAAGAATTCCTTGGGATCTGGACTATATCTCTGAGAAATCATCTCAAGCCTCATATTTTAGACTGAATAGAAACCCCACCATGACAATAGTAAACAAAAAAATAGAAAAGACATTTTCATTCTAAAGCCAAGCCAGGTATCATTCTACCCACAATTCTAGTGTCCAGTTAATCTTGTTTGTTTAAACAATAGGGTCTATGCTAAGGACCCTGTGGAGAGCTGGAGAAATAACAGATCATGTGACCGAAAGCATAGAGCACAGAATCCTCGGGAGAGTCAGTAGTTCAATTTCATGTACAGGTCCTCTGTGCTAGATGGTTCTGTTTCTACAGATGTGACCAATCAGAGATCTAGTATATATTTAAAGTGAGTCAGTACTGGACTGTTTAACATTTTGTACTAATGCTACAAATTAGAACTTCCCATATATTAAACAGTGACTATACTGGCCCACATTCCTGTCTCTATTTTTATCCTTGTTCTCTAAAACATGCAATGCTGTGAGATGACATTTACATTGTATTGTGTATAATGGTTAGTTTACTGATGATTTGGATAGGAACGAATATGAAAAAGCGATATACAAATGCTACCCTGGCTTATATAAGAGACCTCACCGTCTCTAGATTTTTGGCATTCGTGGAGTTCCTAGGACTGATTCTCTAGATGCCCAAGGTAGATTAGCATGCCACCCAGCTCACTCATTCTTCACTTATGTTCTAGGTTTTGTGAAGATAATCCCACGTCTTGACCGTGGTATGATAGGAATTTACCTTCTTCATTGCCTCTTCTTGTGGGCAGTGAGTGAGTGTATGAATGATTGAGCATTCATAACATGAGTGTGGTCATGTCGAACAGAACCAGTCTTCAGTTTCCTCCTCCCAGACAACTGCATGATCTCAACCCCTGAGACTTCTGTCAAGACTGTCTAACCTGATTGTCCATGTTGTATTTAATAGATGTACTGAGTATCTGGGCTGTTGGTATGTCCCCATCCAAGTATGCAGCCCACGTGATCTCAGTGTTATGTTACTTGTGTCTATCTTTCTTAACCTCCCACCACTACTGGTCCGGGTTCTAGAACCAGGCACATAAGACACAGCATCATATCTAAGATCCAAGACAGTCCGCTGAGATTGTTGCTAAATTATATTATTAAATGATAATATTAAATAATATTATTACAAATGACATTAAAATTAAATTATTAAATACTATTATTTAAAGTGATATTAAATGTGAATGACTAGAGAATAAAAGCCCAAACATATTCAAATATAAATACCATTTTCTCTGTAAAGACATTTTGTTTCATTTGTGACAAGTGCATTTTAACCCTGAGAATATTCATGTTAGAATGGCTATCCTTTTAGTTATTGCATCTATTGTTAAAAAAGTACTCCAGAAATGCTGGTTATTGTTGTTCACACAGAAAGGAAATGTTTGAGGTACTTCTGCATGCTCAGTTATGAAAATATTTCCTGAGTTTTTGCTTCTCTATTGTGTCAAAATGCTAAAAATCTTTTTAAAGGTGAGCATTATTGTGGCTACATGCAAGCACAATAAAATATGTTTCCATGCTCTAGCCAGGCGGATGGAAGAACAACCCACTCAAGGAGAGAGATGGGCCTTGCCCCTGTGTCTGAGAATCCACAGCGGCACTGTCGGAAGAGACACGAGTGAAGGGAACAGATCCAGGGCAACCAGGCTTGATCCAACTTGGGAGCCAGTGTTCTGTTCATATTATCTACCCTTGCATCTCCCCATTTACGTGAGAGATGTAACTGTTGATAAAGTAAACCCTAAGGCACATATATGCAAAAACGACATAGAACAAAACATCCCACATAGTCAAGCTCTCCATTCTACTGTTTGAAGTTGTTATACTTGACGCAGCTACCCAAGGGATTCCGTTGGGGGAAATCTGGCTGTGCAGCCTTGGCTATAACATTACCTTTTTATCCAACTTTGTACCACCGGGAAATAGCCCTGGTTCATCTATCTTCAACATCGTCCTCTCCTGAACCATAAAAGACAGGAGTGTCTTCAAAGTTTTCTAGATACAGTTTGGTTTGGATTAAGGCAAAGAGAAGGTCAGCTTTGAGAAAGACATTGTGTAGAGAAGGCGATAGGACCTGTACTTCCTCCTAAACCTGGGAGCTTCCTGCTTTTGCAACAAGAATGATCATGATGGTTCGGTCAGCATAATGCTGATAGATTCCATGTTTCAGAATTCAGATCCTTTTCTTGTGGCTCTCTTTACCATTTCCTTGCTAAACAAGTGATAAACAACTTCTGTGACATAATCTACAAGGGGAAGGACACAACCTTCATAAGAAGAGGCTGTGTATACCGAGAGATAGCCAGCTCTCATAGCCGTCACCACTAATCTAATCTGTCAGGTAAGTGTGTCAGCTCAAATTTGGAAACATGTCTCAAACAAGACCCCTTCCCACCAACATTTCCTCCTCTGGCACCCTGCCACAGCCACAATTGACTTTCCAGATGGCTCTTGTGTCTCCTTAGGATTATCTCCCACAACTGTTCCATGCAACATACTATCCATTTCTGAATCACAATGACCTTGTCAATAGAGAAAGTCAATCATGCTGGGGTTTTTTTTCTTCTCAATTAATTTCTTGAAATTCAAATATGTGTCTACACCCTCAACCATATATATATGTGTATGTATATGTATATATATATATATATATATATATATATATATGTGTGTGTGTGTGTGTGTGTGTGTGTATGTATGTATGTGATCAGGACCCTGCTTAGAATCACCAACAGTTGTAACAACACACAGCAGTAGGCAAGAGGGAATGAGATAGACATTGATTTAGCTCTCATCCAACTTCAAACAGGAAATTTGGTGACACTCATTCTCTTCTATATTAAAACAAAACAAAACAAAACAAAACAAAACAAAACAAAACAAAACAAAACAAAAGACTGAGAACTTTTAAATTTTCAGGTCCTAGAAAGGAAAAGACTCCAATCAGTGGGTACTAGAACTGGCTAGTCTCAATTCACTTTCAAGGGAAATAAGTTGGTGGCTTTGACAGGTTTTAGAATGTTTTCAAGCTGTTAAAGGAGTGACAGAATGTATTTTTATAATGCTTTTACCTAAGTGTTTGCCTTTTAATGACATCAAGTAAATACGTTATTGTAGAAGACACCTGATGGCCAGTATGATCTCACTAACTCTGTAAGAAAGGGAAGTCCTCCATGACTGAGCTGTTTAGAGGAGAGCCTGCCAGGGTACACACACACACACACACACACACACACACACACACATGCACACAGCTGAGTGTGCAGATCTAGGCAAAGCATCTCTCTGTAGAACCATCCACAATCCTATCTATAAATGTCCTCAAACTGCACTGGCTTTTCACAGTTGTAGTTATATGTGTGCATACAGGAAAAAAATAAAAGTAATTCTTACAAAGAAGTCTATGATGAAAAAGATTGTTGGGTATATGTGTGTCACAAAATTACATAAAACCCTCAACAAAGACTACATTTTGTATCAATACAGCTTCAGCACCTACTTGTGTTCTGTTTTGGTTCTTCTTGATAAATTCCATTTTCTTGGGTCTCTTTCAGATCCATCTCCCATCCTTCATGTCCAAAGCACATACCCTCTCCACTAAATCTGCCACCATCTGCCATCTGCAGGATATAATAGGCTGATAACTAATTTTCTGGGTTCCTTTCTGCCAGTTGCAGCCCAGCTAATCCATCACTTGTCCAGATGAGTGGTATTTCTCATCATTTCCCTCCTCTGAACAAAATCTCATATTTTGTGGCTTCATATTATGCTGCTCTGGCATAAGCTTGATGTACTGGTCAAATGGGATGTTTATAAAAACATATAGTATGCATTCACCATCCCTAGAATCCCTGCCTGTGTTCTGCCATTGTCATACAGAAACTCTGAGGAGCATAGGTTAACAAAACTGTTAAGAGGCTAGATGTCCTTCAGCATGGATGTTTTCCTCATCTCCAAAGGCTGGTCTTTTCCTCTGCTTCTACACATCACTCTTGACATGTTGAATTACCCCAGCTTCTGGAACTGTCCTGTTAGCTAAGACATTTTCGTCTTTGTTCCAGCTGTGTAAAAGGCTACCATTTTGTAGTTCAGTATTCTTTGAACCCTCACATATATTTCTCTTGAAAACATATCTATAATAACACTGTGATCCTGAGGGAGAATTGACTGTGCCACCCTTTCTGTTTTCATTTTATCCTTATGGGCTTCTTTCATTGCTCCTAGGATGCTTCTTTATTTTCTTAAAAGATTAGAAGTTCCTTGAATTCAGTGACAATATCTCACCTTTCTGGGCTTCCTGGCATCCAGTATTGTTCCTGGCACACAGACAGTGCTCAATAAATGCATGTGTTGATGAATAAATGTGAAATCGATGCCATTTAAGGAATTTCTGCATTCTTACAAGTCAGATTAAAGCTCGTAATAAATTTTCCTCAGACAACATATTATTGAGAAAAATAAATTCTTAGCTTTACCACATAGCTACTTGCACTCAGCTTTCAACAGCTGGGGGCAACTAAGTTGAAGGGATTTGTCAAATTCAGATTTTTGAACCATTCCCTCAGAGACTGATTCTGAACTTCTGTGGTGGGGTTCCAGAAAACTACATTTAAGCAAATGACTGGTGATTCACACAGGAGCTTAAGAGAATCACCACATAGGGTTGGTTCTCTAAAACTCACAAAACTTGGCTTGTATCTTAAATTCTGCTGGCCAGCACCCCAGTGTCTGCTGGTATAAACTGATATATGCTTAGCCATGACCAAAATCACCTATGAGTTTCTATGGTTGTAAACACTGCTCAGAGATCTCTAGTCAAGGTTGGGAGAAGAACAGTGCTAAGATTCTAGTTGCTGACCATAGCAGAGGAAGTTATAAAACTCTTCAAGAGTGAACTACCCATTTCAACACTATGCTCCAGGGAGTCATAAGGCAGTTTGTTGCTCAGAGTAGACAAGTTTCACCCTGTCCTTCCAAAGAGAGGAAGCTTGGGACCAGGTCCTGGGCTCTCAGTTGAGACTGAAGCTCTTCCCTATAATCCATCTTCCTTGACCTTTGAAAGCAATAAATCTCAACAGAACAGATCTGCTGGGAGATCTGCTATGCTATTGCTAATCACAATAGGAAACTGCACAAGCTCAGCCCTCCTGAGATTATCTTGGCCCTTCTGCTTCCGATCTTCACATAAAAACTAATCTAATCAAACCAGGCACAGGAGAGAAGAAAGGCTCAGGAAGGCTTCTGGGAGGAGCTGGTGCATGAGGTAAGGTGAAGTGAGGTGAGGTGGAATGGTCTTCAAATGCTTTGCCACCTCATGACTTCTTTCAGGTCTAGTTAGGCCCAAGCTCTCTCAATGGGCTCTTCTCAGCCTGGGTAAAAAAAATGTTTGCACTTTCTCCAATCCTCAGGAAATATCTGAGCTGCTTTCAACCCACTGGATTCTGTTTAGTTGAATTATACAGCAATGTGAGGGCTTTGCTTGGAATGGGTGAGAACTTTCACCTTCCTTTTAGAATATATTGTGCTCATTTTTGCTCAAATTTACACACACACACACACACACACACACACACACACGAACTAGTTGCTACTTATGGGGTATGCTTTATGTGTGATACACTATATGGATTGAAATATATTTAGTGGTGTTGTCTTTAAAAAAAGAAAAAAATGTAGATGTTTTTTAAACCTTTTTATACTCAAGGAAATGCAGGCTACCAGAGAAATTGGTTGCTTAATTATAATACTTTAGCTCATGCTAGCATGTGTCTATCCAGGGAATAAAAAGACAAATGTGTGAAAGTCAGTAATACAAATAGCATAAAGCTTAGATTATAAAAATTTCTTTTGGAAAAGAAAAGAGCACGTGAGAGGCATAGTTAAAATATTGTTAAATTCAGAAGAAAGAGGACCACAGTTAGAGTGGTCACAGGAAGTGTCTCCTTGCTCTGGCACTTGAAGGATGAGCAGAGTCAGGTGCGGTTTAGAAAAGAGTTAGTGGCATTAGTGTGGACAGGAATGATGGATGGCACCAAGCAAGTGGGACTCTAGGGCCCAAGGAGTTTCTGAACCTGCCAAGTACAGTTTGTACCCAAACCATTGTGGGAAAAACTACAGGAGCTACTGTGTCTAGTTATAAAGAGAGGAATCTTTTGGGTGTTGGGTTAAAGTTCTTGGATTTTCCCTATAAAACTTGAAATTCTTCAAGGGTTTCCTTTTATTTTATCATTTTAATTTTACATACATGGGTATTTTGCCTACATATTTGCATACCTGATGCTAACAGGGGCCAGAAGACAGTAAAGAATCCCCTGGAACTGGAGTTACAAATGGTTGTAAGTCGCCATGTGGATACTAGACATCAAACTCAGGTCCTCTAGAAGAGAAGCTAGTGTTCTTAATTGCTAAGACATCTTTCCTGAGTCCCCTTCAAGGATGTATTAATGAAGCTTGCATTAGGAAATGCAATACCATTGAATGAAATCTTTGAATCTATTTAGAAAGTCACTTTGGTGGCTCAGAGAGATTATTTATGGATCACAAAAGTAGAGAAGAAACAGGAATAAGAGAGATAGAACTATAAGGATAAGCTTGCCTTGCCTTTGGGTCCAAGAAGGTTTAGGTTTGGATCTATATTCTACTATTTACTTGGACATTACTAATAATAGCCATAACCTACTGAATCCCTGTTACATAAAGTGCATGTCACAAATAGTTCATTAATTATACAGCTACTTAGAGAGTATTACAACCTGATCAATCATCCAGAGATACAGCTAAATGAGTTCATGTACTCTATTCTAATACTTTAAGATATGATCATCATCTACTTTTACATTTGGGAAAACAAAGTTTTAAGAAATTGAACACCCACGACCATACAAGTGGCAACTGGTAGACCATGGAACTGGATTCCACCATCTATGTACCAAATCACTCGACTTACGCTGCAGTTTATAAACAGGTAATCTTTTTGAGATTCAGGTGGCTCTTCTGCCAAATGTGGAAACTGAGCCTTCTCTTAAGACAAGATACCCGAGTTTGCTTATTTGTTGATGCATTATTGATGGATATCTTGACAAAAGAATCTCAAAATACTTCCTAATCCTCCTTTAAGCACACAGTAACCCTGAGATGTCAGCAGAGAATGGAACCTTACTTATATTACCAATGAGTTACTTTCTGTGTTTACCAAGCAACAGCTAGGCAAACAAACCCTGTTCTATCCAAGTTCTGAAACCTTGCTTTTCCCAGGGGTTCAAAAGAAGGTATTTTCGTTCTTTGCATTTGTTTTATTCTGAAATGTGAAAATAGGGCCATGGGCTCAAGGAAACTTGCTTTATAATTGTGGGTTTTAAAGTTCAGGAGAAGCACTTTTCTTCAGCTAAAATACAGGAAGAAAATAGGTAAGTGGTTTCTTGACTTAGTGGAGAACGTTGAAGCAGGCATCCTGTGTGGGTAATACTACCTTCTTAGTCAGATTATAGTCATGTGAAGGCGGTAGCACAGGGTCAGGAAATGGCATAATCCTTGTATGGGGACTTGCTGCTGGGCCACCTTTTGTGAGAGAAAATACATTAAGAAAAGAAAGACACGTCAATCTGTCACCTTGTTGAGAATACCACCCACCATGTCTTCCCACCAGAATGTTGTTAGAATACTGAAGCCAGTTTCACTTTATTTTAAAACTCAAAAGAAGAAATATGTTAGATATTGAAGGAAATACCATACAAGTAATATACGCCAATCAGCCAGATGAGCGAGGGGCCTCTTCCAGAGAAGAGGGGACACGGGGCTCTGTGAATTGCGGATGAAAACTCACTTCATGCTGTTTTCATTATTTAGTTCTCACTTAATAAACAGTTAATATTTTATTTGTTCTGGTGTTCCAAGTTCAAGAATAGACATGTGGGATAGGGCTAAACACTTTTCTTGTTTGCTGGTTTTATTTAGAAGAGTGGTTATGGCTTCATATATAACAATCCTGACCCTGACTTTCTCATTTACAGAATGTGCGTAATAAGGGCAGTTATGCCACAGGGCTGATATGAGAACTAAATTAAGTAACCTGTGCTGACCCGTAGTTGTGGCTGGTAGACAGTGTGTTCAGTAAATAATGGCTGCCAGCTAGGCAGAGTGATAAACCACATTCATGGACTTGAGATCTGTCATGTTTGCTCATTTTTCAAAGGGGATGCAGCATGAATATCACAAGGGACAGACACCATCAATGGGAAAGGGGCTGACAAGAGCTTCATGGCAGAGACAAGGGCCAAATGGAAGGTAAGAGTATTTTTAGACAATCAGATCAGTGTGCAAAAAATATAAGCAAAGTTCCACGTCTTTTTAGTACATGATGGCACTTCTCCTAAGCTAGATCACTGGGATATAGGATGTAAAGATCAGAGAGGGCTATAGGGAACAATCATGAAGGTCTTTGGTGTCCCTTGATGATATCAGAATGTGGAGTCTTTGGTAAAGCATTAGGTCATGAGAAATTCACCATTATTAATATCTTATAAGGATCTGGAAGGAACTAGCTATGTTCCTGTGCCTTCCTGCTGCTCGCCACATGAAGACAATCCAACTATGAGTCGTGCTGGAAGCAAACAGTAATTCTCACTATACACCAAGCTGATCAGATACTTGGCCTTGGCCTTCTGAGCATTCAGAACTGTAAGGAATAAATATCTACCATCTATAAAATTCCCAGTCTATTATGTCATGCTGTAAGGACATAAATGGGCCAGAGTAGCCCTTTGGTCCGTGCAGTTAGCTATGCAGTATCTACCAAGCATTACCTGAATGACTAGAGAAGAACAAAGGACGAGGAGCTTCTGACTGTAGAGTCATTTACAAAGAACTCTGCCCAGAGCAGAGGTCTTAAATTATGTGGCAGAAAAACTGTGCATTGCCACTGTTTGTGACTCAGACTGTCACCCCAATAAAGTTAATTGGCCTTTCTGATGATTAATTTCCTCCTCTGTGGACTTAGAACAATAATCCTTACATGGTTATCTCACCTGAGAGCAAGAACAAAAGCTGAGAGTGTAGGAGAAATAGTGATGAGAAGAGAGTCCTGTATAGCAGCTGTGATGTGTGAGGATCTGTGAGAAAATGAGAATGATGCTGATGCTGGTGATGACGATGGTTGTGATGACAGGAAAACAGAGAACCTCATGCCAGTGTGGCAAGTACAACTAAAACAATGAGGATCATTGTAGTGACTGATTGTGACTCATTCAGTCATTCAACAAGCACTGGTCTTGAATCCATTTCAACACTTCACATACAGGATTGAGCAAAACGGAATGCATTTGCCTTGCTTCCTTTGCTGGGGGAAAATTATAAGTGCAATAATGATCAAATAATTATGATTTCTTAAGAAAGAAGGAGAGTGAAGAGCTAGGGGTTTGGACAAGGCAATTAGAGGAGTGAAGCTGACCCTGGTTACAGCCAAAATGTCTCTGTAAAGTTTTAGAAACAGAGATTTGGCTACTCAAGTCATGGTTCTTAGAGGAGAGACTACCACAATCACTTTACTAAACCATCATAATTCCTAACGACATCCTGAATAGTTTTCCTTATACCAACCCCTCATCAAGGAGACTTCTTTGCAACAGACAGAAACCATTACAGGAAACACCAACCAACCAAAATGCAGAGTTGTGCAGAGACCAGTATGAGTGGACACATCTACAAGACAGTTCTTCTAGCACGTAAGGCTCAGGGAAGCTCACAGAAGAGGAGACGGAGAGAGTCCACAAGCCAGAGGATCCGAGGGTTCGTCCTGAGACTGAGTCAGAGTCCTCACCCATAACGCCTCATTTTCATGACATGATCTGAACAAGGCCAGCAAAACAGACAGGCCAAAGGAGACAAGGGGCAAGCACATGAGGCCTCAACCCTACACAAAGAACAGCAGGCCACGAAGCAAAGCTGAGAGTTGGAGCAATAATCTTCCCCAAGGAGTACACCAACTGGGGTGTACCAATTGGGACACCAATATCAAATCATCAGTCCTGAAAAGTGAGGCACACAAGTAACCTCATACAGAGCGTGTTATATTTAGAAATATGTAGGCATGTAACAACAAGAAATGAAAAACAGGAACTATGATTTTGAAACAGAGCAAGGAGGGGTATGTGTGTGGATTTGGAGGGAGGGGAGAGAAAGAGGGAAATGATGTATTATATTATAATCTTAAGATAAAAGAATAATTTTTAAAAACTAATATATCTAACCAGAGTGACAGGTTCTGATGGGTTCTGGCTTCACTCTGATTCTCTAGGTTTTGTTGCTGTAGGAGGTATATGATGTGGTGCTACGGTGTCTGCGTGGGCTACAGCTGGGTGCAAGCTGGGCAAGACATAGAAGAAATGACTATATGGGCAGAATTTCACAAGGTTCATTCTGAGGCCCAAAGGACCAAACAGTCCAGAAATAGACTCTGATTATGTCATAAACAAACAAACAAACAAACAAACAACAAAACCAACCAACCAAGCAAAAGCCCAAATAAACCAGGCTTTTAAAGCTAATGGTCTGTCTGCAAGAAGGACTCCTGTATGAGTTTCAGAGGAGCCTGGCACATTTTGCAGGTTAGCAACATCAATTTTCCTAGTAAGAAATAATAACATGGTCCTAATTGACTTTGGCTTGAAGTTTGTGTTTTTGTCCTACAGGGCACAAAGTTGAAGGGAGGTGGAGAGAGGCCATTAAACCCCTGGGTTCTTTCTGCTTAGACAAAGAACACAAATGACTTCACCCATCTTGTGTTGGCAGCTGATATACAAGTCAGTTTGGGCAAACCCTGAAGTAAATATCTAAACATCTCAGGAGCAAAGAAAGACAAGTGAGGGGCCAGCAGGGAGGCCCAGATACAATTAGCATGCTCTGCAAAGTGTTTAAATTTGGTGTAAGTAAAAGAAGAAGTCACAGGGGCCTCTGGAAGATCACCAGAAGCAGGAGCTGTTGTATTCATGGTTTTGCTTCTCATCTTTTGGGGCCATGCTTAGCAACTAAATCAGCAAACATCTAGATGATTGGATTTAGGACAGAATGAAAGAGAAAATGAGTGAGGGAACAGGAGCAGAAATTAACAGAGTGATGTGGGCAGAAGAGAAAGGAACAGGTGTGGACCTCAGCCAGGCTTTGTGCTTCCAGATGAGAGACCCTGGGCAGGGCGCTGGCCTGGAGCTGCGGTTTCCTAATCTGTGAAATGAAGATAATGAGCACATGAACATCAAAGGACAGCAGCAATGATGAAGTCCTCCATAGCTTACAGTAGCCCTAAAGCAGTGACTGATGTCCCCACTGCTCTACAGATGGTCAGCACTAAAGCCATCTTGGTCCCCACTCTCACAGTTATCATCACGAGAAGATGCCATCCCTCAGGGCTAGAGCAGTAAGTCATGTTTTCATCAAATGCTAATCACAACATCACTTAGCAAAGCCTTGGCCCTGTTGTTTCCATTTCACTCTACCCAAAACAGAAAGCAATACACATGCATTTATCAATCACTTAACAGGCTCAAGGTATTAGTTGCTATGGATGCCATGCACACAAATATACAACATGGGCTCATCCTTCAGGGTTTTTTCTATTTAAAAAAGTAGACACATACAAAACAAACAAGGGCTGGGAAGGTGGCTCCGTGATTGAGAGGGTTACTGTATGGCCATGCACATATATTAAAAGCTGTAAATGCTTGCGATGTCAGGGGGTAAGGGGTGAAGACAGGAGGATAATCAGGGTTTGCTGAACTGTCAGCCTAGGATCAGAACAGGTAAACTCCAGGTTTACCCTGGATGCCCTGTCTCAAGGAGAGACAGTGAAGAGCGAACAAACAGGGCACACAAGATCCTCCTCTGATATGTACATATATTCTCATATGTACATATACATATGTACATATCTACATACATACATACATACATTCTCAGATATATGCATACATACATACAGCCCTACATACATATATCCTCATATGTATATATACATATATACATTCTCATATGTACATATACATATGTACATATGTAGGTATGTTTATATCCTCAGACATATGTATACATATATGCAGTACTATATACATAGGACCTCAGATGTAAGTATACATATGCACAGCCCTAAATACATCCTCAGATATTTGTATACATAAGTACAGCTCTACATACATACATCTTCATATGTTTGTATACATATGTATAGCCCTACATATATACCTCCTCAGATGTATGTACGCATACATACAGCCCTAAATACATCCTCAGATGAACATATACATATGTATAGCCCTACATACATTCTCAGAACTCCATAACATACACCACAATATGCATTCTGCTCATAAATAGATGTACACACAAAATAAATTTTAGAAATAAATATGTAAAAGAGAAATTAATGAATTAGAAAGAAATAAGAAAGCCGGGCGGTGGTGGCGCATGCCTGTAATCCCAGCACTTGGGAGGCAGAGGCAGGCGGATTTTTGAGTTCAAGGCCAGCCTGGTCTACAGAGTGAGTTCCAGGACAGCCAGGGCTATACAAAGAAACCCTGTCTCGAAAAACAAAAAAAATAAAAAAATAAAAAAAGAAAGAAAGAAGAAACATTAATAAGGCAAAAAGATGCTTCTATACAATAGTTATACATTTAGGGTTAATGTCCACATCTCAATCAGTAAAAAGAATATGAGTCTGGATCTAAATAAACTCAACTCTTATTAAAAGTAAGATTAAAAAAAATGAGAGAGAGTCCTTAAGAGGTCAGCATGGCTAAAGATATTTTGAAAGTACATTGAGGCACCTGAGGAAATTGTAATTTCTTGAAAGTTGTAAATAATCAAAATTGACCCAGAAGTAGAGTCTGACATTGACAATAACCAAGGCATCCCACTTTCTGTTTCCTTCTAGGCTGGATGTGAACACTGCTGTGTTGAGTGAGAACAGCTGACTGGCTGCTCACTACACAAGAGCTACATGAGACTGACATTGTAAGGAAGGAAAGGAAGGACTAAGGAGGCTCCTGAAGCACGCGCGTGCGCACACACACACACACACACACACACACACACTATCTAAACATTTAGCAGTTACTGGGTGGAGGCAAGTCCTTGGCACTGTGGTTTCCTGTAGACTGCCTCTGTTCCTATTAGTGATCCCTGGCTGTTGCCTCTGTGTATGATGCAGTAAAGACATTGTTCACCAAGCTACACTGGGATGGAATTGTTTGCCTAGATCAAATAGAAAGATTCCCTAGATAAGTCATAAAATATAAACCAATGTCTCCAGTGTCAGAAGAACTGTACTCATGAACCCTACCTGCAGTGGAAAATGCCTATGTTGTTCTAGTTCTTCCCATGAAAATATTGAAAGTTTTCTAATTTGATTTCGAAGCACACATACCCCTGATAACTAAATATCTGAAAAATGTAACACAAAATGTCAAACATGCCATTTCTCTTACTGCTGTATCCAATAATAAATCCAATTTACCTGGCTTTTCTGGCATCTGTCCAGCCCGATTCGGTCACCACAACTCCAGGGACCAGTGAGATAATGGGGTGCACAGATCAAGAAGCAAGTTTTATGGAGTGAGAGGGCCAGCTAGGAACCTCATTCCTTCCACCCCTCTTATCTAACTAGAAGATTCAAGACAGCAAGTGAGCCACAGTAAACCCACTAGCAGGAGGCAAATACACGCACATAAATCATTTCCTAACCAATGAAAAAACATAATGGAAGAAATTCCAAATAAAAAATGACTGGGGAATAGTTGGGGGTGAGAGGAATTATGGGACATAGGGAGGGGGGAACTGGGAAAGGGGAAAGCCTTTGGAATGTAAACATAGAATATAGAAAATAAAAATTAAAAAAAAAGAAAATGCATTGTAAACAAAACAAAACAAAAAAATGAAATAGCTGAGAAAATGAAGAATCTTCTGAACCTGTGCGAGAGAGACTGTCAGCTTTTCAAGGGACATGGAAGGATGCCTGATACGTGAACATTTATTTACCTTGGGCTCCTCAGTGAGAGGACTAAATGTTAGTATGTAAACTGTGCGAAGATAATCAGTTAATGTTAATGCATTTCTATCAAAATCCATATATGATTGTTCTGAATTAACAAAATGATTATAAATTTAGTCTTTATAAATAAAGACAAATATTTAATATATGCTAGAAAATTATGAATGGCAAAGTATCATTTCATTCATTGATTTCAACATAATAATAACTCAATTTTATTACATTGGCATGTAAATATACAGCATCTTAAAGACAGAAGATGCTACAAATACCTGGAAATATATGAAATGAATATAATAATTAAATGTGTCACTAGGTTGAGGAGGCTAATTGCCTCTGTAATCGTCTCTATGCTTTCTCTATAGATTCTGAAGTTTGACAATACACATGTATTATTTTATCAGAACGAAATTGATATAACTTTAAGACTACTTGCTGGATGCAAATAGAGGTGAAAGGAAGTTCAACTGCACAATGAAGCCAGTGGGGTTCGTAAATATTAGCTTCATAATCTCTCACTTTCCCGGTGTAAATGAACCTAGCACCAAGTCAGAACATCTGTTTATGAGGGAGAGAGGGAGAGGGAGGGTAAGAGGGAGAGAGAGAGGGGAGTGGATAGAGAATTTTGTGCTTGAGGCAAAACACAGTTGTCATGAAGTGAAGAACTAACTCCTGGGAACTGTTCACCATAGCAACAGCTAACTTGAAGGTGTACTAAGGAATGTACTTGGGCTCTAGAGATGCCTGCCAGTCAATTATGCAGTAATGCTCTATTTGAAAGGTCTTGAATCTGGTGGCAGGCTAGATTGGCCTTTTTTCTTTCCTGTGGTAAAAAGGACTTTGTAATTCTTTAGGGACCAAAGACTCTGAAATTTACAGGCTCAGGTCAATGTTTCAGTGTTAGTCTTTTAAGAAACCACAAAATAAAAATAGACAAATGGAGTTTATGCTTTTTTTCTAGTACAGATAGATGGACACCTACATCCCTGGTTACAAGACCATGCGATCTAAGTTTGAATGGTAGGATCAAAAAGCAACATTAAAAAGGTCATGCCCTATAAAATCATCAGAGAATGAATTTAATTAACAACAAATCTAATAAAAACAGCAGACTTACTGTGCAAACTTTAAAAACAATTTTTGTCTTTTTTCCAACCAGATTAGTACACTAAGCGTGCTTAAACTGACATTCTGTATCTGATGACAAACATTATTTTATTCTCTAATTTTCAAAAATATCTACATGCAGTAAGAATGAATATCTTACTAGTATAACCGTAATTATAGCATATAATAACTATATATAAATACCATTGACCATACAATCAGTTAGCTATACCTAGTTAATGGTATTACTTTAGTACTTTCTTAGCACTATATTTAGATCTCTCTCTCTCTCTCTTTCTCTCTTTAAATATATATACATATATATATATGTATGTATGTATAAACATTATAAAGTAGTATGATGGACTTTATTTCCCATTTTTATTATATGTCACTCCCAAGAAATTCTCTGTTTTAGAAATAAATTTTTTTAGGTTTATTTTATTCCCAATCTGTCCTATTGATAGTGTCTTTTGCTGTATGGAAGCTCTTCAGTTTCATGAGGTCCCATTTATTAATTGTTATTCTTAGAGCCTGAGCCTTTGGAGTTCTGTTTAGAAAACTTCCCCCCGCCCCATGCCCATGAGTTCAAGGCTCTTTCCCACTATCTCTTCTATCAGATACAGTGTATCTGGTTTTATGTTGAAGTCCTTGATCCACTTGGACTTGAACTTTGTACAAGGTGGTAAATATGGATCTATTTCATTCTTCTACATGACATACCGCCAGTTAGACCAGCACCATGTACTGAAAATACTTTCTTTTTTCCACTGTATGTTTTTGGCTTCTTTGTCAAAATCAAGTGTCCATAGGTATATGTATTCACTTCTGGGTCTTCTATTAGATTGATTGCCCTGTCTGTTTCTGTATAAATACCATGTAGAGTTTTATTTTTATCACTATTGCTTTATACTACAGCTTGAAGTCAGAGATGGTAATTCCTCTGGAAGTGCTTTTATTGTTGAGAACTGTTTTGGCTATCCTGTAGGTAGGATTGCCAACTGCTAAAACCAATCTGGAAATCAATCTGGCAGTTCCTCAGAAAATTGGAAATAGATATACCAGAAGACCCAGCTATACCACTCCTAGTCATATACCCAAAAGATGCCTCACCATACCACAAGGGCAAATGTTCCACCATGTTCATAGCTGCCTTATTTGTAATTGCAAGAAGCTAGAAACAACCCAGATGTTCCTCAACCAAAAAATGGATATAGAAAATGTAGATCACTTACACAATGGAATACTATTCAGATATTAAAAATGAAGTCATCATAAATTTTGCAGGCAAATGGATGGAACCAGAAAATATCATCCTGAGTGAGATAACTTAGACCCAAAAGGACATGCATGCTACATACTCACTGATAAATGGATATTAGTCAAAAAAGTATAAAATACCTAGGATACAACTTACAGACTGTAAGAAGTGTAACAAACAGAAATGTGCAAGTGAGGAGGCCTCAATCCCACTTAGAAGGAGGAAGGAAATAACCATGGAGGCAGAGGGAGGGACCTGTGTGGGAGAGAGGAGATGGAAGGGAAAAGGGGGACATGATCAGATATTGAAGGGAGGAGATAGGAGAGAAGCCCGGAGAGTCAAGAGAATAATTGGAAATAAGCAGCCTCAGGGAGTATGAGATGGAGTGGGGACAATCTAGAGAGTACCAGAGACCCAGGAGGTAAGACACTCTCAGGACTCACTGGGGATGACCTTACCCAAAATGCCCAACATTAGGGAAAGGGAACTCGAAGAGTCCACCTCCAGAAGATATGCAGGCCCTCAAATGGAGGAACTGGGTTACTGACAAACAGTCAAAGTTCCTGACCCAGAATCATTACTGTCTAAAAGAATTTCAGGGACAAAAATGGAGAAGAAACTAAAGGAAAGGTGGTCAATGACTGGCCAACTTGGGATCCAGCTCATGGGGAGCAGGGGATGCCATGGCCTGACACTACTATGCTGTGTTGGGCTTACAGATGGGAACCTGGCACAGCTGTTTTCTGAGAGGCTCTAGAAGCTAAGACAGATGCAGATACTTAGACCCAACCATTGGACCTCTGTGGTTGAGTTAGGGGAAGGATCGAAGAAACTGAATGGGAGAGCAACCCCATGAGAAGACCACAGTCTCAACTAACCCAGACCCCAGGGAGCTCCCATAGACTGAGCCACCAACCAGGAGCATACATAGGCTGGTCGGAGACCCCTGACATATCTGTAGCAGAGATCTAACTGGTCCTACCTCATTTAGAGAAGATGTGATTAATCTTGGAGAGCCCTAAAGCTGCCCCCAGGGAAGGGGGAGGGCTGGTTGGGAGAGGGCACCCTCCAGAGGCAAGAAGAGGAGGAATGGGATAAGGAACTATGGGAGACAGTGTGAGGGGAGGGGTCAATGACTGGAATTTAATAAATAAAATAATTTAAATTAAAAGATAGATAGATGATAGATAGATAGATAGATAGATAGATAGATAGATAGATAATTTTGTTTTTAATTCTGTATCTAGGGTTGTGTCTGTGTGGGGGTATATGCAAATGAGTGCTGTCATTGATAAATGCCAGAGGGATCAGATACCCCTGGATCTAAAGTTACAGGTCACTATAAGCCACCCAACATGGGTGCTGGGAACTGAACTTGGGTTCTGTTCAAAAAGCAACGCATTCTCTTAACTGCTGAGGCAGCTCCTCAGTGCCAGAAGCAGTTATTTTAAAGGATATATTAGAAGGATTATGTTGTCAAAGAACAATTCAACTCTAACAGATGCAAATAATATGCAAACTATTCGATCAAATAGACTGTCCAGCAATAAAAGTAGGCATGAAGATAAAAGATAATTTTTTAAATATACATGCTGAAAGTGGGTTTTCTCTGTAAAATACCTATAAGGCTGAGGATGTCACAGGAGCCGTGCCCCTGACTGAGGATGTCACTGGGGCCATGTCCCTGACTGAGGATGTCACTGGAGCCATGTCCCTGACTGAGGACATCACTAGAGCCACGCCCCAAACTGACTGAAGCTATCACTAGAGCCATGCACCTGACTGAGGATGTCACTGGAGCCATGTCATAGACAGCTTCTTCTCCTGACATTTTAGCATGTGCTTACCACAAAGCTCTGTTGCTTTGCCCACAACTTGAAACATATTCTCTCTCCCTCCCTCCCTCCCTCCCTCCCTCTCTCTCTCTCTCTCTCTCCTATTATTTTACCAAAATTAGACTGCTTTGCTGGTTCCTCTGACAAATTTGTGTGCCATCCCCTAGAAGGTAAAAACTCTCCTTGGCCAATTTGAACCAAGACATATCCATCCATATTCTGGCTGAATTTCTTCCCAGGTTCTTGGTGCCATCTATTGGATAAGGACTACTGACCTTTCATTACCTCAGCCTGGACCGTTTTGATGAGAAGAGATTATCAATTTGACATCTCTTTTGGGAGTCCACACCTGGGCAAGCAGTACTCCATACGAGGAAGTAATCCGTTCCCTTTGCATCGAAGCACCACCTAACTTTCATTTCTTTTTTAATTTTCCAGCTTCAGTTCAGTCTGCCGGCCTGACTTGTCTCACTGCTAAAGACTCTTATAGATAATGTGGGATTAAAATCCCAGAGCGTTATTTGTTCTCACTAAATAAGCCTGTGTCAACTGACTTCTGACTCTCATTAGCATCATACCAACTACTTTTTTTTAAATTTCAATGGTGTGACACCCCTCCCCTGGAGAATTTGGAATAGGTAAAAAAAAATGAAACAAACAAAAACAAAACTCATTAAAACAAAAAACACCTCAATTCGTGATAACCTGCAACTGAATGGCTCAAAGTTTCCACAACAGGAATGCGCATTTTGTTCCGTGGGCATAAATAGGCACAAAGAAGACATGGAAATCTGAAATGACTTCCCTTAAGAATTCCTTAGCTAAGACCAGTAGAAAGCAGAGTGTTATGGGGTCAGCAGTTCCTGTGATCCCTAGCAGGGAAGTTGAGGTGGGAGGACTGTAAGTTCAAGGACAACCTGGGCAACATAGTAGGACCCTCTCTCAGACTGAAAAGGAATGAAGAATGTGGAGGGCTGAGAGACTATCTCAGTGGGAGAGTTCCCATCCAAGCCCAGGAAAGGAAAATGTGAAAGATACATAGTCACAAGATCTAACTGTGTGTAGATGTCCTTTTGGCTGGCTGAGGCCAAGCTAGCTTTCCACCACCTGTCATGCTGATGCCATGGCTCTCATCCTCCCTTTGCTGCTCCTATAATGACGACAGCTTCCTCACCAGCTCCCCTCCCTTGATTTCGTGCCGTTACGCTGGTAACATCGACTCATAACATTTTCAAGCATCGATAGTGATGAAGAGCCTGCGCTTTTGACTCTCACCACATTTAACATCGATTGAGATCAGACTGGCGAAGCCCAGGCAGGGAGGTCTCCACGCCAAGCTAAAATCAGTTTAATGAAGAATTTGGAAATGTTCAACTTTCTTAACATCCTGCACTCTCATAATTCTATCCCCTGGCGTGTTACTATGGTTGACGGAAAGATGCTAAAGCTTGGTGAGAAATCGCACAACTAATTGTAGAAGGATAGGCAGCTAGTCCCCAAGTTCTTCCTGAAAAACTTGTACTTCAGTCTTCTTAACAGTGAAGAAAAAGAAATCAATTACCAATTTCAGAAACGTGTAAGGGTTATCTTCAGGGACTACTACAGTCTTCATAAAAGCAAAGACATCACAATTTCTCTGTCCCCATTCTCCGTTCGAGCTCTGAAATTAGAAGTGGCATATTTAATTAGAAAAGCAGAAGGCAAGATAGCAAACCTATCTCCCATGAATAATAGCACTTGCTGAACATTTTCACGACACACTGACTCGGGAAGAGGAAAATCATGGACAAAGGTAATTGCTGTTCAGAACAAGCGCTTACATAAGATGAGCAGCAAGAGCGCCTCTGTCTGGTATAGACTAAGCCATCGGTCCTCAGCCGAAGGAAAGCTAATCTCAGAAGAGCAGGTGGCCTTCTTCAACCTGAAGGATAAACTCCTCAGAACTGGGGTGCTGGAGAGACAGACACCTCAGTGGGTAAAGCAATTGTCATGGATATTCATATCCTCAGCACCCAGATAACAGTACAGAGGCAGATGTGGGGTCAAACCTCTGGAACTGAGTGCTGAGACCTCAGGGACAAGCTGATCTGGGCCCTCCCTGCTGAGCTCATGTTCTGAAATACTGAACTCCAGTGTCATGTAAATGCCATGTCTCAAACATGAGGTGGAAAAAGACATGCTACTGTGCACCAGGGAAACCTCACAAGGCCCCACTCTACACAAAGAGCAGAGCAACTAAGAAGTGAGACTGGCAGAAGGAAATGTTTTCCCTGGGGAAGAGCACCACTGGCTATCTATTAACAAACGCTCAGAACTTAAAGCACACAGACGAGTAACGCGCTATATTTATACTGAGCAGGTTATGTTTATGAATTTAGGAAATCTATATCTCTCCATCATATATGTATATAAAAACAATTAATGAAAAAAGAAGCCGTGAACTTTGTGAAAGTGTGAGAGGAGGGGTATGTGGAAGGGTTTGGAGGGGGATTAAGGGAAGAAGGGATTTATATAATTATGACCTTAAAAAACAATTCTACAAAATGATAATCTAAGGTGGCAAGTGTCAGAGGGAGACACAGATGGCCCCTCTAGACCCCACACACTTATCCACAGACGTGTGTACCCATAGTCTGCACACACTCACACACAGACACGTGTACCCATGCATGAGCTCTCACGCCTACATATGCCGTTCACAAAACCAAAGCCTTGAACCTGGCAGAATGATGCCTTTGGTGAGGTAGTCTGTGTACACTTGCCCATAGCACAGGAGGCAGTTTCTGTGCAATTGTAAACACAGAAAGTCCACCTACTGTGGAGTCTAGGCTGCACTTTACTATGTAACCCCTATCTTTTTTCATTTAAAAAAATCAGGACAAGAATGTGCCAAAGGTTAGAATCTCAAATACCCGGAAAACTACCTTTGTCTCTACTTTGTTCCTCTGTCCCTTCTTTCCAGTCAACCTGCATTATTGCTCAGTGACGCCACTCCTGTCAATCAATCGAAGGCAGACCTACCTTCTAAATGGGATGCTACTATGAAATACAACCTCATTCTAGATCACTCAGGAGTAGACTGATACTCGACACACAATTTAAGCATTGCACACATTGACGAGCTACTACTACCCTCTTAGAATACTCACACCTGTCCCAGAAAGCCTCCGGGAATGTAGCCAGCCCTGAGTACAAAGGCTGAGCTCTTCAGGTATGTGACTTGATTCAGCAGTGTCTTGCCCAAACTGTCCCAATGCCAGCTATGAAGGAGACTCTCGTAGGACTACAGTCCATGACAAATTCAGGACTCCGAAAATGTCTCATTATCCCATATATCTGCCTTGTACTACCCCATGCTGTTTCTCAGAAACAGAGGGCCATGGGTGCTGCTTCGTTTGAGATACGAATGCACTGTCTAGATCGTGCCTTGGGCTTTCTAGAACCACAAGTGTGAAAACCGTCCTGATGCCCTTCCCAGCCATCAGCTTGCCCTTCTGTGCTGTGGAGACACACTCTATCTTCAGAATACCTTCCAGGCAAGCTCCGTATCTATTTGAATTTGCTTGTGGAAATTAAAATTTATTATAAATAGGTTGTCCCAACAACTTACAAACTTTTCTCTTACTTTCAAAAATTAAAAAAGTATAACGTAGCTTTAAAAATCATTTAGTACTCTGCCTCTAAATTATATGTAAGTGTCATAGGTTCTCCAACTGAAGAATCTCACAAAATCAATCTAGCACTTTTGGTGACAGCATTGCATATGAGAGGCACAAGTCCTCAAAGATGATCTTAGCTTTGTCATACTTGTGTACATTATCTAGGCCGTGACATGATGCAAATGGAAATGCTCAAAGATTGAAAGTCATTTGCTATGTCCTCAGATAGTTACAAGGGCACTATTTACAGATCCCTTGGTGCGGTATCACAAGGAAGACATTTGACTAGTAACTTTAATGAACTGGATCACCCTTTACAATATGCCATGTAAGATGACATGTGAGAGAACCTTCCTCTTATACTAGAAAATTCCTTCTCCAAAACAAGAGGTTCTTGAAAACTTGTTAACTCTGGCTGGATTCCTGGCCATTCTGTAGCTACTTACTGTCACAACACTGTTTGTATCTTTTTAAATTTTCATATTTTTATTCCCCTTAATTTAACTTTATTTTTGATGGTTTTATTGAGATACTACTTACAACTCTTAGAAATCTGCGTGCTGAACAAGTATAGTTCAGTCGTTTAGGCCATTTGCAGGAGCTTGATCACCATTGTACTATGATTATTAGGACATTTTCATAACTCTAAAGAGACCATGTACATATGAATAATTCCTTTCCCTCATATCTGGAGTACCTTCCCCTTTGCAGTTCTGGGAGCATACTAGTCTACTTTCTATCCACATAGACATCTCTGTTCTGAAACTATTACATAAACAGGTTTATATGTGTGCTCTTTTAGGACTGGTCTTGTTCACTTAACATGAAATTTTCAAGTTTGCCTAATATTGTAGAAAGGACTAATAGCTTTTACTGCAAGGTAATTCTCCAATATAAGAGTAATTACTTATTTGTTTTCTAAAGAGAAAGGAAAAAGGGGGTTGTGGTTGTGTGGGTTAGGGAGGTGGGAAGGATGTGGGCAGAGAGTTGTGGGAGAGGAACCATAATCAGAGTATATGTGTGTGTGTGTGCGCGCACATATGTGCACACACAAACACACTTTTTTGTTGTTTGCTTTTGTGTTTTGAGACAGGGTTTCTCTGTGTAGCCTTGGTGGTCCTAGAGCTCACTCTGTAGACCAGGCTAGCCTTGAACTCACAGAGATCTGCCTGTCTCTGCCTCCCAAGTGCTGGGATAAAGGCATATACCACTATTGCCTAGCTATCAGAATATACTTAATGATTTTTTCAGTAATTTTTTAAAGAACAGCATATTTTTTAATCTATTCACCAATTTATGAAATTTTATGGTTTGAATTACTGTGAATAATTTTATTATAATATATAAATGTAGAAATTTTAGTGTAGACCGTGATTTTTATTTCTCTAGAATAGAATTCTATGTTAACAAAGGCTTTCCAAAATGGCTATATTATTTTAAATTCCCATCCAGAGGATTCCATTCCTCAACATTCTCACATATACGTATGTACATATGTATGTATATGTATAGGCACGCACACACATATATGTAATACATATTGCTTATCTTTTGTATGTAGCCATTCTAACAGATGGAAAATGATAGTTCATTTTGTTTAGATTTCCATTTTCCTAATTATAGTAATATTAGGTAAATTTTCACTCCATTTTCTGAAGCATTTTGATATAGTTTTGTTTAACTTCTTTTAAGGTAAAGGATTATGTTCTTTTATATGTAATTATTTCAGTAAATGTTTCTAAAAACAATGAACACATCTATGCCCACAATCTACATGCCTATTTGTAAATAAAAATGATAGCAATGACTTATAAAAACTTCTAAAAGTGTGTCATATAAATCTTCCAACTTCGTTCTCTTTAAAGATTGTTTTGTCATTATAAATCCCTACATCTCAATGCACATTTTAGCTTCAGCCTGTCAATTTCTTTTTTTTTTAGTTATTTTTATTTTCTATATTCTATGTTTACATTTCAAAGGCTTTCCCCTTTCCCAGTTCCCACCCACCATAGTTCCCATAGTTCTTCTCCCCCCAACTATTCCCCAATCATTCCCCCTCCCCCAAATATTCCCCAATCATTACCCTTCCCCCCTCGGTTTCTTTACTAAACTGGATGCAATCTTTACATGCCCAGGGTCCTCTCCTTTCTTCTTCTTGGGAATCATTTGACTTGCTATTTGTGTCTTGAGTATTTAGTGCTTCTGGGCTCATTAATATCCACTTATCAGTGATTGCATTTCATGTGCATTCTTTTGTGATTGGGTTAGCTCACTCAGGATGATATTTTCCAGGTCTAGCCATTTACCTACAAATTGCATGAATTCATTATTTTTAATTGCTGAGTAGTATTCCATTGTATAAATATACCACATTTTCTGTATCCATTCCTCCTTTGAGGGATATTTGGGCTCCTTCCAATTTCTGGCTATTATAAACAAGGCTGCTATAAACATAGTGGAGCATGTGTCTTTATTGCATGTAGGGGAATCCTCTGGGTATATGCCCAGGAGTGGTATGCCAGGGTCCTCTGGAAGTGCCATGCCCAATTTTCTGAGGATCCGCCAAACTGATTTCCAGAGTGGTTTTACCATTTTGCAATCCCACCAACAGTGGAGGAGTGTTCCTCTTTCTCCACATCCTTGCCAGCACTTGTTGTCTCTTGAGTTTTTAATCTTAGCCATTCTGACTGGTGTGAGGTGGAATCTCAGGCTTGTTTTGATTTGCATTTCCCTGATGACTAATGATGTTGAACATCTCTTAAGGTGTTTCTCGGCCATCCGAATTTCTTCTGGTGAAAATTCTTTGTTTAGCTCTGTGCCCCATTTTTTGATAGGGTTATTTGGTTCTTTGGGGTCTAACTTCTTGAGTTCTTTGTATATATTGGATATTAGCCCTCTGTCGGATGTGGGGTTGGTGAAGATCTTTTCCCACTTTGTTGGTTGCCGTTTTGTCCTTCGGACAGTGTCCTTTGCTTTGCAGAAACTTTGTAATTTTATGAGGTCCCATTTGTCGATTCTTGATCTTAGTGCGTACGCTATTGGTGTTCTGTTCAGGAACTTTTCCCCTGTGCCCAAGTCCTCCAGGGTCTTCCCAAGTTTCTTTTCTAATAGTTTCAGTGTGTCTGGTTTTATGTGGAGGTCCTTGATCCACTTGGAGTTGATCTTAGAGCAAAGAGATAAGAGTGGGTCAATTCGCATTCTTCTGCATGTTGACCTCCAGTTGAACCAGCACCATTTGTTGAAAAGGCTATCTTTATTCCACCGGATGGTTGTGGCTCCTTTATCAAAGATCAAGTGACCATAAGTCTGTGGGTTAATTTCTGGGTCTTCAATCCTGTTCCATTGATCTGTTTGCCTGTTGCTATACCAATACCATGCAGTTTTTAACACAATTGCTCTGTAGTACTGCTTGAGGTCAGGGATATTGATTCCCCCAGAAGTCCTTTTATTGTTGAGAATAGTTTTAGCTATCCTGGGTTCAATTTCTTTTTTTTTAAAAAAGCCTTCTAGAATTTTATAGGGATTATGCTGAATTTTCAAGTCACTTTGTAGAGTAGGATCATCTTAACAGTTTTGCAGTATTGATATTATCCATGAGCATAGGATATCTTCTGACTTACATGGATTTTCTCCAATTTACTTTAACAGTTGCTTAGCTGTTATTGTATGAGTCTAACATTTATGTTGTTGAATTTATTATTAATATTTATTCATGTTTATTATACTGCAAATTGAATTGATTATTTAATTTAATGTGATTTTCATTGCTGATGTATTCAATGACTTATGTGCTGTGAGGTTACTAAGTTGAGGTATTGGTTGCTTATTCATTTTCTGCTTTTTTTCATTTCCAGTAGATAAGTCCATATCACCTACAGATATGGGGAGCTCAACTTCTTTCATCACAAACTGTGTAGTTAATTATTCTTGTCTAATTCCCTTGCCTAGAACCTCCAGTGCATATGGATGGACTGGAGTGGACATGTGTTGAGTGGACACGTGTGTGGAGTGGACAGTGGACACATGTGCAGATTGGATACATGTATGAAGTTGGACATGTATTTGGAGTGAACATGTGTGTGGAGTGGACATGTGTGGGGTGGATATGTATGTGGAGTGGACATGTGTGGAGTGAGCATGTGTTTGGAGTGGACAGGTTTGTGGAGTGGACAGGTATGTGGAGTGAAGAGGTGTGTGGAGTGGACAGGTGTGGGTGGAGTAGACATGCATGCGGAGTGGACATGTGTGTATAGAGTAGACATGTGTGTGTAGTGGACATGTGTGTGGAATGGACAGGTATGTGGAGTGGACAGGTGTGTGGAGTGGACATGTGTGTGTGGAGTGGACATGTGTGTGTGGAGTGGACATGTGTATAGAGTGCATATGTGTATAGAGTAGACATGTGTGGAGTGGATATGTGTGTGGAGTGCACATGTGTATGTGGAGTGGGCATGTATGTGGAACAGGCATGTGTGTGGAGTAAGCATGTTCATCTCATTTATGGGTCCAGATGAAGTCAGTTAGTTTTTGCCACAGAGTAAAATGCCATATCTTAGTTTCTCACATATAAATTTATTTCTCTTTATTTCTCTAACACCTCACTGGATAGTGTGGTTCTCACTTCCTTTCTAGGCCCAGTGACTTATTCTTCTAAGGAACAGTTACATCCTTTTTTTCTAGCATGTAATAGTAGTAAAAGGAGTTTTCATTATGGCATTCCCATATAAGCCTTAGGTTTATTCCCCCTGCATTTGATCTTTCAGTTGCCAGATAAAACACACAATTTTTATTATTATAATAAGCCTTAATCAGCACCAGAGCTGGGCAGATATCTACCTTACAAGCTATTAGAATTTACTTCCCCATCAATAACCCCAAATTAAAACTTGCCATGTCCCATCTGGGCAGCTCTTAACTCCAATTGGCCAGCCCTCGTGGCCATATTTTTATGACTCACCTAAACTATGGCATCTCCTCTTCCCACACTCTCTCTCATCATCATCATTCTCCTCAGGCCCCAAGCCCTGGAACCCCGATCTCCACTTATCTCAGTTCTGCCCATCTAGTGAGATTCAAACATCCTCACTTAGAACTTTCTTCTTCTTCAGATTTAGGTCTGTGGAGTGTAGCATGGGTATGCCATACCTTATGGCTAATGCCCACTCATAACTGAATAGATACCATGCGTGTCCTTTTGTGTCCAGGTTACCTCACTAAGGATGATATTTTCTAGTTCCATCTATTTCCATGCAAAATTCACAATCTTCTTGTTTTTCACAGCTGAATAGCATTCCAATGTGTAAATGCACCACAACCAACTAAAGAGCATACACAGACTGGGCCTCGGCTCTCTGCACATATGTAGGAGATGTGCAGCTTGGTCTTCATGTGGGTCTGCCAACCACTGGAGCAAGGGCTATCCCTAAAGCTGTTGCCTGTCTGTATAATTCGTTCCCCCAACTAGGTTGCCTTGTCTGGCCTCAATAGGAGAGGATGTGCCTAGCCCTGCAGAAACTAGATGTGCCAGGTTTGGGGATAACAAGGGTGTTGTCACCGTCTCGGAGGAGAAGGAAAGGAGGGATGAGGGGAAGGACTATGTGAGGAACTGAGAGGGGAGGACAGCAATCAGGATGTAAAGTGAATACATACATACATACATACATACATATATACATACATACATACATACATACTTACATACATACATAAGGGAAACAGAATTTAGGGGAGAAGCTTGAGCGGGGGAGAACTGGCAGTTGTTTTATTCCTGGCACTGATTGGACTTTCAGTTTTAGACTGAACTTTAGGAAGCCCATCTGCGACTTGTTCACTGTGCTTTCTTTCATCTGATCGATGCTCTCTAGCAGTCTGATGTTGGCTAATATATTCCTAAGTGAGCAGGTGAGAAGGGTGCTATGTGGAACCCGAAGCCAATGTAAGGACTAGCAGATTGCTTTGAGCTCTGTGGAAATGCCGTTTGAAGAGCCTCAAAAGTAACTGTGCACTAACCATGGAATGCGCAGTAATGAGTAAAACCAGTCCTTGATACGAGACAGTGGTCTCTGTGTTCATGCACTTTGACATCAATTTCTTCCATCTCTTAAAGATATAAAATTAATTTCTCTAAATGAGCACAAAAATTAGGAATAAGAGAAGCTCATATTGAGTATGTAGAGCTTGAAGAGATGGGTATTTTATATTGGATGATGATGCAAGCATTCTAAAATGAAGGTTAGATGGTGTCTTTATAAATAATACTGGAAATCCTTTGTTAGATAGACAAGGATGTGCACAAACTGTGGCTCACAGACTGCTGTGGCACACTAGGTTTCTACACAGAAAAGAAGGCTGCAAAACAGCAGGTGCAATTGTGAGCAAAGTTTTCCAATAATTGAAGGTTGTCTCATAAAATAATTAGATTTGTTTTGAATCATTCAGAAGACAAATCAGAAATAGATGACTAAGATGAACAGACTGGAATCTGGTCAATGTAGAAAAGCAGCAAGTATACATATCTGCTGAAAATTTTTGCAAAAGGAATTTACACAACATGATAGCAAGAACAACATTCCTGCAGCAGCTAGACTCTCACTGCTGGAGCACTGCTGGAGCACTGCTGGAGCACTGCTGGAACACTGCAGGAGCATGATTCAGTGGGGAGTTCCTCCATGCATTTCAGACACAAAGAAACTTTGCACATGATAGCAGGAGCAACATTCCTACAGCAACTAGATTCTCAGTGCTGGAGCACTGCTGGAGCACTGCTGGAGAACTGCTGGAGCACTGCGGAAGCACAGTTCAGTGGGGAGTTCCTCCATGAGTTCAGACCCAACCAAACTTTGCATAAGGTTCCTTCAAATTCTGACATTTTAGGATTTTAGAAAGCACAGGCTTGGTGATTCTACCCAACTCCGTAAGTGAGTTCGATACTCAGTTCTACTAACTAGCTATGCTGCCTTGAATAAATTATATTGTTTATTAACTGTAGTACTCTTATCTGTAAAAAAAAAAAACCCAAAAGCATAATCATTGTTAATATCCGTTTTGCCTAAAAATCTGAGATTGAAGTGAAGACATGGAGAGACCAAAGCACTCAGTGTAGCCATGTCCCGTTTGCATAGATGAAGGCTTCCAAAAGTACAAAGCATTGTAATAGTCTAGACTCTGCTTAAATGGTTCAGGAGAGCCAATTCTATTGTCTGGTGAGATCAGGATGGCATCATGGGAATATTTCAGCTATGGACCAGAATGAAGAGGCAAGTTGTTCCAGGAGTAGGTTGATTAAGCAAGCAGTTTTATTGGAATCAATCTCAGGTCTCTGGGATACTAGTGGGATGCCTTTTTCTTCTACCTCACAAAAGAAAAGCACATTGTTACCTACCTAATTCTCACCTAGAAGCATTGTTCTAGTGTGGAGAAAGCTACAGGGCTCTAAACAAATGTAGTGTTTGAAACCCAGTATTGATCCCAAGCCAGTGGATGATTACTGACTGGGAAATCAATCCTTTTGCAAGACAGGTAGTTTATGGTATATTTTCAATAGAATTAAAAGGCAGCCAGATCTCAGCTGTCAATAAACAAATCATTAAGAATAATTTTCTAACAGATGTTGATTGTGGTCTCTTAGTAGTTATCATTTAAAAGAAATAAACAGAAGTAAAAATGAGGTTAAATTCTGAAGTGATATTCATTGAAAAGTTCATAGTTTAACTGGCACAATATAAATACATTTAGAGCACATTTTAAATTTTGTAGTTACTTCAAATTGTGTTTTAAATATATTTCTTGTTTTGACTAATATATAAAGTAATGATTTGGTGAAAATAATCCAAAAGCTAATGTTTAAAGATAATTCTTATAGACAGTGAAAAGTTGTGTATATCATTTTGATACAGAGAAATATATTGGGGCTTTCTAGAAAATAATCTCATGTATAAAGTTAATTATAGCAGGATAAATTTCGATGTGAGAAAGAATAAGAATTTATGTTCAAAGATTAAAAACAACTGATAGAAATTTCCAACTTTTAAAGAATTGAATAGAGGTGTGTGTGTGTGTGTGTGTGTGTGTGTGTGTGTGTGTGTATGTTTATTTACATTAAGGGTAATGGCTATCGAATTCTTACATTAGTTTGATTCCTCTAAACACATTTAAACCATAGTTGTATGTATAATGCTACAGTTTTCATGCTCTGGGTGATTTAGAGAGTGAAATGGGGTGGGTAGGCTCACCTGCTGCCCTTGATATATTATATGGGAACACTGACAGTGGGCAGCCATTACTTGATCCAGATGAGCCTGGATTGACTAATCAACTTACTTAAGTACCAGACAGAGTTGAGTTCCTAAATTCACCCAACAATCAGAATACTCAGTGAATGAAGCTAGGAAAAATAAATGTCCGGAAGCTAAGGACTGAAGCATGGCAGGAAATGAGCCAATCAATCTCTAAAACAGCAAATTTTGTTGTGCGTTGCAAGAAATCCTCAAACCAAGAACCTGATGCTGAGCCCAAGCATGGGAGGTTGTGGGTCAGCTATGGACACTCAGCCAGCTCAGCTGGGCTTTCTTCCAGTAGGCTAGGGATGAGACACACAGATCCTTCAAAGGGAGTCTGACTGAACAGACTATGGGTTCAAAATGTTGGAATGAGAAACCTTCTTGATTTTTTCTCTCTATTCTCATTCCCATCTCTAAAAGAAGATGAGATTGTGGATGAGGAACAGTGATTTCTTGGTTTAGCTTTCTCACTTTTTGGACTAGAAGAAAGGATGCCATTTGCTGCTTTCTGTCTATGACTTTTGGAAGAGAGCCACATGGGAATAGGCCTGTGCTTGGGAAGTGTGGTTTGTGATCCGTCAACATTCGATGCTAGAAGTGCAGTGTTGATAGCCTGTGTAGACGCGAATTTAGACCCTTTCCTCCAACATAGCTTTGTTGATGGTGTATTCCTATGCTGTCTCTTAATCACACAGGGAAAGTGGTGGAGTGTCTTTAAACTTCCAAATGAAAGCTAATCTGTGGAATGAAATAAGTGGTAAATATGGGTAGAGGGGACACACACACACACCCACACACATACACACACGTAAGTGAGATCAGAATATTTGAATAGAGAGATAGAAGAACATTTTGAAATGCCAAATGTATTAGTCAGGGTTCTCTAGAGGAACAAAACTGATAGAATGAATATGTATAAAGGGAATTTTTATAGTGGCTTATAGACTGTGGTGGAGTAAGTCCAACAGTGGCTGTCTATCATGGAAAGTTCAAGAATTCAGTAGTTCTTTAGTCCATGAGACTGGATGTCTCACTCAGCTAGTATTCGGTATACACTGGAATCCCAAAAGAGTAGGCTCTAATGCCAGTGAAGAATGGACTTCCTAGTGAAAGTAAAGGCAAACAGGCAAAAGGCAAAAGCTCCCTTCTTATAGAGGGATCTCTTATAGAGACCGTCACCAGAAGGTGTAGCCCAGATTAAAGGTGGATCTTCCCCACCTGAAATGATTTAATTCAGGAAAATATCTCACAGAAATACACAACAGTTTGGAAATTAATTTATTCTAGATGTAGTCAGGTTAAGAACCAAGAATCGCCACCAGACCAAAGTGAAAGCCTTATACCATTACGGGTCTAAATGTGCCATTGTGTAGGGCACCGTGTAATACATGTTTTCAAACATGACCTGACCTGTCAAATGAGAAAAATATGATTGACATCATAGAGTTTCTGTAACAGCATAGAGATTCTTTCTATTACAGATAGATAGGTGCATGACAGACAGACAGACCGATAGATGACAATGAGACATGGATATACGGATAGACAGTATTAACATGATAAAACAAATACATAAACAATCTAGTCCAACAGTGAATGTCTTTTTTAATTCACAGCCAATTGCTTGTCATTTAAGTAGACTTATGTCTCTGATGCAGTAAATGTGATCTTATGTGACCTTTCATGACCATGGGCAGAAATGTTCAGTGGTTGGGCTGGAAAGCATTCCTGTCAGGAGTGTAGTATAGCTATCACAGCCCAAGCACACTCCCAGATGATAAACTCTTAAATTAACCCTTGTGGGATTCTTACTATGTTGGGGTAGAAATTATAAACTGAAATACATGATTATTAGTGTGAAAGACTTGAAATGTTACCCATGCATCTTCTCTTTCTTTCTTTCTTTCTTTCTTTCTTTCTTTCTTTCTTTCTTTCTTTCTTTCTTTTCTTCCTTTCTTTGTTTCCCCTTCATTCCTCTCTTTTTCCATTCACTCATTCATTCAACAAGCATTTAGTAATTGTCTACAGTGCACTGGTGACAGGTTGCATACTTAGTATAAAAGTATGAATTATTCCCATGTGCTTCCTGCTCTGCAGCTCTTCTGTGATGTGACTTCAAAGCTTATTCCATCAAGAAAGTATTTGGGCTTTAATTTGAACTTGACCATGTGATCTGCTTTTCTTAACCTGGTTTGTTGATGAGAATATTAGCAAGATGGACACCATCAGGGGCCTTCCTTGTTGTCCATGGAAACCTTGCAGCCTCTTGAGTGTAAGTTATACCACCAAATAAAAAAATGACACATGAGCATGCGATTGCCCCCATTGTTCTTTCTGAAGTGGATGTGAGTAGAGCCAGTGAGTATTCACTAACTACAAATGCATGAGTTAACCCAGTTGATAACACACTGAGATAATTGTTCCAGCAGAGCCTCTCCAAACATACTGACACACAGAACCCTGGATAAATAAATAAGAGGTCCGTTGTTTTAAGTCTTAAAGATTCAGAGGTTGTCTGTGACACAGAAAGAGCTAATTGATTCAGTACTGAGGAGTGAATAGCAAGCAGATCAGAAAAACCTCATGTTGAGACATCATTGTTCTTTTTTTGTGAGGGATGAGCTACCAGGGATAAAAAATTGAAGAAGCACCAGAAATGGGAAGAGTACACACTGCAAAAAAGGATAGCAGGTACCTACAGAACTATCTAATGTGGGGAAATCAAGGAAACCTGTCCAAAGAGAAGGGACTTAGGCTGAAGTCTTAATGGCATGGCTGAGCTAGACAAGATGGGTGACAGGATTCCTTGAGGTTGTGTTCTTTGAGTCATGGTACTAAATAGAATCCCAATTCTGAATGCACTAGGGTTGCTTGTATGGGAAGGCAAATGCCTTCCTTCTAGATTTCAAATTTCCCAGTCTGAGAGAGAACACTTGGACCCTTGCTCAGCTAGGACACGGGACTAGAAAGATAAGGCACAGCTTGCAGGAGGAATTCCTTACAGAATTGATCAGAGTTGGTACGTTTGGAGCTGGAACCTGGGGAATTTTCCACCTGATTTGTTTGTCTTGGCTGGAGAATAAACTTCAAGTGTGTCTGACAGAGTCCGGAAAATGCCCTGTAAAGAGAACAAGATAAGCCGGGTGGTGGTGGCACACGCCTTTAATCCCAGCACTTGGGAGGCAGAGGCAGGCGGATTTCTGAGTTCGAGGCCAGCCTGGTCTACAGAGTGAGTTCCAGGACAGCCAGAGCTACACAGAGAAGCCCTGTCTCGAAAAAAATAAAATAAAATAAGAGAGAGAGAGAGAGAGAGAGAGAGAGAGAGAGAGAGAGAGAGAGAGAGACGAGGTTTAAGGTTTGAGAGTTATGGCTCTTAATAGGTTTTATTCAAAATATTGGATTTAATAAATAGTTCCTAGTCCTACAGCACAAAGGATTTCAGTCAATTGTTTCTTAATTCTCTACAGCTTCTTTCCTTGGTTCTTAGGTTACCATATGAAGTCTGTGACCATAGATTTATGGGTAATATTTTAAAAGGAGTATGGAACACCCTATCAATTCTACAGTAGAGGAATGTAGGATGGCCTACCAGATAGCTCTACAGTTGATGAACATTGGATGATCTACCAGACAGTTCTACAGTTGGTGAATGTTGGATGGTCTACCAGATAGCTCTACAGTTGACGAATGTTGGATGGTCTATTAGATAGTTCTACAGTTGAGAACTGTGAGAAGGTCTATCAGTTCCACAGTTGAGAAATGTGGGAAGGCCTATCTGATAGTTCTATAGTTGAGAATTAGGGGATGACCTAACAATTCTTCACTTGAAGAGTGCGGAATAACCTATCAGATAGTTCTTTGTTAAGAACAAAGAAGAACTGTACTCTGAATTACAAGAATAATATTGATCATGAGCTGGAGAGATGCTCAGTGGTTAGGAGTACTTGCCTTAGCACTGTTCAAGAGAACACAAGTTCCTTTCCTAGCACCCACATCAGGTAGCTCACAATGTAGCTCTCATCTTTAGAGGAGCCAATGCTTCACTAAGTACCAACACCCATGTCATATATTCACGTAAACACACATACATAATAATAAAAATACATTTTTAAAAAGTATATAATAATAAAAATGCATCTTTAAAAATAAAACATAACCAGCTGGTGAGTTCTTCCCTGGGGAAGACTATTTCTTCCACTCTCAGAAAGCGTTAATTATCTGTAGGTTTTTATATAGGGTTTATATAGTTTTTATATAGGGTTGAGGCTTCATGAGCTTTTGATCATCTATAGTGACATGTTTATTCATGCAAGTAACATTATACAGATTGGGCGGGCTACATTTATGTAATTAGAAATATACATAGGCATACATATACATACTTGTAATAATAATGAAAGAAAAATAGGCCGTTAATTTGAAAGAGAAGAAGAGGTGGGATATATGGAAGGGTTTAAAGTAGGGAAAGAAAAATAAATTATGTATAAAATAGTTGTGGAAAATACCAAAAAAAAAACACCTTAGGAAAAAAAACAACATCATGTAAAAATACACTTTATGCAATGAAAACTTTAGTAGATTCAACTATTGGGGTTTTTAAGATCTTTGCTGAAGAATAGAAATAGTTTAAAATAAAATTTCACATTAAAAGAAGGAGGAAGGAAAACAGGGAGGGACAGAGGGGGAGAGACAGAGAAAGAGGGAGAGAGATAGAAGGAGGAGGAGGAGGAAGAGAAGGAGAAGGAGGAGAAGGAGGAGGAGAAGGAAAAGAAGGAGAAGGAGAATTGAGAAGGTGGGTGAATACAGCAATTAAAAAAATCAAAGCCATTATGTATACTAAAATTATACAGTAAACAAACAAAATGAAGAAATCCACCTTCAAGCAAACTATAAAAATATTAGAGATCAACTGCAGCACTATCCTGGGCAACACGGGAATGTTCTGGAGGGATGTTGTTTTCTCACTCTGCTATTGTCTTTGATTTTGATTCCTATTAATGAACAGATGTCCAGAAGGCTGTTCTAGGGAATAACAGAGCACTCTTTTACTATTTGATGTTAGAAGACTTTTCTCTTAAAGTTATTTAGAGTTAAATTTGCATTCTTTTCAGAGGTTAATATTTCATTTGGCATTGTGGTACACTGTTATTGTCTTAGTCATTACTTGGGAAGCCCTGCCGGTTTCCACTTATTTTTTTCCAAACAAGCCACTGCTGTCAATGTGAGAATTTAAACACAAATGAGGCACATAGTCTAATCTCACTGAGAAATCTTTAAAAACTGCCCTAGGGCTTTGGCTCAGATATTCTGTCAGATGGAGTTTGTACAAGGGAAGGTAAGCTGTGCTTCCTCCTACAGTTACTTTTGAAGGACCTGATGAAGGACACGGGGACTGAGCAGAAAGGAAAGAAGCTGTTGGAAGCCTAGAGGAGAAGCCAATACCACATGCCAGCCACTTGCCTGGAGTGTGACCTGTTCCAGGAGACCCCGTAGCATACTCAGCAGGAGCTGCTTTCCAATCCAAGGTCTCAGGAAAACTACTGAAGAGCACTGAAGAGGAGCCAGGCTTCTCTAAGAGTGCTGCTACATGTGGTCACCTGGTGCTTTTCCCTGACATGATATTTCCCTACACTAGGACAGTGGCCACATGGTGATTTTCCATGCAAAAATATTATCCCATACTGGTTACTTGCTTGACCAGGACTGTTTAATGACTATATTTGCTATTAGCCATATAACCACCATCACCAGGCCAACTTCCAAATGCACTAACAAAACCCCCTCTCCATTGTCTATCCACTAAACTTGTATTATCTGTTTTTAAAAATAAGGAGATGGCTGACCTAGGAGGAGGGCTAGCTATTACAATGTCCTAGGAAGAGGCTGGGCTGGAAAGTTCTGAAGGATTGAGGGACCAACACCCCATGCAGTTGGAAAGTTCTGTCTGGAGAAATGTACCAGGTATTTACCTCAAAAAGAATCATTTTCTCAACTGCAGAACAGGAGTGCTAATGCTTCTATCCATGTGATTTTGTGATGTAAAGATTAGAGAGATGATGGGTGTGCAGAAATCTCAGCAGCTTTCAGCACTCCGTGGACCATGATTTCCAACTTACCAGTTTCACACCAACATTCAGGGAGGCAGGCTGGGTTTTACGGGCTCCTGTGATTAATAAGAGGTTATGCCCAGCTGGAATCAAGTTCTATTTTGTGAGTTCATTGCCCTCTTTCCTAAGCCTCATCCCTTCTATCCAGATGAAAACAAGAACATTCACACATCTTCAATGTGCTTCTTCT
Source organism: Apodemus agrarius (assembly GCA_964023405.1). Lineage (NCBI taxonomy): Eukaryota > Metazoa > Chordata > Mammalia > Rodentia > Muridae > Apodemus > Apodemus agrarius. The sequence continues at coordinate 193,993,996 of OZ030005.1, forward strand.
CCTTTGTGGCTGTACAAGGAAATGAGGCCATTCGACTGGAAATGGGGTCATATGACTGGACATGAAAATGGGGTCATATGACTGGACATGGAAATGGGGTCATGTGACTGGACATGGAAATGGGGTCATGTGACTGGACATGGAAATGGGGTCATGTGACTGGACATGGAAATGGGGTCGTGTGACTGGACATGGAAATGGGGTCATGTGACTGGACATAGAAATGAGATCATTTGAAGTGCAAAGGTTCTCAAGGAGATGATCCATCCAATGTTCCCTAGTTAGAGCAAGTGAGAGGGGGGTGAGTACAGTGTAGACAATGCAAGTTGAAGGGTTCAACTGTATGGGCTCAGAGAATCTACTAGTGAGCTATGAAAGAACATCTGTGCCTCCCCCATCACTATTGCCTCGAAACCTTATGTTTCACTCACTACTACCTGTGTATGGATGTGTGTAGAATCCTCTGCTAGAACATAGGTAACCTCCATGAGCCACATTCCCTTTAAAACACTGATGCCCTCTCATCATGAACCATTATGCCATTATGAACCAATAGTTCTTAAGCTAGAGGTGGAAATCATGGGTCCCTATACAATCAATGCTGGGATTTGGGGAAGGCTTGGCTTATGAAAGTCACAGCTACTGTGAGTTCAATGCGCAATGGCTGTGTGTTTGAAATAATGCTTTCTGCATAAATCCCCTACCTCTGGCTCTTACACTTCCTGTCATTTCTTCTGTTTTGATTCCTGACTCTTGGGGAGAGGAGTTGCCCCATTTGGAGCTGGGCATCCCACAGCCTCTGATTTTTGCACATTGACCAGTGGTGGTCTGTGTACCATCTACAGTAGTAAAAAGGAGTTTCTTGAATGAGGGTTGAGAGACAGATTGATTTATGTTTATAAAGTCACAAACTTATTACTATGTCTATTTAGTAGACTAAGAGTATCATGTTCTCCTCAAGAATATAGAACCAAACTAGTCATTTTTGTCCAGTTAATTGTGCCAGATGTGGGTTTTATTTTTTGGAGTGAGCTTTAAATTTAACCAGAAAGCATTTTGTTACCCCCATGATATTATTTCTACCATTACAGCAGTGAATGAGATTTATCTTGCCATAACAGTCACTACTGTAGCTGACAGGGTTCACAAACAAACAAGAATATTCATTATTTTCCTTCCCAGTATTGTACACATGACCATTCAAACCATGAAAATCAGACAGTGGGGATAAAGCTTCCAGATTGTCACTAGCATGACTTCACTATGTGATTCAGGGTATGTGGTTATCTTTGGCAATGGGTTTACCATCAAGTTCTAAAGAATACCCAGTAGTCTATAAGGTCTGGAATGTCTACTGAACACTCAGAAATAGGAAACCCATAGCTGGCAATGGACCTCATGTCTCACTGCCTATGGTATTCACCTTTTACAAGGTAGCTCCATTTAAACTCATCTGTATAGATATATACTTCAGGGAGCTACTGCAATAGTAGGTTTCCATATGTATTTTCAAAGGTCTTCATTATTGGTTATCCCTACTCCATACCTTCTTCTCTACTGTGTCTTCTATAGGTACTCTAACTTAAACACACATATCCAAAGGCAAATCTAGCATCCATATGTTAAAGAAAATATATGGAATTTATCTTCCTGGACCTGGATTAACTTATTGAGAATAATTATGCTTCAACTTACATATACAGAAAAAGACTTTGTGGCAATATAGATACTATGATCAAAAGTTGATAAATGAGGTCTTAACAGCACTAAAAAGTGTCTATACAGCAAAGCATGGTGTTGTTCAAGTGAAGGTGCAGCCTACAGTATGGGAAAATTCTTGCTGGCTATATGTCTAACAAAGGTTGGTGTCTGAAATATACAAAGAACAACAACATTCCCATACATTCAGAAAATTAGAATTCAAAATAATTGGATCATGTAATTAGACTTATCAAAAGAAAAATACTAAGAATTTTTTAATATTAGTACTTTAGCCATTGAGAAATGAAAATTAAACTACTTTGAGATTTCATCTTACCTTAGTCATAATGGCTAAGAATTAGAAAACATATTAAAATAAATGCTGGCCTGGATGTGGAGAAATGGCAACAGTTAGTTAATTATTTTGGGGGTTGCATCGACTATGGATGTCAGTGTGGTGGTTCCTCAAAAAGATAGAAATAGTTCAGCCATGTGATACAGATATACCATTCTTAGGCACATACCCAATGGTCTATACATTTACTACAAGGATACTCACTAATCAATGCTCTTTACTGCTCTACTTAAAATTGTCAGAAAGGATAAATCACCTAGATGCTCAGCACTTGGTGTATGGATAATGAAAGTGGTACATTTACACAGTGGAATATTATTCAGCCCTAAGAGAAATGAAATGATGAAATTTTCTTGTAAATGTGTGGCTAGGAATAATCGTTCAGAAGGAAGTATCCCAGACCCAGAATACTATCATCTGTTTATGTCAATGATATAAAAGCATGTTCTAGCTGTGGAATGGAGCTGGTGTTTGAACTCAACAATGAAAGGAAAACCAAGATTTGAGATTTGGGATCAACCTATCTCTGCAAGCCATTCTTCCACTTGAGCCATACTGATGATTGTGTTTTGATTCCATAATTCCAAACTTCCAATACCAGAACCAACTCTATTCATTTTTCAAACTAAAGGCTAAGGACAACACTATTGTCTGTTAGGCCTGTTGGTATTTCTCCACCTATATGTCTAGGAAAAGGTTGTAAATAGTCTGGGAGAAGGGACCTGCAGGTAGTTACCTGGAAGTGTGGAAAGAGTCAGAAGAGGAGTAAGAATAACATCACTACTGTGGTGGTGTGAATGAGAAAGGCCCCCATAGGCTCATGTGTCTGAATACTTTGTCCTAGTTGATGGAACTGTTTGGGAAGGATTAGGAGGTGTGGTCTTTTAGAGGAAATATGCCACTTTGAACATACTGAGAGGGTTTAAAGTCCATGTCATTTGTAGTTGGTTCTCTCTCTGCCGTGTTCTTTTGATCCAAATATAAAATCTCATCTGCTGCTCCAGTGTCATGCTTGCCTGCCTTCTGCCATGCTTCCTGTCATGGAGGTCTTGAAATTTAACTCTCTGGAATTGTAAGCCTCAAATAAACTCTTTCTTCTATAAGTTGTTTTGGTCATGGTGTTTTGTCACAGAATAGAAAAATAACTAAAACACACACTCAAACACAAGCACACATAGATACACACACATGCATCATATAAAGATACCGATCTGCCCACATACACATGTATATACTCACAAACATATTTAAACATGCATATAGACAAAAAACATTCAAACATAAATACACAATCACACATTAATGTGCATACACATATACAACCTATTGCATTTATACATAGTAACACAGAGACACATATACAAATATACTTATACACATATAAACACTTTATACATTTATGAGCACTCATACATACATAAGCAGTAATAAATATGTATGTGCATATACACAATTTTGCACACATACATAGCCATACACATTCACACACATATTCACTCTTACATATACTCACATTCATACAGATATTCATATACATGCACACACAAACACTCTCATTGTATACACATTTATATACTTGCATGTGCTTATACAATCACACATGCACATTCACAGACATATATACACACACAAACTAGTAACACAATCATATACATGTGCACATATATACACACATATTCAGAAATACACATACATACATATGATTATATAAACATATACATATACACTTATACATTACAGCATATAAATACCCATATACATATACACTTACACATTACAGCATATAAATACCCATATACATATACACTTACACATTACAGCATATAAATACACACAAACATACATACACATAAACATGTATACACCACAGAAAAATGTAAATCCCAAAACACAGAAATGTGTAAGCACTCAAAAATATGTACACACTTGCACACGTAAGCATACATACACACATACTCAATTATGCTCACAAATATACATTCACACATACACATTTACACACTCAAAAGCATTTACAAACACAAATGCAAAATTTCACACACAACTACACAAAATGTGCAAATACACTCACACACACACATGCACTGTAACTGCCCGCAGCTGCAGCGGACTGGGTCCCTGGAAGAGAAGCTGGGAATAGATGGGGAGTCGGCGAAAAAGAATGGAGGTCAGGACAACACAATTGCTGATCAAGACCCCAGGTTTATTTGGGTTTCTGACAATTTAAGGGTTCTCGGAGTGAATCCCTTGAGACTCGGCTCTGTGCTCTCCCAGACATCCATCCCACTCTGGCCTGGCACATATCTCTGCTGCTTTAGTGCCTGTTTTATTTGATCATTTAACAGTATCCATCACAGTTAGCTTCTTTCTTCTTGCCAGCTTTTCTTCTTGTTTTCAGTAGTGTCGTGGTCTCCTGAGTTGCCTAAGGCTTTCTGACTTTCTTGTTGTCTCCTTTGCTCATGCCTCCATCTTTGGCATTGCTACATAATTAAACGCTGTCATTTGGAGTAAATTCCTTAAGATTAGACCCTAGACTCTGCCACTCACTTGCCAGGCTCTCCCGGATAATCTTGTTTAGGGTCTTAATTAGCATCTATGTCCAAAGACTCTCAAGATATGTTTCCAATCCAGCCTTCTAATCTAAACACAATACACACACACACATACATACATACATACATACATACATACATACAATACATATGAGACATCCTCATTTCAAACTCAAAAGTGCTTAAGGTTTGAAAATTACTCTCATGACCCAACCTATTCCTTGTGCCATATGGTTTGGAATTGAGCCAGCTGTGCAAACAGAAATAGAACCTGCCCTCTCAGCACTCTGTCATCAATCACCATTGAACTTATTTCCTAATATCCGCCTAATTAATTTCTTTGTCTCTATCTCTGCTATCAATAACCCAGTGTTATCCTTTTTGCCTAAACAAGTCTAACAGCTGCTGCATGATTTTTATGATTTCTCTCATTCTCTGTCTTAACCTGCTCTTCACACACTGGGCTAGAATGTTTTAGATTATAATCTGATGACATGAGATCTGCAGCCTTTCTCCCTCTAATTAACCACCGCCTGCACTCATAGGGCAAAATCATATGGATCCTCTAGAAAATTCTACATAATTATGTACCAGTTTGTGATTTCATCTTGTTACCCATCCCATCCCATGCTCTTCCCTTTGTGTGAAAATGTCATCCATTCTCACCCAACCATCAATCCAATTCTTTACATTGTACAAAATAAGGCGCAAAGTGCCCTCACACCCTCAACATACACATTGTTTTCAGAACACACACGTATTTTAGTGACATGTTTTCCTTAGTTATTAACTCTATCTCCCTCCCCCATGGAGCTGACAGCACATTTATTCTAACTGCTATGTTAGCCCCAGTCTGTGGCCCAGGAATCAGCACATGAACGAGATTTAACTGATACTGTTGGATGAAAGTAAGCCAAGAGAGCAGGACAGGAAGCCCTGCAGGAAGAGTTGGGTGAGCATGAGCAGCTTGGTGTGCTGCTGGTAGAGTCCCAGTTATCCCCAGCTTTAATTGGACGGAGTTAGAGAAGACTGTCATCTTCTCTGAGAGGTATCACAGCAATAGCTCTGCCCTGCGGATACATGCAGCCAAGCATGAGACGGAGTGTGGGGACCCAGTGGAGGAGTTGGAGAAGGGACTGAAGGAGCTGAGGGGGTCTGCACCCCCATTGAGGGAGCAACAGTGTCAACCGGCCAGACTCCTCCAGAGCTCCTGGGGACTGGACCACTAGACAAAAAGTACACATGGAGGGACTCATGGCTCTGGCTACATAGGTGGCAGAGGATGGCCTTGTTGGACATCAGTGGGAGGAGAGGCCCCTGTGTCTGAGGGTGCTTGATGCCCCAGTGTAGGGGAATGCCAGGGCAGGAAGACAGGAGTGGGTGGATGGGTTGGGGAGCACTCTTATAGAGGCAAGGGGGTAGTTTCTGAAAGGGAGACCTGGAAAGGGGAAAATGTTTGAAATATAAATGAAGAAAATAGCCAAGAAAAAAGAAGAAAAAGAAAAGAAATGGTTCGGCCTTTGTTCCCAGAGAGCAGACTATCCTCGCTGACAGGCAGGAGAGCTGGCTGAGCATCGGATGGCGAATGAGGAAGCGTGGATGTAAGGGAACACAGGCAGAAATGTGGACAGATGGCGGAGCGCGGAGCAAAAGCAAGAAGCGGTGGGCACAGCATCTGGGGAGTCTCTCTGCAGAAGGCATTCCCACGGGGATGCTCCTGCCCTGTAGACGAAGGGTGTGACCTTCTACTCCTCCTTCTGGTCTCCTTTTTGCTCATCCAGAATACTAACACTTAGCTCCCTGCAGCAGCTCTCTGCTGTTGTTGTAGTTGTAGGTGTTGTTGTTTTAATACAGATGGAGCCTGGCTCTTTACAAAAGATTAACTGAAAACGGCCTAAGTGCCCTGGTGTCCTTTCCCTGCCTGAGAAGCAAAGAAGCAGCAGCACACTGTCTTGTGATGCACACGTCACGCCTTTTGCTTCCAGCACAGTAGCTTCTGGGGAGGAGGGCATAGTAACTCAAGCAGCAAATACTTGCTAACAAAGAGGAGCCAGAACTCATGCTCAGTTACAAGGTCCTGTCCCAGCCCCCACACCACCCTGTATCTACTATACGACCTTCGGCAGCTCCTACCCCAGCCCCCACACCACACTGTATTTACTATATGACCTTAGGCAGCTCCTACCCCAGCCCCTGCACACCGCCCCCCTGTATTTGCAGCTGGCTTATCTTTTCTGTTCCATGCTGTCCTTTGAAAATGGAGTTGATGACAATTTTTATAACATTGTAAGGATGAACTGAGATTGTGCATAAAACACAATAAATGTGAGCTCTTAATAGCGTAAAGATATTATATAGAATGTGCATCTTGAGGAACATATTATTCCATAATGGCCCAGAATGCAATTTCAGTATCTTTGGGGATATTAAACGTCAGGAGATATTGGATACATCCTATAGTGTTTTCATGGTTTCCAGGAATAGACTTGAAAAATCATCACTGGCCCCTTTTGATACCCAGCATTATGCTTCTTTCATCATGAATATGTATTTGAATGCTAAGTGAATGGATGACAGACTTGCTAAGGCAGGAGCTCCCGTGGGATAGGCGCTGCAGGTCTTCCTGCAGCACCAATTAGAGCTAATGTATTATAGTTCGAAGTATGATTTCTTTAAACAACAATTAGCACACAAAGGTTGTGAAATCCCCATTTCTTCTTAGAACAAAGAATTAAAAAGTTCAGGAGAACTGGAGAATTGCTGGGTGGTATTTTAACCTTCCAGGTGTATAAATTTATTCTCTTTCCCTATTGAGTTGTTTGGTGGAAACACTCTGTAGTAGTGATCTGAAGAATCTAACGGGGATCACTGGAGAGGGGAAATCCCTCATCTGAGGAAGGAATGAGGCATGTTTTATCCGGTCCAAATCACTGGATTTAGTCTGCTCTTGGTGTCTCTTCCAAACGCATGGAGAAAATACTAAATTAAAACAATCAACTGTTTGAAGTAGTCCACAAACCAAGGTTTAATGATTCTGGGCAGCATCATGGCAAACATTTAAAAATGGTTTCCTGACCCTTACTCATCAATGAGATGAGAGCAGTAAGAGGAGAAGCCTGGGAATATTCCTCCTGCCTGGTAGCACTTAGATTCGAGTCCTGTGATCAGTCTACTTACAAAGCATTCAAGACAGAACATTACCCACTGAGTGAGAAACCCTTATGACAAAATATGCAAAGGAAGGACCCAGGAGATGGGAGACCCAGCTCTATATTTAAACCCTGAGACCAACATGGTATGGGCAATTTATTTAATGTCTTCTGGTGACTATATCTTTAAACTGAAGAACTGGATTCAGTATTTGAATCTCAGACTCAGAAGGGACCTAAGGCAGTTTGGTTCAGTCCTTCCTTGAGACAATAGCTTGTCTTTTGTTTAAACATTTCCAGAATTCAGAAGACTTTGTTATCTCCTCATGTCATTATTGGATGAAAAGTGACATTGTCTATCATTGCAATAAGTAACCCCATGCCCTTCCTGTCAGAAGTGGGAGTCAAGAGACTTGAGCTTGGGCTCAGGATTACATAACCAACTTCATATGTTAATCTTGCAGGCCTAGATGCTTTAGTTCACCTTTGCTTTTATATTTTATGTGGGTTAAAATAAATGCATCCCATGCAAAGAGACATAAATTCATGATCTGAAACGTTGTAGCATGCTAACAGGAAGAGCATTGTTAATGGGTGGCAGAGCTTGCCTCCCTGGAAACAGGAAGTTGTAAAGTAGAAGTCTCCAGAACTTAAAAGACACTCTTATTCTTTCTCCTTGCTCTCTAGGCTTCTGTGGATATTCATCTTCTCCAACGAGCACAACCGTAGAAAGTTACTCTAGGGAAGAGCAGACTCTGGATTTGAACTTTGACCACATTAGTCTCTGTCCCATTGGTTACTAGCTACTTTAGGATTCAGTAGCAATTAAAATCAGATCAGCGTTTCAGAATAGGAACAGGGGGCAAAAACTTAAGCTTCTTTCAGGAAGGAATGACAGAGGACACGTGATTACTCACAAGTATAACTGAGTGTCATCAGTATCCCAAAACTTGCAAGAAGGTCGTGACAGCGTAGGTTCAGGATGACTTAGAGTGGCTGCACCCGTGATCAGCTGTGTATCCTAGCTTTGAGAGTGCTCTTGCACACTGACTCTTAGTTTGGCCACATCACTTGTTTTGACTAAAAAATAACAAAGTTAATGCAGGCAGAATTTTATGAAATGTTTTCTGAATTGTGCTTGATATTTGATTGTTTATTTGATTTTACTCCCTTATGTCTCTACATGTGCCATGAGAGCAAAGCTAAGCCAGATTGCTGGAGGTGGGTGAGAGTCACATAGGGAATAGATCAACACAGGCACCCTAAAAGGCTGTCATCTTTAAACCCAACCATGGATGAAGCCTGACTGGAATCTAAAAAAATGCCCATTTGCACACAGGCCAAATTGCTGTGCTGTGGATTTAGACTCCTAAATCTTAAGATGGCTTACTGAGTAGCATTGTTGTAGCAAATCATGAATACGGATGCACTTTCCTTTATTTGATGAGAAATGAGACTGATACTTTAATCAGTCCACATCTGATAGAAGATGTTCTGGGACATAAGAAGACACGGTGAGAGGCTACTTAGAGGACAATTCTGAGCTCCTTCTTTTTTATAATTTTTTTTTTATTTTCTATATTCTTTGTTTACATTCCAAAGGCTTTCCCCTTTCCCAGAGCTCCTTTTGAATTTGTTCTGTCCTTTGCCCAAGGACAGAAAGCCACTCTGACAGGCTGCCACTGGGAAGTAACTGATCTTTGCTTGCGTGTTGTTTTGATTCAAGATATCCTGTAGCCCCTTCCAGGATGAGATGGACAGTCGAAGCATATAAACTTTACAAGTCTGCAAAAGTGAGAACTGTGGTTCTTAGCATTAGCAAACAATAATAGCAATAGTTCTCCTAAACAGATGGCATCTCCTTCCAGCATGCCTCATCTAGAAACAAGGAGTGTTCAAGACAGAAATGATAAAAATGAGAGGAAATGTCTCAGTGATCAAAGTGATCACTCACTGGTCAAGTGTGACAACCTGAGTTTGGATCCCCAGTAGCCATGTAAAAATCCAGGTGTAGTCAGATGGACCTATACTAAGGTACTAAGTAGACAGACACTGGAGGATCCCTGAAGCTAGTTGACTAGCCTTGCTGAATCAGGGAACTGTAAAATTTAGTGGGAGCCTGTCTCAAAATAGGAGGGAGGGTGATAGAGATGATTTTGGGTCAACAGTTGATGTTGACTTCTGGCATTCAGACAAGTGCTCATCTACAAGCAACAACAACAATACATTGCTACAGAAGGCTATGCTGTGATGAACTGGCTGGTACTGTTTTCAGACATCATCTTCTTATTTTTTCCCTTCCCCCTTCCCTGTTTGTGAGACTTCATTGGTGCTAGGACATGAGAAGGGGATCTTGGATGATTGTCCTTGGATCCAAGGTGTCCAAGGAAGAGAAAGAGGACAAGTTAAGTCTGTCCACAACTGGGCAGGAAAGACAGAGTTACACTAAATACACAAGGGATGAGTAGGTGTGAGTACTCCAAAAGCAGGTCTGCTCCACACTCACATGCAGCAAGGCTTGATGGCTGACTAGTCCCTGCTCTCACATCAGCAGCTTCAAGACCTCTGGGTTCAAAGTCTTGCAGTCAGTATGAGCAGCAAATACCTCCAGGTCATTGCAAAGGTGCTGGAAATACTTGTCTAGGCTGCCAAGATGACTGGGATAGAGCAGATTAAACAGCTTTCAATAGATAAATAGAGTAAGTTTCTGGAATGGAACCTTTACCCACTCACATACTAGACTCAACTGCTTCTCCATCTCAGGAGCCTTCTTCTCTACGGGCATCTTAGTATAGAAGCTAAAGAGCTTTGTAAAGTGGCTCAGCCCAGCCTTATAGAGGTCTAGGTGGTGACTAGGATCAGGGCCTGGATGGAACAGACTCCAGAGGCTTTGATAAGACTGCAACTCCGGATGGTGAGAGCAGCTCAAGTAACTCATGAGGCTGCTCGGTCTGGAGTAGGTTATGTGTGTAAGAGGCGAATTCTGGACCTGCTGGTCTACCAGAAGTATCTTTGTCCCCTGAAGATCATTCTTGCTTCTTGGTGTGCACATCCTCCTGGGATTCCACTGCTTCTCTCAGTTTCAGAGGCTAAGGCTGTAACTCCAAGAAGGGTAAAGGAGGCGTATTGAAGCAAACTCTGTTCCTGCTATTTTGCAGCCCAGTCCCAGTGCATTGTGTCCTGTGGTCCACAATTCTTTCATCACTTTCATCCCCAGTGCTACAGGGGTTGGCTGGGCAGAGAGTGGTATGCACTAAGGGAGCAGCCAACCAAGGGCTGTGAGAAAGGCTGGGCATCTTCTAACACTACATCTGTTGGCAGAGTAGCAACAGGGATGCTATGGTTGTCTCCTGGAAGGACTGAAGTCAAGGAATCGTCTTCCAGATCCTGCAAAAGAGCGAGTACATCCTCAGATCAGCCTATGGGGTGACTATGAGCTAGACCAGGTCTTCACACTGACTGTGGTTGAAGAAGTGGGGCAAAGCTGAAGTTGAAGGAGCTGGCCAGGAATGGAACATCAGCATTCCAAAGCAGCTCTTGGGAGAGGGGCAATGCCTGGTTCACCTCCTCTTGAAATACTGACAATTTGAAACTTTGCGTACTTTTCCCAGGGTCCAGTATACAGGGTTGGTGGGGGACTAGTTTAGGAATTTGCAGCTCCTGCTACCCTGACTGCTTTCCTGTCTGGAGGACCCAACCACTTCTGTATTAGCTTCATCACTGAGTCAGGTATCTTGATGGAAGATTCTGGGTTGTTAGTAAGGTATCCTTCAGCAGAGTCCAGGGTACCTGTTCCTTCAGGTGCCCAAGGGCTCAAATATGAGCCAATCTGCCAACTGACCCAGCTCCACAGGAGTGCCTTCTGGCAGGAGTTTTTTTCCCGGCTACCCTGCCTCCTAGGAAAGGTGTTTGAAGCTGAGTTCATGGTGCACCAGTCTGAGCACTCCAGGTCCACCAATCTGATGTATCTGCGTTCCACAAGATCAAGTATGTTGTCTGATCACTGCTGGGATTTAGCAGTCTGCCATACTTAGGGTGTTTCCTTGCTTCTGATCAATGTTTCCTAGTTGGGAAACTGATGGCTTTTCAGTGGAGAAGGATAGTTAGAATGGCCCCATAGCTCTCTGGTTAATGACCACCTCTGGGTTCATTTTTATCGGGGGATATTTCAAAGATGTATTTGCCTGTGCTGTTCACTGTATAAGCTCCATGTTTGTTGGATCTAAAAATCCAAGGGCATCTGGTCTTAAAATCTCCATCTTCACCTCAGCATGGTGCTTCCGGTCTGCCCGGCGGCCTGTCTCCTGACTCCAATCACCTCAGCCAGATGTCTTTCAAGCTGAGAGAGCCAAGGAGTCATGCCATCCATTCCGAGACTCAGAATCCTCTGCAGAAGGAAATCCTGAGAGAAGTAAACTCCCAAATCAGTATTTTACCTTTAGAAAAGTAGACCCAGCCATAGTCATGTTCTTCACCTACTGGTTGGGGACTTTGTAATCATGAAAATCCTTAAATCAGGCACAAAGCTGGCTAGGTTGTAGAGCTGCTAAGCTCCTAGGTTACTTCTAAATGTTCCTCACCAAGAACAAATCAATACGACTGTTGGAAGCTACATATGGAAGAACATAGAACCAGAAAGAGGACATCAGTTAGCTTAGGCAAGCACTACAAACGAACACAACCAAAATCCATACTCAAATCTAATAAGGCTGAGTCAGTGAAGAGTCCTAAGTACAGCAGAAGAAAAGACAGACTTGGGTACACAGCTTCCTGGGTTCAGTTCAGTCTCTTGGCATAGACCTTGGAGTTCTGGAATATATCCATTTTCAACAGAAGTTAGGGATGTGCCAGACTGTGGCTCTGGCTGAGCTCTCATTGGTAATTAATTTCCCAGGTAGAAGAATCCTTTATTAATTTCTAAAGTAGAAGGAAGGACAAGGCATCCAAGTTTTCTTTCTCTCAAGAATTCCTTACTTTTTACGAATTGTTCCAGGAGATAATTGTCTCCATCCAAGAGAACTCATATAAAGGACAGAACAGCAGATATCAGCATCCTGAAAGGTGTGGTGCATATGCCTTTGTGTTGTTTTCTCTTAGAATGACTGTGTGTCCCCATGGTTGACCTGATTTTTGGTGCACCTTTCCTTGATGATATCTTGAGATGATGTCACTCTTCAGGAGTCCTAGTCAGGAGTTTCCTCTCTCTTGGTGTTCTGGGTTTCTTATTCTTTCCTAACGTAATTATTTCTGTAAAGGAGATATTGTGTGGAACCATACATAGTCAGTTGACCAGTGAGCTCTATAAAACAGCCCTCTCTAGACTTAGGACAATCCAGTGAGGCATGCTTGCTCCTGAGTTTAAGAGCTCTGATGTCAGGGTAGCCAAGAGAGATCACGGAGTTGTAAGAGGTTCCTAATAAACCACCCCAGCTTGCTTGACAAGGAAAGATGTTGTCTTGTTTGGCAAGAATCCATAGAAAATGCATGAAATGGAAGGTTGAAATGAAAACCATCTCTATCATTAGCACTCACATGGTAACTTATTAGTAACACTAGACAAGAAGGACTTTAGCCATCTACCCTAGAAAGGCAAGCTTTGTCCCAAAGCCGCTGTTCACTCAGGGGAAGCATTGGCAATGTTCCTTATTATGGCGATTTGGTGTGATGAACACTATTATCTGAGGGGCAAGTAGCAGGCAAAAAGCCTTTCAAGAGAGTTACAAAAGTAATCTTTACTAGATTTGTCATCAAAAGAAAAAAAAGAGCATTCCACAGTCATGCAAGGAGGGTCCATTCTGGGCAATCAGCCACTGTTCCCCTCCCAACCTGGGAAGGAAACTCAATGCAATCAAAGCAGTCAGCAAACAGACCAAAGACTCTGAAATTGATTCAGTCTGCATCATGGATGAGGTTATTAGGTTTCTTGTGAAGTAGCAACCATAGTCTCCTTAAGGGAATGAAAGAAGAAGGTTGACCAACAAAAACAAACACTTCCTTAATATTCTAAGTAACGGTGCTCATTTCTGCTTCTGTCTTCCATAGATTGCAATAAACTGTCATGTAACAACAATTCCCCCAGCCCCAGGAGAGGAGCCTAGGATGTTGTAAGTTCCTCTGGACTTAGAAATAACCACAAATAAATTGTTGTATCTCAGAGGGGCCCTAGAAATTAGAAATCCATTCTCAAACATTGTTCTTTACAACTCTAGCTTCCCACAGGAGTGCCATCCTAGGGGTGACCATCCTATTTGCAAAAAGAGCCCTGATCCACATGACTAAGAGAAAGACTTCCATTTTAGCTTCAGGGACCATGTGTCCCTGCTACCCTGCCATGCCCCACCCCACCATGACATGCCACAACACGCATTGCCACTTCAAGTCAACACATACATATTTCCTGGCTTTTGTCTCATCTTTTCTGTAAGTTGTAACATTTTTGTGAACGAAAACAAGACAGATGGAGAATTTCTCTACCTACTTCATTTTATAGGTTATATTCTCTTTTGTGAATACAGACAAGCTTTTTAACCGAGTGACAGGTCTTCTGGCTGAAGAGCCTGGAAAAACCTATAAACACTTAGCATTTTTCCATTGAAGATAAAAGCAGAAACTTCTGTGTCTGGTGATTGATTCAGCAACAACACACGTGCACATGCACACATATGGATGAGCACACTTGGAAATATTTCATTGGATTTATCTAGTGGTTTCAATAAATATACTTGAAAAGAAAATCAGGAAGCTCAGGAGGGAAGTACTCAAAACTTTGTACAAAGCACAGAGTAGAAATCACAGACAGAATAGTATCAGCTCTAAGAAGCTTTCTCCAAGAGGAAAGCCTCTTGTCGTGAGTGGTGCTACTTGTGCGGCAACCAAGATTGTGACCAGATTTATGTGTCTGATATATTCCTAGTACCCACTTACATAGTCCCCAAACTTCAAACCTCCATTCCAGCAAAATAATTTTCCCTCCACTCCTCTCTAAACATGTGCACATGCTCCTCCTGAGGAAGAATAGCTCGGTAGTGTTCTCGCCCCTCCACACCTACACACATCCTTTCCCACCCACAGCTGATAGCTCCTAAATGCAATGCACTCCATTGAAAATGATTTCCGGAAAATCATGTGATTTCTACTTTATCTTCTGCTGTTTTATATTAGATATACTTTTACAATGACCATGAACATTTTTACAGTTAGACTGGACTTTAATTTTGAATGATAGAGCAAAGGCAGTACATATTTCATAGGGCATAATGATGATAATATTTGTAAGAAATATGGTAAGAATGTGGAGGAGTACACTTGAAAATATCTCCATGTTCAGTTGGGCTCTGTGCTGTTTCCTTTCCGGTTGTGAAATAGCTTAATAGTTGATTAAAAACTTGAAATTTCAAACAATGATATTGGTACCCAACTGATCCTTGAAGCATCAGATAAAGGAAAAAGCGGGCCCACTCCTATGGTAAGAAGCCAAGAAGGTTGTCCATCAGAGGAAACCTACTTCCCCCTATTGAAGGGCATGGCTGCCAAGTCCTTCTCTGGGAATGGAACACAATTCATGTCCAGATCACAGCCATGGTTATTAAATGAGTAAGCAGACATTCTGTCCTTCCAAAATCATGAACATGGAGCTGTTCTGCCCAGCCACCTGGGCATTTGAAACCCCAAGTTATCCTTCATCTTTGGCACCTTACAAACTGGTGTTAATCCTTAATTTGGAATAAAGATGTCCTAGATAAAATTTGCTATGGAAATTTTTGCCAGCCTTTAGAACAGCAAAGCTCTCCACCACTCATGTATTCTAATCTTCCTCCAAGGCACCAAATTGTAAATGCTAGCCCAGCATTAGCTGTGACTGCAGAATAACCTTGAAATGCTTAAAAATTGGACCAATTACTTTTCAGAAACTGCTCTCCAGCACAACTGCACTCATCTCTGCATTTGTAAAATAATGTAATGGCAAAGAGTAGGGGAAGGGGTCAGGAAGTAGGGAAGAGCTAGGATGAAAAGGCTCACAGTAGGCTTGCTGCAGTTTCCCTGTCCTTTAGAGCTCCTCTTTCTCTTGGTAGGATTAGGCAAGCCCGTGAAATTGTATCACTGTAGAAATTCATCCAAAAGTGACATCTAAAATTAAATAGGTAGCCTAGGTTGGAATTTAGGTACTGGAGGTTTGCTTCTAGCTATGTCAAGTATCTCTATCCATTCAGAAAAATGCTAGAAGCCTAGACTGAGGGCAGTAGAGAAGAAACTTAAGTCCTTTGGACTCTTTGCTCAAAATAAGAATAAGTTATGCCTATAGCCTTAAGGGTAGTGGGCATAAAAATGGGGAACAGAACTGATACATAAAAGCTGTGCATTGAGGAAGGTATATTTAATATTGGCACACTAGAATGCCATTGAAATTTGATGGCTCTCCTCCCCTCGGAGGTCTGAGTTCAAACTGAAACTGGCAAGGTTACTCTTTCTATAAAAAGTCATTGGAAGCATGCATGCACTACTCCAACTGTGTAACAAGAACTGAAGAGAGTGTAACTTCTACTAGAGGACTCAGCGTGCTCAGAAGACTAGAGAGGCTCTGTCAAGAGCAAATAGAGGTCATAGTCTGGTGACTCAAGGATTGGTGGAAGTTTTATTCTTTCCTATCCAAATCACTTTTCTTCTTTACTTATTGCATTGGCAAGGATTTCTAGTATGATATTCATATGAAAGTTTCTTCTCTTTACAGGCCACTTCTGTAGCCCATAAAATGGAGCAGAATAGTTGCAAGTATGTATCTGTGGCTTCCTCCTAGTCATATGAACTCCTGGGCCCATAAAAGTTGCTTCAATCACTTCTAGATGATTTTATGGCAGTGAACTGCTTCCATGTGAAGGGCATTACTTTCAGCTCTCACCCAAGGTCAACTCTACTTGCTGGATGCTGGAACACATATGTCCGGTGGAACAGCTTGACTCTACTTCTTACTACACTATGTCCAAAAGTCTCCTAGAAAGAGAGTCCATTAAGGGAAAAGAGTAGCTGGTTCATTGTTGTTGCTGTTTCCTTTCTGAGACAGGAAGTTGGAGCTGTTTGTCAACACCTCTCCCCACATAAGAGAAAATCACTCTAGTGACTCAGGAGGCTCCAGCCAACCCCTGGAAGCTTCTCTTCCTGCAGTCAGTGTGCTTGCTTCCTTGTCATTCCCTGACAGGAAAATAATTAGAAATGATGCTATCCCTGAAGGACTGCTCAAGTCTTCCTAACTAATGAGGTGATAAATCCTCTGCACCACAATGAAAACACAGAGTGATAAAAGTTCTTTGCAGGCAAATGTGAGGAGAAATTGTAAATGTGTGACTGCATCCTGCAGCAGCATGTCATAAACACAAAATTCTAGGGGGCATTGTGAAACTGAAATGAGGAGGAATGGAAACTCAAGCCTTCTTACACTTATACTTTATAAATTTATTAATAGAGAATGGCCTACATCACTTGGGAAACTAAAAGTCCCATACTTCTGCATCTGCGTTTAGTAGAACACAACTCAGTTAGCTGCAGTTATATACTATATATTAGGCTATCAAACCAACAAAGGCTTGAGTACGAAGGAAGGAGTGTATTTTTATTGCTTATAGGGCTGGAGATAGGACCCAGATCCTTGTCTTGTATGTGTTCAGTGAGCATTCTACCCTTGAGCTGCTATATCCTTCAAATATTATATATGTATATATATATATATATATAATTATAAATTAAGTTTAACATTTATTTCTATTAAGTTTATTATCAGATAACTTCAAACATGTCTAAGATGCAGTCTGACTTCTCTCTGTTCCTGGCCCCTTGCATCTCTCTTACATCCCTATCAATACCTTACTTTCCTAACAGTCTTTTGGTCAGATTCATGGCTTTGGATTTTGTTTCATGATCCATTTTACAAGCCAGATGCAACTGTGTGAAAAATAGATTGGAACTACCCTTGGGACCCTGTTGGGTCAACAAAAGGTTCATTACTGAAGGCAATGACTCCTTCTCTTAGTAAGTTGATCAATAGCAAATTATTTTTCTTGTACCTGGTTTTTGCTACCTTGTGGATTCCTCTCTTTCCCAACCCTTATCTCCCAGTTCCACCCTCATCACTAGATAGGAGACAAAAGGAGAGAGGAGAGAGAGGAGAGAGAGGAGAGAGATGGGGGGGATAAATCCTTGAATCCAACTTCTTTCTTCTTGTTTCTTCTTTGCTCGTAGCTGGATTTTGCTACTATGTGGGTTCTTCTTTTCCAACCCTTTATCCCCCTGTCTCATCCCCTATCACTACATAGGAGAGAAAAAGGAATAGAGAGAGGGGAGAGAGAGAGAGAGAGAGAGAGAGAGAGAGAGAGAGAGAGAGAGAGATCTGAATTTAATTTATTTCTTCTTTTTCTTCTTTGAACACAACCACTACCAAACTACAACTAACCCTCCTGAACGACCAACAACAACCCACCACAATTCTCGGTGTCCCAGCACATATATAACCCCTGAGAAGGTCTGTAATTGCAAATGTCTCACTATCACAGAAACTATCTGCAGCTGGCAAAACCACACCTCTGCTAAAGCATGAGGCAAAGCATAGTCAACTGCTATGGACAGTCTGAAGCAGCCCCACTTCCATATATCTGGGATTAAAATGAAACATATTCTTATACCATTTTGTGGTTTTTAAAAGAAAATAAAATTCTAGAAACTCACTACACCAAATAGTTCATCAGTAAGGGTTGGGCTCCTTGAGTCCATCCTCCATGCATGCCAGATTATGAAAGGGCCCATTCTTGTACAGAGCTAGAACTACAGCTTCATTTTCTCTAAGACTGAGTGTGTGATTCATTCCTTGAGCTGTCTTTCATTTATTTTCTAAACTTTGAATCAAGATCTTGTGAGGCTACCCAGGCTGGCCTTGAACCAGACCCATAGCTCAATCAGACATTTAATTTACAGTTCTTTGGCCTCTACCTTTAGGGCAACTGGGATCACAGGAATGCATCACCAGTCCCAGCAAAAGATCTAAACCCAAACTTGGATCTATAGTATTGTATTAAGTCAGAAAGCAGGGTTGGGAGTGGGAAGTTACTGTCTGCTCTGAGAACCATTTCTTTTCTGAAAATTGGTTCAACATTTTAAAACATTACGAACATGGCTATTGGGCTGTCATCAGGAAACTTAGTGTTTAAGAGCCTAGTTTTTCTAATCAGACTTTGAGAGTCTGACTTCTCTCTTACCAGCTCTGATCTCAGCAAGTTGTCTACTCACTACGTCTCAGTCCCTCTGTATAAAATGGGAAATATAATAATCGCACCAATTCTGAAATATTCTAAGGCAAGAGGAAGATACATTTCCAAAGCACACTGAGAAATTCCTGGTCATGGATCCCATTTCTAGCACATGCCTCTTGCCAAGAGTGGCAGATCCAGGTCTGATCTGTGGTCTCTGAAGTCAACTTGCTTTTTCAGATTAGAAGGCAGAATCTCAGCAGTCTTAATTGTGAGCCACATTCATGATAGTCTCTTAGGAGAGATTCTTGAACTTCTGCTCCTGAGATGTAGATTCTATTCTTCTCAAGCTACCTATCCATTTATTCTTTGCTAGGAAAGAACCCAGTATTCGTTTGATAAGCAGAGGCAAAGCTGAAAGGATGCAGATGTTTCAGGACTGGGGACAACTGGCAACCCAAGAAGAGAGGCTGGGGAAGGAGCAGAAAGTAAGATGAACACTTAGAACACTGAAGCATGCTACTTCTAGCCTGTGTCAGAATACACGCCCTTGCCATATCATCCCATGTATGTGCTCATCTGTCCTCTGTTCTCCAACGGCCTCATCCCCATGTATCTTAAGCCTCCACCAATGTGTAATTGACTTAGGAGACCCTTCTCTGAAACACTATTCTAGATCAGTTTCTTTGAATCCCCAGTGACTGCCAAAGTGCCCTGGATGTTACAGCTTTTGATGATTTAAGTATGTGGCTGAATGTGTCTTTCCCACTAACCCTGAGCTCTGAAAACAGAAACCATCTGATTCGTTCATTGTTATATTCCCAGCACTAAGCAGAGTGCTTGAAACTTAACCAAAGTTCAAAAAAGACTTGTTGATTGAATAAATGATAGAAAATGTTATGCTTCAGGGGCAGAATGGGCTCATCAACCTCCCACCTGTGCTCCCAGCACATTTTCCAGACAAATCAATTGCTCCTTCCATACGGTTTCCTTGTTAGCCTCCAAGCTAGGCTGTGAACTCTGGTGGCTCCCCACATTCTAACCTCTCATCCATCCTCCCTTCCACAGTGCCTGGCACATGGCAAGTCCTTAATTCACACTTACTAAAATAGAAGGAAATTGAGCTCCCTTTCAGGCCAAAATGGTAATAAGATCAAATCCTAATTTGATCCCTAGAGAAGAACAAACAGGAAGGTTAATTGTTTATTTGCCTTCTCTATTCTATTTTATCAAAGTGACCAGTTCCGATAATCGAACAGTGAGTGGTCTCATGTCAGCTTCTTGACCTTTCTAAGAACCTTCAAGATTTCTCTTCTATGAGGTATGCAGGTAGCGCTGTTTTCCCCCCTCAGGAGAACTGATTAGCATGACTAAAGTCAACACATGGGAAAACTGAATCAGATGTTCAGACTCCTGAGCAGTAGGGGTGTATCACCAAGGGTGGCAGGAAAGGGGTTCCCATTCCCCAAAGCATTCTTGCCAGTCTTGGAGAGAGGAGTACAGAGGTCTGGAATGTGGGTAAGCACCTTTGGACATGCCTAGGCCTCAAAAGTGACCATGGAGTTAAGAGTAAGTAGTCATCATTTCCTCTATCAGCTTGGCCAAGAATGTGTTTTATATGATATTGCATTACTACTAGAATGTCAATAGGCCTCATGAGAGATAATGCATGCCTAGATTAAAGCAAGCTTCAAAGAGAAAGATTTTGCAAATGAATTGATACAAGAAGTTATGGAAATGATCTTTGATTCATGTGAAAACTTATGATTAAACAAAATAAAAGACAAATTAGAGAAATCAACTGCTTTTTAACTTATTAAAAATGCAGAGATCAGCAACTTACAGATACAAGATAAAATTATAAATCATATGGGTTATATCTATGCTCATTTAAATATACAAAAGTCACATAAAGTAATTCACAAGTAAAAGTAAAGTCACACAAAATACATACAAATAACTATAGACATAAACATGCTGCTCTCATATATCATGGATTGATGAAGATCACTGTCACTGAATAGATGACACTTCAGAGGACCTGGAAACTGGCCCAGGATCAATATAACCATGTCATATACATATGGCCTCTCCTCCCACGGGGATCACACCTTCACACTAGTCAGTATGACACATGATCTTACAAGAAAATTAGGTTTGTACTGCTAAAAAAAAAATCTTGTTCTGAAAATTCACTGTATTTCTAAAATGTGAATGTTCAGAATAAAATTAAAATGCATATAATGGGGCCGGGCAGTGGTGGCACACGCCTGTAATCCCAGCACTTGGGAGGCAGAGGCAGGCGGATTTCTGAGTTCGAGGCCAGCCTGGTCTACAGAGTGAGTTCCAGGACAGCCAGGGCTACATAGAGAAACCCTGTCTCAAAAAAACAAAAAAAAATGCATATAACGTATATACATGTATATGTATGCACACAGATGTATATATACATATATATGATATATAAATATATACATGTATGCATGCATATGTATATGTATATATGCATACGCACATTTATATTTGCACAAACACTAACATGTCTTAAGTTTCTAGAACTCACATTGAGATTCAGCATAGACCACCCCTTTGGGTGGCCATTTTCCTCTGAAATACTCCATTCTCACCTCCTGTAACGCATGGTAATATCCTGCAAGGCTGGCCACTGGACCCACCCTTGAGAGGAGAAGTTGCCACAGATAGTGAGCAAAGTGATGTCCAAGTTGGGCTGCTCCGTCCTAATTCACCTGTTGACAGACTATCCAGCTGTGCTTCCTGTGTCAGGAAGCAGCAAAGGATTCTACTGAATTAAATGTTACGAAAACAGTGTTCTGAGCTTAGGCTTGGGAAGACTGGAGTGAAGGACAGGATTCTGTGCCTGGGACAAGCTAGGTCCCCGAAGGGGGACCAAGTAGAGTTTCTAGAGCCAGGTGGATACTGAGGCTGTGGAAGGCAGTCCTAACAGATTCTTTACCAGGAAAGTGTAATTAGCCAAGCTACAGTAAGGGGGTAGCCCAACTGGGAATTAATAACACACCTCCATTTTTCCAGGGAAATAGAGGGCACACTTAAATTGAACTCCAACACAATTCTAAGTAGTACATTCTAAATACGTTATGCAGCATATTGATACTTATATTAGAAAATAGTGTGTGGTCCATCTCAATATTAAATTTTATCGAGAGGCCAACTGTTTATTTGGCAACTCTAGAAAAAATGAATCCCATTTTGTTTTATCCTTTAGTTTCTAAAAATGCCTTGTAATCTCTCCAGGTCTGTCTGGAAGACAGGTCAAAGGTCACCTTTGTAGCACGGTCCGTGGAAGCAAGTGTGGGAGCCAGAAAAAGAAGATAGGATCTGTGTCTAGTGATATACAAGGAGAACAGTCAGAGATTGCCAAAACCATGCTGGACAGCCCAGTCTCCATCACCAGTTACTGCAGAATCTCAGTATCCAGTACATATGCCAGAGAAGTCTGTTGGTGGTCTAATCATAACTGAACAGGATTGCACATGTAGATTATTTGCCCAACAGACTTCAGGGTCTCCCTCCACAAGGACACCAAGAACATCTTCTGGAGTGAAAGTCTGCAGCCTTGTTGAGAGGAGTCCCATTATATTTCTCAGTTTGTATGTAGCTAAAAGTATTGAGAATACTAAGCATCTGAAAATAATTAATAGCAAAATGCACTTCCCCTAGAAACTGCGCATTGGCCCAAATGTCCACATTCCATGCTTTGGCTCTCAGTTCCATGCTGACACTGTCACCCTAATTCTACGGTGCCCACAAGGCTCTCTAATTTGAGAATCATACTGGGTGACTTATAATTAAAACTATTGCAATTCTTTCTTTGAAGCTTAATTCCAAACACCATTTCTCATTTGCCACACAAGGGCATAGCATGCACAGTGACCCATCTGTGGGGAAATTATGGAGAATTGGGCAGATATGTGCCGTGCGGAGCCAATATTAAAATAATCACTCCCACTTTCTGGCAACACTTTTTAATAAGTGTCAGACCTTTATGACTTTCCTTGGCATTTGCATTCTCATCAATCACACAGAATTCTTACCATATTTATTTCTGAAGGCTGTAAAAATCAATAAAGGGGCTTCCCCAAGATGATCAATTAGCCCAAATCCACCCCTGGGCGTCTGATATACAGGAGCTCTGCTGGCTCAGAAAGAAGTAAGAAAGCAGACTGATAACTTTGTGAGGGCCTTGGGGACAAGAGATGAGATATAGTTCCGCCTCAGCTACGTGCTGCATCATTTTACTACTGCCTTGACCAGGGAGATAAAAATCTCCTGGGCCAAACATGATAGCACATATGACTTGAAGCACACACCTTTAAAGTTAGGTTTGCCCTTTTCCTACCTCTCATTTTCTCCTTTTTCTTCTTAGAACATGGCACAGAAATTGATCATCTTGAACCATGACATGAGAGCAAAAATCCTTTGGGATAGCAGAACAAAAGCCAGAGAGGCTACTAGCTAGCAGTGAGGTATCTTATCAGAAGCCGTGTGTCAAAAGCATACTGTCTAAGCCAATAATTTTCACTCTTCTTTGGCTTTAGCTAAACCTATGAGACTAAATATGAGGGGAGGGGAATATGTCAGCTATAGATATGACAATGTTCTCTCATAAATCCCAGGCTGAGTTCCAAGCCCACCACTGACTTCTTGTGTGACAATTGAACTATGACAATTTGCTTTTCTTCCTTCAAACTTATTTTCTCCAGACCCCTGTTCAACAGGTATAGGTTTCACAATACATTGACTGCATTCTAGAAACCTGCTCACAATACCATACCATTAGTTACCAATTTTGGAGGGTAGATCTCATGTTAGATATTCTAATTTAAAAAATATTAATAGTAACAAGTATGCTTCTATCACATAAACTGTGAGAAGCAAAACCAGTGCTAACTAAAGTACTTTACATACTCTAAGGCCCCAATGGAGACCTGTGATGGTGGGCTGTCAGTGATGGCATGGAAATCTACTCATATTAATTCAGCAAGCATCTTATTGTAGGAACAACAGGCAAGAAAGTAGTGCTGGAGATTTACTTGTGTTTTCTAGGTCCATCTATTGAAGTCCTACCCCCAATGTAATACTATCTGGAAACAGGGCCTTTGAGTGATGAATAGGATTAGTCTAGATCTTGAGCGTGAGACTTCTTGATGGAATCATACCTTTATTATAAGAGAAGGGAACATGAGAATGCTTACTCCCATCCTGTCCCTACCACGTAAGTATAACGTGAACAGGCTGCTTAGCCTATAATCCAGGAAGACACCGCTGCTCAAAACTGATGATGTCAACATTCAGCCCCCAGTTAGCGATGAAATAAATGATTGCTGGGAGCCTGTGGTATTTTGTTATGGCAGCCTAAGCAGCCCAAAACACACAGGTACAGCAAAAGGCCCACAAAGGACAATTGTGCCTTTGGAGACCCACAAAGGACAATTGTGCCTTTGGAGACCCACAAAGGACAATTGTGCCTTTGGAGACCCACAAAGGACAATTGTGCCTTTGGAGACCCACAAAGGACAATTGTGCCTTAGGGAAGGTAAAACTGGCAAATCAGAAATAGAGTTTACATTTAACATCTGCATCTGCCAGAAATCTTAAGAGCTTCATACAGCTTCGACACATTATGACACTCTGACTTCTGTACATATTGCCATCTGACTATACAGTCCCCGAGACTTAATTCAGATTCCTTATGGAGGATTCAATGGGTCAGTGCCACTGCCTGGAGCCACAAATGCAAAGATCTGTATACAGGGGAAGGTGACCTTTCTAGAAGTTCATGAATTATTTTCTCTGTAAGGGTAGCAGGCAAGTAGGTCAACAGCCCTTTTGAATAGGAAAATTAAAAATGATGTTAAATGCTCTTGATAGTGCATACAGGTTTAAATCCTGTCTGGAAAGAGTTCTGAGCACTTCTGATGACCCACCTTTCTTTACCGTGCAATGGGCGGGCCTTGTAGCATCAGTTTCCCATGACCAACCTAGTTTATTCTTGGCAGGCAACATACCCTTGCTCGCCACACTGTGGTTAGGCAGTCACAATTCTATTCCACTCTCCTTTTGACTGATGATGAACGTTCCTTTCAAGGGGACATTGATCGTGCATAAATGGACAAATAAATGTCCTAAGACATCTTGCACCCAGAGTGCAGGTAAATACCTGTCCTCACAGCCCCCACTTCCCTCCACGCTTCCAGCTCTGCAATGTGACCTTCCTTCTGAAAAACTGTACCAAAGCTTCCCATCTGCAAAATAAAGACTGAAGAACAGAAACACCTCCAAGGTCTTAAGGGAAGGGAGAAAAAAGGCTTCCCTCTATGCCTTGTACCCGTGAGCCTGTGACCCTCCTGCGGGAGCAAAGAGTGGATGTTGTTATCTTGTGTTCTCCTGCTGCTGAGCTTTGAGAAAGAAAAAACATTTTAGACAGTAAACAAGTAAGTAGACGCTCATTTATTTCTGGTTGTGACAGATGGAAAGGAAGAGTTTAAAAGAATCATTTCTAAGCATTAGCTTTCCTGATTTCCCTTTTATTCTATCTAGTGAGAACAAGACATCCCAGAAAACACAGATGAGCCTGTGCTGATCTTCAGCTGTGTGTCTATGAGTCTCTGTGTGTTGTATGTCTGTGTGTATGCATATGTGTGCCCCCTACATATACATATGTATTCAGGAATACTGAATTATTTTTTCTGACAGTTGATGGTCAAATGGAAGATGGCTTCTATACTGGCCACCAGCAACAAACAATGAACGCAGGTGCTCAGTGCATGGAATGAGATCAATAAAAAAAAATCACAAAAGCAGTTGTTGGTATTTCTTTCCTAGTTGTTGGTATTTCTTTCCTGTGTTCACTCTCATCTCTACACATTCTGCTTTCTTGCATTCAATAATCTTGTCAAAGTGAACGTCAAAGGTAGTTTGGAATTATAAAATTCAATGGGTTTTTTGCCTGTGAAAAATGTTTGAATTGTGCAATAAAGAAAGTGTCTTTATGTCTAATATATACTAGACCACAACATTTAAAAATACATTCATCATCTAAAATATTGCTAGGATAGCTATAACACTGGCCAATCCCAAGCACTTCCATATCTGTTAGTCTGGGGAATGGTCGAAGGGTAGTTGCCATGCAACTAGGGATTATGATTTAAGTGGTATTTTGTCAGAAAATGTATTTGTGTGTTTTATTATGTTTGGCTTTGATTTTATGGTCTGCAGTTTTCTGAGACGTGTGGAGCCATACCCCAATTTTCCTGGTAAGTCTCATCTCTACACTGGCACTTGTTATGTTTTGAACAGAGTTTAGAGATAAGGTAATGTCAAGTCAGGAAAAATCTGGCATTATTTCCCCTGGCCTAGTTAATTAGAGACATCACTTGTGACCAACAGAGCCAGTGAGATTTAAAATATTTTTCTTGTCTTAATGAAGATTCACATTCTGTCTGCTAAGATTATACCTAAAAAGTTATGAGTAGTTACTCCAACCACTATCTTGGTCACTATGAGAAAAATAAGTCTGTCAGGGAATATGTTGGATACAGAGGAATCAAAGCCAAGAGGTGTAAACAGTGAGATACTGGATCCTAGATCAAAAAGATAGGAAACCACTGTCAAAATAGGCAAGCAACTCCAGTTTCCATCTGGGTGTGTGTTGCGGATTGGTTCTAATGCTATTTGTGTTTATTCAGTACCCCAAATGTCATGGGAACCAGCATGTCTGCCTGTAAGATACTGAGGGACCCTACCCCCAATAGCGTTTGATTGGTAAAATATAGTGGCAAGCAGCCCAGTCTTGGGCAGGGAGACAGAGGCGGGACCTTAGATTTCCCTGACAAGGAAGCAGGAAAGGAGTTTTGGGAGTCACCACCAGGACAGGGAAGCAGACAGATCAGACTTCAGGGAGCAGGAGGGAAAGCATCCAGCCATGTAAGAGTCAGGGAGGTGGTCTCAGGGAGGTGGTCTCAGGGAGGCGGTCTCAGGGACCACTTCCTTGATTGGGTCTGGAAGACTGGTAGCAAGAGTGGCACAGCCTTTGAGCTGCTTAGGGTATATGAAACATAAGGCTGTGTGTGTGTGTGTGTGTGTGTGTGTGTGTGTGTGTGTGTGTGTGTTTCATTTGAGAATCCAGAGCATTTTGGAGGACTCTAGTGAATCCAATCTAGTGAAAAGCATGCACTAGCAGAGGGAAGTTCAGAGCAGATTAGCAATTACCATTTCAGGGCTTCAGGTGTGAGCTTTCTAGGTTTCTACAACCACACCAACATTTGGCGTTGTATTTTCAATTTAGGACAATTTCAGACACAGGTAGCATTTCCTTTATGTCCATCTGTACTGAGAGTCTTTCTATATGCCTGGTTTTCATCTTATCTCCTAGGGTGAGGTAGCTTTTCAAACTTTTTGTCTATTATAATTATACTTTTTTACTTATCATTGAGATTTAAGGATTCTTTACCCATTGTGGACATATGTTCTTTAAAAAAACAATTTTTTACAACATTTTTCTCCATGCCAACAGTGACTTTCAGAGATAGAAGTTCCTTATTTTAATAAAGTTAAAATTAATTATGTTTTGTTCTTATTGATCACTCTATCGGTAATATATCTGCAACATCTTTCCCCAAATTATGGTTATAACAGATTGTTACTATTTGTTATTCT
Source organism: Apodemus agrarius (assembly GCA_964023405.1). Lineage (NCBI taxonomy): Eukaryota > Metazoa > Chordata > Mammalia > Rodentia > Muridae > Apodemus > Apodemus agrarius. Next base: position 194,021,681 of record OZ030005.1, read on the forward strand.
AGAAGTTTCAGGGCTTCAAGTCTTGCATTAAGGTCCATGATTTGTTTTGAGTTACGCATAAAGTGTCTTATGCCTTCTTCTTCAAAGTAGTTGATTTTTAGAGACAGTTGAATTCTCTTAAGTTCTGGTCTTAAGATGCCTTAGTGGGAATTAGAGTGGCATTTATTTCCTCTGGGGCCTAGTGTGTCTCTTACTGAGACACAAAACTTCTGAGACCCCTATCTAAGACTCTGTATAGTGTGCAGCTTCTTCTCAGACTGAGTGTCAGAGCTGTCTGACACTCAGGATGAGTGTCAGAGCTCTGTCTACCCTCGAGTGATTTGACAGCAGTTCATCTGGAGCTTGTTAGGTGGCTCCTTCTCCAGTCTAAAGTCACATCCATAAGACATCCACATGAATGCTCAAGGGATCTTCCTCCAGGTCTGCAGCTCTTCCACAGGAGCTCTCTCCTCTCTTGGGCTCTGTCTCAAAAATTTGTACCTTGGCCTCTGCAAGTAGCTAGCCCTGTACACTCACACTTGAACGCTGGCCTGTACCAGGAGGCCTTCTCTACACTGCAGTCTAAAAGCTCTTCAGTCAGCAAGTTAGGAACTCGAGGAACTGTGCTTCTGATGTGTGCATTGCTCATTGCCTTTGTCTGATATCCGCAAAGACAGGGACTCATATATCCTGTCTGTTTTGTTGTCGTTGTTTGGTCTGATTTTAGCTGGTACATGTGAGGGAGTAATTCTATATAGGCCTTCTACAGTGGGAAATATTCTTGAGAAATTGAACAAAATTGCTTTATTTTTTTCTATTTTAGGTAGAAATAATACAAAATCTTACCCTACCTACAGACAAATGCTCCCCAACTTGATATGCCTGAAAACGCTTACACAAAGGAGAGGAAATATTTATTTATATATCCATTTCTTTCATAAAAGTATATCTCTGGCAGTCATTGATGTAATGATTTTTGAGTTAGAATCATCAATGAATTTATCAAATATTTTTAAGCAGCTATAGGTGCTAAGGAAAAATATAAGGAGAATAAATTTGTGAGTAAAATGTTAAAATCTTTGATCTCTGTAAAATAACTTGTATATGTAGCTGCTAAAGATAGCTGCTTACACGTCTCACTGCCAATCATATAACATGCCTGTTAGATGGGTAAAGTGGTGCTCTCAACTTAAAGATGGGGTAATGGTGCTGGCAGCATAATCCAAAGCTATTATTTTAATTCTAAGACTGAACAAAAAAAAAAAAAAAGATAATGGAGAAAGAGAATGTCATTAACTTTCTCAAGGAAGAATTTCATTACTTGCTCTGCTCCTCACCGATATTTGGACAGCGAAACTAAGAATTATTTCATTTTAACTGTGAGAAAGAGCTAGGATCCCACGGTGGTGGTGAGCTCTAAACTGTGGTGCCTGTACAGTGCTGCTGAGAGGCTGGTCTACAAATGCTGTGTTAGAACCCACGAGAACTCATATGCAAATCAATAGTGGATTAGGCTTACTGAGGCAATATAATAGAATGTGTTCTTAGAGAGTAGACCAGACACTGAGGTTTTAAAAGGTAAGGTAAGAGCTAAATAAAACAAGGAGGGAGATGTAGGCAAAGGGGAGAGAACATTTCAGCCAGAGAAGATAAAAATGCAGAGCCTGAGGGTTGAAATGATGCTCATCATGGAAAGCAAGGCAGGCTATGAGCTGGGAGCTGTCAGAGGCCAAAGATGAAACTGGACATGAAGAATTCACCTCAGGTGTGCAAACGTCTCCCAGGAGGCCTGCTCCACAGTGGCTTGCCCTACAGCAGTGCTTCTCAGACTGTGTGTCATGACCCCTTTGGAGTTGCATATCAGATATTTACCATTCATAACTGTAGAAAAATTACATTTATAAAGTAGCAATGAAATCATTTTATGGCTGGGGTCACCATAACCTGAGGGACTGTATTAAAGGCCCTCAGCGTAGGGAAGGTTGAAAACCACTGCTAAAGGGAAGACACCATTATCACCGTTGCGATTTGCACATGAAAATTCTGAGAGAAAACAATGTGAGAGGCTGGAAGCATCCTCACATGACCAGAAAGGCCTTCTTAGAATGCAAGCTGCGCTTTCAGGACTAACACCTTCTGAGGGACACCAAGAGTCCTCTCACGACATACCCTGAGAATGTGACTGGAGTAGCCTGTGACTTGAGATGACTCTAAGCTGACCGCTAAGACATCAGCACCTCACAGAAGAGAAAGTGAAAGATTAACTTGGCATCTTGATGAGAGTTCACCTTCTAGATGAGCCGGTTATCCCACTGATCTCAGAATTTCTTCATTTTCTAGCTCCTCACCAAAATTTGGACTGTAAAAAATAAAATACTCACAAGAACTTTAAGCTGCTTATAGCAAATTAAATCAAAGTCAGAAAAAGCCCTTGTCCTTTATAGTGATCAGTTTCTATCTGCATAATTTTATCATGATAAGAGACAGCTTTCTTGAAATTCCAAATGGCATCACATGAGCGGTGATGGAAGAGTTACCCATGATTCAGACATGCTCCTTACTCTTAATGTCAGACATGGCAGCACATACCAGGGCGGCAATCGTTACTAGCTTGAAAAAACTGGGATAAGGGCACGAACAAAAGTCTTTTCATGTTTTCCAAAACCAGTGCCTACTGAGAGCATTCTCAGGGAGCGTCTGAGGCCTGTAACCTTGACTTTCCTTCTGTGGGACCTGAGATGACTAAATTGCCGGGGCTTGCCTTTATTTCCACTGCACGGAGAGGAGGAAGCACAGGACAAAGTCCTGAGCAGGTAGCCCAGCTGCTCTGCCTGCTTCCAATCCCTGTCTTAGGGAATTTCAATATGAAGAGCCCGACTACCCCAGCCCACTTGAGCAGAGTCCACAGGGCTGTTTCTCAAGGCTAGCTGGGAAAAGACTCCCAGCCAAGACCATGGCAGATGACTCCGCAAGCACCCCAGAACACTTCTGGGATCTGCTCTCAGATCCTCTGTTGAGGCAGCTTCTGGAAAGCTTGGCCAACTAGAGGGGAACCATTGGCTTCCACACCCCCTGATACAACATCACCAGGACAGCTCAGGAACCACAGTGCTCTCCCCAGAGGATCTACAGCCACCTCCCACAGTAGGCCCAGACCTACCTTTTATTTCTTTTTTCTTTCTTCTTACATTCCCTTTTCCCATCTTTTCTCACCTCTCCTCTTCTCCTCCTGCCATCTCTGCTTTCCTCTTTTCTTCTGTCCTTCCTTCTCTCTGCCTTCCTCGAGTCTCCTTTCGCTTCTCTTCCTCTACCTCTTTCCCTTGTTTTCCCTTCCCTCCTCTCCTTCCCCCTCCTCTCCTCCCCTCTCCTTCCCTTTCCCCCCTTCTCCTTCTTGCCCCTCCTCTTTTCTACCCCCATCCTTTCCCTCTCCTCTCCTCCTCTCTCTTCCTCTCCTCTCTCCCTCCTAGAACCATCCTACGTGCAGCCAAGTTTGGAACTTCCAGGTCTCAGAAGAGAAGCATCACGACCATGGCCAGACAGACCATGAAAAAACAGTACTGCTTTGGTGGTTACATAGAAACCCAGGTCATTCCAAAAATAGTGGCCACTACCTAGCTGTCAACTCCTGCCCAGTAGAAACAAAATCCTTTCTTGCCCATCCCTCTGGGTTTTCAAGAGAAGACAGAAATATCGATTTTGGCTGTAATCGTGAGATCCTTAGCTTTGAAAAGTCTGCAAGTAACACAAAATGTTTATATCACTGCCCGAAAGAGAACATACCTGCGGGAGGCTGTGGTCCAGAGGCTGTCAGGTTCTGTTTTCTGCTTCCAACACTGAAGACTGTAGACAGTGCTAAGGAGATCCATTGATGGTAACCTCTCTGCGGACACTGTCCTGAAATAGCTCACGGCCTTGTATGCAGGCCCACCTGTCTTCATGGGATTCCTCCTCTTTTGTGATGCTTTGCAAGATTTCATAGAAGTTGACCTAATAATACTATTTGCAAAAACATATTTTGCAAGTTTTCCTCTGCAGAATTCTTCTGATACTTGTAAGAATTGTTTTGATAAATAGCAGCTAATAGTACTTTGTATCCTTATCAAATTCATTATCACCAAGTCTTCCTCCTTCCAACCTACCTACATTTGTAATAGCGTTTGTTTTCAAGTATTAACATGTGTAAAAATCAGCAGAAGCATGTGATAAAATGAGTCCAACCCACAGGGCACACATCCCCTTGTCCATTATTAAAACCATCCTGTAGGATAGGGGAGATGGCTCCTTGGGTAAAGTGAGTTGGGATCCCCAGCAAACATAGAAAATCGAGGTAGAAGAGCACGTGCCCAGAACCCTAACTTGAGAGTTCAGAGACAGGTAGTTCCTGGGGCCTCAGGGGCCAGCCAGTCGACCCGGAACTGCGATATGCAGAGACCAGGGCTCAAAATCCAAGGTGGAGAAACTACTTAGGAGCACAGCCCAAAGTCAGCCTCTGGATGCCACATACACCTACAAAAGCAAGCATACTACCCCCAAAGATGCCATAGATATAGATATAGAAGATATAGATATATAGATCAATATAACATACATTATATATATATTATGTTATATGTATTATAACACATATACAAACAGAAACACACATACAGACACACATAGAGCCATACTATTTTTGAGAATGAAAAAAAGACTCTGAGTTGATGAGTATAAGCTGGTCCACACAGCCAGTTTATCAAATTATAACTCAGTGGCCTGTGCTGGAGCGGAAGTGCCTGGCTTTCAATAAGGCAGTCCCAATTAAACCAGATGGAGTGGTCTGTGGGCTACATCTCTGACTTAGTGAAAACAGAAGATTGTAGAAAACTACCCATTCGGAAGGTGGAAGCAAAGAGCCTAGGGAGGGTCTCCGTGAGACTCAGCTGCAGTCTGGTGCTTACTGTGTTAGAAAATGAGGGGCCAGTCAGCAGGAACAGTAGGAAACACATTCTAATTGCTAATCTCACACATTCCTTTTTCCAGACTTCTCACAAAAGTAATTTCTCAGCTCCACTTGATTACACAGTACTTGATGGTCTTCAAGTAAATGCCTAAAGGCAACTGATAATTAATGAGGTGCATATAAGCATTGTGATGAGCAATGGATGTATGCTGAAAATATGAATATTTATGAAAATATGCTAATGAGCCTTAGCACCCCAAACTAAAAGCACACGTCCTGAGGGTTTCCTTTTTGTTTATTATTTTACAGTCAGGTGATGGATAATGAGTTCACTCGGGGCTAGCTTCCCATATTATGAGCCCTGGGGTCGCTGATATACCTACTTCAATGACTGTTTGAGACCCCATCAAAGGAGGCAGTTTCCAGGAGCAGAATTAACCAGTGTGATTTGCATTGTATTTCACAATCACAACATGGTCATATATATCTCTACACAATGCAATGTTCAAGAAGTATGGTGTGTGTGTGTGTGTGTTTCTATAATTGGCCAACTCTTTCTGAAGACCCCAATGCAGAGAGTCCAGAATATAAGTGTCCTTGAGGACCTGCAAAGGTCACCACATATGTTATATTCTATGCCTTTTCCTCCAAGGGAGCAGTCTTCGGTGTTTATAGCCTGTATAGTGAAAGCTGATGTCTGGAGTTTTATATGTGTGTGCCTCAGTTTCTTCCTTTGTAAAAGAGGGGTAATAATCACATGTATGTCACAAGGTTTTATAACCAATAAGCTAATAGTCAAGCTTAGGAGAGTGCCTGTTGTGAGGTAAGTATAGTGAATATGCACATTCATGAATCCTGGCCTCCAAACAGGAAGCTGGCTTAGGGAACTTTGGTCCTCCTTGCTTCTCTGTGAACTTCTTGCTATGTTTCAAATGTGCTATCAACACTGCATGTTGGCTTCTTCATTTACATACCAACACATGCAAATATATGTATGTGTTACACATGGCAGGGGGCGGGGGGGGGAGGGGGATAGCGGGAAGGCTACATAGCTCACCATTAGCCTGTGCCATGAGATTATCTGTTAGTTGATGTTTGATAAGAAGCAAAGGCAACAGCTAAAAAGAAAATGGATTTACCCAGGGAGTTTCAGAGTCCCCATATGGAATGGATCAGACCGGCCTACCAGTTCCTGTTGACACTTATCACAAGAGCTGGGTATGTTGCTAGCCCAACCTACCTCTTCCTAGTCATTTACCTTTGTCATCAGGAGGGAGGAAAACTTTGCCTCTCTCCCCCTAAGCCCCGCCCCAGTCATTCTGTGCTGAGACTTACAAGCACCTTTATTTTAGGCTCCCAGCAGCTGCTCCAGGCAGAAAAGGCCTGCCAAGCATCCACACTGCATCCAGGCAGTTGGAGCCTATGCTTTGCTGAGCAAAAGTCTGAGCTCACATTCCAGGAAAGAGTTACCACAGGGGCGGGGGTGGGGGTGGGGGTGGGGGTGGGGGGTGGGGAGCAGCATAGCATCCCCTGCTGTGTGGACAGGGTATTCCCAGGGGAGGTTAGAGCCCCCATAGCAATCACAGTCTCCTCTCCTTGGCATAACTTCACAGTTTCAAAGTTCTCACACATCCATGATTTCATTTGCAACGTTCAGTAACCTCGAGAGACAGTCATGAGGAGGATGAGAGTGCCATTTTACAAATGACTGCAGATAAGAGAGAGGCCAGCCTGCCACTCATGCCAGAATCTGTTCTCTTGATTTTTAGGCTTATCAGCATTCTGAAAAACAATTCACTGCATTCACACATTGCTTTGATGTGCAATTTAGAAAGTAGTAACATAAGCAGAGTGTCGTCTTTATTTCTATGAAAGTCTCCTGAGTTAAATGGAGGAGTGTTTCATTTGACACCATGACAGTAGCGAACACGCCCTGCACGACCACACATTTACTCACGTTGTTTCTTATTCCCTTAATCTGAGGCAGATTATCCTGTGCGGTGGCTTTTCTTCCTTATGGTGACATGGTAGTTCAATTCTCTTCCAATGTCATAATTCTGTTTCATGTTAAAATTTTTTTCATTTAAAAATATGGATTTCTTCCTTGTAGCCAAGAAGCTAATGAGTGACGAATGCCTGCTGCGGAGGGGCTCAGTTTCTGGATGCAGCCCCTGAGCAATCCCCCGTGCTTCGGTGTGCTGTGAAACCCCTGCAACACACTGACACGTTGAGGAGACTCAGAGGCATCAGCCTCCTGGAAGGAAGGCTTCCCGACCAGGCCTGCCAAGAGATCACATCATTTCTCCTCTCATAAAATTGGTCAGAACCCAAACAGGACCTCAACCTGAATAAAACAAAATGCACCCGGGAAGAAACAACAAAAAAAGATCTTGACGAAAATAAAGCATTCTTTCTATAGCTTTAAATTCTATCCATACATGGTCCCAGTTGATTGTGGGAAGGTGGAGAATTTGATGTTCGAACATTATTGACACAGTGTCATTTCTCTGGTATTAAGAACACGAATGCAGAAAAAAAAACTGAACTATTTCCCAGACAAAGCTAAATGAGATTGTTCTAGATCATCATGGGTGATCAGTCCAAAGGGAGTACAGGCAGGAAGGAGGGATCCCATAGACATCATAGAGACCCAAAGGGAAATATTACTTACTCATTTTTCTCATGTTGTTGTAGTCCCATCTTTATCTATAAAGGATCTGGGTAGACTTCTAATAATGAAGTATATGCAAAAATAAATCAGTAGCAATAGCATTGCATACTCACATAAAGGTAGATGAATTGAGTCAGGCGGTGGTGGCGTGCGCCTTTAATCCCAGTACTTGGGAAGCAGAGACAGGTGGATTTCTGAGTTCAAGGCCAGCCTGGTCTACAGAGTAAGTTTCAGTACAGCCAGGGCTACAAAGAGAAACCCTGTCTCAAAAAAAAAAAAAAAAAAAAAAAAAAAAAAAGGTAGATTAATTGAGCTGAGAATTAGCTACACTGGATTCGGAAGATGAATTAACCAGTACACTGAGCTGGGAATCTAAGACAGAAAGAACACTGGGGAAGAACAGTTCGGGCTCTTCTTGTACTCAGCTGTGTGAACTAGTGTATGGAGCCAATGGGTTGATGTATACAAGACCTTTACGGTCATTTTTAGCTCGCTGATCATGTTTTTGGTTAGTAGTGCTCATGTCGCATAGGCTCAGGCAGGGATAGATTCTAGACATACATTGCATTGTTATTTTAACCCAGCTCATGCTCCCATCTATGTGGAGAAAAGTAGTAAAGGTGTGTGCTGAAAGGCCCTGAGCATCATCAGGGGCCAAGGCTAGCCTCCAACTCAGCCCCGTCTGACTCTCAAATCTGTGCTCTTTTATAAAATAATAGCTCCTTTGGTCACACAAAAGGAAGCATATGAATTAGGAAACACAAGAAAAAAATCGATGGCCATACTCTGGTTTTATTAAGAGAAAGCCAGTCCATGTCTAAATGAGCTTCAAAGTCACCAAGCCCACAACTTTCTTTGCTAATTCAAGCGACTTCAGAAGTAGAAAGACTCAGGTTACCTCTGGGGATGACAAGAAGCTTGCACCATGCCCCTGAGAGGAAGGGGGGGCTTCAAAGGCAGTGGAAGGAAAAGATGCAGGCGACCAGGCTGAGGCTCTGTGGTAGGCTGCAGAGTGAGGAGTTACCAGACATAAGGCGCCGTCTCCAGACTTCTGCTATCAGACTGGCCTGTATTGAAACCAAAGGCCAAAGCAGTGACAAAGAGTTAGCTGTCATTTAGAAAAGCACTAGACACCTTGAAGGAAGGACAATGTGTAGTCTGACATTTGTCCCCCTCACCACCACGGCTCATCACACAGATCATCGTCTGCCCCTATTACTTTCGCTAATGGAACTCATGCTTCTCAGTATTGTTGCATCAAACAGCACCTTGTTAATTAACGGCAGTTTCCAGGCTGTGCCCACTGCATAGACTCAAGGCTAATGAGGCAGTCTTTCTCCTAAAGCTAAGGACAGGCATAGTGGCCAGGGATGGACATTTGATGAATCTCTCTTCCATACCTTCTTTATAGATACCTGGAAATACCACAGATGCCTAGAGCACATAGAAGAAATACAATCCAAGCATTGTCCGCTAGGTCAATTTGTGACCTGCACAGGACTATCGGCTACCGTAACATCAATGCCTTAACAGTATAGCTCCATTTGTAGTTAACTGTGAATGACTGAATAAAGTATAAACTTCTCTGCCAGGTGTTCAGTCTAGAAACTATGGATTAAATAAAATACACCTTCTAACAAGAGAACAACCCAGTAGTATCTTGCGAAGTCTGTGGTAATGGGTTGATCCACATCTGTTATTTAACTTACGTACAACCAGCGAAACACATTGGAGTATTACCACCTTGATTTGCAATGGTAAACCCACAAGAATTTTATAAAATACATAATCAAAACAGAGAGTTGTAAAGAATAAAAGCACAGTGAAAGGACAAAATAATGAAAACAGAACGAACAAGTGAACTTTGAATCTGTGTTAACAGAATCCAAGAGTTGACCATGGGAGTGGCTATGTGGTTGCTAGGTAACAGCTTCATCCTGTAGAGAGGGACATAGTGAAGATCCACTTTGGACATATGCAAGAAAAGGCTTGTGAAGAAAAGAGGACATTTTCCTGGAGAAAAAAAATGGCACTTAAAAAACTTCCACAGTAAAAGAACTCTCAAAATTCTCTCTCAAGGTTGTAACCACAAAGACAAAACTAATCCAAACTGAGAGGAGTGCGGCAGTTAATCAAAACAAACCAGGGGTGTTTCCTCACAATGTGTGCAAGGGCAGGCCACTCACAGCGATCGTCCCAGCTTTTTAAAAGAAACAAAACCCTTCAATTTTCAGTATTTCTAACAGTTATAACAACATTGTACTATTTTTTTTTAATTTTTACATCTCGTCATACATTTATAAGTGACTATAAGAACCTTCAGTACTTTGACAGAAAAGTTTAAAACTCGAAGAACAATTTAAATTTCCCCAGTCGGCTTGCATAAGACCTTCTAACAGGAGCCCACACCAGAGGCTGGGACTCCCTGGGATTACTCTTAGTTAAGCTCTAAAAAGCCTAGATAGAGAGCTGGGAATGGGGGTGTGGAGGAGCAAGCAAGGCGAGCTCTCTTTCTATGAAAGAGCGTCAGTGGTGTCCAAGGGGCACCTCACTGGAGGAATGCTATAAACCAGATCAAGGTACCTAAGTGAAGGTTTCTCCTTAGAGTCTCAAGACAAACATGCATTATACATACATGAAAGTTATGAATTCTCTATTGATCATGACAAAGTACATTAACTATTTCTATCACGGTTTCTTGATAACTTCAAGTTATAAAACAGAAGGATGTATTGTGGCTCCAATTTCAAATTCTGCCGGCCCCAGTACTCTGGGGCAGTGGAGAGGTAGAGGGGAAGAGGAAAGGTTGAACTCTCATTTACTTTCCAAGAGCATGTGCCCACTGATGACCTACTGAGAACCCCCATCAATGTCACGTTGATGATAAAGACTTTAAAACATGGACCCCAGGAATCTGCAACCAGGAGTCTCTCAGAGATAAGCAAAGCAGACATTACAAAAGCCATCAACATGTTTTTTAGAGGAGCATCTAAAACTACCAAGGAAGGATGACAAGTCATGCCAGGCACTGAGACAAAGCAGTTTCTTTTATCAAGTAGACACTGTCTTTTAGTGACAGATCAGAGTTTTGTTCAACTTTACATTCTGTGTGATTGTTTCCAGGGTGAGCTCTTCTCCAAGTCATATGCCCTGTGTATTTTAGTGCAATGTATGTATTTTATGTGCCCTGAAAAGCTTAGAAAAAGATCTGGGGTGAAATTCTGACCACTGAGAAGGAAAAACTCAACACTAGTCAAATCCATACACAGATGAAGTGTTACCAATATTGACAAAAATTGAGTGACTTTGGTATTTGTGGAATGTGCCTCACTGGTGAAAAGAAACATTATCATCTCTATCTCTGCTCCCCACCTTTCATGAAGGGAAAGCTGTCTAAGACACGGAGAGCTCAGAAGCTGTCTGACAAGATGACCAGTATAAACCCTAAGGCAGCAGATTAGGACAAGAGGTAACAACCTGAGCTACCACCTGCAACTCACCGACGCAGAGAGCTCCTGCCATGTGCGACCAAGATCCTTGTGTGAAAGCTGTCCCTTGAAGCTGAAATGCCTGACTATGTCTAACAAGGATCCGAGAAATGGCAGACAGTAGGACAGCAAAGACTAGAAATCAGGAAGGAGGGAAGAAAGTGTGAAAATACAAAGAGAAACAAGATGGAGATCCCCGGCCCACAGAGGTCTCTGGCCCTCTTAAAAGACCCTTCTAAGCCTCCTGGACCTCCTTGAGAATTAAACTTCCCAGAAAAGAGAGGAAGCAAAATCACTGGCATTGCTTTCCTCAGAGGGAATGCCATATTTTTGTTTTTTATGTCTCTTTAAAAGTCTTGCTGTGTGCTTCAAAGCATCCAAGCTGGCGCCCCACACAAGGAAGACTAGCATCTTGGCGGGTGGTAGATGATGGACAAGCACAGACAACAAGCAACAGCAGAAATCAGGTGACCGCTGCTTCAGTAACACTGACATTATCAGCGGCTCAGGAGGGGGTGATTAGCAACAAAGAGTCACCAATAAAGGACCTAATGGAGCTGCCCGCAACAAGCCTGATCTTGTGCATTCCCTTCCAATTAAACGGGAGGAGGCATCTGTGTTTTAGAAGAAATATATGCAAGGGGATGTTGTATGGCACTGGGTTTAATGACAGACTTTCACTACTCCTGCAGTCCTAGGAATATGAGGTCCTTCCACAATGGATGCTAGCGTGGATTGTCCCAGAAAGCAGGGAGTGTTGGGCGGGCCTAAATAAAATCAAGAAGGATGTTCTTACATTATTAAAAGTGATTTTAGGAGAAAAGTATAGGTGATAAAGGAGAAGGAACATGACCAAATCACAGGAGAAGAGACAAGGCCCCATGTCCATTAATAACCAATCCCAGGCAGGTCATGAAGATTTGAGCTTCAGTTGCTTTGTGGGACAATCACAGCCATTATAATATTAAGTTAATATAAATTTTTAATGAGATGTTATTATAGTAACCTAAATCAAAATGACAGAAATAAGTACTATGCGCTAGATATCTATTATCCAGCAGATATTTTGAGAGACATTTTGAATGAGAGATGACAGTCGAGAGCCCTGTCCATGTCAGCAGACGAGAAATGCATGCTTGCAATTGAAATTGTAGGGGAAACGGATTTTTCTCTCAGATCGAGATGAGTTAGTAGTTTTAATAAGCAACAAGACAAAGAATTTCTTAAATGACAACCAATATGGAGCAGGGTGAGTGACTAACAAGATCTGGGCCCGCTCCCTTCCCTTTGGATTCCCTCCATGGGTTCCGTTATGCTTTCCTCCCCCAGCTGCATTCTATGGTGTGAATTCATTGTGCTGATTGACCCATCTCTCCTTTCCTCCATTTCTAACAGCCTCTTGCCTCCTTTGGAGCTTTCCATATTCCCCAGCACTCTATAGTTCTGGGAAATCTTTCTGTCTCAGTCCCCTAATATCCTGGCTGCCTTGCAGAGTGGGATGTGAGGTGAGTGAGAGATAGATGACCCAGCCTGAGTTGATCATTAAATCTGACTGCCATGGTCTGAACATTTGTATTTCCACAAAGTTTGTGTTGTAACTAAGCATGAGGGCATAGTGGTAGGAGGTATAGCTAGGCCCTAGAACCTTCCCAGCCCCACTTTTGCAAATGAGGCTCCACCTCCTAAAGTTTCCATACCCTTGAAATTTACCACCACCAGTTGAGCACAAAGTGTTCAAATGTAAAAGACTACAGGGACAAGTCACATTCAAAATACTGTATCTGTGATAGCTAATCTTGGTTTTCAACTTGACACACCTGGAAAGAGTTGAAAAGTCCCCTCCCCATCTGATTGGCCTATGGGCATCTCTGTAGGCATTTTCTTGGTTCCTAATTAAAATAAAAGGGCCGACCCAACTGTTGGGATACTATCCTTAGCTGGTGGGCCTGGCCTGTATAAGAAAGTCAACTAGACATGGACCTGAGATCAATACAGTAAACCTCAATCCTCTGTGATGTTTGGCCCAGGTTCCTGACTTAACTTCCTTCCCCAATTTCCCTAAATGATGGCTGGTGACCTAGGAGTTATAAGCAGTAATAAACCCATTTCTCTCCAAGTTGTTTCTGATTATAGTGTTTACCATGGCAACAGAAACCAAATTAGAGCAATAATCTTGCATTTCTTTTTTTTTCAAGATTTATATATTATTTTATGTATATGAGTACACTATAGCTGTCTTCATACACACCAGAAGAGGGCATCAGATCCCATTACAGATGGCTGTGAGCCACCATGTGGCTGCTGGGAATTGATCTCAGGACCTCTGGAAGAACAATCAGTGCTCTTAACCTCTGAGCCATCTCTCCAGCCCAATCTTGGATTTCAAGATGCAAGAAAGTAACCTACAGCCAGATTATGACTACCCAGAGAAAAGATGTCTATAAGAAGAAAAAACAAAACATATTGAAACATAAGAAACAGAAGGAACATCATAAATCTGAGGCACAGGAGCCTCAAGAAGACTGTTTAGTCAGGGATTCAGTCACATTCCAGAACACCATCTTCTTTGTCACTCATAGCTATGGAATGGAAACAAATTCTCCTTTTCATTCACATTACTTTTATTTGTGTTCTGACATTTTTTTAATTAAAAGAGTCCTGATTATTATAGAACTAACCTAAAACAAGCACATAATCATTTACCTAAAAGAAAAATGCAGGCACCTGATGCCCCCCACCCCAAAAGAGAGAGAAAAATGCAAAAGTATAGGGTGAAGAGAAGGCTCAGTTAGTTAAGTGCTTCCTGCAAAGCTGACAGACCTTAGTTTGATTCTTTAGAGCTCGCAGAAAATAAAAAGCCTGGGTGTGATAGCATGTGCCTGTCCCAGATCCCTGCACTGGAAAAGTCAAGTCAGGAGGATTTCTGGGGCTTGGTGATGAGCTAGATTAGGGCCAGATACATGTTCAATAAGAAATTATGCTTTGAAAAGAAAAAGAAAAGAAAAAAGAAGAGAAGAGAAAAGAAAAGGGAGAGAGAGAGAGAGAGAGAGAGAGAGAGAGAGAGAGAGAGAATAGAAAGAAAATACCTTACTTTAACCTCTGGTCTCTATGTACACCTGCACATATACCCAGAATTTTAACTTTTAGTGTAGAAATAACAAACTATGATAAAATTGCTTATAAGTAGCCAGCACACAACAAATTTATACCTCCACATACCTTCCTGTGATTAAGATCACGTGGAAAAGTCATCCTATGTGTCCCAGCCCCAGGGACTGGTGACTTCCTGAGAATATTCTCCTGAACAAGTGAAGAATGTTCACTAGACTTTTTGAAAACCATTTGCTATAGTCCTGCTACTCAAAGCCTTCCCAGACTCCCAGAGTACTTGTAGATGCCACTCTGCTAAAAGAGATTTAAGAAAAGAAATTAAGAGTCTCAAACAGATAGACCTGTAGACAGCTCACAAAACAATTATCAATGAAATGGAAATTTCTGGTTTCTTCTGAGATTCAGTTGTGTCGTCATATGTTGTTTTTTTTTTTCTGCAAGCTGTCTCATAAGAGGATGTTTTGCTGAAGCAGACATGGGAGGGGATGTTTTATTGGAACAGACACATAGTGTTCTTCTGGAAGCTGTCTTGTAAAAAGGCATCTGATATTTTGCTGGAGTGGACACTTGAGAGGGCACATGATTATTTAAAAGACTATAAATACAAACTGACAGACAGTGAGAGGCTGTTCTTGCATTGGTTCGCCTTGCAACAGTTTGTTGTACTTTGCTGATATTTACTTGTCATGACATCACAGAGAGGAAAGAGCCAAAAACCCTTCCGGTGGTGTTCCAGCTGCTTCTTGCTATGTCTGTGGATTTGTGCTATTCAGTTTATCCTCATGGTTTCTTCTGAATTGGGCTGCTACTGATATATGCTTGGAATCGCCCCAAAGAACCACTTCTAAACTGGTACACATTTTCTGTTTCCTATTAACCTTTCATTCCCTCTACCTCTGGTAGGTGGGCTAGAAGGGAGGTTGAACCACTTAAGAACCCTAACTAAAGGAGGTTTTGAAAAATCTAAGCCTGCATACCCATGCTGAGCAGGCAAGCTAGGAGGTGGATATATCAGAAATAAGATATCAAGAAGAGTCCCCAGCCTTATGGTTCCAGGAAAGCTAGCCCCAAGGTGAAACCTGCCTCAGGCCACTTTGCATGCATTTATTGAACAGCACATTTGATACCCTTGGAGATTCAAAAATAAATGATTTCTAGTCCCGAAGAGCCAGAAACATGTCATGTGTGGGGGCTGAATTCCTTCTGTCCCCTGAAACACAGTGGGCTGAATAAACTGGTTTAGCTTTGAAACCCCTGAGATTCCTGTTGCTATTGGGTGTGCCAGGACTTTGTAGAGGAAGTAACCTCTACTCTAGACTAATAGTGAGTTGTTTAGTGAGTGTGCTTACCTGTCAAATCCCAGTGCATTCTAACTGCAGCCTTATGACTTAGTAGGAATAATTATTCCCACGCATGTGATAAGAAAGCTAAGATCCTGAATAGTTACATCGCTGTCTGTCCTATGTGAATACAACTCACAATGCTAATCCATGATCTCTGCTATGAGCTAAGAAATAAGCAACTTACACTAAAATGTCAGGTAACACACTATTTTCTTCACTAAGAAAGTCTTGTCCTTAGAACAAAATTTAGCAGGACTAGTAATCTGATTACTGATATAGTCGATGAGCTTGCTACTACAAGCCCCTTACTTTGCCTCATGGTAAAAGTAGTGTGTGGAGTAGGAGCCATCCTTGAACTAGACTTTGATATAGCCCTGAACAGTTCTTAAACTCTCACAAGTAGAAAGGTGAGGATTCAAACTCAAACATGTCTGGCTTCAAAGTCACCTCTCTTAAAACCACTGTCACCTACTGTATTCCGGTGTTGATTTCTGTTACCACCAACAATTTGTAGAGTTTCAGAACTACAAAAATTGGATTTGTCAAGGCTTTGGAAAGTCATCCAATGTGGATATTACCAAGACTTTACAAATGTCCGTCAATATCCATGCAGCAAAAGCTTTTCTGATGGGCTAAGCACATCCCAGTTCCCAGATCTACATAAAGGTTGAAATTCAAGTTGTGGAAAAGTTTGAGTGCAGTGAGGTAGAGAGTGTCCCCCAGTGGTGACATGAGAAGGAACAGGAGAAAATGGGGCAGTGGGCCCTCAATGACCATAAGCTTCAAAAACAGTAAAATCTGTCATCTATAGGGCCCTTGGTGGCCATGAGCTGCCATGGCAGTAACATCTGCAATCTGGTGCTGTGCTTTCCCCAACCACTTGGTTACCAACCTCTAATATGTGTTAGAGTATTCTGTAACTTCTTTAAATATATAGACTCATTTGAGTCTTATATCAGTCTAGCAAAGAAAATTCTTTTTTGTATTAGATATATTCTTTATTTACATTTCAAATGTTGTCCCCTTTCCTGGTTCCCCCTTCCCCTGAAAATCCCATAAGTCATCTCCCCTTCCCCAATCAACCCTCCCCCACTTCCCTGACCTGGCATTACTCTATACTGGGGCATCTAGCTTTCTCAGCACCAAAGGCCTCTCCTCTCTTTGATGTCCAACAAGGCCATCCTTTATTGCATATGCATCTGGAACCATGGGTCCCTCCATGTGTGCTCTTTGGTTGGTGGTTTAGTCCTGGGAGCTCTGGGGGTACTGGGTGGTTCATATTGTTGTTCCTCCTATGGCACTGCAAATCCCTCCAGCTCCTTGGGTCCTTTCTCTAGGTCTTCCATTGGGGACCCCGCGCTCAGTTCAATGGTTGGCTGAGAGTGTTCCCCTTTGCATTTGTCATGCACGGGCAGAGCCTCCCAGGCAACAGCTATATCAGGCTCCTGTCAGCAAGCCCTTGTGGGCATCCACAATAGTGTCTGGGTTTTGTAACTGTATATGGGATGGATCCCTAGGAGGGGCAGTCTCCAGATAGTCTTTCCCTCAGTCTCTGTCCTGTACTTTGTCTCTGTATCTCCTCTGGTGGGTATTTTGCTCCCCCTTCTAAGAAGGACCAGAGTATCCATACTTTGTTCTTCCTTCTTGAGCTTCATTTGGTCTGTGAATTGTATCTTAGGTATTCCAAGCTATCAGATGAGGACACTAACACAAGAAAATCTTTTTTAAAAATTTGTCCAATCCATTTCATTTTAGAAATGAGGAAATTTAGGCAGGAGGAGATTAAGGTACTTGCCTGAGATCATAGTTATTAAACTGAAGAGCCAAGATTTGAGCCCAGAAATTGAGTTAAGTTCTGGACAATGTACTCTTAACCAGAGCATGGTCATGATAGTGATGTAATGATGGCTCACTCTTCCTAATTACCTCCTCGCAGTAGCCTGCTATTGCACAGGCTTATTCTCATGTGCTGCTGATAACTACTCTGAGATGGGATCACTGTGATCCCATCCATTCTGTACAATGTGGAACTACTTTTTCAACACCTCTACTAGACACTACTTGTGCTCTGGCTGAACTAAGACAAGTGTCAGGTCATCTTCACAAATGGTTGATGTAAGAGACCCGGCAGGCAGAGAGATAAACTTGAGACAGTCATTGTGAGACTGGCTGAGATGCCAAAGCAAGTCTCTTGAATGAGAGGGGATACGATGGGACCAGGTATATGGTAATCAGCAGCACTCACTGAGGGTGTGGGCATCTTCAGGAAGATGTTATTGCTGTTTCTGAGGGTGAGTTGACCTTACTCTTACAGATAAGGTATCTCCCTGAATTCTGGAGAACCAAAGTTCATTCACTTATTCAGTAAATTTGTATTAATTTTCTCTATGGTGCAGATGATGTTCCAGGAATTTGCTGTATGTTATAAACTTAAGAGCCAGAGGACATGCACATTGGTTGCAAGAGTAACTTCCTGTCAGCAATGTCCAGGTAAAAGAGCTGTACCATTGTAGGTGCTGAATCAAGGATCAAGAGACCTGTGTATTGTGTGCTATGTTGAATTTTTCCATCTTTCAAGCCCTTACCCCTTATTTTTACCCTTCTGTAACTGGAGAGTTATTCTACTTTATAGAGGAAACAGAGGGAAGATAACCAAGAAAATCACAAAGAGAGTTCCCTGTGTCCATGAGCGTCAGATCCTCCCTGTGCCTAAAAACAAGTTTCCCGAAACTTTCACATAATTACCAATAACGTTGCACTCAGGAGAGCAGGTGAGGACATGCTGTCTTATCCTTCATCCTTTCTCCTGGACTCCTACTCTCTGAGGGGCTTGGCGGCTGATAAATATGCAACATGATTCCAGCTTAACAAGTCCCACAGCTGTTGGGAACTTAATGAGGCAAACAAAGACATGGAAATACATGATATTGGAAAATCACAAGCTATCCTCACAGACAGTCCTCTCCTCTACCCACTTCTCTGGTGTTTCCCAGGCACTGGTAGACCGAGTCCATTCCTAAGACATAGGAATGCTCATCAAGGTGGCACAGCTCTTAGTTGTCAAAACAGATACACACACACACACACACACACACACACACACCTTTTCTCCTATATAGTCAAAATTCTTATACAGAGATAGCCACAGTGCTCGACTCACCTTTTATCACCAGTACAGTCTTGCCAAACCATTTATCCTATTTGAATTTCAGTTTTATCTTTAGTAAGATGGGCTTAATAACATCTGATATAGGGCAATGAGGATGTCTTTCAATGGGGCACTGGAAAAATATTAGGTGCTTAATAATCAGCCATTACTATGTTGATTAATACCATTGTATCAGCACATGATACAGGGAGAAATTATAGTCTCCTTGTAAGGTGTGCTTTGTTTATGTGTGTGTGTGTGTGTGTGTGTGTGTGTGTGTGTGTGCGCGTGCGCGCGCGTGTGCGTGTGCATGTGCATGTGTGTGTACATGTGTGCATGTGTCTGCACCTGCATCTCCGTTTATGCAGGTGTTGATGTCAAAGGACTACTTCAGGTGTCATGTCTCACCTTCCACCTTTTTGCAGACAAGGTTTCTTTGCTGTTCATCACTGTGTAAGCTGGCTGGCCTAAGAGAATCCAGGAAGGTTCCTGCCTCTGTCTTCTAACTCTCTGTAGTACCTGTGGGATGCTGAGGCTGCAGCTGCAAGCCTTTTACCCCCTGAGCCACCTTGTTGCAAGGTTTTATGAGTATTTTGCTGATTTTCTTGTTCTGTTTGCATTCTCCTCCTCCTGATATTGGTCCTCCTAACTTTCCTTTTCCTTATTGTACACGTTGAAGATTGATGTACCTCTATGGAGAGTACAGTTGTTCTTGAATAGACATGACCTATTCACACTGTGCCAATTTATGCTATTGGCTGGAATTACTGCGGGGGGGAAAAAAGAGTTTTTATGTTGAGTGGTCTTAAAATCAAGAAAAGCAAATATAAATTGATGAGGGTGTATTGCAGGAAAATTTTTTTTAAAAAAAAAATGGCAAGTTCACGCACTATACCCATCTACTCTCTGCCCCATGGGACCAGGCAAGCCATGCACTGGTGGGCAATGGCCAATCTATTATTATCTCATGGAGGCTCTCTAGCCTGGGACTCCCAAAATGTCTCCACCCAGCTCACTAAGTTCCCACTGGCAGGTCGCTACCATGCCAGCACCATGCTTCAAATCCCCCAAAGCCTTTGTGGTACACACCTGGCAAACCCAAGCTTTGCCACTGTACCTTTCTCTCTTGAATCCAGACGAGTTGCTGGAGAGACACTTGTAGCTACGTCTTGTCCTCACACTATCCCTGTCCAAAAAAGGTCTAACTCTCTCCTGCTTCCCTTTCTTCCC
Organism: Apodemus agrarius; assembly: GCA_964023405.1. Classification (NCBI taxonomy): domain Eukaryota; kingdom Metazoa; phylum Chordata; class Mammalia; order Rodentia; family Muridae; genus Apodemus; species Apodemus agrarius. The sequence goes on from OZ030005.1 coordinate 194,041,590, forward strand.
CTCTCCAACCTGGAAGTCCTGTCTACTCACCCAGTGATTGGCTCCTTTATTCATTAGGGGATTAGTTCACAAGAAGTCACCTGAGTATGACTTGCTCCTTGTCCACGGCCTTCCCAGGAGAGTGGAATTAGCATCAACATACAAACAGCACCAGGCCCATCCACAACAGGGGTGCATCCTCTCCATCAGACAATTGATACCAAAAGAAAGAAAAAGACCAGTTCTGAGGTTGTCTGAGCTCCTATGTCCAGCTTTCCCTAAAGCCCTAGATCATTCTGCTACCCAAAGCACATGTGATGTTTAAGACACCTTGACTTAGGATTACAGCACATTTGCATACATGTAGAGTCCTGATTTTTTTACACCTATGCATTACTTATATTTTAATAATAGCAAAACTTAGTTTTATCTTAGCATCTTCTCAACATTCCTTCCCAAGAGTGATTATCAAAGCCACTTACATAGTGACAATTCTATACAACTCATTTACTCTTTGCCAGTGGATGTTGACCAAGTGTTAAAAGCAGCAGGCGAGCCGGGCGGTGGTGGCGCACGCCTTTAATCCCAGCCTTTGGGAGGCAGAGGCAGGCGGATTTCTGAGTTCGAGGCCAGCCTAGTCTACAGAGTGAGTTCCAGGACAGCCAGGGCTACACAGAGAAACCCTGTCTCGAAAAACCAAAAAAAAAACAAAACAAAACAAATAAAAGCAGCAGGCGTGTATGACTTGCTATACCTTGTCTGTGGTTTGGCACAGTCTTGTATATGCAACAGTGTTAGGATGCATTTTGCTCTAGCAAAGCTACATGGGGCTTGGCATCTAGAGATACATAAATTACAATCCATGGCATTTGTAAGCTCTTAGGTTTGGTGTTGGACATCAAGATTTTTATTTTAAAATATGAAGATTTTCCCAGTATCATTAAGGTCTTGGTGTACATGCAAACTGCAGTTTAAAATCTGTAAATCAAAGTTCCCTGAAGCCCTTTGAAGGGAAGGCATTGGAGGCTGAGCACCGGCTTCCTCTTCTTACGCTCTCTGACCCATGACCGTGCTTGGATCTTTCAATTCTTCAGAAAAGTGTTATTTGCGCTCCACATACTTTATTACCAATTTGTTTTATTTCCAGTTCATTCAAGCCAATAGAAAATGTTCACTGAGCAATCAGAATCTCCATCCCTGCGGTTGTGCCCCTTCCCGGCCATGCTGGAGAATATCTAAGGACCCTGCCTCCTGTGATACATGCTTTGTCCTGTGTGTTCTCACTCGAATCTGCCTCCTTTTGGGTCCCTTGTCACAACTTCCCCTCCCTCCCTGTGATGGTGAAATTCTTAGCCCATTTTCGTTTTTCTTTTGCTTATGCAGTGCACCTGTACTGATCAATATGTATTGTGCTTCTTTTATAACTGTAAAGATTTTAAGAAAAACAAGCATAATTATATAGAAGAAAATTTAAATCATTGATGCTCTCATTTTTATAGAAATAATGACTATAAGAGGAATGTGTGTCTGTGTGTCTGTATGCATGTGTGTATGCATGTATGCATGTATATGTGCATGTGTGTGCATGTGTATATGTGTGTGTGTGTGTGTATGTATAAAGACCCTCTTCCACAAAATTTATTCTTCATATGCTTCACACTTTTATGATTGCTTCTGTCCTTTTGCTAAGAGTACATTGTGAATGTTCTTAACTGACACATCTTTTCTGAGTTTTTAAAACTAAAAAATATTTCATGATCTGAAAATATGCTTAATTGGTACAATAAATCTCATATTGTTGGACACTAGGCAGTTTCCTATATTTCCTGGTTATAAATTAAAATGTCTTTGTAATAAATTCTTAAAATGAAGTTACTTGGTCAAAGGCTATGCATTTTTTAATATCTTTGACATGCTAACAAATTGCCTCATGGAAATAGCAGCTCCCTTCCCATTAGACACCCACACCAGCACTGCTCTATGTGACTTAAAAAAATACTAAACTCACAATGCTATTTCCTAGTTGCATTGGCCTTACTCTATATGGTGGGACACAAGCTTAGTTTATGTAATAAATTGATTAATTCTTTGCTATCCATTCATATTGCAACATTTTCCTATATTTTCTTATTTCTTTAGTTAAACATATATAGAATTAATTGATTCATAAGCTATATATTAATCTTTCTTAAATTCCAATAACCACTTAAACACATTTCTTCCTTGAGCTTCAGATACTACTTTTAAAAAAATTTTAACTTGAAAATTAAGTTTTCAGTTAAATACATAAAACGGAATTGTTACAAATACGCGTATTTCCAAATGGTTAACTAGATACCTGATCATCCCTTGCAGGACCAGACTTGGATAGTCAACAAGTTTGTAGGGCTGCAGTATCATGCAACAAAAGCCTTTTTGGGTCTGTCTAACTTATACTTACTTGATAAATCATTTTTCAGTATCTTGTAGAGTAAGGCCTACTCTACCTTATAACTATCCATGCCCTCTCTTTTTCTTTCCCTTTCTTTTCCCTTCCCTTCCCTTTCATGCCTTCCCTTTTCATTCTCTTCCCTTACTTTTTCCTTCCCTTCCTTTTTCTTTCCCTTCCCTTCCATTCCTTTCTTTTCCCTTCCATTCTCTTTCCCTCCCCTTCTCTTCCTTTTCCATTGCCTTTCTTTTCCTTTTTCCTTCCCTTCCCTTCTTTTCCCCTTCCTTTCTCTTCCTTTCCTCTTTCATTCTAGTCTCTTCTTTTTCTTTTTCCTTCCCTTCCCTTCCTTTTCTTCCTTCCTTTCTCTTCTCTTCCCTTCCCATTCCATTACTTTCCTTTCCATTCCTTTCCTTTTTTCACTTTACCAAAATATCCCACCATCCTGATATGGTAGCACACAGCATTAATCCCTACACTAAAGAGTCAGAAGCAAAAGGATCTCTGGGAGTTCAAGGGCAGCCAAAGCTTCACACTGAGATCCTATCTCAACAGTGGCAAATCACAGTGAAAATTATTTTGATACTCATTAAATTTAAATTACTAGTGGTCTTCAAATTTTGAAGCTTTTCATCTAGTAAATATTTTCATTTTAAAATATTTTGTCTTTTCACTTTTTTTGTATTTTGTTTTGTTTTGTTTTGTTTTTTGATGCAACAGCAAGAGGATTTTTATTCCAGAGGCTCTGGGGTTCACAGTCTTATACCACACAGGGGTAGAGGACTGTGGACCCCAAGTGCAGAATTGGGACAGCTTTTATAAGTTCACAACAAAGCCCACACATCGCAAGTCAATTGATTTGTACCACTCCATAGCTTTTTTTTTTAATAGTAGGAGTTTCTGGTATGTATATATATACACACATATATATGTTTATTTTCTAAATTATTTGTTTACATTCCAAAGACTTTCCCCCTTCCCAGTTCCCCCCTCCCCATATGTCCCATAAGTATTCTTCCCCCTGCCCATTCCCCAATTCCCCACAACCCTTTATTTGTTCTAGTACTCTCCTGCAAAACTGGAACCAGTCTTTTAGGGACCAGTGTCCTCTCCTTCCTTCTTGGGAATCTTTTGGTTTTCTAATTGTGCCTTGAGTATTCAGAGCTTCTGGGCTCATTAATATCCACTTATCAGTGATTGCAATTCATGTGTATTTTTTTTGTGATTGGGTTAACTCACTTAGGATGATATTTTCCAGATCCAACCATTTGCCTACAAATTGCATGAATTCATTATTTTTAATTGCTGAGTAATATTCCATTGTATAAATATACCATATTTTCTGTATCCATTCCTCCTTTGAGGGACATCTGGGCTCCTTCCAACTTCTGCCTATTATAAATAAGGCTGCTATGAACATTGTGGAGCATGTGTCTTTATTGCATGGAGGGGAATCCTCTGGGTATATGCCCAGGAGTGGTATGAGAGGGTTCTCTGGAAGTGTCATGCCCAATTTTCTGAGGAACCACCAGATTCCAGAGTGGTTGTACCATCTTGCAATCCCACCAACAGTGGAGGAGTGTTCCTCTTTCTCCACATCCTCACCAGCACTTGCTGTCTCTTGAGTTTATATGTTAGCCATTATGACTGGTGTGAGGTGGAATCTCAGGGTTGTTTCGATTTGCATTTCCCTGACACTGTCAGAAGGACAAAACAGCAACCAACAAGTTGGGAAAAGATCTTCACCAACCCCACATCCGACAGAGGGCTAATATCCAATATATACAAAGAACTCAAGAAGTTTGACCCCAAAGACCCAAATAACCCTATTAAAAATTGGGAACAGAGCTAAACAAAGAATTTTCACCTGAAGAAATTCAAATGGCTGAGAAGCATCTTAAGAGATGTTCAACATCATTAGTCATCAGGGATATGCAAGTCTTTTCACTTTTAAATTTTGTCCTTCATATGAAGTAAAGATGTATGAGTGCTCTGTGTGTATGAATGTGTGTGTGTGTGTGTGTGTGTGTGTGTGTGTTTGATTAAGACTCTTATAGATGCTTCTTATTTTAGTGACTGCAGTACATAAATTCTTTAACATGGTGATTTTATATGGTAAAGTGATTTCTACATAATTATTTTCTGACCAACTAGCATTTGCACCCACATGCTTTCTAAGAATAGTCCCTTTCATTATTTGCAAAGGACAATTGGGAATCCTCTTTATGATATGTTAACTTTTGAATTCTTCTTCTATAGTTGTAGAATTCTATATATCATTTTTGATTGTGTCTGAAACAGGGGAGTTTATTTTAAAGAACTGTTTAAAGTTCATAGCAAACCTGAATGGAAAGTAAGAATAATGTCTACATATGTCATTTCCTTCCCCTCATATCCCTGCTTCCTGAGTCAGTATGACCCATTTGGAAGAATCAGAGAGCCAAGACAGCTAGCTTAGCTGTATCATCAACCGAGGTCCATGTTCTACATGAGCGCTCACTGTTCTTCCATTCTGTAAGTATTCAGAAATACGTGCTGGGCCACCACAACTGCAATACCAGGCAGAGCAGTCTTCCCGCCCTCCGTGCTCTTCCTAGCCTCCTCTTGTACCCTCAGTGCTCATCTTAGGATCCATAGCTGTGCCTTTTCCGGACACCATGTCGTTGGAATCATCCAGGACATACCAGCTTCTGGCTCTGATGTTTGCCTTAAGGTCTCTGCATGTCTTTTCCTAGATGGTTAGCTCCTTTCTTTTGATTGCCAAGTAATATTCCAAAATGAATAAAACAAAGTTTGTTACTTGTTTACAAAATTTTATACGTGTTTGTTCACCAGTTGTAGAATGTCTTCATTGATACTAAGTCTGAGTGATTGTGAGTAAAGCTGCTCAAATCATTTCTGTAGATACTGGGGATGTGAATTGTCTTAGTTAGGGTTTCACTGTTTTGAACAGACACTGTGACCATAGCAACTCATAAGGATGACATTTAACTGGAGCTGGCTCACAGGTTCAGAGGCTCCATCCATTATCATCAAGTCAGGAACATGGTGGCATCCAGGCAGGCATGGTTCAGGAGGAAATGAGAGTTCTACATCTTCATCTGAAAGCTGCTAGCAGAATACTGATTTCCAGGTAGTTCGGATGAGAGTCTGAAAGTCCACACCCACAGTGACACATCTATTCCAACAAGGCCACACCTCCAAATAATGCCACTCCCTGTGCCGATCATATTCAAACCATGACATGAATTGGTGGATTGTATAGATAAATTGTGTTTTTTTTAAAAAAAAATAAAATACTGTTAAAGTATCTTCCAAAATTTGTGTACTGTTTTGGATACCAGGAAAAACTGACTGGCAGTTTCTGACTCCCCACATTCTCTGCTGCATTGTCAGTGCTTTGGATCATAGCCATTCTGAGAGGAGTATTAATTTCCACTTCTCTAATGATTCATGACAGTGAAGATCTTTTTCTCTACTATCAAAGAGCCATATATCATCTCTGATGACGTGTTTGTTCAAATATTTTGCCCATTTTTAATTGCATGATTCACTTTCCTATTGTTTTGTTTTTGAATAATAGTCTTTCCTTAATTATCTCCACAAATATTTTTCTCCTCCACCCTTTAGATAGATGTGACCTCAAAGGGCCCTTCTTACCATTCCAACATAGTGGGCGCTATAGGTTCAAAACAAATGGCTTTCCAAGTACAAGGGCAAATGGATCCTAGTTTCCCCATTAATCTTCATGTTTAAGGGACATTTATTCTCAACTAAATGTTTTATTAAATCATTTTTCTCCTTGCAACTATTAATGCATGCATCAGCCAAGGTTTCCATAAGAGAACACTAGAAAACTGTATAAGGAACTTATGATGAAATCTGTGGTGTCTATCTGGTGACACAAGAGCTCTCAGGTCAAAGCCAGGGAGGTGGACTCTAGCTCTCAGTCCAGGGTAGAAAGCTGGAGAATCTGAGGTCAGCTGGTGACATCTTGGCATCTGAAGGCCAGGGCCCCGAAACTTTGATATCTAAGGGCATGAGAGGGTAGATGTCTCTCCAAGAAAGAACAAACTTGCTTTTCTATTGTCCTTTGTACTATAGCGCCCTCAACAGAGTAGGTGACACCCTTCCACATCAGCGCAGACAGACTTTCTTTATCCTGCCTGTATATTTAATGTCAGCCTCTTCTGGAAATACTCTCCTGGACACACTAAGTCATTATCTTTATCAATTCTCTGACTACATTTTTTTTTTTACCTAGTCAAATTGTCACATAAAATGAATACTCACCTGTGGCTGACCAGGCTACTCAGTTCTCAAGATTAAAATGTTTCTGCACATCTGGAAGAAAGCACTGTAGTATTCACTCAATGCGCCATGAGATACAAATCGCAGTACATGCCCAGTCATGTCCTACCATCCAAAGTTCCTACAGCAGGTTAAGCATGTAAGTTGAACAGAAGAAATACTTCTATATTGTTTTGTAACAGTCCTCATAGTCTGAGCTCAGCACTTCCTTTGCCCCCTAAAAATAATCTGACTTGTAAAATATTTATGTCCTGCTCATTGATATTAATCTCCCCTTCCAGTTTCCCATCACTTCTTGTTTTCCTTACATAACCTCTTTCTTCACAGTAGCTTACTTGTCATTGTGTCTGTTTTAGAGACAGCACAGCAGTGAAGACTGCTTGCCGTTCTACCAGTGAGCACAGCTTGGCTCTCCAGCTCCAGTGGCTCCAAGTCCCTCTTCTGGCCTCCTCCACAGACACCCACCCTCGTATGCACATACCTACACACATACATGCACACACGGATCATTAAAAATCATTCAACTCAGAGTTTAGGTTTAGAAATCTTTTTTTTTAAATTTTTTTTAATTTTTATTTTCTATATTCTATGTTTACATTCCAAAGGCTTTCTTTCCCCTTTCCCAGTTCCCCTCCACCATACGTCCCATAGTTCCTCTCCCCCCAACTATTCCCCAATCATTCCCCCTCCCCCCACGGTTTCTTTACAAAACTGGATCCAATCTTTACAGGCCCAGGGTCCTCTCCTTGGTTTAGAAATCTTTTAAATATTGCCTAATCTTACTGCTGACTCTTAAATTCTTTATTGCTTATTTCTGCCTTTTTTCTGATTTTAAAAATAGGAGAGTTGAACTTTTCTTAATAATTATACTTATAAAGTACATACTTCTATTAATTTTGCATGTTATTACATTTGGGGTAGAAATTTATTGTCTTCAAGGCAAGGGATGTGAACTACTCGATTGCTGATTTGGTAAAATAACTTAGAAAGTACTTTGTGACCTGAAATAAATGCTAACTTTATAAATGCTTAGTTAGAACTTAAAGTTTAAAGAATTATTTTTCATAAAGTTAAGTGTATAATCATCAAATTCATCTTAAATTTTATTTTTCAAATATCTACCTGTCTACTTTTGTTTTGCAATCCACTATATTTAAACTGGCTAGGACTTGTTTTTAGATTTAATTTTTAATTTTTTTTAATGTTGTGTATATGTGGGAGCACAGGCCATGTAGGTGAAGCTGCTCCCTCCCCCTCCCCCTCCCCCTCTTCCCTGCCCCATCTCCCTCCCTCCCCCCCCCCCCCCCCCCGTAGCTGGAGCTTCAAAGTGGAGGTGCTGGGAACTGAACTCAGGTTGTAAGCCTTTGGTCATCAGGGGCAAGGAAACACGTGTAAGGCGATGGCTGCCTTTCCCTTATCGTTTCCACCGTGTAACTTAATTAGCTTTTGCTTTATGTGTTTTGACATCACAATGCTTAAGAACTGTGAGCTTTTTGACTTCTCGCATGCGTCTTTTAAAATGATACCCTCTGGTGTGACGAAGATTCGAATTTCCCCCAAGGTTTCATATTAGCCCTTTGGAATCTCAAGTGTGGACTCAAATTTCGCCATGGCAATTATACTTTCAATCTTAATTTATTTAAATACATTCCACTTCCTTTGAATTCTAATTTTCTGTTCAAATGAGAAAATACTTGTTGAATGTTTTGAATAGTGCCTGCCAGTAAGTATTCCACAAATGCTGACAATTATGGTTATGAACATCATCTTATGCTTATAGAGAACACTTTTAAGCCCATCTAAGCACTGTGGCTCTGAAATGGCCTTACTTCCTATGTGTCTCAAGAGTGTTTCCCTCCTGGGCATATACCCAGAGGATTCCCCTGCATGCAACAAAGACGCATGCTCCACTATGTTCATAACAGCCTTATTTATAATAGCCAGAAGCTGGAAAGAACCAAGATGTCCCTCAATGGAGGAATGGATACAGAAAATGTGGTATATTTACACAATGGAATACTACTCAGCAATTAAAAACAATGAATTCATGGAATTTGTAGGCAAATGGTTGGATCTGGAAAATATCATCCTAAGTGAGTTAACCCAATCACAAAAGAATACACATGGAATGCAATCACTGATGAGTGGATATTAATTAGCCCAGAAGCTCTGAATACTCAAGGCACCACTATTAGCAAGTCAAAAGGTTCCCAAGAAGAAGGAAGGAGAGGGCCCTGGTCCTGAAAAGACTTGATCCAGTATTGTAACAGATTACCAGAACAGAGAAATGGGGGGTGGGGGAGTGGGTGATTGGGGAATGGGCGGAGGGAAGAGGACTTATGGGACATATGGGGAGGGGGGTGAACTGGGAAAGGGGAAAGCGTTTGGAATGTAAATAAAAAATATAGAAATTTTTTTGAAAAGTGTATGCTTCCAGAACTTTTTGAGAACAAGGCTGTACTTCTGCCAGAGGTCCGACAAAACTCTCCAGCTCCTTCTCTATACCATTCACGGCTCTGTCCTCACACCTCTGGGTGTTTCTCCCTAGACCTTACTTGCTGGAGCCCTATTTACCTCTAGAATCCTCCACATTGACCTTAATGTGAAGGGCAGCATCACCAAGTCTGTAATCCGCCAACCAGGTGGGAATAGCTAGGAAGAGGAGAGATCCAGAGAGTGGCCACCACGAGGGAATAAGTCTTCTTTATTGCATCCAGTCCCTCTTTCTTATCCAGCTCTCTCTTGTGCTGACCTCTCGGCCAGTGATGAGCTGTGCTTTGCCCAGATGCCAGCTCCTATCTCGCGGTCCTGTCTCCTCCTCGGGTGCTGCAGAAGCCTTGCAGTTGCCTGTGGTGTGCACGTGGAAGACTACGGAAATACCTAAGAGCAGCAGCAAGATCCTAAGTGGCATGATGTATGCCTTATTTCCTGTGTGTTTCAGGGCGTGTGCTTCTGAAAAATTCTAGAATAGTGCTGTCCCCATGCTCAAGTTAAAATTGCAACGGAGGATTACAGAGGCAAATAGGAGTCCAGTGAGGAGAACCAAAGGAAGAGCACCTGACTTGTGTCCCTACAGTGTTTACAATTGGGGGCTGTGAGCTGGATCCTCCTCCCTCTTTATGGGGAGGGCACATCAGTATGTTCTTTGACACCTAACTTTAAGTAATATGCTCTAGTTTGCCCAGGGCTTTCTGAATTTATAATTGTTACAAATATCCTCCCATTTATTACTTTAGCATTTTCTTTTCCCCTCAAGAAGTTTCCTTGTTTGGGATTTAAATTATGTAATTTGCATATGGATGATCTTTTTTAGAGTTGCCTGCATAGCAGGTGGGTATGTAATGAAACAGCTGACTCCTTCTAAGGGGGTCATAGCCCTGAAGCTATAAAGAAATGAGTTTTCCAACCAAAAGGGAGCAGTCCAGTGAGTCCATGTCTAAGACTGTGCCAACACTGCATTCCTATGAGGACATCCCCTGTCTTCCATTTGCTCAAACCTGTTTCTCTGAATCTACTTAGGAAAGCAGGTCAGACTGCAGGTATTAAACCACACAGCCAGTGCAAAGTCAGGGGCCACACCTCAGCCTCACCCATCTTTGCTCACTACTGATCCCTTTAGATCTAGGAGGCCATCACTGACACACATCTTACAGTCACAAAGAAATGCTTATGCAACCTTAATAAGTTGTCAGCCTGCTCAACCCTGATCAGTGGGGGTAACAACAAGGATTAGTTCCATTCCACCTGCTTACCAGGCAACCAAGGCTATTGTAGTTCTACTTGAGCTGGCCCTTTGCAGCAAGACCAACCAATCAGGGTGTGAGTGTCATTGTGCTTCTTAACTAGTGACTAGGCACAGTTGGCAGCAGATAGATCCTCAATTTCAATGACTCCCCCAAACATTAATGGGTAACCCACCCCACCCCCATATTGGCAGCCATCACCAGGAAGCCCAAGTGGCAAACAAAAAGACGCTCTAGCAATCTACAGCCTGTGTTAGAAAGAAGTATGGGTGCAGGGCATTCTTGCTCATCTGGTTCACTCATCTTTAAACTCATCCATGGAGCAGTGGGCACAATAGCCATGGTATACACTTTGCTTGCTGCCAGGCAGTAGAGGAGAAAGAGTAAGTACTGGTGGAAGACTAATGTTTTCTATCAAGATGCCATACTCTCATTATTCCAGTGTTCAAGAATGTGGCATGTGTATCTGGTCATCCCTGGATTTGCTCTGGTCTTAATCTCCATATAGCCTCAGAAAATGTGCTTGTTTTCTCTTTGCCTGAGATTCCCCCTTCTATAAGTGGTATTTTCCTCTTCAGAGTGTTATCATGAGGCATTAGTGAAATGATATTTATATGTCTAGCTTGGGCTTGCTACTTAATGAGGTTAATGAATATCATTGGCCTTTATCATGATTAATGCTAGTTGGGTAAATGAATGGAGATTGTACTTGAGGGTAGACTAAATTAATAATAAATGAGTATACACCCTGTCTTGGCCAGGCATTGGGCTGGTGATTGCAGGGAAATAGTGACAGCCTTCAGATGCCATTCCTTCTGCCACAACACAGCAGTGAAGCCAACCCTTAGCTTTGAAGTGAACGTTTTAAAAGAACACCACCAACTATGGTCTAAAGTGGCACCAAACACACCAGGAGAACACAGACAAATGAACTTAGTCGCAGGGAAGGCCCCTCTGAAGATATGCCATTGTGTAAGACGTGATCTTAGGCCAAAAGGATGAGAAGACGCTCAGCAAAGGAAGGAGTGTGAAAGCACACTTGGAAACTTTGTAGGGAAGGGAATGAAACACCACCAATGAACCAAAGAAGGGTGTGCCTTTGAGGCTCTCTGTAGGACAAGGAACTAGAGGCCAGAAAGAAGTACCTGTGTCTATGACTGCTTCTGCACCATCTGCATAGGGGTGTGAAAAGCTGGAGTGGGGTGACATTTTGGGTTCAAAACAAGAGAATTTGTTATGTCAAACAGCATATTTCATTTCCCTTTTCCATATAATTAATGGAGCTAAACTGTGGGAACTTAAAGCAACCATTTTTCTTCATTCATGACTTTACAGGTTGGGAACTTCAGGCCTCACTAGAGGTCACAATCACAATCAGATGTCAGCCAAGGTTACAGCAATTTGAAGACTGACCACTCAAGACAGCTTCTGACTATAGCTTGAAGCTCAACTGAGGCTGTCAACTAGAATGTATGCACAGAGGCTCACCACATGGAGACTCAAGGGAATTAAAGCGAAATGTTGGGTCATTTTCCATAGAGGAAACATCCTGGCAAATACACACCCTCAGAGTTTCCATGGTACTCTATTGGTAGAAGGGGTCACAAGTAGACTCTTGGTAGAAGGAGTCACAAGAGCATCGAGATTCAAAAGGAAGACACATGAGCCCAAGCCTCTTCATCAGGAATACAAATAATAGTTGAGGTTTTAAATCACCACACAGAGAAAAGGAACAAGGCCCGTGCTGACTGCACAAGGAGAAAAATACAAATAGATGTAATGTATGGAGATTACTATTTACCTTAGCAAGGGTAGTTTGGGGGATGCAGGGGTTGGCATAGCCTAGGGCACTGAGGCTGGTGTGAGAAGAAAAAGATGGTACAGCAAAGGAAGATGGGGAAAAAGCCTTCCGCATTCCCTACCTCTATTTTTTTTTATAGCTCCTACTGGAGTAGCTTAAAGTGTATGTAATCCTTGATGGGAAAATCAGTTTCAAGGAAGAAGCTCTAACCTTGGGAGACAACATATCTAGGAATGCAAGGTATTGAATGGAGGACACAGATAGGAATATAAGGCAGTGGTAGAAATATCAAATAGGCTGGGCTTGCAGCGAGGCCACCATCTTGCCTTGGGACACCGCGGACTGCTGGCAGCTGGGGTCAGGTGCGTGGACAGAGACCTAGCTTAGCATAGAATACCCCATCAGGCTCTTGCCTGCGCACAAAGCCAGAGGAGCTCGGCAGGAGATCTGTGCACCTACAGCTTGGAGGCTGTTGCCGACCATTGGGGACTGGCTTGCTGGGCTTGCAGCGAGGCCGCCATCTTGCATGGGGACACCTCGGACTGCTGGCAGCTGGGGTCAGGTGCGTGGACTGAGATCTAGCCCAGAATCCACTACCCTGACAGGTTCTTGCCTGAGCCCAGAGCCAGAGCAGGTCTCCAGGAGGAGGTCTGTGCACCTACAGCTTGGCGGCTGTTGCCGACAGCTGGGGACTGGCTTGCCAGGCTTACAGCAAGGCTGCCATCTTGCCTTGGGACATGGCGGACTGCTGGTGGCTGGGGTCAGGTATGTGGACAGAGACCTAGCTTAGCATAGACTACCCCACAGGCTCCTGCCGGTGCCCAGAGCCAGAGGAGCTTGGCGGGAGATCTGTGCACCTATAGCTCAGCTGCTGTGGCTGACCACTGGGGAGCAGTTCACTGTGCTTGCAGCAAGGCCATCATCTTGCCTAGGGTCACTGAGGACAGCTGGTGGCTCTGGTCAAGTGCGTGGACTGAGACCGAGCCTAGCATTGACTACCCCGTCAGGCTCTTGCCTGTGCACAAAGCCAGAGGAGCTCAGCGGGAGATCTGGGCACCTACAGCTCGGCGCGGCTGTTGCTGACCACTGGGGTCCAGCTCTCTGGCCTTGCAGTGAGGCCATCATCTTGCTTCAGGTCACTGCGAACAACTGGCGGATGGAGTCAGGAGCAGGGAGCCCTCTACTACAGCAGCACCAAAGGCCAGGCTCACAGGAGCTTCAAACTCCAATCGGTAACAATAAGACCAACTAACTCCAGAGATAAACAGATGGCAAAAGGCAAAAGTAGGAACGTTACTAACATAAATCAAGGCAATATGGCATCATCTGAACCCAATTTGCCAACCACAGCAAGTCCTGGATACCCCAACACACCAGAAAAACAAGAATTGGGTATAAAAGCACTGGTCATGAGGCTGCTAGAGGAACACAAAAAAGACATAAACAAATCTCTTAAAGAAATGCAGGGGAACATGAATAGGGTAGAAGCGCTTACAATAAAAACACAAAAATCACTTAAAGAACTACGGGAGAATATGGATCAACAGACACAAGCCAATAAGGAGGAAATGAAAAAATCACTTAAAGAAATGCAGGAGAAATTGAGTCAACAGGCAGAAGTCATGAAAGAGGAAACACAAAAATCTCTTAAAGAGTTGCAAGAAAACACAAACAAACAAGTGAAGGAACTGAGCAAAACCATCCAAGATCTGAACACAGAGGTAGAAACAACTAAGAAATCACAAAGGGAGACAACGTTGGAGATAGAAAATCTTGGGAAGAAATCAGGGGTCGTAGATGCAAATATCAACAACAGAATACAAGAGATAGAGGTCAGAATCTCAGATGCTGAAGATAACATAGTAACCATTGACTCCACAGTCAAAGAAAATACAAAATGCAAAAGGCTTGTAACCCAAAACATCCAGGAAATCCAGGATACAATGAGAAGACCAAACCTAAGGATTATAGGGATAGATGAGAGTAAAGATCTACAATTTAAAGGGCCAGCAAATATCTTCAATAAAATTATGGAAGAAAACTTCACTAACTTAAAGAGAGAGGTGCCCATGAATATACAAGAAGCTTACAGAACTCCAAACAGACTGGACCAGAACAGAAATACCTCCTGTCACATAATAATCAAAACCTCAAATGTACTAAACAAAGAAAGAATTGTAAAGGCAGTAAGAGAAAAAGGCCAAGTAACATATAAAGAAAGACCTATCAGAATCACACCAGACTTCTCTCCAGAGACCATGAAAGCTAGAAGATCCTGGGCGGATCTCATGCAGACTCTAAGAGAACACAATTGTCAGCCAAGAATTCTATACCCAGCAAAACTCTCAATCAACATAGATGGAGAAATCAAAATATTCCATGACAAGACCAAATTTACACAATATCTTTCCACTAACACAGCTCTACAAAGGATAATAGGAGGAAAATTCCAATACAAGGAGGGAGACTGCACCCTAGAAAAAGCAAGATAGTAACCTTCTCCCATCAAACTCAAAAGAAGATAACCACTCCAAAACAAATATAACATCAAAACTGACAGGAAGAAATAATCAGTATTCCTTAATATCTCTTAATATCAATGGACTCAATTTCCCAATAAAAAGGCATAGACTAACAGACTGGATACAGAAGCAGGACCCTACATTTTGCTGCATACAGGAAACACACCTCAGGGTCAAAGACAAACACTACCTTAGAGTAAAAGGCTGGGAGACAATTTTGCAAGCAAATGGTCACAGGAAGCGAGCTGGAATAGCCATACTGATATCAGATAAAATTGACTTTCAACCTAAAGTCATCAAAAGAGACACAGAAGGTCACTTCTTGCTGGTCAAAGAAAAAATCCACCAAGAAGAACTCACAATTCTAAACATCTATGCTCCAAATGCAAGGGCACCCTCATTCGTAAAAGAAACTTTACTAAAGCTCAAAGCACACATTGCACCTAACACAATAATTGTGGAGGACCTCAACACTCCACTATCCTCAATGGACTGATCAGGAAAACAGAAACTAAACAGGGACTCAGGGAAACTCATTGAAACTTTGGACCAATTGGATCTAACAGATATATATAGAACCTTTCATCCTAAAGCAAAAGACTATACCCTTTTCTCAGCACCTCATGGTACCTTCTCCAAAATCGACCACATAATTGGTCACAAGACAGACCTCAACAAATATAAAAAGATTGAACTAATCCCATGCCTCCTATCTGATCACCATGGAGTAAGAGTGTTCTTCAACAGCAACAAAAACAACAGAAAATCCTCATATACATGGAGACTGAACAATATTCTACTCAGTGATACCTTAGTCAAGGAAGAAATAAAGAAATCAAAGACTTTTTAGAGTTTAATGAAAATGAAGGCACAACATACCCAAATCTATGGGACTCAATGAAAGCAGTGCTAAGAGGAAAACTCATAGCCCTGAGTGCCTTCAAAAATAAACAGGAGAGAGCATATACTAACAACTTAACAGCACACCTGAATGCTCTGGAACAAAAAAAAAAAAGCTATTTCACTCAGGAGGAGTAGAAGACAGGAAATCATCAAACTCAGGGCTGAAATCAATCAAGTTGAAACAAAGAGAACCATACAAAGAATCAACAAAACCAGGAGCTGGTTCTTTGAAAAAATCAACAAGATAGATAAACCCTTAGCCAGACTAAGGAAAGGGCACAGAGACAGTATCCAAATTAAGAAAATTAGAAATGAAAAGGGAGATATAACAACAGAAACTGAGGAAATTCAAAAAATCATCAGATCCTACTACAAAAGTCTATTCTATACTCAACACAACTGGAGAATCTGGAGGAAATGGACAATTTCCTAGACAGATACCAAATACCAAAATTAAATCAGGATCAAATAGATCGCCTAAACAGTCCCATAAGCCCCAAGGAAATACAAGAGGTCATAGAAAGCCTTCACAGGACCAGATGATTTTAGTGCAGAATTCTATCAGACCTTCAAAGAAGACCTAATACCAATACTCTTCAAACTATTCCACAAAATAGAAACAGAAGGAACACTACCCAACTCATTCTATGAAGCCATAATTACCCTGATACCAAAACCACACAAAGACCCAACTAAGAAAGAGAACTTCAGACCATTCTCCCTTATGAACATCAATGCAAAAATACTCAATAAAATTCTTGCCAACCAAATCAAAGAACACATCAAAACGATCATTCACCATGATCAAGTTGGCTTCATCCCGGGGATGCAGGGATGGTTCAATATACAAAAATCTATCAATGTAACCCACTACATAAACAAACTCAAAGAAAAAAAACCACATGGTCATCTCATTGGATGCTGAAAAAGCATTTGACAAAATTCAGCATCCTTTCATGCTAAAAGTCTTGGAAAGAACAGGAATTCAAGGCCCATACCTAAGCATAGTAAAAGCAATTTACAGCAGACCGATAGCCAACATCAAGGTAAACTGAGAGAAACTTGAAGCAATCCCACTAAAATCAGGGACTAGACAAGACTGCCCCCTCTCACCATATCTCTTCAATATAGTACTTGAGGTACTAGCTAGAGCAATTCGACAACATAAGGAAGTCAAAGGGATACAAATTGGAAAGGAAGAAGTCAAACTATCACTATTTTCAGATGATATGATAGTATACTTAAGTGACCCAAAACACTCCACCAGAGAACTCCTCCAGCTTATAAACAACTTCAGCAAAGTGGCTGGTTATAAAATCAACTCAAGCAAATCAGTAGCCTTCCTATAAGTAAAGGATAAGCAGGCCGAGAAAGAAATTAGGGAAATAACACCCTTCACAATAGCCACAAACAATATAAAATATCTTGGTGTGACTCTAACCAAACAAGTGAAAGATTTAAATGACAAAAACTTCAGGTCTCTAAAGAAGGAAATTGAAGACCTCAGAAAATGGAAAAATCTTCCAGGCTTGTGGGTTGGCAGGATTAATATAGTTAAAATGGCAAACTTGCCAAAAGCAATATACAGATTCAATGCAATCCCCATCAAAATCCCAAATCAGTTCTTCATAGAGTTAGAAAGAGCAATTCTCAAATTCATCTGGAATAACAAAAAACCCAGGATAGCTAAAAACCATCATCAACAGTAAAAAAAACTTCTAGGGGAATCAATATCCCGGACCTCAAGCAATACTACAGAGCAGTAGTGTTAAAAACTGCATGGTATTGGTACAGTGACAGGGAGGCAGATCAATGGAATAGGATCAAAGACCCAGAATTGAACCCACACATCTATGGCCAATTGATCTTTGACAAAGGAGCTGAAAACATCCAGTGGAAAAAAAAGATAGCCTTTTCAACAAATGGTGCTGGCTCAACTGGAGGTCAACATGCAGAAGAATGAGAATTGATCCACTCTTATCTCTTTGTACTAAGCTCCACTCCAAGTGGATCAAGGACCTCCACATAAAACCAGACACACTAAAACTAATAGAAAAGAAACTGGGGAAGACCCTTGAGGACATTGGCTCAGGGGGAAAATTCCTGAACAGAACACCAATTGCTTATGCTCTAAGAACAAGAATAGACAAATGGGACCTCATAAAATTACAAAGTTTCTGTAAGGCAAAAGACACTGTCAAAAGGACAAATCGGCAACTAACAAAATGGGAAAAGATCTTCACCAACACCACATCCGACAGAGGGCTAATATCTAATATTTACAAAGAACTCAAGAAATTAGACCGGAGAAAACAAAATAACCCTATCCAAAAATGGGGTACAGAGCTAAACAAAGACTTTTCACCTGAAGAAATTCAGATGGCTGAGAAACACCTTAAAAATGTTCAACATCATTAGTCATTAGAGAAATGCAAATCAAAGCAACCCTGAGATTTCACCTCACACCAGTCAGAATGGCTAAGATTAAAAACTCAGGAGACATCAGGTGTTGGAGAGGATGTGGAGAAAGAGGAACACTCTTCCACTGCTGGTGGGACTGCAAGCTAGTACAACCACTCTGGAAATCAGTCTGGAGGTTCCTCAGAAAAATGGACATGATACTTTCAGAGGACCCAGCCATACCACTCCTGGGCATATACGCAGAAGATTCCCCAGCATGCAATAAGGATACATGCTCCACTATGTTCATAGCAGCCTTATTTATAATAGCCAGAAGCTGGAAAGAATCCATATGTCCCTCAACAGAGGAATGGATACAAAAAATGTGGTATATATACACAATGGAGTACTATTCAGCCATTAGAAAAAATGAATTCATGAAATTCTTAGAGAAATGGATGGAGCTGGAGAACATCATACTAAGTGAGGTAACCCAGTCTCAAAAGAATACCCATGGTATGCAGTCACTGATAAGTGGATATTAGCCTAGACTCTTGGAACACCAAAGACACAATCCACATATCAAATGATATCTGACAATAAGGAAGGAGTGGACACTGGTGCTGGAAAGATCAAAACATCAGTGTAGGGTAATACCAGAGCAGGTAAATGGGAAGTGGTGGGTGGAGGAACAGGGGGAGGGAAAAGGGCATGTGAGACCTTTGGGGGATGGGGAACCAGAAAAAGGGAAATGAAATGTAAATATAGAATATATCCAATAAAAAAAAAGAAATATCATATAACCATTTTTGAAAGACCGAAGCCCCACAGTCACCCCTGTTCATGGTGTTTACCCTTGTATATCTTTACTTCTTGCTCTGAAGTGCCCCAGATCCCACAGCTGATCCCCTTTGACACACTGTATATCAGCATTATCTTGACCCTTGATCTTCATGCATATATGCTTTGAAACCCCAAAGCATATATTCTTAATTCTAAGTACTTACTTCCTGCCGTCATCCTCTGAGCCCATGTTTTAGTCATTATGCTTCTCACCATAATATCTGAGTCACAAGCTCAGAGATCCTAAGAATAGAGATCTGTGGCTCCCAATATCTACCCAAGCCTCCATGAGTGTTCCACAGCCATGTAACAAACGAAACGGAAAGAGGAAGAAATTACAGTTCTCAACATGATGAGCAAGTGGTCCAGCACTGATCCCACCAAGTTCTCCTAGGTTGAAGGCTTTTCAGATATATCTGCCAAATACTGGAGCAAACCCCTCCCTGGCCAATGGTGAATTTCTCTAGAGACTGTGTTAATATCTAGCTTTTGTCCTGTGTTTATTGAGGATCTACTACAGCATGCCAGACACTTTGGCTTGAGGATCGTCCATGCCTCAGACTTGACTGTCTCCCCAGGCAGTAGCTCTTGGCTTTTATATTATACTTCCCAAATGCCAAGTTTCCAGGTGCCGTAGTGCAGGCTGCTTTATTTAGACAGCAAACAAAACTTTTGCTTAGAGGTTTTGAAAATAATGCAATCTATTTTTCCTTCCTCCCAGCTATTTTCCATTCTTATGTAAGGTTTTCTCTACAAAGCCCTAGCCCAAAATCAGAGAAGCAGCAGGCAGCTTACATCTAATACACTCAGAAAGAAGAGGCCAAAGCTTCATGCCAAGCTCTGGACTTGCTACATCCTTTAGCCCAAGAACTTTGGAGCACAACTAGGAGTTCAGGTGAATTCAGAACCTGCCACACACATGAGTGGTTTCTCAGAGGCCTAAGTCAAAGACCGAGCTGAGTGTTTGGAGATGGGATGCTATTGGCTCATGCCTCTTTGAGGAGAGGATGTTTGTGTCAAGGAGAGCTAATGTCAGCTTTTCCCTCAGGTCTTCCTTCTTGAGTCCCTCCTTTGGTGGGCCATTTTCTTCTCAAAGCACATAAAACATGGCTTTTAGTTGAATAGATGTGGTTTGGGGGTTCACTGACCAGTTCAGGAAGAAGTTCAATCTCCAAGAGACTACTCAGAGACCAGACTGGTTTTCTCTGCAGGGAACTATATCAGTCTCTAGTCTCACTGTTATGACCAAATATCTGACAACAGGTAACTTAGGTAGGGAGGATTTATTTAGGTTTATAGTTTATGGAGGAATACAGACCTTCTTGGAAGGAAAAGCAAGACCACAATCACTAATGCACTGGTCTCATTGTATCCACAGCCTAGAATCAGAACATACAGCGTATGAGGCTAGGCTGACAAGACCAGGTGCCTTATTCTTCTACCAGGGCTCTACATCCTAAATGTTCTGCAGCCTTCTTCCCCCTCTCCCTGATATATTCTTTATTTACATTTCAAATGATTTCCTTTTTCCTGGATTCCCCCCTTCCTGAAAGTCCCATAAACCCTCTTCCCTCCCCCTGTTCCCCAATCATCCCCTTCCCGCTTCCCTATCCTGGTATTCCCCTACATTGAAAGGCATTGGGCCTTTCCAGGACCAGGGTCCTCTCCTTCCTTCTTCTTGGGCATCATTTGATATGTGAATTGTTTCTTGGGTATTCAGAGCTTCTGGACTAATATCCACTTATCAGTGAGTGCATTCCATGTGTGTTACTTTGTGATTGGGTTACCTCACTTGGGATGACATTCTCCAGTTCCACCCACTTGCCTAAGAATTTCATGAATTCATTGTTTTTAATAGCTGAGTAGTATTCCATAGTGTAAATATGCTACACTTCCTGTATCCATTCCTCCGTTGAGGGATATCTGGGTTCTTTCCAGCTTCTGGCTATTATAAATAATAAATAAGGCTACTATGAACATAGTGGAGCATGTGTTCTTATTACATGCTGGGGAATCCTCTGGGTATATGCCCAGGAGTGGTATAGCGGGGTCCTCTGGTAGTATCATGCCCAATTTTTTGAGGAACTGCCAGCCTTCTAAAACAGCACCGCCGACTAGGGGCCAAGTGCTCAGACACATGAACCCCTGGAGGGCAGTTGACATTCTAACCACAACGGATAAAAAGTCAGAACAAGCCTGAATTTTCTTGACCTTTCCTGACAGCTTATCTCCTGTATGGCCCTTGTCCAGCTTCACATAAACTCAGATGCCATGGCGGTGAGATTTCATGGACCCATTTGAACTACTAACACTTTTGCCTGTATGTCCAACTTCTGGCGATAGATACAGATCCCTTTGTTTAATTGAGTAATATATTTTAATAATTGTTCTTTTCTGAGGCTTGAAACACCCAGTGTAATAGTTTTTAATTCAATATAAAGTGTCTCTTGATACTTTTATGAATCTTTCAATACAAATGAGACTAGAATTAGCATAAATAGCTAGAGAATACACAGTAAGCTTAATCCTTCATATAGTGCCAACTTGAATATTAATCACTTCAACTGAAATAAGAATGGATAAATGGCAGCCTTTGATACTGAAGTGTGTTTTCAAATTAAAGTAATTTTCTTCCTTCATTTATTGGTAAAGAACTAGAAAACCTTACCTACATCTGTCTGCTAAGGAGAAAAAAAAAGAAGTGCATATTCTCAAATTTGGGTCTCCCTGAAGTATTCAGCCTTTAATAGGAACTACCTATAACCTAATATTTGAAAGGAGAGACGATTCTTATCTGTATAGCAGGCATCATATAGGCAGTAGTGGGGATGAGTGAACTGCTTAAAAACAATCAAAGGTGGTACTAGAGACACAGTTCAACTCTTACAAGCTTATAGATTATCCATGTTCAGTTCCCAGCACCTACACTGGGTAGCTCACATCTGTCTACAGCTTTTGCTTTAGGGGGATTGAGTGCCCTCTGCTGCAGTGCATGAGTGCCTGCACTCAAATGCACACAAGCAAACAGAAACGTTCACATATACATGATTCAAAACAAAACATAATAACCAAAGGTATTGCGAGGATTGGCTATGGTTTTGTGCTGCCTCTCCCACGAGACTTACATATTGGTAACCACCAGCATCTCGAGCCACTTGGTTCCTAGAAGGCTCCAGCACATCTATGGTGACACTGTAGAGTCTATGATAGCATGAAATGCAGCGGTTAGCCTGTCTTCTTGTGTCTCTATTGTTCATCAGTGCACAAAGCATCATGACTGCTTTAAAAACCACCCGTTTCCTTCCCTTCTCGTCCATATCAATGACCACATCCCATCAGGATCTTTTCACTCTGTGTCTCGCTGCCATGGTGGCCCCTCTCTGGGCATCCATTCCACTGTGTCTATGCTTCATTGCCCTATGCTCCATTTGGGACACAAGATCCTGACCTAAAAGGAAGATTGAGTGTTTGAATGACACAGCTACAGACTTGAACCCGAAGAACTCATCAAGCTGGGTGAACTCAGACAAGTCATCCCGTGTCTCAGAGCCCCTTTCTACTAATTTGCCACATATGATATAACAATACTCACCTTAGGAAGTTACTGTAAGACTTGAACAGAAAAATGTACATAAGAGCCAAGCTAAATACCTTATAATTAGCTGTTTGTGAATGCCAATTCAGTTCATAAGAATATCCCAAACTGTCAGCACTTGAGGGTCCAATTTTGTCTTGCAAATGTTTTGAAGTCTAAATATATATGTGTGTGTGTGTATATATATACATTATATATATATATATATTATATATATATGTATATACATATATGTATACACAAACACACACACACACACACACACACACACACACACACACACACACACATATATATATATATATATATATATATATATATATATAAAGTTGTTTTAGGAGCCATTTCTCTTCTTTGCTCAACTAATTTGGATGATCCTTAACAGAACTGGTACTGAAGCTTCAGGCTTTGTGGTCAATGATGGCTGTTCCCTGCTGCTACTAAAGAGCAGGAGCCTTCTTAAGCCACTCCTCAATACTCCCCTTTCTTCCCATGATTCCTCTGTTGCTTCCCATGCTCTTTCACGTTTTCTCTGTGCTTCCCTCTTTCCCTGTAAAGGACTCTCACCCAAAATGAGTTCACTGCATAGCCTCGTTTAAAAACCAGTTTGTGGGCAACCCTAATCTCTCTGCAGTCTCGGTGTCTCTTCTTCATTCGGTCTAATTTATTCCCATTGCAAAGATTGGGACCTGGATGTCTTTGAGGCTTATATTCTGCCTATCATGGTTTCTTCTGTCTCTTATGCTTTAAGTAATATCACCAAATGTTCTTTCCTGTCAACTTTACTTTAACAAACATCATATCCATTAAAAGGAGCCAGTCTCTAGAGGCCTAGGGAAAGGTAGAGGCAAAACTTCATTCTATGTATCAGTAGAATACAATAAATATAACAAAAGCTCCATCTATTTATCAATACAATAGAATAGGTACAACACATTTTCACCTCAGAAACATTCACATAACCCAGACATATAGAACATAACAGATATATAAATCAAAAACATTTAAGTGAAATTAGATCATAAAGAAATATATTTCTAAAAGAATTCTCTCTATTCATATAATCTTGGAAGATGAAGAGATTCTTACATACTAATGAAATGGGTAAGCATGTTTAGTTTTACATAAAGAATGAAATACTGCCTGAACATTTGATAGCATATGATGCAAGACATCTCCAACATCTTTCAGAGTTGATCAATGTTTTGATTTTATAGTCAACAGTGTTAAGAACACGGTTTTATATAAATATGTAGTACAAAATGGCAGAAAAATGATTGGGCCATCTCAGAAATGATAGAAAATTCTTTTCTAATACCAAGCCAAAATTCAAGAGTGGGTTATTTTATTATGACACTCTGATCGTCAACTTCCTCTGAATTTTTTTAAATCAAACATTCGAGCATAATACTATCTAACCACACAGTAATGTGATACACGTTGAAGAATGTTGGCAGGAAAACATCAAAAGTCTCTATTTTTGCAATTAAACTAGTAGCTTCTATAAGACTGAAAACATTGTACATGCAGTAAAAGCGTTCCAGTTCCTAACACGCAGTTGGCTAGCATCTGAGCCATGCTGTTTCTGTTAGCCTCCACTGGCTTTGTGTGGCAAGCTGTAATGCACCATGCGAGTTAGCGTACCCTGTGCTCAGTCCCAAAGCTTGGCGACAGCTTTTGACCCAAAGCGAACAAATGCTGATAGAGACCTCTCGTATCTTTTAAGCATTTGTTTTTAAATTGATTTTCATCATTCCATGTTCAGAGACATTTTACTTATTGCCAATTATTTTTATGACTCCCTACATTCAGGAATGCACACTCATACTAGGGTCAGATCTGAAGCTTAAGAAGCTGTGCTGTCTACAAACAATCAATATTAATCTTCTCTTGTATGAGTGGAAAACCAGTACCCTATTAACTGCCCTGGCATAGCACTTAGAATAACTATAGTATGGTTCAAGCTACCCATTATCAAGAGATAACCCTGGTCTCCAAATGTCGTTTAAACCAATGTAATTATTTGAAAACAGGCCAGACATGGTCCAAATGCAGATTAAGTATATTTAGTTCAACTTCTCCAAAAGCTCTGCAATCCTGGTGTTGCCAGTGGCAGTTTCTCAAGTCATGTTCTCCTCTCCATTCTTTTGTGAAGGCTGCCTGCCAAGAAACCACCCCAGCCCAGCCTCATGGAAAGGTCTCCCCCTCCGAGAATTCAGTGCGAGATTGTCTCAGCCTCATCATTTGATGCGGGGTGTTAAACAGCCTTGGGATAAGTCCTGAGTCATTGCATGGTTAAGTCATTTTCCCAACTAAAATGTAGATTCCTTCAGGACAGGAGCTATGTCTTCCAGCCTGTGTCCCCCAGATCAGGGAGTAGGGAATTGAGAACCGGAGGGTAAAGACTGTTTTTAATAAGTGGGAGTTGAAGTCTTGCCCTGAGAAAGCCAGGGGAGTTTTATGGTTATTAGCAATTGTTGTGTGTTATTCTCCTTCTGGGAATATGAGGAATTATACTTCCCAGGCTCTTATAGTCAGGTGTAGTAATATGACACAGTCTGCCCACTAAAATATGATGAGAAACGACAATTCACTTTCTACAATTTACAGCTGAATAACTTGTCCTCCCCGTCTATGGTCCCATAGTAATCCGTTAGATGTTGGCATCCCAAAGCAGAAGGGAAATGAGAAGAAATGAAGAGATTTGCTTCTCTTTAAATATTAGAGCTTAAAAGTTTAATTGAAGTAAAATATTAAGATTGTGTTTTCACAACCGTCACACCTAAGGCTCAGGGAACCTGACAGACTGCAGCGCGTGCACAACCGGCCAGGAGCTCAGAGCGAGCGGGTTAACTACATTACCACTACAGCTACTCTCTTTCTCATTGCTGTTAGCTGGGACACTATGTGATGTGCCTTAAAAAAAAAAAGTTCATGGAAAGCTCTATAACTCCTGCATTTTGCATGCTTGCAAAGTAGCACTACACAGATGAGCCGAGAGCTGCTGCAATCTTCAGCAGCATGGAGATTCCCCTAAAACAAGCAGCAGCCATTTTCACCGGCCACCATCCACTTGCTTAATTGTTCAGTTGCATATGTTGTCAAAACTAATAACCCATACTATCCCAGAAAATAACTTTTATCAAGTTCTAGTTTAGTACTTGATAAAAGATGGCTGGCTCTTCAAACCATCTTTTCCAATAAAGACATAGAGTAACTATAGTGGTGATTCAGTTAGCCCTCTCTGAGCTCTCTGGACTCATGAATGAAAGACACACACACACACACACACACACACACACACACACACACACATTTTTAGATACTAGATTCTATGGTTATCTCCCACACTCCTGGGATTCCAAAGTTTGTTTTTACCAAAATTATGCAAAATTCTACCCTTTTTAAAAAAAATAAATAAATGTTAACTCATGGGAGTACTCATCATATATCTGCTTAAAAATAGGCTTAAGAGTCGCCCCAGGGGGCTGGTGAGATGGCTCAGGGGTTAAGAGCACCAACTGCTCTTCTGAAGGTCCTGAGTTCAAATCTCAGCAACCACATTTTTACTTCTGGTCCTCTGCTGCACCTGTGTCCCAACCCAGGCTGTTCCTCAGCGCCAAGCTCTGCCTCGCAGTGTACATGCAGACTCTACAATACAAGTCAATTTCACCCTCCCTATAGAAGAGGACTTAGTAAATTCAAACAGTACTCTTAGAGAGTCTAAAGTTTAAGGGGAAGGAATGGTGGAAAACTGGCTCCTCAAGCAGGTAAGGTACCATTCAAAGATTGAGCACTGAGCTTGGATGAGCAGTAGAAGTTTACATGGTTCTGTAAACTGCAGGAACTCGGAACCAGAGGCGCGATTCTCAATGCTAAATGTGACATGGTCTGGCCAACCTGCTGGCATGAATTGATCTGAACAACGCACGCATAGAGAAACTTCTGGATAGCTTGTTAAATGGCAACTCAGCAGTGTTTCTAAACAGAAGCAAACCTCTTATCAGAAAATACTGTTTCCATACCTCAGGAAAATGTTAGCATGGAGTAATCAATAAGAAAATGCAAGCAAATTAATAGAAATATACCAATGCTAAACCCAACACAAAACGGGCTGAAATACACATACTTACAAAAGCTTCTTATACCAGAAAGAGGACTTTTTCCTCAAATTGACATCTCTTGCTAGACTGCACATTCAGATCCAATTTTAAGAAGCATTTTGGTACTTTACTCTGTGCTCATGAAAACTCACATTTGCGAAGTTCAGTGGACATGAATTGTTACTAAAATCACTTATTAGATTGTTTTTGTTTACTCTCAGTTACCTTTGTTTAAAAATCAGCACAGGCTTGAACCCTCCAGTTATGAAAACTATTACCCAGAGTTCTAAGCTGTGAGATGAAATGTGTGCTCCCACTAGCCAACAGTTGGAAGCCCTCTCTTCTAACCAGAGCCCCAGTGTGTGCCTGTCAAAGCATTGTGCAACAGCACGGTCAGGACACAGTAAGTGAAACGCCATTCTGAAAATTTAATGTGTCAATTTAAAACTACTGTTTCCAGAGTGGTTAGAAAACCAATTTTCAGAGGAACAGGTCAGAAGAGGGAAACAAATTCCCACAGCTACGAAGTTGCTGATGTAAATTGTCTAAAATGAAAGATATTTATTCATGACCACAGTGGGCTCAAAAAAATTAATTCAAAGAAGTTTTTTACACTTTCCCTGGAGTACACAATTCTTAAATAAATGATCAATAGCTGACGTGAGCCAAACAGAAGGACTTGTCCGGGATCAGGCAGGTAATTACTTACAGCGATGAGCCGAGGGAAGCAGCGGAGACACAGCGGCAATCATCACGGCTCTGAGCCATCTCTCCCTTTCTAGCTGTGTCATCTGGAAAAAAAAATCACTGAGCTATTCCGTTCAGTAACAAATTCATAGATCAGGGTGTGCACTTATGATACCACTGCCATCCCAAACTCCCCAGGGTAGGCAGGAAGAATTATTAATAGGAAGCAATCCGATTTTGTGCCTTATTAAGGATGCTGAAGTTACTGCTAAGTTGTGTGAGCCTGAATGGCTGTGGTCTGGGGGAGGTGAATGAGACATAAGCAATTTGGCTTGTAAATATCTGTTTAATTTCCCCGGTGGGAACTGAGGCTAGAACATTTGCCTCATCTAGTCCTCCGTACAAAGTACCCACAGCTGGTACCAGAGCTCTCGCCTCATCTTTGGGCCAAGACGGAAGGCTAATGTGGAATCTGTACCGGAAGGTTGTTTAAGTTTCTTTCAAGGTTAGTGGACCAAAAGGCCCGTGGATAGGAATGACGGTGAAGCGTGGCGAACACAAGAAATCCTAGAATGTCCAGATTGGTTGACCCCACAAACTCCACCCCTAGGAATGTAGGAACAGTTGCTCAAATGCTTCAGTGGTACACTATGAAATAGTCCTTGCAGGTAAGATTTGCTAGATGTCTCATGCCCATAAATATCTTATAACCATAAAACACCAATAAGTATATGTATTTGCAAATATATTAATGATTTTCAAGATTAATAAAGGGAAATATGGAAGCAGGAATACATATACATATCTAGTTCACATCTTTATAGAAAGGGTATATATTTTGTATACCCTTATAACATAAAGATGCATATAATTACATGTACATAGAAAAATATTTGAAAAACATGCAAGAGATTAAATACTCTGAGAAAAGATAGAAGGTTTTAAAAAAAATAAGAAAGGAGATAGCTTTACATCTGTGTTATATTTTTTCTCACAGCATATATGTATGAATTATAAGATTAAAACTCAGTTAATTATCCCTCTCCCTTTCATAAAGGAACTTGGATCTAACAGTTCAAAATGATCCACAAGGGATTCAAATGAACTCTGCCATTGAGTCCATGGCACTGGCTAAGTAGCCTTACATGCCTTTTAATAAATAAAGAGGATGAAGTGAACTTGAAATAGCCCTCTTGGGGAGGGCTAGCCTGCTGCTGTGGGTAAGGGTGTGAAAGGCTGGCGGGAGTGGATATGTCTCCAGATGTTGTGTCCATTTCCCTACATCCAGTGTTGACCCAGACATGTCTATTCTGCACATGTGAAGCTTCAGTTTTATGAAGAGGGAACATAGCAGTTAATTCTATTGGAAGGCTCTAAAACGCCATGGATGGTACAAGGTAAATAGTTGGTATAGGTTCTAGTGATTGAAGTGTTGGTGGTGTATTACACACTGGCGTGACAGCCTGTATGCAGAATTTCTACCACTATGTGCAGTAAGGCCATGGAAAAGGTTCTACTTGGCCTCTTTTCAGTGTAAAGGGGACATTAATACCTACTCTTGCCATGGTCTATATACCACAGTAGGAAAAGTGATAAGACAAGAATAAAGATCAAACCTAAGGACTCCCTAGTCCCTGAACATGAGGCTATATGATGTTTGTCTGGAAGTGGTCCTTAACTTGGGGAATTTCACATCATCTCCCAAGAAGTTTTAATATGCAGCCAGTGGAGAACGTCTCTAAAGAGACTGCCCAGCAGAAAGCCTGTTTCTGATTCTAGCTGTGTCATTCTCCCGTATCAACGCAGAAGCTTGGGGCCTAGGACAAAGTCACGTACAGGCCTTTCCATAAGTGAAGAGGATGGGGTAGAATTGCATAGTCAAGAGGAAGATAAGCCTGCTGCTGTGGGTAAATGAGTAGAAGGCTGGGGGCAGAGGTTCTACACGCTCTATGTCCATTTCTTTGTATCCATTCTCAACCAGTGGCTGGACAGTGGGTAAACTCCCTACGCTACAGGATTCTGAGTCACTTTCTTGTCACCATGATAACAATGTAAATGATTTTCTGCCTGGCTTTGCTTCCCATTGCCTCCTCTAAACCCTCATGCCACTAAAAATGAATAAATACTGCATTGTGTAAGCTTGACATTTATTTATCTGTAACCTCAAACGCCTGAATCATCGTTCCCTAGGAAGAGATGAAATTGTAGCCCGGTGAAGAGAAGCTCAAAGGAAATAGACTCAGACCCAAGTACTCCTGAGAAAATCAAACCTTTCAGGGAAGAAAGAATCAGGGTCCCTTCATAATGAACGGGATGCATTCACTCAGGTCTTCTGTTAATTTAGAGCTCATGTTAATCTCAGCTGAGGAGTCAAAATTTGCATTTATATAGAGGCCAATGCTCTATCAAAAAAAAATCCGCTCTAAATTTTGTTTTTCTATGAAACTTAGTGAGGTCAAAATGACATCAACACTGATTGGTAAGGATACAGGCCAAAAAGCAAGCTTTTAAATCAGAGAGATTTGAGTTTACTCAAACTGTGTACCTTTTGGCTCAGTAACTATTACATTTCTCTGAGGTACCACTCTAGCCTATAAGATGAGAATATTATTTCCACAGGATTTTTGATGACCATCAGGTACATGGCTCCTAAAAATGGTGATTCAAGTGATATAGGTGCCAAATTACAGCCTAGCTTCATGCCTTTGCTCACCTTCTTTTAAATCCCAAGCCAATAAAAGATTAAATAAACTTACTACAAGTAATAGCAGGCTACTGAATATCATCTAGACAAAGAAGAACAACATTTTACCTTTAAGAGACCTGGTGTGTTCTCTATACTCTTCATCAAGGAGAGACTCCATGAAAGTGACCGTCAGAGACTGAAGATGCTCAGGAAACTGGGAGCTGCCCAAGAATAAAAAAAAGAAGAAATTAGAATAAAAGGAAAAACAATACATTTCTCCATATGTCTGGCAAGCCCAAGTAGGCAGAGAAGCTATACAATCTAATGCATATTCCTAGCCTTGGGTTTCCAGAGGTCACCAGGTACTTGCTAATGTTCATCCAACTCGCTCCATACTCATGACCAATCAGAGAACACACTCTGAATTTGCCTTTGGGAAGAACTAGCAAAGCTCCCATGTGGTATTAAAAACTTATATTGTAATATTTCTAATAGTTCCTCTTCCTTAGAAACATAGACCTGACTTCTGGCCCTAACTGAACCATGCCAACCTTGTCTGGAAAATATGCAAAAGTACATTCTGGATATGAGATTCAAATAATTAAGTGAAAATTACTTCCTAACCAAACTTTCTCTTTGGCTCAAAAACCCAAAGCATGAGTTGAAAGCATATACAATGTATCACAAAGGAGGATTTCTGTTGGCACTGAACTATAAATTCCCCTACCCATCTATCTCATGCTTAACTCTCAGAAAGACAGGAGAAGAGAAGCCTCCATCACCTAATAGGCATCTACTACCTTCTGCTCTAAGACTTCTTCCTTGACTGTGCTGATGACACTCATTCTGGACATCTTCATGGATAACTGTCATCTCCTTTAAATCTTTGTCTTATGTTCTCTGTCTTCAGGCTACTCCGTGGATGCTGTGTTCTCTTGGGAAGACATAGAAAGAGAGAAAGTTTACCATGTTATCCTCAACCATGACTTCAAGGATCTCAATTATAGGATACTCCCTAAGCCACCTTGACACTTGATGCTTTACTAGATCCAAATCTCAATATTCAACTGACTTGTGAGTAGAGATAATATGATTCTCTCTATGAATCTATGAAGTCTAAAGTTTAACCAGAATATGCCCCACATTTGCTTCAATTTCTAGTTTGTGTCTTAGTGAAAATATCTCCAATAATACAGTATATAAATCAGAAACCATAGTCAACATTTGCTTGTCCTATACATAATCTTCAATGCAGCTTGATTGTTGGAATTTTGTTTTTATTAACTTAGTAGGTAATCTGTTGAGTTATTCTTTGGGTAGTCAGATATTCACACGTGAAAATTATTATCAGTAAGATGCACTACATCTGTTTGTTAATAACCATTCTTTAGTGTTTATTCCATAATAGACTTTGCTCTAGCTTCTTGAATTCAGAGGGGAAAAAAGAGAGGGACCATTCTACTGAGTGACTTATAAACTAATCTAGAAACATGGGAAGAATTTGCTCATGTATCAGTGGCTAAACTCAAAGACCACAAAGATAATTATAATACAAGACTTACTAAAGCTTTCTCAATGTTCAACATTTTAAGAAGGCTTCATGGGGAAAACAAATTTGAACAGGAAATATTATGATAAAGTAAAGGTTACGAATACCCTATTACTATCATCATTATCATTACTAGGTTATGCTTTTTAACAACTTACCATGTATTCATCACTATATGTACATTATCTCCTCAACATTCACAAAAGCCTAGTATGATGGAGTCTACATACAACCAACATGGATGTTATTAAATTGTCCCCTAAACACTTATCTTATACCTATAGATTAGCACAGCTTTCAGTCCTTATTAGAGAAAATTCTTTGTGCATTAGGTAATGATTACTACAGAGAATCACAACTGGTCAACATGCAGAGAATAAGGAATTATGGAGAACACATCCCTAAAAACAGAGAGAGAGAGAGAGAGAGAGAGAGAGAGAGAGAGAGAGAGAGAGAGAGAGAGAGGCTCAGGGATCATTGTAAAGAGTGGGGCAGATTATAAGAGCCAGAGCCATGGCTGATGGCTGTGAAGCAGTATTTTCCTGACAGAACAGGGACGTTGCATACTTGAACACACAGCAGCTCTGATTGCATGCACAAGGCTTGCACACGATCAAACCAGTCAAGAAGATTGAAGCAGGGCTCATGAAGTCCCACTCCTAGCTGAGCGGTTATTGGTAGTTGATGGCTGCTGGGAATTGGTTTTCGTCAGGCATGTGGCACCTGTAGGACTGCCTGTGTTCCAATGGCCACATACCCATGAGCCTACTGACAGCATTAAGCAGGCTCACTGCTTTTGTTTGTTTGTTTTGTTTTGTTGTTTTGTGTTTAAGTGCATGATTGGGAAGGGAGAGTGGTGGTGTGGGTAGGAGAGGAGTTGGAAAGGAGTGGGTGGGAGATGGATTTGATTAAAATACATTATGTGAGTGCAGTTCTCAAACAATAAAAACCAACGCTGCTGCTGAAGGTATAGTCTGCAGAGCTTGACTGCTGTCTGCGATCACACAGTTAGTAACGAGCTGAGGCTCAGACTCAAGTGCGTTCTTTATCCATTCTGCCATATAAGAATGGCGATTTGGGAACCGACAACAAATTCTACAAGAACATTACTGAAGGCACATTATCTGATCTGATGGCCCTGAGTGTGTGTGACTTTGGGGTGCTGTGTGCCAAGTCCAAACTGAAAACCATAGACCTCAGATGTAAAATGGAGTTCACATTTTGATGACCTCCTATAAACAAAAGTGTACAATATCCCTCATTTCACAGAGTATATAAGGAACTGATAACAGCTGAGATATATTGGATGACATAAAGCACATTATTAAAATGCATAGTACTCCTTTTTCTTTTTGCATAGAGAATACCATAGAAAATGGTAAACTGTGTATTGCACACGCACCTGTGACTAATGTCATCTTTCTTCTAGAAGTAATGAGCTAGAGGTTTTAAAGGGTTGTGAGATGATCACACAGTGAATCACATGAGAAGGCAGTACAAGGAGAGTGAAGACCTGAGCCAAGATTAAAACCCAATTTGGTGGGTAGAGACAGCAGGCACATTTTTCTGTTAAGTGGGAAGGACAGTGAGGAAGAAAAGGTGGCTTGATACCTGCTCAGAGGTGGGGGAAAGGAAGCAGAAGCTGAACCATAGGTTCGTTTGGTGCACCTGTGTGTAAATTAAAAGTCCAGTTTAGACTGATTTCTGTAACCAGGAAATAGCTTTTATGGAATTCGACATTATGGATTACTGTAATTTTGTTGCAAAAGGAAATAAACTGTAAGTTTAAGTAACTGCCACTTGAAGACCTATTATTCTGTGAAAATATTAGGTGAGGCAGTCCTCAGAAATGAGAGATTGTAATTTGCTCATCCTGGAAGTTTCAAGTGTATTATCTCTAACATAAAAGTGGCTCTCACGGAAATTAAAGATATTTTATCTCAGATGAAAGATGGTGCTTCTGACTATAAATTCAGATCTGAACACTAACCCTAAATATGTGCTGAGATTTCAAGTATTTGTTCAGAACTGACTGCAGGGGAGATGCTGTGTTTGCCCAGAAATACAAAGTGGCAGGAAGACAGGGACATTCATAGACACTGGAGTCGGTTAGAGCAGAGCTTCCATTCTGGTTCACGCTGCTTGCTTCACTGCTCTCAGCCTAAACAGTCTCTTAGAAATGGAGCTGGTAGGACCTGAGAGTGTGTGGGGTAACTGAACAACACGGGATCTACAGTATGACAGAAGTACCAAGGACAGCAGGGACATCCATTCACAGCGTATGCAAGTTGATGTGAGAACAGAAGACTTGGTGTTTTAACAACCATGTAGACATCAAGTGACAGTCATAGAAAGACTGTCAAAGGGGATTCCTAAAATGCCAGGAAAAAAAAAACTCCAATGACCTCTCTCCACTCTGACTGTTTTAGGCAATCTTTGAAATATTTCAAAATCACAAATTTGTAAGACCATGGTATTTCCATAATAAACACAGATTTCCCTTTCAAGTTTCCTTAAACGGACTGGTAAACAGTCTTCCAATCCAAATATGTGTGTCTCAAGAGACAGGATATATGCTAATATGATTTCAAGCCCAGTCTTAGTGAGTGATAGCATAGAATCTGGCCATTACACCCTTCACATACCAAGAAATAAGCCATCTCTAAATTAATCATATGCCCATCTCTAGGAGAGACTGCATACCTCTTCTAACTTTATGATTTTGATTCCTAAGATACAGAACAGGGCTTTGAACTCAATTTGAACCCTGAGGATAAAAATAAACTTACCCTTACATTACTTTAGTCTGCCTATGATAATTTGCTCTAATGACAACTAAACAGTCTACTGAATGAATGAACCCAGAGATAAATGACTAGGTGAAGAAAAAAGTAAGACATTGAAACATGCTTTCAGGGGAAGCATAAACCTACGATAATAGAGGAGAGAGATGTCATCCTGACCAGCTGACTCTTAGCTGTAACTAAGAATCCAGAGGACACATTTTAAAATTAAGCATACACCATCTCCTGATTCTAACAGTAAATTCATAAGAGGAAGAAAAATATTTCTCCCAGGAATTTCAGAAAATGAAAAACTTGAGACTGCTAGACTCGGGAAGAGAAGGATGAGGGAATGATGAGAGAGTTGTAAGCCGTGAGATGAGGTGAGATCTGCCGAGGCTGTTATAAGAATCCCAACTCCCGTGCTTGGAGGAAGATGGCTAACCAGGCATCTTGGCATAAATAAAACAGAACATGTCTGACATTTTTTTTTATTTTTTTACTTTTTATTTTCTATATACTTTGTTTACATTCCAAGAGTTTGAGTTCTTTAAATTCATTAGTTATCATTAGGTAGATTTATTTTAAACAAAATAGCAATGATGAATTATGTCAGTTGAGGCATCGGTGAGGCAGGCTCTTCTCTCTAATGATTGCTGTTGCCAAGTTAATGAACAACAAGTAGCATGCGTATAGGTATTTAGGAGCTAGACTGACAGCTGAGATTACCCAGGAATAAAAAAATAGGACCAATAGGAAAGGACAACAAAAAAGCCAACATTGCACTATAGAAATACATATAATACATACATACATACATACATATATATATACATACATACACACACAAATGTACACACATAATATATGTATGTATGTATGTATACCCACACATATATTGGCTTCTAGATAAGAACTGGGAAGTCCCCCCATGTCTGTGAAAACATAGTATGCTACAATCTCAGTACCAAAATGAGCTTCATATGACCTTCTGAAGCTTCTGGGTCAGCATTGTGTAGATGCATGGATAATCATCATTCCTCACCTTTAGAAAAGATTCGGGGTGAACTCCAGTAGCCCCACCCCTTATCATCCCTTACTTCCCTGTGGAAGAACTTGACCATCTCAGGAGATTCCACATCTACTGGAGAAGTGTTGGCTGGTTCAGAGTCACAGGAAATCGGTTTTTCCTATCAGCATTCATTTCTAAAGGTCCCATGCCAGCCTAGAAATGCTAGTGATGCCTATGGGGATAGCCAATGGAATCAGAATCAGAAGGGATTGTAGTATAGGCTAGCTGGGTGGCAAGGGTAGAAAAGGGTAGTCAGCTGACCCTGACAGATGTAGTAGGACTTCATAGCTTTACCAGGTGTCATTCCCTTTGTTGCCATTACAAGGTCGAAGCAGCTAACTCCTTGAGCCTGCTCCCCATCAATTCAGGGAAGCAAAAGACCGTCTAAAGAGCTTATGATAGGAATCTTGTGAGGCAGTTATTATAGATCTTACAGTTGAGTGGCTCCTGCCTGTTAGCTAGGATGTCTGGTCAGGAGATGTTCACCATCTGCAGGAAGCATGCCTAAATTGCAACGTGTGTTTTGAATAAGTAAATCAACATTGTCTCCGGGCTGAGTTACCACTTAGAGTCCAGTGTTTCATTTTCATGCATTCTTTCAAGGCTGAGAGGAAGAAGAAGAAGCTCGAGGAGGCTGGCGTCCCCGAGTCCAGTTGCTCAGTTTTCTGCTCTTGGTTTGATCACCCTGTGTGCCATGGAGCCCTCAGAAGACAGTCATCTGTGACACCATAAATCGATATCTAATTTGTGTCAGATATGCCAACAATTTCACAAAAAGAAAGCAAAGCTGGCCCTTTGGCACTCACGGTCTCTCTGGCAGCTAATTTACAAGCTAAATTGAATCATCACCACCCAATTAAATTCCTCCTGCTTCGTGGCACAAATGCTCATTTTTATTTTCTTGATGGTGGGAGGGAAGTGTGTGTATATGGGGGGATCATTACTGTCTCATCCATGTATTTGCTTAAATTAGAGTAGGTTTCTCCCTTGAATTCATATAACTTCCAAAGTCTAGTCTAGAGAAATAAGGAACTAGTATATTTCCCGGTTCCCTACATATGTATCGCCTCTGTTATAATCTCAGTTACTCATTAAACTCCCACTGAATCTATCAAGGTTGAAAAATTTATCTGTACTGATCTTGATATCCGCTCCAGTCCCCAGGCAGCCCTGAGACAGCAGCTTTTGCAATGAGCTGCAGCCAGAGAAGGGTTCATCACTTCCAGATAGGACCAGCCAATGAAATATTAAAGTCTTTGCTGTGTCCTCAACAACAGCCACTAGAAATCAAATGTTCTGTCTATCTGGGAGAAAAGGGATATTTACCACTCTTGGAAAGAAACTGGCCAACAAAAGAGCCTTACCATGCAGCTGCAGACTCTAAAGCTCTCCTGCCAACATTGCTTCTTGCCTATGCCAATTCTGCCTGTCTCATTCTACCATCTCAGGCCAAGGATTAGAGACAGGCTGAGCAATCCTTAGCCTGCACAAAAGTCAACTTATTTTCTCTCTGCCTTTTAATTTTCAGTCACATCTCCTGTGTACAATAGCCATGTCTGTTAGACTTGAAATCTGCTTGAGTGTATTGCAAACATCAGTAACACCCTTCCTTTAAAGACAACGGCTGTGGGTTTCCCCATCTAGTCTACTCTACTCTAGGAATGGTAAGGCCCTTCAAATCAGACCCTGAGTCAAGGATTTTAGTATAGGATTATCTTAGAAGGCACACCGGAGGAAGAGAAGAAACAAAGGAGTATGTGTCTTAATAAATAGGTTACTTGTGCCTTGAGTATTTAGGGCTTTTGGGCTCATTAATATCCACTTATCAGTGATTGCATTTCATGTGTATTCTTTTGTGATTGGGTTAACTCACTTAGGATGATATTTTCCAGATCTAACCATTTACCTACAAATTGCATGAATTCATTATTTTTAATTGCTGAGTAGTATTCCATTGTATATACTAAAGGCACAATTAGCAAGTCAAATGATTCCCAAGAAGAAGAAAGGAGAGGACCCTGAGCCTGAAAAGATTGGATCCAGTTTTGTAGACCCAGAACAGAGAAATCGTGGGGGGGGGGAATGATTGGGGAATAGTTGGGGGGTAGAGGAATTATGGGACGTATGGTGGGGGGAACTGGGAAAGGGGAAAGCCTTTGGAATGTAAACATAGAATATAGAAAATAAAAATTTAAATAAAAAAGAAAGAAAACAGAAATACAGAGAAAAAATAAATAGGTTACAATGATAGGCAATCAGTACTTGACACTATGAGGTACCATCTGAGAGATGACACGGAGGCTAAAGTTATCCTATGGGTTGGTAAAAAAAGGTTGGAACTTTACCCATACATTTCTATCTCTCTTTAAGGGCATTTTTGTAGCATCTTTACCAACCCTGCCCCGAAACATCCAGGTTCCCGATAGGCAGGGCAAACAAAAGTAAGTCTTCAGGCAGAGGAACTGCTTCAGGAGGACCTGGGAGATTGTGCTGACATACCAATGTGCTGAAGAGACAAAACCAGACACCAATAGTCTGCAATAAAGCATCATTCTCTGGGGCTGAGGAGCATGAGTAGAGTGCTTGCTGGAAATGCATTAGAACTAGATTCATAAAAAAAAAAAGAACTAGATTCCTAGCACACGTATAAAAAGCTAACGGTTTGGAGATAAGCATATCCTAGAGTTCCTTGGCCACCCAATATAGTTGAAATCATGTGCTCTAGGCTCAGTGAGAGATGCGGTCTCAAAGAAATGGGAAAAAAAAAGAAAAGAAAAAAGAAAAAATATGAAGAGAGATAGCAAAAGATAACTGATGCCAACATCTGGCCTCCACATGCACATGAGACCCTGCCTCTTTTCCCTGGTTATCAGACTATTGAAAGAATGGACCCAGATACATTGAAGTATCCTCAGAAATCTTCTGCTGGGAAAGTAAATGACTGAGGTCCTGAGGGACATCAGATTAGGAGCTTGTCTCCTAGAGGAAACTTAAGAATTGTCAGATGACCTTGCAGGAGGAGCTGGACAAGGATGGGCAGGATGCCGTGCTTGAAGATGAAGTTCAGGCAGCCACTGGATCTCTTACTCTCCTCTCAATGGAGTTACATTAAATGCTTGTCTTTTAACCATGAATTTGGCTTTTGAAAATTGGCTTAATGAGAATGGGTGACAAAACCTGGCTTATTGAGACCATTTTTATGACTCTTTACTCCAGTGACAATAGTACTCAATGGAAAACACAGGGTAATTTCTGAGTGTTTGCCATAGTTTCATGGTTACCGCTTGCTGGCTTTTCTGCCTATGAAGACTAACCATGAGTGAAGTCTGCAGGGCATTTAGTGGAATCAGCATGGTGGGAAGTAAGAAAGGAGAATGATAAAGATTTTACTTCATATATGATAATGTAGGTAGTGCAAAAGAATGAGTGTAATTCATTTGAGGACATAAAGGTGTATAAATACATTGTCAGGTTAAAAAGTTCAACTTGTTTTAATGTTCTTCGGCTCCACAGAAAATTCTAGAAGTAGCTGAACAATTAGTAGCAAGAGTAAGCACTTGAGTTTCATAGAATAATTGTGTGGCCATTATGCTTGTACAATGCCTACTCTATTTCTGAAAGCTCTTGTTTTGTGATCTCTTTTTGTTGTTGTTGTTGCTGTTGTTGTTGTTGTTGTTGTTTTTGTTTGAGACAGGGTTTCTCTGTGTAGCCATGGCTGTCCTGGATCTCATTTAGTAGACCAGGCTGGCCTTGAACTCAGAAATCTGCCTCCCTTTGCCTCCCAAGTGCTGGGATAAAAGGTATGCGCCACCACTGCCCGACTCTGTTTTGTGATCTTAATACTGGTTGCTGAATTGATTTCTTTTTCTTCTTATTTTTTCTTCATAACTTTTTATTCATATTACATCCCAATCTCAGCCCCTTTCCCTCCTCTCCTCCCACTCCTGTCCTTACAAACCCATCCCCCTACTACGCCCTTCCCTTCTCTAAAGAAAAGGGGAAGTCTGCCTTGGATACCACCCCACTCTGGGATATTTGGTCCCAGTAGCATGTCCTCTCTCACTGAGGACCAATCAGGAAACCCAGGTAGGGGAAGGGGATCTAATGGCAGGCAACAGAGTCAGCAATGGCCCCTGCTCCAACTTTTAGGGGACCCACATGAAAACCAAGATGCATAACTGCCTCAAGCATGGGGGTGGGGAGTGCTAGGTCAAGTCTTTGGTTGGTGGTTCAGTCTCTGTGAGCCCTATGGGCCCATGTTGGTTGACTGTAAGTCTTCTTGTGGTGTCCTTGACCCTCTCTGGCTCACTCAGTTCTATCCCCTACTCTTGCACAAGACTCCCCAAGCACAGCCTGATGCGATTGGCTGTGGTTTTCTTCATCTGTTTCTATCTGATGTTGGATGAAGCCTCTCAGGAGACAGATGTGCTAGGTTCCTGTCAACAAGCATAGCAGAGTGTCATCAATAGTGTCAGGGTTGGCTCTTTCACATGGGATGGGTCTCAAGTTGGGCTAGTCATTGGTTGGCTATTTCCTTCATTCTCTGTTCCACCTTTATCCTTGCACATCTTGTAGGCAGGACAAATTTTGGGTTGAAGGTTTTGTGGTTTAGTTGATGTCTTCAGTAAGGCGACCTAACAGAGTAGTGGGGAACACTCAAGGAAGCAGGAGTCTATAGGAGAGCTGTGTATGGAAGCCTCTAGAGTTGGGGAAGCAGCAGTTGTGTGCTGGTGAATCATAACAACATTGAAGTCACAAAAACTTTAAGCAATTTTTCTGGCTTCCAATGCTTTGGTTTACGAAAAAAAAGTTTGGTTTTCCTTTAACCTCAAGTGTTTCTCTAGAAAATAACATCTTGGCCACTTGCAGAGACTGGTTAGTAGGATTCATAGTGTCCTGACAGCATGAATATGGTTGCATGATGGGGATAAAAAGGACCCTACAGAGGAATCTATCATGAATCTGAAAGTCAGAGGGCTTCCCCGGTAGAAGCATTAAATGAGACTATTGTAAATCATAGACAATATATAAAATCTTTGATCAGGACTAGCGCTTTGGAGGCCATCAGCAATTGCTAGTTTTGAGCTATCTGTCTTGCAGGCTCTCTCAGTATCTTTCATAGTCTGGAAGCCTCTCTGAATTTATTTAGTATCTATTGGAGCAATCATGAGACTTCAGTCACTTGCTTAGTAGGCCTTGTCATCTCTCTTTACTGTCAGAAAGCTAGAAGGAAGAAAACTCTCATTAGTTAGATTAAATGTTTCCTTAAACACTTATCTTCTCTCATCCCAAAGGTCAACGGTGCTAATTTTTCTATTGAAAACTACCACAGATACCTCCACTAATGAGATGCTTTTTAAATATAGCAGTTATTTGAATCCTACAGTGTTTCATAAAGAACTTTTATGTGTCTATTAGCTTTCCAGAAATAAACACTTTAAGGCTATATTCTAAGTGTGACTGCAAACAACAAAGCTGTTGTCTTAGTTAGGGTTTTACTGCTGTGAACAGATACCATGACCAATGCAAGTTTTATAAAAGACAACATTTAATTGGGGTTGGCTTACAGGTTCAGTGGTTCAGTCCATTGTCATCAAGGCAGAAACATGGCAGCATCCAGGCAGGCATGGTACAGGAGGAGCTGAGAGTTCTACCTCTTCATCTGAAGGCTGCTAGTAGAAGACTGACTTCCAGGCAGCCAGGGGGGAGGGTCTTAAGGCCACATCCACAGTGACACACCTACTCCAACAAGGCCACACCTCCTAATAGGTTCACTTCCTGGGCCAATCATATACAAACCATCACATTCCACTCCCTGGCCCCCATAGGCTTGTTCAAACATGAGTCTATGGGGGCCATACTGAAACATAGCATAATGCAAAATACATTTAGTCCAACTTCAAAAGTCCCGGTAGACTATAGCAGTCTCAACAGTGTTAAAAGTCCAAAGTTCAAGGTCTCTTTTGAGATTCATTCAATCACTTAACTGTAATCCCCCAAGCAAGACAGGAAACCAGCTGGGCAAAGTCCAAACTCTGCATCTCCAAGACTGATGGCAAAGCAGTCTTCAGATATTCAACTCCTTTTTCATCTTTGTTGACTGCAACAAGGTTCTTTCTCCTGGGCTTGTTCCACTCCCTGTTAGCAGCTTTCCTTGGCAGGCATCCTGTGGCTCTGGCATCTTTAACATCTTGGGTACCCCAAGTCAATTTCAGCTTCACAGCTTCTTGTTCCAGTGTCTGAGATCCACACATGATCTTCTGTGTATCTCCAAAGAGCTGGTGTCACTTCTCTAGCTCTGCCCTTTGTAGCACTCTAAGTTCAGATTGATCCACTCCACTGCCACTGCTGTTCTTGGTGGTCATCCCATGGTACTGGCATCTCCAATATGCTAGGGTCTTCCACTGCAACTATAATTCACCAAAGCCTCTCATAGG
This sequence comes from Apodemus agrarius, assembly GCA_964023405.1. Classification (NCBI taxonomy): domain Eukaryota; kingdom Metazoa; phylum Chordata; class Mammalia; order Rodentia; family Muridae; genus Apodemus; species Apodemus agrarius. The sequence continues at coordinate 194,083,429 of OZ030005.1, forward strand.
CTCTCTTCATAGTACCAAGCCTCAACTCCTTTGCATGACCCCTTCAGTCCTGGGCTGTCAATTACAACTGAGGGTATACTTTCACCAATGGCCTTTCATGGCCTCTCACAGTACCAAGCCTCAGCTGTTCTTCATGATGCCTTCGTGGCTTCAAAACCAGTACCACCTGGATGATTGTTACACATTACCAAGTACAGCTGCAGCATGAGGAACACTTGGCTATCTCTGGAATACAGCTTCTTCGTGCTCTCAGAAAACACTTCCTATATTTCACCTCAGTGATGCTGGTGTTTTCTTAATCATCACTAATTTCTTAGCTCCAGCTAACCAGCATCAATTGTCCCAGTAGTCTCCTTCCTTTTAATATAAAGCCAGAGACACGTGGCCGAAGCTGCTGAGTTCTGCTGCTTGCAGGGGCTGGAACATTGGCCACCTTGTTCTATTACATTATCACTAGCTTCCTTTTTCCCAGCTCCTTCACTGCCTAAGTTGGCTGTCCTGAATCTTGCTCCTTAGACTGACCTTGAACTCAAGAGATCTGCATGCCTGTCTCCTAAACACTGGGATTAAAGGTGTGGTCCACCAAACCTGGATTAAAGTTTTTCTTCACCTAGAATTTGCTCCGTTCTAGGCTGGCCTTGAACTCAGAGATCTGCTTATCTTTGCCTCCTGGGATTAAAGGCTTGTACGACCATGCCTGGACCTAAAGTTAACTGGGTGAATCTTGCCCCCAAGATTACCACTCCTTTAATTCAGTTTAATATCCTTGAATTCAGCTCCATTTCACTTCCTGGAGTCCCTTTAATACTCAAACTATATATTTTGTACTTTTCCTTTCTCAGCTTGCTATGTTTGTTCAAAATTCTCTTCATCAGACTTAACCAGAGAACAAAGTCTTTGTTGGGCTTTTTTGAGACTTCCTTTGCAGATGCAATTAATATAAATCTCTTTACCTTAGTCCTAGGCAGTCTCTTCAGACAATGGCAAAAAGCAGCCATGTTCTTTACCAAAACATCACAAAAACAGTCTCTCAGCCACATATTAAAGTTCTTCTCCACTGAAACCTCTTGGGCCGTCAGGCCTACACAGTTCAAATGACCCTCAGCACCACTGTCTTCCATATTCCTACTAGTCTGGCCCATTAAGCCCCACTTAAAGAATTCCATGGCTTTCCAAATCCAAAGTCCCAAAATCCACATTCTTCCGAACAAAAGCATGGTCAGGCCTATCACAGCAATACCCCAGTCCCTGGTACCAACTTCTGTCTTAGTTAGGGTTTTACTGCTGTGAACAGATACCATGACCAATGCAAGTTTTATAAAAGACAACATTTAATTGGGGTTGGCTTACAGGTTCAGTGGTTCAGTCTATTGTCATCAAGGCAGAAACATGGCAGCATCCAGGCAGGCATGGTACAGGAGGAGCTGAGAGTTCTACCTCTTCATCTGAAGGCTGCTAGTAGAAGACTGACTTCCAGGCAGCCAGGGGGGAGGGTCTTAAGCCCACACCCACAGTGACACACCTACTCCAACAAGGCCACACCTCCTAATAGGTTCACTTCCTGGGCCAATCATATACAAACCATCACAGCTGTGTAACGTTAATGACACCTGAGTAAAGGAAGACAGGAAGTGGAGTGGTCTCCCTCCAAGAGAAAAATGAAGATTATGAATACAGAAAAAAGCAGGGCCTGGTAATCAAATAGGACTTAAAGGGAAAGTAGCCACGTGGTTGAAAATATATATTTTGGTTTCCATTAGCCTCTGGTCTCTAACCTCAAAAATTAACCTTTCTTTATCTAAGATTTGAGGATCCTGGTCAGTACCTCTCAAGACTGAAGTGAGAGTTCACTCAGTGGAGCCATAAGTGGAAAGTGTTCAGCACAAAAAGTGATCATGAATGTAACTTTTGTCACCGTGATCATCATATAGGGGTCATGCATGACAGAGCTAGAGGCTGCCCAGTAGGAAAGCCACAGCAACAAGGCACAGAAACACTTTTCTTGGAGAATGGTTGTAGTCACAGCCATGGTGAAAACTGTCTTCTCTGCAAGAAAAGCAAGTCTCCTTCCTAAGCACAAATGGAGAAGGAAGAATTTTCTCTGGACTTGTATGCAGGTCTTTTGTTCTGGATCTGTTTACTGGAGGGTTTTGCAAATGAGATTCATAGCTGGGGAGTTAGTTCAGGCATGAGTGAAGGAACAGAGAGTATCCTCCTAGAGTGTTTCCCCCGGGTTATTTCCTGGTACTCTAGCTGGAGTGGAGTTTGGAAAATTCCATTATGCCACCTGGAATCTGTTTTGCCACAGGGTAATGAAAAAGAGGAGCATATTTGAGATAATGGTGTGCAGTCCATTCTTTTTTAACCAGACAGGCTTTAGAAGTGAATACAACAAAGAAAAGCAGTTCTCATCAACACCCTTCTTCCAGAAGGGGTGCTGATCCATCCAGATGCAGACCTGTTACAGAGTGGGGGCGGGAGTGACTTCCCTAAATGATGGTTCAGATCTTAATCAAAGGGGTGTTTGAGAAAATAAACCTTTTTAAAATGAATGATCCTCATCTTATCTATAATTCAAAGGAAATTCCCAGGCAAATGATTCAGTTCATCAAAGGTGTTTTCTATCAGAGGAGTCAGAGATCTGTAATGGGTTTTGATGAAGAATTCCAAATAGATCAGTCAGTGACCTTACAAGGACTTTGTAGTCATTCTCATCCAATAATTGGATGTTGATGTCCTGCTAATAGACTTTTGAATATCAGCTTTAGCATTCCACGCTTTCTCAAACTGGCCACACCCCAAGACCCACCACTGATCTAATTCCCTCACTTTAAAAAACAGGGACTAAATGCCTGTCTGTAAGATATCAGTAATGGAAAACACCAGTTTAGAGTGTTTAAAATAAATAAGGAAATTGAGGGTAGTGCCTTCCAATATAGCTACATATCAAAGACAGCAAGTCCCATCTCAACTCCTCACTCTGTTTCTCTTTGTTGCCTTAATTTAGATATTCTCTCTTTGATAAAACAAAGGTGTCTGGTATGACCTTTACCATACATCAAGAATATCTTGAATCTAACAGAAATAGAGTCACCGAAGTCCAGCCAAAACCATAGAGCTAACACTTCTCAGTCAACCTGACTTAGGCAACCATGTACTCATGTCCATAGAGTAGAGGTAAACGATGGTGATCAGACCTGGGTCAAATTCCTCCCAGAGAAACCACAAGACAAAGGTGAGGAGGAAGTCTCCATAGGGAAGCAGAGCTATTCTTACCACAGGAGAGGGGAGAACAGACACACAAACAAAATAACAAAATGATTAGTATAGATTAGTATAGGCACTAAGATGGTTTATGACTATCCCTGACAGCACACAGGTGGGGTGCAGGTGTCCCGCCCTAGCCTCTGTTGACACTTGATTCTCTAGGGTTATAGGAACTACACAGAGATGAGGAAATGGCTTGGGTTTGACTCATTAAATTTCCATCAGGTTACCAGATCAATGTTCTAAGTTCACATTGTCAACTGAGAAATTACACAAGAAGAGCTACTCTGAATTCATCAACACCTTTAAAGTAATTACTAATCACAAAAGTATATACATTTTGAAGTGTGTACTCCAAAAATAGCTTTCATCTATGTGTCAGACATACTACTTATTTAGTCTATAGACAGTTAGTTCTTGGTGTCCAAAAGATACTTCAGTGCCTCTCTAGATAACTCTCTAAACTGCTCAGAGAGTTATCAGAAATTATTGTTTTTGTTCGACTCCTAGAATTGCCAAATAAATAAATAATAATCAAAAGATGCCTCACTACTTGTCGTATTTGTCTACTATGTGGAAATTCATAGTCTCTGGACTTTGTCTTTAATTTGACTTCAAACTTCAGTACTGTACACTGTGTCTTTGAGCTGGTCTTTTAATCTCCCGAGACTCACTGTACAGATGGAGCTTCACACACAGTGAGAGTAATGTCTCACCCGGTACATAACCTCACCAGTTCTGGGTGGCATCACTCTTTCTGCTCCTCTGCCATAGTAGTGTGTAGACCTTTCTTATCATAGTGTATGCTGTCATGGCTCTTTCACCAGGCAATGGAGAAGAGTCCAGCTTGTGTTGGTCACCTGGCTTCTAGAGTCATGATACCAGTGTCTTAGAGGAAATGCAAGACATCACTCTCACTGTGAGCTTTGACACAGCACTGTGCTCCATCACTGCTATATGAGCACCAAAGCTAAAACCACAAAGACCCTCAATCATCAATGAACCTTACTTGGACTGGTTTTCACTTCTCTTTTAACTGTAGATAACCGAAACATCAACTTATTTCTACTCATATGATTTTATTTTTTTAGTTCAGTCACATTTGGAAACAACAAATATACTTAATTTCATTTGATGTCAAAGTACGTATCATTGTTTCTCATTTAAGACTAAGGGAAACTAAGCAACAGATAAGAGAAATGACATCTCCAAGTTCCTGTAACAAGTGTTAAGGGTGGGATTCCAAGCCAAAGTCAGCCCTAAGACTATGGTCATATCCAGCCATATCCACCACTTGAGACTACTCTCATCAGTTTTCCCAGAAAAAAAAAATGATCTGTCAGAGAATCTCTATTAAATTGTGGTACATACCACCACTAAGTGAGCATTAAGAAGTCTCCTTACACAATTACCAACATTCTCAGAGGAATGAGGTCCCCAACTGGGTTCCTCCCTGCTCAAGGTACCAGTAGCTAAACAGCAAGTTGGAGTTCTCTAGAAGCCTGAGCAGTGCAGATGCTGCCGGTGCCATTACATTGTCAGATTCCCTTCCTGGAGCACTGGTCACCTGACAAGCTAATTGCCATCTGTTGCCATCAACAAGTTTTAAGGTTTCCTACTGGGGATCCCAGCTCCATTCCTGACATCCAAAGGTTTCCTGCACCTTTGGCCCTTTAGCTCAGAACTTACATTCATCTTAGTGTGGATGTTATTACATAGAATCAGGAAGGTAAGTAAACCACTTGCAACAAACACACATGGTGACATTTCCAAAACAAAGGTAATCTTAGTGATCAGCTGCTTATCTGCTGTGAAATTATGAGACTCTGTGATTGCTTAAAAAAAAAAAAAAAGAATAGAAACTTAAACTCTAACATGGAATTGTAAGTAGTTTGGATTTCAATATCTCCCAAAGGCCAATATGCCCACAGTTTGTTTGATATCACATGGAGAATGGGAATCACTGGATTATAAGTACTTTGACCTCATCAGTGCATTGACCAAAAGATAAATTTGATAGCATTTGCTGGGAGATTGTGAGAACTAAGGGGGAGGGGGCTAGGTAGAAAACATAGGTCACTGAAGGTATGCCCGAGTTCAAACCAGACAAAATTTCAGCACTGAGAAAGTGAACTGGACACAAAGTCCCATCCCTAACTGTACTGGCTGGTTTTGTGTGTCAACTTGACACAGGCTGGAGTTATCCCAGAGAAAAGAGCTTCAGTTGGGGAGGTGCCTCCATGAGATCCAGCTGTGGGGCATTTTCTCAATTAGTGATGAAGAGGGGAGGGCCCCTTGTGGGTGGTGCCATCCCTGGGCTGATAGTCTTAGATTCTATAAGAGAGCAGACCAAGCAAGCCAGGGGAAGCAAGCTAATAAGAATCATCCCTTCATGGCCTCTGCATCAGCTCCTGCTTCCTGACCTGCTTGAGTTCCAGTCCTGATTTCCTTTGGTGATCAACAGCCATGTGGAAGTGTAAGCTGAATAAACCCTTTCCTCCCCAACTTGTTTCTTGGTCCTGGTGTTTGTGCAGGAATAGAAAACCTGCCTAAGACACTAACCAAGAAGCGACTTGTAATGGATAACTGCCGAAAAATGAAAAATCAGTTTTCTCTGTCAGTTCTGTCATGGCTGAATAAGGGGTGGCATGACACAGTTCCTGCCCCTGAAGCATTGCTAGGCTGTTGATCCTCACATGTGCTGATGGCTACTGTTGGCCTGAAACCCATTCGCTGTCTCTTCTTTTTTACTTTGAATCTCTCTTTCTAGGGAATATACTTCCCCAATTACTCAGAGATCATCATCACTCCATAATAAATGAAACATGTGATTCTCAGATCATGAGGTTGTGGGGGCTAAGGAACATATCTTCCACTTGGCCTTTAGGGTCATGGGAAAAGCTCTAGACAACATAACCACAGAGGCCATAAATCCCACATGGCCCTTTGTAGAAATTGTTCATTTTGAGACTTGACCTTGAATTTGGAATTATGAGGAAATATATACATGTGCCTTCTAGTCCAATGACTGTTAGCCAGGGTAAACATAAAGACATCAAGGATAGAGAGTTAAAATGATCTCAAGAAGAAAAGGAATGGGTAGGAAAAGAAGGAATCTATAGAAAACAAGCAAATGATTGATGGGTTTATCTTGCAGCAGAAAGGCTTTTATACAACCTCGAAGCATAGTATTGGAAGGAAAGTCTATGAGGCCATGGAATTGCTATGATAGGAAACAAGGATTAGAGAATTAAAAGATGATGTCAAAGCATATGAAAAGTTAGTACTTTGTTCTAGTTATTTGAAGGATTTTAGAAGACAATGCCTGGAGAAATTTTAGAAAGAACTAGCTGCTTTACTTGCATAAGTTTAAAAACTTTGTAAGAAATTATTTTAGTCCTAGTATTAGTCTGTCACCTTTCTATTCCTACATGAAAATAGCCACTAACAACTGCTGTCTACTGTACTAGGGAACTGCAAGAGCTGTGCCCAGCTACCCATGAAGAACAGGCTTTATAAAACCTATAAGGAAATGAGATTTTGTTTTGTATTTAGTTTCTGTTTTATGGAAGCAGGGACTAGAACTAATGATCCGGGATTCATGGAATTTACGTAAATTTAAAAATTTTTCAAAGAATGATTAACAATGGCCAAAGCCTTGATGATGTTGCCTTAGTAAAGGAAAGACTGAGTTCAGGCTCTCTGGTCAGATGAAGAAAAAAGAATGAGAAGAAGGAAGAATGATGAGACTCTTCAGGCACAGAGAGAGCACTTGAACTGATAGCTTGCATCCACTACTGACACCACACCTATTCCCCTCTTCCTGAGGACCTTCCTCCACGCTGAGGTCTGACTTCAGCATTTCTCCAACGGAGTGGAGTGTCACTGAGTACACCAGCTACACGCCAGGGCTGGCGCACCCACGCCCACGCATGCACCTTTCTTGATTATTGTCTTTCTTTTTGTTTTTGTTGTTGTAGCTGTCATGATTCTCCTTCTCTTCCTCCTTTTTCTTCATTTGAGACAGAAGAGAGAGAGAGAGAGAGAGAGAGAGAGAGAGAGAGAGAGAGAGAACTTGAAGTTGTGAGGAGAGGGAGGACAAAAGAATCTGGGAGGAGCTGTGAAGAGAATATGATTTATATACATTGCATAAAAAATTAAATACAAAATTAAAAGGTTTCCTTTCTTTCCCCTCTCTACTTTCTTTCCTTTCTTCCCCTCCTTCTCTCTCTCTCTCTCTCTCTCTCTCTCTCTCTCTCTCTCTCTCTCTCTCCCTTTTCTTCCTTCTTATCTTCTTAGCCATCCATCATGAACTTAGCATTCGTGCTCCATCACATCCTTATGACATAAAATCCTGTCTCACCACAGGCCCATTAACAGTGTAACCACTTAAGCTTTTACCACAAAACAACAACAAAATAAAAATGTTCCTGAGTTGTTTTTCTCAAACATTTTGTGACACCAACAACAATGACAGTCTCAAATACGGTTAGTCACCAAATATCTCCATTTTTTTAATCTCAATGAAAAAGTAAGAAATATTCTTTTTTTGAGAATCGAATCACTCTAAACCACCCATACAGTTACAAACTAGACTACAGCATTGGCTTGAATCATCTCTGTTACAAACCTACCTCTACAGACAAGTGGATGAGCTGGCATTCACACCCTAAAGCAAAAAACTGATGATTGCCAAAATGTGAAACATACAAAGGCGTCAGTTTTAGTGTCCTTGCCTTTGGAGGACAATGCTCTTCAATGTCCTGTACAGAATGTGGAGTAACCCACAGTTAATGGCAAGTTCAGAGAACTGTGGCCTGGGCAGAGGAAGCAATACACTGGAGTTGATCTCAGCTTCCCACAGACCAGCTCCGACCTTGAGATTGTAGCAAACTCTTGTCAGTTGTCTACCATATCTGAGCATCCAAGAAGAGTGGCATTCAAAACACCCTGTGGGTACTCACGAAGTAGGCAGTTGAAATGACCTAACAAAAGTGTTTGCTGGTAGAGAAAGATGTGCAATTTCTATAGAAACATAAAGAAGGAAGGAAAATGGTACCCTATTGAAAGGAAATGTCCCTACACAAAGAAGCTCATGTGTACCGTATGTCATAGATGGAATAGGCTATGATGCAACGATGCTATAAATGAAGAAACAGGCAAGATCCTGAAGGGCCCATGGTAAACGAGCAGGTAGACAGCAACATTGAAAAACTTAGAAATGAAGATCACTTCTGCTAGGGAAGCAGATGGACTGACTACAGATCTTCACCTCTCCCTCTGCTCCTCCCTCTGTTCCTCAGTTCTTCTCTCTGCATCACAATACCTGCTGTAGCCTCCATTATGCCTCTGCCCCATCTCCAGTGGATCATGTAGGTCCTCTTCAAACTCCCCCATCCTCCCATTGCTCTGTCCCAGCCCCCAAATACCTGCAGCAAGTATTCTCTGGAAATCAGTAGCCACCAAAGCTAGAAAACCAAGTAGGCTAACTGTAACTCTCCCTCCATTCTTTCAAGTCCAATTTCCCAGTCTCAACCTGGCTCTTTAACAAACCTCCTTTCTTGGCTTCTCCTCATTCTCTGCCCCCAACCCAGGGACTAAGCAGATTTTGGTAGAATACCTTGTTTGTTTGTTCCTCTGTGAATACCCTCAGTACCACCCCAGCCCTTCTCCATTTCCAAGTGTGATCTCTCAATCCTCAGAAGCCCATTTTGCTTGGAAACCCCAACAGCCACATCTATCAGGACCCCAGAACAAGAATTTCCTTCCAGGCATTATAGAACTACTACACTCTCCTAAGAACCAGAGAGGAAACAGAACCCAAGGAGCAAAATACCCCCCCACACAGATATCAGTCCTTATAATCTTCCCAATCCCAGATGCCTAGACCTGAGCATAAAATACAATTAGTAAGAATCAAGATATGAAATATCCACCAGAGCTCAGCAGTTCTTTCACAACAGTCCTGAGTATTTCAACAAAAAACATCCTTTATGAGTATATGAATTGACAGAGGTCCTTAAAGAGGAAACAAATTAATCCTTTAAAGAAATCTATAAAATACAAAGAGAGGAAACAAATGAATAAAACAGTTCAAGACCTAAAAGCGGAAATAGAATCAATAAGGAAATCCCAACTGAGGAAAGTCTAGAATTTAAAAACATAGGAACTCAAACAGGACCCAGAGAAGCAAGTGTCACCAACAGAATACAGAGATGGAAGGGAATTCCTCAGACATTGGACATAACAACAGAAGCGATAGATACAGAAAGAATAAATTGACACATCAATCAAAGAAAATCCAAGAAATGTAGAACACTATGAAAAGATGAAATCTAACAATATTAGGAATAGAGGAAGATGAAGAAACTCAAGTCAAAGACACGAAAAATATTTTCAATAAAATCATAAAAGAAAATTTCCCTAATCTAGCAAAAGAGATACCTATCAAGGTACAAGAAGCACACAGAACACCAAATAGACTGAACCAGAGAAGAAAGTCCTTTTGGTAGTTAATAACAAAAACACTAAAGTACAGAACAAAGGAAGAATATTCAAAGCTGCAAGGGAAAAGGACCAAGTAACATGTAAAGGCAGATCTAATAGAATTACACCTGACTTCTCGGCAGAGACTGTAAAAGCCAGGAGGGCCTGAACAGATGTCTTGCAGATTCTAAGAGAACAAAGATACCAGTCCAGACTACTACACCCAGCAAAACCTTCAGTCACCACAGATGGAGAAAATAAGACATTCTATGATTAAAAACAAATTTAAGCAATATCTATATATAAACCCAGCCCTCCAGCAGGTGGTAGAAGGAAAATTCCAACCTAAATTGGTTAAGGATACCCAAGGAAAAACAGGGAATAAATATCCCTGACCAGAAAATCAAAAGCAGTAAGCACACACAAAATAAAGAACAAAAACAAAAATGAGAATTAACAATCATTTGTCATCGATATCTCTCAATGCAGCAGTCTCAATTCCCCAATAAAAAGACACAGACTAACAAAATGGATGTGAATGTTGGATCCATTCTTCTGCTACACCCAAAAAAACACATCTTAACATCAAAGTTGAAATCATCTCAGGGTAAAATGATAAATAAAATATATATTCAAATTAAGCGGACCTAAGAAGAAAGCTGGTACAGCCATTGTAGTGTCCAAAGATTTCAAACCAAAACTAATCAGAGGAGATGTGGAAGTATAGTACATGCTCGTCAAATGCTATAAAAGAAACACTTCTACAGATTAAATCACCTATTGACACTCACACACTAAGAGTAGGAGACTCTCTTCCTTCATTACCTCCAGCCTCTGAGGCCAGGTATGTCAGGGGTGTCCCAATATGGAGGCTCTGAGAGGCCACCATGTGAAGCTGTGATGGTATAGCAGAGATTGCCTTGAAGACATCGAGATGTTGGAGATGCCAAAACCATGGGATACTTGCCAGGGAGAGCTTCAGACTTGGTGTGGAACCCAAGAGTTGCAGTCAATAAAGCTGAAAGGAGTTGGAGATCAGAAGAGTGCTTTGACATCAGACATGGAGATGTATAGTTTGGAGTTTGCCCATCTGTTTTTCATACTTTTGTTGATCCAGTATTTCCTCACAATGTTTCCTTCCCTCCATTTTAGAATGGTAACATATATTCCATGCCATTGTGTGTTGGAAGTATGTGATCTGCGTTTCATATTTGATTTTATAGAGGGTTACATGTTAAGACATGTTGCTTTGAGTCCCAGAAGAGACTGAACTTCGTACTTTCAAACAATGTTGAAACTGTTACAGACTATGGGGACTTATGAAGTTACACTGAATGAAGCTTTTGCATTATGATGTGGCTACAAACTTTGGGGGCACAGGGAGTAGAATGGGGTGATATGAATAGGAATGATCCCCAAGAATGCTTGGTCATTAGAGGGTGGCACCACTTGACAGAAATTAAGAGGTGTGGCCGTGTTTAAGTGGGTGTGGCCTTGTTGGAGGAAGTAGGTCACTGGGGCTTTGGAATTTATAATTCTCAAGCTAGGCCCAGTAAGTAGCTCTCTCTCTTCCTGCTGTCGGAACTCTCAGCTACTTCACCAGGACCATGTCTGCCTGCATGTCACCATGCTTCCATTATGGTAATTAAACCCTATTTAATGCTTTCTTTTTACTTACATTGGTGTCCTGCCTACAAGATATGCTAAGATAATGGTGTCACAAAGCTTGTGGGAGCAACCAATCAATATCTGATTTGGCTTAAGACTTACTCCAAGTGATGGAACCTGCACCCAACACTGCAAAGGTCATCAAGAACCTGAGGTTTGGCAACCCAGGGACCTAAGGTAAAACCAAATAACAATGGTCTTAAACGACAAGAAAGGCTCTGGCAGGGCCCCTCTGGAGACAACCATGGCATGCTTCCTTTTGGTATATACTTCTTGTCATCCATAGTAGTGCCAGGGTTGGTTGACTGTTTATAGGATGAATCCCCAGGTAGGGCAGTCTCTGGGTGGCCTTTACTTCAGTCTCTGCTCCATACATTGTCCCCCTTATTGTTCCTGTGACTATTTTGTTCCCTTTCTTAGAGGAACAAAAGCACCCTCACTTAAGTCCTCCTTCTTCTTGAGCTTGGTGAATTGTAACTTGTTTATTTTGAGCTTTTGGGCTAACATCCACTTATTAGTGAGTGCATACCATGTGTGTTCTTTTGTGATTGGGTTGCCTCACTCAGGATGGCACTTTCTAGTTCCATCCATTTGCCTAAGAATTTAATGAATTCATTGTTTTTGATAGATGAATAGTAGTACTCCATTGTATGTATGTATGTGTGTGTATATATATATACATATATATACACACATATATATGTGTATATATATACATATATATATAAATGGATACAGAAACTATGGTATGTATATATATATATACATACCATAGTTTCTGTATCCATTCCTCTGTTGAGGGACATCTGGGTTCTTTCCATCTTCTGGCTATTATAAATAAGGCAGCTATGAACATAGTGGAGCATGTGTCCTTATTACATGTGGGAGCATCTTCTGGGTATATGCCTAGGAGTGGTATAGCTGTGTCTGCTGGTAGTACTATGTCTAATTTTCTGAGAAATCGCCAAACTGATTTCCCTGCCAGAGCCTTACAAATACAGAGACAGATGCTAACAACCAACTATTGGACTGGGCATGGGGTTCCCAATGGAAGAGCTGGAGGATGGTCCAGAGGAGCTGAAGGGGTTTACAGTCTCATGGGAAGAACAATGATTTTGGCGACCCACACGCCCAAGACTCTCAGGGACTGAACCATCAACCAAGGGGCACACATGGTTCCAGCCAAAAATGTGGCAGAGGAAGGCCTTGTTGGGCATCAGTGGGAGAAATGGTCCTTGATCAGGTAAAGGCTCAACAGAGGCCCCAACAAAGGGAAATGGGGGTGGGGGGGAAGGAGTGTGTTAGGTGGAGAGGCATATACATGGAGGCAGGTGGAAGGGGTTGGGTGTCTTAGGGGAGGGGGAATATCAGGAAAGGTTTTACCATTAGCAATGTAAATGAAGACGATATTCAATAAAAAATTAAATTAAAAAAATAAAATTGGAGAAAAAAAAAGGAAAAAAAAAACAAGAAAAATGTAGTGGTAAAATGACTCCTAATAATATTCTGCTCAGTGCTGGAGAGATGGCTCAGCAATTAAAAGCATATGTCCTGAATTAAATTCCTAGCCACTACCTGGTGGCTCACAACCATCTATGATGGGGTCTGATGTCTTCTGGCACACAGGTTGTAGATAGAGCACTCAAATGCATAAAATAAATAATTTTTTTTAAAGTTATTCTGCTGATATGTAGTCAGTGCCTTGCTCAACTGTTATCAGACACTTCTTCCCGTAGCAGACTGGAAAAAATATAGAGACCCACTGACATTGCACAGAGGGTGAGAGACCTCGAGTGGGATGTGTCCTATCATATACCTCCCCTCAGAGTTCAGGGAACCTCTTGGAAGTGGAGATAGAAAGAATGTCTGAGAGAGAAAGGAAGCAGGATACCAAGGAACAAGGTCCTCTAAGGTTTGTCATGTCCAATGCCAATGTGATAGTGTTTGCTTCATCTTATACATATTTTTTATATTTTACAATTAAATTGCCACTAATACTTACTGGGAAAGGGAAAAAATCAGTTTTCTCCAATAAAGTGACAAGGGCATATTAGCCACCCCAGTTCAGGCCTCACATTTAGAAGTCGTTGATAAACGTCGAATTAGGACTCCACAGTTTCGGTTTGTTTGCTTGCTTGCTTTTCATACGCACACACTCACACACACATTTTTATTTGGTTATGGTTTGAGGTCATTTTGTTTTATGGTGTGGTTTTATTTTGTTTTCGTTGTTGTTGTATTGGGCTTTAGTTTGTTTTTAGAGAGAATGTAAAGTTGGGTATGTAGGAGGAGGGAGAGGATCTGGTAGGATGTCGGGTGGGAGAAGGTGAGGAGTCATGTGTGGAGATGGTCAGAGTACGGACTGGGCTGGGGAGATGAGGGCTGGAAATGCCTGTGAGATTATCAGAGGAAAACAGAGGTAAAGGTAGCATCACCCACTAAGTGCATGGGCATGAGCGGAGGAAGCCCTGGCGTGGAGCGTCACCAGAACTGCATGGAACCCTGGAGATCAAAGTCAGGAGAGCTCAAAGTGACAAGACCTCAGGACAAAAGAGACACAGAGCGCCATGACACTGGGGAGTCACAGCCGAATGGGGACAACTCCTCTACACCTAGCTCTTGCTAAATGTGGGTGGATACTGTACACATGGCAGTCTTTGTTCTCAGAAGCAGGTTATTTCATCTGCATAGAAGGCAAAGATCTTCAACTGCTTATGTATCTGAAAAATCTTACATCTCACTACATGTCATGCAGTCAAAGCTAGCATACAACGTTTTTTTTTTTTATCTATTTAAACCATTTTTGTTTCTTTTGTTTCTGAGCTTCAAGTCCTTCCCCCAATTAATTCTCTTCTTGATGCTCAGTTAGGAATGGTTCTTAAATGAAATGTACCCCAAATATGAGTTACCACCCTGGGTGGTCTTGTTTAGAAATTGTGCCTTAAGCATAGAAATACAATTCAATGCCCATGAATATTTTAAGAGTATTTCTAATTACTACTTAAAGAACATGAAAGGAAATTGAGTTCACAGTACATCAGAAATATCCTCAGTGATTTTACAACCTTCTTCTCTTATGCCCCAGAGCCTCCCATTTGAAGTTTTAAAAATTATATTTGTTTGTTTTGTGTGGGTGAAAGCCACAGGCACTCTGTAGATCAGGTGTGCAGGTCAGGGGAAGACTTGCAGAAGTTGTTTCTCTCCCTCCACCACGTGGGTCCTGGCGATTAAACACAGTTGGTCAAGCGTGGGGCAAACATCTTTACTCTCTGGGCCATCTCAAAGGCTCAGAGTCTCACTTTTCACTCCACTGTTTCCTCTTGCATACCCAAAGCATGCAAACTCAGAGAATGTCACTGCCCTCTCCTGTCTGTCAGCATGAGGATTAGCTGCATGTAGAGACCTCCATCATGAGGAGAGAGTAAAGGAATAAAAAGAGGTGGGGCAGCAATGACGAGGTTCTCTCAGTAGCAATGAGTCCAGGAATGTTTGAAAACAATAACATTTTAATAATCTTGCCCAGGTTCATGCGTCAGGAAACACATTTGTTCTCACACCTGACCTTCCCGCCACTACCTCTGATATCTGGAGAATACCCTCCAGTGTCTCTTTCTCACTGTGCTATGATTTGCAGATGGTTTAAATGTGTCCCCATAGCCCACGAGCTGGAAATAAAATCCCCTCCATGTGGTGACATTGCAGTGGTGGAGACATTCAGAGCGGGATCTGGAAAGGGTGAGTAGGTCATTGTGGTGCTGCCCTGGGTTGTTTTCTGGAGAGCATGTTTTTACAAAAAGAGCAAGCCTGCACCCTCCTGGGATCTGTCTGCACGTGCCCGGCCATCTCGATGTCATCTGCAATAAGGTTGTCACTAAAGACTGAGCAGGTGGGGATTCCCAATCTTGGACTTTCAGCTTCCAACCCCATGAGACAAATACACCTCTCTTCTCTGTGAAGTACCATAGAAATTTCAAAATAGGATTAAACATTGAAGGTGCAAAATTCCCAAAGCACCAAAGTGAAACTAGACTGGGGCGGGGAAGTATCAGTAGAGGGAAGCCCCAGCCAGGGCTCATGTGCTGGACAATGCCTGACAAGGATAAATGGAGGTGGGTATGCCTCAGTTATGAAAACTTGAATCTTAAAAACACTCCTTGCGTTGATAAACAGAACTCATAAAGATTTCATTGAGGGGGGGGGCGGGCAGCAAGCCCTGGGATCCCCTTTCTCACATTCCTCCTGAACATGGAGTCTAGCTGCCTCCTGTGGACTTGGGCTGTGATCTTAAACATCATTCCATTTCCTCAATGCTTGAATTTTGTGTGACTGCAATATTTGTTGACATTACTCCATTCCTCTTGCCTCACTGACATCCTCATGCCAAAGCCTCATGGTCAGATGCACGGGAAAGGAATGCTAGAAAACTCAACCATCTATCTCTCTAAAGAAAATTAAGTATGAATTATTCAGAAATACTATATCACAGATCAGTGTTTTAGAGGTACTTTTCCTAGGTCCCTTCCTTCTCCCAATATTTAGTATTCTGTAGCGTGTCTCCTTTCAGGCCCCTCCCTAACTGCTTTCAACTTCCTGAGTAGATGAGAATGTCAACTTTAAAAAAAAAAAAGATTAATTTTTCATGGAATAAAATCATAAATCTAACATCAGAGAGTCATTTCTAAGCCGTTGTGTGAGAAGGAGAGAAGAGAACAGGTTTTCCTGGTGGTCGTCCTTCACGTGGCACGCGGGCAGCGACCCAGTTGTTTCTCTGGCCAGCAAAGGCAGGGACTTGAATGGAGAACATATTGAAGCCTGGTTTACTTGGCACCTCTTGGGGAAACACTGCAGCAAAATTAAAAATACTATTTGCACCAGGTGCATGCTAAGAATGTGAGGAGGGCTGTTAATTTATTCTAATGAATTAATTGCAGTGATGCCCTGGTCTACAGGGAGCTTCCCTAGAAAAAGAAAGAGAATGAGGAGAGAGGGTTCCAGTGATGTCTCTCACTTGACTGGAAGGTCACTCCAGAAAGCCTGTTCCTGGGAAATACAGAGCCAGGGGAGAGGCTCCAGGAAACGCTGGCTGAGTTTTATTGGGTTTTGAGGCCACATTGCTGTTGCTACTGGTAACCTAGTTACCATGCTTTAAAAAACGATGCTCCTAGACAAGCAGCCTACCAGGCAGGAGGCAGAGTGGACTCTGGACTCAACTGGCCCTGGGCCAAACTGCTGGCTCTGACTGAGTGTCGTGAGCTCCAGGAGACAGGACGTCCATCGGGGATGGGAGATGACAGTGGAAACCAGTTGCTTTGTGGTGAAGAGGGCCACAGCGCCTGACCCACCTGCGACCCTCAGCAGCATCTGGCTTCATTGTGGCTTAGATGGACGGAAGAAGCAGCAGACAGAGAAAACCACATCACCGGTGTGAGACTGAAAATGGATGCGAGCCTGCCAGGGCAGCGACCTATTCACACCCTTTTGGGTCTGCTGTTTTTGCCAGGGCCCAGTATGCATAAGCAAAGCCCACCACCATATGCAAGGCAAAATACAATGTAGAATAACAATAAAAATGATAATGGGAAAAACTAATGAGCCTTTCCAAGGTAACAGCTGCCAGGCTGAGACTGACAATACTTGCATTTACATCTCTAAATCACCCCCTGCGAGAGAAGAACCATTGCTGCCTGCATCCCAGTAGCAACAGAAAACTGAGTAGCTCATTCTGGGTTGGCCGCCAGTGAGTGGGAGTACTTGAATCCCCAAGTGAGATGGGGCAACTCCCAAGCTCACGTGCCAGCCATTCTGCAGTGGGACTACAGAGGAAGGAGATGGTGGAAAGACGGCAATAATATTTACATGTTCTTGTTGCCTTCCAATTCACCTGTGTCTTTGTCCTCGGTGTGTCTGGTTTGGGGGTTAGGAGGTCCAAAGTCAGCAACCCTTGGGCCTCTGCGCACACACAACTGGGCCTCACCACTGGCACTGACACGCTCTCTTCTCCTCACATTCAGACAAACCGTGTTGGCATGGCTTTTTGACTCTCTTTCCTGGAAGGAGCAAGAATCTATAACTCTAGGTGCTAAATGCTGGACCTCATCTCCATACAGACAATGACTGGGGACCCACAAGCAACACAGGCCACAGGAAGCCCTGACTGATCTCACAAAGTCACTTGGCTGATTTCTTGCTTTTTCACATACTGTCTTGATACCCATGAACAAATAATTTAACATCTCTAAACACCTTTATAAAAACAAAAAAAAACACAGCAACTTTGCAATCATTTGTGGGAACAAGGAAGGCTGTAATAAGAAAAAGAAACAGAAAAGAGAACAAGATTAAACGCCACCTAATGCCGACCCCCTCTCACCACTTCAAGGATTTTCTCAAACATATTAAAACAGAGGGTGGTATTTTCAAAACCCACGGATCTGGGGAAAGATTAAAAAGTGAGGCAGTTTGGAAATGGTAATAGTTGTGAAGAAAAAGAAAGGGAAATTATATTTATAGGGCTCTATTATGTACTGGACACTCTAATACGAGGATTTGAATGAATTTGCATATTTAATTTCATCTTTTTAATAATACCGTAGGGTTGGTATGAGTGTTCCAGTTTTACAGCTGAGCTTAGACAGAAAACAAGTTAGTTACCCAGCTGGCACAGAGGTAGAGTTCTCTGCTTCCAGCACTTTCTCTAGTCATGATTAGTTCCTTTAGCATTACCCTGGACTCCTCCCACCCGAGATGCTGCAGTTGGTTGTCCATCCTGTTTTAGTCCTTCAACATCTACATACAATCAAATCCTCTGACAGCTGGAAACAAGCCACAGTGGAAATGTTTGTACCGTGGACAGCAGAAGATCCCAAGACGAACCCAGCCTGTCTCTCCTCTACCACCCTCCCTTCCTAACTTGTGTGTCTCACACAGTCATCTCTAGTCTCACATTATATTTCCTTATTTTTTTTCTTTTCTGCCCTGGAAGCTGAGGGCAGAACCCAGGCAAGCACTCTACCACTCAGCGTAATCCCAGCCTCTACATTTCTAAAGATTTGTTTTTAATTTTTGCATGCATAAGTGTTCTACCTGTATGCATGCATGCATGCGCGTGTTTATATGTACTATGGGCATGCGTGGTATCAGCAAAAGCAAGGAGTGGACATCAGAGCTCCTGGAACTAGAGTTGTAGGCTGCCGTGAGCCCCCATGTGTGCTAGGAACTGAACCTGGCTCTTCTACAAGAGCCGCAAGTACTCTAAACTACTGAACTGTCTGTTTCTCTAGCCCCACATTCACATTTCTTTTCCACCAAGCTTTTTCTCCTAGTAGGCAATCAAGATTGACATATTCTATAGAAGTGGCCTTGATTCACACTGTGCCAACGTGTGTCTGTACATTAGTTTTTTGTTGTTGTTGTTGTTGTTTTGTTTTTTTTGTTTTTTTTTTTGTTTTTTTTTTTTTGAGTTTTAAGAGAAGTAAGCCTTTTTTTCTCTTTCTCAACTTGGTTGCTTTGAGGGAATTAGTGGAAGAGACCAAATCCCATAGCCTCATCTGACTCCTCTGACTCTTCCTTAGCCTCAGCCTTGGCAGGTGCTGCTGCAGAGGCAGAGGCAGCAGCTGCAAATGCACATGGATCAGCCAGGAAGGCCTTGACCTTTTCAGCAAGTGTGAAGGTATACTCAGTCTCCACAGGCAAAGCCAGGACCCGCTTGTACCCATTGATTATACATTCTTAAACAGTGCGCTAAGTGCTGGCAGAATATGTGGTATTATCCTCTCAACAGCCCATCATTCACTTTCTGTATTGGATGCTTGTCCTTACTCACCTGCCCAAAAGATGATTTTCTGAGATTATCATATTAAAAAGCAAGTTTCTGGATAGAAGGTCACATAGCCCTCACCTTCACCAATGGGTAACAGAAAAATGTAGATGAGGCATTGTCCTCCTGATGATTCAGACTGGAATGTGGTATTTTGTAAAGTACCGGCAAAAGTCCAAAGACTGGGTAGGAAGTGGAAAGGCGGGACTTCCTCATAGGAAGAAAGGGATTCTGGGAAGACACAAAAGGAGAGATACATGACTTGAGGCCTGGGAGGTAGAGCTAGCCAGGATGGGGGTGAGGGCTGTTTGGTCAGGTTAACTTGCATGATCTAGTCAAGAGTCTGCCCAGCTAGTCTAAGCTTTAAAATATTAAAAGATCTTGGTATCTTTATTTTTGACCGAAGGGTCACCAGAGCCATGCAACACATTATTAAACTGACGCAGTATTTCAAGGGGGAAGTCCAAGTTGCTGTCATCGAATACTAGGCCTACTGCAAAAGTGACTTTGCTCCTTTCTCTTCTTCATTTTGTGGATGATGTTAAATATCCCAGAATAGCCAACTTCACTGCATATACGTTGGGCCTCTGCAGACACCGAAATGAGCATTGACTACCAGCAGCAGAATATGAATGCACCAGCAAGAGACTTGTTTCTATCCCAGCCTTAAGGCCAAAAAATTAAGTCTGTACGGACATGCGAGCCTTGAAGATTAAAAAGAGTTTTCACTTACAGTGCCAGGATATGCAGTCCAGGGGGTGTTGAAACCACTCCTGCCCCCCAGGCCTTTGAAACACGGAGCCTGTCTGATATAGACACAAGCTTTATGTTCTATTCTGTAGTTGGAAGCAACAAACTGCTGGGGGAGCTGCTCCTCCCTCTCCTTAGGACTCACTTTTCTTCCTTTCTGGAGAATGATTAAACTAAATCAAAAGGGAGCCTTTACTTTCTCCTGCCTTTAAATCATCCTTCACACTCCGCACTGCCTGGAGCTCATTAGGAACCTGGAGTCTGACGCTTCATTCTTCGAGCTTCACAGATACTAGGACATGAGAATTGTGCTGACAGCCTCTTTCTCAACAATGGGGGAGCAAAAAAGAACCTCCTTTTGTGTTTCTCCATTTGACAAACATAATTAAAAAACGAGAGTTTAAAAACAACAGACATCTGTCTGCTTCTGCCTGACCTTCAGATTGAAGACATCATGTCCTGGATGACAATCCCTATTCTTTTGTTCATCTTCTCAGTGGAGTTTTGAGATCTCATGTCCCCACAAAGGAGACAACCGCTCACATCTCGGGCTCAGAGAGGCACACACAGTGGGCTAGCTATGTGGATGCCTCAGAGGTGAGGCATGCCCAGCACTGGCATGAGCCTGGGGGTGAGAACCACCTACAACCTACGAGGCTCCCAGGGAAAGACTGGGGATCTTGTAAATTACACCATCAGCACCATCAGCACCATCAGCCCTCTACGGAGTCTGGTTTTTTCCCCCTTTAGTAACAAGTAAGAATACTCTTTAGGAAACAAAACCAAATTTAAAATCTCTGAAACTTTTAGTGAGAAATTATGAAATCAATCACCACTGGGGGCAGGGGGAGATGCTATGGTTTGCAAGTGAAATACTCCTGGAATAAATATTCATTTATTTGAATGCTTGGTCCTCAACTGGTAGAGCCTTCCAGGAGGGTGTGGGAACTTTGAGAGAAGGGGCATGGCTCAAGTCGTGGGTCACTGAGGGTGGAAGCAGGCTTTGAAGTTTATCTTCCAGCTCTAGTTCTACATGAGTCTCTCCCCCCTCCTCCCCTCCGCCTCTTCCTCCTCCCTCCCCTCTCTCGCTCTGTGTGTATGTGTTTCCCAATCTGCTCCAGTGTGAGCAAGTTCCTGTTGTCATTACTTCTCTGCTGTTATAAACTGTATCCCATCCAACCAGGAGCCAAAATAAACCTACACTCTTAAGTCACTTCTTGTCACGTATTTAGTCACATCATGAAAAAGAAACTAAGATACAGATTTTTTTTTTCTCTCTCTCAGAGTATACTACTTTGTATGAGGTAAAAAGTAAAATAGAAGGAAATATTCTAAAACATCCAAATATACCTAGGATCTCTGCAGGTAGAGCCTAGGTTTTTTACTTTTGCTTTAAAATTCACCTGCATACCAGTTCCTATGGAAATAGGACATGAAAGGACCCCAACTACAGAGAGCAGACAGATCAGATACTTGTTTTATTTCTCTGGAGAACCTTGGCTGACATTCTCAGGCTACCCCAACGCGATGCGAGACAGCTGGGTTCTAGAGGATGGGAGATGTTTTATGGAATTGGTGCATGCATCTGTGGAGAGGACAAAGTTGAGATCTGACAGGCAAGACATTCAGGTAGAAGTTGATGCAGAGACCCTGAGCCCAAAACCTGTTGAGCAAATCAGGATGCTGGAAACATGAGTAGATTTTTTTCAGTTGTTTGAGATTCGTGCAACATGTTTTGATCATATTCACACCCGCACCCAACTATTACCAGATACAACCCTATATCGATGCACACCCTACTTTGTGTCTTTATTTTTTAAAAAATCAATTTGTATCCAAATATTCTTGAATGTATAGTCTTCCACTAGAGTGTGGTAAACTTAAGCAGGGACTACTCTCTTAGAGGAAGCTCTCTGTGTCTCTACTAACAGCTAACAACTGATCATACTTTCTCTGGTACAGGTGGTCCTCCATGCTCAGCTTCCATTTTCACACTAGGATTTTGTCTGGCTTAAGTTTGCATAGGTCACTTGTATGTTATCCTAACTAGTCAGTTCCTATGGGCAGCTTCTGTTCTGGGTCCAGAAGATACGTTTTGCCTTGTAATTATCCACTGCCTCTGGCTCTTACACACTTTCCAGCCCCTCCTCAACAATTCTTTCTGGGCCTTCCAGGGCCAGTATGGTATATGCATTCCAGTTAGGGCCAGGCATTCCACTGGCTCTTATCCTCTGAACCTCGGCCAGTTATGGTTTGCTGTATTAATCACTGTCTACTACAAAGCTTTTCTGATAAAGGTTGAGTTTTTCATTGATCTATAGGTATTAAATAAGTCATTAGGAATCAGTTCGGTACTATGTCCATTTAGCAAAATAATAGGAATATTTGCTGGGCGGTGGTGGCACACGCCTGTAATCCCAGCACTTGGGAGGCAGAGGCAGGCAGATTTCTGAGTTCGAGGCCAGCCTGGTCTACAGAGTGAGTTCCAGGACAGCCAGGGTTATACAGAGAAACCCTGTCTTGAAAAACAAAACAAAAACAAAAAAAAACAAAAAAACAAAAAAAAAAAAAAAAAGGATTTTTTTTTCTCTAGGGCTATGACCTGTTTAGGTTCTCGATCTGATAATGGTACCAGACACGAGTTTCATCTTGTAAAGGTGAACTTAAATCTAACCAGGAACTGGTTGGTAACTCCCAGGAAGTTTATGCCACTGCTGTCCCAGGGGGCATGTCTTGCCAGGGCAGCTATTATATATAGGCCTCGTGATATAGTCTTGAGAGGAGGTATGGCTCTTCTAAGTGTTTTATTTTAAATGTAAAACAGCCGCCCGCCCCCCCCCCCCTGTAGGCTCCCGTGTTTGAACACTCAATCTCCAGCTGGCAGAACTGTTTGGGAAGATGGTGGGTCCTTTGGAGGTAGAGCATTATTAGAGGAGGTGTGTCACTGCAGGAGAGCCTTGAATCAAGACAGCCTGGTCCCATTTTCTATGTGCTTTTGGATTCTGAGTCTAGGTGCAGTGCGGCCAGCCGGAAACCTGCCCTTGTCTCTCTGGCTTCAGTGCCTGCTAGCATAGCATGTCTTCTCTGTTCAATGGCCTGCGTCACTCTGGAACTATAGGTCAAAATAAATCAGTGTTCCCTCAAGCTGCTTTTGTATTTTACCACAATAATGAGAAAGTAACAAGGGTGCTAAGAAACTTTAGTCTTTGCTCTGAGGTCTGAACTAATTGACTGAGATCGTCTTGTGTTGTGAATGGTAGGTAATCTGCTGGTCTTCAAGTCAACAATTTTAATCACATCACACCTGTAAAATGTCTTCACAGTTAACACTAAACTAGTATCTGCCTAAACACCTGGGTCCCAGAATCTAACAAAATTGACACATATAATTAGTCATTATACCAAATGACCCTGCTGTCTAGGCAGAGCTGAGATGCAGGCTTTAGACACAATTATTTTGAAGGTAGTTATCAGGGACTTTTATTGGGATGTTTAAAAATATCTTTGGTTCTAAAGAAACTGAATAATTTGGATCATTAATCAAAATAAAGATGGGTTTCCTTGTTCTCCAATTAAAATATACTTTGTATGGATTATAGCAGGACTGCTCAGAGCATCCTAAGGACGTTGGAGTGTGGTCTCCCTTCAAAGAGTTCCTGGAGAACTTAGAATTTCTATGGCTGTAATAAAACACCATAACCAAAAAGTAAATTGGAGAGGAAAGATTTATTTAGCTCATACTTCCACATTGTAATCCATCATGGAAGGAAGCCAGGGCAGGAACCTGAAGGGAGGAGCTGAGGCACAGGCAGGCCATGGAGGGATGCTGTTTTTACGCTTCCCAGGGCTTGCTCAGCCTGCTTTCTTATACAACCCAGGACTACTAGCCCAGGGATGGCCCCACCCGCAATGGGCTGGCCTTCATCCATTGATCCCCAATTCACCACCCTCTTCCACCAATCACTAATTAAGCAAATGTCCTACGGCCAGATCTTAGGGAGACAACTTCTTAAATGAGGTTCTCTCCTTTCAGATAACTAGTCTGGGTCAAGTTGACATAAAACTATTCAGCACAAAAGGCTAACGAGGAGAGATTGAAGATGAAATGCTGTTGTATGTATTCAAAGCTCTGTAGGCCCTTTGAGTGTCATTTGCCCATCTTGCCTTCCTAATCTTCAGCACAGAAATGGCTTCTGACCCATGTCTTTCTGATTAATCTTCTGTCCTTAGCAGACATCAGAGAAATATGTATCCTAACCTACTGACAAGATACTGCCAGACAAAAACAAGCTCTTCGTTCTCACACAATGCTCAGTTATCAAACTCAGTTTGATCCATTAAAACAAATTCTTCCCAAAGAAAGTATCAGCTAGGATCCTGTTTCTGTTGCTGCACTGCAGTGCTCTCAACCAGTTATTCCAGATATTTCTGATATCTATCCATCTCACTTATAGATATGGTCTCACAGACAGGTATAAAGTGAACCCACATAATTGGGCAATATGTGAATTACACTCTCCCAAATTAGTGATTCAGAGAAAGCTCTATCTACAAACAAATGTATAGTTTCTAGAGAATCGAGAACTGTCTTCGTGAGTGGTGCCTCAGCTCAGTCATTCATTCTAGTCTAGGAAGATGTTGTTGAATCTCTAATAGAAAACACACAGAAAATGTCTCCGATTATTTCTTACCATAATTAAGGCAATAGAAACAAAAGGAGAGAATCAAAGCTGTAAAGACTATATAAAAACAACTGCTAAGGCAATACTGTTAAGAATCCTATACACACAACACACACACACACACACACACACACACACACACACACGCACACGCGCGCGCACACACACGCACACACAAAAGGATAACATAGAGAATAGATAATTTCATTTAAATTTAAAATTATCAAGATTCATTTAATATAAAGTTGGTCAGCTGATTATCTCTGATACAATTAACTGCATTTAAATATATAACTTAAAAATTTCAAAAACCCAATAAATATAGATTGATTTATCAGAAATCTACTAAATGTTTACAGAAAATTTAACTTTAGATACTTTAGGTGCATAAAACTTGTTCTAAAAAACAAAAGTGATACGATCTATTCCTATTCATTCTGTAAAGTATGTCTGACAGAAAAATGAATAAAGATGATACAATAGTGTGAACAAAGAAAGCTTCAAACAAATATTTCTCTCATAATAACAAAATACAAGCAAATAAAATACATTGATATATAAAACAAAAACTTGTACTATGACAAAAGGGTGCTTGCTTCGTTGTAGAAATATCCAAAATTCAACAAATATAATCTACCATGTTTATAGACTAAGAAAGTGAACTCATAATCAGTGTATTTTTACAGAAATTGTTTGACAAGATTCAATAATATTTTCTATAAAACACTCAGGCAAAATAGGATGGGAGATGTTGCAGAGAGAAAAGGTACCTGACCTGTGAGCATAAGGACCTAAGTCTGAACCTGTGGAACTCACATCAAAGGCAGACATGTAGAGGGAATAGCTTGAATTGAGGCAAACCCATGGGGAAATGGACAGAAGAAAACCCCTCAGAACTTAGCCTGACACTCTGAAAAAACAGCAAAGTGAGCCTTTCTCAAACAAGGAGGAAAGAGAAGATTGATACCTGAAGACATCCTCAAACCTTTACGTATGTGCTGTGGTACAGGAGTGTCCACAAACATATGCATGGATATGTCCACATAGACAATCACGGACACACACACATGTACATGCATTTAAACACAAACACACACACACACACACACACACACACACACACTCACACACACACACACACACACACACACGAGGTTTAGAAGGGAATGTCCCCAAGCCAATTAAGAGCATCTACAAAACCAAACAATTGCCTTTGCCAATTTTAGTGAATGGTGAAAACTGATCAATCCTTCTCTCAGACTAGAAACAAAACAAAGCTCTTAGCACTTTTATTCAGTGTGGTGCTAGATTTTTTCAATTAAATGGAGTATAATAACTAATGACATTTTTAATTTAAAAAAACCTGAAGTCAGGAAGAATATAAAGGGAGAAATAAAAATGACCTTATCTAGTGATAACATGACTCTCAATATGGAAGACCCCTAAACCACCTATAGAGAGTACAAAGATATCAAGGGTCACAGAATGCATACAAAACTTTGTTATTGCTTCATATTAGCAGTGAGCACATAGACATTATGTCATTACTATGTTATAAAACTCACAGTGATTTCCATCCAGTCAAAATGTACCAAACCCCAGAGATCAGAGCGAGACCATGGTTTTGACATCAGCCATCCATCCTGATGATTGGCATGCATACCAAAAGCGTTAGCAACACCTGTCACCTGCTGCAGTGTAGCCAAGACATGACCCGTGACCCAACTCAAGAATCAACATCCAAGCTTGACTAGTCTCTGTGACTGGACTTGATGCATGTAGAGCTCTAGGAATCTCAGGTGCTCAGAACACTTGTTTTTTTTAAAAACTAGCAGGGCTTACAGACTGGAACAAGGCTATGGAAATCTTTGCTGTGATTCGTTCCTGCTAATGTTCAGTTGGTTTCCCCTGCCCCTCTTCCGCATGTCTCCTTTGTTGTTCTGCATTGTTGGTTTGTTAGCCTGTTTGGTTGGTTGGTAGATGTGTATGTTTTTGCGCTGTCTTTTCTGTTTTGTTTCGGCCTCATTTTTATTTTGCTTTTGTCCTCTTCTCTAAACTTTTAATAGATTAATTGGATATTAGCCCTCTATCAGATAAAAGGTTGGTAAAGATCTTTTCCCAATCTGTGGGTTGACATTTTATCCTATTGAGTGTCCTTTGCCTTATGGAAGCTTTGCCAATTGTTGGTTTTAAAGCATGAGCCACTGGTGTTCTGTTCAGGAAATTTTCCCCTGTGCCAATGTATTAAAGGTTCTTTCCCACATTCTCCTCTGTTACATTCAGTGAATCTGGTTTTATGTCAAAGTCCTTGATCCACTTAGACTTGAGCTTTGTACAAGGAGATGAGAAAGAATCAATTTGCATTGATCTACATACTGACCAGTTGAACCAGCATCATTTGTTGAAAAGGCTATCTTTTTTCCACTGGATAGTTTTAGCTTCTTTGTGAAAGACCAAGTGACCATAGGTGTGTGAGTTTATTTCTGGGTCTTTAATTCTGTTTCATGATCTACCTGTCTGTACCAATCCCACATGGTTTTTATCACTATTGTTCTATAGTACAGCTCGAGATCAGGGATGGTGATTCCATCAGCAGTTCTTTTACTGTTGAGAATAGTTTTAGCTATCCTGGGGTTTTTGTTGTACCAGATGAATTTGAGAATTTCTCTTTCTATTTCTGTGAAGAATTGAATTGGAATTTTGATGGGGATTGCATTGAATCTGTAGAATGCTTTTGGTAGGATGGCCATTTTCACTATGTTAATCCTATCAATTCATGAGCATGGGAGATCTTTCTATCTTCTGAGGTCTTCTTTGATTTCTTCAGAGACTTGAAGTTTTTGTCATACAGATCTTTCACTTGTTTGGTTAGAATTACACCAAGATATTTTATATTATTTGCGACTGTTATGAAGGCAGTCATTTCCCTAATTTCTCATCCTGTTTATCCTTTAATAGAGGAAAGCTATTGACTTGATTTAGTTCATTTTATATTCAGCCACTTTGCTGAAGTTGTTTATCAACTGTAGGAGTTCTCTGGTGCAATTTTTGGATTTGATTATGAATACTATCATATCATGTGCAAATAGTGGTAGCTTCACTTCTTCCCTTCCAATTTGTATCCCTTTGATCTCCTTTTGCTGTCTAATTGCTCTGACTAGAACCTCAAGAACTATATTGAACAGATAGGGGGAGAATGGACAGCCCTGTCTTGTCCCTGATTTTAGAGGAATTGCTTTAAGTTTCTCTCCATTGAGTTTGATGTTGGCTATTGGCTTGCTGTATATTGATTTTATTATGTTTAGATATGGGCCTTGAATTTTAGATCTCTCCAACACTTTTAACACAAAAGGGTGTTGTATTTTGTCAAAGTTTTTTTTTCTCCAGAATTTAATGAGATGATCATGTGGGTTTTTATTTTTTTATTTGCTTATATAGTGGATTACATTACTGGACTTTCTTTTCTTTTTTTCTTTATTGGATATAAACTATCTACATTTCATTTCCCTTTTTCTGGTTCCCTGCCCCCCAAAGGTCCCATATGCCCTTTTCCCTCCCCGTGTTCCCCCATCCACCCTTTCCCACTTCCCCGTTCTGGTATTTCCTTACACTGATGCTTTGAGTCTTTCCAGAACCAGGGTCCACTCCTTCCTTTTGTCGGACATCAATTTGGTATATGGATTGTGTCTTTGGTGTCCCAGGATTCTAGGCTAATATCCACTTATCAGTGAGTGTATACCATGGGTATTCTTTTGAGACTGTGTTACCTCACTTAGTATGATGTTCTCTAGCTCCATCTATTTCTCTAAGAATTTCATAAATTCATTGTTTCTAATGGCTGAATAGTACTCCATTGTGTATATATACCACACTTTTCGTATCCATTCTTCTGTTGAGGGACATCTGGGTTCTTTCCAGCTTCTGGCTATTATAAATAAGGCTGCTATGAACATAGTGAAGCATGTATCCATGTTGCATGCTGGGGAATCTTCTGGGTATATGCCCAGGAGTGGTGTGACTGGGTCCTCCGGAAGTATGTGTCCAGGTTTCTGAGGAACCGCTAGACTGATTTCCAGAGTGGTTGTACCAGCTTGCAGTCCCACCAGCAGTGGAGGAGTGTTCCTCTTTCTCCACATCCTCGCTAACACTTGCTGTTTCCTGAGTTTTTGATCTTAGCCATTCTGACTAGTGTGAGGTGAAATCTCAGGGTTGTTTTGATTTGCATTTCTCTAATGACTAATGATGTTGAACATTTTTTAAGGTGTTTCTCAGCCATCTGGATTTCTTCAGGTGAAAAGTCTTTGTTTAGCTCTGTACCCCATTTTTGGATAGGGTTATTTGGTTTTCTGGGATATAACTTCTTGAGTTCTTTGTATACATTGGATAACAGCCCTCAGTCAGATGTAGGGTTGATGAAGATCTTTTCCCAATTTGTTGCTTGCCGATTTGTCCTTTTGACAGTATCTTTTGCCTTGCAGAAACTTTGTAATTTTTGTAGGTCCCATTTGTCTAACACCATTCTTTAATCATCATCCTTCAATTGCAAATGCCTCAGCAGCTGAGTTCAGTCATGATTTCCCTAAAGTGCTCGCTTGTGAAGGGTGGTTATCCAGTCTAGCAATAAAGAGATGGAGTCACCATGGTTCAGAGTTGGCCATATTTTGAAATTTGTGGCAGCTTATGCAGAGTACTCAGAGTTAATAATTTCAACAGAAAAAAAAATAGAAAAAAAAAAAGCTTGAGAGTTAAGTCTAGGCAGCTTGCAGAGAAATGTTTCATATAGAAAGATTTTGTTGGAATTTGAGTGTCTCAAATGTAGGATTCCCATACTGATCCTGAAAATTAAACATCTTAAAATGCTGGTATGGGAAGAATATTCTAATTAAATCCTCTCAATCTCAGAAGCAATTCTTAGAGGTAAGCTTAGCCTAATACTTTCCAAATTTCTTAACTAAGGAGTTTATTTAAAGTGTGTCTTTAGCAATGGTTTCCTATAAAGTGGATTCAATATTAGGCTATAAACATTGTTTATTAAAGATAGTGACACCAATATAGTGTGTATTAATAAGTAGGTTTCTGTGTGAGTTCTTCTGGGGATCTTCTGGGATCAGAGTAAACCATACCTCAGCTATGTCACTGGAAAAATACCCGAGACTTACAGTCTATTGCTTACGACTATCAGTTGCTTCAGCATTGCATCGTGACTTATTGTCTTAGTCAGGGTTTCTATTCCTGCACAAATATCATGACCAAGAAACAAGTTGGGGAGCAAAGGGTTTATTCAGGTTACACTTCCACACAGCTGTTCATCACTAAAGGAAGTCAGGACTGGAACTCAAGCAGGTCAGGAAGCAGGAGCTGATGGCCATGGAGGGATGTTCCTTACTGGCTTGCTTCCCCTGGCTTGTTCAGCCTGCTCTCTTATAGAACCCAAGAATACCAGCCCAGAGATGGTACCACCCACAAGGGGCCCTTCCCCCTTGATCACTAATTGAGAAAATGCCCCACAGCTGGATCTCATGGAGGCACTTCCCCAACTGAAGTTCCTTTCTCTGTGATAACTCCAGCCTGTGTCAAGTTGACACACAAAACCAACCAGTACACTTATCTACAAGCTGAACTTAGTAGAGAAAGTCAAACTGCACAGAGAACCCATGAGAACTCCTGGAATGGCCAGTGCTTACAAATGGTAGGTAGCCATTATCAGCATCTTCAACATCATTACAAATTGACATCCACAGCTGTGGATCTAAACTCTCATGAAGCTCACTGATTTGAAGAATGGTAAATTCTGATAATGGTACTGAAGTCCTTTCTACTGTCTGTTTGATGGATAAAAGAGGAGTGTTTCTAACTCTTCTCCCCTGACCTTCAGTGATATCTGCTCTAGTTTCTGTCATGATGCATTGTAATTCCTGTGACTCTTGATTGTCTGTTTCCCTCATACAACAAATATTTAAGATACATCTACTTTGGTATGTTCTAGGATGGGAACATAAAGTTCAATAAACCAAAGTCCAGAGAGGTAATAAAAACAAAAAGAAAATTCTAAGCTAAGGACAGTAAAGTGGATCCATCAAGATGCCAAGTCACATTTGAGAGTCTTAGGTCATCAAAGAAATAGCTAGTCTCAAAAACAACATTTATTCTTCCAGAGAAACCATCGCTTACCAAAATACTACTCTGTCCATGCAGAAATGTGAAATCCCCATGATATTCCGACTCACAATACAATTCATAACAAAGGTGAAGGATAGCTAGAAGGCTGAAATAAGAACCTACCTGACTGGTTTAATGTCTGGGAGTCATTTGCTAATATAGATCGGTAGTGACTAATTTCTTCAGTAACATCTAATCCATGTTGGCCATTGGATTATGCAAGAAACACCTACAGAGTTTTCCTTGGTTTTTTAGTCTTTCGGCACTGTTAGATGCTAAGATTTGGCCAGGCTAAGAAGACTCACTAAATCATAGATCAGGCAAGATTGATAAGAATTAACACGATATTGTATTTATAAGAAATAGCCTGTCATCATTTAGGAAATGCATGAGTGCTTCTTATGTGTCCAACAGAAGAGATGCCCTGGCCCTAAAAAAGCTTATATTCAGGCACAAAGTGTCAAGCCACTGTTATTCATTCCGTGCAGTAGGACCACAATAATGGGACTTCAGGAATGGCTGGGACGGAATATTGCAAAAGCATCCACCCAGTCCCTAGAACCGAGGGAAGATTTCTACAAATTAGTAGAGTGGGTAGGTTTTACCTGGTCTCTATGATAAAAAGAAAACAGTTGAAGTGGCGTAAACAAAGGCTTTACTCAGCTGATGCACACCGGAGGGCATCTGCAGCTCCATTATCTGTAAGCCAAAGCAGGGCTGAGGCTTTAAGGTAAGAACAGAGAGCCTTACTGTAATTAGACTCAGACACAATTCATCCTTGGCTACTGCAAAACTTTCCTCTGCAACAGTGAGAGATTTGTTGCCTCTCACTGGGCGTGGTGGGCAAGTGACATTCCTCTATCAGGACATCCCTTTCAAGAACTGTTTTGGCAGGTTTAACAGTTTTTAATTAGCTAAGTTTCAAGGCAGGGAGGAAAACAAGACATTTGAAGGAGAATATTAAGAAGAAATCGAGGGTCAAAGTACAGGTAACGGGAGGCCCTCAGTCATGTTTACTTTAATCTTCCTACAAAGGACTCTTATTAATATCACTGCCTGTATTTTCTCCACATTGAAGAAAGAAACAGCAGGGCACCATCTATTCATGGGAAATCCTTAGTTGGATCTCTCAAGAACTCAGCAGTAATTTCACATAATCCCTCCAGCCAAGGAGGGTTCAGCTTCTTGGTGTTCATATAATACTTAAATATGGCAAACAAGTAGCAAGGTAGGATTTCTTTTTTCAGAAAAAAAGAATCTACATTTCTGAGCATTGTCTATTAACTTTTTTCCAATCAACTAGGTAAATGACTTTGTTGACAATGATGAGTAAATAGTCTGTCTTGGAACTGCCAGAACATTCCTTGGAGCTAGGCCTCAAAGATCTTTGACATTTGCAATGCACAGCCAGATCAGGAGCCAGTGCTTGCAACATAGCAACCACATTTCCAGCCCGCACCATTTGGAGTTTGAGCCCAGATAGTGACCTGGTAGACATGATCCCATGGCATACTCTCTAACAGTCGTTCTTGCAGATAGATTGGGTCTGTCCTGGTGGAGGATTGGTCTTTTCTTGTTGGTCACCACCCCTGGGGGACTGTGGCCTCACCAAGTGCCTGAAGGGTCATTGTTTATTCATAAATGTGTCCTTGATGTTCTCCCTATGTACTTGAAGTATGTCATTATAGTCATAAGAAGTTTTTCTTCATTTCTCAGACACTCTTCTTGTTTGGAACAAAGTAGACTGCTTTAGATTAGTTCACTTAGCCCTTCTTTCTACCTGGTATCTCTGTGACCCCTCATACACAGAAGTTTTTGTTGTTTATTAATTAATTATTTTATTTATTTACATCCCAAATGTTGAATCCCCCTCCCCTCAGTCCCCACTCCTAGAGTTCTTCCTCCATACCCCCTCCCCTTCACCTCTGAAAGGGTGTCTCCCTCTGGGCATCGCACCTCCCTGGGGTATCAAGTCTCTACAGGATTAGCAGTACCCTATCCCACTGAGGCCACACAAGGCAGTCCTTTACTACATATGTGCTGGGGACTTCAGACAAGCCATGCATGCTCTTTGGTTGGTGGCTCAATTTCCGGGAGCTCCCAGGGGTCCAGGATAGTTTACATGTTGGTCTTCCTATAGGGTTGCCATCTCTTCAGTTACCTCAGTCCTTCCCCTAACTCTTCCATAGGTGTCCCTATCCTCAATCCAGTGCTTGGTTGTGAGTATCTGCATCTGTCTCAGGCAGCTGCTGGTAGAGCCTCTCGGATGGCTGCTGTGCTAGGCTCCTGTCTGCAAGCACAACGTAGCTTCAGTAATAGTGTCAGGTGTTGGTGCCCACCAATGGGATGGATCCCAAGATGGGCTGGTTGCTGGTCAGCCATTCGTTCAGTGTCTGCTCCGTTTTTTTTTTTCTCTGCATTTCCTTTAGACAGGAACAATTTTGGGTCAAAAACTTTGAAGGTGGATTGGTGTCCCCATGCCTCCATTGGGGACCCTGCCGAACTACTGGAGGGTCTCTCCAGGTTCCATAGCCCCACTGATGGGCATTTTGGCTTCAGTCGTCCACACTGAGTCCTGGGAAGTCTGGGTCTCAACCAAGGTCTCTGGGACTTTTTAGAGTTTTCCCCCACCTCCTACTTCCAGCAGCTGCATCTTTCCATTCATTCTCCTGGCCCTCCGCGCTTCTCTCCCATCTCCCATACCTGATCCTGGCCCCCTTCTCCCCTCACCCACTCCGGTCCCTCCCTCCTGTCTTCCATGGTTATTTTGTTCTCCCTTCTAAGTGCTATTGAAGCATCCTCACTTGCATCTTCCTACTTATTTAACTCTTAGGATCTGTGGAGTATATCATGAGTATTATATACTTTTTAGCTAATATCCACTTATCAGTGACTATATACCATGCTTGTATTTATACATATAAATTATAGGGAAGGAATCTTTAAATTCATCTGATATATTAAACATGCACTCTCATTTTTGAAAGCTCCAACTGACATGAATATTTTCTCAAGGATGGTTTCTGAGGCAAAGGGGCAGAGCTCAACAGAATAAAATTTACCTTCTGATGTTTGTATCTAGTCTTGGCAGCCATTCTTAATGTTTAAACCTCACTAAATTTTATATTAGAAAGGAACAAAGGTAAGTAAATACTTTTTGTCAGGAGCCATAATGGGACAAGCTAATATACTAGCAGATGTTCATCCTGAAATGCCTGCCTCGGATTATTATATAATCTGCGACAGGTGAGCCCCCATTCAGCAAGGCTGTGGGGGACTAATTTTAGGAAAGATTTCCTGCTATTTATATGCTTTTCCTGTTGTTATTATTATTATACATTTATAATAATCAATAGTAATAGCACATTCCTTTGGAGCAGATCCTTGCAGATCCATGAAGATGTCTTATAGTGATGCTATGTAGACAAACAGATGACTTTAGTTTTAATGATGATCCTATAAGAATTCCTAAAATTATATCTGTGATTACTAAGCTCTTTTCTAATGGGACTGCTACTAGATCCCTCCTATAGCCAAACTGCAATGAGAACTCTGCCAGTCTCCCAAGTGTCACAAGTTAGTTGCTCTTAGATGGCAACCAGACTTTCTCCTACTCAGAGCACATTCCAAGAGGTTGTAAAACAATTAACTAAAGGTCACAAAAAGGGAACTAGGATTTATTATAGGTGTTAGGACAGAAGGTAAAATATTGACTGGGTTTTTCTATACAAAACGTCACTTATAACTTAGTTATGGTTTTAAACTTTCTACCAACCTGTAGAGAAGACAAGTGATAGCTAGATAATTACTCCTAATGGATATGCATGTAAACATTCTCTGTTGTAAGCTTCTATTTCAATTTAGGACTTGGTTTTCTGTGTGAACTTACGATGAACTTTGTAACATGTGATCATGCATTCTGAAAGATGTTTAAGGGCTGAGGACAAAGAGAAGTCAGACCAGAAGAACTGAATGAGAGGGACAGAGCTGAGAGGAGAACTGAACTGAGGAGAAGTTTTTTAGTCAGAAGAGAACAAGACTAGAAGGATAATGCAGAGTGGAATAACTTAGAAACTATAGGTAACATAAACTAACTAAGAGAATAACAATGTGC
This sequence comes from Apodemus agrarius, assembly GCA_964023405.1. Lineage (NCBI taxonomy): Eukaryota > Metazoa > Chordata > Mammalia > Rodentia > Muridae > Apodemus > Apodemus agrarius. The sequence continues at coordinate 194,118,371 of OZ030005.1, forward strand.
AGGAGGCAGAGAGAAAGAGGAAAAAAGAAGATGTTGCAGAGAGTAGAAGGAGCAGGCAGGCTTCTCCTTACCATTGGAAAGGACAGGTCCCATGGTAAGGACAAAGCAGGCTTAGTCTTATTAAGAGAAACAAAGTCCTTTTCTTACAAACATGGATTTAATTCATTTAGCATTGAAAGGGTGGAAGCTTTTTCTTTCTCCATGCAATAAATATTGTAGTCCATCTTTTATCCAGAATGAGTGAGTTCTTTCTGCACCGGTGCTTGGTCTTTGCTCCATATGCATATGTAAGTATGGATGTGTGTGTAAGTATGCAATTGTGGGAATGTGTGCATGTATGTGTGTAAGTATGAAATTGTGAGAATGCATGCAAGCTGGGCCCAGCTGACTGCGTGAAAGATGTATGTGTGAATCTATGTATGAAGATGTATGAAGATGTATGTGTGAATTTATGTGAGATTATGCATATTCACGTATGTAGAAATTTTTTCTGTCTACAAGTGTTATTCTCTTCTCCAGGTTCATTAGAAGTTTATTGCTCCTAACTTCCCCCCTAGACTGACAAGCAAGAGGCATCTGGACAACAGGGAAAAGGCTCTAGCAATTAACCCTTTACTTAATCTCCTGCTGTTTTAGGATGAGGTGTTAAATACCTGAGACTGCAGTCTCTGGCTCCAGAGGAACACAGAAGGCAGGTCAGCTATGTTAGCCTAGTAACTTAGATTTAGATAAGTAAACCTTTTATTATACAACAACCCTAAACTTTCCGTAAGACAAAGTCTTACCCCCGCCGACGCTTCCCCCCTCCGCTGCCTCAAGAAGGACCAAGAAGAAACACCTTTGCTGGGGTTGGCTCCCAGCAACTTTTGTAAGAAAATGTAAACACTTATCATGTAATGATAACTGATTAATAGTGTTTTAGATCTGCATCATAAGCATGTGATAGCCAGGTTCTGTCAGCTGAGATGAAAGTCTCAAAACTGGTTTGATATTTCCAGACGAAAGACACAATCTGTACCCAAGCTGTTGTTTTGGATGCTATGGATTACAAATATAACCAACAAGCCTAGTGACAAGAGAGAGCTCAGTAGCAGAAAAAGCAGTTTTAGAAGAGCCTCATCATTTAACTGTTTGGACAATATTGATATTTGTATTAGAGAATGTTGGATACCCAGGTGGCTTTCTTGAATTGCTTTTTGTTTCTGTGGAAAGGGTTTAGTGTCTTTGCCTGAACTCTGTGAAGATTGATAGACATTGGGAAGGGTTCTCCTGCTCATAAGCAGGCAGCTTAACTTGTACCTAGAGGTCCAATTTCATAGGCAAATTTGTTACCACAAACACAAGTGTTCCTTACATCCCAACACTCAAGGATCCTCTTAAAACAGGAAATAGTAAGGGATGTGGAAGAATAAGAAAATAATAGAGTAAATGTAACTGATTTCTCCCAGCTAGGTACTGTGCTTCCAGATACAAAGACCCATTTATTTGTGCACTTTACCGTAGTGATAACAAAATACAGAAGATATTTAACTAAGAAAGAATGAAAGCTTGATTTAGCTCAGGTTTTGGAGGTCTCAGTGTCTGGTCAGTTGGTCCCTTTGCTTTGGACTTATGGTAAATAGACACATCTGGGTAAGGACTGTGTGGATGGAACTCATGGTGGCCAGGAAACAAAAATAAGGAGAAGGACTCGGCAGTCATGGCCACTTCTTTAGCATGTGTTCAATGACCTAACTCCCTTCTGCAAGATTCCACGGGTTCCCAGTAGCTCCAGAGTCAGTCCAAGCTTCAGATATCACAGGACTGTGAAGAACACTTGTCCAGACCACAGCACACAGGGCTCCTAGTGTCAGAGGAATAAAAAGAGCCATCACACAGGCCATTTTCATAGCAGAAATCTGGAAGATGGGGGAGTGGTAATCAATAGAGGTGATTAAGAAACAGCAAAGCTTTGGTGGGGAGTCTGATCACTGAAAAGTAAAGGTCACAATTTCTTGGGAAAGAAAGTTACTTATAAATTACATATAAAAGTCAAAGAAAGTACTTATAAATAGGGAAAACAACTAATGAGAATCATATGAGTCTAGACCTAGTCCTGCTATATGCTTTAGTCTGCTGATTTCACAATCACACAAACCAAAAGGTGGCTCCAGAGAATTTAACTAAAGGTTGTCAATCAAATCATCACATTCTGAATATACTATAAATAGATATTTTGACAGAGGATATTGTTTGCAAATTATAAGTCATTAAGCTACAAGATGGTTGAGATAACTAGGGTCTACATCTCAACTGTCAAAAGTTAATTTTAATGTAGTTCATTAGCTAACCATTGTCACCTCATGTGCTTGTCTAGTTAAGATGGTTTGTTGGTTTGTTTGTTTGTTTTGATCTATTGGTTGATTGTGAGTCACATAGAGCTCTTTTTCCAAAGAAAACATCAAAGGTTTGCACATGGAACCTTCTTGAAATTCTAGTTTGGTTGCCTCCTCTGATCCTAAACCAAGTCATAAAGTGACCTCACACAGTTCCAAACAAGCCACACATCAAAACACCCACTGCGTAAAGAGAACCTTGCCTAAAAATCACTTTGCATTTCTGCTCCTTCTCTTTTATTTAGGGAAGATGATTTTGCTTACGGTTTAAAAAGCTTATAACTCATGGGAAGTGGTGGCACACACCTTTAATCCCAGCACTTGGAAGGCAGAAGCAGGAGGATTTCTAAGTTCGAGGCCGGCCTGGTCTACAGAGTGAGTTCCAGGACAGGGCTACACAGAGAAATCCTGTCCCAAAAAAAAAAAACAAAACAAAACAGAAAACAAACAAACAAAAAGCTTATAACTCATATCAACTCACAACTTGGTAAAAATAAACACTAAATTTAGATAAAAGAGTCTGATCTGGGGCTAGCAACTCAAGCCTGTAATGAATACATTTCTGTATGCAGAAGGATAACCCAGGAGGATATCCATGAGTAGCAAGCCAGCTTGGACTACATAGTGAGATACTGACTAAAACACAAGTGTTAGCTCTTGGCCTTGGCCCAGCCTTGACAGAGGAAATGAACTTGAATCCTTTTTCTTCCCTCTCCCACTTTTGTTTCTTATTTGAAAAGGCTATGGCTTTATTAACTCAGCCTTTATCCAATAGATGTGTTATGTCCACACAGCACCAGGCACTGCAAGACATTTCTAGCTTGTGGTTTATATCTTTTCCATTACAGCTTAGAATCTGATTGCATTCATAACAGAACCAACAGCACGCTGAGCTCTCAGTGCCACAGTTGGCCAATACTGTGCTTCACTAAGCCATCAACACCAACATCCTCCAACATGACAGTTTTCAGCCATCACCCCCTTTCCACGGTTATAATTACAGCCAGTTCCTTCAAACAAATTAATTACAGCACACTGGTTAACTTTTAGAAGCTATTTATAGATATACTGAGCAAAGAAAAGAAAAATTAAGACTGTCAAATTCCAGGAACCAGCAGGATATGTTTTATGCATTGTTTTAATAATTTCCCTGTTAATTAATTCTTGTTCTTATACTTTTAATGAAACAAATAAGTTCCCAAACTTTTAATTCCTTGCAAAATTGGATTGTACAGGAACTATACTGTGTCCTGGAGATCTGGCTTCTAGACTGTTCTTGCTAAGTTTCTTCTTTGTGCATAAAAGGCTTCTGGCATCAAGAATTCTTAACACCCAATTCCTTTGGGATAGCAAAAAGTAGAACATTCTGGCTGACTCTAAATAGGCAAAAATCTAGTTAGAAATTTCCTAGGAGAATTGAGACAAATACAAAATGCTTAAACTTGGCTAAGGAAATTTAAAAATAAATAAAACCGGTCCCCAAATGACCTAGATAACAGATTGGTAGAAAGATCCTTCAGTGTGTGGCTTTCCACCTACTTACCATGGGGAAGTCGACTCTTGTTTTAATGCTGTGCAGCTATGTGTACTTGGAAAATGAAAATATGTGTACCCTTGAGTTCCATTTCTTGATGAAAGAAATAAGGATAAAATAAAATGTTCTAACCAGTAATCAGAAATCAAACATTGTAAAATATACCATGAGTAAATGCCATGGGTAACCAAGGATCACCTGTACAAGCCAAGTCACCAGGCTCATATTCGTGCTTAGAAATGTTAGAATCTACATGTGACCTTGTAATTCACTTTTATACTTCTTCACAGCAAATCATCAACCTGAAAACTCACCCCCTTGCAGTGATTTGTTCAGGGATGGGATGCTTAGACAGGTTTGTATCTGGAAAGGCACAAGGAATGGTCACCTAACACTCCTAACACTAGACAAACTTAAAGAGGTGGATGGAGCCAGTCCTGCTGGCCTGGCTTTGTGTTTCCGCCATGAGACAACTGAGAGAAAGCAAGTGCCTTAGAAAAAGCTTGCACCTTTAAGCAAAGTCAGCCAGTCCTGATACATGCTTACTTCCCTCTGTGTGTCCTCAAGTGGGAAGCACAAGCAGCAAGAGACTACAAAACTCCTTTTTAGTATCAGATCCTCTCTGTGGCTCTAGAAACGTCTGTGACCACGCACAGCTATAACCCTCCAGCCCTCGGCTTCCCATCTGCAATACAGAGGTACAAGAATATGACCCTAGAGGGTTGCTCTGAGGATTAAGGAAATAATTTCTAGGGTTTCAGTATCTCTCACATGATAAGCATTGGTCACACGAAACCTCAGAATATGTAGATGCACTATTTACATATTTTTAAACAGTCTATGTTGCATTTTATTATTTTGTTTCAAGGATGTATGAAATAGTTTTTATTAGTTTTCCAAGTCAGCTTTTTAAAATTTTGTGTTAAAAAATACTTTATCAATGGTAAATTTTAATAATTTAAATATCATCCCAAGTATTTATTTGTATATATATGTAAATGTATATGTGGTGATATAAATACATATATACATATACACATACACACATACATATACACACATGTATATATGTGTTTGTGCATGTGTGTGTATATACTGGAATATACATATGCATCTACATATACCATGTACGTGTGAATACACATGTATATACTATGTATACACATATATATGTATACACATGTATATACTACATATATACTATGTGTGTCTACATGTATATACATATTGTGTAGGTACATACATGTACACATGGAGGATGAAGAAAGAGGCAACTTCAAAAATACCTTGATAATAACATTGTATTGAGAATCTTTGCTCTAATGGCAGCCATGTGGCCAGAGAAGACACATTCCTTCTCTAGATCTGTGTCTTAAAAGGCAGCTAGAATTATTTCCATAGCTGTGCAGGGAGTTCAGAACAGCACTGGGTTATTCAGCAATAGCAGGTGATACATGGTTGGGCTCCACAGACTACAACACCCAGTCTAAGCTTCTATTCAAATGGAGCTCACTTGGGAACAGGACTCAGATTCAAACCTGCCATTCCTCCTTAGCTGTGCTGACTGGAAAAGTCAGGGTCAAGGGCTCTAAACCCTGCTTTCTGTGACAGAAATGATCCAGGTGTCCTCTTGCCAAGCACCTCACTGTCCTGGGTCCCCAACCAGTTGCTTCCTTGAACAACACCTCACTATCCTAGGTCCCCAGCCAAGTGACCCTTGCCCAGGGCCCCCCTTCCATCTGACATCCTCAGCTAGCCAGGTGCTCCCTAGCCTAGCACCTCACCATTCTAGGTCCCCAGGCAAGTGACTCATTACCCACAATCCTACTGCCTTAGGTTCCCAAACAGGTGCCCCCTTACCCAGCACCTCACTGCCCTAGATCCCTCGCTAGGTTGTGTATGTCTGCCTTCTTTTTAGTTGTGTGTAATAGAAGCTGAGTGTCAGCCAATGGAAGGTAAACAAACATTGCACAAGATACATCCAAGACAGCTCACAATAGACGGTCATATTTGCTTCTCTATCCCTTCTCTCCAGCCACCTGCTAAATGTGGGAGATGCTGGAGGCCAAGGAATATAGAGGCTCATTTAAAAGAGTAGGGTTCTCAGGTGACTGTCAAGAAGAGTCTGCACTAGACAGTAAGGTAACCCAGAAATGAACTCCTGTTGTAGTCCCTTGCTGAAAACTGAGGATTCATGTTAAAACAGCATATATCCCTTTAATTAATAAATCTAGCAAAAGGAAAGCAATGCCTTGATTAAAACAACATTGAATTCAGAAACTCACAGTGACTCCCCTGCAGCTTGCCTTTAGCAAGGATTCTAGATAATTGAGTGCATTATTGGATTTGTCTGTGGCTTCTGCATGACACATAAGAACACCAGTGGAGATCACTGTGTTCCTCTGATGAGCCAGATGCCAGTGCTCACTGTCACCCCAACTTTTAATTGACTGCCGATGAGACCCACGGGACATGCTTCCTTTGCTTTGAAGAGGAAATGTTCCTCAGAAGTTGTCAGTTCTTCCAGGTGGCAATCAGAAAGGGAAAGGTTACCAGCTGATGTCCCTATATGACTGACTGTTCCTTGTAGAAGGTGACATCACCCACCAGAATGACACCAAAAGCCCATAAAATGCATGAGGGAACTCTTAGCACACATCAGCATCGGTAGCTGCCAAGAGACTCCAGACCATCTTGCAAGAGGACTTGAGTTATCGGCTCACCCTGATAGTTCACCAATTCTATAATGAAATAGTCGCAATACATCCAGAAAGGTGAAGCTGTGTTAGTGTGATAGTGTGAGAATCTGCTTGCTGTCCTGAAGGGCATTCCAGAATATTCTCTGTGTCACTCTAAGCGGTCTCCTTGGCTAGAAAAGATAGTATAGAAAACAGATACTTTGCCTACTTCCCTGTCCCACACTCTTCCTCTCACTCTATTAAGTTTTCTTTCAAACTCATTTTTGGATAAGTATCTCATCTGTAACCACTGCCCTGTCCCAGTCGATTTCTTTCAGGCAGCTGCAGATGCTTAGCTATGGAATATGCTAAGCACAATAGCAAACTGAGAGGAATATATGATTCCCAGTGCCAAGACCAAGGTGGTAAAGACCAAGGAGGGCCACTAGTTAGAATAACAAAACTCCAGATTCTCTGCAAACCATTCTCACTATTCCTCCTGCTGACCTGAAAGTAGAGGAGAGCTTTTACTACCAAATAGGCAAGAATTCAGGGCCAACCTCCCTACACTCTCTCCCTAACTCTTAACACCTTCCCTTATATACACAGGATGGTCTATGGTGGCATGGTAGACAAGTAGATGTCTGTGTTATTATGAATGAGTTAATTTTAGAAAACCCCGTGCTTCCAAGCAATAGCTTTAAATTTGTTTATAAATTCTCATTCACCTCTTCTCCCAAAATGGATTGGCAGTGGTTGGGCTATAGATAAATGAGAGAACCCTAAAAACATTTTAGCAAAATTTAAGAGCTGACTATAACAGAAAAAAACGAGTTATTAAAACTGATCTCTTAAATCAGTTGAATAATTAATTAAACACAAATATTTTCAAGTTCCTGCTAAATAGCAGACTTGAAGCTTGAATAATATAGGAGACTCACAGTTCTCATGAAGCATTATGATAATTTCAGTATTCAATGCCCTTTGTTGAAGGCCTGGTACCTAAGTAGAGGTACTATTGAGCAATGACTGAGATCACAGAGGTCTAAGCTCATCCAAGGACTGGTCTACTAATGAGTTCACAGTGGAACGAGCCACTGGAAGATGGTTGCCAGTGGAGGAAGAGCACCAGGGAAGTGCCTTTAAAAGGTGTTTTCTTGTCTCAGTGTTCTGGTTGCCATGAGAGGACTAGCTTTCTCTGTCCTACACACTCACTGCCTCTCTGCTGTCACATTCTGCTTCAGCTCAGACCCAAAGCCATGGAGTCAGTCAACTACCAACTGAAACCTTGAGAGTCCAGGGGTGTACTTGGATGCCATTCCTCAGAGATTATCCACTTTTGTTTATTAAAACTGATCAGGCAGCTGCAGATGCTTAGCTATGGAATATGCTAAGCACAATAGCAAACTGAGAGGAATATATGATTCTTCTGACTGGGACCTTGGCCCCTCTAACTAGGGATTTCAGGCACCAGCCACCCAGCATTGTAAATGGGTGCTCAGGGTTGAAACTCAGGTATTCAAGTTGGCATAACAAACACTTCATCCACTAAGCCAGTCTCTCCAGCTCCTGGAACTGGAGATTTTGTAAATGTAGTTAATTAAATGTAGTTAATTAAATGCAGTTAATTAAAGATGAAGTTTTGCTTGATTGAGTGGACCTCAAACCTATTAAAGGACAATGAATAAAGTGATGTGGATATAGAGACACCAAAAAGACTCAAGAAAAAAGAAATGTCTAAGATGTTGACTGAGACTAGAACAACCCAGCTACAGGACAAAGAACATCAAAGACTATCATGAACCACCAAGCATAAAAGCCAAGGAGGGAAGAGAATGAACCTCCCCTGGGAGCACAGCCCATAGACACTTCATTCAAGGCCTCTACCTTATGAGAACTCTAAGACACAAATATCTCTTACTCTAAGGCTCCACGTTTCTTGTGCTTGCTTATAAGAGGGACCAGGACAGAAGCTACTTAACGTGATGAGCCTGAGTGAGTGAGCCACCTTTCTTAAGAAGGGACAAGAAGCTGAGGTCAACAGGAGACCCGTGCTCTTGCCGAACTCCCTTTCGGGCAGTACAAAAATACAGCTTGGTGTTTCTCTGCTGTTAAAATCCAATGTATACATATCGATTTGAAGGAGGGAGTGTGCTGGCAATTACCTTTCACATAGATTTGGGGGACAGGAACTTAGTTTCAGGTTATTGATGGATTCTTTGCTCTGAAGAACATATTTTTGCTCTCATTCTTCCGTAGGATATTTTTTTAAAAGCTAAGCCTATACAGCCAGTCACTCTCCATGCTGCTCTCGTTGCCTGAGGCTGAGGTTGTGTTTAGGGAAGTTGGGATTGGAGGAAGCAGACAGGCTCAAAACCATATTCTCTCCAGCCCCACATTCAGTCCGGTTTGTAATCTCTGAAAAGGAAAGAAGTATACTCCGCCCATGGCTTATAATGCCTGCTATTCCTAAGAGTTAAAAAATTTAACACAGAATATAATATTTGATATAAAATATCAAAGGATAAACTGAAATGGCATTGTGCTTCCTAGAGAAAAATCAGTGTTTGGTCATAAGTCCATTAGAAAATTGTTAACATTGGGGCAGAGAAGACAAGATGGGTTCTAAAGCCAGATTCTATGAGACAGCAACTTGGGGAAACCACGGGAGACCGTCAGTACTGTGGTTCATAGAGCCACCATGCCGAGGTGACCAAGCATCACCTGCTACAGAACGTTCTGAGTCCTCAGATGTCTGTGGCTGGCCTTCCTTCAGAAGACAGGCAGCGTGACTGGTTCTGTCTCTGCATTTGCAGAGAACTAAATCTTAGGAAGAAGGAAGCCTGAAGTGAATATCTTCTCCCACCATAGCCCAACATCTGACATTCATTAGACTTGGCTTTCTGAAAACAAAGCCCTTGGGCCATGGCTACAGACTGTAGCCCAGCTTCAAAGGAGCCACTTCTGTGAGCTTCGCGTAGGACTGGACAGGCTGGGAGATCTGATCTGTTCTTAAAGGGATTTTCTTCTGCTGAACTGGAAGGGCTGCATGCATCTGTAATCTTTCCACTTGGGAGGTGGAGGCAGGGGGATTGGGAATTTAAAGCTACACTCAACTACATACCCTATTCAAGGCCAGTCTGGTCCTCATGAAGTAGCAAACAACAACAAAATTATCCACTTTGTAGAGGTTTCTTCTTTCGAATAGAAAACCATCTGTTTTGGCTTACAAGACAGATAGAAGCAACATTGTAAAGACTGAGCTCAGCTTCATGGTTTATAGCTAAACCCCAAGCAAATATCTTCATTTTATTTTGTACAAAGATACTTAGAGACAGATCTGAAAAGATGCTGTAGCTTGAGCAGAACATTACACAGTAAGACCTTACCACCACATCTGGCTTTTTATTTTTTTTTTCCTAATGTGGGTTCAAAGAGTCAACTCAGCAGCCCAGGCTTACACAGCAAATACTTTACGAACAAAGCTATCTCCCCAGCTCACATACTTGCATTTTGTAATTAAAGTCCACCATTCTTCCATCCTATACATTGTGTGAAGAAAGGTTTAGCTACCTAGCAAGGCAAGTTATTTTTGTCTATGCAACCCTTAGCCTCGTGTTGGTTAAGTAGACAAAGAGCTGTGAGGAAATAGGCTGTGGCCCTCGGGTTCTCACAGACGCCTACAGGCTGCTCCCATTAGAACTGAGCTAGAGATTCCAGCTCTGATGAGCTAGAATCTACTGATATGACTAGTACATCTTAGCCAAGCTGAACCGACTGCTTTCTTGTTGCAAGGCACAGTGGCGAAGAGCTAATCACATACATTTTAGTACTCTGGTGGCCATTCTGTGACTCTAGACCTCTAATCCTTCACACTGGCATTCTCAAACAGCCCATGTACCCTTAGCCATCACTGCCTTCTTTTAAGAAATAACTATTTTTATGTGCCTGAGTGTTTTCCCTGCATTTATGTTTGTGTACAATGTGTCTATCCAGTGCCCATGGAGGCCAGGAGAGGGTGTTGGGTCCTCTGGAACTCAAGTTATAGGGGGTTATGATTCATCACGTGGGAGCTGGGCACAGAACCTGGCTCCTCTGGAGGAATGGTGAGTACTCTTACCTAAGGAGCCATCTCTCTGACCCCCACTATCTCATCTCGTTAAGAGAACACACTCTCAAAACCAGTGGGACTGGTTACTGTGACTATTCGTTTTCTTCCACACCACAGCTTCCATGAACCTCATTTCAGAGTCTGTGGACCTTGAGCCTACAGTCGGAACTGTGCACACATACATGTTTTTGGGCATCTTTAATAGACTTCCTCCTGCTCTCAGCCTCTTTCCCAATGTGATACAATGTGATTAGATTTTCAGTTGACAAGTCACACTCGTGGTTTGCTTTTCTGAGAATAACTTTAAACTCCTGCATATGGAGGTTTTTGTTGTTGTTGTTGTTGTTGTTGTTTTGGACATATTCTCTATTTACATTTCATTTCCCTTTTTCTAGTTCCCTGCCCCCCAAAGGTCCCACATGCCTTTTTCCCTCCCCGTGTTCCCCCATCCACCCTTTCCCACTTCCCTGTTCTGGTATTTCCTTACTCTGATGCTTTGAGCCTTTCCAGAACCAGGGTTCACTCCTTCCTTCTTGTTGGACATCATTTGGTATGTGGATTGTGTTTTTGGTGTCCCAGGATTCTAGGCTAATATCCACTTATCAGTGAGGCATACCATGGGTGTTCTTTTGAGACTGTGTTACCTCTCTTAGTATGATGTTCATATGGAGCTTTTTATGTCATCAAAGTTTTAAGATGGAACCGGAATCTTAATCCCCTGTGCATATGAAGCATGAGAAGCTTTCATTTACTTCTCAGAGAGAGACTTGCTCTTTGGGCTAACTCCTCTGCTACCTCTCAATACATCAGTGAGTGGGACCAGAAGTTGAGAGGTGTTAGTCCGCTTTTGTTACTCTTCAAACTATCTGAGCTAGGGTGCTTTATAGAAGAAAGCCTTTGTTCTTATTGTTGCTCCTGGTTCTACTGGCTCAGAGACCAGCATCCCAGTGGCTTTTTGTGGTGGTTTACATGAGAACGGCTCCCATAGGCTCATAGGTTTGAATGCCTGATCATCAGGAGGTAGCATTATTTGAAAGGATCTGGATGTGTGGCTTTGTTATCATGAAGGGGTGGGCTTTGAGGTGTGGAACTCTCATGCTAAGCCCTGAGTCCCTTCCTGCTGTCTACAGATCTAGATGTAAAATCTCAGCACCTTCTCCAGCCTGGTGACTGCATCCATGCCACCATGTTTCCTGCTGTAATGACACTGAGTTAAGCCTCTGCAAGTCCCAATTAAATGCTTTATTTTATAAGAGTTGTCATGGTCATTGTGTCTCCTCACAGCACTAGAACACTTATGAAGATGTTTTCTTACAGGCAGGGTCAATATGATTCTGAGAATCATAAAGAAAGAGACAAAGACCTAAGCCTTGTAGTGTTCCTTCTTTCTAGCCATCTGTCTTTTCCCTTATCTCCCCCTCTCTCCATTTTTATAAAGCCACCAAAACTCATCCATGAGGAACTTTTCTAATCCTTATCACTTTCCATGGCTCAATCTCTCAAAGCCATAGCTTGGATTATGAGTTGATTTTAATATCTCACAGTGAGAAATAAATTCCAATGCCAGAATCCTTGAAGCAATCAAACACTGTCTAGACCATAGCAGGAGACAAGAATGAGTTCACTTCTGTTTGTAAGCAAATAGTAGATTGGTCCTTCTTCATAGAGAATCAAACGTGCTTCTAATTGAATGTGTGCACTCCCACTAAGTTCTCTGCTTACTTATTGTAGGAAACAAAGTGAAGGAGTCTCAGTAAATGCATAGTTAGAGCATAACAGAAGCTCAAACAGGCTCAACAAGTTTCCACTAAGTACCAAACCCAATCTGCTACCTGATCTTAAGCATAAAGTTTTATTAGAAGACACTACATCCACCAGTTTGTGTCTACATTGTCTATGGCTGGTTTTCCTCCACAAAGGTGATGAGAAGCTGAAGCACTTGCCACAAAGTAGTTACAACCTGACTTTTACGAGAAAGGAAAACACTTACCAGAAAGGAAAACACCTACTGATATGCAGGACACAGAGTTACCATCACAGAGCAGCCTGTACCTTACCTAATCCCACTCACTCAATGTGCTCAGGAAAGGCCTGTAGTTAAACTGAACTACAAATCCTGAGCCCCATAGTCAGATTATGGGTGAGGTTAAAAGACTCCCATTTTGTCCAAGAAAAAAAAAATCATCATTGTTGCTGATTGCGAGCAGTGATGATTCCAGGAGAAAGAAGAGTGAAGCTTTGATCTTGCACGGGTCGCAGCTCCTGCAATTAGAGGAGAAACTCTCAGTGAAGTGCAGGTGCTTTCATCCATCTCCCAAGCATACAGCCTGACTTTGAAGCACAAGGAAGGCCTTTTTGGCTTTTTGGCCTCTGAGAGAGGCTGGGTAGAAATTGGAAACCTGCGTCCTAATGCACTACCCATTTCCAAGAAGCAGATGAAAATCAATTTATCATCAACTTTTAAAAATTATGACATTTCAGATTTGGACTCAGAAGGCAGAGAACACATGGTACCCACCCAAAGGAGTCAGTCTGAAGTCTGGCAAACATAGCAGGGTTGCCCACCTAGAAGAAAAAAAAGTGGAGCTGGTATGTTCTTTCTGGCAAAGATCCTTTGACTGTGAAGAATAAAATGTACATATATGTTTGCACACACACAATCTGACTTTCAGAGTTACTAAGTCAATACAGAAGGGATAAATCACTAGAAAAAATGGTACAGTTGTCATATTCTTTATATTCTTTTACAGAACATGTAGGAGTAAATAACTATTTTGGAAAGACTAGCTAGGATGTGTAGAAAAGATACTGGAGCTGTCTTGGCAGTGGGGGGGATGGGGAGGGGTTGCCAATGCGAGTACAGTCAAAGCAGAGCAGCAAATGTTGCCACAACACAGGATGCTTCCTCGAAGCTCCTGACAACTAGAGCCTTCGCACATGAGGACTGCCCTCCCTTCTAGCTCTGTGCTGCCCCATATACATAAACAGGACAAGCCTCAGAGCTCACAGCTCTCTTTCAGTCCTTCACAAGTACCAGCTAAGGTTGTACTCCTGTACAATTGCATTAGCAGCTCTTGGAAATCTGTTAAAAGCACAGGTTCTACAACCACATCCCAGAACTTCCTCACTAGAAATTCTGGGGCTGAACCAATCCATGTTCTTACAAACTCTCAAGAGATCACAGTGTACAGTGAAATTTGAAAACCATTAGTGCATATGGTTTTTTTTTTTTTTTTTTTTTTTTTTTTTTTTTTTTTTTTTTTTTGCCTCTAATCTAGTTACTTCCTGTTTTATTCATCCTGAAGACATACATAAGTGTTGCACATATAGTCATGTATTGTTAATCTTTATTTCTTATATGCTTAAGTAATTGCGTCCATATTACAAGTTAACTTTCATTTTTTTTTTTTTTAATTTTTATTTTCTATGTTCTATGTTTACATTCAAAAGGCTTTCCCCTTTCCCAGTTCCCACCCACCATAGTTCCCATAGTTCCTCTCCCCCCCAACTGTTCCCCAATCATTCCCCCTCCCCCCTCGGTTTCTTTACTAAACTGGATGCAATCTTTACAGGCCCAGGGTCCTCTCCTTTCTTCTTCTTGGGAATCATTTGACTTGCTATTTGTGTCTTGAGTATTTAGTGCTTCTGGGCTCATTAATATCCACTTATCAGTGATTGCATTTCATGTGCATTCTTTTGTGATTGGGTTAATTCACTCAGGATGATATTTTCCAGGTCTAACCATTTACCTACAAATTGCATGAATTCATTATTTTTAATTGCTGAGTAGTATTCCATTGTATAGATATACCACATTTTCTGTATCCATTCCTCCTTTGAGGGATATTTGGGCTCCTTCCAATTTCTGGCTATTATAAACAAGGCTGCTATAAACATAGTGGAGCATGTGTCCTTATTGCATGCAGGGGAATCCTCTGGGTATATGCCCAGGAGTGGTATGCCAGGGTCCTCTGGAAGTGACATGCCCAATTTTCTGAGGAACCGCCAAACTGATTTCCAGAGTGGTTTTACCATTTTGCAATCCCACCAACAGTGGAGGAGTGTTCCTCTTTCTCCACATCCTCGCCAGCACTTGTTGTCTCTTGAGTTTTTAATCTTAGCCATTCTGACTGGTGTGAGGTGGAATCTCAGGGTTGTTTTGATTTGCATTTCCCTGATGACTAATGATGTTGAACATCTTTTAAGGTGTTTCTCGGCCATCCGAATTTCTTCTGGTGAAAATTCTTTGTTTAGCTCTGTGCCCCATTTTTTGATAGGGTTATTTGGTTCAACAATAAAAGGACTTCTGGGGGAATCAATATCCCTGACCTCAAGCAGTACTACAGAGCAATTGTGTTAAAAACTGCATGGTATTGGTATAGCAACAGGCAAGCAGATCAATGGAACAGGATTGAAGACCCAGAAATTAACCCACAGACTTATGGTCACTTGATCTTTGATAAAGGAGCCACAACCATCCGGTGGAATAAACATAGCCTTTTCAACAAATGGTGCTGGTTCAACTGGAGGTCAACATGCAGAAGAATGCGAATTGACCCACTCTTATCTCTTTGCACTAAGATCAACTCCAAGTGGATCAAGGACCTCCACATAAAACCAGACACACTGAAACTACTAGAAAAGAAACTTGGGAAGACCCTGGAGGACTTGGGCACAGGGGAAAAGTTCCTGAACAGAACACCAACAGCTTATGCTCTAAGATCAAGAATCGACAAATGGGACCTCATAAAATTACAAAGTTTCTGCAAAGCAAAGGACACTGTCAGAAGGACAAAACGGCAACCAACAAAGTGGGAAAAGATCTTCACCAACTCCACATCCGACAGAGGGCTAATATCCAATATATACAAAGAACTCAAGAAGTTAGACCGCAAAGTGCATATGGTTTTTAAGCTACTCTACACTGCCAAGTCTCCTGAAGTGTCTCCTCCAGTCAGCTCCACACACATGTGCATACAGACAATGGTAAGTAGAGTCAGAGAGGCCATGTGGGTCAAGAAGTTAATGGTAGCCATGATCTAACTACATTGTATTCACCTATCAAACTCTCAGAGATTAAGAATAGGGAGTGGTGACGAGACAGCTCAGCAGTCCAGAGTGTGTGCTGCTCTTTCAGAGGATCTGAATCCGGTTCCCAGCACTCCTATTGGGCAGATTACCACTACCTACAACCCCAGCTCCAGGAGAGTCAATGTTTCTGCCCTCTATGGGATTCCACACACATATGCACAGACCGCCCCCTGACACACATACACATAAATAAAATAAATCTTACTTAAAAGTGGGAGGAAAGAAAATAATGGCCCTCCTATCAGTGCAAAAAACAAAAGAAAATATAGACACCTTTATCTTCACATTGGGTAAGACAGTATGTTAGAAATTAGTGAGTAGTAGCAGGCAAGACAAAAGATATTAAGTGTAGATTAGATGAAAATTCCTGCCTATATTTCCAGATGCATGACCTCTTCCTTCTACTCTGTCTATCATGGCCAAGGCAACTGAGGACTTTGTTGTGATGTAATCCAACCTAGAAAGACAGTTGGGTGGAAAACTTGATAGTGTGTGCTGATTGCAGAGAGTTTGTGAATGGTTGTCTTTTGCTTACCTAGAGACTTTTGTTTATTAGTTGTCTTTCTGTAGCTGATATAACATCATGAGCAAAAACAACTTATAGAAGGGTTTTCCTGATGGTCCCAGAGTGATAAACCACAATGGTAGGGGAATACATAGACGGTAAGAGCAGAACAGCACATCAGATCTCCAACCATAACAAGAAGCAGAGGGAGTGAACATCAAGTAGAAGGATATGAACTCTCAAAGTCCTCCCATAGTGATGGACTTCCTCCCCATGTCATCTCCTCCAGCATGGCTATGTCATCTCCCCAAGTAGCACACTCAGCTGATGACAAAGTGTTCAAATCCCTGACCCTACATGGACTATTTCTCTTTCATATCCCCACACTTAGATACCAGAGAACCACTGAGGCTGCTTTCTGTTTGTCTATTTGAGAACATCATGTGGAATAAAGAGTCCTTTGTTTTAGAATACCAATTCCTGGTTAGGCTGGAACTTGCACTGATATGAGAGTACCCAGGGAAGACAGGCTTGTCCATCCCTCCTCCGTGTTCTCAAATGCCCACTAAGCAGAAGTTCAGAAGCATGAGGATCCTCTCAGATTTCCCATGTCACTCCTATTTGAGAACCTTCTTAAAGGATCCCATGTGGGCTGGGGCTTTTGGAGGCTATCATTCTGAACAGTGAGGCAGTTCCATCTTTTATGATATAACTTGAAAACATACATCCAAGTGCCAAGAATCCAAAGACTCTACCGCAAGGAACTAGATTGAAGAATCCAATTGCAGGGAAATTTCTAGAATGTTTAGAACATGGTACTATATTGGATGCGAGAAAAATGAAGAATCATAAAGAGACTCAGAATTTACTGTTAGGGTAGGTGGAAAATGGTGTCATTTACTGAAATAGGTGGTATCAAGAAGAGAGGTATTGGTGAACAAAAACAGGGATTTATGTTTTCTTTTATGTGTGTGTGTGTGTGTGTGTGTGTGTGTGTGTGTGTGTGTGTCTGTCTGTCTATCTGTCTGTATAAGCACACATGGATACCCTGCCTATGAAGACCAGAAGGATTCAGGTCCCCTAGAATTAGAATTACAAATGGTATGAGCCACCTGATGTGGCTACTGGTGACTAAACCAGAGCCCTTTTTAAAGTCAGCAAGTGTCCTTAACCATTGAGCAATCTCTCCAACCCCAGAAAAACAAGACATTGTTTAGAGCTAATGCTTATGGAATCTGTGAGAACTTTACATTATATCATCTAATTCCATTTTATTGCTTTACTTATCTAATGGAACACATGCAGCATACTCAAAGATGTGGTCTCTTGCTCTCATCTTCTCTGCGCACATCAGACAAGTGCAACACATAGGCGTCTACTGGTGTCTTAGTCAGGGTTTCTATTCCTGCACAAACATCATGACCAAGAAGCAAGCAGGGGAGGAAAGGGTTTATTCGGCTTACACTTCCACATTGCTGTTCATCACCAAAGGAGATCAGGACTGGAACTCAAGCAGGTCAGGATACAAGAGCTAATGCAGAGGCCATGAAGGGATGTTTCTTAGTAACTTGCTTCCTCTGGCTTGCTCAACTTGCTTTCTTATAGAACCCAAGACTAATAGCCCAGGGATGGTACCACCCACAATGGGCCCTCCCCCCTTGATCACTAATTGAGAAAATGCCTTACAGCTGGATCTCATAGAGGCAGTTCTTCAACTGAAACTCCTTTCTCTGTGATAACTCCAGCTTGTGTCAAGTTGACACACAAAACCAGCCAGTACAATTGACCCCTTGTCAACTTGACACATAAACACAACACTATTAAGCCTCAAACCTTACTTTCTTATTCATCCCCAAGATCTAAATAACTTTTAAAAGTCCCACAGTCTTTACATATTAAAAGTTCAATCCTTTTAAAATATCTAATATCTTTTAAAATTCAAAGTCTTTTAAAAATTCAAAGTCTCTTAACTGTGGGCTCCACTAAAATACTTTCTTCCAGGAGGGAAAAACATCAGGGCACAGTCACAGTCAAAATCAAAATCAAACTCTAACTGTCCAGTATCTGAGATCCATTCATGATCTTCTAGGCTCCTCCAAGGGCTTGGGTCACTTCTCCAGCTCTGCTCTTTGTAGCACACACCTTGTCTTCTAGGCTGCCTGTACTCCACTGCTGCTGAGGTTCTTGGTGGTCATCGCACAGCGCTGGCATTTCCCAAACATTGCTGTCTTCCACTGTAACTGGGGTTCACCAATAGCCTCTCAGAGGCTTTCTTCATGGTGCCAAGCCTCAACTTCTTTGCATGATCCCTTCAGTCCTGGGCCATCAATTGTAACTGAGGTTACACCTTCACCAATGGCCTTCAGTGGCCTCTCACACTGCCGAGCCTCAGCTGCTCTTCATGACTCCTTCATGCCTTCAAAACCAGTACCACCTGGGTGACTTTTACACATTAACAAGTCCAGCCACAGCACAAGGCACAACCTTGGCTATCTCTGGAACATAGCCTCTGTGCTCTCAGAAAACACTTCCCAGAAGATTTCTCCTCAATGATGCTGGTCTCTTGTTAATAACCACTGATTTCTTAGCTCTAGCTAACTAACATCAATAGTCCCAGTAATGTAAAGTTTTTGCTTTAGTTGTTCTGGTATCTTGTTAACTACAACTGACTCTTCAGTCCCAACTAACCAAAACCACAGAATCTTCACAGTCAAAATAGCAATGGCCCTGATAAGAGTTTTTAATATTCCCTCTGAAATTTCACAAGCCAGGCTTCCATCTTCTGCACTGTTTTCAACATTATCTTCTAAGCTCCTACATAACATCCCACAGAGTTCTGAATGGATCTTCTAGCTCAAAGTTCCAAAGTTGTTCTCCCCAAAACATGGTCAGGTTGTCACAGGAATACCCCATTTCTGGTACCAATTTGTCTTAGTCAGGGTTTCTCTTCCTATACAAACATCATGACCAAGAAGCAAGTTGGGGAGGAAAGGGTTTATTCAGTTTACACTTCCACATTGGTGCTCATCACCAAAGGAGGTCAGGACTGGAACTCAAGCAGGTCAGGATACAGGAGCTGATACAGAGGCCATGGAGGAATGTTTCTTAGTGGCTTGCTTCCCCTGGCTTGCTCAGTTTGCTTTCTTACAGAACCCAAGACTACCAGCCAAGGGATGGCACCACCCAAGAGGGGCCCTCTCCTCTTGATCACTAATTGAGAAAATGCCTTACAGTTGGATCTCATGGAGGCATTTCCCCAGCTGAAGCTCCTTTCTCTGTGATAACTCCAGCTTGTGTCAAGTTGACACACAAATCCAGCCAGTACAACTGGTATGCAGTCTCAAATAAAAAACTACCATAACAGAATGGCTGTTTTAACTCAGGTGTGTTTATGCAGCCCACGTTTGCAATATGACTCAAAACCAGGAAGCAGTTTATACTTTTAAGACTTAGTAAAAAATTGTTTATTTATGTTCCTCTCTAACCTTTAAAATCTTGGCTATCTTGAACTGAAAATTAAGCTAGTGTATAAATGAACACATTGCATCACCAGTATAATAGTGTTGTAAAGGACAGGATCAGAAAACACTGCCAGATACCTGATGTGAGTGTCATGTAAATGGACAGGGGGCCATGTTGTTGTGTTGTAAATACCTAAGGCCCCATCCCTGAAGAAAACTGACTCTCCCCTTCCCCAGCAGCCATCAAATACAAATTTCACCTCACTGAGGGGTGGGAATTCATGAGTCTCTTGTACTGGCTGGTTTTGTGTATCAACTTGACATAAGCTAGAGTCATCAGAGAGAAAGGAGTCTCAGTTGAGGAGACACCTCCATGAGATCCAACTCTAAGGCATTTTCTCAATTAGGGGGAGAACCCAGCCCATTGTGTGTGTGTGGGGGGGGCATCCCTGAGCTGGTAGTCCTGGGCTCTATAAAGCAGGCTGAGTAATCCATGTGAAGCAGACCAGTAAGCAGCACCCCTCCATGGCCTCTACATCAGCTCCTGCCTCCAGGTTCCAGCCCTGCTTGGGTTTCTGTCTTAGCTTCCTCCAATGATGGACTATGATCTGGAAGTGTAAGCTGAGTTACCACTTTCTTCCCCCAACCTGCTCTTTGATCATGGTGTTTTCACTGCAGCAACAGAAACCCTAACTAAGACATCCCTCCTACATCCATATTGGAATTTTGACTGAGTTGGTCCTATGCTGGTCTTCTGCAGCATGAGTGCATTCACATGGTTCATGTGAGCGAAGAGCCTGTCACATCTGGAAAACACTGTGCTACCATACAACTTCTGGATGTTCCAACCTTTCTGCCCCCTCCACTATGATAATCTCTGAGTCTTGGAGGACAGGGTATGATATAGATGTTCCACTTAGGGTTGAGTATTTCATTGACCCTTACTCTCTGCAGTTTGACCCATCATGGGTCTCTGGGTTCAGTGCCAGCTACTGCAAAACTACTCTGTGTACTGTGTAGTTTAAAAAACAAACAACAACAACAAAACAAAAACCAATCCATGCTAAACCATCTAAGCACCAGCAACTTCACTCTCACTACCTCCATGGCCAGTCCCAAGTGGCAGTCTTGCCCTGGTTCCCGAAGCCAGCACTGCCAAGCCGCTCCAGTATTCCCAGGCCATCCACCTGTTGTGGCTAGCCTGCAGAAAGCCAGCTACCACTCGCTCAGACTCCCCTAGCCTTGTAAAATGATAACACTAGAGACTTGTAATATAACAACCGTATATATAATGGTAAATCTCCAGCCCCAAAATGCCCGTGCAAAGAACACAAAACTCAATTGATATAAATACAAGCTGCACATCTAGGTGGGGCAAATGCATCCTGTATTACTACTCTGTTGCTCATCTATGAGGTCCTTAGCTATCTGTGGCTGCTTCAGACCATGTGGCTCCAGCTCCTGTTCTTCTTCTTCCATCTTCTTCCATCCTTCCTCTCCCTTCATCTCTAGAACTTTCAGCTGTGCCTTTCCCTTCCACTGCCCAATCACAGGCTTCAGCCTTATCTGACCAATTAAGATTTCACATGACCTCACCTGAGCATGGGCACCCCTCTTAAGGGAGCAGAACTAACAGAAATATACAGCATCGATGACTAGGCATGAAAACTGAATTAATCTACAGGTATAAAGATGCCCAATTCAAGCTCCAAGAAGGAAAATGTCTGTGTAAGTTCCCATAGATGTGGGCTCAGGGATCTGAGATGAAGGCACATGTTTTACTTAGTCCAAGAGGCAAAGTCCACTAGCTGCATGATTAATCCTGGGCACAAGAAGCTTCTATGGTTATAATCATTATTTTAGGAAAACCAGTAAACATAAAAACAGCCAAAACTATTCTTATAACTACTGAAAGAGAGAAACAGAGACAGACACACACACACACACAGAGAGAGACAGACAGACAGACACACACACACACACACACACACACAGAGAGAGAGAGAGAGAGAGAGAGAGAGAGAGAGAGAGAGAGAGAGAGAGATTGTGGTTAGTAGATGGTTGTAGGAGAGGAAACCATGCCAGGAAGCTTGGTGAGGTAGAGCAGATCTGTGACCACCTAAGACTTAGGTGACTCTCTGCTCTGTACCAAATTCCTGTGCTGGAATATGTGCCATGCTCTCCACATAAGTGGGGAAACATGACCTGTAGTCCTACAGGCCCAAAACAGAATTCTCTGTGCTAACGAGGTACTTAGAGATCCTAAGGGTTTAGCTAATAAGCTTCCCTTCCCAAACATTACTCCCTGCAAAATTATTTAATCTTGGGTCCACCCTGAAAAGTTGGTACACTATGGTATGCATCCATTTTCCATGATGGACAGGCAATAAACAGTTTAGAACCATGGACTATCTCTTTCATCATGCCATGGAGAGCCATGGAGAAAGCATTAGACTACTGAGCTGCAGCTTAATTCTGCTGTAGAAGGCCTCTCTGTGCTCCCAGCCAAACTGCCACCAAGCTAAGGATAATCCCTGCTGAGCTAATAAGCCAGAGCTCCCTATTCCACCCCCCCCGGGCTAGGTGCCATACCCTGTCCTCAGATCCCCAACTCTGCTCCCAACTCCTCACAACTCAGCAATGCCTGACGGTCCAGGAGTGCAGGAGTTCTTCAGAGGTGCCTGAGGGCCAGGAAGTCAGAGAATGCCAGCATCATCAGCTTTCTCACATCTCACACTGTGCTTTCCCATCCCTGGAGGGGTGTCTCACTGTGCTCCCCTGAAGCTCTGCCCCCACCTGGCAGCTGTGTGGGATGATCCGATAAGCACAGTCAAGCTCCTTGCTTGGAGGCAAGACTCAGACCAACAACTCCTGTTAGGACTCCAGAGAGTGAGTCTTAGGCCCCTCTCCAGATCAGCAACTTCCTCCCTCTCTGCACACCATCAATTCAAAGCATGATATTGCCATTCAGAACACAAGGCAAGAGTTAAGCTTATTAATAGTTATTAATCGATTTTTTTAAAGTTCTTTAAAGGATGCTCAAAGCATCTCATTCATGGTTTGAAATTGTCAGGGAGAGAATTTCATGAATGGATTCAAGACATGTAAGGAACTGACTCTGAGACCAGCTGGGCACCCCTGTCCCCAGCAGGTAGGGTCCTCAGGGTGCTGCCCATCAGGATCCTGGGTCTGGGATAGAGCTCTTGATCCAAAGGATTCTATTGACTTTTTTCATATAGAAAAGAATTTCAAGGGCATTTTTTGATCCCTTTTTTCTCCTTTGGTCAACATAAAAGTGAAGAACAAAGGAATTCAGAGCTTCTTTTTATATCACAGGGCACACAGTGGACAATCTAAGTTCAGAAGTGCCAAAGAGCCTCTGCACTGCTCTTCCGCATGCTGCTTTGCTGTCAGCACTGCAGACTGTGCACAGAGACTTAAAGCTACTTCTTCT
This sequence comes from Apodemus agrarius, assembly GCA_964023405.1. Taxonomy (NCBI): domain Eukaryota; kingdom Metazoa; phylum Chordata; class Mammalia; order Rodentia; family Muridae; genus Apodemus; species Apodemus agrarius. Next base: position 194,141,580 of record OZ030005.1, read on the forward strand.
GCCAGGACAAAGTGCAAGAAAGTCCCTTCAGATGGAATGAACTTAGCTGAGCCCAATGATAGAAAAGGTTTCCAAAATCACAAGGCTAGCTCGCGATCCCAATTTTTCTGTGTTATGAATAGGAGCCCCACTGTTAGGATTCCTGCTTTTAAACCCTGGCTCCCCCCCTTTCTTTTTATTGGATATTTTCTTTATTTACATTTCAAATGTTATCCCCTTTCCTGGTTTCCCCCTCCTCCCCTCTCTGGTTTCCCCTCCTCCTCTCTCTGGTTTCCCCTCTTCCCCTCTCTGGTTCCCCTCCTCCCCTCTCTAGTTTCCCCTCCTCCCCTCTCTCAGTTGATACCAATCTCTGCATCTCAAGCTACTTTCAGCCATCCCCTGTCTTCATTTGTAAGGAGACTACCTACTCTCTGACCTTGCTACAGATGTAGTGCTCTTTCTCAGAGCAGTGCAAAAAACAACAGCAAAAAAACTGGTTTTGTTATGATGACCATACCACATGGCCCATAACTACCCACTTCATTGGTTTGTTCCATGCCTGCTTTGCAGGGAAACTCCTTTACAAAACAGATATTATACATCAAAAGACCATAGATACATAATCTAGAAGACCAAGAGATGAGACGGGAGACAGCATTTCAGCTAGACAGCTGACCAGCCAGATGACCCCAATGAAGTCATGGCAGCATCGTCTTGAGGCTTAGCTCTATCATTTATAAAATGGGAATAACTTTTGCCCATTAGCTATTATATGGGTGCTGTCATACTCTGTATTTATGTGCATTATTTGCCCCAGTAGCATCATGAAAATACAGATCGTAGCTATTGCTATTCTCTTTTTGTTCTACACTTTGTTTCTTCAGTTTTCCTGCCTTCCCTTAACTTAGGGAAAGGATCGGACTTGAGGGGAGGAGGTGGTGGAAAGAGCTGTAAGGATTGGAGGAGAGAGCAAGGAAGGAAAATGAAGAGGAAGAATCTGTAGGAGGGAAAGAAAGACGGGGGAGATAGAAGAACAAGACACCAATCATTCACTTGACCAAAATATTGTGTTAGTATATTTTCATTTTGCAAAATTCTCTTCAGGCAGTTTTGTCAGGGCTTTAAATACTTGCTATTGATTACTCTGAATGGCTATGAGGAAACCATCTGCTGTGTAAGAGGAAGAAGGTAAATCATTGCAAATCTCTTGGAAAGCTGTCAGGAAGCTGCAGTGCTGTCTATATGCTCATTCCTCCTAAGTCCATAATCCCACTCCCAGAGTGTGTTTGGAGGAGGCTTTTAAACGAAGGGAACATGATTATGAAATTAAATTGATCATCGCAGTCTTATGTTCAGCAGTAAAACCTGAAAACAACCTGGATGCTCAGGCATGGGAGGATGAGCTGGTAAACGGCAGGGTCGTCAGTTACCACGGTGTGCTGTGGGTATAAAGACGAGAAGTCATGGCTCGGGGTGGCAAGGCGAAAATGCAGAATGCCAACTTTTGCTTGGGTCATGATCATGATTATCTAAATCTAAGACAGCTAATGCTTACAGTTAAGTTATAGATGATGTTTAAAATTTTTATCATTATTATTAAATGACCTCCAAAGTGATGGCCGTCATTAGAGCATTTTCATAGACAAGAGACATTATATTTTGCTCTAACTCATGCCTCTCCCAATTTTTAAGATGTATTTTAAAGTTTTAACACTTCAACCAATAAAATGAGAAGGCTGACATTCTAAAAGTATAGAAGCTTCAGACTTTTTGGACTAGGTACAAGAAATCTGAGGAGTGGCAGTTGTCCTTAGGGTATTGCCTGGGCAACCAACAGCGAAATGACCAATAACAGCCTCCCAGGGCTGCTCAGTGACATCATAGCCTCCCAGGGCTGCTCAGTGACATCATTGCCTCCCAGGGCTGCTCAGTGACATCATAGCCTCCCAGGGCTGCTCAGTGACATCATAGCCTCCTAGATCTGCTTAGTGAGGCCTTAGCCTCCCAGGACTGTTCAGTGAAGTCAAGTGCCCATTTATAACAGTAACACAGGGACAAATCTGCAACCAGATCTCAAGTACCAAACTTTTTTTACTCTACGAGCAAAGATAGATCTTTAGCATCAGTTTGAAAGTCGAGGAAGCAAGAGAAGAGAGTGTACCAAAAAGGCCTTTCCTAGGCTATCCAATGGCCATCCCAACTTGGGGTCCATCTCATGGATGGGCACCAAAGCCTGACACTATTAGTGATGCCCTGTTGTGCTTACAGACTGGAGCCTTGCATGGCTGTCCTCTGAGAGGCAGTTCCAGCAGCTGACTGAGGCAGATGCAGGTACTTACAGCCAAGCATTGGATGGCGATTGGGGACCCCTGTGGAAGAGTCAGGGGAAGGACTGAAGGATCTCAAGGAGATGGCAACCCCATAGGAAGACCAACAGTCTCAACTAACCTGGACCCCTGGAAGCTCCCAGAGACTAAACCAGCAGCCAAAAAGCATACATAGGCTGGACCTTGATCCTCAACACATATGTAGCAGAGGACTGCCTTATCTGGCCTCAATTGGAGAGGATTGCTTGATTGGCCAATTAAGTAATTGGTCTCTACTTAATCCTATAGAGACTTGAGGCCCCAGGGAAGGGGTATGACTGGAAGGGCACCTTCTCAGAGCAAAATGGGGAGGGGAAATGGGATGAAGAACTGTGGAAGGGGGCACTATGTATGTGTGGGATGCAAAGTCTGGAATATAAATAAATATTTAAATATAAATTAATCAAATAATTAATATAGAATAAATTATATGTATACATGCTTACACATACACATATACATACATACATATATATGTATATATATATATATATAAAGCTGAAGGATGAAGAAAAAAGAAAATGCCTTTTCCTGGGGTTCTGCTGCACCTCTCTGTACTCAGCCTCTGCTAGTAGCTTACAAACCCATCACGAAAGAAATATAACATCACACATTCCATTTCATCCTGGCTCAGGCAGTCAACACAGCACCATGGGAATAGACTGACAGTTTCACTGCTAGAAACTCAAATTCCAATCCTCTGTGAATAGCCAGGCATGCTGGCACACCCAGCATTCGGGGTCCAGAGGCTGGTGGATCTCTGAGTCTGAGGCCAGCCTGCTCTACATAGTGGGTTTCAGGTAGGCCAAGGATACACAGAGAGATTCTGTCTCAACAACAACAACAACAACAACAACAACAACAACAACAACAACAATAATAATAAGTACAGAAACACAGCAGTATTTGGAATGGGGTTACCCAAAAGGGAAAAACCCACAAAACCATAGTCACACTGTAATTATTAAAGCACAGAAGCATTTTTCTCATTTAGAAAGAAGCATGGGAAAAATTAATGTGGTTCTGCAAGAGTGTTGAAATTAGGAATGATTTTTTTTCTCAGTTCCTTTTATGATGTTGGTATTGGTTTCTGTCATAAGGAAGCTTGAATGAACTATTTTGATTGCACCATATTGCACGGTGCAGTACCCTTGGTCCAGTGAGACCTGGGATGCCCTGGCTAAAGCCATCACCCTATTAGAAGTGAAACTGCATAAATGAATAATAATGATAACAATAAGAGCTGCTGTGAATTAACCATAATTGTCACGGTGATTAGGGAAGCTATGAATTAAGAAGCCAATTGTCATTGTAATGGCCACTGCCATAATGAGGCAGGAAATGAAGGCTTCCTGCACATGGTGCTGCGAGGAAAGGACATGTACGCAGGGAGACGGTGGGCCATCTGCGGGCAGAGATGGGAAGTCACGGGAGCATCGCTGCAGCCAGCAATGATGCTCGCAGGAGCATCAACCAGAAGGGATCAGTCAGCAAAGTAGTTCAGCTCGGTCTGCACAGGACCAGGCAGAGGTGGTGAGAAGGAGCAGGTGAGGAGGATCCAGGTGTCAGCTGATCCAGGTCCTGCAAGGGTGGAGAAGATCAGCCAGCAAGGGCTTCTCCAAGTGACGTGAAAACCTGAAAAATGCCTGATGCAGGTTAGTGAGACGGCCACACCCTGTCCTCAAGTGGGAGCAGGTGCTGGCTGCGAATTCTGAATTCTGTATAAGTGGGGGCAGGTGCTGGCTGTTAATTCCATATGAGTGAGTGTAGGTGCTGGCCATGAATTCTGTATAAGTGGGGGCAACTGCTGGCAGTGCATTCCATATAAGTTGGGGCAGGTGCTGACTGTGAATTCCATATAAGTGGAGGCAGTTGCTCTGAACTCCATGAAACAAGGAGAGATAGAGGTTCCCCTGGAGGAATTGTGATGCGGATCGAAGGAGAGAGCTCAGTGCATAGTGCTATGATGAACTAAGCAGTGATCTTAGCATGCGTAAGGCCAAGTGATACAGAAATTAGTAAATCATAACTTTAACCAGAATTGAACGCCTATTGTTATTCTGTCTTTCATCTTTCTGTTCTGAGATTATGTGTTAGAAAAAGTGATGTCTCCCTGGACTCAAGCCTGGATGGAGGCTGGGATGATTTGCTCAAAATGCTGAAAATGTCTATTTCCTGCATATGTATAATGTAAGGGAAAGAGTGAAGATAAAGATTGGAAGGGGGAAATGTGTCTGGGTGTATGGGGGAAAAGAAGACTCTAGTACTACAATGTCCAATTTCCTTCTTCACGGGAGATACATCACAAGACCTCTAGTGGATCCCTTAAAACACAGATAACACACAACATTACATACTTTCCTAACCACACATATGTATAAGTTTTAATTTATAACTAGGTACCCTAAGAGATTAACAAAATAATAATATATAGAATGATTAGATAAAATACTGCCATAAAACGATTAGATCAAGCTGGTGCTTCGAAGGTGGGCAATAGAATGAAGGTGACTTAGATACAAGCATGGCGAGACAGGCCGATCGGTTGGATCACAGTTTGCTACTAGGCGAGTAACAGGAAGGACACACAGCAGAAAGGCACTGCACACATCGCACACATGGGCGATTCACACCCCCGGCTGGACTGCGTGGTGCTGAAAGACTGTACCACTACTCTGAATCAGAATCACACTCAACTTCTGACTTATTTCTGGAGCTTTCTACGTAGTATGTCCATTACTATTGCTGACCCTAGATGACAAGGCACGGGGAGTGGAAACCATAAAATGTGGGCGACCGAAAGATTGCTTTAAATTACCCATGCATGGTGAAAACAAAAGAATCAAATTGGCCACAGCTCACTTTTGCTATGATTTTAAAATTTCTACAGGGCTGGTGAGGTGGCTCAGCAGGTAACGGTGGCCTCTGCATAAGCCTGATGACTGGAATGTGTGACAGAAAGAGAAAACAGACTCTGGAATGTTGTTCTCTGACCTTCACACATACAGCATGGGTCTGCATACACCCAGACTCACCAAGTATATCACACGCGCGTGCACACACACACACACACACACACACACTTAATTCTTCTATAGACAATACTTTCAGCACTAACAACCCCCCTTTCTCTTTCCATCTCACCCTAGTCCACATGCAAAGCAAGCACACACTACTGGCTTCCATACAGAATTTAAATGTCTAAAGTCACATAGCCACTATGTAATAGACATGAATCCCAAGTTATATGCTGCTGATATCAAAGAACATCATAGTATGGAGCAGCTATGTTTGATACTTCTCAGTTCACTAATGTATTAGAATAACTTTAGGAAACTTACAAACTAATAGTAACCAGATCTACCCCGCACAAAAACCTCATTGGAATGCAAGGGGGTGAAAATTTGCATCCGTGTTTTACAGTTCATAACATTCATTCCGATGCGTACTCAGAAGGATGTTCATTAGTAAGCTAGTAGAATTGAATTTTGAGATTTATATTTTTTGAATCATGAAACAATCTCCAAGTACAGCTCCTATTTAGAAACACCTGTGTAGTGAATTACGTAGGAATACTCCTGCATTTCTATGTCTGAGTTTTAGCCCCAGAATGCTCAGCAAGTCCAGGAACTCTGAGTGTCTGGGAACACAGTGAGTGAGATGCCTTCATGTTCCAAGCAGTCCCTCTTGGTGGAAATCTTTCCCTAGATCTGAAACACAAATGTGAAATGTTAGAAAACTAAAAAGCGAGGAAATAGAAATAGGACACCAAGTTCCTGCTTCTCAAGACAGAGAACTGCCTGTTTGCATAACTGTTTACTAGTGTGTCCCTACCGGGCCATTCGAGACCATGGTAGAGAGACTATTATGGATTCTGGGATTAGAAAATTCTGCCAGCCTCCCCCAATGTTCACATCAGAATCTGCAGCAGCCTGGATGCTAATAAGACCTTTAAACAGCGAACTTAATTCAAACACAGCAAATTGTGCCCATCCATGCAGACCATCAGAGCAGATGGACCGGCCTAGACTGGGCTTCAACGTCATGAAGAACATTTCAAAAGCAGGTATTTTAAATTCTTAGGTCTTTCATAGTTCATTGACTCGGGAACTCCAGGGATGAAAGAGAGTAACATTTTCGAAGCTCTCACAGTAGAGCTCTGATATGCCTGGCTTGTTTTCCGATGTGATCAAGGGCTTGGGCTGTGGCTTAAACAGAAAACACAGACCCTGTGGATCTCCTCCATCTTATCCAACGCCTGAAGTCTTACCATTAAAACGATGTTCCTTCAAGGCAAGCAAGCAAGCCCAGGAGTCTGAGTACAGCTGGAGCTGGAGGAGGTTCTGGAGAGGTCCACACAGCCCCTGTGGTAAGTCTAGGAAGGACGTATGTAGGAAACACTGAATCCAGATGCATGGGGACATGTGGGCTGTGAAGGCAGGCCAGTTTGGATTCTGTTTTTGCTTCTGCTTCCTTGCCAGCTCTGAGCATCTGAGTCATTAACTTCCCCTGACCTCAATAGCTGCATCTGTAAACTGGAGACCAAAATGCATCCCAATGCTCATAGCAATGAAGGACCTTGCCAGCCCTGGGCCTTTTTGTCCTCTATTCCTCATCCTGCCTTTGGTCTGCCTGGTATGGCAGATGCCAGAGGCCCATTGGCTGTTCTCAGTTGGTCTTCAGCTAGGCTGGTCAGCAGAAGACGCCAGCAGAAGACTGGAAGACGGAGAACCATCCTGGCACCCTCCCTCTGACTCAGTCGTATCCCTAGAGTGGCTTCTCTGTCATATCCCATGCTCCCATTTAGTAGACCCACTATGGCTGTAGCTTCTCGGCTTAACCTCCACCCAGTGGTCTCATCGCCTTGCGTGCTCTTGCTGTGATGGAGATGGACTCCAGCCTGGCTCATCTGAGCTATATCATACTCTGAGTCACCTCATCTATGCCCCTGCATCTGCAACCACCTCCCCCATCTGCCTCATTTATCCTTTCAAATACTTCAGTGGTTCCTTTACTCTTTTTCCCTCCTAATTAGATCATTGCATTATATGCTCCAAGTGTAAGGCTTTATGCCATTTATATTAATAAACTGAAACTATTGTGATTTACATACTATAACAAGCCACTGCCTACTCCCTGGGCATCCCCTGCTACAGACCTCTCTACTCAGGGGCAAGATGGCTTCCTAGAGCAAAATTTGTATTTTCAATTTCCCCATGCTTGAGATAACATTAATAACAAACAACCTTTTTATAAGAATTTCCCCATGCCAAGGTGGTTCTTCTGATGGTTTTGCTTAAATGAACTCATTTAATCCTTGGCACAATTCTGTGAGGGAGATACTCCATTACCCTCAGAAAGAAGTCAAAGAAAATTAAACTGAGTTGCTTACTCAAGGTCATAGAGATATAGTCAGAGGCAGAATCAATATTTGAACTTTTAGAATTAAACATAAGAACCGCAGGGTCTGGAGAAATGGTTCAACAGTTAACAACATGGGGTGGTCTCCTAGGGGACCCAGGTCAATCCTCAGCACTCGCTTGTGGAAGCACACAACACATTTAACTCCAGTTCTCAGGGACCTGCCACCCTTGACTGCTTCCAGGGGCATCTGCATGAAAGTGATGCACAGGCACACACACACACACACACACACACACACACACACACACACGAGTGAGTAAATCTTTAAAAGAAGGAAGGAACAGCAGGCATGTTCCAAGAGCCCCATTTAACACCAACCATTAAAGTAGCTGCTTCAAGGTCCCTACAAGGAACCCATTTTCATTTTCAAAAACCATTGGTGCTCGACTTTAGGGCTTCCACATGAAGGGGGCTTTATGTCTCACATTTCCAAATGCACACAAGGACTACAAAAATCCCTTTTAAAATTATTGTTTTCTTTTGGGGGTTATACTATAATTCTATCATTTCCCCTCCCCCTTTCTTCCTCAAAACCATTCCATATACTCCTCCTTGCTCTCTCAAACTCATAGCTTCTGTTCTCTCTCTCTCTCTCTCTCTCTCTCTCTCTCTCTCTCTCTCTCTCTCTCTCTGTGTGTGTGTGTGTGTGTGTGTGTGTGTGCCCCTGAATATGTTAAGTACAACCTGCTCGGCCTTTATGTTACTTATATTGATGTCTCAGGACTGACCGTTTGGTATTGGGTAACCACTTGGTCCTCTTCCTTCCCAGGTGAAGACTATTTCTCCTAGGCTCAGCATTCCTTGGCTGCGTGCAATTCTTTGTATAGGGCCTTGACCTCCTGGCTTTCCTCCATTCATGTATGTCTATTGGCATCATCTTTGAAGAACTGTAACATCTTAGATCCCTGCATCCCTGCCCAGCCTGGCCCAGGAAGGCCCTGCAGAGACTCCTCCCTGAGGTTACTTGGCACCCAGTCCTTTTTCGGGTTTAACCGATATCTCTAGTGGAGCCCAACCATACAGGAATCCATAGGTCATTAGCTGCATATAAATTAAGCCTTTAAAACACCAACTGCTCTCATTCCAATGGCCTTCATGGAAATCGGTCTATCAGAGGGTTTTGCTCAGGTCCTATTGAACTGAAGGCAAAGGGAAGTGATACTTATTGACCACCTGCCCTGAATAGCCACCTTCCAGAAGCTCCACACACAACTTTCTTTTCATGGTAATTCTTCAGTCAATATAGGAAAGAAAAGCATTATTCCCATTTTACAGATAAAAAATTAACTACAGGGAGACTGGGTAGTTTTAGAGTTGGGGTGTACTAAAGCTTAAATTCTCATCTTCTGTCTCTTCTATGTCATAGTCCCCTCTGAGCTGTGAGCTGTGGTAGAAATGCTGTCTAAATGGGGATTTGGAATTGCAGCCCCTGCATCATAATAATGAAGTAAGGGGCACTTCTTTTTAGAGATTTCAGAATATCCACAGAGCAGTCATTTCTCTGTGGGTCATATTTTTACCATGTGTGCTGGCTGGCTTTGTGTGTCAACTTGACACAGGCTGGAGTTATCGCAGAGAAAGGAGCTTCAGTTGGGGAAGTGCCTCCATGAGATGCAGCTGTGAGGCATTTTCTCAATTAGTGATCAAGGTGGGAGGGCTCATCGTGGGTGGTACCATCCCTGGACTGGTAGTCCTGGGTTCTATAAGAAATCAAGCTGAGCAAGCCAAGGGAAGCAAGCCAGTAAGCAGCACCCCTCATGGCCTCAGCATCAGCTCCTGCTTCCTGACCTGCTTGAGTTCTAGTCCTGACTTCCTTTGGTGATGAACAATAATGTGGAAGTGTAAGCCGAATAAACTCTTTCCTCCCCAACTTGCACTTTGGTCATGTTGTTTGTGCAGGAATAGGCCCTGACTAAGACACCATGTTTGGACAGGAAAGTCTACACCAGTTATTCCACACCTGCCCTTCCATTGTCTCTGAGGCAGGAAGCATCTGTTCCAATAAGCACCCTGCACAAAAAGGGGACCCACCCGATGTCTGGACCCTTTCTGATTTATTTCCTCAAGTTTGCTAAAGTCAGAACAGAAAAACCAGCACACACAAGGGCATGCTTTGGGCTCTACTGGAAACATGGGAACTCTGAGAGGAATGCTGTTAAAAGGGTAAACGGACATAATTCTGTCTTCCCACCTTTGCTTGGTCTCAAGTGGAGAGAGATGAAGGGTGCCACCTCTCCTTAGGACACTGGGAGAATGCTGAGTGCTAATTCACTGTCAAAGTCTGTTAGGATCATGATTAGTGTTGGTGATAACTTCTTTCAGTGTGTATTGTAGGCACTCTTATACCCATGTTCTAAAGACTTCAGGGATGGGAAAGACTCCCAAATTAGCATCTGCTAGAGTCTCTGTATCTACACTGGCTACCTTGAGCAAAAGGACCGTCACTCAAATATCCAGCTAGACCACCCTTTCAGCCCCAGCCATAGGATGGCCAGAGATAATCAAACGATAATCTCAGCCTCCTGCCGCAGCTCCAAAAGGCACGTCGCAGCTGTTTGAGAAAGCTTGTGCCACCTTTCTCTGCCATCACAAGCCTTAGGAATCTCTAGGTGACCCAGGTTAAACGCAGGGCTGTGGCTGAGTCAAACAATGGCTGTGGTTGGTTCCAACATCCCTTCCTGGGAAGGCTTCTCAGACTCACTTTGCAAGTCAGCTAGAAGATACTCATCTGCGCTGCCCTCTCAGTGCTGCAGCCACAGCTCCAATACAAGTCCTCCCTTTGCACGGTCTTTTTCTCCTCTACTCTTAGTAGTATGGGCTGAGACAATGACAGGAGTAAAAAGCAGAAGAGGCAATGGGGTGTGTCAACAGTCCCCCTTTACTTGTGCAAGCACTGCTGGGATACTCATGGCTATTGCTACCCTTTGGATAGGCATTCCTACTTCCCTTCCATGGACTAGGTGGTTAGACATAGAGATGTATCACCAAACCATTCTGGAATGGTGGAAGCCCAACCTCTGCAGGGAGATTAGCAAGTCTGACTCCTTCTTAGGCAGCTCTGACGACGGCTATATTCCTTCTAGTTCCCCTGGTTTGCTGGACATCTTGCTGCTTTCCGCCTTTACTTCCCCATTGCGTTCTTGACATCTGTTTGTGTGTCTAAATTTCATCTTTAAAAGGATGACACCCAGATGCCCTGAGTAACCCTACCTAGCCCCATGTGACCCCATCTTGACTAATTCTGCCATGATCCCATTTCTAAGGAGGACTACATTCCAGATGCTACTGTTAGAACCCTACATATGAGTTTGAGGGAGACATGATCAGGTCTCAATGCCCATCCCGTCCCTTAGCCTCTGGCGATCATTGGTGGGTTCTTCATGCATAATACTGCCACTTCAAGAATGGTGCACTGAAATTCTACAGCGATCCGTTTGATTAGTAACTAGACTATACACATTGCAAACATTTCTTTAAAAGTTCATCCATATGTATCAGCAGTTCATCCCTTGCTCCTGCTGAGATAGACAGCCAGCATTCTAAGCTTGTATATGTCACCTCCTCCTGCTCAAAGACACCTTGGCTATGGCCAAGTAAAGTGGCTATGACACTTTTCATTTGAACAAAAGTATTGATTTGTCTGGAGAGAAATTTCTGTTCTGGTAGGCTTAGCTCTACGAGACTTTAGCAAATTATTTTCTGTAAATGCTCCCACAATTTGACATTTTTTAACATGTTATGAGCAATCTATTTTTCTGGCTACCACTAGCATTTGTTGTTTTAGCATTTGGTTTGTTTCTAAGTACCAGTCGTTCTGATAGGTGTGTGGCCGTATCTCGACGTGACTTCATGTTGGCTGGATGTTCAGTTTTCTATACTCACCCCTTTGTTTTTCATAAGTACATCCTCTTCTGTGGAATATCTCTTCATATCTTTTGTCCATTTTCTGTCAGAATCGTGTGCCTTCTCCAGTCTTTGAGAGTGTTCTCCACGTTCTAGCTAAATCCTTTGTTAGACATGAGGTTTATAAACTATCTTATCAGTCTTTCTCAGCATATTCTCTTCACATTAGCTTCCTCACAACCAAGAGTTCACACATGAATGATCTCTAATGTGTCATTTGGCCTCTTTTAGAATCATGCCTTGGCTTCATAATTCTGTCCTAAGTCTTAAAAATGTTCTTTTTCCTTAAAATTTTTATCATTCTCTATCTTTATGATTTATGTTAAATTATATATTCTGTGATCTGTGCAGTCTCTGAGATTAAAAATGTGTTGTTGGTAGTGGGGACAGTTTTGGTTTGCTGCCCATGGGCCTCCACATGTGTTCAATAGCAGGCCTGCCGGTGAGTGCAAGGTATCCTACATGGAAAGATACTAAAGGGATGGCAATCTTTACTGTCAGCCTGCCGGGGGATTACAGCTGCCTTAGAAACAAGCGGCTGGGTATGTCCGTGAAGGTGGCTCCAGAAAGGCAAAGAGTATGGGTGGCATAGGCTTGTGTTCCAGACTGCACAAAACAATGAAAAAGGGGAACTCCAGCAGTCAACTCTCATGGTTTCCTGATTGCATGTGACACGTGACCAGCCCCTCCACTAACCTACCGCTCATGGCTTCCCTGCCTGAAGGACTGCATTTGCAAAATGTAAGCCAACATAAACCTATCCTCCTTCCTTCTTCCTTCCCTCCCTTCCCCCCTTCCTACTTCCCCCTCCCTTCCTTCCTCCCTCCCTTTGTTTTTTCCCTCCCTCCTTCCTCTCTTTTCTCAATTATTTTGTCATATTAATGAGAAAATAAAACCCAATGCTTCAGACATTTCATCTATCATCTTAGGAGACTCTGGCACTATTTAAATCTCTACTTTGCAAGGTATTGTGTTTGGCTTAAGGTTTAGCTTATTGTCTTCCTGACTTTTAAGGGCTGTGGTCCTACTCACTAGAATCTGCTGGGAGTTTAGTGGATGAATTATGTTTTCATTTTGGTCATCTTAGATTAGATGAGTGCCACTGGGTTCCACCATTTCCTGCTGATGTTGCCTATCAAAACTAACAATGAGTGAGAGGAATTCATTAAGGCCTGACCACGGAGTCCAGGAGACAGTAGAGTAGCTGTGACCAGGTGAAGATATAACCAGTCTTCTATCTTAAGGTTGCTTTTTAGTAACCTGGTAATGATGTAGGAATCATATTTTACTGAATTACTCTGTGTGAGTGTGCGTGTGGTGTGCATGGTGTTCAGATGTGTGTGGGTTCACGTTTGTATGGACACACAGACATGGGAGTGCATGCTTGTTGAGGCCCAAAGTTGACACTGGGTTTCTACCTTGACTATTCTCTTGATGAACTCAGATTTTGCCAACTCCAACTTTTCTAGTGAGCCAGAGGGTTCCAGAAATCCCCTGTTTCTGCCCACCAAGATAAAATCGAATTCTGTGATTACCCGTGGCTGCTATGGCTGCCCGGCATTTATATGTAGTTGTTCATTTTGCTAACTTGGCACCGCCCATCATCCCTGGGAAGAACGTCTCAACAGGAGACTTTCATGGCCGGATTTGGCTGCAGGCATGTCCTCCGTGAGGAATTAGTTTGACTAGTTGTGATGGTTTGTATATCATTGGCCCAGGAAGTGACCTCATTAGGAGGTGTGGCCTTGTTGGAGTAGGTGTGTCAATGTGGGTGTGGGCTTAAAACCCTCACCCTGGCTGCCTGGAAGTCAGTCTTCTACTAGCAGCCTTCAGATGAAGATGTAGAACTCTCAGCTCCTCCTGTACCATGCCTGCCTGGATGCTGCCATGTTTCTGCCTTGATGACAGTGGACTGAACCTCTGAGCCTGTAAGCCAACCCCAATTAAATGTTGTCTTTTATAAAACTTGCATTGGTCATGGTGTCTGTTCACAGCAGTGAAACCCAAACTAAGACACTAGTGAATTGTGGTGGGAAGACCTTCTCACTGTGGTGACCCCCACTGTGGGTGACACCATTCCCTAGACAGAGGATCCTAAGACTGAACAAAATAAGCTTAGCGTCGAGGAACACACTCGACTCTGAACAAAATAAGCTTAGCGTTGAGGAACACACTCGACTCCCTCGCTCTCTGCCTTTGAGCACAGATGTGACAAAACCTGCTATCTCCAGCTCCTGCCTCTGTGATTTCCCCCAAAATGCTGTGCTATAGCCTGGAACTGTGGATTAAAATAAACTCTTTCACAGTGCAGTTGCTTCTCTCGTGGTATTTTATTATAGCAGCAGACACAAAACTAAGACAATGTGTATGCGGGGGCCCTGATTCGTCCTTATTCCTGTAGGCTTTATCCCCTGAGCCATCTCCTCAGCCCTGATATTACTTTATATATAAACTCTGAGTACCCTCAAGCTTAATAGTTCTTGTTTTCTTCTAACCTTGGGTTATGTGCAGAAACACCAATTGAGAATATGAGAAACGACAAAACTAACATTGAAGTTCCTAGCTCATCCGGTCAGTCCAGCTTGGCTGGTACCTTTCCTGCCTTGTTCCACTTCCAGGAAATAGATTTCTGTGGAAATTATGGTTTGAGGGGAGAAGCGTCCTACTTTTAAGTGTATTAACTCAGCTGAGGAATTTAAATTATGAGTACAAATTATCCTTTCGAAACTGCTCTAAAGTGAAAGTTTATATTTTTAATTATGAATAACTTAATTTTAAGAATATGTGAAAATTCAGTTTAAATATTATCTCCAGGCCTTCCTTCAATTCACTAGCTAAATATATACACTCTAGCATTCCTGGCTATCTTCCCAGCCACATAAAGCAGAGAACACAAGAGCTTAACCTACCGCTGTGTCATGGCAGAGACCCTCTCATCAGTTTTACCCCGACAACCCCACCCCTGAGTTTGCACATCTGTAGGCTGTAGTCCTTCCTGCATAGTTCCCTGAAACAGCCCAGGGTTGCCTCTCACAGCGTGCAAAGCACTGGGCCCTAGAGTGTGCTGTGCTTCCAACCCTGGCTATGGCCCTTAGGACAATTTATATATATATATATATATATATATATATATATATATATATATATATGTGTGTATGTATGTATATATGTGTATATGTGTATATGTGTATATATGTATATGTGTATATATGTGTATGTGTATGTGTATGTGTATATGTATATGTATATATGTATGTATGTATGTATGTATGTATGTATAAAACTACGGCAGAGTTGGTGGATTTGGCAGTTTGAATCTAGCACATGCTCCAAAGACAAAGGCTGGAGGGCTGGCTGAAAGCCCCTCTGGGGGCATTAGTTGGAAGAAGAATTAGTTGCAAGATGGAACAGGTCTTTGAAGGAGAAGTTGAACCCAGCTCTTCCCTTTTCCTGCTTCCTGGCAGCCATGGTGACCGCTGCATACTCTTACCACCACGATCTTCTATCTCACCTAGGCCCCTCCACCCTTGCACTGTCCTGGCTTCCATGAGGATCCTCGTCTACCAGATACTTCTAGCAACATCATATTCTCACCTCAGGCCCAAACCATGGAACCAGCTGGCCTGGGACTGAAATCCGAGACACTGTTAGCCAAATAAATCTTTACTCTTTTAAGCTGTTTAGCACATACCTGTTGAGGTATTTTCTCAACAAGGAATGCGAGCATGCAGGATGCCTCCAATCTCTCATCCATAAAACAGGAGTGAGGCAGGCCCCACTCCACAGGATGCTGTTAGGACTGAGCAAGCTGGACCTGCCGGAGTGGCCAGATGACATGTGGCATCTGAATAGCCCCGGTGCTGCCATCTTCAGTCTTCTCTGTCCATCCTTCTCTCTCTTCTCAGTCTTCTCTATGGGCCCATCTCTCTCCTTCTCACTAAAACACTACTGTAAGCTTCTCCATGGCAGAGGATGTTAAATACCAATTAGGAAGAGCTGACTCTCATAATCCAAGTTTGCCCTGTATATAATCACACAGTTTCCCTAATGTAGGAAGCATCTACCCATTTCAGAAAACAGAAGGAAAAAATTTAAAATCATTCTCCACAAATATGCTTCCATCCACAATGACAATTCAAAACTATATATATTTATCACATTGTACAGAACATAACATAGGTGATTTTAGATTTAAATTATGTCTGGATAAATCTAACAACAACCAAAAATGTTCTCATCTTTATGAACTATGTTCAAAGGACTATGGGAAAGAAATACCTTAGAGATGTGATTGTTTGGATGGGGGGAAATCTCCTTTCCAGATCTTAGCTCTTCGCAATTCGTCTGCTGTGAAAGGAACCAAAGCATTAATCATTGACCTTCTGAACAGTGAGACTTTGTCTTAATCTAGACAGATAAGAGAGGACAGAAAAAAGTACTCCATAACCCCCAAATTGTTTACATAGCCAGAGATTGTGAAAAAAAAAAATCACAACTCCGTTCGTAGCATCAATTCAGAGTTACACCGATCTCTACAAAGTATCCATGGCTCCATATTAGTAACACACAGAGTGACACCCCACCCCAATTCAGGGCAAGGGAGATAAGATAGTGTTTCTGGAATAAAAAGTGACTTATCCAAGATGGGAAATCCCATGGCACATCTTGAGTTCTGTTGTTCTGATACAGCTAAATGCCGTGCTTTATTAATGGATGGCACCATTGAATACAGTGACCACATTTTCAGGGCCATGTTTGGTCATGTTTCCCCCTAGGGTCTAGTATTATAATTTCCTATTATAAAATCGGATCCTGCAGATCCAAGTCTGGATCCCATGTTGACATTCTGTAATGGATGCCATATTGTTATCATGCTGGCCTTGCAAGAACAGATGGAGAGAAAACATGGGGTGTTCCTCCTCCTGCTCCTCCTCATGCTCCTGCTGTCCCAGTCCATGTGAGCTGTACTACAGCCACGGGAAAATGGAAAGATAGCAGTTTGACTCTAAATTGCCTGTTTGCATCTGCTCTGGAGGGGGATTGTCGATTACATAACCATCACCAGATAGCATGGGCAGCAATTCCAGAGACCTTTTCCTGCTGTACCTGGAGGAGTCAGATGCAGTTTTCTCTGCTCATTCCTGTTCTGAATCACAGGTGAGGAGTTGTCTTTTGAAATTAAATAATGAATTGATATTTTCTATGTACAAGAGAGACAGCAAGGGGTGCCTAGAACTTTGGGAGGAAGAACAAGAGGAAGAAACTTAAACAGTAAGAGATGAGGTTTCCACCCACAGGAGTGACCCAGAAAATTATGCAAATAGAAACCAAAGACTCATGGGAATAATCAGGTTCTTTCAATCACTGAGCTTTGGAGTCAATCTCAAGCAGAGGTAATGTAATACACAATCCCCAAGAATGTGTGGTCTCCTTGCACTGGCTTGCCAGGTTTTTCATTAAGTTCCACCATCTTGGCTTCTTCACAGCTGAAGTGAGTTTTATCAAGATTCTGGAAAGTCCATAGCCAAGGGCCAGTCAGGATTCTTCTCAGTCTCCTTGACTTAAAATCAATTACTCTCCCCTCATATCTTTCCATGTTCTTCCATTTGAACCAGTCAGGATCAATATATATTCTAGATCCACTCAAATAACATTTTTGAAACCTTATCTCCAAACCTAGTCATACTGTGAAGGACTAGAGGTTAGGGCTACAATATATGAAACTGGCGGTGTTTGTGGGGACAGTAGACTCCTCAGTGTGGCATCTCTTATGTGGGATGGAAGAGGACCAGGCTCTGTCTCTCTCAGATTGATCTCCGACATTTCATTTTTTATTCTATGTGGAGGAAAACAATATTGTAGAAGATGCCCTGTTAACTGTCCATAGAAAAGCAGAAGGCTCTAGTGAAAAACACTAAGTATGATGCATGTCTTTTAGTCCTGTCATTCCTTTCTTTATTGTCTTTGTATCTGCTAGCTATGTGATCCTCATTCCTGAGAGATACTCATAGCTCCTGGATCCCACTCACACAACCCTTCCCTTTTCATTCTCTTCCTAAGGGTAGAACAGTTTTTTGTTTTTTGTTTTTTAATCATCATCTTCTCAGCTTCTCAGATCTCTATCACATGGCTAACCAATCCTATTAACCCCTCTCTTCGTGAAAGACTAACAATGTCTTTAACTTCGATTTCAAATTCCATGTCTCCATTATAAAACAAATATTTCTAATAGGAGGTAAAAAAGAAACCCAACAAGAACAATAACAACAAAAAACAGCCTTTACTCTTAAAACACAAGAGTACCTACTTTGTGGTATAAAATAAGGAAAAAGATCCATAGACTCCCATCCTACCTCTAGGACCCTTTATTTGACGAGGAGCTAGGCTGACAAATGTTTCAGATTCTTCAGTCATTTGTTCTCCAAACACAGTGCTAGTACCAAGTGTAACAGAAAATTTGAATTATATGGAACCTCGACACACATCCTCTCTAGCCCCTCCCAAAGCCCTAGGGAGGAACTCCAGCTGTGCATTTACATGAGCAGATATTTCTTTTGTAGACATTTTAAAGAGGCATATTTTACATTGCTTTTATTAAAGAGTCTTTCAAGTTGCAAATCCTTGAAGATCAGAAATTTCTCATTTGTGCTGTAATGATTCCAGAACAGGCAAGTAAAGGTGAACCTTCAGAAACAGATATTTGCACTTTATTGGTGACTTCAATCTGTTCTCTGCACTCTGGGAGCCATAGACAATACTGAACATGGCTTGGGCTCAGCACCTAAACAGTCAGTGTGTGTGTGTGTGTGTGTGTGTGTGTGTGTGCCTACCTTTAAGTGCCCACTATCTGGTTTCTTCTACTTTTCCCCACACTTGCAAAAATTCTTAGCTACTCATGATATATCTTTATGACTTTAACTAGAAAGAAAACAGGTATAAGAAAGATGGGACTTAATAGCCCCAGTTGCATTTTCATAAGCCTTTCAATCTTTAAATAAGAATACTGCTTCATAGTAGAGTGTGTGTGTGTGTGTGTGTGTGTGTGTGTGTGTTTCCTTCATTACTTTTATATCTGTATAAATTTAAGGTTGGCCCAAAAATGAAAATCCTAGGTGAAACAAATGCCAAATATTCAGGGAGTGTTCACTTTTTAATTTTTAATTTCTAGTTCTAGTGTGTCTTTTGATTCTATTTCTTTATAATTTTACTTTTGATTGGTTTTCAATTAATTTTTTATGAGATTCTTGAACAAATATATGCCAACTTCTTTAAAATGCTTTACCAGTTTCAAAATCTGAATCACTTGTCTTTCCTTTCTTCCTGCTTTTTTCTGGACTGTGGACCTCTCTCTCCACCTCTCTCTGTTCTCTCTCTCTCCCTCTCCCTCTCTCTCAGAACTATTAATTTTTTGTGTGAAAACAAGACCCTAAGTACAAAGTTGACTTTTTAGGGGCACCTGGATTTTCCTCCAAGGGTCAGCATTATACAAACATTTACAAAATTCCCCAGGGACCTGACCTAATGTCTCTAGCTCATCCATCATGCCAGCCTAACACAAACTCACCTGTGGAAACCCCACAACCCCTTCATAGAGTTGAAAAAAATAACGTCTCAGTTTGAATTAAATTAAACCACCAAGAATCTTGTTACCTGACATGCATAGCCTATTTAAAAGACTTAGCTTACTACCATCTCAGAGAAATAGTAAGTCTTTGAGTGAGATGGTCTGTAAGCCATTTCCATACTGGAGGTCAGCCATTGTTGACAGGGAATGGCAGGCTTTGCAACATGTAGGGTTTCCATCACACTAATTCTGATTTGCTGATGTTCCACACAATCAGCAGTACCAATTATGTAAATGAATGAATGAGCTGGTTTAATAGATGCTCATTTATATAAAGAATGGCGGGTTGGATCTGGCATAGGCACACTTTTCTGAAAATGGGAAGGGATGTTTTAGAAAGCTTGGGCAGCTCCTAGAAGAAATGAGCTCCTATGGACGCTCTGAAGGCTTGGATGTCCACCATGCCTAGGCATGCATTTTGCCCATTAGTGATGGTCACTGCCATCAGTAATATTTGCCTCATCGGTCTGATAAACTCGCAGCTATTGGTGTTTCCAGTGTTGCAAAATTGTCTTAGCTTAAATGCAGAAAAATTTCTCTTGTAAGAAAGCACAGCATCAGCCAAAATAATCAGTAAGTATGTGTGCCTACTAGCTGTGTAAGCACAGTCTGTCTTTATCACTCTGAGACTCCAGACAACAAAATGGGAATTATGGGATCTGCCTGAAGGGATTGTCATAAGGACTAAGGAACTTTAGAATCATTGGGTAAATGGTTGTTCTCTTAGATTTTATTAAACTGGCAGGACAAGGGTGAGTATTCTGAAAAGTAGAATAGTTGTTTTTTCTTATTCCAAAATTTAAAAATCCGACTTGCCAGAAAGTTAGACTGAAAATTCCTTATAAATGCCAGCATTCGTTATTTTTAAATCAAATGCTTCTCTAACAACAGAACATTCAAAAATCCATCTAGCCATCGGCAAGACACCTCAAAATTGGAAGAAGAGTCCAAATGTCCTGCCTTCTTGTTTGGTCTCAGCCCTGTAAGATTTTGAGATCATTTCTCTTTGTTCTTAATGGCACCAGTATCCCAGCAATGCTTTCCAAAGTGTAAGGAAGCAATCAGCTGAGGTCCTTTAGTCCACTGTGACCTAAACAAGGCGCTCTTTCCTGGGGTGACAATAAAAGAAAAAAGTTAACAATGACACTGAAAGTTTGAGCAATGCTGCCTTTGACGATCATGGCTCTGCAGTTGTCGCCAGCTCCAACAGCCAGGGTCTGAGTGGAGACATGCAGTCCTGTCATTTCCATGCACATTATGCAGCATAATTGACAGCATGATGTTCTTATTCTGGAGTCACCGCTGTACAAGCAGAGCAGAGATATGGATTCTTCCCTGGGCTCTGAATCAATTGAGGCCGACTGCACTGCGGGGCGGCACGGTAACCGTGCACACAATCAATCTACCCTCCTTGAAGAAGTCACAGTGCCCAGTGACAAGCTAACAGGCTACTAGGACAGAGGAGCAGCTGAGATGTGGCAGGCTTTCAGGAGTGGCAATTTCATCAAAAAGCTGGCCACTCTTTAGAGCACGGCGTAAGTCAAAGGAGTCCTGAGTGGTTTCTACCGCGTCAGTTTCCATGTCTATCTTGTAGCACCTCAGTAATTTAGAGAATGGGGAGGAGGGTGAGTCCCATCCTGTGCCACTCCCACAGAGCTAACACTGTG
Source organism: Apodemus agrarius (assembly GCA_964023405.1). Taxonomy (NCBI): domain Eukaryota; kingdom Metazoa; phylum Chordata; class Mammalia; order Rodentia; family Muridae; genus Apodemus; species Apodemus agrarius. Next base: position 194,162,543 of record OZ030005.1, read on the forward strand.
CCCTTGACTTCTAGCGAGATCACATGACCCAGCCAGAACAATCTATCTTCTCATATGTTAAAAAAAGAAACTTAGAATTTTAAGATCACAAGCCAGATAGACCCAATAAGATTTTGTCCCAAGACTGTATGGGCACCAGTGATGAGGACTCACTCCGTTTTCTTCAAGGGCACTTGGCCAAGAGAGGGACACTCTCTTGGTACCACCATCACACACCAGGAAGCACGCTCAATTTGCGGAGCTGAACTCAGATTTGTTCCAGGCTAACACACACCTTGAGTTTTCAGTTGTGACAAGCCCAGAACATTTCCATATTTTTCTTAACTATGAATGGAATTTATACAACTGAAAAATGCCTTAGTAACTCATAAATGTTTAAGAAAATTACTCCACAGGGAACTTTTATTGATATATACATGTATCTATTTCTTTGTCCAAATGACTCCAACTCACATGTACTTGAGTTAGAAAACCAGGCCTCCTTGTCTCCTGAACCTTCATGTCTCCAAATACGTACACTCATTGTCAGAGTTTCACTGACTTTACTCCCCCCTTTTTGATAAATAGAATCATTTATTGGATGCAGATAATTTTACATATACCCGATTACCAGTTCCTGAAAAAAAAATCACCTGTGATACGAGGAATTTAAAAATACCCCTCATGTCGTTCCCCCCAACTGTCTCCAAGTATGGCTGTACCCACAGGGTGAAGGAAGGAAGGGAAAGAATACACAGTTGGATGGACACATGGTGACACTGTCACACCTTTGCATTTACTTCAAAGCGTGACTTGAATAGATTTGCATAATGCCTGAGAGATAGTTATGTAATATTAACAATACTTTTATTAACCGTTGGGTATGCTAGATGGAATATTGTATAATAGTTATACTTTACCCTTTCTATCAAAAAAATCTTTCATACACCATAAAATTATGGTGGTAGAATCTACAACCCCATACTTCCCTCTCTTCCCTTCTTCTTTTTAACCTCCCTCCCCCTTTTTCCCCTCCTTCCTCTCTCCTTCCATCCTCATCAAGACTAGCAGAACACTCTCCTACAGAAACACCTGTGTGAATAAGACTGTGACTGCACAAGCCCATTCTAAGACCATCCACAACCTTTGGAACAGGAATGTTTTCAAACTATGAACACCACAGCAGTCCTTCAGCGTATCAGCCTCTCATTGCCGTCAGTTTGGTCCATATGGGCTAGCCCTGCGTTCCAGGCCTCTGAGTCTACACTGCCTGCTGGCCTCCATCCCTGTGTTTGACATCTCTCTTCTGTACCCCATTTCTCTTCATCCTGCCTATCACAAACATTTCATTTCTCAGGACTAAACTGCTTGCAGTTTCACAAACAAAACAGACACAATGGCCCCTTCCTGTGTGGTGGAAGGCACAGAGCTCAGCCAATAGCGTCCTTAACAACTCCCACCCTGCTCTGCCTGCCCTGCCAAATCTCCTCAGACACTCACGAGTTAGCAGACACCGTGTTTCTGGTTTTTGTCCATTTTGGCTGAGTCACTGCCCAGCTAGGTCTTTTAACACTATCTCACAATTTCAGGATGAAAGCTATCACAAATGAGTAAAGCGGGCATACAGAACTCAAGAATGGCTGGGCGTGGTGGCACACGGCTATAATAGCAGTGTTTGGGAGACAGAAGCAGGAAGATGGCCACAAGTGTGGGACAAGGCTGGCCTGAATGGAGACTAACTAGCCAGGCATGTCTACATAGTAAAAGTCATCTAAAACAACAACAACGACAAAACAGAAAACAAAATTATGAGTTCTCTGATATTTCCTCTAGTAACCATATCAAACCCAGACACAGCATCTGAGTAAGACACTGGACATCAGACAACATAAAGCAGTTATAATTATAATTATAAGGGGCATGATGGGTTATGTCTTAGACTTGACCTAGCACCCTGCCTTCCAGAGTTTTAGGTTACCATGCTGAGAAGAAACCCAGTTGGGACTGGTTGTTTCACATAAGGGAGTCTCAGCAGACAATTGGAGGTTCAATGACAGAGTCCTGGGTCCTTTGGAAGAGAATGTCCCAGAGACACACAGAGGTTTGCTCAAGCATTCAGCTGGATTCTGGTTATTACAAGACAGGACAAATGTGACAAAGAACTAATTCTATCTTGTCTCAGTCTTATTAGATAGCTGTGGTAAGCCAGACAGCATGGTGTTAGCGTATAGATGAACCAATACATCAACGGAGCAGAGTAGAATTTAAAAACAGCACCACACACTAATGGGCAACTTTGTGATAAATGACACTAAGAGAATCAGGGATCTATACCATACATAACTTTGGCTCAAAATAATTGTAGCACCTAAAGCTGTAAACTTTAGATGAAAACTATAAACATTGCTAGAAGAACACAGAAGAGACAGGCTTAGTGAATTTGGATTAAGAAGAAAGTTTTAGCTACATGAAAAAGAAACATAAAATTGATGGATTGGGCTTCAATAAAGCTTAAATGTTTGTTCTTCAAAAGACACAGTTAAAAAGCAGAGTATGGTGGCTCACATTTATAATCCAAACATGAAAGACATTGAGTCATGAGGATTACAAGTTTGAGGCTAACCTAGGCAAGATAGAGAGTTCCAGGCCAACTTGAGTTACATTTTAAGACCCTGCCTCAAAACCAAATGAGACTGAAAACATAACATCAGAAGAATGACAATAGGTCTGGGATGGTGACTCGGTGGGCCAAGTGCTCCCCTAACCTGTGTGAGGACCCAGGTGTGAACTCCTCCAACCTATGCAAAGTTCTCCCCTAACCTGTGTGAGAATCCAGGTCTGAACATTTCTAACCTATGCAAAGTGCTCCCTTAACATGTATGAAGACCCAGGTGTGAACTCCTCTAACCTATGCAAAGTGCTCCCTTAACATGTATGAAGACCCAGGTGTGAACTCCTCCAACCTATGCAAAGTGCTCCCTTAACATGTATGAAGACCCAGGTGTGAACTCCTCCAACCTATGCAAAGTGCTCCCTTAACATGTATGAAGACTCAGGTGTGAACTCTTCCAATCTATGCAAAGTGCTCCCTTAACATGTATGAAGACCCAGGTGTGAACGCCTCCAACCTATGCAAAGTGTTCCCTTAACATGTATGAAGACCCAGGTGTGTACTCCTCCAACCTATGCTAAGTGCTCCCTTAACATGTATGAAGACCCAGGTGTGAACACCTCCAACCTATGCAAAGTGTTCCCTTAACATGTATGAAGACCCAGGTATGAACACCTCCAACCTATGCAAAGTGCTTCCTTAACATGTATGAAGACCCAGGTGTGTACTCCTACAACCTATCAAAGTGTTCCCCTAACACGTGTGAGAACCCAGGGGCGAACTCCTACAATCTATGCAAAGCCCTTCCTTACAAGTATGAGGACCCGAGTGTGAACTCCTACAACCTATGTGAAGCTGGCACAGCACCATGAAATCCCACTGTTCAGAGATGAGTGGCAGAAAAGAGAATTCCCTGGGACTCTGTAGGCCAGCTAGCCTAACAAACACTTCACAGCAGCTAAGGTTGATCCTCTGATCTCCACATATGAGCTAAGGCATGGATGTACCCACCCGCATGCAGTCATACATCCACCATCCTACACACACACACACACACACACACACACACACAGAGAGAGACAGAGAGAGAGAGAGAGAGAGAGAGAGAGAGAGAGAGAGAGAGAGAGAGAGAGAATGGAAAGAAAACCCATACACTGGAAAATATTTTCAAAGTTTACTTTTGAATGGAGATCTATTTTTAAATACATGCCAGTGGCAGATGAACAAGATTACTCCATGTTCTCAATCATAAAGAAAATTTAAGTCTATAACTCACTGAGATACCTTAGGCCATAGACAGTTTTCTGCCTCTATGATGAAAATCCTATCAGAGGCAATATGAGGAAGGGGTCATTAGTGTGGCTCCTAGTCTCATGGGTGACAGACAGTGTGTTCTGGTAGGGAGGGCATGAGGTGACACAGCAGCTCAAGTCACAGGAAGGCCTGGAAGTAGAGTGTGAATGTCAGAGCCCACTGCCTCGTTCTGTTACCGAGTCCCATAGGATGGACCTGCCCACAACCTGGGGACTCTCATCTGTCTGGAAAACTGGAAACACACACACATATACACACATACAGACACAGACACACACAGACACACACATACAGACACACACACACAGAGAGAGACACACAGACACACACATACACACATATGCACACATATGCACACACAGACACACAGACACACACACAAACACACATATACACAAAGAGACACACACACATACACACACACACAAAGCTATAATTTTTTGATGTGTCTAATGATTGTGACGAGCAACCATGAGGCCTAGTATCCCAGTATCCAAGTCAGAGAAAACCATCCTCTGCTCCAACGCTTAGGAACCAGAGGAACCCAAACACTCATATATTGCTGGTGGGAATGTGAAATGGTACAATCGCTTTGGGGAACAGTCTGGCAGTTTCTTAAACCTCGACATCAATTTCCTTTACAATCCAGTCATTCTGCTCCCAGCTATTTACCGTGGAGGGAAACGAAAACATATATTCATCCAAACGCCAGCAAATGAGACTCACGGCAGCTTTATTTGTATTCGCCCAAACTGAAAAACTCCCATTTCCCTCAATAGGTAAATAAAGTCTTATATCTAAAAGGAGGCAATAAAAAGGAGGTAATGTCTCAACATGGAAAAAAATCTCAAAGCAGTCTGAGTGAGGAGGAAGGGAGGGAGAGTTCCTGTGGTTTAACTATATCTGTATAGAAACTTAAAATTCTACAAAACGCAAATGAATCTACAACAGTAGGAAGTAAATCAATGGCCACCCGAAGGGAGCAGACTGAAAGGCTGCAAAGGCAGAAGGAAAGTCTGGCTGGAGCTATCTTTGTAAGCTTAATTATAATAATACTTTCATGGCAATTAGGCATGTGAGAACTTAACAGCTTTCAGAGATTTAATATGAGCCATTGGGATACTGTCCCCGTTTGCTTTCTATTGTAATGCTGCCAAAGTCATCTTGGTAGAGGAGAGGGCTACAGTCTGTTATCTCAGAAAACCAAGGCAGGACCTGGAGGCAGGCACTGGAGGTGAGGGCACAGAGGTGTGATGCTTACGGGCTGGATGCCCATGGCTTGCTCAGGCTGCTTTCTCATGCAACCCAGGACCACCTGGCCAGGGTGGCAACACCATCAGTGGACTGGGGCCCTCTCTCATTAATCATCAACTAAGAAAATGTCCCTCTGATAGGCTCACAGGCAAGGATGATGGAGGCAGTTCATTAGTTGAGGTTCCTTCTTCCCAGATGACTCTAATTTGTCTCAAGTTGACAAAGACTATCCAGTACAAATATGTTAGTGACCCGTAAACAAAGCTATTTCAAATTCTATTAAAATAGAATTCAAATAAAGAATTCTATTTCATTGCTATCTTTACTATCCTCTTTGCAAGTTAAGTTTGTAACTGCCCCCATGAAGAGTTTCAAGTCTGTTTCTCTTTCTGTCAGCACTCAGGCACGAGATACCTTGTAATAGACCAGAAACCATCCTTTCTGTTATATACCAAAAGAACTGGTGTCTTAGTTCTTAATATTTCCATTCTCTGTAGTTTTGAAAACGTAATTTATGATGCCTAAGCCACCCAGTCTTTGTTATTTTATATGAAAGCCAGAATAGAACAAAAGATATCTTAACTCAATAGAAAAACACACTCATTGTTCTAAACAGATATTAGAGAGAAAAGTGCTAACTCCAGTGAATAAAGATAAAATTGAAGGAGCACTAGAGAAAGACACCTGTCAGGGAAGCAGTGCACTGAGGTGTGAGGAATAAAACCTCTTATGCTCTCAACTTTTAGGGTCAAAGATGCAAGGTGTAAAGGCAGGAAAGAAGCCATGGATCTTGGGTAAAAAAGGGACTCTGGGTTTGCTCATTACAAGTGCCATGCATTTACTCTATATACTGTTAAAGGTTTTAAAACAAGGCTTCCAAGTGTTCTTCCCGCATCAGAAACATTGAGCCAAGAGATGGGCTTATCTCTCAAAAAAGTTATTATGTGAGTGTCCCTCCCTGCACAAAAAAATGTACTTTGTAAAGTACTCCAGAGAGTATGTTCCCCCAAGACAGGGTCTTAACTTCCAGGAAATCACAAAATAGGATGTGTGTGTCCTTTGGCTTACTTTTCTCTGGATCAAGAGGATGTAAGATTGTCATCAGAAGTAGTTCTACTACAGACCAGCAAGATGACTCGGTGGATAATGACACTTACCACTAAGCCTGACAACCTGCACCTGACCCCTAGGACCCATGTGGTAGAAGAAAAGAACCAACTTCTTCAAGTTGTCCTCCATATGCACATTGGATATGCATACACATACAGACACACATACACTCAGAGAGAAACAGAGACACAGACACAAAGAGATACACACACAGAGAGAAACACACACTTAAAGATGTTAAAGAAACAGTTCTATTATTGTAACATGAATATAATGTTTAGAAGGAAGAAAATGAAGAGGGAAATGGTATAATTATATCTCAAAAAACAAAAGAAATAATTTTTAAAAGAACATTGTAAAAACTCCATTTCCCAGGATCCCAAATGTCAACTGCATTGCTCATCCACTGCAGAGGCAGACAGCCAACCACCTCCAGGGGTCCTGTCCACAGGGCTCAATCTTGGATTGACCTATTTTTGGCAGCCTTCTTAAGACAGGATAGATCATGAGTTCTACTCTGATGCCAGACATAACTAATGGCTAGTCATTGCCCACTCATCAGCCTGGGGCTCAAGAAACAGGAAGAAGTAGATAATCAATACTGCATGGTATTTGAGTAGAAAAAAAGAACAAAAGATTTAGCCTAAAGCCCCTCCTAACTAATGTCACCCTCAATAGGGAGTTCTCAGTTTTAATAAAACCTATTGATTCACCAGGGAACAGCAGGAAAGAACTAGGATCAGGGTCTCTCTAGTCCCCTCAGGCAGACATCCTGGAGGAATGCTACAACATGTGGAATACTACCTTGGTATCAGGGTGCTTTCTCATTCCCATGGTAGGAAACAGGCTCCTGTTTCTGACATGACCACCAAGACCTTTAACAAAATCCAGCACCCCTTCATGATAAAAGTCTTAGAGAGATCAAAGATACAAAACACATACCTAAATACAGTAAAGGCAATATACAGTAAACTAATAACCAACACCAAACTAAATGGAGAGAACCTTCAAGCAATTCCACTGAATTCAGACACAAGACAAGGCTGTCTACTCTCTATATATCTATTCAGTAGAATACTTAATATTTTAGCTAGAGCAATAAGACAACTAAAAGAGATTAAGGAGATACAAATTGGAAAGGAATTACCACTATTTATAGATGATATGATAATCTACATAAGTGACCCCAAAAATTCTACCAGTGAACTCCTGATTAAAAGAAAAATGAAGAAAAAAACATTCAGCAAAGTGACTGGATACAAAATTAACACACACACACACACACACACACACACACACACACAAATCAGTATCCCTCCTATATACAAACAATAAATAGACTGAGAAAGAAGTTAGGGAAACACCACCCTTTATAACAGCCACAAATAATATAACATATTTTGGTGTGACTCTAACTAAGCAAGTGAAAGACCTCTGTGGAAAGAAGTTCATTTTTTTTTGAAGAAAGAAATCAAAGAAAATATCAGAAGATAAAAGATCTCCCATGCTCCTGGATTAATAGGATTAACATAGAAATATGGCTGCCCTACTGAAGGAAACTACAGAGTCAATAGAGTTCCCATCAAAACACAAACACAATCCTTTACAGATCTCGAAAGAACATTTCTCAACTTCAGATGTAAAAATAAAAAACCCAGGATAGCTAAAACAATCCTGTGCAATAAAGACCTTCTGGAGGTATCATCGCCCCTGTTCTCAAACTGTATTACAGAGGAATAGTAATAAAAACTCTTTGGATGGTATTAGCAGAAAAACATACAAGATAATCAATGGAATAAAATCAAAGAACCAGAGATAAAGCCACATACCTATGAACACTTGATTTTTGACAAAGAAGCCAAATCTAGGAAGAAAGAGAGAGGGAGAGAGGGGGGGAGGAAGGGAGGGAAAGAGGGGAGAAGGAGGGAGGGAGGAAGGGAAGGGAGGAAGAGAAGGGAGGGAGGGAGGGAGGGAAGGAAGGAAGGAAGGAAGGAAGGAAGAAAGAGAGAAAGAAAGAAAGAAAGAAAGAAAGAAAGAAAGAAAGAAAGAAAGAAAGAAAGAAACAAGAAAGCATCTTCAACAAATGGTGCTGGTCTAACTTGATTTCTGCATGTAGAAGAATGCAAATAGATCATATCTCTCACCCAGTACAGAACTCTTCCAAGTGGATCAAAGACCTTAACATAAAACCAGATACAATAAATCTAATAGAAGAGAAAGTGGGAAACAGCATTGAATACATTGGCACAAAAGACAAGTTCCTGAACAGAACACCAACAGCTCAGGCACTAAAGCTAATGAGTAATAAACGGGTCCTCATGAAATGGAAAACCTTCTGTAAGGTAAAGGACACAGTCAAAAGGACAAAATTACAGCCTACAAAATGGGAAAGATCTTCCCCAACCCCACATCTGACAGAGGGCTGATAGCCAAAATATATAAAGAACTCAAAGAATTAGACATCAACAAACCAAATAATCCACTTTAAAAACAGAGGACATTAATAAACAGAGAATTCTCCACCGAGGACTCTAATGGCGAGAAACCCTTAAAGAAATATTCAACATCTTTAGTCATCTGGGAAATGCAAATCAAAACAACTCTGAGATTCCATTTTACACCCATCAAAATGACTAAGATCAAAAACTCAATCACGTGCTTGCAAGGATGTGGAGCAAGGGGAACACTTCTCCATTACTGGTGGAAGCGCAAAGTTGCGCAACCACTTTAGAAATCAATTTGGTGGTTTCTCAGAAAATTGATTTACCTCAGAACAGATTTACCTCAAGACCCATCTATACCACTCCTTGGCATATACCCAAAAGAAGTTGCAGGATGCCACAAGGATGCTTGCCCAAGCATGTTCATAGCAGACTTACTCATAATAGCCTGAAACTGGAAACAACCTAGGTGCCTCTCAATCAAAGAATGGATACAGAAAATGTGGTTCATTTGCAAAATGGAATACTACTCAGCTATTAAAAAAAGAAGAAGACATCATGAATTGTGCAGGCAAATGGATGGAACCGAGAAAGATCATCCTGAGTGAGATAAGGCCCAGAAAGACATAGTATGTACTCACAAGTGGATAATAGTCATAAAGTACAAGATCAGCACACTACAAACTGCAGACCCAAAGACGCTAAGTGACGAGAGGGGCCCAAGGAGGCACGCTTGAATCTCACTGAGACAGGGAAATAAATTAGACATTGGGAGTGGATAGGCAGGAGAGATGGCGATGCAAACAGGAGAGTATTGAGAGAGGCAACTGGACTGGGGGAGCATCTCATGGAACGACCAGAAACCCAGGGCAATGGACAGTCCCAGAAATCTCCGGGGTGACTCTACCTAAGAAGTGGGGACATGGAGCCTAGCAGGCCATCTCCTGTAACTAGCCAAGCCTTCCAGTGGAAGGATTGGAACACCAACCCAACCACAAAATCTTAGACCACAGTTCTGTACTGCCTACAGGATATGCAGGGGTGGAATGTGGAGCAGAATTCCAAGAACGGGCCAACCAATGAGCTGCCCATCTCGGGACTCATGCCATGAGAGGGAACCCACCTCTGACACCATTAATGACATCCTACTGAACTTGCAGGCAGGAGCCTAACATTAAATGTCAGAGGGACTTTGTCCAGCAACTGTTGGAAGCTGACCCAGAAACCCATAGCCAACACTGAGCAGAGCCTGGAGAATCCTGAGGAAGAAGGGAAGGAAGAACTAGAGGAGGTGAAGGAGTCAAGGACACCACAAGAAAACCTACAGTCAACCTGGGTCCATGGGGGCTCATGGAGACTGAACTGCCAACCAGAAACACTAGTGGGACGGACCCTGGCCCTCTGGACATCCATGGTGTTTATGTGGCCTGAGGTGGAAGCAGAGGCTGTCTCTGACTACATTGCCTGATTGTGGGTTTCTTTCCCCCTAAGTGGGCTGCCTTGTGTAGCCTCAGCTGAAGAGGATGTACCCAGTCCTGATATGCTTGCTATGCCTGGGCTGGCTGATATCCATGGGAGCCCTCTCCCTCTCTGGGTGGGGAGAAGCCAGGAGAGGTGAGTAGGGGAGGGGAGAGGAGAGACAGCCTGGGAGGGGAGAAAGGAAGGGAAGCTGTCTGTGGTTGGGATATAAAGTCAACAAATGACTTAAGTCAATTAAAAAAGGCCTTGCTCTTTATTTTTAATTTTCCCTTCCTTCTCTGCTCTTGTGTCTTAGCTCTGGCATGTCTTTTACCATTAAAAGTGTAGTACCATTTAAATAAAGACGAGAAGTGACATTTTTTAAGAAAATGGATGCTGTTTGGGGACAGTGCTGTTAACTTTAAAAGGTTATTGCTTCAAAGGACACCCTTTAGCAGAGGGCGTTAAATAGCAGGAGCTTGACACACTGCCAGGCTCCAGACCAGCATTCGTCTTTACTTTTGAGAACTCAAAGAAAACCTTGGTTTGTGGGGATTTTTTTTTTTGTCCTTTTTGTTTTTTGGGTTTTTTTTGTCTTGAGACAGTTCTCACATAGTCCAGGCTGGCCCTGAAATCACTATGTACCAGAGGGTGACCTTGAACTTCTGTTCCTTCTGCATGCACTTCCCAAGTGCTAATTATGCTCTGCTGGCTGCAGTGCTGGAGACTGAAGCAGGGCCTTGTGCAGGCCAGGTAACCACTCTACCAAACCCCAAACCCGGTTTTATTTATTGCTTAAGATCACACTTTCATCAGAGGCATTTTTTTGAAACTTCTTACACCCCTGAACAGACCAATCCCAGCAGCTCTGATGGAAAAGATGAGGCCAGAGAACTCAGGGTTGACCAGATGGATATTCTGACCTTGAAGCATTCAGAGACCTTTCTATTAATCCTATATAGACCATCAAGACAGAAAAAAATGCTTATAAATCAGAGTCAAAAGGAAGCCACCCAAGTACATTTCACCAGCAAGAGGAATTAAGCACCTTCCAAGAGGTGCTGGTCTCTACACCACAGGCAACTAGTACCCACCGCCTTATTCAAGTCCGTGTAATAAATATGCTGAGCTACCTGGCATTCCAAAGTTTCTCTGACAAAGACCCCAGTCCACACAGTCCCAGCTTGTCTGTCTGTTTGTCTGTCTGTCCTCATTCCCTAGTCATCTCAGTTGAGTCAGGCCCCCAAGGCCATGTGAAGGACTCAGTAGATCCTGACATGAGAGGTCACCATCTCTCCCTCTTCTAACCACTGTTTAAGGGGAGTGGAATGACATTCCAGTTAGTCATTTGGAGGGTAACGAATGTCGTGCTCATCACCTCCCCTTCTCAATGTTAAATGTGACTTACCTGCCACACAGAAAAGGTTAATCCCTCCTGTCCCATTGGGGCACGTGACATCAGCTCAGGACATCAGCCACTTTCTAAAGATGTGCGTCACTGTAGGGACTTGACTTGCAAATCAGTGTACCTCCTGCACAGTCAGAAGTATTTTCAAAGACTGAGATTGAGTGTGAGGAATAGCCCACGGTTTAGAATTTCCTCTCCGGACCACCATGCTATTTGAATACTGACAGGCTCCATCCTACCTGTTGATTTTAAAGCTCCAGGGCCTATGTGACCTTTGATTTTCACACGCTGGTTTGATGATACTTCTAATTAAAGAACTCACATCAGACTCTGTGAAAGCCAGGGAATATCGTTTCGTGCCCTTATGCTGAGGGTGTTGATACCCACATTACCCGTGGAAGCAAGAAGCAACGATGGACCAGGCCTGTGAGCAGCGTGAGCAACGAGCCTGGCAGCCCCAACCCCCGATGCACTGAACGCTTTGCTTTTCTCGCTTCTACTAGGCCCCGTAATGGAGAAACACTTTTCTCTTCTCAATCTGTTGGCCTGAAATTTTCCAAGAAAAAAGGGGAAACTACATTGAAAGATTAAAGACTCAGCAACAAACTTCTGACTTTTCTCATCAGGGAAGAAATCCCCCCCATCTTTTAAGACAAAATTGGACAAAAATAGGTTCAGGAGGGGAGAGACTGGCTGCAAAGACATTCTTCTCACACTTGGAGGCAACCACTCCTGCAGCACCTGGAGGCAGCCATTCCTGCAACAGCTGGATACAGCCATTCCTGCAGCACCTGGAGGCAGCCACTCCTGCAGCACCTGGAGGCAGCCACTCCTGCAGCACCTGGAGGCAGCCATTCCTTCAGCAGAACTTTTCTGAACCTTTCATGTATGTGAGCTGGTAAATAGATTTGATTCTGAGTCTTTAGATCAAGTTTCTTGTTACTTAAAACAAGAAGATTCCTGGTTCAGAACAGGCAGGATGGGGACTCATAAGTTTTCTTAAGTGTGAGCCATTTTAACCTTTGTGTAAGGATATCACCAGATTTAATATACTTTAGCTTTAGAAACTTCATTCTTAAAAGAGGAAACGGATTCCCAGCACCCACATAGGAATCCAGGCAGGCATTGTGATGCTCTTCTATAATCCACATGCTGGGAGGCAGACAGGAGGCTACCTGCAGCTCACTGGTTGGCCAGTCTGGGAAAATGAGTGAGCACCAGGTCCAATGAGTGGCTGACTCAAAAGACAATACGGGAGTGACTGACAAACACATGTGATGTGGAGAATGGACTTCCGGTCTCCACACAAAAGCACACACATACACACACATGCATGAGTATCCGCCATGTTCATTTAAGCAGATGAACACATACATACACAATGCACACATATGCATACACACACACTCACATACTTGCACACATACACCCAGCATGAACACCCAGTATGGGGGTGCGCACCCATCTTAAGAAGCTAACATTAATCTACAGAAAGCATTGCTATTTTCCAACCTTTGTTAAGTCTCTCTTTACAAACATCCTCTTCCTCCCACTCTCCATTCAGCAAAGGAAAGAAAGGTATATTTGTCTACATTTTTAGAGAAAGGCAGAGAGAACAAAAGCTCAGCGACGTCTCGAACCTCGGGGCTGGCTACGGGGGAGTACTTTGGCACAGGCAGCCCAGGAGCTGAGCCTTTTCCAAACAGCACCTCCCTGACAGTCAGAGAGCCTATTGCTTCTGCGTGTGGACAATGAGAGAAGATGGCGGAATTGGGTCTGTAATGTGCGGATTTACTGTTCTGAGAAATGGAATGATAATAATTTAAGAGAAGGCTTTGTCGGTGGGAATAAGAGCGTGAAATTGAGGATGGGAACAAAATGCAAGTGAATGGGAAAATGCCACCCAGACTCTGACATGCGTCCAGGTGCTGCAGGCCCGTCCCCAGGGTGCAGCCACGTGCGAGCTGGCCAACAAAGGAAGGAGGCTCCGTGCTGTCAAGCATCCTGTGGCCTTGCTGGCGGATTCAGCCTTTTCTCTCCTGCATGTAGTCGACTCTAGAATGCATGTTTCAACACTCACGACTGAATTCTTTCATCACCCCTGCCAGTGAAATGCAAACAAAATCAAGACGTATACTCAGAGCAATGCTGTCTAGGTTCCAAGGCAGCTGAGGGGGACCCACAGAAATCCAGGGTCTGGAAATATCAGATGCAGCCAGAACCTTCAGAGGAAAAGAGATCTAGATTACACAAAGGGGTGATATACACGCAGGGGAGTCATTTATGTGCTTAGATCAGGTTCCTGAATATATCAAGTCTCCAACCAGATTTTGAACATAAGTAAGTGCTATGTGAAGAAACCATTAGAAACCTCTATGCCAACCTTTTTCTTTAATAACCAGAAGGAGGGGGAACTGAAATCACACACACACACACACACACACACACACACACACACACACACACCCCTTGACAGGGTGAACAAGGATTTATCAATAATTTGGTTCCATATAAGCTAAAGAAGGAATCAGCATTTCGAGGTCTACACAGTTTTGTTGTTGTTGTTGTTGCTAAGGATAAAGTCTTAATGGATTGCCTTGTATTTATTGCAACTAAACATCTCGAAGAAGTTCTTTTTGACTCACAAAGGTAGCCCAGGAGCCCTTGTTGAGATCAACATTGGAAATCAAACTGTCCTTCATGATGAAATAATGCAAATCTGTAAGATTCTTCTGGAAACTAAAAAGCCTAAAGAAAGACTCAAATTTTAAAAGATAAATAAATAAAATAAAAACAAGGAAAGAAAATTTTCAGCTTCTCAGCCTGGGGTAAGTTTCCCCTTAGGGGTTATTTGCCATGTGTCTTAGTTAAGGTTTCTCTGCTGTGAACAGACACCATGACCAATGCAAGTTTTATAAAAGACAACATTTAATTGGGGCTGGCTTACAGGCTCAGAGGTTCAGTCCACTGTCATCAAGGCAGAAACATGGCAGCATCCAGGCAGATATGGTACAGAAGGAGCTGAGAGTTCTACATCTTCTTCTTAAGGCTGCTAGTGGAAGACTGACTTCCAGGCAGCCAGGGTGAAGGTCTTAAGCCCACACCCACAGTGACACACCTATTCCAACAAGGCCACACCTCCTAATAAGGTCACTTTCTGGGCCAATCATATACAAACCATCACATTCCACTCCCTGGCCCCCATAGGCTTGTTCAAACATGAGTCTATGGGGGCCATATTTAAACATAGGCATAATGCAAAATACATTTAGTCCAACTTCAAAAGTCCCTGTAGTCTATAGCAGTCTCAACAATGTTAAAAGTCCAAAGTTCAAGGTCTCTTTTGAGATTCATCCAATCACTTAACTGTAATCCCCCAAGCAAGAAAGGAAACCAGCTGGGCAAAGTCCAAACTCTGCATCTCCATGTCTGATGGCAAAGCAGTCTTCAGATATCCAACTCCTTTTTCATCTTTGTTGACTTCAACAAGGTTCTTTCTTCTGGGCTTATTCCACTCCCTGTTAACAGCTTTCCTTGGCAGGCATCCTGTGGCTCTGGCATCGTTAACATCTTGGGTACCCCAAGTCAATTTCAGCTTCACAGCTTCTTGTTCCAATGTCTGAGATCCACACATGATCTTCTGTGTATCTCCAAAGAGCTGGTGTCACTTCTCCAGTTCTGCCCTCTGTAGCACTCTAAGTTCAGATTGATCCACTCCACTGCCACTGCTGTTCTTAGTGGTCATCCCATGGTACTGGCATATCCAATATGCTAGGGTCTTCCACTGCAACTATGCTTCACCAAAGCCTCTCATAGGCTCTCTTCATGGTACCAAGTCTCAACTTCTTTGCATGACCCCTTCTGTCCTGGGCTGTCAATTACAACTGAGGGTACACTTTCACCAATGGCCTTCCATGGCCTCTCACAGTACCAAGCCTCAGCTGTTCTTCATGATGCCTTCATGCCTTCAAAACCTGGATGATTCTTACACACTACCAAGTACAGCTGCAGCATGAGGAACACTTGGCTATCTCTGGAATACAGCTTCTTTGTGCTCTCAGAAAACACTTCCCATATTTCACCTCAGTGATGCTGGTCTTTTCTTAATCACCACTAATTTCTTAGCTCCAGCTAACCAGCATCAATTGTCCCAGTAGTCTCCTTCTCTTCTTGAATATAAAGCCAGAGACACATGGCTGAAGCTGCTGAGTTCTGCTGCTTGCAGGAGCTGGAACATTGGCCCCCTTGTTCTATTACATTATCACTGGCTTCCTTTTTACCAGCTCCTTCACTGCCTAAGTTGGCTGTCCTGAATCTTGCTCCTTAGACTGACTTTGAAGAGATCTGCATGCCTGTCTCCTAAGCACTGGGATTAAAGGTGTGGTCCACCAAGCCTGGATTAAAGTTTTTCTTCACCTAGAATTTGCTCTGTTCTAGGCTGACCTTGAACTCAGAGATCTGCTTATCTTTGCCTCCTGGGATTAAAGGCTTGTACAACCATGCCTGGACCTAAAGTTAACTCTGTGAATCTTGCCCCGAAGGTCACCACTCCTTTAATTCAATTTAATATCCTTGAATTCAGCTCCGTTTCACTTCCTGGAGTCCCTTTAATACTCAAACTATATATTTTGTACTTTTCCTTTCTCAGCTTGCTATGTTTGTTCAAAATTCTCTTCATCAGACTTAACCAGAGAACAAAGTCTTTGTTGGGCTTTTTGAGACTTCCTTTGCAGATGCAATTAATATAAATCTCTTTACCTTAGCCCTAGGTAGTCTCTTTAGACAGTGGCAAAAAGCAGCCATGTTCTTTACCAAAACATCACAAAAACAGTCTCTCAGCCACATATTAAAGTTCTTCTCCACTGAAACCTCTTGGGCTGTCAGGCCTACACAGTTAAAATGACCCTCAGCACCACTGTCTTCCATATTCCTACTAGTCTGGCCCATTAAGTCCCACTTAAAGAATTCCGTGGCTTTCCAAATCCAAAGTCCCAAAATCCACATTCTTCCAAACAAAAGCATGGTCAGGCCTATTACAGTAATACCCCATTTCTGGTACCAACTTCTGTCTTAGTTAGGGTTTCTCTGCTGTGAACAGACACCATGACCAATGCAAGTTTTATAAAAGACAACATTTAATTGGGGCTGGCTTACAGGCTCAGAGGTTCAGTCCACTATCATCAAGGCAGAAACATGGCAGCATCCAGGCAGATATGGTACAGGAGGAGCTGAGAGTTCTACATCTTCTTCTGAAGGCTGCTAGTGGAAAACTGACTTCCAGGCAGCCAGGGTGAAGGTCTTAAGCCCACACCCACAGTGACACACCTACTCCAACAAGGCCACACCTCCTAATACGGTCACTTTCTGGGCCAATCATATACAAACCATCACACCATGATCTAGGGAAACATCTACCTGCTGGAGAAGACATGCTTACATCTGGCAAGTAGAAGGGGCACTCTGTTCACCATTCTTTGGTTCATGGGACTGTCCCACATAAAAATAGTCACCTTTTCTGAAAGGACAGTAGTGCAGATGTAAAAACCTATCTCCAGAAGGACAGAAAGACCTGCTCAATATCTGGGGGATGGGGATTAAAGCCAAAAAAAAAAAAAAGTTTCTAGTGAGCGAGAACAGATCCGGAAATAGAGATCATGTTTCCTCATGGGTTTCATGTGCTTAGCATGCTAAGCTCTCTCTGTGCTCTTCCCCAAGGTGGATGTCTATTGTATAACAATCTTGTGCCGTGCTGTTCTAGATAAGGGAAGGAGAGGAGCCCCCTCTGAGGAGGAGCAAAGGCAGAACAACAATATGCAACTGCTGGCATAGCATTAGGATTAGAACAGAACAAGTGCAAGAAAAGCTGCAGTAACCCTTGCCGCAGCAACTTGGCAATGCACTGAGGAAGTGCAGCCGTGCTCGTGACGTGTGGCAGGGAGGCCTCCAGAGACAGGGGCATGGCTGGGGATGCCATAAAATGATGATCTTGCTTGCCTTGTGGGATTGAATACAAAGTAGAATTAGGACCCTACCCAAGGTAGGGTGGTACAACCCGTGATTTCTAGGTTTGCTGTCACTTACCGCTCTGTGCATTGTAGGAACTAGCAGACGTGGCTGCCATGGCACGCTCCTCTCTACAGACTGGACTGCCCTTCAGTTATTGCTTTTCCCCTGGTTGCTTTGGCACGCCATGAAAACAAAACCCAAATCAACCAAAGACATGAGAGTCCAAGAGCTCTTTCTTCCACACTGGCTTTACCACGCCTTGCCATTCGGGGGCGTCTATGTGCAGGACCGGGGTTTGATATCCCTGAGTGGGATAGCAAGGCAGTCTCTCAAGCGTAACATGTCTCTCTTCCCACTGAGGAGGGACAGGGGCTTGGAAAAGCAGCATCCTAGGGCTACAAAGACTGTCAATGCTTGAGCCATGTCCAGAATCCTCGGTTCTTAAGTCGAAGCCCCCCATGTAGAAGCACGACAGCAGGTGAATGAGACAGGGGAAGGCAGCATGAGTGTGTGCTTGATATTGCCCATTTCAGAAAATGGGAATCAAAGTAGCCCAGATACTTTAAACAGACATAAAGCAAGGGCTGAGGGAGGGCGTGCTGCAGCACACTTCCAGAAAATCTGCTAAGCAATAAACATATAGATCACTGGTGATGCCCCCACCCCTCGGGCTAGTGCTTTCAATTCCTGGAGCCTTCTATGGATAACAAACAAGGGCAGATATTTATGCAGAGATGTTCATCTTTGTGTTATTTGTAATAACAAACAAAACAGCGAAGGTTCATCAATAGGGAAACTGATTTTAGTATATGTGTGACAAAATTTTATTGTATTAGTAAAAAATTCTTTAACCAAAATGTTAGTAATATGAAAAAAATGCTTGAAATGTCAAAATAATGGGACTCTATATAATAATCTCTTTATAAAGATGCTTGTGAAGAGCTTAGGGTATTTTGTTGGTTTATTTATTTATTTATTTTACAAAGCCATGTCAAAATATTAACAGGAGGCTGGGCATGGTTCAAGGTCATCCCAGACTATATAGCAAGTTTTAGGCTGGCCTTGGACACTTGATATCATATCTCAAAAATATACATACATATATACATACATACATATGTATGTTTGTATGTATTGTGTACATGCATATGTATATGTAGAATGAGTTTTTATGTAAACAGATTTATATCTTTTAATTTTTATAAAAATGCTACCTTTGAATTACTGTCATAAACAGAATGAAAAACAGAAATCTAGATGTTTGAATATGTAACCAAAATACTCTTCATTAAAGATGATTGGTTTGGGCAGCAGTTAGACATGAACTGATACCTTCACCAAAGGAGTATTTTATTTCGCAAACACCACCACATCATGATCATGATTTCTAAGCTAGCATCACCTGTGAGGTACCAGAGGTGACCAGGTGCAGCGTGCCCTCGGACCAGAGTGTTGGATAAGATCTAACAGACACAAAGTGCAGGCCACCATTTCCTCAGGTGCCAATCAGAGTCTCTGTGAAAGATCTCTATGAAACTGCCCAGCCTGCCTCTTCCCTCTTTCCCACCCCTCTCTGCTTGCACTTTTCTCCTTCACAATCATTACCACCTGCCACGCACTTGTTCACTGACTGTCTCCCAGCACTGAGGACACCACCTCCATCTAACTAGAGACAGTCATTTATGATGTCTGTTCCCATATGGCCTAAACACCCAGGGTGTTTAGGACAGAGTTGGCTTTCAAGAATATTGACTAATAAAATAACATTGATAAATAAACTAAAAACAAAAACAGATATGTTCACCAAATGTTTTCTTTGTGTCAGTGTTGCCATGATTTCGACAATAAAATTATCAGTCAAGGTCTGATCGTCACCTGTCTCTACAGATGGTAATACTGGCTTGGAAAGATTTACTAAACTGTTCCCAATGCTAGTAGGTGTTATGGTCTCAGTCCAGAGTCAAACTGGCTCTGACCTTTATCTCTTTTATTATAACTTATGGTATCTCAATCCTTATATTTGCTGCAGTGCAAATGTCAGCAAAGACCCACAGACACGATTCCCAGAGCCCTGCTTCCCTTTGGCACATTTAAAACTGGGAAGAATCTGAGAGAGAATGTGTTAGCAGTGGCATTTGAAAGCTCCCTAGAAGAATGGGTAGTATTTGCATTTAGACAAGCTGAGGAAGAAAGGCCCTGGAGTCCTATTGGGAGCTGACCGGAGCCTCTCGCTTCCTTGGCCATTACATTTCCTCCTATCTGACCCCATGCACATCCTTCCCACAGGACCTGTTCCCTCTGGGGCCACTACTTCTTAGTCACAGAAATTATTGAGCCAGAGAACAAATGCATGATTCATTTCTTTTCTCAAAACCAGTCCTAAATATTCAAGGCAAAAATAGCAGGCACAGAATACAGTCAGCCCTTGCCTGTGTGTGCAATGTCTTAATACATACATCTACATATAATTTTAACTGGAAAATAGTCACTAAACAAAACCATGACCAAATATGGTAGTACATACCTCCAATCCCAGCACTTGGAAGGACAAGACAATATTGTGAGTTTAAGGCCAGCTTAGCATATATAGCAAACAAGATCTTAGCCTCCAAACAGAGAAATGTGAGCACAGCCTATCTTATTAAGTGCATAATAGGTGTGAGATTCTATTTGGGACATGGTATGTTAAACATCAGTTACTCTAATTCTTACAAAAACTATAGTGTGAGAGAGATTATGATTTGTTTCACCAGAAAGAGACTGAGGTACAAAGAGATCCAATGTCATTTGGTTATAAAATTCAGGGTAAAAATTCAGATCCATCTAACTCCAATACCCTTATTTTGTTGGCTGCAATTTTGCCAACTAAGGCATAAGATTTTTATACACCATGTACTACTTCTTCCTGTGTCCACATAGAATTAGAGCTTTCTTCCCCAAGGAAAATCTTCCCATTGGTAGAACATTATTCAACATGGTAATTAGATAGTTACTCCTCCCCCATGAATGCTATAATGATGGAAATAAACTTATGTAACCACATAAATTAAAGCAATCCTAAACTGATTATTTCACAAAATATTACAGTCAGTGTGCCTGTATATCCCATGTTTTCCTGCTGGTTCATCAATGTCCAGGGAAGCTTATTCAATTTGCTTTCAAAACCATTTTCTGTACTAGTCTAATCTTCTGCTTATTTCTAAGTGTGAACAAACTTTTTGCCTAGAGACCTGACTCCCCATCCATGCTGATCATTACAGCTGATGAGATTCTTTCTTGGGAATGCAGGATCTGAGGCTGGGCTATACTCCTCTGGGCACTGGGAAGAGAGGGGAGAAATCAAAGCAGTTTTGGCTCCATGGTAACCCCAGATCACACACAAACCAATGTTCTTGAAAAGCAAGCACAAAAAGAGAACAGCATGCAAAATGCAAGACAGAAATCAGAACACAGCAGCCGTGAGAGGCCACCCCAGCCCAAACAGTGGAGCCAGGGATGCTTAGGGCCAACTCTCCACTTCTGGGGATGATGGACAGTATATCCTGAAATTAGATTCTGGAAAGCACCCACTATTTCTTAGAGCAGATTGGTGTTTATTTAGACAGTTTTCAGGGAGTGCAATAATTATCTCTTACTATGTAAGAAATTATCCCCAAATGTAGCATATTAAATAATATGTTGCCTTACCCTGTCTCCAAGACTCAGGAATGGTGGACCATTTTAGCTGATTGGTTCTGACTCAATGTCTCTCATAAGGTTGTTGGGTCTAAGATCATGTCAAGGCTTGGTCAGAGCAGATGGAGAATCTACTTCTAAGTCACTCACCTGGCCTTTGGAAGCCTCATCCTTGATTCCAGAACAGAGACGATGAGAATGGGAAATGAGTGAAAGCACTGTATAGAGATATAATTACCTCATGGTAAGAACCACAGTATTTGATAACTTATCCCCCAAAATGCCATGCTGCACGTCTTGAGGAGACATTACTAAGGAACCTCTTGGTGGCTGTTACTATAGGGAGTCACATATCAGTCCCATCAACATCAGCCATCTAAAATCTAGCTATTAATATAAATACAAATGTGTTCCTTAAGCACTAACCAGTTTCCATAAATCATATTTGGCTTGTGTGGTTAGTGGCATACACTCAGACTCGTATCAAACACTCATACTCTTTAAAAAGTAGAGGTCAAAATAAAGAAGAGAGTACTCTTTAGAAAACACAAAACATTAAAAGACATATAGATCACCAAGCAGAATTATTTGTTATTGAAACACAAAGTCCAGTCAGAGAAGGTAATTGTTGCTCTAATAACAAAGAAACAATGGAAAATTTTAGTTAAAACTAAGCTCCTTGTATGTCCTACACAGGCCATCTTCACTCATTGTTATCATCCTTGCCACAGGACCAGGGATGTAGGAATATACTCAGGCTGAAATCTTCACAGCTGCAGTGCTGAAGGTATACAGGGGATGGCAAAACATGCCTTGTGTAAAACTTGTATCCATGACTCTTGCCTTTTCTTAAGAGACACACATGGTGGCAAAAACAAAACAAAACAAAACAAAACAAAACAAAAAAAACAGAACCAAGTAAAGTCCTAAGCTTTTACCCTTACACATATGTGATTCCACATTTACTGTTAGAGACACAGGATGAGGTCATACAGCTGCTTAGAAAACCAAACCCTTTCTATAGATACACCAGCTACATCTGAGGGTGAAAGAAACAATCCAGCACAGTGGTGCCTCTGTCTTCTCTCCTAGCTCCATTCTAGCCAGCCGTATGCAGATAGTCATGGTTGGACCACCCAGTTCACTGTGAATAGGCCATTCTAATCTTTCATTCTATATTTTTATTAGATATAAATAAGTAGATTATGATGAAGATAGATAGATTGATTGATTAATGATATACCTGATAGAGAGATAGAAGACAGATGATAGGTTAGGTAGGTAAATGGACAGATAAATGATAGATGGTAGGTAGATAAATAACAGATAGATAGACATTGATACATGATAGATGAATAGATAAATGATAGATTGATTATTGATACATGATAGAGATGGATAGATGGATGGATAGATAGATAGATAGATAGATAGATAGATAGATAGATAGATAGAATACGATAAATATTATGCTCTATCCTATTATTATTTTATTTTTACCAGTTCTGTTACTCTAAAAAACACTGCCTACTACAGCTACACTGGCCTTTTTGGCTGCCCAGACGACTGGGTGATTTTACTATTATCCTTACCCATGTTGATCTCTTGTTCCCTTTCCACATCTTTCTGCTTCCCACTAGCAAGCCCACCTTGAGCCCCATCTGCTCCACACAGCAGTCAGGGGCAGCATTAGGAAGTCTCTCTCTTATTTCCGATTCCCCACAGCTGTCTGGGCTATGGGCTCATTCACTTATTCACTTCATTTGATAATTATTGGTAACTTTTCCACATGAGAAAAAAATTATAACTTATCTTCATACACAAAAGCAAATTTCTAATAACTTTTAAGGTTACTAGAGCCAATACATAATTTTATAGAAACAGAAAATGAATTAGTGGTTCCAGGGTTTGGGGGGAGTAGGGATGAAGAAGTCACTGCCAGATGATGAACAGTCTCTTCATCGATTAAAGTCTGACTGCTACAGCTCAGTAGGTGAAATGTATGGTATAGATATTCTAGTTTGTTTAACATTAAAAAAGGCTGAAAATGTTAGTGATTTTATGATGTGTGCATCTTTCTCTGCACATATTATATGTTGGTAAGTTTCTTTCCAAATATCTAAATGGAACAAAAGAATCATAAAAGTCCCAGGAGATACTGAAGCAAGATATCTTAAAGGTTTGTATGGGAAACATATTCATCAGCAAAACAAAATTCTAAAACCCATAAAAGAAAAAGCTGATGTGGCACATTTTACTATGCATACATAATAAATTAAATCTCCCGGGACAGGGCATCGTGAACAAAAATGTATGCTACACATATAGAAACATATACCTAATTTACAATGAGTCAGGACTTGATGTCTCTCATATTAAAAGAGCTCTTGCAAAAAAATAAATATAACCCATAAAGTCTCCAAAAGTCGACAATCATATGAATGAGAGACAGGACCAGCTATAAACGAGAGAGGACGCCTGGCTGACAGAGGGTGTGAGGAATCCTCCTGTGTGTCTCCTCAGCACCCAGTGTGGCACACTCCACACTTCATGTGTTTAGTGTGTTTGCCAAGTGCAGTCTTCCTGTTTTGTCTTCCTCGACACTTGATTTGTCCTGTGACTTCTCTTCACGGGCAGATCTGTCACCCTTGCCATCTCTCCCTCTGTAACAACAAATGCTTTTCTCGGCTTCACTGAAAAGGAAGAGTATTTTTATACACGTTTTTATTTAAAAAAAAAAAAGCTTTGTTTCATACTTATCTTTTCATATTAAGGATGATTTTTTGGTCTTGATGTGCTGCCATAACTCAGGCTAGTTCCCTTTCCTCGCATATTGACTTGTGGTCTGTTGAGAGCAGATGAGTAACATTTCAATCTGGTGAAGTATGGGAGAATGTTTAAACATTTTATCGGGAATCTATCCCAAGGACAAAACACAAATGTAATACTTTCTGGAAGTTAATCATTTCCAGCAAACCCCAGAATTTTTTTATTTTCTAAAGAAAACACTGAAAATTTCTCAGGCAATAAATTGGCCTTATTTTCATGATTTCAAACTTAGATAGCATGAGACAGAAGGTATGCACACAGTGGATGGAAATAAAAGAAAACTCTTCGTCTTGACGAAACCACAATACCATGATAAGAGCTCAGGAAGACCCTGGCAGGCTCAGTGTGCTCCTGTGCTGAAGAGTTTAATGAAAAAATAATCCTATTAGAAAATGGACTCCTTGGCCTTAGTTTTCTCACTGGCTTCTGAGTTCAGAGCAGTACCATCAGGGGATTGCACCTCCTGTCACCACCACCCCCAACACACACACACACACACACACACACACACACACACACCACAACCTGAATTTGAAGATCTCCTCAGGAAAGCCAATGAACACCC
Organism: Apodemus agrarius; assembly: GCA_964023405.1. Lineage (NCBI taxonomy): Eukaryota > Metazoa > Chordata > Mammalia > Rodentia > Muridae > Apodemus > Apodemus agrarius. The sequence continues at coordinate 194,187,193 of OZ030005.1, forward strand.
CCATCTTTCCACCAAAGGGCTAGGGCCTCCCTAGAAACTTCTCTTCCTGTGCACCTTACAGTGCCCTAAACCCCAATTAAAAGCCTTGTGCTTCTGGTCCAGTGGCTCCCAACCTCCCTGGTGCCGAGAACTTTTAATACAGTTCTTCGTGTTGTGGTGACTCTCAACCATAAAATTATTGTGCTGCTACTTCAAAGCAGTAATTTTGCTACTTTTATGAATCAGAATGTAAATCGCTGATGTGTGACCCGCTGTGGGAGTTGTGACTCATAGGTTGAGAACTTCTGTTCTAGGCTCTACTCTAGCCTTCAACCAGTCTACGCTATGTTCTGAATAGGTTGTCTCCATGTCAGTTTTTAACTGGTCTTTTGCAGGTTTCTGCTAATGGTTCTCTGCTTTTAGGGTGTTCTCTTAAAATCCTTTCTTCTTAAGGTTCCCTTACTACTTCTTCCATACCCCAAATTCAAGGCCAACCGTGTCCCTCTGGTCAGTAAAACCAGGCAACATCTTCATGAGATTAAAGATCCCTTTGGGTATATTTGTATCTAAGTTTCTGGCAGCCCATCATTGACTTGATAACTAAATGCCAGGCCCCCGCCCAGCCTCTTTTCTCTTCACAGCTTCTTTATAGAGGATGCTCTGTTCTCTTTTCCAGACACTAGACACACTAGTCATTGACCACTTGGCATGGAATTCCCCTTTGCCATCAGAGAACTCTGTGCCTAGTTTCCTCTTCAGCGGGTCACATGCCTGCACCCATTAAGACTCTCCGAGTCCTTTACTTACCTGAACTCTCCCGTGGTCAATGCTCTTCCCTTGTCTCAACAATCATTGCATCTCACTGAAGTGTTTTATTCACGTGCCTGCTTCTTCCCCTCAAATATGAACAACTATTAGGACCAGGGTCCCTGCCTTTGTCATCTCTGCAATGTTGAAAACTGTATCAGTATCTGCTCTGTGGGAGATTTGAAGTAATTATATGTTAAAAATTAACTGGAACTTAACCAATATTTCTCTTCATCATTACCATGTGTTCACAAGGCCCTTACCTGAGTATAGGGCAAGTCATTCACCCCAGAGAACAGACTTGGCCCATATACAATCAAACTAGTTCTGCCTGCCCCCAAAAGCACTTTCTACATAAGATTCAATAAGATCTTTTCTATACTCTAATTTGCAAGCCTTGCTGTATACTCAAATTTCTTGGAGAGCTTTAAAGAAACTCCACATTCTACTGCAGAGATACTTACACATACGTATTTGTTCCTGCTCTGTTCACAGGAGCTAGGGAAAGGTGTCTAGATATTCATCAATGGATGAATGGGTAAAGAAAATGTGGTGCATTTACACAATGGAATTTGATTCAGCTGAAATTTAAAAAAATGAAAATTTAAAGAAGATGGACCTGAGAAGTATTATATTAAGCAAGAGATGGTCCAGACTCCAAAGGACTAAAATCACATATTTTCTCTCATAGATAGATCCTAGAATTTTTTTTTACATATATATGTGTGTGTCTAAATGAGTATGTGTGTAATTAAAGACTTGGAGTAGATTCAAGACAAAGAAAGGGGTAATGAGCTATGGAGGAATGGGGGTCAAAGGGCACATGGGTCACTAATGCAGAAAGGAGAGGAGAGTATAAGAGAGGCCATGGGGCAAACGATGAGCTGAGAAGGAGCACCATTCAAAACGAGTGCTCCTTGACATGTTCATAATGAAGCCTACTGTTTGTATGCTAGTTAAAACAATGTTAAAATATATAGTGATAGCTTCTCTGGCTCTGGGATTGTAGCATGCTTATCCTTAACTTTATGGATAATATCCCCTTACTTACAAGTGAGTATATGCTATGTTTGCCTTTCTGGGTCTGGGCTACCTCACTCAGGATGGTTCCATCCATTTCTAGTTCCATCCATTTGCTGACAAATTTCTAAATGTTGTTTTCAAGAGCTAAATAATAAGGAGGGTCCAAAGTGAGGATACACGAACCTCGCTGTGAAGGGGAAATAGAATAGACATCAAAAGTGGACAGGTCTTAGTCGGGGTATGGGAATGGGAAGAGGAGGGATCAGATGGTAGGAGGAGAGAGGGAGAGAGTACTGGGAGAGACAACTGGAATTGGGGGTAGGGGCAATCTCTGGGGTATTCTAGAAACCTAGTGCAATGGAAATTTCCAGGAATCTGTGAGGGGGACCCTAGCACTGGGGGGGGGGGGATACAGAGCCTGAGCCACATCCTCTGCAAGCAGCCAAGACTTCCAGTGGAGAGACTGGGACACCAACCCAGTCACAAAATCTTCAAACTACAATTTGTCCTCCCTACAAGAGGTGCTGGGGTAAAGGTGGTGCGGAAATTGTGGCAGTGGCCAACAGTGACTGGTCCAGCCTGAGACCCATGCCATGAAAGGGATCCCACGCCTGACACTGTCCAGAGGGTCAGAACCTAGAGACTGGACATCCCAGAGACCTAGGATAGAACCAGACACAACTGGCCAAAAAAAACAGTCAATAAAATGGTTAGTAACGACATTCTACTGTGCTCTCAGACTGGCGCCTAGCCAGATTGTAATCAGGGAGGCTCCATCTACCACCTATGGAAACAGACGCAGAGACCCATAGCCAGACAGTAGGCAGAACTCAGGGAAACCTGTGGAAGAGGAAGAGGATCGCAGGAGGAAGAATGGACACCACAAGAAAACCCACAAAGCCAACTAACCTGGGTTCACAGCGGCTCACAGACACTGAGTCACCAACCAGGAAGCCTGCGCAGGACTGACCTAGGCCATCTGCATGAAATTACAATTTTGCAGCTTGGTCATCTCGTGGGACTTCTAACAGTGGCAGGCTGTCTATGACTATGTCACCTGCCTTTGGATCCTAGGCTTACTGCAACTTGATATGTTATAGCTGGTTGATATCCATGGGAGGCATGCTGTTTTCTGAAGAGAAATGGAGGAGGACTGGGGAAGGAATGGAGGAGATTGAGGAGGGAGTGGAAGGAGAGGAGGAGGGGAAATTGTCATCAAGATGTTAAAGAAGTAAATAAATAAATGAATGAATGAATAAAATATATATTCTTATGCCCAAGCCTAATCTTGTTCCTCTTAAACTAGGGTCACTGGGGGAAGTTACCAGAATGTTTTAACACGCTTTCCTAGTAACAGATACATGACTCTAGGGCTGAGAAGCACAAGTCCACATAACAGATAAAACAGTGACAACTTGATGGCACTCTAGGCGGGAGCATCTTTGAGTAGCATGCAAGGCTCTTCCCCAGAGGAGCAAGCTTTGCAGACATTCCTGCGAAATGCTAGTCTGGGTAGGGATCCCCAGTCAAACCCAGGACTCATGTGTATACTAGTAAGCTTCTTCCAAAGCTCTCATGGATCCTCTGCCTTCCTAGGAGTCTGACCAGAGATTCAACAAACAATATGACTCACTCTATATAGTAATCTTGGGGCCTAAGGGCAGGGTTAACAAGATCACTCTTGCTGGTTGGGACAATATTTCTTCCACACAGGAGTGTTGCATGTAGCCAAATGCACGGTGCCGATGGGCCAATTTGAAATCATTTGCATCAAACAAAAGACAAATTTAGGATTCTGGACAGTATTTAAGAGTAATTGGTGTTATAAATGTCACAGGTATGTTTTATTCTCACCAGCACCTACCATGTTTCTCTTTCAAAGGCCACATGAAGGGCAGCCCAGATGGAATAACTGTATCTATTCTTCCTGAGGATCTGGACCCCATCCATCCCTAGATACCCGATTTTGATCAATGTGTCATATTCTATTATATTGCTCTGCATCATGACAGACATGTAAAAAAAATCTGTGCATAAATGAGACCCCTGTATCCAGTCTATGACTAGGCCTCTACCTATCCTTCCCACTGGTAGAAATGTGTGGAGAGCCAGAAACCATCTTAACTGAAAGATAGAACATGGAGCACAGAGAATCTAAGAGAAGGGAGTTGGAAGCTGTGTTGTCCCATTCCTACATCGTCCTCCTCTCAGAGGTGAATAAAACATGATTACCCTGAATGATCACACAAATTTTTCTGGATGCCCCAGGGAAGACTTGCAGTTGTGGCCACCATTAAGATGATGGCCTCTCCTGAAACAATCTAGGAGCCTCGTTGGAATCCATATTTGCAGGTTCTGTGATGGATAAAGAAATGTCATGAGCAATGATTTAAGCAGCAGGAAGTAAGTAGCCATGGGGAGGGCCAGAGGTCCACGTGCTTCAGTACAAACCGTCGTAAAGAAGCTCTGGGTGATATTTGGGCTCCTTCCAATTTCTGGCTATTATAAACAAGGCTGCTATAAACATAGTGGAGCATGTGTCTTTATTGTATGCAGGGGAATCCTCTGGGTATATGCCCAGGAGCGGTATGCCAGGGTCCTCTGGAAGTGACATGCCCAATTTTCTGAGGAACCGCCAAACTGATTTCCAGAGCGGTTTTCCCATTTTGCAATCCCACCAACAGTGGACGAGTGTTCCTCTTTCTCCACATCCTCGCCAGCACTTGTTGTCTCTTGAGTTTTTAATCTTAGCCATTCTGACTGGTGTGAGGTGGAATCTCAGGGATGTTTTGATTTGCATTTCCCTGATGACTAATGATGTTGAACATCTCTTAAGGTGTTTCTCAGCCATCCGAATTTCTTCTGGTGAAAATTCTTTGTTTAGCTCTGTACCCCATTTCTTGATAGGGTTATTTGGTTCTTTGGGGTCTAACTTCTTGAGTTCTTTGTATATATTGGATATTAGCCCTCTGTCGGATGTGGGGTTGGTGAAAATCTTTTCCCACTTTGTTGGTTGCCGTTTTGTCCTTCTAACAGTGTCCTTTGCCTAGCAGAAACTTTGTAATTTTATGAGGTCCCATTTGTCAATTCTTGATCTTAGAGCATAAGCTATTGGTGTTCTGTTCAGGAACTTTCTCCCTGTTCCCATGTCCTCCAGGGTCTTCCCAAGTTTCTTTTCTAATAGTTTCAGTGTGTCTGGTTTTATGTGGAGGTCCTTGATCCACTTGGAGTTGATCTTAGTACAAGGAGATAAGAGTGGGTCGATTTGCATTCTTCTGCATGTTGACATCCAGTTGAAACAGCACCATTTGTTGAAAAGGCTATCTTTTTTCCACTGGATGGTTGTGGCTCCTTTATCAAAGATCAAGTGACCATAAGTCTGTGGGTTCATTTCTGGGTCTTCAATCCTATTCCATTGATCTACTTGCCTGTTGCTGTACCAATACCATGCAGATACAGAAAATGTGGTATATTTATACAATGGAATACTACTCAGCAATTAAAAATAATGAATTCATGCAATTTGTAGGTAAATGGTTAGATCTGGAAAATATCATCCTAAGTGAGTTAACCCAATCACAAAAGAATACACATGAAATGCAATCACTGATAAGTGGATATTAATAAGCCCAGAAGCCCTAAATACTCAAGGCACAATTAGCAAGTCAAATGATTCCCAAGAAGAAGAAAGGAGAGGACCCTGGGCCTGAAAAGACTGGATCCAGTTTTGTAGACCCAGAACAGAGAAATCGTGGGGGGGGGATGATTGGCGAATAGTTGGGGGGGAGAGGAATTATGGGACTTATGGTAGAGGGGGGACTGGGAAAGGGGAAAGCCTTTGGAATGTAAACAAAGAATATAGAAAATAAAAATTAAAAAAAAAAGATGGATATAGAAAAAAAAAGAAGCTCAGGGTGGCGAGTGATGTGGGGTTGTCACCCTTGGTCCTTAGTGGTAATTGTGAGATTAGCTTCCATCTGACAGGAAAGAATACGAAGAAACCGTTTTCAGACCCAATATAAAAATAAATATAAAGGAATGGCATCTGGATCTTAGGAACAACCTCCGTGAATTTTTCAGATAATACACAACTATGTTAGTATCTTTTCTTTCTTACTTATTATTCTAAGTCTTTATAAATGGGCCTGTGACTCTTAGACTATTATGTGTTTTTCCTTCATTTCTGTTGGTGTGGCGTGGTGGTGGTGGGGTGGAGGTGGCGGCGGTGGTGGCGGCAGTGGCTGCGGCATTGTGAGTGTGTGTGTGTGTGTGTGTGTGTGCGTGCGTGTGTGTGTGTGTGTGTGTGTGTGTGTGTGTGTCTGTCTGTCTGTCTGTCTGTCTGCCTGTCTGTCTATCTGTCCAGATATACCTGATTTTGCACATGTGAGGGTTAGAGGTTAGCACTTAAATGTCTCCTTCCATTCTATGAGCCTTAGTTTTGACAGGGGTCCTTGGCTGAAACTTGCAGCTTCCTGAGCCTATGCCTGCTTCTGCCCTGCTGACTGCAGCTACAGGCGCCCGCCACAGTCACCTGGCTCTGACAAAGGCGCTCTGGATGCAGACTCTGGCCTTCACGCCCGTGCAGCATGCACGTCACACACTGAGCTGTCCCCCAGCTCTCGCCACGTGTTGTAATTTGGTCCTGTCACGGCCTTATTCAAAAAGGTGAATCAACACATTTTGATGATCTTGGATTCATATATATCCCAATGGTACTTCGTCTTAACTTCATTTACAACCTGAAATGCAGATTTTACAAATGACCGAGCTCCTGAATTCAGAGGGCAACTGAAGGCATGTTGTTCATTTATCTTTGTGTTGCCAAGAAGAGAAATCCTGACAAATAGCAGGTGTTAAATAAACATTTGCTGTGCCCTTGATATTTGTCTCCACAAGCCTGGATGTCCCCTGGGCTTGCATTCATAAGACACCTGTGAATGGTTCTGATCATTTCCAGCTTATAAAGCCATATGAAATACGCTGTCTCGATAGAAAATGTGTCCTGAACCCTACTGTGTGTCTGGCTCTAGGAGACAAGGATAACAAGAGAAGATACTGTTGCCAAGAACTAAAACTCTAGCACAAGAGGAGAAGAGACACAATCTCACTGAGCAGCATATTAAAGGACAGACTAGAGGTCTGGAGTGGATGGGAGTCAGGAGGTGGGAAGAGAGAGCAGGGAAGAGTGACCTCTAAAGTGAACTTGAATCACAAAGGAGCTCTTTCTGGGCAGAAAAGGAGAGAAAGGAAATCCCCCAGGAACTTAGACTATAGGTAACTCCCTTAATTAATCCTCTGGTGGCTCTCTACCCTTCCTGTTATCACCAGCCTACCCTCCCTGCTGGCCCAAGGTCCCCCAGGGTGAGCACCCTGCCTCTCCTACTCCATTTTCAACCGTGTTTCCATACTCCAGCCTCCTTTCTCCCCTACTTTACAGCCTTGACACTTGCTATTTTCTCTGCCCAGACCATACCCTGAGTCCTAATCTTCATGTGGCTTATTTAGACATGCCTTCCAGTGTCACCTCCTTACAAGCCACCACGTGACCACCTATTTAATTCTCCTCCCTATGCTACAGCATTGCACACCTGGTGCTGTAGATCATGATCTAGAATTGCTTCCTGTATTCGCTCTTCTCCCTGCCTTCCATGCCGTTAAGCACCAAAGGTCAAGGACCTTGAGAACCTGGCTCACTACTATGCCTCCAGCGCTCAAGTGAGCACCCAGCAGACAGAAACTTCTCAGTACATATTTTGAATGAATTAATGGCAAAAGATGAGCTGACCAAAGCCAAAGGTTCCCCAGGGATGCAGGTGATAAAGGCAGAGAAGGACCAGGAAAAATGATTAGGCACATGAACTGGACACTATAGCAAGGGGACTTGATCATATAAAGGATGATCGGAATCACCAAAAAAATACTTTGGATAAGAATATTATAATAAAACTTGTTTTTCATTGGTGACTTGATGACTGTATTTAAAGTGTCTTGAGCTGAGTGGCAAACGGTATTCAAAAAACTCCAATCAGTTGCCAGATGTCCAGAAATAAAAAAGCAGCTGATGCCAGAGACCTTTGAAATCATGAAAAGTGGTCCAGGCTTTGAAGCCCAGGGAAGGTAAGCCAACCTGCCTATTGATTATTCAGAAAGAGGCTGAGAGGACCTCTAATCCTGGATACACAGGAGATGCCAGCTCGTATTCTATGTATGCATGTGTGAGTGTGTCTGAGTGAGTGAGTGTTGGGTACTGTATGCCACAGGGCACGTGTGGCGGTCAGACACCCATCTCGTGTGTCAGTTCTTTGTTTCTACCTTGTGTGGAGCCAGGGTTTCCTGTCCGTGGGTAGCTTTCCTGTGACTTGGGAAAGTAGTGAGAACCTGGCTTATCTTCTCACCTCCATGGGAACACCGTGACTACGTGCCGTGGCGTCTGGATTTACATGGGTTCTAGGGATCCACATTCATGCCTTCACATTTGCGTGGTTCCCATTTGACCCACTGAGCCATCTCATTTGCTTGAGGGACTCAGGGAAAAAAAAAAAGCATCGACTGACCAAAGTCAATGGTAAGCACTTGAGCAAGGTGATGGGTAAGACAGTAAGCAAGCGAAGCTCTGGTCGTGCTGGTTTCCCTGTAAGGCGTCTGAATGCATAGCGATGACATAGGAAGCCCGGGGGAAGAAGGGTCTTGCTGGAAGCCTTGAATAAATGCCCTCCGGCTAAAAGTAATTTCTGAAAGGCGGGGTAAGAAAAGATCGCTGATCATTGATTTGGGGACTCACTGAAGTTTGAAACTGATCAAAGAGGAAAGAGGACAGCGCCTGAGAAGCCAGAAAGGGAAAGGAAGCGGGAGTTCCTGAGCTTGGGATGAAGGAATTTGATGGGGAAGTTTGCACCGCAGTTCTATGGGTGTGAGCGTGAGCTTGTTGGGAGACTACCGCGCATCTACATAATGTCACCTCCTTGCAAGCCATCATGTGACCACCTATATAATTCTCCTCCCTGCGCTACATTGCACACCTTGTATGTAACTCTCGTTCTGCACATGAGCAAACAACAGAGGGCGCCTCAAAGCCAGGCACTGTGACGGGCTCTTTGGCGGAGCATTGCACCTCAGAGCGGGAAGTGTTAAGTGCTGTTCTCTGAAAGGGTCTCAAATGGCTCGAAGTGGAGAGACACATTTTCCTTTACTAACATTCCAAGTGGCTTGAACATTTCCATCACCTGCATTACTCTTCGGGGTGTGGAGTTTTTCAGGAGGCCTTTAAAATTGAGCGTCTTCGGAGAGGACTTTAACACATGAACACATTAGCGGCTCTTAATGTGATTTCCTCTCAGGACCAGCCTGCTCACAGCTCCCTTGCATCAAATTTCCCGAGAAGAAATGACAAGTTCCAAAGGATGGATGCTGGGACAGCGGAGAGTGAAGGAGATGTCCTGGACTTAAAACACATCCCAACAAGAACGACTTCGGAGAGGAGGGGGAACAACAAGGAGGCGAGGACGACAGCCAGGAGAGTGGCTACTGGGCCCGAGTTGTTATGTTTGACGTTAGTTAAGGAGGGTTGGAACAGGAGTAGAAAATCCTTTAAGTGGGGCAGCAGATGTGGGAAGTCAGGTTTATTCCTTACTTTTTTTTTTTTTTTTTTTTTTTTTTTTTTTGATGATAAATGCCATGACCAATAACGGCAAGGGAGGCAAAGCAGCAAGAGCGAAGTTACATCTCTGAGCACACAGGAAGCAGAGGATGCGCTGGAAGTAGGACGAAGCTATAAACCCCCAGTGCCTGCCTCTAGACACAGAAGTCCTTCAGCAAGGCTGTACCCCACATGTTCCACAACCCTTATACAGCACCAGCAACAGGGACCACGCGTTGACATACACAAGCCTATGAGGATGCATATCTCATTGAACCCACCACAGAGGATAATTAACGAAACTTTCAAAACCAGAGCAGATGCACAGGGCAGGACCGGAGGAGGGGTGACATCACAGAACCAGAGAAATCTGAGACTAAGAAGATAGAGGAGGTGGAGGGGGTGAGGAAATCCAAGTGTGGGGCTATTAACACACACACAAGCACAAACAAGCACAGGTAATGTTTGCCAGCCAGTGGGTCCGTGGATTCAGGATGTCCCAGTGCCATGCCCACCCCATGGTGCGTCCGTGGGAACAATATGGTCTCCGACCCAGCACTCAGAGGCAAAACAATAGATTCTGGGTTCTCCCTGGCCAGACTATCTAGCCTTGAGAAATCCTGCCTCAAAACATAAGGTAGAAAGCGAGAACAAGAGAGAGAGTGAGAGAGCGAGAGCGAGAGAGCGAGAGAGCGAGAGAGCGAGAGAGCGAGAGAGAGAGAGAGAGAGAGAGAGAGAGAGAGAGAGAGACCAAGTTTGACCTCTCTCCTTCTCAGGTCCGCATACAGAGAGAAATCACCTCAAAACACACAAACACATATGTATACGAGAGAGAAAGAGAGAGAGAGAGAGAGAGAGAGAGAGAGAGAGAGAGAATTATTTCTACGATATTCTCCACATCTACAATCAGACGATTTTGCGTCTAAGTGGCTGAAACCAGAACTACCTCGCACTTTTACCACAACCCCCAAGATTTTTTTAAAAATTCATTTCTTATCTACATTAAGGTAACTGTCAGTTGCTTAAAGAAAGAAATCACCCATTGATTTATTTCTTACCTTCTAAACAACTATTCCTTTTAGGAAGATAAAAGTGAAACAACCCGAGGGGTGGAAACAAGAGGGCATTTTAAATCTCTAAATTGAAACAGAAGAGGAAGAAAGGTTTAAAGGCAGCATAATAACAGCTTTTCTGTTTTCCCACTAAGAGCATTTTATCTAAAAGGTTCCCCCAGACTGCTAACAAGGCAAAGCTTTGGAAATACAGCAAATGGAGCCATCACTACTTCCAATGACATTAAGCCTCTGTGTGGTTCAGGGAAAGATTAGAAGTTACTGCTGAAGACTTGCCACCCCCACCTCTTATACTTCTCAAGTACAGTTTTCCAGGTGCAGCAAAGCACAGGCCTCCGCCTGAGTCACCCCAACACTGTTGCAGCAGCTCCCTGGGCCTTGCACGGAGCAGATTATCCCACAAAGGCACCTGCTTCCTGCAAAGGGCCCAGTCAGACACCAGCTGGATCAGTTTTTCTTATGGCCGAGGCTGCTTCACACTGGAGACTTCATCTCCAATGCAGTCTCTCCCTAAGTCACATGTTTATGCTATCACATCTTTCTATGACAAACTAAAGTAAGACCCGGGCTAACGACATAACTTAGTGCTCCCGAACCTCACCTAGAGTACATAAAGCCCTGAGCTAGAAGCTTGGCATCATAAAGAAACGTTTTAATAAAAAGAAAGAATGTTGGCTAGGATTTCTTTTCTGTTGATTTTTTTTTCATCCATTCATTTATTTTGCTGATTTTAGCGCTGGTTAATTATATAATTAACTACTTGTCTTCTTTTACTATAAGAGCACTCTCTTCTTCGCTTATAAACAAGATGGGTTTAATTCTTAGATCTGGAGAATGAGGTGGAGAACGTCACTGGATAGCGGTGAAGGCTTCCATGCTATGTCATCACATGGCAGAAGGACAAACAGCCGGGCACAAGACGGATAAACTCCTCTTTATCTCAGATGCCACCCTTCCAATGGCTAACCCACTCCCATAATAACCACACTGAGCCATTCGTGACCTAATCATCTTTTTAAGCTCTATATCTTAATACCTCTATGTTGTGGATTTGGCCTAATGACCCTCGTATTATGTTAATCTGGTCCCCCAAATTGCATGAGAATCCTCACATAAGAAACTGAAGGAACCCTGCCACCCCACCAGTTGGTTTTGATTGTTAAAGTTGCCTGCCATCAGTGGCTGGACAGGGAGACAGAGGTGGGACTTTTAGGATTCCTGAGCAAGGGACCAAGGGACAGGGAGATCAGTAGCTGCCATGCCAGGGAAGGAAGAGACGCCAGGCCTGAGAGGTTCAGAAGACAGAGAGACAGTCATCAGGTCGGTGCTGGGGAGTACAGCCAAGGGGCTGCAGGTCTGGGCCCAGGGCAGCAAATGTGGAACATAGACTTTAGGAAGTAAAACTCAGGAACATTGGAGGGGAGTATGTTAGTCATATGGAGGTTAGGAAGCAGCCCAGCCACTGAGCTGCTTAAGGCATATGAAAATATAAAGGATTTGTGTGTGTGTGTGTGTGTGTGTTTCATTTGGGAACCCAGAACATTGGGGCGGGTGGCAAGAAGGGAGCTCCACCCCTCAGCCCGGATCAATTTCAGTAGCTTTAATTGGGTTCAGCAACATTTCTACGGTGGAGATTAATACAGATTTTAGAAGGAACATTCAAACACAGTAACCAAAAAACTATTTTCATGCTGTTAACGTATCAAAACTGTGAACAATAAAAAAAAAAATACTTGTAAACAGGAACTTAAATTCCTCAGGGACCCTCTCTTTAAATGCATGCAGAACCATCAGCATCAGATGCCCCGACCACTTTATGAAGACTTTGGATTAACACACACACTGCCTGATTCCCTCTGGCTTCTCTTTACACTCCTACTTGGAAATGTGTTGCCGTGTCTGAAGGAAGCAACGAGTCGTATACGATAAGCCACATCAAAATCATCTTTGAAGTTCCATTTCTAAAAGAATACTTGTGATTTTCAGCTCTAGAATACTTAGTAATTAGAGGCACAATTCATCAGGAGGAAAATGACAAAGTTGACATTTCAACTGAAAAGTCACTGGAGCCAGGGAATCTGTCTCTAAACGTATTAATTACAGGAGGTTGCTTTTGGATGGTGGTTGATGGTAAACCGTAATGCTAAAAATAAGGTTTTCTTTCCGTCAGTTCTACTGATTCCATGCAGATCCCCAGAAGTCTTGGTTTCTCTGTGAAGTCTTGTCTGACAGAGGGCTTTGTTTTCATCAGATATAACAGACGGTAAATTCATTAAAATGTTCCGATGTTCCCTAGCTAATGGGATTTACTACACCGTGGGGGTAGATCTACAGGTCCAATTGGTCTTGACAGAATGGACCAGCTTACAAAGAACAAGGCAGGGCATACAGGGAACAGACACATAATAGTCACTGGAGCAATAGGTTAACAGGTCCAGGTCATCTGCAAAAAGCTCTTGTCTTCCTCATAACCAATGAGGACTAGGGTGTAAACACAGAGGGACCTGCGTCTCCTCTGCTCCTCTCTGGCACCCATTGACCAGGGCTGAAAGCTGTATACACACAGACTTTGAAGGCCTTTGCCATCCTCACACCCCCTACTCCATCTTCCTGATCACCTCCATTCTGTCTCCCTGCTCGCCCTTGCCATCCCCTCTTCCCAGTCTCCTCCCAGGTCACCTGGAACTTACCCTTAGGGACCAGCCTCCTCCTCTTTATACAGCTGCCTCAACTTCTAATCAAGGCTCTTATCCAAGAACCAACCTTGACCAGTGCGGTCTGGCTCCTATCACTCATATAATATCTATACACAGACTCTGAAGGTTTAAAACATTAAAGGTACATGGATTTGGGAAGAGAAAAGTTGTGGGAGGAACAGGGGGAGTTGGAGGTTAAGGGGAAGTGAGTGGGTCTGACAAAAAGACATGTATGCAATTCTCACACAATAAGGAAAAGAAAAGTCAAGAGAATAACTCATATGACAATGATCAGCTCTTACTGTGTAGTACAACATGATCCTGCATAGGACTCCTGCCCACCTTGGCAGGGAGCCAGTTTCCCTGTAACATATATGAACCTGGGTTGAACTCTGGAAGTCCCACCAGTCATCATGCACATTCCTGCTGGGCTCCAGGTTCCCCCGTGTAGAATCACCCTTGCATCATCAGATTCCTTTCAAGCATCAATGCTGTCAAAGATTTACCCTATGTTGCTCGTGTGTTGTTCTACTGGGCCCAACACACACTCTTCATTTATAGGGAAAATAGTCCCAGCTTGAGAGATTGTGCTGTCATTACCCCCTAATCTAATCACAAATTCACTCACTGTAAAGAGCTACAACCAGCTACCGCTCAGCCTCAGGTAAAGAGAATGGCTACCCCAAATGCTAAGTTGTTTAACATTCATGCCCCATGTTATTCAGAGAACAATTCATTTAAGATGAGATGGATAGAAGGAAATATAGTGGACAAAAAGAAAAATGGGGAATATATGGAATTTAAAATGTTCCCTGTGATTACTTTTTTTAACTTCAAGTATATAATTAACAAATAAAAATTGTCATATTCAAGATATAGAGATGACTTGATAAACCTATTGTTTACTGATTGCCAGTCTAATTATCTTATCTATCACAATAATAATTATCATCTTTGTGTCATCCACGTGATTAGAGTACTTAAGGTTTTCTCTTGCCAAGATCCAAGTAAATAATAAATATTTTTATCTATTGCTACCACACTGTCTTATAGACTCAGTCTATTCATCATGTAATCAGAAGTGTGGACTCTGTAAGCAACATCATTTATTGATCATACTCCTAGATCCTGCACCATATTTTCTGCTTCTTCGAATTTTATTTTTATTTTCAATTTATGCAGGTGTTAAGATCTTACAGCATATTTTTTTTTAAGTTCCCGTCTTACTTCACTTAACCTATTGTTCTCAGAGTTCACATCTATTATTCTAGATGCAGGATTCTGTGTTTTCTTTGACTGAATAATACTCTGTATGTATTAGTGTTAGTGTTTGTTAGCGTTGGTGTGTGTGTGTGTGTGTATGTGTGTGTATGTGTGTGTGTGCATGTGTGTGTGTATGTGTGTGCATGTGTGTGTGTTTCTCTACTTACCATGAATACTTTGGTTGTTTTGATATCTGGTCTATTTTGAAAAATGATTGTTGAAATACTGATCATGCTTTGTTAAGACATATGCTTAGAAGTACAGTGACTAGATCGCATGGCACAGTCTTCGTCTGGGAGAGAAATGGCCATAGAGTTTTCCAAAACTGCTTTGGCAATTGACATTTCCACGGAAAATACAAAAAATCTTTTTCTGTACCCATTTGTCAACACTTGGTGTCTTTTATTGTTTGATCATAGCCATCCTATGACAGTGGGTTGATATCTCATTATGGCTTTAATTTGTATTTCCCTGGGGGTTAGTGATTTTAGAGACCCCAAGTAAATCTGTTGGCTGACTGCAGGTTTTTGGGAAAAATATACATTCAGGTTCTTGGTCAATTTTTAAATTGAGTTATTTGGGATTTTTATTTTGCTTATATCCGGTTGTGTTTCTTGTGGATTTCAGGTGCTGAGCCTTTTTCAGCTATATGACTCACAAGAATTTTCCATCCCTTCTTAGGTCTCTTTTCACTTTATGAACTATTTCCTTACCACACAGAAGCCTTTGGAGTTACTTTAGTCTTGATAATTTTTAGTTTTGTTGTTCTGTGTTTTTGCCGTAATACAAAAAAAAAAAAAAAAAATCATCTCCAAAATCAATTTCAAGCATCTCTTCTCCAACATTTTCCTCAAGGATTTTTATAGTTTCGGATCTTAGGCTTAAATTTTTAATCTATGGGCTGGAGAGACAGCTCAACACTTAAGAGTGCTTTCTGCTCTGCCAAAGGACATGAGAGCTGGCACTCACAAGTGTCTGTAGCTTTCCCTACAGGAGGTCCTATGCTGCCTTCTAGCCTCTGTGGGCTCCTGCACATATATGACGTCCACTTACACATGAACATAAATAAAAATAATCTTTAACTCTTTAATCTTTTTAGAGTTTATATTAGCCTAGTCCCTTAAGCAAATGCTACAGACTGAGAAATTTACATAGAGATATACTCAGCCCATAGTGCAGAAGACGATGGAGATGAAGAGTAGACAGCTACTTCTGACAAAAAGTTCTTCCTTCTGGTGGGAACTCTGTAGAGTATCACAGTGACAAAGGGAATCACCTGGCAAAGAATAGGCTTGGATCTCTCTCTCTCTCTCTCTCTCTCTCTCTCTCTCTCTCTCTCTCTCTCTCTCCTCTCCTCTCCTCTCCTCTCCTCTCCTGCCAGTCCCATTAATTCACTTATGAGCTTAACCCTAAGATTTCCCTGACCCCCAACTTCCTTCCAAAGATCACATCCCTAAAATATCTCAGTTGCATTGTCTCTACACTTTAAATTAAGTCTTGCAGCATGTTTCAGTCAATGATGGACACACACAATCTGGGTAGCAGGGCGTACAATGGAGCTAAAATGTTCCTCTCTCCCACGAACACCAGAGCTGCAGGAACACCATAGCACAACACATTCCTTACGTGTTAATGATGTTGCTGGTGGCAACAAAAGTACTTCACTATTGGCTGTGTAAAAGCATGGCACACTTAGATACAGTATGTAATACTTGAATGAAAATACTGACTATGCTATTCCTGCATACTCCTAAGTATGCCAAAATAGTTACTATACTAATTATTATTTTAGAGCCATGGTCCTTTGATTTATATACTAAAATAATACACCACAAAATGATGATTTTGGCTAGTAATACCTTTGAGTTTCAGGTTTACCTGTTCGTTTGATTGTATCGAGAAGGAGCACTGGGTGACTGACCTACATCATTTCCCTTTGCATACGCCTCTAAATGTTCACACGATGGTGACATTGCCTCAGGCGCATCTTCTGAGAACATAGCCTGTTCCTGTGTGGCATTCTCAACTGCTCTTCACACTAAGAAACAGATTAGACAAGAGTTTCAGTGGGAGATAGTTGAAGTGTAGAAATCTCCTTTGCAGGTCCTGGAATAACCTCCATAATAGGCTCAAAGATCTCTGGAGTCCAAGAGAAACAAAAACAGGCGATTCGGGGGAGACGTTTCTTTCTGGTCTTTGGGGCCCTTTCTCCTCTCCTCAGTTCTGCTTTTGGCTGCACTTCATGTGTGTCCAAGACTCAGTCCATGAAATCATATTGATTGATGGGGCTGGAGTTCTTCTGTCTTTAGCATACTAAGGAGATGGAAACCAACCTAGAAGGTTGATGTTTCTTCCTATCAGTCAACAGTAGCACAATGTTGACCTATCTTTGCATCCACGCCAAGGAAGCCATGGAAAAATGTTGGCCATTGTAATGTTTATTATTTTAATTTTCCTGTAATACTCTGCTCACCAAAAACATGTTGGTCCCTCAGTTACTTTATAAAACAGGATCGCCCTGGTGCGATTCTGTTTTATACCCACAACAGGGTATATTTTCTAGGCATGTGAGAGACAAAATGCTATTCTGGAACTCGACCTCTGATGTCTTCCAGTTTCTAAGCTGTCTGTGTATCTCTGTCTGTCTCCAGATTCCCATGAGTTAGGTAAAAGAAGGATCCATGGTCTCCGGGTGAGAATCTGACATTAAGGAGCCTTTTAGAGACTGGATTCCCAGCCATCACCATCATTCAGGTTTACTGATCCCAAGTACAGTAGGAGTTCATTAGTGAACTCAAGGATTTGTTTCCCACAATCGTCTTGGATGGCTTCAGACAAGTCGCTCTCTTTGGACTGGGAGAGAATGACTCAGCCTTCACTGTGGGGCAGGCTCTGAACAAGTCTCTCCCTTTTAAGTCTCTTTCCCCATCAGGATGCTGGCCTCGGTGTTCCTCACGTCTTCACTACTCAGGCTGGATAGGAAGAAAGC